>JALJCO010012783.1:0-1265651 GCA_023101725.1 Atherinomorus stipes
TGGGCCTCTGCTTTTGTGTGGCAGCAAGTTTTGGTCACAACTCCACTCCCCCTGACTGTATTTTGCCTTTTTCTTTTGTTTTGGAGTGTTCGGGACATTTCTGGGTGGAGATTTGCATGTTGTCATAAGTATTTGGTGGCAAAAAGAGCTTTAGATAGTGCAGGATCAAGAACCATGGGTTGATATTGGTTTGGCTTTCACCCATGTTCTAGCCTTGAAGGAGATCCTTGGGGCTGAAGAGCAATGTGATCATTAGCCTGAGGGGAGGGGCTCTCAGTTTGAATAGTGTTTACAAACAGAAACGGGGGAACAATCCAGGCTCTAGCTTTAAAGTACAAACACTGGTTGAAGAAGGGAATAAGCTATGAGGGGGAATGAACATATTGATGTTTGTCTATTCCTGTTCCTGTGCTGCTGCTACAGACAAATGAATTTTTAATGTCTGCAAGCTAAAAATTTGTGATAAATATGATATTCAATGTTGACTATTGTTTTAAATAATTACACAACACAGTGAGCAACTACAATTACTCTCAGTGCCTGAGTGGTAAAGCACTTGCATTACTTAAGTACAAATTTGTTGAACATTTTTGTACTATTTCCTTTTTTATTAAAATATACATATATATATATATACACACACACTACTCACAAAAAGTTAGGGATATTCGACTTTCGATTATAATTTCAGGAAAATGTAAAATGTTCATATTTAACCATCAAACAATGTACATGTGCATTGAAAAGTTTAGAGAAAGTTTAATTCAGTTCACTTGGACAGGTTGCAGTGGATTTTAGGTTCATTCTGACATCATACAAAAAACAAATATCCCTAACTTTTTGTGAGTAGTGTTGTGTGTATATATATGTATGAATTTCCCTTCTGGGATGAATAAAGTACTTTTCATTTCATTCATTTCATCTAAATGTACATACATACTGATGTACACATCAGTTTTGCAGCATCTGCTGGGGCAGCAGCATTAGAACCAGACTTGAAGAAACTAAACAAGCTGATCAACAAAGCTGGTTCTGTGCAGGGGATAACTCTGGAGCTGATCGTTCAGAAAAGAATGCTGCATAAGCTGATGAAGATAATGGAGGATTCTTCCCACCCTCCACAACACGGTGAAGAATCAACACAGTATGTTCAGTGGGAGGCTGCGTCAGGTTCACTGTAGAATGAAGAGATAGAAATTCATTCCTGCCATCAGCCATCACCCTGAACAACAAGACTGACTGATTATCATTATTGTTTTATTACTATTTCATATATATAAGTGTCAAGTGCTTTTAACTCTTGTAAGGTTTTACTCTGCAGTTTCTCCCACTTGAAAAGGGTTACTTGCTTTATAAGATTGGACTGGACTTCACTCAATGACCAAGATTGAACTTTCTTTTCTTTCTTTTATTTTGAAAAGTCTTCCAGGTCAATAACAGGTCAAAAAACAGCTCCTTCTTCCGTCTTTGAACCAAGTATCAAATCCTGCAGTCTCCAAACATTGTCTTTCACACTGCTCTCCTGACTGTTCTGTGAGTGAATGCCTCCAAACTCCCCTGATTACCTCCACCAGGTGCATTCAAAGAAAACACTCAAATAAATTAACTAAAACCATATTACTGTAGGAGATAAAAACTCAGTACCAAGTAAAACTCAAAAGTTTTTTTTTTTTTAAATACTGAGTATGAATGGCCACTTCAACTAGAAATTGAAAGTTAAAGCAAAGAAACATGTTTTAAGTGAAGTTTTAAAAGCTTAGAAAACATTTGCATATTTTCACATTTCAATTTTGTTTTTGTTTGATTCTTTCCATATGCAGATTTGAAATGATCACCATGGTGATTTCTGTCTTTATAGCTTCTGTGATGTCAGTGAACAGAATTCTGGATAGAATTCTCAGTACCTTAAAACTACAGACGACACAGAATTCTACACACACTTACTATAGCAGAGCTACTGACAACACATTAATTTTTCAGCGTCTAAAATGGATGATTTTTTGGATATTGATAAAGAACGAACACACCCCAACATGGAGTCGAAGTCAAAGTCAAAGACTCCTCCTTCTCCAGCCCCTGACTGGGATTCAGGTCAGTGTGAACTCACATAAACTGATGTTTCAGCTTACATGGAATAATGTGAAATTTTGTCAAAAGCAATTGAAAATTTCAGCCTCTTTTAATCAAAAAACTTTGATTTTCTAACAGAGGTGTTTTTATTTTAGATAAATCAGTAATTACATCTAAGTTTTTGTTAGTGCAACACAGTGCATGTGTTGTTTTAACTTACAGAAACATTAAAAAGCCAAATTGTAAAATTAATTCTCATATTTTATGAAAACCTTAAATGAAACCTGAGTGAAACTGATCACTCATTTCTTTTTATCGATGAATGTGTCATTAAATGGCAACATTTCTGGTCAGATTTTTTTTTTTTTAAAAATAGCAGTGCCTAGTGTTGTGTAAGAGGAAATGAATAAATATATACAGATGTTTTTATGTTGCAGAAAGATATAATTATCCAGGATTAAGTAAACTCATTACTTGTGTTGTCTGAACATACAGAAAGGGGCCCCCCCAAACACGACCATTACTGTATATACCAAGTTGTACACTTATTTTTCAGTGTTTCAATGACCTTTTCTTTATTAGGAGAAAAGTATTTGTTTTATGATTAATTGCAGACAGAAAACACATTCTGCGCTGATGTGAAATCAAGTAATGAGATTTCACAGAGCAGAAATGATCACTTTCATGCAGATAAAACTTAGACTACATGGTTAAATCAAAAAATGCTGGTTTTGTTATTTCTAGAGAGCAGTGGCAGCAACTCCAAAGGAGTCATCAACTTTGGGGGAGACTGCAGGGTGACAGTGAAGACTCTTCCTTCTCCGGTCTCTGAATGTGATTCAGGTAAGTTTCAACTCCTCATACAGTGAATTTTCCTCAACGAAGAAAGAAAATTTTGTCTTTTATTTAAAAGTTCAGAAGTTTTTATCTGATAGAAGTTTATAATTACATCAAAGTTGTTGTTGAGTCAACTCTTGACTTGTGTTCTCTGAACTTACAGGAAATCAAATTAAACAATTATTTCTCACTGTCTCATTGATTTCGTTCCTTTTATTTTTTCATTTTTATATCCTGAAACATATGAGTCAATATATTTTGGTTTTATTATTTCCAGAGAGCAGTGACAACAACTCCAAAGTAGGCAACAACTTTGGGGGAGACTGCAGGGTGACCACCAAAAAAGAGGAAAACCAGTACTCTACTGGAGTCACCAAGAAAAAGGGAGAGGGAGGGACACTGAACTCACCAGGGTGGAAGCAGATCAGGTTCTGGCAAAGGGGGTCAAGAGGATGGCCAGTCACGAGAGAGGACCACCCTGCAAGAGGAAGAGGGGAGACAGTGATGTGGCGGACATCAGGGCAGAGGACAAAGCTGAGGAGCTGAGAACATCACACAGTTCCACCAATGCCTCTACCCTCGCAAAGTCACCACACACCTCAGTCACCGGAAACCAGGACAGGTAAACTGTCGTGACCAATCCCATTTTACACATATACAGAGTACAATTGGAGGTAGTGGTGTAATCAAAGATGTCCATTCCACTTCCAATAAAACATGTTTATGTTTTATCATGTAGCTGGCTTTGAGGCCAAATATCTGCAGCTGGACAAGCTCGGAGAGGGAGGGTTCGGCTCCGTCTACAATGGAATCAGGAAAACTGATGGCTTTCCAGTAAGTACTCTGTTCATATTCACGCATCACTTAAAGTGATTTTACATGGTAATATGGCCATGAAATATTCCTGTATGTCTGAATGAGATTAATGTCTGTATCAGACTGACTGGGCATTTTAAAGACTTCTTCCTGTTCCCGGCTGAGTTTCAGGTTCTTGAAAAGCAGTAAACCAAACACTGTCAAAAAGTAATTATATATATTACTAAATAAGGATATATTAAAATAAAGATTTTGAATTTTTTTGTGTAGAAACATAATAATAGTAAACAAGCCTGTTTCTCATAAACAGTGGGTCAAAATACCTGTCAACATGCCCAGATGTCTGATTAAACATTACAGAAAACACCTGATTGCCTCAAAAAGTTGCTCAACAAAATTTTTGCTCAGGAGGCCCATCATGCTTGTATGTTTTATTTTGTTTTTAGAATTTCTGTTGAACCACAACATGTCATTTCTAATGTTCATAAAATTTGTATTTATTATTCTGTCAATTTCAAGTTATTTCACTGGCAACTGATTTTTTCTG
Source organism: Atherinomorus stipes (assembly GCA_023101725.1). Taxonomy (NCBI): domain Eukaryota; kingdom Metazoa; phylum Chordata; class Actinopteri; order Atheriniformes; family Atherinidae; genus Atherinomorus; species Atherinomorus stipes. Next base: position 4,271 of record JALJCO010012783.1, read on the forward strand.
TCTTTAATGGAGGAGTATGTAAACTTTGTAGCACAACTGTATCTGCTGTTTCTGTAATACTGTACATGCTCTCCCTACTGAGAATACTTTGGAGTATTTCCAGAATCTCCTGCTCCTGTCCATGAGTGGACGGTCAGCTGCAGACAAAGTTCTGACCAACTTCCTGACATTCTTCATTATTCTGTCCTGCAGGTGGCCATTAAACACATCCCTCTTCCGAAAGTGGAATTTATATCTGTGAGTTACCTGATGGAATATTCTGTTTACATTACTGTTTCACAGTTGTTAATCATTAAAGATAAGCCAAATCCACATTTGTCACAGGACTGAATCAGTTGTCTGTTATTTTCCATCAGGTTGGACGTCAGAAGAAGCTGAGGATCCCCAGAGAGGTGGTCCTGTTGAGAAAAGCAGCAGGTCATACAAAAGAGGGCCAGTCTGCAACTGTTTCTCTCCTGGACTGGTACAAAGTGGACCAGGAGGTTCTCCTGGTCATGGAGAGACCAGTCCCCTCTGTGGACCTGCTGAAGTTTTTAGAAAACAAACATCATGTTGGAGAGGGCATGGCAAAGGTAGTGAACATTGTGGAACGTCTTCAGAGGAAGTTTCCTCACACAATCCACATTTGTTTTAGCTGACATTTTAGTGGGTAAGCTTTCACATACAACTCACAGTCTTACCTGGAAGTAACTTCTTTATCATTGTTTATGTTTCAGGCCATTATGAAGCAGCTGGTGGAAGCAGCCATCCAGATGCTAGCTGCAAAGGTGTTCCACCGAGACCTAAAACTAGAAAACATTCTGGTTCAAAACCCCTCCGATGTCCTCCGAATGCGCATCATCGACTTTGGCTGTGGCTGTTTCCTGAAGACAACACCGTACACGACTTTTTGGGGTATGACATCTGTTTTCAATCATCTGTTCATCCATCAATTTATGACTGTGTGATGTAATTGTTCTCCTCATCTTATGTTTATTCCTGTCTCCATCCTTCGTGTTGTAGGAACGTACCCTCCGCCGGAGTTTAACATGAGTGGAGTGTATGAAGCCGGCCCCACCACAGTGTGGCAGCTGGGGGCAATATTATATGAAATACTTCACCAACTAAAAACATTCGAAATTGATGATTTCCTCCAAGGAGCAATTAGAATTAGCAAAAAGCTGTCACCAGGTAAGACAATGCTGTCATCACTGCACCACCTGAGTTCAGCAGTTATTACTGTTCCAACAGGTACCTGCAGCTTCCACCCTGACCTTTGATTTGTTTTCTTTCTCTCCTCTTAGACTGCCAGCATTTTCTTGGCATGTGCCTGGCGACCAATCCAGATAAGCGTCTGACACTGGAGCAGATGATGCATCATCCGTGGCTGAAATCTGCTCCAGGAATGTAGAACACCTCAGTCTCCGCTGGAGGATAACATGGCTTCTTTTTTATTTGTTTGTTTTTCTTTGTAAAATAATTTTCTTTTAGTTTTGTTTTTTTATGGTAATTTGTTTCTTTGAACCCCTCTCCCCCTCCCTCCCCCACCCACGACACACACACCCACTTCAACACACACACACACACATCTGACCAGCAGGCTGTTTTGAGTCCCTCCAACTAGAATGGTAGGAGCTCCCATACAGCTAAGAAGCTCCTCTCGTGTGAAAGAATTTCCCAGTACAGATGAAGAGGCAGACCCCTTCAATATTTTCAAGACCAAACTTAAATCTTTACACACTTTGGTCTTGAATAACTTTCTATGGTGTTATTGTTGAAGCTCTTTCCAGAACAAACAAGCAGCATTCTGAATGCAGACATGTCATTTCTGCAAGCACAGCTGCATCATAAGCAGGAATTAACCCCCCCTCAATTTAAGAAAACTGAATAAATTGTGTACACACAGAGTTTCTTTCTATGTGTAGAAGTAAATTCTATACACGTAGAATTCATTCATGCACACACACCTGCACACGTTCACAGTGTCCGTGTTCACTTCTGTCAACATGCTCGCTCGACTTATGTGCCACAATTCCATCCAATCACTGGGTCAGGTAAAGTCGTCCTGATTGGCTGTTTCCCTGCACCATGATAACTCTGGACAAAGTTGTATCCAAGTCAAGAGGTGTTGTTTGTTTCAAACTTGGTTGGGGTTTTGGTTAGTATTGTACAGTTAAATTACTGTTTATTACTAACTGAAAACACAATGAAGTTTCAAACGAGCCACTCCTCTTAGCTTAGATGCAATTTTTTCCAGTGTTATTGTGATGCAGACAAGCAGCCAATCAGGATAACTTTGTCCAACCTTTTGATTGGTTGAAGTTGTGGCACATTTTTAAAGCTTGTCAAGCGAGCATGTTGACAGAACTGGGCACAGACATTGTGGGCGTGTGTGCAGGTGTGTGCATGAACACTGACAGAAGCAAGTCCCTTTTTAATTTTTAACCAGAATAATAACACCAGAGCCCTCACCCCGCCCTTTAGTTCTGGTTGCTGGGTAAATTCCCATGACACACTGAGCCCCTCTCTGCCTGCTGAGGTTTCCACTTTTTACTTTCCATTTTTGCATGTGGCATTATTGCTTGCATTATATTTTCCCACTACACAACCCCCAAATTTTTTGTGATATGCCAACATATATTTTTTTCAGTTGGTACAAAATCAATACAATGCACTGAATTGAACAGCATGAATAAATGTGTTTTATACTTGCCTGATATGTTTTGTCTCAATAAATTCTTAAATCTATGAATACTTTAGTCTTTTTTTCGGCTGATACCAAACCAATAAAATGCATGAATTGGACAGCATGAATGAATGTGATTCATTACCTGAAGTATTTTGTCTCAATAAATGTTTAAATCCATGAATACTTTACAGTGGTATGCAAAAGTCTGGGTAAATTTCATGCTAACATGCTATGCTTTTATGAGAGAAGAACACAGCAACAAGAGTTTTTACCCTACAGGGATTACATACTGTATGAGTGTTTTTCAGACCAAAATTCTTCAAGTAGAATTCTACAGTTTTTTCTTCTTTGCAATAAAATAAAATGTAAAAAAAAAAAAAAATGGTACAAAAGTTTGCACACCTTTCAGCCATTTTATGCCCTGTAAGGATTACTAGCTGACCACTGGCAGCCAGAGATATAACGATATGAAAATTTCATATCACGATTATTGTGACCAAAATTATCACGGTTATCATTTTTGTCATGGTATTTTAGAAATACCACCCAGCATCTTTAATACTATCCAAAATGGTTCTAAATTTCTACTTTGTCCTTTTAAAAGGGGGAAAAAAATCTCTGCTACTGCTACAGCTTTTCTAGCCAATGAACAGCATCACTAGGAGTTTTTCAAAGTGTAGTAATCAGTTACGGTTTTAACAACAAATAAAATTTGAAACGGTATAACCAATCATTGGTAAAATCATCACGGTTAATCATTTTACCGGTAATTGTTACATCCCACTGGCAGCACAAAATTGCCTTGATTAGCTTATCAGATCTACAACGACAGGTAGAATCAAGCATCAATCAGAATCAGAATGCCTTTATTGTCACTGTAACCTAACCTGACTCCACCAGATGGATTTGCTCCGCATATCCAGGAGGAGGAGATCAGCAGCAGATGAAAGGGTGGGGGGTCCACCACCTGTTAAAGAGAAGTGGGGGAGCTCCAGAGGATTCTTCCACTTCCTTCCTCGGGAAAAGCCACTTTTTCCCCAAGCCCTCCCCTCGCCAGCCCCCGCCGGTCATATTGAAAAATTTTCAATTCGAGCGCAGCGGCGTGAGCGCCACCGCGGCGGCATGCGCCCACCTTGCGCGGTGCTCCGCGGCATGGCGGAACGCGCTGCCGCGGCGGTACCACATACACAATGAATGGGTTTGCCGCCGTCCTCTTGCGCTTGCCGCTTTCTATCTGAAAGGGCCTTAATGCAGAAGGCTGGAGCCAGGTCACACCAACGAATAGAAACATGTCTCTCTTCCACCAGCATAGGCCCCGCCCATCAACTGCACTTGACTTCGCAAGCAAAACCTCAGAATTTGCAAGCAAAAAGGGCAGATTTGCAACCAAAAATTTTTTTAAACTTGAGATTAAAAAGGACAGATTTAAAAGCAAAACAGCTGTTTTTACTTTCAAACATTATTTTTGATTAAAGATGTAGAAATATGCTGTTTCATATTTTCATTTAACAATTGCAACTTGTTTTGGTTTGATCAAAAAAAATTTGTTTTGATTGTCACATTATTTTGCTCTCAAATCTCTTTTTCTGGTTTTAACTCTATTTCATTTGATTAAATGATAAAGACACAAAATACTCTCCATACTGAAGGGGTGACATACACATTTAAAGGTTGAATAGGAACATTTTTATTAAAAGCTTTGTTTTAAAAAAAGAAAAAAAAACTCCACAGGTCGTTTAGAGGGTTGCAGAATGAAAGTACAACATTTCCTAAAAAGTGTATATTTAGCTTGAAAATAATTATAAAAAATTTTTTTTTTCGGGTTTGACAATGGCATTATATTTCGTCTACAAGCCACTTGCCAGTTGCCAAATACGATCTCTGTGGCAACAATACCGTGTTCCAGATATGTTGGTTGTGGATTTCATTTTTTTTTTTAAATCATGCAAAGAAAAAAAAAATACCCTGAAGAACTTTGATTACTTCAGGTTTTATTTGAAGCCACATTGTGGACAACAGCTCTTGTTGCAAGCGATGACTTTGCTCTCTGCGACTGGTGTGAACCAGACCGACCATCATTCCATCAGTGTAAACACTCAAATGTCCTGATTTATAATAGTTTTCATCTCTATTGATGCTTTTTTCCTGTCCTTGAAAAAAAGCGATGATGTGCCAGAGAAAGGTTGCAATGCTTGCGTACCTTGGGCAGCTGATGATGCATATTGCTTGCAACAAAAGCTGCAGTCTGCAAAGCCTTTTAAACCTGAAATTATCTCAAATTTCTGCATTTTTTAGTGTTTTCTTTGTGTGGCAAGGTACGCAACGGAGGGCCCGGATGGGCTTTGAACCCCAGACTCCCGAGTGAAAGTCGTGCACACTGACCATTCAGCCAAAGGGACATCCCTGTGGCCAAGTAGCCAGGGCACATGATCAGTCGGAGGCATAAGCCCCGTTTCCACCCACGGGTCAGGTCGGGCCAGGCCGGATCGGGGGGGTTTTGGTACGGATGTGTTGATTTCACGCTGCGTCCCCACAGCAACCTGTACCCTATTCTGGAGACGCTGGACAGCGCTGCTACGTGATCGCGTGACATCATCGCTGTGCAACGCTGTTTAACCAAAACACCGCGCCACACATGACAGAAACAAAAAAGGAGTCACCCCAGCTTTGTTTTTACGCTTTGTCACGCGGGAAGTGAGATTCTTCAACAAATCAATGTATTGCTTTGTGTTAGCTCCACCTCTTTGGTCCGGATCGGTTAGATCAGTACCCCTACCGAAGGGTGCCAAAAAAGTAGGCCGGGTCGGGTCGGATATAAGGGTACCCGTCCCAGTTTTTATCTGTGGAGACGCAAAAAAACGTGGACCGATCCGGCCCGACCCGACCCAGACCCGCTGGTGGAAACGGGGCTATAGTGACAGGACTGTCAACTGCCACATCTGCATGAAAATTTTTCATTTAAATCCACAACCAACAAATCTGGAATCCAGCACAGAGAATGACTGGGACCAAGAGAAAATTATTTTTGCCCCACTGACTCCCATTCGGGCTGCACGGTGGCGTGATGGTTAGCACTGCAGCCTCACAGTTAGAATGTCACTAGTTTGAGTCCCGGCTGGGGGTTCAGACTATTCCAACAGTGGCCTTCCTGTGTGTAGTTTGCATGTTCTCCCTGTGTATGCATGAGTTCGCTCCGGTTACTCCACCTTCCTCCCACTGTCCAAGGACATGCATGTTAGGTTAAGGAGTAAATGTGAGCGTGAATGGTTGTCTGTCTCTCTGTGTTGGCCCTGCGACAGACTGGCAGGAGGCACCCCGGTGTGCCCCGGCACCCACTTTGAGAAAGGCTGCTTGAGTGACCCCATTAATTTGTCAGTAGAATATCCAGACCACAGCCTTGGACCTAACACTGCCAGTAGCAGCCAGAGCCACTCAGCACAGAAAGTTCATGTTTGTCTTCTACAAGAAGACTGCACACAGACAACCTCTTTCACTCTGCCAACAGCCTGCCTGAAAGCACCTAAGCAGTCTCTTTTTGAGGTCGAGAGGTGAAGAGAAGAGAAAGATGTGTCTTCTTTTTTTTTTTTTTTTTTGGAGAAGAATAAGCAGAACGTGTTCTTTAATAGGTTCGCTTCACCCCCTGCCAACCCAACACACCACACACCCTCCATGAGCCCACAGCTTTCCTGTCCCACTCTGTCACCCTGCAGCTCAGTCATGGACCTGAACACGGCCTCCTCTCTCCCTCCACATGAGGACATCCTGACACCTCCTCTGCCTCCACCTCCATCCTGACCGTCTCCTGCGACCAGGTCAACCAAATGACTACAGACCAGTTGCTCTGACATCTCACATCATGAAAGTGAGAAGTATCTATGTTATATTGTTTGGAAAAAAAGAGAGAGAAGAAGACAGACAGTCTATCACAACTTTGAATTTCCCTCCTTGGATAAAAAAAAAAAAAAGTATTTTTCATTTCATTTACACAAATGATTGTCCTGGCTTCACAGCTGTTCCACACTGGTATAATAAGGGAATAACCTGTAGAGGAAAAGAAGCACAAGCAGGGAAGAGGAAGGGTGCTTCAAGTGGAAGGAAGCAGGCTTGATCTGATTTTATTTCACGAGTTACGTGCTAAGTGTTATTAGGTGCTCTAATTACTTATGTTTTCAAAGAAGAAATTCTGATAAGCGATCTACTGGCCTTTAGTTGCCATAAGTTCACAATCAAGACAAAATGTCTGAATGAAAAAGAGATAAATAAAAACATATTTAAAGGTAGAGTTCGGAGTTTTCCCCCTGAAAATAAACCCTCGACTTGTGTGAACGAAATATGACTTAAAGCCCCGTTTCCACCAGCGGGTCTGGGTCGGGTCGGGCCGGATCGGTCCACGTTTTTTTGCGTCTCCACAGATAAAAACTGGTACCCTTATATACGACCCGACCCGGACTACTCTTTTGGCACCCTTCGGTAGGGATGTATACCGAGTACCGGTATCGTTTGGTACCGGTTCCTAATCTTAACGATACCAGGGTACCGTTAAGATTCTGGACTGACGATACTCTTATTGATACTTTTTGTACATCTACCTAACCATCAAGTTATCATTACGCAGTCAAATAATCACAATGATGGACTAAGACAGACACAATTCCCTTATTCTCCCAGCTGTCCTTCACCCACTTTTATGTCCAGGCTTCTTCAACATCATCTGAACAAATATTCTCCACCACTGGATCTTGTAACATCTTGGAATGTCTTTATTATTTACTCTAAATTATGTTATAGTATCAATAAGAGAATCGATAAATACCGGTATCGATAAGGAGTATCGATATTGGTATCGGTATCGATAAAATCATAACGATATACATCCCTACCCTTCGGTAGGGGTACTGATCTAACCGATCCGGACCAAAGAGGTGGAGCTAATACACAGCAATCAGCTGATTCATTGAAAAATCCGCCACTTCCCGCGTGACCAAGCGTAAAAACAAAGCCGGGGTGACTCCTTTCTGTTTCTGTCACGTGTGGCGCCGGTGTTTTGGTTAAACGGTGTTACAGGGCGATGATGTCACACAATCACGTAGCAGCGCTGTCCAGCTAATTCTCCGCCTCCAGAATAAGGGTACAGGTTGCTGTGGGGACGCAGCGTGAAATCAACACATCCGTACCCAAACCCACCCGATCCGGCCTGGCCCGGCCCGACCTGACCCAGATTCGCGGGTGGAAACGGGGCTTTTATCTGCACCTTTGGGCCTCTGCTTTTGTGTGGCAGCAAGTTTTGGTCACAACTCCACTTCCCCTGACTGTATTTTGCCTTTTTCTTTTGTTTTGGAGTGTTCGGGACATTTCTGGGTGGAGATTTGCATGTTGTCATAAGTATTTGGTGGCGAAAAGAGCTTTAGATAGTGCAGGATCGAGAACCATGGGTTGATATTGGTTTGGCTTTCACCCATGTTCTAGCCTTGAAGGAGATCCTTGGGGCTGAAGAGCAATGTGATCATTAGCCTGAGGGGAGGGGCTCTCAGTTTGAATAGTATTTACAAACAGACACGGGGGAACAATCCAGGCTCTAGCTTTAAAGTACAAACACTGGTTGAAGAAGGGAATAAGCTATGAGGGGGAATGAACCTAACTTGATGTTTGTTTATTCCTGTTCCTGTGCTGCTGCTACAGACAAATGAATTTTTAATGTCTGCAAGCTAAAAATTTGTGATAAATATGATATTCAATGTTGACCATTGTCTTGAATAATTACACAACACAGTGAGCAACTACTCTCAGTGACTGAGTGGTAAAGCACTTGCATTACTTAAGTACAAATTTGTTGAACATTTTTGTACTATTTCCATATACATATATATATATATACACACACTACTCACAAAAAGTTAGGGATATTGGACTTTCGATTATAATTTCAGGAAAATATAAAATGTTCATATTTAACCATCGAACGATGAACATGTGCATCTAAAAGTTTAGAGAAAGTCTAATTCAGTTCACTTGGACAGGTTGCAGTGGAATTTAGGTTCATTCTGACATCATACACAAAACAAATATCCCTAACTTTTTGTGAGTAGTGTGTGTGTGTATATATATGTATGAATTTCCCTTCTGGGATGAATAAAGTACTTTTCATTTCATTCATTTCATCTAAATGTACATACATACTGATGTACACATCAGTTTTGCAGCATCTGCTGGGGCAGCAGCATCAGAACCAGACTTGAAGAAACTAAACAAGCTGATCAACAAAGCTGGTTCTGTGCAGGGGATAACTCTGGAGCTGATCGTTCAGAAAAGAACGCTGCACAAGCTGATGAAGATAATGGAGGATTCTTCCCACCCTCTAAAACATGGTGAAGAATCAACACAGTATGTTCAGTGGGAGGCTGCGTCAGGTTCACTGTAGAATGAAGAGATGGAAATTCATTCCTGCCAGCAGCCATCACCCTGAACAACAAGACTGACTGATTATCATTATTGTTTTATTACTATTTCATATATATAAGTGTCAAGTGCTTTTAACTCTTGTAAGGTTTTACTCTGCAGTTTCTCCCACTTGAAAAGGGTTACTTGCTTTATAAGATTGGACTGGACTTCACTCAATGACCAAGATTGAACTTTCTTTTATTTTGAAAAGTCTTTCAGGTCAATAACAGGTGAAAAAACAACTCCTTCTTCCGTCTTTGAACCAAGTATCAAATCCTGCAGTCTCCAAACATTGTCTTTCACACTGCTCTCCTGACTGTTCTGTGAGTGAATGCCTCCAAACTCCCCTGATTACCTCCACCAGGTGCATTCAAAGAAAACACTCAAATAAATTAACTAAAACCATATTACTGTAGGAGATAAAACTCAGTACCAAGTAAAACTCAAAAGTATTTTTTTTTAAAGTACCGAGTATGAATGGCCACTTCAACTAGAAATTGAAAGTTAAAGCAAAGAAACATGTTTTAAGTGAAGTTTTAAAAGCTTAGAAAACATTTGCATATTTTTACATTTCAATTTTGTTTTTGTTTGATTCTTTCCATATGCAGATTTGAAATGATCACCATGGTGATTTCTGTCTTTATAGCTTCTGTGATGTCAGTGAAAAGAATTCTGGATAGAATTCTCAGTACCTTAAAACTACAGACTACACAGAATTCTACACACACTTACTATAGCAGAGCTACTGACAACACATAAATTTTTCGCGTCTAAAATGGATGATTTTTGGATATTGATAAAGAACGAACACACCCCAACATGGAGTCGAAGTCAAAGTCAAAGACTCCTCCTTCTCCAGCCCCTGACTGGGATTCAGGTCAGTGTGAACTCACATAAACTGATGTTTCAGCTTACATGGAATAATGTGAAATTTTGTCAAAAGCAATTGAAAATTTCAGCCTCTTTTATCAAAAAACTTAGATTTTCTAACAGAGGTGTTTTTATTTTAGAGAAATCTGTAATTACATCTAAGTTTTTGTTAGGGCAACACAGTGCATGTGTTGTTTCAACCTACAGAAACATTAAAAAGCCAAATTGTACAATTAATTCTCATAATGTATGAAAACCTTAAATGAAACCTGAGTGAAACTGATCACTCATTTCCTTTTATCGATGAATGTGTGATTAAATGGCAACATTTCTGGTCAGATTAAAAAAACAAAAAAAAAGCAGTGCCTAGTGTTGTGTAAGAGGAAATGAATAAATATATACAGATGTTTTTATGTTACAGAAAGATATAATTATCCAGGATTAAGTAAACTCATTACTTGTGTTGTCTGAACATACAGGACCATTACTGTATATACCAAGTTGTACACTTATTTTTCAGTGTTTCAGTGACTTTTTCTTTATTAGGAGAAAAGTATTTGTTTTATGATTAATTGCAGACAGAAAACACATTCTGAGCTGATGTGAAATCAAGTAATGAGATTTCACAGAGCAGAAATTATCACTTTCATGCAGATAAAACTTAGACTACATGGTTAAATCAACAAATGCTGGTTTTGTTATTTCTAGAGAGCAGTGGCAGCAACTCCAAAGGAGGCATCAACTTTGGGGGAGACTGCAGGGTGACAGTGAAGACTCTTCCTTCTCCGGTCTCTGAATGTGATTCAGGTAAGTTTCAACTCCTCATACAGTGAATTTTCCTGAACTAAGAAAGAAAATTTTGTCTTTTATTTAAAAATTCAGAAGTTTTTATCTGATAGAAATTTATAATTACATCAAAGTTGTTGTTGAGTCAACTCTTGACTAGTGTTCTCTGAACTTACGGGAAATCAAGTTTAACAATTATTTCTCACTGTCTCATTGATTTCGTTCCTTTTATTTTTTTTCATTTTTATATCCTGACACATATGACGTCAATATACTTTTGTTTTATTATTTCCAGAGAGCAGTGACAGCAACTCCAAAGTAGGCAACAACTTTGGGGGAGACTGCAGGGTGACCACCAAAAAGAGGAAAACCAGTACTCTACTGGAGTCACCAAGAAAAAGGGAGAGGAGGGACACTGAACTCACCAGGGTGGAAGCAGATCAGGTTCTGGCAAAGGGGGTCAAGAGGAAGGCCAGTCACGAGAGAGGACCACCCTGCAAGAGGAAGAGGGGAGACAGTGATGTGGCAGACATCAGGGCAGAGGACAAAGCTGAGGAGCTGAGAACATCACACAGTTCCACCAATGCCTCTACCTCGCAAAGTCACCACACACCTCAGTCACCGGAAACCAGGACAGGTAAACTGTCGTGACCAATCCCACTTTACACATATACAGAGTACAATTGGAGGTAGTGGTGTAATCAAAGATGTCCATTCCACTTCCAATAAAACATGTTTATGTTTTATCGTGTAGCTGGCTTTGAGGCCAAATATCTGCAGCTGGACAAGCTCGGAGAGGGAGGGTTCGGCTCCGTCTACAATGGAATCAGGAAAACTGATGGCTTTCCAGTAAGTACTCTGTTCATATTCACACATCACTTAAAGTGATTTTACATGGTAATATGGCCATGAAATGTTCCTGTATGTCTGTATGAAATTAATGTCTGTATCAGACTGACTGGGCATTTTAAAGACTTCTTCCTGTTCCCGGCTGAGTTTCAGGTTCTTGAAAAGCAGTAAACCAAACACTGTCAAAAAGTAATTATATATATTACTAAATAAGGATATATCAAAATAAAGATTTTGAATTTTTGTGTAGAAAAATAATAATAGTAAACAAGCCCGTTTCTCATAAACAGTGGGTCAAAATACCTGTCAACATGCCCAGATGTCTGATTAAACATTACAGAAAACACCTGATTGCCTCAAAAAGTTGCTCAACAAAATTTTTGCTCAGGAGGCCCATCATGCTTGTATGTTTTATTTTGTGTTTAGAGTTTCTGTTGAACCACAACATGTCATGTCATAATGTTCATAAAATTTGTATGTATTATTCTGTCAATTTCAAGTTATTTCACTGCCAACTGATTTTTTTTCTGTCTTTAATGGAGGAGTATGTAAACTTTGTAGCACAATTGTATCTGCTGTTTCTGTAATACTGTACATGCTCTCCCTACTGAGAATACTTTGGAGTATTTCCAAAATCTCCTGCTCCTGTCCATGAGTGGACGGTCAGCTGCAGACAAAGTTCTGACCAACTTCTTGACTTTCTTCATTATTCTGTCCTGCAGGTGGCCATTAAACACATCCCTCTTCCAAAAGTGGAATTTATATCGGTGAGTTACCTGATGGAATATTCTGTTTACATTACTGCTTCACAGTTGTTAATCATTAAAGATAAGCCAAATCCACATTTGTCACAGGACTGAATCAGTTGTCTGTTATTTTCCATCAGGTTGGACGTCAGAAGAAGCTGAGGATCCCCAGAGAGGTGGTCCTGTTGAGGAAAGCAGCAGGTCATACAAAAGAGGGCCAGTCTGCAACTGTTTCTCTCCTGGACTGGTACAAAGTGGACCAGGAGGTTCTCCTGGTCATGGAGAGACCAGTCCCCTCTGTGGACCTGCTGAAGTTTTTAGAAAACAAACATCATGTTGGAGAGGGCATGGCAAAGGTAGTGAACATTGTGGAACGTCTTCAGAGGAAGTTTCCTCACACAATCCACATTTGTTTTAGCTGACATTTTAGTGGGAAAGCTTTCACATACAACTCACAGTCTTACCTGGAAGTAACTTCTTTATCATTGTTTATGTTTCAGGCCATTATGAAGCAGCTGGTGGAAGCAGCCATCCAGATGCAAGCTGCAAAGGTGTTCCACCGAGACCTAAAACTAGAAAACATTCTGGTTCAAAACCCCTCGGATGTCCTCCGAATGCGCATCATCGACTTTGGCTGTGGCTGTTTCCTGAAGACAACACCGTACACGACTTTTTGGGGTATGACATCTGTTTTCAGTCATCTGTTCATCCATCAATTTATGACTGTGTGATGTAATTGTTCTCCTCATCTTATGTTTATTCCTGTCTCCATCCTTCGTGTTGTAGGAACGTACCCTCCGCCGGAGTTTAACATGAGTGGAGTGTATGAAGCCGGCCCCACCACAGTGTGGCAGCTGGGGGCAATATTATATGAAATACTTCACCAACTAAAAACATTCGAAATTGATGATTTCCTCCAAGGAGCAATTAGAATTAGCAAAAAGCTGTCACCAGGTAAGACAATGCTGTCATCACTGCACCACCTGAGTTCAGCAGTTATTACTGTTCCAACAGGTACCTGCAGCTTCCACCCTGACCTTTGATTTGTTTTCTTTCTCTCCTCTTAGACTGTCAGCATTTTCTTGGCATGTGCCTGGCGACCGATCCAGATAAGCGTCTGACACTGGAGCAGATGATGCATCATCCGTGGCTGAAATCTGCTCCAGGAATGTAGAACACCTCAGTCTCCGCTGGAGGATAACATGGCTTCTTTTTTATTTGTTTGTTTTTCTTTTTTAAAAAAATGTTCTCTTTGTTTTATTTTTTTATGGTAATTTGTTTCTTTGAACCCCTCTCCCCTCCCTCCCCCACCCACGCACACACACCCATTCCAAACACACACACACACACATCTGACCAGCAGGCTGTTTTGAGTCCCTCCAACTAGAATGGTAGGAGCTCCCATACAGCTAAGAAGCTCCTCTCGTGTGAAAGGATTTCCCAGTACAGATGAAGAGGCAGACCCCTTCAATACTTTCAAGACCAAACTTAAATCTTTACACACTTTGGTCTTGAATAACTTTCTATGGTGTTATTGTTGAAGTTCTTTCCAGAACAAACAAGCAGCATTCTGAATGCAGACATGTAATTTCTGCAAGCACAGCTGCATCATAAGCAGGGCCCCCCCCCCCCTAAATTTAAGAAAACTAAATAAATTGTGTACACACAGAGTTTCTTTCTATGTGTAGAAGTAAATTCTATACACGTAGAATTCATTCATGCACACACACCTGCACACGTTCACAGTGTCCGTGTTCACTTCTGTCAACATGCTCGCTCGACTTATGTGCCATAATTCCATCCAATCACTGGGTCAGGTAAAGTCGTCCTGATTGGCTGTTTCCCTGCACCATGATAACTCTGGACAAAGTTGTATCCAAGTCAAGAGGTGTTGTTTGTTTCAAACTTGGTTGGGGTTTTGGTTAGTATTGTACAGTTAAACTACTGTTTATTACTAACTGAAAACACAATGAAGTTTCAAACGAGCCACTCCTCTTAGCTTAGATGCAATTTTTTCCAGTGTTATTGTGATGCAGACAAGCAGCCAATCAGGATAACTTTGTCCGACCTTTTGATTGGTTGAAGTTGTGGCACATTTTTAAAGCTTGTCAAGCGAGCACGTTGACAGAACTGGGCACAGACATTGTGGGCGTGTGTGCAGGTGTGTGCATGAACACTGACAGAAGCAAGTCCCTTTTTAATTTTTAACCAGAATAATAACACCAGAGCCCTCACCCCGCCCTTTAGTTCTGGTTGCTGGGTAAATTCCCATGACACACTGAGCCCCTCTCTGCCTGCTGAGGTTTCCACTTTTTGACTTTCCATTTTTGAACGTGGCATTATTGCTTGCATTATATTTTCCCACTACACAACCCCCAAATTTTTTGTGATATGCCAATATATTTTTTTCAGTTGGTACAAAATCAATACAATGCACTGAATTGAACAGCATGAATAAATGTGTTTTATACTTGCCTGATATGTTTTGTCTCAATAAATTCTTAAATCTATGAATACTTTACATCACTTCTTTTTATTTATTAAATAATTTTCGCTCACAAAAACATGCAAAACAAAAAAAAAAAAAAAAAAAACCCCAAAAAAAAAAAAAAAAAAAGAAAAATAAAAAAAAAAAAAGAGTCTGATACCAAACCAATAAAATGCATGAATTGGACAGCATGAATGAATGTGATTCATGACCTGAAGTATTTTGTCTCAACAAATGCTCAAATCTATGAATACTTTACAGTGGTATGCAGAAGTTTAGGTAAATTTCATGCTAACATGCTATGCTTTTATGAGACAAGAACACAGTAACAAGATTTTTCCCTCCAGAGATTACATACTGTATGAGTGTTTTTCAGACCAAAATTCTCAGTGTAGAAGTTTTTTCTTCTTTGCAATTAAACAAATGCAAAAACAAAATAAAAATGAGAAGAACCAAAGTTTGCACACCTTTCAGCCATTTCATGTCCTGCAAGGATTACTACTGTAGCTAACGCTGGCAGCACAAAATTGCCTTTAAGAGCTTATTAGATCTTCAGTTACAATGACAGGTGGAACCAAGCATCAACTCCCGGGGTGGGGGGGGGTCCTTTTTCCAGAAACGGGAGGGGCCTATCCCCCGGCTTTGCCGGGGGGGAACAAAGGGGGAACCCAAACCCCAAAGGGGCTTCTGGGGTGCGAGGGGCCCCCCAAAAGGCTGTTTCATGGTGAATTGCTGACTGTGCTTGTCTTTCTTTTAAGAAAGTGACAACAGAGGGTCTCTAGCAACTCTCCACTGACCTAAAAACTAAGACAATTTATTGTTATGAATTAGGAGAGGGGTACAACAGATGATCATTAATCTTTAGACTGTCCTTCTACAGACTATCTCCACAGTCAGAAATGTCGTTCAGAAATGGAAGGCCACTGGTACAGTCTTGAAAGAAATATGTGTTGGGCCAAATGAATAAATAAATAGACTAGAAAAGCATTTGGAGAGCGCAGACCTCCACCAAGCAGCGCAACTCCTTTATTCTTGCGTGTTCCAGATCATAGTATCCAGAATTTTCTCTGGATCCAGATCAACTTTCAAAATATTATAGAACTCATTGAGATCCTTTCTTGTAAATTTTTTTCTTTTACCAAATTTTGCGTATTAAGGTGATATTGATGTAAGACTGTTTAGGCGTTGCTAAAGAGGTTTGATGTTCACCCTGGGGTGTCGGTCAGAACACACAGGACTCGCTTGTACAGTTTACTGTCTCACTCTAAATTACAACAGCACAGTAATGCAACAAACCACTGGCTTAGAGGTGAGGAATTCCAGGGCTAGTTATGATGAATGTCTGGATGTAAGTGAGTGTGGTCTATAAACACAGAAATATAAAGCCATGAGGAACATTCATTTGGCAAATAAAAACATTCCAGATATTAATTTTTACTAATAAATCCCTTACAGTTAGGACCAGGGCCATAGCTAGGAATTCTGGGCCCCTGGAGAAAAATATAGTCATGGGGCCCCCCACCCCAGGACTGTTGCCACTTTTTTTTTTTTGCACCTGTGTTGTGTAGCCTATTATGCTTTTCGGTGTTCTTGTCAGTGCCTGATGCAATGCACGTAATTTGTTTTCTTTATTACAAAGTGGTAGAATAATTATTATACAGTAGTTGTCTTATTCCTGATTCACGTGCTATAATGCAGATAACTCATTAAAACCATGCTATAATACTTCTGATTGCAAGCACATTCATAGTTCAGTCTGTTACTTTAAGAAAAGAGCAAACATTGCCTGAAAATTTTAATCAATACAAGTTTCATGCCGCTCCCCCCTCCCTCTCCGTAGTGCTCATGCTCTGCCTCCAAGACTGTCATGTTCTGCTGTCTGGGCAAAAGGATAGTTTTAGCATATATGACAAATAAATATTTCTAAAAAGTAACAGACTTCAGCTTTAACCACTTAATAAATAGTAAATTTGGCTATTTTGCTATTGATTATATAAATATAATAGCTACTGTACAGGCTTCAGCAGCCTGAAGCCTCATTAACATCTTACTAACTGCCAATGATACAGCAGTTTACTGATAAACCAAAAAAGCCAACCCGTGTTGATCTCACTCACTCACCATCAGAGGCATCAGTGGACTGCTGGGGGTGAGGGTCTGCTGCTGGCTCAAACTCAGATGAAGCAGCCACTGCTGATTCTGAAGCAGCAGAATATAAAGGCTTATTGTCTAGTTATTGCTTTAGTAAACATTAAATGTTAAGTTTCATGGATCACTGATGAGGAACCAACTTAGTCTTGGAATACACAAAATCTAGATGATAAACACTAATATTGAATGGTGTCATAAGGAAATAAATATTTGGTCATATTTTAACACAAATTTTGTCGTTGCACACTGTCAAAATTGAACAGCAATAAATCAGCAAATAAGAATGATGTGTGGGTGAGGAAAAATATCATTATAGGCTTATTTCAAAACTTTCAGGAACAATGATATTTTAATGTCAACATTTAGAAAAAGAAAACTGAGCAGAGCAACAGAAAAAATAGTGTGTAGCAAACAAAATCCAATCATTCTCTACAAAATCATTTTGAACATGTACAAAGACTATAAATTATTACACAATAATTTGCCTCCTTAATATTTTAGCAAATACTGGTTTTAAGATTGACGGTGCATTTGGAGCTACAGGTTATTAATTTTTGTAGCTGAGCAATTTTTTGCTTTGTTTTGTTTTCTTCCTCATCCCACTTTGTCCTACAGGTGTCCTCTGCCACTTGCTGGGCTGGCATGACAAATAAGAATTTTGTTCTTAATGTCTTTGCCTGGTAAAATAAAGGTTTAATAAACGTAAAAAAAAAAAAAGAAAAAGAAAAAAATGAATGTGTTATGCATTCTAGCAAGTCAGCTACGGGAATAGTTCACCCTCAGAATGATTTAACTTTATTTTCCACTTACCCTGATGGTGAGCAAGACTCTGGACCACTTTTTCAATATGTCAAATGCAGCCGGAGTTCAGGGCGACTTCTCGTTTCCCCCCAATGGAGTTCGCCAGGGTCCGAGCCAAAAAGGTCCAAAAAAGTCCACAAAAAATTGTCAATATTCCTCCATACTGCTCGTCCCATGTAATCCAAGTGCCCTGAGTGGGTAGGGTCCAGAATTTACTTGAAACTACGCCATTTAGTATATTTTTAGAGTCTAAACAAGACTACATCGCATGCCCAGCAAGCACGCCTATGCGCATTCACGAAACTACGGAAGCCACGGCAGACGAGATCGCGCGTTCTCTTTTTCTTTCTTTCTTTCTTTTAGATCAATATCCAACCCCTCCTGTGTTTTTCCCGGTTTGTCTAGAGCTCTTGCGCTCTTACCACAATGTAAACAGTGAATTTCTTCTTCTACGCTTGCATTATCGGCAGAGTAGGCTCTGAACGCCGAGGCTTCCGTAGTTTCGTGGCTGCGCTTGTGCGCGCTTCATGGACGTAAACAATACTCCTTTTTAGACTCTAAAAATATACTAAATGGCGTAGTTTCAAGTAAATTCTTGACCCTACCCACTCAGGACACTTGGATTACATGGGACGAGCAGTATGGAGGAATATTGACCATTTTTTGTGGACTTTAATGGACCTTTTTGGCTCGGACCCTGGCGAACTCCATTGGGGGGAAACGAGAAGTCGCCCTGAACTCCGGCTGCATTTGACATTTTAAAAAAGTGGTCCAGAGTCTTGCTCACCATCAGGGTAAGTGGAAAATAAAGTTAAATCATTCTGAGGGTGAACTATTCCTTTAAACCCATTATGATAAGAATATGCTTTTTTGTGTACTTGTGGTAAAATTAAGTAAGTAACGCATCACTGTGCTGTAGGTTTGTAATGAATCGCTCGTCTTTGTGCTGCAGTACTACTTTTGTACACATAGTGGCAATGTTGCTTTAAATAGACTGGTTCGTTTGCATCAAAGGAAAATAGTCCTGAATTTATTTCCACTGCTCTGAGGGCTCATAAATTTCTTCTTAAGTGATACGCTAATTGTCACAAATCAGTTTTAAATATGGGGCAAAAACCTAAAATGTAACATTTTGATGGCATATTTTTTCATTTCAGTTGACTTTATTCACCATCTGGTTTCTATTTTCTTTATTTTAAATTGAATAAGTAACATTATGGGGAAAAAAAAGTCCAAAACTAAAATGCTGCTAGTAGCAAAGTTGGAAAGCTGAAAAGGAGAATTTCCATTTTTGATTATTCAGAGTTTGCATTTAAATAGCAGTAAAAGGGATCAAAATGGGGTCCACACATATTTATGTCAGTGTAACGAAATATGGAGAAATGAGGTTTGAGGGTTTGACTGAAAGAGTTGAATAATTCCTTTGAGAGGTATTTCTCACTTCTCCATTTTCCTCTACAAGACACTGTCACAGATTTGTGAAATGCTTTTTAAGTTGTGACATAACTGCTAAAAAAGAAGAAGAGGAGGGGGAAAAAAAAGAGTCCACCTTTTCATTTTACTCTTCCTTTGGTCACTAGATGGAGGCATTGAGTTGAGCCAACGGTGGTGTTTTTTTCAAGATAATCCTCTGCCACACCCACCAGCTCCCATTATTCCACTAAGCAGACAGCTCCAGCAGACAGTCTCGCTCCAGGCTGGCTGAATATCAGTGAAGACGATTTATGCACAGCTTCAAACCGAAGAGTTCAAAAAATCACCGGCTATTCCATAGAAACAAAAAGCACAAATTGCTCTGAGCGGCATAGGAGAGCTCATCTGAACCCCAAGAGACACGTTATTATCAAAAGGCTTCCTGTCTTCACAATGGCACCTTTTCATCCAACCCTAGCTGACGCTGAAACCAGTCATGCGTGGCAACTTTTATTGGCTGCTGAATTGAAAAGCTTAAAATCAGAGTGATTAATATCTCTGTGTGTTACTGTTTCAGTTTTTAATTAAAGACAGTGATAAAGGAAAAAAAAAAAAAACCTCATTGGCAGCCAACCTCATAAGGAAGGTTTTGTGTGAAATACTCAGTTAATGTGCCGCATTAATCATCTTCTGTTTGGTGGCATGATTTAGATTTTGGGAGCGATCGATGGATGAAGCTTCTTGAAGTTCATTTTTAAAGAGGGTAAATTATGTTGCTTCATCCACAGTATTCACACAAATCACTTGTTTTGAGTTCACATTAGCAAACAAAAGGTAACAAAACTTCACTGAGGAAAATTTTGTTGCATGGTCATGGGGTCATGAGAAATGTAATGTATGATGTTCTGAGGTTTCTCCTTGTCCTGCAGGAAAGCCATTATCATTTACAGTACAGCCAACTGAAGCCTTGAAGCATCAGCAGTTGTGTTGCGTTATTTGTCATTTCAGGTTAGCCAGCTGTGACTCTATTAACCAAGGCCTACTGCGCTATAACATGATATACTGCTGCTGTAAAGACACAAAGGTGTGCTACTGAAGCCAAGTGGAAATAGATTTAGCTCTTAATTTAGAGGAACTTAACTTCTGGTATGTCTGAGACTGACTCAATGATACACAGAAGAATGAAGAATTTTATTTTCTCACTACTTTTTAAACATGGAAGAGATATACAGGATTGTGAAATTGGTTTCATGAGATTTACTTGACTGTTTTCTAAATAAAGATCTGAGTCTTTTTTTTTTTAACCTGATCTCTGTGTGAAAAAGGCTGCCACAACCATTTCTTTTAAAAGATAGATGTAGCAAATCAGGGTCATTGGATGATCCCATCAAAAGATACAAAATTTTGCTTTAATGACTACCATATAAAAAGAAGCTATCATCCATACTTTTGATTTTAATATGACCCCATAATGGATTATATTTAGCACTCAAGCCAGTTGCTGCACAGACTTACAGGATGAATATATTATAAGAAGCAAAAATCCCTGTATGTGACTTTAAGTCCAAAATAACCCAAAATTTAAATCTATTTTTAAATTCTTTAAGCAGTTTGTACAGCATACAATCTCAGAAAAGGAAGTGCAAAGTTGATTCTGTCTTATCCTTTCTTTGCGGTAGGCTCTTGAATGGAAAGCAAGAAGTTTACTTAGTGGAAGAAAATCTGGAGTTTTGTGTGCTCTGACTGCATTGTACTGACTTACATGCACAAACATGCACGCCTGGCCGGACCAGCTGCCAGAACACAGAAGTCATGGTTCAAATACACACAGAGGGAATTTGACTGTGCTTTTTAGGAACACTGATGTATATTTATTTG
The DNA here is from genome assembly GCA_023101725.1 of Atherinomorus stipes. Taxonomy (NCBI): domain Eukaryota; kingdom Metazoa; phylum Chordata; class Actinopteri; order Atheriniformes; family Atherinidae; genus Atherinomorus; species Atherinomorus stipes. The sequence continues at coordinate 25,359 of JALJCO010012783.1, forward strand.
ATAAATAGCTGCTCTCTGTTTTATTACAAGTAAAATGGTTGAATATTTAGTTTTTAAAACACGAGGCTACAGCAAGTCTTACAAAAAAAAATAAGATGAACTTTGTCTAAAATGAGTATAACATTCAGACAAAAAGCAGAAATAAAACCACCCTGGAGGATGCTAAAATGTCAGTCTTAAACTGTTTTTGACATTATACACTTCATCCACTGTAGATGTATTCATTTTGTAATATTAGAATAGTTTAAAATCTAACAGAATCTGACATGTTTTATGACGTGCGCCTGCCATACATAAAGAGAAGAGTTCTTTATTTTGAACAGAATGTGTTTGTGTTTTTGTGACTGGATTATTTTCTAATACATTGATGCTGGAAGTGCGTGTATCACTTCAAACATCCAGGGGCCATCACCAGCTCCAGCGCTGTATCCGCTACATTCTCTCACCCGCTCTGTTGCCATGGTGAGTGCATGCCGTTTTGTGTGGTTGCCATGGAAACCCTGTATTACAGCCTGCTGCCCGCTCTCATCATGTTTCTGCATGATCATTTGTATGCCTCCTGTACGCTGATGCTTTAAAAACATTAGCGGCACAGGGAACTGCCCTCAGGGGATTGCCTTTCTGTAAAAACACGCCCCAGTGTTTCTGCTGCTGTTTCGGAGCTCAGCGAAAATACTAAAAACAGCTCAGTGTATTTCACACTGTGACTTTGCATGTTTAACATGGGAAGAAAAGACAAATCTACATCTTATTTAGAACAATATGGTCTCTTTTTTTCTCACTAGTAATACCACAGATGCAGAGAGCAAGAATGCCAAATACCTCCCACTGAGAATAGTAGTAAAAACCCAAGCTTGTGCGCTCTGAGATAATAGCATCATTTGTTATCTTGACTCACTTTAACAGTTGTGGACTGTTCTTGTCTTTCACACTATGCCATGGCAAGTGCACAGCATGCATGGATGTATGTTTGTAAATGCACCACTTGAAGGAATCTCAGTCTTCTTCTTCGGAACTAGAACAAACTGAAAAAGCCACTGTTGTTTCCTTTAAGTCTTCAATCCATCTATCTGCCACAGTATATCTGCTCTTATCTAATTCAAGGTTGAAAGTGGGCTGGAGCCTTTCCCAGTTGCCATTATGTGAGAGATGGGGCACACTTTGGGCAGGAACTGTGTACCCACCTTCAGGGCTTTCAGAGGTCTGGCATTTCTATTCCATTGTCTGTTAGTTTGGATGCTGATTGTGGCATTTGCTTATTCTGCGCTTGCTTCTGTTATATGAAACTAGAGCAATTGTCTTTAATCATTAAGGCTTCATTTCAGCACATTTTGCAGGAGGGATTTTACAACCTGATCTTCCAACTTCCAGGTGTGATGACAGTTTGTTTGTCATCCCCCACCCCACCCGTCTCATTTGTGCACGGTCAATCCGTACCTGGACCTACCTCAACCACGTAATTCAACAGGATGCTCCACTGGAAAACAATCATTTGCAACCGCAGCTTTTCTTGAAAACCACTGTCTACTCCAATCCCTCATCATCTCTGCCCAGTGATGCCATAAACTATCACTTATGTTGCTTACCTATCCATTTGAGGGTACACCTAAATGAGAACAGGTGCTAATAATACCACCAGAAGAGATTTAAACGGCCATTTAAGAAGAAGCCGATTGGTTTTGGAGTTCATCTGAAAAAACTTGTCCACAGTCCAAAGAAGTGCTAAGTAGAAATTATGAGCTTTTTTTGTGCCTTTTATAGTCTCTCGTTCTCTCTCTCTCTCTCTCCATCCTATACACCCTGTTTCCTGTTGCCGTGGAGTGATGAAAGTCTGATGGACCACAGGCACTCAGTAAAACCTTCATGTGCAGATTGTTGACAGGAATTCAGCTCTCTTCTTCCTCTATAAGCGATATCTTGCTCTTTCCTTGCTCCTGCATTGCACTTAATACACTCTCAGAAATCTCTCTATGTCCTCTGACCTTTAATAAGGTTGACTTCCTCTGTAATTGTACACACACAAGGTATGGCATGAACGCATGCTTGGTGAGTGGAGGGCGTTATTTTTATGCATCTGTATGCATGCTTGTGTCTATAAATGTAATGAACACAGGGTACCCATTGAGACCTCTAGTTAAGGTGAAGGTGTTAAGCTGATGAAAGTTTTCTCTTCCGCTCCTCTGTCTCAACTCTGCACACATACACAAATGCTGCAGCAGATCCATTACATCCACTCTAAATCCGACTTTGCTAAATGCTTCCGACATTGTCCTGACTGTGGAAGTGTCCAGCTGTTAGTGCATTTATCCTGGAGATTTTGAGCTGATTCTGGTTGTCTTTCTGCACCACTGACACAGCAGGGAGATGTTTCCTTGACTCAACAGCCATGAGAAAGGCCTCTTTTTTTTTACAGACTGTTCTTCTTTTGACACTCCTGCGCTTTCTGTCTACCTGATTTTCTCACTCTACCTGTTTTTGTGCTCTGTTAGTCTCTCTAAGTGGTGCTTATTGGCAATCCTGGTTTTTGCAAGTTGCAAAGTAATCATCCTGTTTAAGCCATTACAGCCACTGAGGACATCAGCTACTTTTCCAGTCAGTTGTTCCGATGTTGCACATATTTCTTGAAGAAATAGTCATATCACATCTTGTAAGGTTAAACTATAAAGAGACTGCTTATGAGTGAGATGGATAGGCTAATGGAAAATACATGAACAAAGTTCTGATGCACACTCCACAGACAGTGAGACATCCAGGAGGCTGGAGCAGATCCTGCAGAATGTTCTGCAAATGGGCCTCTGGACCAGCCCCAACAAGGAGCTCTGAGTCCTCTGGTGGAAAGTGAAGACAGCGCGTCAGTGGGTACCTGTGACAGTCATAGATCCTAATGTGTACAGCATATGTGTCATACAGCAGCAACTTAGGCCATATAGCCACTGGAGATCATGTATCCACCCCCCACCCCCACCACCACACACACACACACACGCACGCCCACCCCCACACACACACCACCACTAAACACTAGGGGTGTGCCAAAATATCGATACACTGAAATATCGCGATATTTTGTGTTGCGATATCATATCGATATTTTGAAAAGCGGTATCGATATTTTTACAAAATCTTGCGAGATTTTGTAAGAGACCAGTGAGATCTCGCGAGATTTCGTTGTTCTTTCTGCAGCGGTTCAGCATGTAGAAAAGTCCCTGCATTAGCACTGATATCTATGGGCAGGCTGCAGGTTCACGTTAAACTTTAAACATGCTGTAAAGTACAAATTAAAATGTGTGTCCAGGTTTTCACAGACCCCCCAGTTGTTTGAGATTATGAAGAAACAATGAATGAAATGTTTTATTTTTTATATGCTTTCTTAAGAAGAACCACTGTGCACTTTGTTTTACTGTTTTGCTCATTTCATATGAACTGATGTCACTTATGTGCTACTGATTGATAATATTTTGTAATTCATTTCACATGGATTCACTTTGGTCGATAAATTTGGAAAGTCTTCAGGGACAAATACTGTGGTCTATCGTGGATAAATTTATTGCAATATATGGATTTTTGCAGAATTACTGTATCGTGATATTATCGTTATCGTAGGCAAAATATCGTGATAGTATCGTATCGCAAGGTACCTAGTGATTCCCGGCCCTACTAAATACACACAGGTGCTGGTGGGCCATAACAAAAATGAAGCTTCACAGGTGGATATATTAAGGTATCTGGAGATCCAGCATTGCTGTTTTGAAAGCAATGCTGCTCCATTATTGAAAAAGCAGTAATACAGGATCGAATTAGGTTTTCTGAGATTTTCTTCTCGGTCCAGCCTTTCCTCCTAACCATGCCAGTGCGACTAATGGAAGAAGACTCACTCAGGGTCGTGTGGGATGTTATCTGTCTGAATAAACAAGATGTAAAGAAAACTAAATGTGCCTAAATGAACAAAAAATAGAAGAATCCACTTGAAATAACATTCATTAGTTGTTGGTGGATGAATGGAAGAGTTATCCATTGATGTGGAAATATTTATCATACTGTATGCACCGACAGATGTTGTCATCAGTGCCGTGTGAATATTGAAGTGATGGCATAAACCTTAAATTCAGACAAATGTCTGAATTTGAGTTTTTTTTTTTTAAATTTTAGCTTCCTTTTTGGAAAACATTTTGATCACCTCAGCATCAGGGCTCAGATAACACAGAGCTCACAGCCATGTTTCAGTCATATTTAAACACAAAGAGACCCCCCCTTCCCCTTTTAGTCTGTGCTGATTCACAACGGTCTGGAGCCAGCCAGCTCTGGATGCTTGTCTCCATGGAGACAAGGGTGGGAAGGAGAGTGATGATGTTGCTGGCAGAATAGCAGTCCCGAATCAACCATGTGTTTCACTGTGTGTTTGTGTGGATGTGTGGGAACACAGGGCACAAACAGAAACAGGGATTAGGTTTATTTTCTTTTTTTTAAAAATGGGTAATTTGGATGTCTAGCATTGCACCCAAGGCAGCTCTTGAGGATCATGATGTCACTGGTCAAATCCGTGCAGAAAGGTAAACAGCTTGAATTGATAAGCAGTACTAAGCTCAGCTGTGATTGATGGTACTGGTTGTGACAAGCAAGGAGTGTGACCAATTTCCTGTGACATGCATATCCTCAGATATTCAGATTATAGACAGCAACACAGGGAAAAAGCCATATTTACCGAATGGCTTTCCTACTGACATGTCAATATAAAGATTCTGTCACATCTGTCATCCTTTAATACTTACACTGGTTGAGGCAAAAAGAATATCACATGCTTTTAAGTCTAAGGCAGCCTGATTTTAGAGGAATTAAACTATTACACAATATGAAAAAGTAGTATCTAGTTTTAAAACTACTGCTCAGATATTCATATATCACATGAAAAATAGATTGCGAGTCCACATTATTGGACTTTCCAGAGCCAGATTTGATTAAGAAGTTTGAAGGAAATCTATGATTTGTTAGAGAATCAGTGACAATGGCATCCAAAGTTTTGAATGAGGTCAGTTTAATTTCTATTATAAAAAGATAATTGCATTGAATATCAAATGCCATGAGTTTCCCTTTGCACAGAGTTCCAAACGATGACAGTGAGGCAGTTGCAAACAGTTTCGTGCTGCAAAAAAATGTTTTGTTGACCTGCTGTGAACCTGCCTCACTAAAATTAAGCTCAAAGCTTTGATGTCATGGTAATGAAGAGGTGTAAATGGCAATTTTGCAGAGGATGGAGGTGGAAAGTGAGGCGGGGAGCAGTTAGTCATTGTTTGGATGATATGTATTTGTGAAATATCTAAAGCCCCAAGGGTTTGAATTTCCCATGCATTATATCTTATGTGACTCTAAAGCTGGTCTGTCATTTGCAGCTTCACAGTCAAAGGTTAAACACAAAACACAAATTATTACATATATTACTTATGGTTCTGAACTCGGCTTATGGGAGTAATAAAGATGACGATTTTTGAGATGTTTGTCTTTTTTGGGTGAAACTGTAATGATGAATAATTTGACAGCGTTAACTCAGCACTGATGTGATAAATAAGCAAACATATACATAAATCAAAGAAAAAAACTCTACCTCAACTTGTCAAACATTGATTTAATTCTAACACCCAGGCAACAATTACCATGCAGACATTCTGTTCGAGAAAATAAAGGTAAAGCCTGGTTGCATGTTTGGATGGGAGTTATCTTATGAGGAATTTCCTGTTTAGTTTTGGTTTTGTCTGGTTAAAAAGTAAGTAAAAGTGGTTCCATTTGCTTTAGAGGGAGAGAGACGGAGGTGGGAAAAAGAGATGAAATAAACTACTGAATCTAAGATGAAAAGCATTTACTTAAAGAGTCTCAAATGATGCACTCTTGCACTCTTCAAAAAAAAATAATCCTAGCTATGCAAGGTCCATTGCTGTGTTTTCACCAGTGTATTGGTAAGCTTATGCTAACTCTAAAATGGGGATTTCTTACATACTGTACTGTATATCAAATACATTTTCAAGAGAATTTTTGTCTACACATTTGCAGATACTGACTTGCAAAAAGCATGTAGGCCCCCAGGGTCACAAGTAATCACGGCTGGTAATCGTAATTGTTCTTTTCATGCTCTGACAGGTCAAAGTGCTGTGGCTTGATCCATTATCTCATAAAGAAACACGCAAAAAAACAAAAGAGTGTGTCTGTTTTTTTGTGAGACTGTGAAACTGTACAGTTTAACGAGAAGGTGATACAGCTGAGTGAAACAACTTAAATCTGCTCAGCAAGAAAATATCTTTTTACTAACAGTGTTCTTGTTATTGATGATTACTTGTTATTTACTCTGTGAATTTACAAGCATAAATATGGGGAATTCACAGGAATGTTAAAATGAATGAATAATTTACTGGACAATAAACATTCAACAATTACCACATCCCCAACTAAAAGTGTTTATATTGAGTAATTATTATTATTATTATCATTATTTGTTAAGTCATCTTGACATACAACATTCTTACAACAATAACTTTAATTCTCTTGGACAGTTTGTGGTTAGGATGAGTAAAACTTGCTCAGGCACTTTGGGCAGTTGCAAGGTCCTTAATGATAAGAGACATGCAAGTGTCATGCAGCAGACTCCAACCCCAGTGTGTAGTCATGTTGTGCTGATGTGCTTGTGTTTCTGTATTTAGGTAAGCAGAATCAAAGGAAGAATGTAAAAATGTAGAGTCACAGGTGTCTAAAGTGAACAAGTGGGTTTGGGTATCAAATTAACTGTAACACAAATGTGACCTTGATGTGAGTGTTGCAATTCAAAATGCAATATGTGGAATGCAACAGTGCTTTTGTTACTCATCGGAAAGGCATGGTTGCAACCAGCCATTGCCTGCTAGAATATGAGTTGTGTGCGTGTATAGATTATTGTCTATGTGAATAAAAATCTTTCAAGCTTGCATTTTCTTATAGGCAAACTCAATGGTAGGAGACGTGCAAATTTTCTGCAAACCCAAATAGCCTGCAGTGCACAGTTATGTTGTGCTGACGTGCTTGTGTTTCTGTTTCCAGAAATAAAGTTAAACAGCATTCTTATACTGATGATAGATCTAAGTACACAGACAAAAAAGCTGGTAACAACAAAGAATAAATAGAAGAGGCAGTGAGCATAGAGTACCATTTTACTCTCAGCTACATAATTGTTTTAGTCTGTGATGTAATAGTTTGACCAGAAAAAGCCTTATGATAAGCAAATGGGGTGTACTGCCACCTGCATCTATGTTTGTATACAATGGTTCATGTACAATAGACCAATTGAAATGCCAATGATGTTGACTGAAATCTCCATTTCTCCCTCTCAAGTCTCTATACCTTTACCCTTTATTTGGTATATGAAGCTTTGTCACATCATCCCTAGCAGAGGATCCATAAACCAGAAAACCTGAAAACATAACTTTCTTTTTGAAACTCAAATGAAAATAAGCAGCAAAAAAAAAAAATTTAACACACATTATGTAAAATTGCTTTTCTCAGCTGTCTCAGTTTTCCACAGGGGCAGTGTGTACCAATCGGCTCCAGACATCGTCAGTTGACTTCCCCTGCATATTATCAATACTTCTGAGTGTGATGCATACAGCCTTAAGCTGCTTTCATCTCCCACCTAAAACCTCATTAATATTTGGTAAAGATGTTTAGCAGATACCTCTGATTCATTCTTACAAAAGCATCTATGTTGATTGTGTTGTGGCTTGAGCTCCCTGTTTAGCATAGCGAGCATGTTTGGAGGGCTTAGCACAGCAAAAGAACTCCTTTGCCAACGGGCAGCAGATAGAAAGATAGCGCAGCAAAAGAAATTATGATGATATTAGCCAGGACAACAATGACTGATGTTTAAAGCTGGAGGGGTAACAGACCTCCAACATAATCAGATTTTTCAACACATCACTTCAACATCAAAACATATTGATGCCATTGCAGTGCCTCAGGAGATGTTTTTGACAGTTGTATTTATCACTTATAGAAAGAAGTTATTCAAATATTGATAAATAACTGTTTACTGTAAGTCTGTCTTTTAACCTTAAAGTTATATAATTTCAGACTGTGCATTCTTTACAAGGCTTACCTTCTCCTGTTCCTCTCATCACCAAACATATTTTATTCTATCTGTCCACCCTAGAAAACAAAACAAATGCTCTCACAGTCTGGTTCTCCATCTTCTGGGAATGCTGTCCTGACATTAATGGCCCCTTTAATCAGGTAAATGTGATTTCATACTATTTCAAATAACCCTATGTCATGATTTAATAGCAGGTAATGGTGTGCTGAGTCATGGGAATATCTATTCCCAGCACAGAAAGGTAGCCTCCATATGCTGTCTCATTAAATCATTGTCTGTCTCTATTGTTTTAGCTGTGGTGAAAAAACAAGCTGAAAAGTAACACTGATTGTCGTTATTGTTTACAACCAAAACTGTGATCAACATTATCATTAGGGAGATAGAGCAGAGCTGGAACATGGCAATAATTCAACTTGGCTTTGTGGGAGGCTTCAATTTCACACAAATTTTCTGAATGAAGAGTGTAATTGTAATTTCATGACTTTTTTCTGCAATCTGACTTGAGTTTTTCTGTATGTAAAACACCCAGAGGTGACATGTCATGAACTGACGCTATACAAATAAAGTTGAATTGAACTGAATAAAGTTAAATAAAACAGTGATAATCCCAACAAACCATTGGGATTAGTTACCATTCATTTAATTTACTGTTTAGTTAATTCATTCTATTTTTAGATGGTAAACTTGAAGTAACTTAAAGGGGATCTCTTACAGAAAATAATAGCCTCAAATTTGAAGATAAAAAGCAATCAAACAAACCCCCCCCCCCCCCCCACACACACACCCCCCCAACACACACACACACACACACACACACACACACACACACACACACAAGAAAACAAATCACAACCGTGCTGTTTAGTTGTTTAGTTTGAGCCCCATAGGTCAAAAGGCAGGTCATAAATGTATCACAACACTCATCTCAGATTATTTTTTGCAAAACGTCATCTGTATCTCCCAACCCTCAGATCATGTTGCATTCACTGTAACTCAGAATTGGGAAGTTAGTTCTGTTTTGCTTTGCAGTCAGCAGCTAATTTTCCAACAGCAGCAAATAGTTCAAATGAAATGAGCTTATAATCTTTATTTCTAGTGCTCTAAATCTAGACAAAAAATGTTATTTCTAATTGGTCGTCTTTCATTTTTCCTCATTGAAATTTGAACATTTAAGTTATAGATTGTCATTAAATGCACCATATTTCACCACAGAAACATAAACTTCAGGGAAAGGCCGATACACAGCACTCCTCACAAAATTTTAACAAAACAGAGAGAAAAAAAAAAAAAGTTATGAACGTATGGAGCTGATATGCAACAGGAATTGACTGGAGTATTGTTATCTGCATACTCCTGTTTACTTCAGCTTTGGAGACTTAGATAGTTTTATAATGTTATCACAACATGGACTTGTTCAGCGCACGAGGTAAGTGCCATCTGGTCAACGTGCACTGTAGATGAGAGAAAAATAAAACTGTGTTCAGGTTTTTGTTTGAAGCTTTCAGGCTTCGTGCAGAGTTAAATGTTAATATAATTATCGCAAACATTTAATTAAAACCGCAGGACAGTGTGTCGGCTAAATCAGATGCTATAGTCAACCAAGAAGCAAACAATCCCTTTCACTTCCTCATTTTCTTAACAAGAGGTAAAACTGTTCAGTTTCATCTTACATTAAGTGTGTTATGATCTATGATATTGTTTTTGGTTGAGTTGTAATTATCATTCTCAGTTTTTTGGTTAAACTCCCTGCCACACCTGGTTCTCAGCTACTAATTGTCACACCTGCTTCTCATTTGCAGTTTTGTCCCTCAGTTTATTCCTTTGCTTCTGGTGAGATCCTTGTTGACCCTTTTTGTCATTTAATCTTCCCAGTCTGGCTATGTTCACACTGCAGGTCTTGATGTTTAAAAATGATATTTTACCAAAATCTGATTGTTTGCGTTTATTATCACATTTTCATGTAAATGCAACCTTTGAGAAAATAAAACTGAATAGACCGGATTTCCGGGGTTTTTTTTCTCAGACTTCAGTGTAAACCATGCATGGCTCTAAAGAGACCCGCATGTGCAGAGGAACATGTGATTTCATAGTGTGCTGTGTTTACAGAGGCAAATATGGATGCCACACTTGTTAGCACGTATCAGTTTTGAAGTTGATGTGCAATTAGAGCCTGAAAAAGAAGATATATCAGGCTAATATTGTTCTGTTTATCGATTATATTTGATCTTACAGTATGTATCCCATCTCCTCTGGCATAGAAATAACACGTCTGTCTCACTTTTGTGACGTCAAAGTCGAATGAAATGGGATGTGACAGTTCAGACTGCGGCTGCTTTAACACAGATCAGACATGGAAATGATTTAGGACCACATATGAAAGAGGCTTGGGTCATATCTGCAACAGAAGCTGTTGAAATCAACAGTCAATCAACCAGTTCAAATCACACAGTTACAGAGATGCTTTTTTTGGCATTGCGTAACATTGGCGATCTGTGGCTGATTTGATGTGGATTTTAATCTGAAGGGCACGTTTAATGATACATCAGAAGAGTTGAACTCAAGCAAAACAACTCAATACCTTATAGTTTTTTCTTTTCTCTTTTGGTTGATCAGCTTCACCTGTTAACATTTTCTCTATTCACTGGGATGAATGTGCATTTCTGTTTCACATCCCACCATAACTGCACAGTTATTACTTTGTTTTGGGAGTGGCAATTCACAAGCAGCTATTTGGCAAAATAAGAGTACACCAACAAAGGGAGTCAACCGTCACTCTCTAGCAGTTTCTATTCGCTGAGACTGGATTGACCAGAGAGATCAGGCAACCTCTGGACATTGCAGTGTCAGCAACAGCAATAGGGCAAGTGCAAGACTCTCAGCATATCTCCCATTCACGCTGTGCACATCAGATACAGGCAAGTACTGAGAGGAATACACATCTTTGTCAAACAGTCCCTCTCCCACTTACACAGAGAAAGATGAATACAGATGTCTGTAAGTGCACACACTGCATATAAATGTATGCAGAAACATGGGAGAAGGCTTTGCCACTACACCTCAACTATAAAAATGACTCAAGTCAGTAAAATCAGAATGCAAAAATCAATAGAAGGCTTTTTGTCAAGTTTGCATCACATGCTGCATTAATTTTCACTGGGGGCAGGCAGCTGTGATGGAAGTGCTCTACATGAGGAACAATATAATGAATACAATATATGACAGTATTGATTTTCAAGTCTGCCACACCCAAGAAAGAAGAACACATCTCTGCCAGTTAAAAGATTTTATATTTATGTGCTCAACACTGATGTGTTTACATAAGCTTTCCAATATTTACAGACAGGATTAAGTTACCATGCAGAAACAAATCAGTGGGGTAGTGTTCCACAGATGAAGAGGCAAGTGGAGAATTTTTAAGCAAATTATTTTATTGTCATTCTTGGTTAAATGTCTCTTTTGGCAAGTCAGTCATTTCAGGAAATTAAATGACCAAAACATTTGTATTTGTAGAGGTGACAAACACCTCAATCATTCAAAAGAATTATGATCCTTGATTCCTGGAATCAAAGGAGATACTGAGGTTGCAAAGCATTAATACAGCCACAAAGTTCATATGTGAAAAAAGGTAAGGTTTATTCCTGTTTTTATAGACTTTTCAAAATGGTCAAATATACAGAGTATATTGTTGCTGCATAGGTTTCAAACCATATTCACAAAAAGACACCATTTTAATATCTCAGAGGCTAAATGATAACATGGTACACTCTGGGGAAAAGACTATTTCTGTTCTTGAGTTAATTCACCCTTAAAAGTATAGATTTATTTAATAAAATAGAGGCAAAGCTTTTTAAATCAAAATGAACCAATTTTAAGTTTAATTGGAAAAAAACACCACCTGAAGACAATCTGTTTGCTTGATGCTTTCATTCAAGTGCAAATGCTGATAAGTAATCCAGATTGCTAAATGTTGAAATAACCCGTGAAAATAAAGTCCTTCTTGCCCACAGCTCTTTATCAGTCAGGGAGCACCTGTCCAACCCTGACCTGATTACTGAGAGAAGTGGGTCTGATTTTAACCCTCATTGTTGTCTGACTTCCCTGAAAGAACATGTCTAAAAAAGAGCCCCTTTCTTCTTGCCTGTATGGCTTTTGTTACAGGAAGGCTGTGTGTGATCCTTTCTGTCTTAGAGAGACACAAGATGTGGATGTTACATCACAGACTAAATTTTGTGATGGGTTTTCATTTGCTAAAGAACTGCAGAAAATACAGTATGCATGTAGCATTTCAAACCTTTTCTCCAGATCTCTAGTGGAGTTTTTATTATTATTATTATTATTGTTAACCTTACGTTGTGACAGAACCTTAATTATGGTCAAAGGTAGGATAAACACACATGGTTTGGGCTATATTTTACTCATTGTAAGACAGTAACAATAAACCCACATGGTGAGAGTTTGCATATTTAATCATTCATGCATATTCATGGATTAATCCCTGAATTACAGAAAGCAACAGCATAGGGATACATTACTATTTCACAAATAAAAATCTTGGACTGTGATATTTCAACATTTTAAAAATTTGACAAAATACCCATTACACCCTTTCCGTCAAACTGTGTAATCCATCCAGTCAACTTTCTATATTTTATCAGACCATTAGCCACTGCTAACCTTACAGGCTGCTAGTTTAATTGAGAAAAAACAGTACTACTGTACAGTAGAGGATGTTAATTTAATATAGTAGTTTGAAAATGTGCTTAATGTGGTCTTAATATTAGATTTTTGTGGTGCTGTGACCTGGCACATTATCTATATATCATGGCACAAGAGATGTTTTTATTCACAGGCGGATGGATTAATGATAATCCTTTTGTAGTTATTGATTCCAGATAAACATACCATCCGTACTGAAGTAAGAGCTGAGAATTGCATTTACTGTTATTTAATGAACCATCATCAGGCCATCACTGAATTTATAGATAGATTAGTGACTCATAAGACAGTTCTGGGAGCAGTGTTCATCTTATGTGATGACTGATGTCCAGTGAGGGGGCGTTAGATTTGCATGGAGCCCATATGTAAGCCTAGGATGGGAATTCCCAGTAGTGCTGTCTGTCAGGCCCGATCTGGCTTCTGCAAGGAGCACTTTGATCAGAAATGTTCGATCGCAAGTCAGATGGATGTGAGAAGACACTTTGCAGAAGATTATGAGGAGGCTGTAGTCACAGTCTGAGTGTCTGACATGTCTGAGTTATGACTGTTGTTGAGATTCCACCGCAGATTTACTTGTACATTAACAAAGCATAGACCATGGGAGGGGTTGGGTTGAGTTGGGTTGAGTTAAGCTTACAGAATTTATGTGAGGCAGGTAAATCTATATGAAATCACAGAGAAGATTTAATCTGCATAATCAATGTCCCTGTCAGTATTTTAGACTCACTAATGGCATATGGTTGGAAGCATTGGTGCATCAGTTTGTCCACCACTTAAATCCAAATTAAAATGCCCTGACAATTGTTGCATAAGCTTTCCACAGGATATTGTGCAGCCTTTCATGATCCTCAAAGAGCTAGATGAAACTTAATTACATGGTTTAAGTGACCTTTGCTTGAGATCCTTGGATTTTTGTGAAACATCTTGAAAGTTATTGGATGAATTAATAATGCTGTTCAGATAGTCTTGGTTCCTATGTAACAAATACTTTGAAAATATCATCAAATTCCAAATGAACATATATGTAAAACCCCCCCCCCAAAAAAAACCAAAAACAAAAACCATTATTTCAGCATGTTTTGTCCTTATACATTTCTAAATTGAACATGGTGTAAATGATAAGTAAATGATCATTCTGTTCTAATAAGAGTCCAAACATTTTGGAAAATAGTCCTATACCTTTTCATTTTCTCCTTTCACATGACCTCAAAATATAAATAACACGATAATAACATAGAGCAGGATTAGATTTCTGTGCATCACTTCATGTGTCGGACTGTGTTTGTGATCAAAGTCAGACTAATGACAAATGCAACTGCAGCCAAAAGATCACAGTCTCATCCTTTGACATTGTCTGCCAGTTGTCTCAAGGACAGGACTCAAATAATGAAAGATAATGGGAACTGCACACTTCTTTAATGATCGTCTCTGGTCATTTCTAAGTAAGCATGGTTGGAACAGTAGCTATCCAAGATTCACAGCCTATCAACTGATTAACAAGCAAGTTGTATTTTGTCTACAATTATCAGGGTACCTCTGTTTATCGCTATAGTAGCTTCAATTTTTGCAGGTTATTGTAATCTGCACTGTATCCCTGAGAGAACACAAGCATGACAATTTGAGAAAATATTAATCCCTGATTACGATTGCTTTTACGTTATTAAAATATTATCAAGCTCAGTATAATTATGCGTCCTTCCTGTCCCAGATTTTGCTGCTATTTGTTAATACTTTCTGTTTTATTTTGGACATACAGTGGATAAGGCTGCATATTTTCTTCTGAGGCTATAATTACTGTCTGATTAGAGCTCCCAAAAAAGTTAAAGATGACATAGTAACTGTACCCCAGTTAACATGGCTTGGTAACCAGGAGTAATCAGAGTGACTGATAGCCTTGCAGATAACCTAGCTACTGTAGAGATAACCTGCTGAGTGTCTCCTTACATGGAGAATTGTTTGCCCCCATCCTGCAGGCAAGTAAATAGAACATGCAGCTCAGAATCTGAATGGTAATGTGGCTGACACACATTGTCTATTTACCCACTTATACACCACCAATGGTGTATAAAATGTATAATACTGTACATTAAGTAAATTGATTGTTATAAAACAATGTGACCATGTTACTGTTGGGCTGAAAATAGTTTAAATAGAAATAATCATGAGAGGTTAAGTGACAAAGAGAATTCTGACATTGTTACTTACTTTAATCTAAATTTTCATATACTGAACTTTTCATATAAAGCAATATTTGATCTTATTGCCACACCAACGCATTTATTTGACTACACCAATGCTATTTTAACAAGAATGTATTAACGGCCCTTTGAAGCTGACTGAAAACAACACACTTCACTTTCACGTAAAATTTCAGTCTGTTTGTGAGATTATCATAATTTCTCTTTATTGTAAATATTCCTCTGAGGCTGCTGTTGTAAAAGCATATCTAAACAAAATGTATGCAAAAATTTATGATATTTATACTGTACTTGTGTACAAATTTATATACTGTGTTGTCATTAAAATGTGTTGAAAATACAGTAGGCCTATGTAGTGATCAGCAGGTGGTGGGATACAGAAAAGACTATGAGGTAATGGTTTTTGGAAAATGTGATCGTTGAATAATCTTGTATAATACAATCATAAATGAAAAAAATGTAGACTTCTGATTACATAATTTACTCTTAGCAAATTTGATTGCGTCACTACAGTGTCAGTTGGAAAAAATAAAACAACTGCTTACAAATTATGTATATTGAGAAAGGATCAGATGCAACATTGCATTAGACAGATATGAGATGAAGTCAGGTGTAACAACTAAAATCACTACTAAATGTGTTAATTTTGAATTTACTTGTTTTTTTAACGGAACAGGTGACTTATCATGGTTGTGGTAATATATAGCTTCACACAGACGCGAACACATGGCTTTAAATTTTGTATGAATGTGTGGTGTTTCCCTGTGTGAAGTGTACGGCTTATAAATCCTAATAAACGCCTTGCTGATGGAGCTGCCTCTTGGCAATCAATAATGAACACTGCTGGCACAGACAGAGAACACACCCTGCAACACACACAAACAGACAAATGTGTTGGCTTCATCCATCAAATGAAGCCTCAAAATCAAATGTGCACATATCAGCTTGACTGCTCGTTCCAAATGGAGTTAGGAGGACTTCCCCTGCCACAGATTAATGTGTGAACCTGTGTGTAATCCCTTTCTACTCTTACTCTCAAGAATGGATGGTGTACAGGGGAAGGTGAGTGAGGAGAGGATGACAGGAAGGAAGATGATGGTTTTCAGTGGAGGAAATCATCTGTCTGATGCTGGAGCTTTTAATCTTTTGTGAGCTTTCAGGGAAATGTTAAACTTAACAGACCTGGAAAGGTTAATCCTAACTCTAAATTCTGACTTGTTGACAGGTGTCTGACTTATAGTTTGCTTTTGTTTTTGTTTTGTGGGTGTTTCTTTAGGGGAAAAGCATCCAGAATAGTGTTTCATGAGCAACATTAGCAACATATTTAAAGCTTGTCATTGTTTACAAGGTTAGATGGACAAGTCATCAGGAGATAGACAGAACTGGATTAATAATCAGCGTTAAGAGACACTGGCAGCCTGTCTCCGTATTTCAAAAAGACATTTATTTGATACATGCTCATGCATTTTTTGTTTACATACACAGGCGTGTGTTTGTATAACTGCTTAGATTCTTAGCTAAGGAGAAGGTAAAAGAAATGGGGATGATTTGGGGATCAGGAAGGTGGTGCTGGAACAATAACACTTTCTCTTGCTATCATTTGTTGGTTGTGTATGGTGGCCAGTTTTTTCAAGAAATATTCTAGATACCTTGGATACATCATATTGAGGATTGTTCCCATTCAGTCTGCAACCAGGGATGTGGATTGTCATTGGCCTTCTGGCTCCAGCTGTCAACCGTTTGCCAAACCATGTGGGTGTCTGCGGAAGCCGTGCTTTGTAGAACCTTCGCTGTCCATAAATGTCCTCTTCTTCTCTTACTCTTGTGGGAGCATAGGAGGTTGGAAGCTGGAGGTCCCCAGTGGTCATTTTAGCCTCATGCTGCAAACCGCCATCTAGCAGTCCCTCTAGCGAGACTGCTCTAATCAGTCACCCAACTACCAGATGAAGACAAATATCTACAAATTTTTTTAAGTGTTTTATCACTTTTTAGACATTTGTTGTAGATGTGATCTCCTGAGATGAAGATTTAATAAAGTAATTCAAGTATTTAAGCCTTCATTGAAGATAGTGGCACAATCTGAGCATGAGATAGACAGTGGTAAAAATGTGCAAAAAAAATAGGCGAAAATACCATTCAGGAGTATTACAAATCCTTATGATGGAATCATTTGAGGAGATTTGCCATTGCAGTCATCTGGAGATGACCCACACCAATCTCAAGGGGGGAGTGCATTAACATCATATACTGAACTTCTGTCTAATCCAGGAGTAGCATTGTGTTCAAATCTACGGTATACAGTAGAGTTCACACTATATATATATATATATATATATATATATATATATATATATATATATATATATATATATATATATATATACATGCAGCATCATATATCATATGATCCTGCACTTGTTTTAGGTGTTAGATTTATGCTCTTCTGCTGTCGCTGTCCTGAGCTGCAGCTGCTAGTCTATTGCCAGACCCCCTTGATTCTTCGGATGGGTCACACTCTGATTGATAACTATGATACAATACTGACAACTTTAGTACTTCACACAACCTCTCTTCAAATAAGCCGTAACATTCCCTTAAGCAGTGTTTCTGGATATACCTCAGGACCCACTGCCCTGTATGTCTTAGATGTGTTCCTACTCTAGCACACCTGATTCAGATTAATGAACCTCATCATCAAGTTTTTTTACAACCCTGTTAATGATTCATTTGATTCAGGTGTGTGAAAGACAGGCAGGGCAGGGGGTCCTAAGGACCCGAATGACAAACACTGCCCTAAAATGTGTTGCATGTTTGTCTTTTTGTAAACACATTTTGTAAGGGGTTATATTGCAATGTAAATCCTATTTCCTGATTGTTTTATCGTGTTTAAACTAATAATAGTTGTAAACAGAGCCCTAATACAAGCTTAATTTGTTTACTAAAATGATTTGGTTTATTACCAAATCAAGCTGTCAAATTTGATTGTGTTTTATGTGACATTAGAAGGGGTGTGTGTGTGTGTGGGGGGGGGGGGGGGGGGGGGGGGGGATTAGATTTCTTTCTCTCGTGATTTATGCTCTGCATTTCCTAGTTATCTGTCACCCAACTCACAACCTTAACGGATTTGATATCATTGGAAATATTAGTCTGGACAGTTTAATTGTTGAATCAGTTTTGGCTGCAGGCTGTTTTTGTGATGGTATGGAGGACCTGTTGTTGAGTGCTGAGTACTGTATAGAGAGCAGATAAATGTGGACTGTGAAAATCATTTTGTGATTATTTTTTAAACTCAAATTATATTTGATTTATTGTGATGTGTGCTGTAGCAGCTAAGAACTCTGTTTGTATGTCTAGTGCTCATTTATCTGAGTCATTTATGCTTTTGTTATACTGTACATTTATAAAGTTCAAACATTGCAGCTTTAAACAAGACCACACTGGTAGCCTGTCTGTGTAAAATTTTCTTCTGTCATAGGAAAAATATTTTTCTGGAGAATTCTAGAGATTCTGCTTTTTGTCTGTCCATGTTTGGGTGGGAAGGGGGTGGGTGGGGCTGGATTGACTTCGAACAGCATGGTGGTGATGGCAGCTCATCAGGAGGTGGAGGGGAGGGAGGGAGGGTTAACAGCAAAGCGCTCCCCTAGAATAAAGAACATATTGTTTGGAGAGCAACCACAACAAACCCTGCCTCTCTGCGCCTCTGTTCCTCATTTCTTTTTTCATTTGTTTCTTCATCCTCCCCTCGCATCCTTGGTGTGACGGTTTCTCTGATATCACAGGTTGTCTTCACCCTCCCTACCTTACTCATCCCCATTTCCCTCTGTCATTTTTCTCCTCCTTTCTTCTTGCTCTCCACTTACCCTACCCATCCTCTTATGTCTCATTCTGTGTCACCCAGGGCTCTTTGCTCCTATTTTCTCCCCCCTTCTCTCTGGTTTGTGCTCCCCCTCCTTCATTAGCTGGAGCAGAGCGCTGGAGCTTGTTGAAGCTCAGCAGGCGTGGTCTTTCTGTCAATTCAGAGTCTGTCAGTGTTGGTTTGTTATTGGTTGGATATTCTTTGGATAATACCGAGCTTGTGTATGTGTATGGCAGCCTGTCTCCGTATTTCAAAAGACTTTTCCACAGTTCAGGCTGGGGAGTCAGTCAGTGCTGAGTGCAGTTCTGTTCCAGTTTCCAGTAAGCTGATCCTGCTGGCAGAGGCTGGTGGGGAGACTTCCTTTTCTGGAAGGACCTGATGCATCGTGTTAATGATCCTCTCTCTCTCTTTTTCACCCTCTCTCTCCGTCTCTCTGCTGGCCTGTCTGAGGACTCATGTCATATCACAACGTCTGTGCAGGGAGCAACAGCAGAAATCATCCAGCCAGCAGAGTGAAGGGACTGCATGGATCACGCCCCCTTCTCCTCGCTGTCTCAGCCTTTCTCTCTTTCACTAACACCAGTAGCGCACTCTTTTCACTCATTATCTCTTCCTCTCTGCCTGACCCACTAATTTGTTCTGCCTTTTTTCATTCTGTTTGTTTGTCTTCCTTTCAATGTCCCATGTTTTTTGCGCCTTTGTCTGTTGCTCTTTTTGGGAGGAGTCTCCAATTTCCAGCCTCAGGTAGGCAGCACCATATCTAGCCAAGAATAAACACCTTCACTCTACTTCCTTCTATCTTTTCTTCTTTCCTTCATCATATATATATCAACATCCTCCTCCACCTCCTCATCCTCCTCCTTCTCCGTCTCTATCTCGCCACTCTCCTCCTGCCTCCACACCCTGCCTCTGAGTGCGCCGGAGAGAGTCGCCAATTGCGCACGGCAAAGGCAGCAAGTGGGAGTGGACCTCAGCAAGCGTGCTTGCAAGCATGTGTGTGTGTATGTGTGTTTGAGAACGTAAAGAGGAAGAGGAGAGGAGGAGAGAGAAAGCATCAGCACAGTCCTCCCAGTCTCTCCTCTCTCCTCATACACTCCCAGTCTGCATGGAACAACCTTTCCTCCACTGCTCCTAAATGGACATTTCTGAGGCGTTTCACCAGTGAAGGCAGCAGCTGTCGCTCCATTCAACGAGCTCCTACATGCTGGATTTTATGAAAAGTGAGGAGAGGAGAGGAACTGGGGGAGATCTCTGAATATGAGTGAGGAAGCTAAGGAGAAAGCAGGCAGCGGGAAAGCAGCCCATCGCAAGAAGAAAGGCAAGAAGGTAAGAGAGAGGAAAGATCTGTCTTTGTCTTGGTGTTCTTTCATGGGTTTGTTCAGAAAGTAGGAGCATGTTGGATGAGGTGAGACTCTTTGGTGGAGAAGACATAACAAAGACAGTGGAGATCTGCTTGACCATGTTTAAAACAGATTTCTTGTCTGACAGTAAAGTCAGTTTGCATTATGTAAGAGTAATTATACTTGAAGTACAGTCTGTACACCTGAGTGTTGTTTTTTTGTTGTTTTTTTTTTTTTGAGGTGAGTGGAGTTTTGCGTGCCTTTTTTCTGTTTGTTGCTCAAGCGTGACAGAGAAATATGCGCTCAACCTCACCTGGAATGCTATCAAAGCCAACTGGCCTCACATCAATCAGTAGTTATTATCTTTTTTGATGTTGTAACTGGTCGGTCTGGTTGTTTTGCTGTGGGTGACTGACTGGAAGAGCGCTGGTATGTAAAGTGCAGAGACTGTTTAGAATGGAAAGCAAAGGGATGTCCTCAGGGGTTAGGGTGGGGGCAGCAAATGCACGTACAGCGCAGGCATCTGTCGTGCTGTCAAACTCCTTCACAGCTGTGTGTATATGCGTGTGTGTGTATCTTATGCTGTCCTGTTGTGTTCCTCAGGAGTTGTTTTTATGGCATTTAATTCAGGGTGTTGACCACAAAAGACATGTTTTGACTTATGACGTGGAATGTTGGTATGAGTGCACCTCTGTGGTTTCCTGGATGTTTTCTGACGGTTGAAATAACTTGAGTGTTTGTCGTACATCTAAAGCCTGTCTGATTTGCTCTTGTGCTGCCAATACTGTTGTGTCAAAGTGGGAAGGGTTTGATAAATGGCTTTGACTGATGAAAGCCACTGATCATGCACTAATACACAACAAACATAGCCTACCTTGAGTCATATGTCCATTTAAATGTTTGTTTTACAAAATTTCTTAAAAGGAATGGATCTAGATAAATATATTTATCCTGTGGGTCTCATAAGGAAAACAAATCGCCTATATGAGCCACCGTTTGTGGTGAAGCTGTCAATCTGGTTTCTAAGATGACTGACTTAAGTAAATAATGATTACAGGGTGCCGCACTCTTGTAAATGGGCCTTCTTTGCTACTTGATGAGACTCATTTAAGAATACATTTTTGAAAAGGCCGTGTGGCCTCACACATCAAATGTAATTGTAAATGTATGCAATACATTTCAAGTTGACTGTTTCTTTGATCTAAGCTGCAAAATATATGTTCATTTCAATATAGCTCCACTTCAGGGGCAAAGTGATGTGTAAATGCTACAGGAGTTTTTTGTTTTGTTTTTTCAGTTTATGATGCACCAAATCTGCACATGAGTCAATATTACCTGCAATGATGAAGTACAGAAAATATTGACGTCAACACTGGGTTAAAAACAAATTGCTGCTTAGAAATATGAAACATTTAGATAGCCATAAGATAAAATATTCTGCTGGTCCAAGTCATGTTGTCCCAACAGCTTTGGACTTGGTAGCTGAATGTTTTGGCCTCATAAGGTCAAATCCAAGGCCAGACCAGATCACTTGACCCAAGAATGGTTTAATATTCCCAGATATATCCAAATTTTGGTTCTGAAATTTAACTTGATTTGTATCTTTCCTGAATCCCGGTCCTCCTACATGATTTCCAGTCTTATATCAGGTTAATAAGAGTCTTCACCCTGGCTTGCCCAAATCCAAACATCCCAAACCTGATAAAATCTGGCTACCATTACTGGACCATAGCTGGCCCACCAAAAATGAAGTCTGAACACAGTCGAGTGTGTCGACTCTTGGCATCACTGCGCAGTTCAAGTGGCCACCTGTGGCAAGACGTTGGCAGTAGGTCCTTTGGGTCATGTGATTTGCAGGCTAAGGACCCCTGAGATGATTATATTTTAATAATTCATGCATGTATTTGATTCTGTTTTAATCTAATAAAAGGGCTGTGTGTTTGTATGCCACAACATATAAACTGTATCTTCATTATCTCAAGCCAATATAGAATTGATTGATTGATCTTGATTCTCTCAAATATTAAGATTGTTGTAATTTTTTTCTTTTAAATGTGACTATGGCTCTAACTCATTAAATATAAGAAATAAGTTTGGAATATTCCACGATCATGGAGAATCTCCATCTCCAAGTTCATTTCCCAAAGGATTAAGATAAAGAAGGTTAAGTTCTCAGCATTTTCCCCACCAAGCCTCAAAGCGTTATCTCCCTCACACAAGCTCCACATTGCAACCATGAAACTGAGAACTGCACGGGGGGGTGGGGGGTGCATACTAATTTCTTTTTTTCATATATGTGTTGTTTACGATGTGTGCGCATGTGCAGGCCACATAACTATGCCAGATGTGTTAATGATTGTAGTCATGGCAACTAGTTTCTGTTCTGAGCGAAAGATGTCGAGGGTGAGACAGGCAGGGGAGAGAGGAGGAGGAGGGAAGGGGGTGGACTGGTGAACTTGGTGGCTAGAACAGAAATATATTTTTCATGAGGCAGCTGCTGTGACGGGTGGAAGCTCAAGGATACAATCAAACATCTTTTGACTCAAGGTCCCAGACTTATTCTGATTATGACAGGAGTCGTAAATCAAGACCAATCACACTCTTGTGCCGTTTTTGTAATTGTCCCTGTTTATTAATCATGTGTTTAGCTTGTCTGCAGTGTGCATTTCAGGCCCTTTGTCAGCGCATTTGTTTTGCACTTTGATGTTCCTTCAAATGTTCCATGATTTCAGAGAGTCTTAATGATAAGAATTTGATGTAGTGATAGAGATAATGAGGTTTACATAACACAAACACACACACAGACACTAGTACAACTGTATTAACAGAAAATTCAGTTGCTTACATTCCTTTTCGCATAGAAGCTGCCATTAGATCAAACAAAACCCTTTTATCAAATGTTTGAGCATGTGTTTGGGTTTGTGCTTGTTCAACGGGCATCCACAGGCCTGCCACTGGAAACATCTGGTTTGCTGTGCTCTTAAATGGCTCATAGAGATATTTCCTCACACATAAAAAGAACAGCAATGACAGAGAAAAACTCATTTCCATGAGAAAAAGACCTCAGAGGGCTTTAATAGAAGCATCTCTCTTCCAGAATCCCAAAACGAAAACTCAACAAAATTAATCTGTTTGCCTTAAAAACAGAAATAATGGGGACAGCACATTTTATTTACTCTGATCCACAGAGAGTAAACAAGCAAGCATTACAGAAGGATCTGGTGTGAGCGAGATGACATAAATTGAGGAACTAGTGCCAAGGATAATGCACAGTTTGCCCACATCAGTGGCTTCACCAAATAAATCTCTAGCTCAAAGTAAACACAAGGTTATATAAGAGACGCTCACACTGAAATGCTGTAGAAACACCATATTTTTTGCCAGGTTTGTACCTTCCATAAATAAGCTGTTCTTAACTTCAAGATGTACTGTATGCTTAAACTTCCTGGTGATTGTGTAAGGATTGTGTAAGGAGCATTTGTGTCAGAAAAGCCAAGGCAGAGTTGCCTCGCTCAAAGCTTTTGACGTCTGTCAAGCAGACTGATGAGCAGAGACAGCTGAGAAATGTGGTATCATTGAAACATTGAGATTCTGTCGTAAACAAGTCCCTCATTTTGATCATATTTCTGTCCCCGATCCTCTCACTCACAAAACTACAACAGGCACATGGTTTATTTACATGCTGCTAAAAAACAGCTGTTCCCTGACTGAACTCGTATTATGGTTTAATCGGCAGCAAAAGACACAAAAGAATGATGACTTTAGCTTTTTTCATGCATCCTTCCACTTTCTCTGAACTGCATACATCTTCTCTTTTGTGTTCCCTCTGTTGTCTTGTTCCTAATGAGACAGCCAGTCATCCAGGCAGCAAGGCTTGGGCAGCTCTGTTCTTTGTCTTGGATGGAAAAACCCTGCCAGAGACGGAGAGGCCCGCGTCTGGAGGACTGGTGAAATAAGCCGTTCTGTGACAGTGCCTTCAAAGAGAAATGGCACATTGCATCCCCCAGATAACAGCAGGGCACTGGTGAATGTGCTGATGGAAGACATGAAGTGTGTGTGTGTGTGTGTGTTTGGGGGAGAGAACAGTGGAAGTGCTGCTTTTGTTTTTCAGATTACACTAATGGACTTGGCACAGATCAAATCCTTAAAGAGGTTATGCCTCATGGACTGTTGGAGCAGGGAAAAAAAGAAGAAAGTACTGTAATTGATGCAGTACATAGAGATGTTTATTGATATTTTGATACTCATTTAACAGAATACACGATCCTCAGGTTTGATAATAAATATCCTCTTTTTCAACATGATAACATATTTTTGTCTTGGGCTGCAAATCCAGTATCGTCCTCCCAGTGGATTATTTCAATTGAAATAAAATTATTCAGTAATAAAAGAACAACAGGAGCATTTTAGCTGAATTCTGTTCAGTTAATGTGTTGAAAAGTGAAAGAACTTTAATTGTGTATTTCAGAAATCGTATTAAGACTAAAAATCAAGTGATATTGGACTTTTAAAGCTTATTATCAGACTAAACCGTTTTTTTTTTTTTCTATTAAGCCAAACAAAACGTGATTCTTCATCACATTACCTCTCTAGCCTCCCTTGTTTCAGCAAAGGAATGTGATCATTTAATATAGAGCTGTGCACACATGTGCACACGTGTTGCATTTGTTTAAGAGTGGAGGTGTGAGTAAATACACATGTGTGATCCCTTAGCAGCTCTATAAATGTATTTATGCATGTGTGTAGGCGGGTGTATTCCTGAGGTTACTGTGTGGATGTGTTTGGGTAGGTAGGCGTCTCGGAGCCCGGGCACAGCTGTACGCCCTGGGGAGAGGGCAGAGGGATCAGCCTGTCAGAGCTCCATCACTCTCAGATGAACTGTCTCTGTTCCTGTCTCTCCATTGAGGGAAGGAAAGAAGGAGGGAGGAAGGAAGGGAGAGATGAGGTGAAAAAGAAGGAGAGGGGCCAGGGGAGAAGAGGGGATGGAAGGGAAAGAACAAGATGGAGATGTGAGAGTGAGGTGTGAGCTGGGCAGTGACAGAGAAGAAGGAAAGGGAGAGAAGAAGGAAGTGTGAAAGAGGAGTATTTCTTTCGCTGGTGCTCAGTCACGTCAGAGCAGACTACTGAGAAGGGGCCAGTATCTAGATCTCCCCCTCAGCTCTCTGGTCTTGAAGATAATGGGAACTGTAGCTGACAGTTTGTTTAGTCTTCTCAAACTAAAATACTGTATTTGCAGCGTGTACATGGGTTTATGCAAAGCTGAAAAAAGACTTTAAACTTTGTCCCTTCAGTTTACTTTGGATTTGAACAACAACATTTAAACAAAAGAGCTAGATTTTGCAAGAAAATCAAAGTCTATTTTTTGCTTTGCATCTGGACAGAAACCTATCTATCATCTGTGAATAGGGACTGTGAGAAAGAGTGTGGCTATCCCTATATTAAATGATTAGTTTTTCTTGTCCCATGCCGTCAACCTTCACTCTGCAGCTTTGAACTTTGCCTTTTAAAGCAACCGTAAAGGTTTTTGCATTCTGAGATGATTTGGCAACACATTCAACAAACTAGGAAAGCATAATCTGTAGCAGCTACAAGACAAAGAGAAATGCAATTATAGTCTCAGGCAGTTTTTAGTTGGAATTCAAGTGTAGTGTGTGCAAAGAGCTCTGGTTAGCTAACAAGCTGTTGAACCAGACCTAATTAACATAAGCCAAGGACTCGCCACTCTTCACTCTCTTCACAAATACCCCTCAACATCAACAAAGGCAAGCAATTTGAAGAAATGCCTCTGTTCTTTTTTTCGTTCTTTTTAAAAAAAATCGGTCTGTGAAAAATGAATCAATACCAAGGAGACCAGAGTGCAATATGAAGGAGTGTTTGTCTTCATATAAAGAATGACTGGAGCCAGAGTTGGGTTGTGATCTCATATTGTGTCTTATTAAACCTGTCTGAAAACCTATCTGTAATTAAAAAAGGCCTGGCACCATGAAAATTAAATCATAAGGTGCTGACTGATATTTTGGCCTCATGCTTTTAATGAAAATACAGCAAAAAATAAGAATCCCTGAATCAGCCTGAGTTGCTTTTACTGTAGCTATGTAATAAAGTGCATTTAGGCATCCACTTGAGTGGTATATTTCTCTGCTGTCAGACACTTTTGCCTGAATCTCTGGGCTTTTTTCCCGATTCCCACAGCTCCGTATGGAAAGCTATTTACATCACACTCTGTTGTGCCCCCCCCCCCTTTTTTTTTTCTCAATGGTTTGAAAAAACAACAGAGAAAAATGCGGTTAAAGGGAGTTTCACCACCAGATACAGAAACCTCTTTTATCAAGTTTGGGATCCACCTTAAGCCTCTCCTGGTCTAGTGTTGCTATGGCAACTGTTAAACGTAGCAGAGCAGGATGACAAAAGCTTTTGTTCTGTACCAAAAGCAATAACAGTGGTTTATGTTCACTGTGTTGTCTGCCGACCCTGTTGTGACCGTGGCATTCTCTCGCATTTTATTTAGCATCGCTGGCTTTACAACAGACAACAAAAACACTGAATGCAAACAGATTTAAATCACTGGTTTATTTCCCGACTAGACCATACAAATTTGCAACATGGAGACTGATGATGTTAATAAGTCTTAGGTTGTGATACAGGCAATAACAAAGAGCTCACTATTCCCACTCTAATTCCCACAGTAAAGACATTTTGTCATGTGATGTAAATTCCTGTTTGTCATGGTTGGTGTGCAAGCTGATTGTGTTTTTCCCGATAAATATGCATAGCAAGCGTCGTGGGTGCAAGCAGCTTAGATTACAGTTTCAGATTTTAGAGCTGATGGTTCTAAAATCTGACCTGAAAGTAACAACTGCACTGTTTACTGAAAAAAGACAGCTTACTAAAAAGGAGAAAGTAGGATCTACTCCCCTCTTTCATGCTTTAGTTCTCAGGTGTTGTTTATTTAAGTCAGATGATGTATTCTGGGATCAGGAATACATCCAGTGGAGCTTTGCCAGATGGCTCACCTCTGCTTCCACCATGGGATGAAGAATGAGAGCTTCCTAGTGAATAAAATAGATAAAACTGCAATGTGCTAAGACCCTTCTGTTGGCTCCCAGCTTGAAGATGCACTTAACAGCAGGATCTGGCTTCCTCCAAAATTGAAAATGTCTGACAGAGTGCCACTAAACTGAGGCTTTGTTTTGAAATATAAAGCATATTGCCAGTTTAGCACAGTTCAGGCTAAGCTGGTGCAAGTAAACCAGGCAAGGGAGACATCCTGAAGAAGACCAATTTTTAAGTGTTGTACATTGATGCTCCATCAGTATCCTTCTACTTCCTTGCTTCAAACCAAGCTGGCTCCTCCTGTTTTTTTTTTTTTTGTTGTTGTTGTTGTTTTTTCTAATGTTTTGTTTCTTTCTTAGTGGGTTTTTTCAAATGGCTTGAATTAGTCTCAGTTAAATCATTCATTCAGGGAGAAAAGCACCACGTCCTTGTGCCACATGAAAGTCAAAAGAAGGTGGCTGGGATGGATGGTGGTCACATAAAGTGCAAATTTCCCCAGGAGACAGTGTTTTCACATCCTTTTCTGGTGACTGTGCTTAGACAATAAACAGGCTTTGTTGGATGATGAGGAAAGATGCGTGTGAGTGCTTCAGGGCTTCAAGTCATCTCCATATTCCAGTGATAACATTGAGGGCAATCTGTTGTTACTTATTTACTCATGGTTTTATATTCTTTCCCAAGCTGTCTGGTTGTGTTTCCAGGGGCAACCCTATCAGTGGGTTCTTGAAACGGCACCGACAGGAGGTGTAGGGGCGGACAGGGGACTGCAAGCACTGTTTAATGGTCCTGATTTTAGCCCCAAGGCAACATCACCTGAGCCACCAGAGTACAACAGCATCAGTAAAAAGAGACTGGAAAGAATGAGTAGGTATTCAGAAGGTGGGTGAAGATGATGGATAAGAGGCAGGAGAGGACCAGAGGGATCCCATCTTAAAAAGAGAGCCTAGTCTAGAGATTTACATCATCTGAGACTAAGAAATGGATGAGAACAAAACTGTTTGCAAGTGAATGTTCAGATTTACACCTAAAATGAGCTCCTACTGGGATGCATGGGATTCACTAGGGCTTCTCTGACTGTCATGGCACATAGGAGGCTTCTCTATCTCCCGATTACATAACTTGAAACATTGCTTCCTCTGTTCTCTAGTAAAACTGAGACATTTGTCAGGTTTCACTGCAAGGAAGAAAATTCTCACCTCATCTATTCTCCAACTTTCCTGCTCTCTTTTCCTCTTGCAGCCACAGAGCAGAGGAGCCAGACAGTTTGATATTGATATCTCAATTTCTGTTGAAGACAGACTAATGTGATTTTGATTTGATCACACTCCATGCTCCTCAGGGATCGGGTATAGGTGGCTGTCTGCTTTCTTTTAAATCTGGCCCACCATTTGCCTGAAGATGGTTGTGACTTTTTTGAAGCCAGTTACTTCATCTCTTGTAGCCGCGAGCAAACTTGAATGATTGATTATTAGACAGTCTTTGTTTTTATGAGTAAATCTTCAGTTGCATCCTCTCGTCTCTCCAATACACAAGCATTCACCACATTAGTGGGTTAAGGCCTTATTAAGTCCTTACTCTGACTAAGCGTCTACCATGTAAACAACAGTTTCTGATTGCCTTAACCTGATTAAGGTTATATTTGAAGTAAGGAATCATCAGCAATGAAGAGTATGTTTGGTCACATTTGACATGTAAACGCCTTCATTGTTACATCCCACAAGTTTTCACAGCATCTTGCAACACACACATACACCCTGCTTAGCTCCAGATGGATGGATAAGTGAAAAGAAAAGACCAATTTGAGGAGAGGGACAGGCCTTGAGTGAAGATCTGAGCTTTTAGGGACACCAAAATAATGAAAGCTCTCGATGAGTGAGTGCATGTTATTTAGGACCACTCTGTAATATGTAAACAGGAATATCACTTGGATATCCTAATGTAAACACCATAATGTCAGAATGTTTCTATGCATGCAACGCAGAGGTGTGCATACTGTAGGTTAAATATGCTTCATATCCTTTTTAATTAGTCTTACTGTGCTGCTGACAAGGTGTGTGGGTAAGTGTGGCATGTATTTATGTACTATTTGTAGATTGTACTTCCTTGTTTGTCTGAATAGTTTAGTTCTCTGTCATTGTGAAGATGTTTTAAGTCCAAACCAAGGGCCTCAGCATAAATTTGCAACAAGTGATGTCTTTTTTGGGCAAACATTTGGCAAACATTGTCTCTCAACAACACATCTTCAAAGATGTGTGTCCTGCTAACAAAACAGAAGTTTCTTACATAGAAAACCCTTCCAGGAAGCTGGCTGTATTTGTAATGTTCCGTTTTTCATCATCAGGCCTACCTGATGTCAGCACTCTCTGCTCTGGAGTGCTCTGTTTGAAGCTTTATTCTCTGGTGAAAGCACCATCCAATGGGTTACCAGAAACAGAGTGGAAATTATGGATTTTGAAATTAAGCATTGATCATAGCCAGTACAAAGTGCCTTCTTGGCACAAAGGTTTGTGCTCTTCTGAACGGTGTTTACTGGGCTTACAATAAGCTGAGGCATGAAAGTTGCACTGCCTGGGGCTTAGATGAGACATAAGGGAGTCATACAAGGAAGACTGGTGATTTTATTTCTTATTTGAGTTGTATGCCCATACTGTATGTGTGTCTATGGTGTGGAATGCCCCTGTGGTTGTTGGAGGTTGGTGTGTGATTTTGTTTTTTTATTTATTTATTATTTCCCAACAGTGGCAGGGTTCCTCCTGCCCTGAGGTTAGTGACGGCAAACACACAATATGACAACCTCCAGCTGTGAGGGTGTGAGTCTGCTAATGAGATACCCTTTGGATCTGTGTAGTGTGTGTAGCAGTGGGTGTGCATTTGTTTTTTCATACAACAACCTGAAGAGACATTTTTCAAGAGGTGATACTGATTATTTTGTCATCCTCTGCCACATCAAACATCATATTAATGCTGGAGATGCTTTACTGGCCGGTAAAAATGACCCCGCCGCCCATTTTAGTGGAATATCAAAGAAATTTGGTGATGAAAATTCCAGCTTTGTGTTTATTTTAGTTAATAATTAAAGATTTGAAGAATGATACCTCTCTGGAACAGCATGTGCAGATTATGAAGATTATTATGAATCAACAGATTATTATATCATTATGAAACGACTGCAGCTTTAAAGCCAGAGTTGGTAATCCTGCTCAGAAACACTTTTTGTTATACTGGGTGAAATGGTCAGTCATAATGTATAGAAAGAATGAATCAATGCCTTTATGTCTCATCTCTGTCTCTCTCCTCTCACCGTCCAACCACCTGGTCCCCATGTGACCCACTCTGTGCGCCACTCCCTGTGAAGAAATATAGCTTACGGACTGCTAACTGCTGCTGCTCCAAAAAAACAAACCAAAACAACAGATAAGGATTAAGTCTTGGAGGTGTTGACATTTGTAGTGGGGACTTTTTACACTGCAAAAGGAGTTGGAGTTAAGTGGATTAAAGTTTCTGGAAACGTGGTTTGTCAGCTATTTACTATCAAGCTAATGAGCTATCCACATGGCTGTCATCATTAACCTGCTCTTAAAATATCGGTGCATGCGTCCCTGCGCTCTGAAGGTGGGGTTTTGTGTGGTGTGTTTTTTTAAAATGTCATTTTAAGAGCAAACAGCTACATAGATAGCCTAACGGCAGCAAGCATTCACAGCAAGTTGTGAGCGAGTGAGCGAACACGCGCGCGACAGGGGGAGGGGGGGTGGAGAGATAAACGGCCTTTGAGTTTGATAGACATATCATCATTCAATCAATAAGCACGGGCCGTTCAAAACAATTGGATTGGGTCTTTTCAGTCCTGTACGTTCCACAGATGACAATTTTTTTAAATTTTTGTGTCAGAATATTTAAAGGGACTTGAGGCAAGATTAAGACACGAAACACGCGACTGGCGC
This sequence comes from Atherinomorus stipes, assembly GCA_023101725.1. Classification (NCBI taxonomy): domain Eukaryota; kingdom Metazoa; phylum Chordata; class Actinopteri; order Atheriniformes; family Atherinidae; genus Atherinomorus; species Atherinomorus stipes. The sequence goes on from JALJCO010012783.1 coordinate 56,567, forward strand.
TTCAGGTAACTGCAGCCACGAGCCAAGCCGTCACGGGAGCGTGCACAAACTGAAGCTATAATGTTGTTTACTCACCTTTTTCTTCGTAGTTACACTTTTTAGTGTCTTTCAGTTGATCTGGATTGTTTGCTGACGACAGAAGAATCCATAACTATCGCTTACAGTTTTTAATTTACCGCGACCGTCTTCTTCCTGTATCAAAACTGCGGATGTAGCGTCATTTGACGTCACGTCCGCAGGGCAGCGCGGGAAATTCAGACACCGAATTGCAGCACATTTTGCAGCACACAGCCTGTTCAAGGCAACAGAGAGAAACGTGGGTGGAAACGTTATTTTTGTTATTTAGCGCTTCATCACCCATTAGTATTAAATAATGGACATGCATGTTTGTTTGTTTTTAAATTCCTGCCTCTAGTCCCTTTTATTAATTGTCTGCAATTGGGGTATAAAGGAGATTTTAAGCAATATAGTAAAAAATACTCCTAGAAAACATTATCCACCCTGCCTTTAACGAGTCTGTTTCATTTTCAAAAGTAACAGCATGTGCCTCTAGAAATATATGGCACATTTTCCTTAAAAAAGGAAAACCATCAAGCAGTCAATCTGTCAGCTAAATCCAATTCTTTAAGACTCTGAGTAAGTTTAAATACATGGTCAAGCTATGGTGATCTCAGAGAACAATCAAGGGAGGGGGATCAATTTATTGGTCAAAATTTGTACTATTCATCTATGACAAGTAGTAGTAACCCCAATGGCTCTGCTAGGATTGGTCTTTTTTTGCTTTGTCATATCACAGGCCAAAACAATTGATAAATACATTGGTTTTAGAGCTAAAAACACTGTAAGTATCTGTAAAGTTCTTTACATTTCATTTGTGCTGCATCCCATGTGGTTCTTCTCTGCTCTTCTGTACTGGCTTCTTCTGTTACTTATGGGTGAAAGCCTGGAGCTAAAAACAGTGAAGCATGCGCTTATTTGAGTTCTTACTAAACATACTGTGTATCTGCAAGAGTATTTCGAATCTCAATTGCATTTTTCTATAGATGTGTTAGTAGCCTACAACTTTAAGAGTTGATTTTGAACTATTGTGAGGCTAACATAATCACAAAAGTAACACATAAATCCTGATTGTTATTTCTTTAAATATATTATGACTATTTAAAACTACTTTTGAATTAATTTACTCGATAAAATGTCTTAAATTAAGCTGTTTTTAAGATTATACGATTAAAGTAGTCTTTATAAAACATTTGAATCAAGCAGAAGGAATGTACTGTCCCTGCTTTTTGATGATTTCTTGTGACTAATATGAGTAGGTAGACAAAGAAGGAAGGAAGGGAGGTCAAATGTGGGCAATATGATGATATTTAGGAGAGCTCAACAGATGTAAGAATGATGTGGTGTTGAGGAGGAAGCTGAGGGAGCACGGAGGAGAGGAAAACTCAGTCTTCACCCACTTGTGTCATGAATAAATCACCGCTGTGATTTCCTTGCTGTCTAGCCCAGCACAGACCAGTATGCATTCATAGTTGTAGCTCATCCCAGATGGCCTAGTTTACCCACAGAGAATAAGGCAAGTCATAATTCACCAGCTGGGGACTTTTTCTGATTGCTTCATCCATCATCAATTACCCTGCATGACTGAAGTATGCAGGGGACACCAGTCTAACAATGAGGGCATCCCTAGTGCTAAATATTACCTGCTCAAAAAACAGAAAAACAATGGAATTTTATTTTTTTAAAACAATAAATCACAGAAATGACAAGCGCTAATGAAGCTTTTGTAAAGTGATTTTGACAACATCTCATCTACCTGAATCCTGTAACACTAAACATGAAAGTACTTTCTAAAATTCACTGACTTTCCATTCGCAGAGGAGGCTGTTATATAAAAGTGAGTGGGAAGACTAAATCACTGCCAAAAAAGAAAGATGGAGTGAAAATTACTAAATGAAAAACTCTTGTCAGTGCAGTAGAGCTCTGCACATACACAGTGATTGAGCCGTAAGGGAACAAAAAAAGAAAACCATTTCCTCCCTCAGTGTGATTAAACAATGGAGGCATCCTCCTCACTGGCCGAGATGGAGAGAGACTGAAAGGTTCAGCAAAGACCTATGTTCCACTCTGGCTGTGATTGATAATGTTATTCACCAGAGCTTGTGTGCCTCTTTGTTACTTGATTAGATGTATTTAAAGGAAATGGAGACAAAAAAGGGGATAGAAAGTGAAGTAGTAACAAGTACAGCTGAAAACCTTTGACTCCAGTGATCAGCGTAATCCTGGACTTATTACACAAGAAACTTATCAAGTCAGAAAAATATGAATGCCTATTGATCAGTGGCCACACCTTGATAAACTCCATTTGACTGCTTTTGTAATTATACAACAAAAATGACACAATTGGCAAGTCAAACGCAACTCATGGAGGACACACAAATCTTATTTTAGCTCCTGTGCAGATGACTCTCCAAGCCACCTTTGTACAAACATCTGAAGCAGAATTGATTCAAAACTGTCATTTACGTTCTTTATTTCAATTATAACACATAATACTGATCACTTTTTTTTTTTTTTACAATATTTAATTTCCCCAAAAGTAAATAGCACTTTCTCATTCACATCCTTCTGCACAGTCATTGTTAAATGTTAATGGATTAGATTTCCTTACAGCATAATTTATTGATCAATGTTTAGAATGATAGGAGTGCCATAAAAAAGAATAAATCCGGAAAGAATAGGCAATGTTCCTTAATATAACAGCAGAAGCAGCAATAAAACCATCAATATTCCTCATAAGAAAGCATAAAGGTATGCAACTCCAGTTTGCCTTTTTACCTACATGGTTTGTCTTGGCTCAGAAGTTGGTCTAACATAGTACAGAATGGAATAACTGAAGATTAAGAAAACTTGACTTGTGTTGCAAAGGAACAAGATGCACAACACAGATTGTTTTATTTTGATGTTGTATTGGATTGTTATATTGGACCGAGTGGAAGTAGGTTGCATGTGTTTAAATTTTCCAACTCGAATGCCGACAAACAATTTTTCAGACTGTGTTAGATTTGCTACCGTAGCAAACTTGAAATCTAGAGTTTTTAGCTTAAGACAAAGAAGTAAAGAATTAGTCTTGGTTGTCTTTTCTATAATTTAAAGTTTGCATCAGTTTGTATTTACTGCACCTACATTGCATAGTCTGGCATAGTTTGCCGTCATGATCACTTGAGTTTTTTCATTTGCCATTAAGATGATTATTATCACTCATATCATCTACACTGTTTTCAAGTAACCATTATTAACTAATGGTACACGGCAGGCATGATACTTAAAGCATCAGTTACTAATTCTGAAACAGCAGTCCGACTCATTCATCCAGATGGAATAAACTGTCAGAAACTGTGACCAGACAGATATTTCAAATTGCAGATGTTATCTCTGCAGATCTCTGAGAAAGGAAATCCTCAATTTTTTATGTGCAATAAAATTGTGCTGCTATAACTTGTATTAAACTCAGTAACATCATAGTTTTCCGATACATCACTTCAATAATGGTCTTGAACTATGCTGTCAGCGTGTGCTAAACTTCCAATGTATTTTAAATGAAATGATAATTCCCAGTTAAAATTGGCAGCTAATTGCGCACTCTAGCAGTACAGTCACAGTTAAAGTTGAACAGAGAAAGCATTAGTATTGATTCTACAGAGGTCTGGGATGAGGTAATGTGCTAAGAGCTGGAGAGATGTAGCTGGCAGTGTGGTGGATGAGGGCAAATGACGTTAGCGTGAGTTCTGTTGCATTTTCTCCATCAGCACCAGCAAGAAATGACAAATAATACAAAAGTGTAAAGATGCCAGAGGCTTGCAAAACCAAAAAAGGTAGTTTGTCTTTTTGATGACTCTTCCATGTAATGTTCATGCAACTTAGATTATCCTTTGGAGGAGTGTTATGAAATTATGAAGGGATTTTCTCCAGTGTCATCACAATGTGATTGGGGAATGAAAATGATCTGCGCTCTACAGTGGGACAGTACTTTACAATACCATCTAATTGGACCTGTCAGCCTGCTGATAATTCGTATCTGAGTGTACTTTTCAAAAAGGCACTGCGCAAACTCCACATTACTAAAAGAGATGATTAAAGGCTGAGTGTGTGTCTGTGCAAGTGGCAGAAAGAGTGAAGAGAAACAGTAGCTTTTCTAAAACAGGTTGGTAATAACTCAATAACTCAGTTTTCTGCTCAAAGAAGCTGAAACTTGTCATGACAGCTTGTTTAAGGACCAATAAATGTATGTTTGTCATGATGTATATGAATCAATCATATAACAAAAGAAAAGTGATTTAATTTCAGTGTTCCTGCTTATTTGAATCAATCTACCCATCTTTGTTTCTCTGCCTCTCAAGCCAAAGCCAAATCCCACAACTTCAGGCAGTCACACTCTGGTGCAGCGCAATAAAATATTATCCGCTGTCTGACCTCCTTTTCTCTTCACACATTCAGCCACCCAATGTACCACTGTCTGTAGCTTTTTTTTTCTCCAACTTCCTTCATTTTTTTCTTCCTCAGTGTCAACCTTCTTGTTTTGTCACTGATGCCTCAGTGTGACAAGAAGAAAACTATGAAACTTGAAGCAGTCCATAGTTTTTGACTAAAAAGCAGTAACTCACTCACAATCACTGTTTTAATGTCAAAGCCTCCATCATTCACTGATGACAGATCACTGAGCAGCTTTGGATAGAAGAGGAGGTATGAGAGTAGGAGGTTGGAGAGAGAAAGTAAAACAGACAGCTCACAGTTTAAACATTATCTTTTTGTGTGTCTGAGCATCATTATGGGCATATGTGGTTGTATGGGTTTGACAAATTTGTAGTGGAAATGTGTGTGTAATGCCAAGGCCTGTCTGTTCGCTCTTTGGCACAGCTAGCAGCCACTCAACCCAGCATGTGGCATCTGGAACCTGCCTGCAAGCACACTCTAACAAGGCCCCCAGAGCGTGATTGTGTTTGTATAAGATACTGAAAATGTCTCTCTATGCATTGCAGTGTTTGACTGTTGTCTTCTTTCACCTCTTGTTTTAATGATATTCTGCAGGCCTTTATAAACTAAAGGGACCATCTTCTTTTCTGTTGCTTATCAATTTAAAACTCTTAAAAAAAACTTTAATCTTTGTGAGCATAAATATAACATAAAGGAGACTCAGTCTCCTTTATGTCAAACTCAGGATAAGTTTTTGAATGTATTATTTTAACTGCAGAGTCATGCCGTTCAGTTGAATGAGTGAATAAATAAATGAATAGAGTTTACATGCATTCTTTGTGCAGTTTTACACGATTTTGAACCTCCCCTCATCTTTACTTCTTCTCTGTGGTTATTGACACGTTGCCAGCAATTAGCTGACCATTTTTCAAGTCTTTTGTTGCTCAGCCTTTTGAAACTTGTTGCTGGCATTCATGTTCAATATCTTAAATTCAAGAACGACAAGAATTTCAGTTTTGAGATTTTGTCACATTTCTTAAAAAATGTTTTAATTTAATTGTAGACAGATTGAAATTTCTTTTCTTTCACTTTCTTGCCATATTTTGATTCTGAAGTCCAACGCCTCTCAGCACCCCGCCAACCCCCTCTTTGGCAGGGCCCCTGTCTCGTTTGCTCACCTGCTCTGGTCTGGGTCAGCCACTGACACTTTATCATCTGTTCCCAAATCATTTATCACTGTATGTCTACAACAGCAACAGCATATGGCTGCAGGAAACAAAGCATGAAACAGAATAAATTAGCTGTGTTTGAAAAAGATGTAGTGTAATAACTTGATTACTGTGACCAGCAGTCAGCTGACCAGCTCTAGCTGATGGAAAAGAGATTAAAAAGTTAATATTTTGAGGTAAAGGATTTTAGCCTTGGACTGGTTGTGACAGAGGAGCCACTGTTTGCATGTCCTTGACAGCAAAAGCTGTTTCTCACTGTTGTAACTGCAAAGTTTAACAAACACTGTCTTTGTATGTTTATAACAGTTTATAGATGCTCTTGGTGGAAGCATAACAGTTTTTTTATGGGAGCAGTTAAAAGCACAGTCTGTATCCATATCCTGCTTAGCCCTTAAAGAAAAATGTTTGGTTTTTTTCCCTTTTATTTTCTCAGCTGAGGCCTGAATTTGTTTGAACAGGCAAAATGTGAACCATCCTCTAGGAAGATGCTATGTGAGCTCAAAAGTGGATTAAAATGACTGGCAGCTCAGCCAGTAGTTAAATATGCCAGAGTCTGTTATGACTGACATATTTTTTCTCCAGTTATTGGTTTGTCTGTGTTTTTCTTTTCTTTTCTTTTTTCTTTTTTTTTAATTCAAATATAAAAGAGGGGAGGCATCAGATGTACACTGAAATAGTCAGCTCACATAAAAACAACACTTTGATCCCAGGAGGTGTGAAAGTGTCTGGACCGGAGTCTGTGAAATTCCAGTAGTAGGACGCATGTTTTTCCTCCTCCCCTGTCTCTTTGCAGTTCTCTCGTGCCTGTCCTTGTTTCCATGGAGACTAAAAGAGGTGTGGAGAATCCTCAAGCTCCTATGTGGTCATAGGCTTTGTCTCATGTGTCGCCTGCTAGCACCACTTACCTTTTTCTCCAAATCCAACTGCTCTGCAAAGACATGATTCTGTTGACAATGCCACTTAGAAAGAACAGGTTGAATTATTGGATCATTTAAAATGTGTAAAAGATCAAATATAACAAACACATTTGCACTATTTATCTCTTGCAGAATGTAAACATGTTGCTTTGAGATGTGAAATCACTCTAGCGGCCAGTCCAAAGCAGATTATTCGAACAGAAATTCCCAGATTAATGCTTCTTCAATACACTCAACTCTCGTTTCAAACTAAATTATGACAGTAATACCTCCCTTCATATCATTCCTCTTGTTCACTTAAACAATGGCACTGACCTGCTCCATTGTCTGTGAGGTTGTGTCCTCCTTTTCAGCCCTGAGAGGCTCATTTGTTGATCTCCTAACTAGATTAGCACTTGTCTGATTAACTGCCTGTAACCCCTACTGCTGCTTGAAGCTGAAGTGGGTTGGGCAGGGCTGCACACTCTTACTATCCTGTCCTAAATCGGTTCACGGCCTCCGACAAGCTTTCCCTTTTTGCACCTAGTGAACTTGTGGACAATGTCAGACATGGACAGGATTAACTGAAGATGCAACGAACTGAAGGGGTGAGTTTCAAAGCAGAACCACAAGGGCGTGCGTAATTTTCTTCAGGTCTGTAATTTTGGTATGAGGGCTCGCCTACACAAATGTTCCCAAAAGCGTGGCAAACAAGAGGCTTACAGACAATTTCAGTGTGGTAACCTGTTTATGTGTTGGTTTAATGAATGATTGGAGAAGTAATTAAAGATGAAGTCAAGTTAAACTGGATCCAAGCAACAAGTGTGACAGGCAGTTAGGTGAATAACTGGAATATCTGATATAATCTACACAAATCATTATGTAGTAATCTAGCTTTATGTCTTATAAAACTTTACTGTTGTAGCTTTTCACTTTGTATCCCTTTTGTTTTTATCCATCCACTGTTTATTTTTATTCCATTTTGGTTCACATTTATCTGCTTTTGGATTGTTCTTACTGATTTAGATTTTTTCAGTGCCACTAAGTGACTATTTTTGTTTGAGATTGGCTCAAGAATTTTGTAATATTACTGATTAACCTTTTAGACGTAGATCATTTCTAAACATTCATTTTGAAATACATCCTCATATCCAGTCAATAAGAGCTCCTTAATTGTTGGACCAAACTATGGAGGACCAAAAATGCCATAGTCATAAACAAACAATACACAATGCTGCTTTAGACAAAGTTAGAAATGCCCATCCCATTATCAACAGCAAACAGAAATAAATATTTGCATCAATAAATATTTTTTTAACCTCAAATAAAAAATGAATAAAATATTGAAATATGAATATTTGTGTAAATAAATATTGAAATATTGAAAATATTTTTGAATGAATAAAAGGAATTTTAATTATATTTTTTAAATAAAAATTGTAATTGTTAAATTTAAAAAAATTTTAATATTTAGTTATATGTTTATATAAATTTATATAAATATATATATATTTATATATTTAGTTATATGTTATATATATATATATATATATATATATATATATATATATACATTTATTCATATTTTGAGCATTTGTTTTGGTCTATATATATATCTATGGCAAACTAAACAGGCTCTAAGTCTAAGAAAAATAAAGATAAATCTGAAATATAGTCATTCTTTTAATCCTTTATATCATCCCAGTGAGATTTAGGAAAACTTTCCAACATGCCTTATTTTAAATCTTTAAAATATGATTTAGTTGTGATTTAAGAAGTAAAAGACCATACTCACTGATGCAACATAACTAAACACGTCTTTACTTTTAGGTTTAATCAAATTATAGCAACATTATGTGCCACAAATAAGCTACTACATTTGTTTTTATCATAGTGATTTACAGTTCACCATAGCTCCTAAAGGGCATCTACAAGTGGTTGTTCTGACTGAAATTAAAAGTTTTGAAGCCTATTCCCCCATGTGAAGTAGCATTTCCCTTTAAAATATCGAGTGGTGGATGACCTATGCACAAAGGACTTCTATTTCCCCCTTTGACCCATCACCTTTTCATTCTGGCTCCTGTCTGAGTTATCATGACAGGTTGAACTCCAGCAACGTGAAGGTGAGGACACAATATGAAGGGGTTGAGGCAAGCAAATCACAGTGGGGGTTTGAGATAGAAAGATACACGCATGGCCGGACAAATTTTTCCTCCAAGTGCAGTAGTTGGGGTGACAGCCATCGTGTGGGGACTGGGGACAATGAGCTGAGGGAGAATTATGTATGGCCTTTGCAGCTACTACGCAATCACTCAGCCCGTTCACTAGAGTGACAGTTCAGGAAATTTCCACTGATGTGGGAGTGGGGCCCCAGCTGTCAAGTTGGAGCAGCAGGGATGGGTTGGGTGGAGTGAAATGAAGAGGAGAATGAGGAGCGCCGGGTGCTGCTTATCAGACTTGGCAAAATCTCGCGGCTTTATGGCCTGTGGGGGAGAGCACTGATAAGTTTGGTCCCTTCCTTTCGTTGTCTGCATCTGTGCATTATTGCTTTCAGTGATGGAACAAACGATAACCTCTTTGTGATGTAGGCAGCAGGAGATTCATTGTGCAAAATCATATTTTTTTCTGAGCTCGCTAATATGAGAGGATGCTTTCTGAGTCTTGTTTATAATTCAATATCTGTATTTTGAATATCAACAGGGAGTGTTCAGACCAGATTTTTTTTTAGCTGTTTTCAATTACTTATTTTCTGATGCATCCAGAAGAGTATAGCTAAGTTTTCATTTTATATATATATATATTTAGAAGGATAGAAGGACTTAATATGCTACATTTGTATCAACATCAAAATTGGTTCGAGGGGTCACAAATGTTTAGAGACTTCTGTTTTTTGTTTGTGTGTTTTATTGTTCTTTTTTTCTTATTTTTTTCTATTAAAAGCTATTTCAAGCAAGTAAAGATCAAGAAATTTTCTCAGGTATTAAAGAACATGATTTTCTTTCAGAAACACCTGGGTTATTTCCACAGTACAGTATGTTTGGAGTCTTTATAGCATGTCCAGTCCTCTTAGGTCCATTTGGTTGAATCTGAGTTGGCAGTATATCTCTCTACACTGCACAATTTATCCATCTGCCTCTGTCTTATCAATAATAAACACTGGCAGTCATGCGTGTCCATGCCATCACATTCCCTCTATGTGTGTCAGATGATTTTGCATGCTTTGCATCACCACTCCAAGCCTTTCCATTTTTTATCCTATCATTCTTACTACAGGTTTATTCCAGTTTCATACACTGTGTTTCAGACTCAATATTGCTTGCTTGCTTTTTTTTTTTCCTTTTTTTTTTTTTTTTTTTTTTGGATATACTGGTAAGATCCCCGAGGGGAAATTAGGGCTCTGCATTTTACCCATCTCTGTAATGTAAGTATCAGATAGCAGTGGGCTGCTACTTAAAGCACCCAGGGAGCAGTTGGTGGGGGTTAACGACCTTGCTCAGGGGTCCACAGTGGTTCACCAAGGAGTCGTGTCGGGGACTCGAACCCCGGTCCTCCGCACCAAAGCCCACAACGCTACTACTAGGCAAGACTACTCCCACCAACAGATTTGCTTGCCAATATAAATACAAGGCTCCTCTTGATGTTCTGAATTTATTATTTAGTAAGTAAGTAAGTAAGTAAGAAAGTAAAATTTATTCATAAAGCGCTTTTCACAGATAAAAATCACAAAGTGCTGTACATAAAGAATAATTGGTACAATGAAATAACATAACATATTAAAAGAACATATAACAGGAACATAAAATAATAGAATAAAACCCAGTCAATCACCATCAAATCAACCAAAAGCCTTCCTAAATAAAAACGTCTTCAGCAGTTTTTTAAAAGTTTCCACAGAGTCAACCAGACGCAGGGACAGGGGGAGGTCATTCCAGAGTCTGGGGGCTACAGACTTAAAAGCCAGGTCCCCCCGGGTTTTAAAGCGGTCTTTGGGACCTTCAAGAGATTCTGGCCTGAGGAACGGAGGGTGCGCCCTGAGGTATAGGGACACAGCAGATCAGTAATATACCGGGGGGCCTGGCCATGCAGTGCCTGGAATGTCAATTTAGGTCCCTCAGCCAATCCTAGGCGTGCACCCCACTGCAAGGATTGGTTGGAGTTTTCATTGAAAATTTAGAGATGGGAATAATATTTCATTTTGATTAATGGTGGGTCTGTCTTTTATTTCAGAGTTCCTTTACCTCATCCATAGCAGTTTACCCTATTACATAAATAGTGTAACAATGTAATGGTTGCTTTAACTCAGTGTTGGGCGAAAATTGGGATTGTTGTGATTGACTAAAACAGGTCCTTAAAATGCATGGAAACATGGTAGTCTGACTGAGATTTTAGTAAATCAAATGACTCATAGTTGGACAAAAAAAAACTCAGCCAATACATTTCAGGGTCTAATTGCTCCCATGCTCAATTAAACTCACACTGGCCTGTCATCCAGAAGCCTGTAGAAGAAGGCTTTAGAAACAGAGAAGATGAACAACAAATAGCATGCATCTTTTTAAAAGTTTTTTAAAGGAAATAAAAACATGAAGCACTTATGGACCACAATGAGCTACAGTATAAAGTCATTTAATTCACTGTTCAACATGGGACCAATTTGGTGGGTGCTTTGTCAGTAGTTTTTATCTCTGATGTAATTGATCAGAACTAACGGTCTGAAAGGAGTCGTATCGCCACCAAGATTAACCACCAAACATAGCAGAGTCAGACATACTTCAGCCAATAAGTTGATTTCTTTCCTGTGTTCATATTTATACAGAGAATACTCTAATTAAGTAGCCTAATTGGGTTTGTGCAGATGCAGCCACTTGGAACTGCCTGTCACAGTGAAAGGACAGCCATTTCCAGCCAATTTCAGCCACAGAGCTAGCAGACAGTTGGCTGAGAACTGAGTGACCCATGCAGGAAGTCGCCAGCTATTCAAAATGGTTGTATCTGTATTTCAGCTTTGCTTCACATGTAAACAAACTGACTGAGGGGTCCTTTGATCACATTTTGGGATCAGAACATGCAGTCAGTGGCCTCCAAATGCACTTGGAATTTACTTTAGCTTATGAAGCAGTAATGAAGGAAAAGCATAAATCTGACCGTGATTCAGCCTTTATGCCTAATGTTTATTTTTACGTTGCTTTAAGTACAAGGTCAAATCAAACTGGTGTAATTCTTAAACCCTTCCTCCATTTGTGGATATTTTTGGACTGCTGCTTAAATAGTAGAAACTGTGTGGGTTTACAAATATATGACTTGGAAGAGAAAGAAATACAGTGAAACAGCCTTTACGTTTGTAATATGGTTAGTGTGAGGACCTGACATTTACACCACCTCTGTCGTGCCCTAGCCGTTTCTTGAATCCAAATCATCCAGTGAGTGTGTGCGTGCAAGTGTTTGTGCATAGTGATCATTGCTAAGGTGTGAGAAAGATGAGGTGATCAGATGCATGTGACATGGACTTTGTTAACATTTTATGTACAGTATGCATGTGCTTGTACTTGCACTTTGATGAGTTTGCTGCTCTGCTGTTACTGTGCAAACACAATTAGCTGATTTACATCCAATTAAAACATCAAAAAACTCTATCAGTAACCTTTCCACGCTATCCATTTTCCAGATACAATATCAGACAGCATGTCGACCTTTTGGCAACTCTATACAAGATGTGGAATGAGCTAAGCGTAGTCGCGCTACATTTCCATTACCAAGAGTCGTCTGTCTGGATGGCGAGCATCTTTGGCTGACAGTCGACCTCTTCTTTCCAGTAAATGAAAATGAAGCCTGGATGTGAGAAAACGTCATAGCTTTTTCTGTGACTAAGCCAAAGGTTACTACAAGAAAATTCTGGGCTTGATTAAGAGGTTACTACAGGAAAACCTGGGCTTGATTCCAGTTTGCAGTTTAATTTATCTTGCATGTGTGGGCTTTGATAGCAAACATGTTCAAGAATGAACACTCAGAACACAGAAAGCAGTTCCACAGCGAGCTTTGTGGTTGACTTGTTTTAAACTTTTCTGTATAAATCCATTTTTTGCCAGATTTTCTATGTTGTTGTACAATGTTTCGTTGGAGTATCCTTTTTGCTTGCTGTATAGCAGCATACATTATTATTGTTTAGCCAATATTTTGCAGTGTGGTTAAAATTTATTGTCAAAGAAGAAAAGTGTCCATGTTGCGGTGGCTTTTGAAAGCAACCATCATAAGTGTGTAAATGTATTCAGGTGTGTTTATGCTTGACTGTGTGTGTACTCACTCGGTAACACAAGACTTTGGGGTTCGATGGGTCTGACAGTACTTTCCAGGTGGTTGCATTGTATGTTTGTATGCGTGTGTGTGTGTGAGGGTGTGAGTGAGAGTGTGTGTTATGATACTCTGATATGGGTCTGGCATCCTGCGCGAGAGTGAGCAAGGCTCCCCAGGCACAGTGCTTCTTGGCACATCTCTATGATCCCTTCATGACAGGGAAACTTGACACTGGGGAGGATATTCCACTGCCCAGCAGCTTTGGGAGTGTAACAAGGCTGCACAAACATCCAGGTCCTACTGCTCCAGTGACAGATTCTGTTGAAATACACAAAGCGTCACACACTCCTGCTCTTTGTCACCTCAACAGAGAAGTCCATGCACACAAGTATATAAAAGCAAATGCACACAGTAGATAAAAAAGAAGCTTATGAATGTAAATAAACTACGCCACGCGCACCCCCGAGCTCAGAGCTATCCTAATGAACACTCCCATTACTGGGTGGACACTGATGATTGGCAAACAGAAAGCATTACACCAGCGCTTTCAGGCATATGGCATGTAGGCCCACTGATGGGCACACACATATGGTGCTGGTGGCTTCTGCTGCTTCGCATGGGAGGAACACTGTGCTCGCCTTTGATCAGACTCCAAATCAGAGAGCACAGCACACAAAGTACAGCCTAAAAAATCTCTTACTGTTTAGGTTGCATCCGTTTGGCTCATTATTAGAAAATAAATCAAAAGGGAATCTTTTCTAACTCCCAAACCGTTGCTGTTTCACAATCATGGATTCAAGTCAACAAAACACTAATGATCCTCTACAGTGCTGTAGACTGGGTATTTTATATTACATCGTTTGTATTTATTTATTTATCTTTCTATTGGGGTGATGTTTTGGTGTATATTTATATAATTTTGAGTTTCAGTCTCATTGATTAAACTGCCTCTTCCCTTTTTTCATCAGCCTAGTTGCAGTTGAACATTTTTAGAAACATTTTGAGAGATTGAAATCACCTAAGGCTGGACCTTGGGACTTATACAGTACGTATAGCTTTCAACATGACTTAAGTGTGAACTTCTGCAGTCACATTAACGGGCAGATGCACAGCAGTGGTGGGTTAATTTGATTTTCGGACCAGTTGTTCAGAGGCATGTGACAGGTCATGATGGATCATGAAGGGTCATCTGCACTGCTTCTTCTCACAATAATTAGCTGCAGCACCGATTAATTTGTCGCTTGACCTAATGAAATGCTGAATACTACATTTTATTTTACTACAAAGATTAATGTTTCTGTTTCTGAACTTTCTCTGCCTGGTCATACATGTAGGTATTCAACTGCTCCCTCTCATCAACAAGTTGCGTAACACAAAAATCTGTAAATTGCTTGATATGAATTTGCTTGACTAGACAAAAAACTTAACCCTAGAAGGACTGGAAGTGATTCTGCAGCTTCTCTTCTGGCAATCTGCTGTGACAGTGCAAAAGACTTTGTCCTCAGGGGAAATAAATGGTTTCCCTTGTGATACGTATGTTGTTACTATAGTGCAATTTAGGGGTGCACAGGTGTAGGGGGGGGACAGCGGTGTCGGGGGATGTTTTCCTCTATAACTCTCATGGGGGACGGGGAAAAAAAAGAGGGGGGTGGGGGGGGGGGGGGATTTTAATAAAAAATAAAAAATATAATATATATATATATATATATATATATATATATATATATATATATTATTATATTGATTTGTCATCACCATTATTATTAAAAAAAATATTCTCCCTCTTCTTGGGTGGGGGGGGGGGGGGGGGGGGGAATGGGGGAAGGGGTCTTCGCAATATACAAAAGGGAGAGAGGGGGGGGGGGGGGGGGTGTGGAAATATTATAAGAAAAGGAGAACGTAGGGAGAAGAATTGCAGAACATTAACTATAAATAATTTTATGGATAAAAAATTGAATTTTAATGGTTATTTTAAATAACAAAAACAAAATGAATTAGAATTATAGTGGAAAGAGAAAAAGAGGAGAGTAGAAATGAAAGGAAAAGAAAAAAAAAAAAAAAAGAAGCGGCCCTAAATCCTAATGAGTGTTACACTAACTGTTCAGTAAACTTAAGAAGTAAAAACAGAGTTTTTTTCAGCTGCTTTGTGCCTCTTTTCCTGTTTCACACAATCACAGCATTGTTGGTGTACTTATTGTTATGGCTATATGAAATCTCAAAAAGCTGTGATTTTAAGAATCAAATCATATTATACCAACCCTCATTCACTCCCAATCTTCCTCAGATCCCAAATATATGTATTGTGGACCATCATGACTGATGAGTGCAAACATTAACAGAAAAGTGACCAGTATGTAAAAGATTAAATGTCATTGTTTTAACTGGCTGATAAAACTTTTAATGTTACATTTTATGTGTGAAAAGGGCTAATCTGAAGCAGCAATAAGGGTTCCAAGGGTATTATTGAGACATAAATATTTCTGCTCACATAAGATGGGAAAGTGTCTGCTATAGGACAGGAGCTGATATTTCTAACACCAGATCAAATGAATCTGCTAAACATAAGGAATGTACATATACTGTTGGGAATGCTCTGACAGCGAAATATCACCAGTGATAACGTAAAGTTTAATAAGGTGATTGTGTTTGGGGGTGTTAATATTACTCTCAATCCTAGTTCCCACAGATAAGTCTGTAAAATATCATGCTAATTGCAGATACAGATGTTTGTTGTGATCCGTAAGTTTAAAAAAAAAAAAAGTGTCTTTACAAAATCCGCCCTCTCAGTTGAACTGCAGTAACCTACCTCCTATTTATAGGCTTGTAGCTTCCCAAAGAGTTGTCTCTTCACTTTGGTTTTTCACAAAATTAAGAAGAAAACACATATTTGTGGCACACCCTGTAGTCAGTACATGGACAACACCCACCATTGGCACACATCCAAGAAGAGACAGTGCCATGTATATAATCAGCACAAGCACTTTTAATGGAAATCAAGCTATTGAAAACAATGTACAGTAGTTATGTTAACAGCCACATTGTGAAGGGGGCAGCTCTTTGTTTGGACACAGCATTGGAGAACCCAGAACTGTTTTTTTGTTTCTCTTTTGTTTTTTTAACCTGTCCTGCCCAGTATCATGACAGCAGAATGATGATTTGGCTGCCAAGTTTACAGCCATCTTCCATGTCTAAATGATGATTAAAGGTATAGTCCGAAGTTCCCCCTAAAAAATAAACGTTCGACTTCAGCAAGTGAAATCCCTCTCAAAGTGCGCCTTTGGGCCTCTACTCCCGTGCCGTGGTGCGTTTGAACGCGACTCTCTCTCCCCCTGCCTGTAATTTGCTCTTTTTTATTGTTTTGGTCGATACACTTGGGTCGGGACGTTTCTGGGTGGAAATTTCTGTTTATGTCGGCAGCCAATGACAGAGCTAAGAACATGACGCTGTGTGGGAATAAGCTCATGATTGGAGCAGACGCCAGTCACTCAAACTCTCGAAAGAAAAAAAAAAGAAAGAAAGGAAGGAAACACCGTGTATGCACCGAAGAAAAGGTAAGAGCTTCAGATAATTCAGTTTGGAAAACCAGGGTTAATCATAGTTTGGCTTGTACCTGGTTCTGAGCTCTGAAGGAGTAGCTTGAAGTTGACTAGGCTAGCTAGAACGAGGCGGCCATTAGCCTGAGAGGGAGGAGCACTAAGTTTGAATACTGTTGTTTGCAAACAAAAACGCTGGAGGGACTTCGGACTATACCTTTAAGGACAGCGAGTTTCAGAAAATCTATCTGTTCTTAACCATAATCCTTTGGTGGTTTTATTCCAGGGACCCCCTTGTTTCAGTGTTCACAAACACTGAGGAGGCTGATAAAACAAGTGAAATTCACCATACAGAAAAACACTCATACAACTCTTTTCACCTGTCTTTGTCAAATGCTTTGCAACATTTGTCAGCAAATGCAACCTTTGTCTTTCCCTTTTTGTTGCTGCTGTCCCTTATCTTTTGTCCTTTCAATACATTTAGGGCATCGACTAAAGTAGGACAGTAGATTGCTATTGTTTCAATTAAAAACCACTTAGGCTTACTCTAAATGGTTCCTTTCAGGAAATGGTGTTTCATTAATGATCACACTCAACTTTCGGCTCAACCACAAATGTAATCATTCTGTCCACAACTGATTTCCTGGACAAGGTAACATGATAAACCTCACCATAAATCAGCAGCAAAGAATTTTAAATGAAGAGGCTTTTAATGGCAAACAGGAGGTGAAAATGTTTTGTTTTTTTTTTCAGAAATTTATTGTTCATCCAAATCCGCATCTTGGGCCTTGAAGAGAATGTTGAGACTTATTCATTTGTTGATTGTTTGTGCAGACTTGCTTTTTTTTTTTTAAAGCTGCTGGATCGTATCACGCTTCAGTAAAATGACTTAGCCTATTGCAGTGAAGTTTGCTGATATGAAGAAGCCTGTGAATGGGAGCACAGTGGATGTGATTGTGCAACGCCATGTATAACTGTTCCCAACAGAGCATGAAATTGTTTATTCTTCTGCTGCCATTTCTGTGTAAAACAGAGAGGGGTTCACTTCCCCCACTGCACAGCCGTCACAGCCGTCACAGTCAGACCAACACTTGTTTCAGCCAAGAACTTAACTGCCCAGAGATTACCGGAAGCACTTAATCAAAACTGTGACTGTGTTTGTTTTTGTGGTTTCCAGGATATCCTGCTGAAAAGATTGCAGTAGCCTCAAGATATTGTCAGAAAAAGTATTGATTATACTCTCTTGCTTTTTCACATATTGACTTGGGTTTGCTTCATAGCACTGAAGCAACACAGATGTGCAGTGTCTTATATTTGTAGTGTAATTTAGCAATTCTGAAGAAAAAATGAGAAATGCGTTCCGTTTTGTTTCATGGATCATCCGATTTCCCTCAGTGGTTTATGCAAGGGTGGCCTGCTGCTCTACGCTGCCTTATTTTATCTTCCTTTTCTGTGCGGTGATGAAGAGGAGACAGATGTGAAGCACTGTGTTTTACACACTTCCGCTTGAATCCTAATTTTTAAAAAGCATTAACTGGACTCTGATTGGAATTGGTTTCCCTGTGGAGAGTGAAATCAGGGCTTGGTTTTAATCTTTTTTAATCACCCCCCTTTTTGTGGCTTCATTATAAGCATAGTTTTTTCCATATTACGATAAATAATGCTCACCAATACTCTGCTGCAGTTTAGAAGGACAAATCTGTCCTTATACTGTAGTCAATCAACCGTTAAGACCCCACCTCAAAGCCTCGGGCAGACACAGCATTCCTCTGTGTGTGTTTGAGTGTGTTATAATTTTCATCTCTTCCACTATAAATGTCGGTCTGCCCCTCAGTGGGGAAACCATGCAAGGACAATTTGGTCTGGTTTTAAGAAGGGGTGCTTGGTCGTGACACATATTTAGGTAGGTTATTGGTAGCAAACTGGGTTAAAGCGTATGTCTCATGGCACATGCATATCTGGAGGGGACACAGAATAATTTAGATGATGATGTAGAGGAACATGGGGGATTTCGAAGGGCACAAGAAAAAATGTGCATGTTTGCTAGGGAGTCCTGGTTAATGCAACCAGTTGAGCTGCACGTAACTGAGGCGTGTATGTGTGTTTGTGTGTGTGTGCGTATGTTGAAGGGGGGGGGTACAAGCACCAAAACAAGAAGCTTTGGCTTCAGCTGTTGCTTTAAATTTTCAGGCATCTTTCCACACGTCTGTATGCTGTTTGATCCTGCAAGGTTGACGTGTGATGATGAATTCATTTTGAAAATCTGTATGTTTTTCTGTCACTGTAGATGTTTTGTCAGATTTTTATATTGGCTCAAGCTGGTTGCCTTGATTGGCTCTCACTTTCTATTTTAAACTCGTCCTCTGTGGTTTTAGGATATGGGGTTTCAAACTGCCCCCTCCAACCTCCTCTTCTCAGCAGTCCCCTTCATGTTGGCACATATGCCTTCAAGGCAAATGCAGGTGGAATGGGGAGGAGGGAGGCTTTCCTCTTCCTTTGCCCTTTTTTTCCTGTTCTTCCTGGAGGTGTTTCCAGATCAGTCAGAGCTCATGTTGATTTCTTCATTTGAGGAGAGCAACAGAAGAGCCAGAGAAATGAATTCAGATTAATTGTTGGAGTGACAGATCCTCCTGTTTGTGATCGTACATAATGTCAGATGAGCTGAATCTACTGTAGGAACAAGAAATTATTGGGGAAAAAGTTTAAATTGACATGCATTTCATATTTATCAAGCAACTACTTAAATACTGTAGATTTTGGTGCTTGAATGTGTATGTGCTGCCAAATCTTAACTGAGCGTAAACAGGAACCTTCACTCATATGAACGTGTTTTCAATGCTTTCTAGTAACAAACAAACTGCGTTAAAATAAACAGCTTTTTGCTCAATCACAATATATTTTGGACAGTTGATCCTAGTGGCCACTAGATGGCAGCAGGGGACAAAGCATGAGTCTATTCTGATTTGTTCAAACAGGAACAAAATTCTTAACATTCTCCCATTTTTATACATGACAATAGTATGAACTTGACTTTTTCTATTCCTAAATTTTATTATTTTCTGTACCGTAGATGTTGCAGAGATGATATTTGGGCAGTTTGATAAATAATATAGATGAGGCTAAGAGGAGAGCAACATCCCATTAATATATGATTCATAAGAAATTATGTATAACATGGGCAGGTTAAAAAAAGAGGATTCTTGTGAATGTCCCACTTCCAAAGCACTACCAGAGGTATCCAGTAATCCCTGATGTATGCCATCAGTGCATTATATAGTGAGTGATTTCATAACCTGAAAGTGACACATCCAAGTCAGGCCCTCCTGATGTTGCTTTGACTTTGCCTGTTTTTTGTTAGTGCATGGGGACACGCTGTTGTGCATACAGAGGTCAAAAAGGCCAATGAGATTGATGATGTGATTGGTCATGTTGCACCCGTGGGAGTTACAGCAGCGGAAGAGAGACTCAGTACAAAGCAGCTCACCACAGATACCGGACGAAGCTCAACAAAGTGGTTTCAGGGACATCTGAGTGCACATGAAGATTTAGAGAGCCGCTGTCCTCCATGTTTATGTACAGTGAGAGATTTATACAATACTCTTAAACCTTTGGATGCTGTTTATCACTCTGCTGTTAGATTTATTACTAGTTGGGGAGAATTTATTTACTCATTGTGATGAGGTGCAATGGTCCCTTAGTCTTTTTGGTATTATCATTTTACTGATTATGTCATTTTGAATTAAGGTGTTTATTACAAAGAATTGCAGCTTTTATTACCTCAAGACAAGTACAGTAACAAGGGTTTCGCAACATCAGATTTTCACCAAATTCTTATTAAATTTTCTTAACCCAAAGACTTATTTGCCATAATATAATTCAGTATCTTTTTTTTAAGGGAAATAACAATAAAAGTGATAAATCATGTAGAAAAGATCCCTAATTCTAAAGATTTTCCTCAAGTAGTACTGTACAGTTCCATTGCAGAATAGCTAAGAATAGCAATATGGTTTGTTGTTGAAGTTAAGCATGTAGCTGTACACTTCCAAAGTGGCTCTAACTTATGATCTTTTTTTTTAAATTTATCTTACATAAATTTCTGAATTGTTGTATTTATATATTGATACTATGTATTGATAGCTGGTTGTAGCTCTTCTAACATTTTTGAGTTTTCAAGAAAAATCAATATCATCATCATAATGTTGGAACAAATAGAGGCTTTGTGTAATATATTCTAGATATTGTCTGTGATATATTACTGTAGTAGTGTTAGTTCTTCTTCTTACTGTAACTGTGCATATGGCACTGTGCCTGAAAAGTGGTGGGAAAACATCCAGTAATGGTTCACTTCTGGAGTTCACCGGCTACCGGCCAACTTTGATCTATTGTAGTAGGTGTTATTTCTGTTTGCTTGCAAAATGCTGCTGTCTGAAATATTGGACACCTTGGCAGTGGGGTTTTACTACTACTCTGGCCGTTGGGGGTTGCAGCCGTCTATTGGCTATCAGTATATAAATGGAGTTTAATTAGACATTAAATGTTAACTTACACCTGACAGCTGCTAAATGCTTTCTGGGTGTTTGTGACTGGTTTTCTTTACGTCAAATGTTGCTTTATTCAGCAATATTAAGCTTTGAAATAGGATTTTCTTCCTTTCAGAGTGCCACTTTGTTTATCGTGTGCCCATATGCCGTCTTTTCCCATGCATCCTTACAAACTTGCATGCATGCTCCCACCCCCTGCTCTCTTCTATCTCCTTCCCTCTTCTTACCTCTCCACGCTCCTTATCCATCCATCCTGTCCTCCCCAAAGCCACCCCATTGGCCCTCTCCTAGCAACCGCATGATAATTTGGCATAATGTGACACCCCCTGATGCATGATGGGGGCTGTAAGTCAACTTCTGCCCCCCTTTTCTGCTGGTGGCTGGTGCTTGTGCTTGAAAAGAAAGAAAAATGAAGTGGCAGGGATGAATAGATTTTAGAGAGAGAGAAAAGGGAATTTCACGCTCATATCGTTACATGACTGGTGTCCACCGGTTAAACCTGTCATCTCTCCCTGGAGGGATGTTCTCCTCTTTCTCTAGCAGCAGTGTCTCATCATCTCCTATCTTTTTCTCAGCTTCTCTCCATATGGTCCTTATTTAATCCACACGCACGTCTAGACCCAAGAAGAACTACAGTAGATTTTGTGGAAAGCGGGCAGGCATGTGATGAGGCAGCCTGTCTGTATGAAGAGGACCCAGCAACACTCATAGGTGCTTCTGACACGCAGGCAGGGGAAGGAACACAAAAATGGCTGCTGCGTGCTCCATCTGTCTCCACGCTGTACATGTGTGACGTGAGCGTGGCTGTTGTGAAGGACATCCTGAATAAGACACATACATTTTTTTTTTATCCCGTGTGCTGCTTTTCTCCCTTCCCCAATCAACCCCCTCCCCAATCTTTTGTTACCTCTATTTATTTTTGTGTGTAGATCTTCTCTTCTTTTCTCTCCCCCTCCCACTTGTTCTCTTTCTGCTCTGTTTTCAACAAAGACTGGAGTGATTTAGTGAAGCAAAGCTCCAACGGTCCTGTTTGACCTCCTCCTCATGGTGTCACTGATCCCAGCTGGGTTGACCACACTGAGGTTTGAGCAGCACCAGGACAGAGAAAAGAAAATCTGAAAAAGGAATATTAAATTATTAGATATTAAATTATTTATTAATTCATCTAAATCATTAATTATGTGTTGACTGGTTTGTTCATTATCTTGATAGCTTTTAGCTTGGTTTGCCATTTGTTGAGTTATTAAATCATCAGATATGAACATAAAAATCTCAATTTAATGCACACTATCACAGTGGGCAAGATTTGTGTCTGTACGTATGTAGGGCATGCATTTGCATGATTTGAGCGAATGTGTTTGTGTGTATTAATGGTGGAGTCTTGAAATGATGTGAATCAGTTATTCAGCCTCTCCTCCATCCCTCATTGCCTTCTCCTGTGTCGTTTGCACATTTACCCCATCACCATGCTGTTACTCTTCCACCTCCAGCTGAAAAGATGTGTATGTGTGTGTGTTAGTGTCAGAAATATATGCAAACATACACTTGTTCTCCCAGCCCATTACTATTTCTTTCCTTTTTCATTAAGTGATGCCTTTGATTCATTCATACAGTCACATATCAAACACTTTAACAAAGTCTCCATGGTGAAGCGCCAAACACTGCTCCGCATCAGAGACCACAGTCAAGAGAAAAAGTCTATTTTAAAGAATGGAGTAAAACAGAGCGTTGTTACCGTGGAAACCACTCCCCTCGCTTCCTCCCTCCCTCCACCTTCATTCTCCCTCCCTCTGTCTTTCTCCTCCCTCCACCTCTGTGCTGGTGATGCTCGTGTCTCTTTTCTCTCCATCCGGTTTGTCCTCACCTCTCCTGGACGCGCTCCTCTCACACTGCCAGCGGATGACACACGAGGAGGAGGAGGAGGAGGAAGAGGAGATGAGGAGAAGCTGCTGCCTCTTTTCTCCCATCGCTCCATCACTTTAAAAAAGAAAAGAGACAGAGAGAGCAGACCAGACCAGAGCAACAACCAAAAGAGAGGACACACAGGATATACATACATACTTACATAAAAGAAACCCTACTCTTCTCCATTCTCCTTTTCAAGGAGGGCATTTTTCTTCCCTTTCCCCCCCTTTCCTTTTCTACCCCGATTTTTTCCTCTGAGATCCCAGTTTTGTCAATTAGAGCCCCTGAACTTCTCTGGGATTTCAGGTGAGGCACGCGTGTGTAGTGTGTGGTGCTTCTTCATTTTTTTCACTACCTATCATGGCTCACGCGGCCTCCCAATTGAAGAAGAATCGGGGGGAAGTGGATGTGAATGCATTAGAGGACGAGAAGGAGAAGCGGAGGAAGAGCAGGAGAGCAGCGTCCCGGGAACAAAAGAGAAAGGTAACAGACGAAGGGCTGACGGACTGGTTGGGCTTGCTGGTGGCTTCATCTGCTCTACTCTGCTGGCATCATTGGAGCGTGACTTTGTACGTGTGTGTGTGTATGTGTGTGTGCGCCTGATGAGCTGTTCTAAAGAGGTTTGGAGGTCTCATGTATCCGCATTCAATCACATGTGATCATATATACCATGATTCAATATACACATTCGGAGCTTGTGTATTTTGGTGGTGATGCTGCCAATTTTAACAGCATCTCTGGCATTAGACTCTAAATATGAACAACGATGACTCTTTATTAGGGCACCTGTGTTGATTGCTGGTATCCGTTACAACTTACAGTCAAAAATATGTTCACCTGTTAGTGCATGATGATCTCATTACCTGCTGAGGTAGATGAGGTAAGCACACTCTAAACGCTTGTTTTGTTTCACTGCGACTCTTAGCCTTTCTAATATTATCTATCTTTAGTAAAACTATGTCACAAAGAGCCTTCTCAAAGGATTTGTAATGTTTTCTATATTGTATAACCACACTGTGGACTTTAAACCACACAAGAAGTTTAAAAAAGTTTGCTGTCATGCTTGTATGTTCCTTAAGTGGAAAGCAAGAGCACATGCTGTAAAGAACTCCTCTCACACACTTTTCACTTGATCTCAGATTTGGAGCAGTGTTTTAGTGACTTTTTGTCAGTTCTTGTACTGTATATGTGTGTGTGTGTGTGTGTGTGTGCTTGGATGTGCAGTATATGGCATGTATAATGCATCCGCAACTGATTTATTGATGACAAAGCTTTTCATATGATGGAGGAGAAACTGAAATGCACGTGGGTCGTCCCCCTCTTCCTTTCTCTCTTACATGTCTGCTCTTCTTTTTGGACAAATCGGAGGGAGAGACTCCACAAACTTATACAGCTGCTATTTTGTATAAAAGGCTTCACTGTGACTGTTTAAGAAAGCGTTCATAGCATTTTCTGTATTGATGTTGGGAGATTTGACCGTGAGAGATCAATTCAGTAACAATGACATTTACTGTACTTTGTGCCCATGGGTGCCTGGTTTTGAATTATGCTGCTGAGGACGTTATTTGACCTTAGCATAAACAAGAACTGAGCTATTATGGCCATTTTTTTTAATCCAAGGTAAGATTAATTAGGTCAGGTAAGTTTATGTCATTGCTCATGCAGCCAAGTATGTTTTAAGATTTTAGGATTGTTTCCGTTAGGTTACATTACTTTTCTCTTGTCAAAGATGCAAATATTAGAAGTTTGTTGTCCTAATGAAGGGTCATGTTTCACAGGAGAGAACAAGAGAAAGAGATGGAGAGGAGAGAGAGGGTTGTATTGATTGGATATGCACAGCACCATCCATGAGGATAATCAGCTTTTTCTTCTGGCCTGCTCTGCGTCCTTCTCTCTGTCCTTACACCTATCTACTCTTCATGTCTCTTTTTTTTTGTCACTTTTTGTCTCTTTGTTTGTTGTCTTTGTCTTTGTCTCTTAGTTCTTGGCTCAGTTCCTGTGTTTCACCATCACTCCGTCCATTCATGCTTCTCCCATTGTGACTTTTTTGTCATTAGCGCTGTTGTTTGGCTCATGCTGCTGCCTTATAATGATACACCAAGACAAAACAAAGTCAGGCACCAAAGTTAATTTGTTTATCAGTTGTTTTTCTTTCGTGAAAGCTGGGTGGGGAACTGTGATCCGTTTCTGAGGGTCAGTCTCTCACACAAATACATACTCACATAAACGCGTTCACTGTGCTGTACCTCACAACACACCCCAAGTTCTCTTAGATTTTTGCTCATAATGTTTTATTCTTTGGCTGCCCTTGCCCATGCACTTGTTACCCCTGTTGGTGGCCTTCCAACTCCTACTTTGTCCCAGAGTACAGACTGACTGTGCAGTGTCAGTGTCATAGTCACACATAGCAGAAAGTGACACATGCAGAGGACTACAAACATTAAAAGAACACTACTTGAGCAGGGAATCACAATAAACTGACAAAGACCAAACAAAAGATTTGCAAAGAGAGAAAAACAAGAGAAAATGATGATCTCCTTTTAGCATTATTATTCCTGATTCAGTGTGCCGTAATGGTTGCCCTTTAAACAAAAGTATAAAGGGCAACTAAAAAGAACTCACACCATTTAAAGAAAATATATATTGTTTAAGTTTAAACCTTTACATTATTTTGTTGTAGAAAACCTGACATGGTTGCCTTGGTGCAAATTGCACAACAAACTGCTTTGAGTCACTACTTTCACAGCCCCTACAAATGCTATATTTAGAGGGCTGAGCAGGTATAAAACTTTCTGCGGTGAACACTGGTAAATGCATTAGTCACCAAGCAGGTTGATTACTGTACAGGTCATGAAATGAAGTTTGATATTCTATTTGTCATGTTTAATTTAAGCTGTATAGATATTTAAGGTTTCCTTTAGTAATTCAGTGGTAACTTACCTTAATGACAGTATGGATAATAATTAGTGCAAAGGCTCAAGGCTTGTTATTCAAAGACTTAATCTGATTAAAACGGACCATTTAGGTACATTTTCACTATTCTTACCACCCAACTGCAGTAATATCACTATTAGTGTTTAGTTGTTACCTTTGAACTTTGTTTAGACTTAGTTTATCTGCAATAAGACCTAAAAGCAAGTTAACAGGATATAATACAGTAGCATATTTAAGTTATTTGTACATTTGTGAAGAACATTTTTATTTTCATTTAGATCAAGTTTGTAACTATGAAGTCAACAGGAAATTTTGTCAACCTTGTAACTTTCTGAGTTGTTTGTTCTTCTACGCAGCTATAATGATATACACAATCCTTTAAAACTGAAATTATATCTGAAATCACTCCTTTGTTTATTCATTTGCTGAGTTTTTGCCTTGTTTTAAAGAGACTATAACATGGTCATTTCCAAGTTCATAATTCTATTTTGGCAGTCTAGAACAAGCTCTTACTGATGTTTACAAAATCCATTATCTCTCACTGTCAGACTTGATGGTGATTCAGTCTGTTGATTCAGCAGAAAATACATTGTAGAGGTCTGGCAGTGCTTTACACACTGAAACGACAAGAGACAAATGTTCATTGATGTTCCAGGCATTCCTAGTGACTGATTGTCAGCTTGGTGTATTAGAACCTTAATAGTTTTCTCCCCAAAATGCCCTGTCTGCTATGATTTGTCAGCTGATTGGTCATAAGTGATGGCATGCAGCCACTCTCTAATTCTATGTGCCAAAAGTGCCACATGTTATGCAAATGACATGAAGGTTTTTCCCTTCTGGAATTAATGAAGCATTTTTCACTTAATTTCATTTTATTTCATTCATTCAAATGTGCTGCATAGTGATATGAAGGAAAGGTACAACAAGCTTGGACTATAAATGTACCGATTCAGTTAGCAAAAGTGTTTTGTCCTGTTTAAGAGACAAGTTTCCTTGGTGTGAACTGTTAGCTTTAATAAGAATATATACAGTGTTTTCCAACAGAGACCTTGGTTGTTTAGGGATCGCTGTACAGATGTACCAGTGAACTGTGGAAGTGGATTCAGGTTTTTCTCTCTCTTCTTCTTCTTCTTCATTACTCTTTTTTCTTTTCTACTTATTATAAAAATTCCTTAAAAAACTTTCCTTTTTTTCATGGTAAGGACAAGAAAAAGGAAAGGGGAAGGGGAAAAAGAAAAAAAAAAAAAAAAAGAAAAAAAAAGAAAAAAAAAGAAATAAAGGGGGGGTTAAAAAAAAAAAAATGGGGGGGGGAAAAGAAAAAAGAAAAAAAGAAAAAAGAAATAAAATTTCCATCTGGTGGGAGAGGAAAAAAAAAAGAAAAAAAAAAAGAAAAAAAAAAAAAAATAAAAAAAAAAAAAAAAAAAAAAAATATATATATATATATATACACTATATTTCTTTTATATATATATATATATATATATATATATATGATATATATATATATATATATATATATATATATATATACAGGGGGTAACGGAAAGTATTTAGACCCCTTTAAACTTTTCATACTTTAGCCACATTCAGACTTGCATTGCGGAACATGAGTGGTAAAGTCCATCCAGTCTTTAAATTGACACATCTGTTCAAACATGCCACTGCCTTGCAGACTTATCGCATCCCGGGCGCTTTCAGACATCAGGAAATGTTGCAAAAAAGTCAGCATAGCCCCACTCTCCATTCAACTCTGTCTGGAACATTTTCTTGTGCATTCAGCCAAAACGACGTGGCGCAACGTTTCCGTTCTTATGACATGGAGTCCAGCCGGTACATGTCCACTACATCTTCAATTGCAACCAGTCGTCCTGTCCCTGAAGGTAAAGACCGGAATATATGTCTGAATGCAAGCATTATAAAGGACAGAGTCCGCAATATTACCGCATTCAAGTATAAGTCTGAAAGGGGGTTTTTGTTTTTGTTTCATTGCAGCCATTTGCCAAAATAAATAAAAAAGTTAATTTTATTTCTCATTGATGTACACTCAGCACCCTATCTTAACAGAAAAAAACAGAAATGTTTGCAAATTTGTTAAAATGAAAATCTGAAATATCACATGGTCATACGTATTCAGACCCTTTGCTCAGTACTGAGTAGAAGCAGCCTTTTGAGCTAGTACAGCCATGAGTCTTCTTGGGAATGATGCAACAAGTTTTTCACATCTGGATTTGGGGATCTTCTTTCATTCTTCCTAACAGATCCTCTCCAGTTCTGTCAGGTTGGATGGTGAACGTTGGTGGACAGCCATTTTCAGGTCTCTCCAGAGATGCTCAGTTGGGTTTAAGTCAGAGCTCTGGCTGGACCAGTCAAGAATGGTCACAGAGTTGTTCTGAAGCCACTCTTTTGTTATTTTAGTTGTGTGCTGAGGGTCATTGTCTTGTTGGAAGATGAACCTTCGGCCCAGTCTGAGGTCCTGAGCACTCTGGAAGGGGTTTTCTTCCAGGATCTCTCTGTACTTAGTCACATTCATCTTTCCTTCAACTGCAACCAGTCGTCCTGTCGCTGCAGCTGAAAAATACCCCCACAGCATGATACCGCCACCGCCATGATTCACTGTTGGGATCGTACTGGGCAGGTGATGAGCAGTGCCTGGTTTTCTCCACACATACCGCTTAGAATTAACTCCAAAAAGTTCAGTCTTGGTCTCATCAGATCAGAGAATCTTATTTCTCACGGTCTGGGAGTCTTTCATGTGTTTATTGGCAAACTGTATGCAGGCTTTCATATGTCTTGCACTGAGGAGAGGCTTCCATTGGGCCACTCTGCCATAAAGCCCCGACTGGTGGAGGCTGCAGTGATAATTGACTTTGTGGAACTTTCTCTCATCTCCCTACTGCATCTTTGGAGCTCAGCCACAATGATCTTTGGGTTCTTCTTTACCTCTCTCACCAAGGCTCTTCTCCCATAATTGCTCAGTTTGGCTGGACTGTTGGGTCTAGAAAGAGTTTCGGTCTTCCCAAACTTCTTCCATTTAAGGACTATGGAGGCCACGATGCTCTTAGGAACTTTTAGTGCTGCAATTTTTTTTGTAACCTTGTCCAGATCTGTGCCTTGCCACAATTCTGTCTCTGAGCTCCTTGTTAGATCTTATATAGACAGGTGTGTGCCTTTCCTAATCAAGTCCATACAGTTTAATTAAACACAGCAGGACTCCAGTGAAGGAGCAGAACCATCTCCAGGAGGATCAGAAGAAATGGACAGCCTGTGAGTTAAATATGAGTGTCGCTGCAAAGGGTCTGAAAACCTTTGACCATGTAATATTTCATTTTTCTTTTTTAATAGATTTACAAAAATTTCTACAATTCTGTTTTTTTCTGTCAAGATGGGGTGCTGAGTGTACATTAATGAGAATTAAAATGAACTTTTTTTTATTTTAGCAAATGGCTGCAATGAAACAAAGAGTACAAAGTTTAAAAGGACCTGAATACTTTCCATACCCACTATATATATTATGTATAAATATACATAAATATACAGTATATATATATATATATATATATATGTGGCAGTTGACGGTCCTGTCAGTATGCCTCCGACTGATCATGCGCCCTGGCTACTTGGCCACAGGGATGTCCCTTTGTCCTTTGTCTTAATGGTCAGCGCGCATGACTTTCACCTGGGAGTCTAAGGATTGAATCCCACCCGGGCCCTCAGTTGCGTACCTTGCCACATATATATATATATATATTATATATATATATATATATATACATGTATTAGGGATGCACAAAATAATTGGCCTCCTATTGGTATCAGACATCGGCCACCCCACCAATATTTAAATGATGTTTAACCAATATTTAACAGATCAGCCCAGTCTAAAAAAAGAACAAAAACTTCTTCTTCTTCTTCTTCAAAAACTTCTTTTTTTTACAGACTTTAAACCTTCTAAAGACTAGGTGTGGGTTCTCTCTGGGTACTCCAGCTTCCTCCCACCATCCAAAGACATGCATGTTAGGTTAATTGGTCACTCTAAATTGCCCCTAGGAATGAATGTGAGTGTGAATGGTTGTCTGTCTCTCTGTGTTGGCTCTGTGACAGACTGGCGACCTGTCCAGGTTGTACCCCACCTCTCGCCTGATAATAGCTGGGATAGGCTCCAGCAACCCCCGCCATCCTGAACTGGATAAGCCGTGCAGAAAATGACTGACTGAATGAAATATCACGATATTTTCATATGCTGATATCGTATTGACATTTAAAAAACGCGGTATCAATCTATTTTACTAATGAAATCTGGCAAGAATTCAAGAAATATCGCGAGTTTGTAACAGAAGACGATTAAATCTCGCAAGATTTTCTAAGTGAAATAGATCCATACCGCAATTTTTGAAAAACAATTTGATATTGGCATATGAAAATATCACGATATTTCACTGCATCTATATTTTTTCCCACCCCTATTTTTCAAAGTGTTGGAAACGGATAACGAAACTGCTATTTGAAATGACTGCTTATTTTTTTTCAGCTTTAATATCGGTACCGATATCAGTTATCGGTCACATGAGTTTTAAATATTGGCATATCGGATATCAGCCAAAATTCCTATACTGTGCATCCCTCAAATATCTATCTATCTATCTATCTATCTATCTTTCTATCTATCTATCTATCTATCTATCTATCTATCTATCTATCTATCTATCTATCTATCTATCTATCTATCTATCTATCTATCTATCTATCTATCTATCTATCTATCTATCTATCTATACATACATAATACATAATACATACATACATACATACATATATATATGTATATGTACATGCATATGCATATATATACATGTACAGTATATGTATGTATATATATATATATATATATATATATATATATATATATATATATATATATATATATATATATGTATGTATGTATATATATATATATATATATATATGTATATATACAATATATATATATATGTATATATTGGACTAGATTTATATCACGCTTTTTCTTGCAGGGCACTCAAAGTGCTCACAGCAGATCCATTATTCTTTCACTCCTCCTAGTAAATACATGTTAAACGAGTAAAATTAGCCTTGTCTGTCAAATTTTGCATTACATGTTAAGGAGCTAGTTTATTACCAGCTGCGGAATTTTATACTTTGCTTCCCGGAGGCGGTTTTACGACCCTTGTCAATGTATTTTGGTTCATAGAGATATGTTAGTTTGATGAAAAAGTTCAAAATCGTCTTCAAGATCCAACATATTCTCATGCCTTTCAGATGTGGCCGTAGTATTGACTGTATATTTGTGTATTCAGGTTCCTTATGCATGTAGCAGCAGATGATATCACTCCGCTCCCAAATACAGGAAGTAAAACTTTGTAAAGTGTCTCAGCAGCAACAATAAAAATACAACGAAATGCAAGGTTAGTTTTATTTGTAACATTATTGTATTAACACGGCATTTACACGGATAGTCTCAAATTATAAATGATTTGCCTCAGATGCTCTGTGGAGTGGAGTGGTTAAGATTGTTTTTAATGACAGGCTAGCAGATTTCTATTGACTTAGCATCAATGTCTTCCTGGACCCAGGATGAAATAGGATGAAATATGATGAAACTGTCTCCAGTGATAAGTTGTATCCTGGCTTACTTAAAAATGAGGCCCTATGTCAAAAATTCTGAACTTCCCCTTTAAGGAAAACAGCAGAGGGTTATATATATGATAATGCAGAGATGATTATAATAGGGAATGATTTTTCTACCACAGAAGACAAAAATCCAGAAAGTTGTCAGCAAAGTTCATGTGGGAGACATGAAAAATAGTTCAGTTTGAGGCCTGTTGTTTTTATCAGACACCACATTTCAGCTTAGGCCTAATGGAGTACATGCTGCCGATAGACAGAGAGATCACTGTTACAGATGCCTAACAACTTGGTGCTGTATATGTCAGTGTTAGTGTGTGTATTTATATTGTACAAGTGCTGTAGAACAGAAAAGCAGCAAAGAAGGAGATACAGTTCCTGCCATTAGCAGACTGGGAATAGTCTGCTATGAGAGGCTGAAAATGATTAGAGGAGCAAAGCTCTGTGCATTTGTGCATGTGCCTGTTTGCATGAAAGCTAGGATTTATCATCAGGTGATGTTTCTGAGAGTAAGTCTGTGAAAATTTAAGAGCTGCGGTGGTCATCCTAATGGGAAACCCCCATTACAGTGTAACATAAATTCTCCAAGCTGCTTTACTTCTAATGACATTATCTGGAGCCAGAAGCCCCCAGTGGACTCCCAAGGAGGGAGCTAGGCAAAGCATAGGCTTCCTTGTACTGTGTCCCAGTTTTACACACCATTCCAGTACAAAGAGTGTGCACTGCTACAGTGTCTTCTCTCACAAGGTTTATATGGGCCATGTGGAAGCTGTTTGTTTTCCATTTATTGCACAGTTGATGTTTCACCTTTAAAGAAACTTCTGTGACTGTATTGATAGTTTTGTGCATTGCACCTATTGCAGCATTGCTAGGTCAACTTCAGCAGGTCCCTCTAAACTGTGATGGATGTCATCATCATTCCTCACCATCATTTCTCTTTGTCTAGAGGTCAGAATCATGGTTGAATCTAAAGCAAAGGCAGTGGAAGGAATGCTGAAGGGAAGATGGCACTGTTGAAATTGGATCCAAGCCCAGTGCTGTGTTCAGAGCTGGCCCATGGCAAAAGTGGCAAGGCAGGAGTCTTTTTTGCCCCCAGAGAAAGAAAATAAACTGTGGTAAAGAGGGTCTTCAGGCTCTTATCAGACATAGAAGGAAACATATCACCACTAATTTTTCACTCATATTTTTCCCTACTTTTACATTTTTCTTGCTTACTGCACTGGTGAGGCTGAAATGAAGCCAGGATGTATGTTGCTCTCCTGTTCTTTACTCCCCCCTCCCCTCGCCTCCTCCCTTCCCCATCAGCTCATGAAAGATGGAGGTTAATTAATTTGGTGTTCATGCATGCCTAAGATAATTGCATTGGCATTGGTAACTCCTCTTAGCGTTACAAAATGTTTTCACCATCAGGATGGCCACCAGCTGTATGACCAGTAAGCTTGACTTTAAGGAGACTGCCAAGCTTCTGTTTTTAAGAATATTGACTACTGATAGTATAGCCTTTTTATTTACTTTGTGGAAGAACAATATGTCCCTCCAGAAAGTTGTGGTGCTGGAATTGTAACTATCAAAACAAACATGAAAGGGAGGAATACATACACAATACAAAATTTAGCAATCCCAAATTTCTCATATTTTCTGGAAAAATTCGCCTTTGGTGGAATTTAAGTTAGTATTTGAAATTGCAGAATTGCAACTCTAGAGGGACTGAACAACATTGGCAGCTCAGGTGTATTAAGTTAATCCTATGAATCTGAGGACAAATATTCCTATTTCAGTTTCTATCCAAACTTGTCACTTTTAGTGTGTAATCTGCAGCTGAACATGAGGTTTTGTTTCCTATAATTTAACAGAATTAGGCAGATCGAAGGACAGGGAGGCGGCTTCTGCTTCCAATGAACAGAAGTCGCTGCTTATAATAGCAAACATCCTGAGTCCATCAAACTCAGTACAGATCTGAGATGTGGAGAACAAATGAGACCCTTTTTGGATGTGAGAAGACATCATGCTCACTCTTATTTTATTTCACATGGCCAGGAATGTGTAGGATCCTCCAGTATGTAACAGAGCGTTCTCTCTCCGCTGTATGCTGCTATTGTTCTACATCAGCTTCAGTCTCTAAAGGGAAATGAGAGCATGTAATAAGGATTGTTCTAATTATTGATCTACCACTTGAAGGGTCCTTACTGAGAGCTGCTGCTTTGGTGGATGGTGCGTTTTGTGGTGTGTGTGAGTGGTGATGGAATTTCTTATGGAGCCTTTGTAACTGGAAACCAGTGTGTGTGAGGATTTGTTTGTCCTATCACTGGGGAAAACGAATCCATGTTGTCTAGTTGCGGTTCCTGGTCTCATAACACTCCTTTCCCTTTTGTATGGACAGGATTCAACTCATGTTCAGGAATAAAAATCTGACATCTCCTTAAAATTCACCTGAGCACTGGACTGTGTCTGCACTGAAGAGTCACAGAGGGAAAAGTGGTGAGAAGGAGGGATAGAGGTAGAAGTGGAGAGGAAGCGATAAGGACTAATAGATGATGCCTGTGTGTGTTATAGAAAGGAGAAAGTTGAAGATAAGGGGAAAAAAAATGAAGGGAATTAGAGCAGCAGGGAGAGAGCATGATCATAAGCCTAAATGTCATTTGAAGGTGAGCAGCATCTTTCTTGCCACTCTTTTAAATCATGAGCACTCTGCCTTTTCTTCAACTGTTAGCTGATACTGAAGTCTAATGTCATGTGTGGAAGTACAGGACATGATTTCACACTTATTATAATAATAATAACTAACCTCACATCCAGGAAAAATATTGTTAATCTGCTCTTTGAATGTATTGGAGGTCATTTTTCTAAAAAAAAAAAACTTCAGATATGGAGATGGGCTTCCCTGAACAGGAACATCGCTCACACAATATAACATTTCACTTGTCAGAAGTGTCAAACACTGCATGTGCAGGGAGGAGATGGAGCTAGAGTAAGAAAGAAGAGATCGAGAGCAGCAGCTTGATGAAGTGGGGATAGAGGGATGGAGAGTGGCTAAAGGGCGGCAGGTGTGGAAGTGGTGCAGAGAGATGAGAGGAGATAAGGTGGCATCCTGAAAACAAAGAATAAGAAGAGAGGCAAGAGGAGACATCTGAAGAAGAGGCCCTCTGCAAGTGTTTCAGCCCTTAATGCTCCCTACATGATATAGTTCATTATTTTTGAAATGCACGTTCATCATGAGGGCAAATGCAAGTAACTGTTTTACTAAATTCACTGAATGTGTGAGAGAACAAAATAATGGCCTCTCCTCTACAAAAACCCATTGATGATTCCCCCACCATGCATCAATCCAAGACCCCCCTCCATCAGGTTCTTAAATGGTGTGTCATGGCAGGTGTGCATGTGTGCATGTGTGCATTTGTACATTTATGCATATATGGCAGGTGCTCCTTGTACATTCATAGAGAAAGCTTATCTCACTGAAATAATGCTTTCTTTCTCTTTCACACACACACACCACGCTCTGTTGACCCCTTGGGACTCACGCCTGTACAGCTTGATAATTACTTTCATTTGTCCACCCCCACCACGTCTTCCCATCTTCTGCTTAACCACCTGCCACTCCACCATAATGTGCAGTGATAACTAGATTCACATGGCCATTATTTTTGTCACCTTCTTTGAGCTTATAGTTTCAAATTTTTTAACCAGCCACACTTATCAAGTCGATGTTTCCATACTATCATATCGGTCCTCCAGCTCTGGATGTGTCACCCCAATGTTCTCACATGAAAAAATAAATAAATATATAAATAAACAGCAGCTTCTGGTCAAGGACAAAAGCATGTGGTCCTGGCCTTGTGGCAGCCCCACCACACACTCTGGAGCTCAGAGACTCTGAGGAAATGGGCTGTGTTAGGACAGATCGATGGTAATCACACTGCTTCACAGTTGGCTCTCTCATGTGGGGGGAGGGAGAGGGAAAGCATGGCAATAGGGAGGGTGCAAGAGAGGGGCTGTGTAGGGAAGGAGGAGGTGGCAGAATGGGAGGCGGGTGCATGCAGGGGGTCCCCTGGGAACAGAAAGCAACTCATTTCATTATTAGAGAAAAAAATACATATGCACCCCTCCCGCATGCCCTCTATTCCATCCATCCTTCCATCCTAACTCCCAGCAATGGATTCACCCTTCTGCCTTACAGTGCTAAGAAAATAGTTTTTGGATTTTCGTATGCAGACTTCATCCATAAATCTGCACAAACCTCTGTACCCGTTGGTATGAAGCTGGTCTGGCGTATAGCAGCATACTTGTGGTCGATTAATGCAAATGTTTGTATTTTCTGAGCCAGTAACAGAAAAAAAATTATATTTCATACAAACATCTTCTTGCAACGTGAAATATAATCACTGAGTTACTCCCTCTTGGAGTACATGAGAACTATTATCTATAAGAGTATAAAGTTAAAATGAAATAAGATTCTTTGGCACATATCAAATATTCGGTCCATCCTTCCTGTTTTCTTTCATAACTTTGGTTGTGTGTGGAGATCACTGTGCCATTTTCAAGCTGTGACATTGTATCCAAAATGTTAAATATAGCTGAAAGGGGGTGGGGGGGGGGGGGGGGGGGGGGGGTGGACTGAGTAAAGGTGCAGCTTTATGGCATTAAACATTGTAATAGTCTGTATTCTTTTAATTTAATTCAATTCTAATTCAATTAATTTTGAACTTTGAATGTACTTGCATGGTTGTCCTCTTTTTGGTACTAACTACAGCCAGAAAGCTTTCTTCCTTTTCCATCTGTGTAATGTGACTTCTCCTGTTTGTCATCTTTCAAAAATATCTTACTTTAACTTTATAGAAACCAAAGTGCTTCCCTCCATTAACTCTTCACATAGAAAATGCCATATTCTGCTCACTATAGTCTAATGGATGCTTCACTGATACTTCCCTAAGCTTCTCCATTTTCTTTCCACTAACATTAACTGACTTTTGTGAATTGATCAGAATCTTTCATATATGAAGATGCATCAAATACATGCTTATTTTTTCTAGCTAATAGAGTGAGCTGCAACATAGCAGCCACACTGGTCCTTAATACCACTTTGTCATATCATACAGACTGTGATTTCATGTGCTTTTGGTCTTGAGGGAAAGACCATTGCACCTTAAACGAGGTAATGTAGTGTGAAAAGCTTGCAATGTAATCTCAGCATGAAAATTCATCATTTCACAGTGTATATGTAGTCTTGGAAGCACTGTGGAGTACAGTAAAAGGTACAACAAGGAATGAAATGATTGCTTTTGGCATCTCCTGGCTACTAGTTTGTGTGTCTTTAAAGCAAGCAAAAAATGCTGTAATCCAGCATAATGCTAGCTGATGGGGAAAGGTTGATTGTTGCTTCAAGGTGTAGTTGGTATTCTTTTACTTAGCTGGTTGTATGTAAAGACTTTTAGAGAGAGAACATTACTCACAAATCCACATACCGGAGCAATAATTTGGCTGCATTTCATTTGTTTTTATTAACAGTTGTGCACAGCCAGAAAAGAGGCAAAGCATTCTGTCTACTTAATGTTTGATACTGAATTATTCACAGGCAGCTTTGCCAGACATGCTTGCACTCTGTTTTCAGCATATTGCAGGATGGATGTGTTTTATCAGTGTGGATATTAACAGCACCCGATGGGTTATAGGCTAACTACTGTAAATGGTGGCTTTAAAAGTCGTGGAGAGGATTCCTGCTACAGCTTCACAGAATCCCAGTATCAAATTGTGCTATGTCTTTAATTCACAGATGATGCTGGGAACAGAGCAAAGTCATGATTTATATCATGCCAACGGTTTTCATTTCCCATCCCCATCCCCCTCTCAATGCCCTTAAATTCAAACCCACAGTCTGCTGATTTTATTTTATTTTGTCTTCTTCTTCTTTCAGACTTTTTTTTCCCTCTGTCCTCCCCTCTTGCCCTCTTCCCGGTTCATCCTGAGTGTAACCGGAGAAGGAAAATCAATGTTGGGCATGGAATTGTTAGCAAAGAATTTTGGCTCTGTGTTGACCTCTGTTGCAAACCATCACATTTTCCATCATTGTGTTGCTGTTCTGAGAGGACAGCATCAGTTCTGAGATGCTGTACTGTTAGACAATTAGTGATACAGGTATAAACACATTTCTTCTACGCATTACAATTATATCTGGCATGTATTTTTGTATTTGACATGAACACTGCATGTTTTGGTAGGTGTCCCAGATTTTTTTTTCATCTTTGAGTGATAAATCCCTTCTTTATCATAATAAAACCCTATTTTAGTACCCCTTTAAAATACAGTATTTTAAAAAGAAAAGTGAAAAAAATACAAAAGGTTTAAGGTTATAATTTGAAGTTAAGATGAGAGTTTATGAGCTTATTCTTCGACAGTTCATAAATATGTTTTGAACTTATGATCAGACCATTAAAATAGACTAATTCTTGAGCTTTAAGAAGTTGTGACAAGTGTTTTTCATTATGTTTGCTCATTTTATAGACTAAATTATGGATTATTGATTATCCTCTATCTAAAGGAGAAAACAAGGCTGAGAAAGCTGTTAATGTTCAATTTAAAGCAGCAGTCAAGACTGCTGATAACACTGCTGATCACCATAATGAAACTTAATCATTACCATACCAGCTTTCACCTCACACAATCTGTGTATTACCAGCACATGAGCCAGCTTTTCCAAACATCATAGAGTTATGGGAATCTCTGTCCTTCCTCAAGTGATGGATAATTATCCTGTACCATCTCTGATCACTGCTCACATATCATCTGAAGTATCCTCCCATCTTGTTCCTGTGCTGGTGATTCTCTCTCCTTTGTTCGACTGCATCTGCTTTCACAAACACACAGCATGTTGAAAATAGAACAGCCCTTCAGCAACTTACAGCCTGCTCCCTTGATGATATACATTTCCATGTTGACAATCTCACATCAGATATTTTGGTTATTACCTTGAAAGTAGTTTGAGTCAGAGACATCTCTCCTTCTATGTCTCATCTCTGTGTCATCTCATAGTCAAGGCTAAGGCTGCAACATTGCTAAATATACTGGGTTGAGTATCTCACTAGTTTTTAAAAACAATATTTAAATGGCCTCCTGTTGTAGAGGGTATTTTGAGGTACTGTTGTTAAACACAACTTCACTGGCACCTGAACGTAAAGCATAAAAATTTAATTTATCAAAATGGGACTCTAAAATTTGCTGTTAAATGAGCTTTCTGGGCTTTTACTTACTCCCTCTGGCTCCCAAATACAGTATGTCAGTCAAGTTAGCCATGCAACCAAGTACCCTTCTCTGAGACCTATTAAAGTAATAAAAAAGTAGGACCACCAGCACACAGTCAGAGGGAGAGAAATTAGCAGATAAAATGATGTCATGAAGGAGGCTATAGGCAGTTTATTTAAGCCTAATTTCATCGATTAATGTTTTTATTAGCCAGCTGTGGCTTTGCTATCCAGACCCTTTGGCTACAGCCATAACACAGTATGTTCTGGTGTATGTGCTGCATCTACAGCTACAGTAAGTGCTTTGATTTTTACTGTGATGGAAGACAAAGCCATTAGATTGTACATACTGACTGATCGTTATGGTTCCAGCTTCCTAGATTTGAAGATTTATTATGAGGCATTTTTGATTAGTTAGAATAAAATTCATTTAATAAATTCAGTGTTTACATTGTTTTCCATTTACTAACTTAAATTCTCAACATCTCAACATCAGGGACTGCCACAGCAATCCCCGTTGGATTGGAACAAATACATTTTCAAACAGAAACTGGTAGCTAAAAGTTTGAGCAATTGCCTGAACAAAACAAGGAATCAGAAGATCTTAAGTTTGCTTTTGCTTGTGTGACTGCCATGTTCTCATTTTTCTGGCAATTTATATTTAGACTGATAATTCATCAAAAACTCTTCCACGATTGATTTCTAATGGAAACTATCACCCGTTGCGGTTTCATATTGTAGGATCCAATTCCACAGCATTAAAAAGTAGACACCACTCAAAGTTCTGCCTAATCGCATACTTTGCTCTCTGTCAGACTGGAAGCTTGATCTGATACACTGAGACGCAGCAATACGAGTCAGGCTGTTGTTGGTGTTGCTGCTGACTAGGTTGCTGTCACCCAGCGCCTTTCTGTGTGTGTGTTGCTGACTGGGATGCTGTCAGCTGCGTGTCAGCCATCTCCACACCCACGGTGCACTTTTAACTTTTCTGAGACCTTACCCTCCGGTCAACTAAATGGCTCCAACCATGAGCACACAAACAGAAGTTGCTGAATTGACCAATAGGAGGAAGTGTTGAAACCAAGCAGAAATGACACAGTTGATGGTAACAGGAAAAAAGGCTGCGCTTGTTTTCACAGGGGTCGGCAGGACATCTGTGGAAACCTTGAAAATTAGTGGATGTATTTAAAAGAGTTATTAAATATAACTGATGACACTGTTTGGTGACAGTTAACGAAACAGACACAGAGCATCTCTTCCATCACATTATGATGTGGTGACAGATCTGAGATTCACCAGTTTCATTCAGAATCATGAAGACACCAGTAATGTCATGACTTAGGCGCAAACCATTTAAACTGAAGCACAAATAGCTAATGTGGAGTAGGAAGTAGAAATGTGTGTATTTGTCTGATTTTTGTTCAGTTAAAGGATGTCTCTGATAGGTTTGCTGCGAAGAAAAAACCTGTTTTCTTTGGTTGTGTGAATCGCTGGTTGATAGATTAATGTTACCTACAGGAGGCAGTTCAAGGTGAGTGCAGGGGTGGATACTGTGCAGCTACCTTAAAGTATCCTTATGGAAACACACAATACCACACTTCACTTGGTAAAGATAACAATTTCTTTGCCATTGCCTCTGAGATTTATGTCTTTTTTGTTGTAATAGGTCAGGAACTTCAAGAGCAATTTTGCCATGAATTGTGTCAGAAACATGTCCTCAGCTGAAATAAGTAGATTGCCGGTTTTTTTCTAGTAACAGGAAGTTGATAATGGTCAAAAGAAGTGAAACACTTGGAGGGGGAGGTTTAGGGTTAGGATTCAAGTGCTGAAAAAGATGAGGTAAAGTGAAGTACAAGAGATCAGAATCCACCTCAGGGATGAGAGCTGATACAGAGATGATGGTGAGCTGCAGAGAGCAGAGGGCTGCGTGTGTGCGTGTGTGTGTGTGTGTGTGTGTGTGGGTGTTGCTCTGTTGGCTGCTACAGCCAAGTTAACTGACTGTCCCCATCAGTCAAGGTTGTGTCTTATTATAGGTCATTAGTCGCTCTGCTCAGCTGCGACCTTGGCGCTTCTTGCTGGGGCATGTATATGTACCATAGTAGGCAAAATCAGTGTGTGTGTGGGTGTGTGTGGGTGTGCACCTGAGGTGTTTTCTACCTTAATGTGTATTGCTCTGCACGAAATATGTGATCCAGTCTGTTTACAGTTGTGTGTTGTGACATGACACAACACTGCAGCTCTGATGACCTGTCATCTCTCGGATGGATGGATGGATGGACTGACACAATGGGTCAGAAAGTGTTAGCCAACACCCTCAAACAGAGGGGGCAGGGAAAGGATGTCAGTCAGAGATTTTGTGCTCCAACAAGAATAATGCTGGTAAAGTAAAAGTGCTGCCACCAACAATAAAAAAATGTTTGCCATGCAGGACAATGAGTTGTTTTCCAACTGCCAGCTATCATTTACTGGTCATTTTCCCTTTACCGAGTCTGACGGTTGCATCGTGCTATGCAAACCACTATATTTCATCAATTTGGCCTTCAACTTATTTGTGTGATGGTTAACACTGAATCTCCACTACATTTACAGTTCAGATTATTCATTGTAAATCCATGTGTCTAATTTGCACAATGTGTGCAGGTCATGTCAGTTTTACATTTTTCACATAAAATTTAGAGCAGTTGGAGACCAAGGTCTGGGGGACCAGCTGGTGTAGTTATTTGTCTTTAACCAAATGCCTTTTTGAATCATGAATCATGCTGAGATTATATTTTTCTATGATAATATAATCACCATCTTTTTTAGTTGTTTCACTGCCAGATGTTTCCAGAGACTGACTGATGTATATCCCCCTATTATTGGCCAATATTGGCTGATCGGTGCAACATGTCTTGTTTCAAAGCTATACAATTCAAAGCAATATTATAATCTTTTCAAAGACTGGAAAAAGATGCGTGGAAAACAAGTCATCAATCATAGTTTTTCCAGCAAAATAACACAGACCTCTGCACAGCAGCTCATATAATGACTGACATGTTGCTTTGAGCACATGGTGGTGATCATTCAAGTTGTCTCCTCATATCAAGATGCTAAAGAATTAGCGAAATGTTTAGAAAGCTAATAAACAATAACCAAACTGCTTCCTTTTTCTGCATAATTCAAGCAAACAGCTAGCAGACATATGTATGGAGAAACAGATTGTGATGCAACTCATACTGTAAAAGCAAGATATCTTGGGACTTTAGGACATATTATCTATTTAAAAACAAAGAATGGGGAATTTTTAATGTTGCTGAGTTAGATTACAGTTTTTCTCAGTTGCTAAAACACTAAATCCCATTCTCAAAGCCATTTTTTCAGAAGCCTAAACCACGGTATCAAATCAGTCCCCTTGTGATCAAAACCTAAAGCACGTTTCACAGCACTAGACACTGCTTGCAAACACATTTGTATTGTGATGCACTTGCTGTGCAAAATGGTGAACACATGCTGCACACTTTGATCACAACTAAGACACAGATGTCAACAGGTAAACACAGTGACTCAAAATTGATTTCACCTTTGGCTGATGATGATAGAACTAATATAAACAAGATGAGGAAGCTGTGGGAGGTCAAGATTTTGCGATGTATAAAGGAAA
Source organism: Atherinomorus stipes (assembly GCA_023101725.1). Lineage (NCBI taxonomy): Eukaryota > Metazoa > Chordata > Actinopteri > Atheriniformes > Atherinidae > Atherinomorus > Atherinomorus stipes. The sequence continues at coordinate 98,899 of JALJCO010012783.1, forward strand.
CCAGAGAGGAAGAGTATCCATAAGAGGTGGTCGCAGAGGTGGTCGAGGATGGGGACGTAAGAGGGCAAAATTAGGTCCGACGCAGAGCCTTCATTTCAGATGAAATCCATGCAACTGTGATCGACCACGTTACTGTATTACCTCCACCAAGGAGTTGATGTTTTTGGTAGCGTTGGTTTGTTTATCCATTTGTCTGTCAGCAACTTTACGGAAAAAGTTTTGAACGGATTGACCTGAAATTTTCACCAGCCATGTGTCTCAGCCCAAAGACGTACCCATTATATTTTGGTGGTGATCTGGATTACCTTCTGGATCCAGGAATTTTTGAAGGACTCTTTATCATTGCAAGAGCTGCTTGGTGGAGGTCGGCGCTCTCTGAGCGCTTTTCTTGTTTGTTATGAGTTTGCTGTGTTGAGACATGATGCATTTGGCCTGATGTAAATAAAAAGAAAAACATTTTGACAGCATGATGTTCTGAGAACTTTGTTTTCCTTTTTTTCCTTCTAGTGTTTCCTGATTGCTCTGTAGTGTTCTACATTTTGCTGTGCTTGGGGCATGATTTGACAATTGTGTCGCTTTTTGAGGCCACGTGATGCTGTTTTGAGTTAATAACTTCCTTTTGCAGCAAGAAGCAGAGGTTTTGGGAAAGTAGTTTGAGTTATGGGATTAGTGTTTAAAGTAGTGAAAAAGTGAGGGGGCATTTCAAAAATAGTGTTTTAGCAATTGAGAAAAACTGTAATGTAAAAACCTGCATCACCTGCAGAAGTTTAACTTGAAAAGCATTCAATTCTCCTGAGATTTGCAAAATCCCACCAGTGACCGAATCCATCTTGCCGGGCTAAAGTAGTTTATTTGTGGCTATAAATGCATTATGTGCCTGCCCTTTTTAGTTTATGAGGACCCCTTGACTGTTTCTAAATATCAGTCAGCTGTATGACTGACAAGAGTTTGTCCCCAGCAGCTCAGGAAACTTTGACTAATTCCAAATATACACTTTGATCTGTTTTCATGACTTCATTCCTCATAGCCTGATGTACTGTAACTCCTCAATAAAAAAGAGAAATCTCTCTTTCTCTCTTTTGTACTGTTTAATTTGTTAAATTGAGAGTAAGTATTACTAAAATGTATTTAAAACTTGTAAAAAAAAAAAGCATGGAAATGTTGCACCGACCATCAGTTGCAGTTTTTAAAGGTTGACATTTTGTGTCTATGTAATACACTTCCTTACTTCCTTACTGATCTGTGCAGTCTTCAAACTCCCAGATGTTGACATGCTTGCTCAAGCTGTTCTGCAAAACGCTCATCCATGTGCTGTTTGATCTCAGTGAGGTGTCATGCAGCCTGAGCAGCCTAGGATTGTAAAGTGAAGTCTAGGTTACTGTATTACTCTACACCACTGTATCAGATTCACATTGCAGCGTACTGCAGAAAGGAAATAGCCAACCCAAATCATCGCGGATCAGAGAGGAGAGGAGAGGAGAGGAGAGGAGAGGAGAGGAGAGGAGAGGAGAGGAGAGGAGAGGAGAGGAGAGGAGAGGAGAGGAGAGGAGAGGAGAGGAGAGGAGAGGAGAGGAGAGGAGACACATTCTGGATCATCCTGTACCCCCGTCTGTATTGATTTCTGTGTCCCATGTCCTGAACCGAACACAGCTCAGTTGTGAGAGACGCTGTTCATAAGCAAAGCTGCACCAAATAGAAACACCAACAGAGAGATGTTACATTTTTCCATTCTCATTTTTTTCCCCTTTAGAAATGCACATGATGTGACTTTTCAGGGTCATCCCACCTCAGCTGCAGGGATTTTGGATCGTTTGTGTGCACTGACATCTGCTGGTGTCATTAATCTAAATGAGTTGCTCTAAGCAGGCAGATTAAATGGCCATTCCCTCTGTCCCCTCAAATATATTAAAATCTTTCTTCGGGGCCTGCTTGACCCAGTTGACCACTTGACCTCATGACCTCAGGGATTTGCCTTGTGCTTTGGCCATGGCATCTTTATTGCCTGAGTTTAGGCTTTCCATCTACAGTCTAAATGAATCTACATGAACTGGAAATTGTTTGAAAACCATTTTTCAAAAGTGACATCAAAGACATTCAGCAGTTTTTGTGTTTTATCTTTTGGGAAATTGACAATTTCATAGCAACAAAACACAAGTGAATGTTTTTACTCTCCGTGCTCACATTGCCTTTCTTGTTGCCACATTTCCTGAGTGCTGCTCTTATGGATTTGGTCCTCCCTGTTCAACAGCCTATTACTTTGTGTTGCCTGGGGGGGCAGCTGGCTGTTTCGCCACCTAATAGCCGTCTGTTTGCCAAGCAGAAACGCCAGGATCTGAAAGCCCATTACTCCAGTGTAGAGGGCAGTAATGTGTTCTAACCTCTATATTTGTAGAGGAGGGGACACAGATTTAAGAAGTATAAATGAAAGATCAGCAGTTGTATTGGAGAGCAAGTAGGATGATGGATAAATCCAACATAAATCCCTTTTCAGTCTCTTGCTCACAGATTTTTCTTTTCTTCTGTCTTATTTCCTAAGCATCTTAAACATAAAAATGTTAGCCCCCAATTTTAAGTGTCTATCCTTTCTCATGTGCATGCTTAGTTTAATTGCCTGTGTGCATGTTGTAGCTATGAATGCTTGTGTGCGAGTGTTAGCGTGTGTGCTGTGTGGAGACTGAGGGGGGCTCAGAAGGGACAGATGGCTCGTGGTCTGCTCTCGTCTGGTGCTTTCTGCCTGCCAAAGATCAGGCGAAAACAGCTTCAGTTCTCTTCACTTCATTCAAATCTGCTCTACAGGCCCAGATAATGGACTCTTTTTTATACCTCTGGTTTTATAGATAGTTTTATGAGCTTTCAAAATATTGCAGCAGAAGCTACAGAAATGACATTACCAACAGATTTTTTTGTATTGAAAGAGAGTCAATGTGTGGCTTTAGTGTTTGGCCTTTTTTGTTGCAGTAAAATATTTACCCTGAAGTTAACAACATTGCTGTTGACTGGCAGAGAGGCTTGTGTTTATTAGCCATCTTCCAGACTGGAATCCTTTAATAATTTAGCAAGGGATTTTCCATATCAGCTCAGTTGGTTTCTCACAATTTAAAGAAAAAAATGCATGTGTGTCTTGGATCAGATAGTGAGCTATTTGTTTTTTTGTTATCTATAAAGTGTACAAGACATAGGTTAAAAATACGGACTTTTTTCATGCGTACAAGAAGATTTTAGACTTAGATTGGTCCTTTTTGTGAAACCTGGAGAGGACTCTTTAGTCTTGCGGGGAGTCCCCACTGACAGATGATAGCCATCACACTCACATGTAAAGCAGCCTTAAACCTTTAAACACCTTGTAAGAGCATTCTAATCAGTTGTAAAGCAACTTACAGACATGTGATGACAGGAAGAAATGAGGAATTATTTCTATCAAACATAGATTCTGTTTGTGTCCACTCACAGGAAATTACAAAAGACAGAAAATTATTCCTCAGTTGTAGAATAAACCGGAAACACTGCATCCAGAAAATGTGTGATTTATATTCTGAAAGGATCTGCTGGGTCTGCAGTTATTATCTCCGATCAAACTAAGATAATGGCTGGTGAAAGATTAAGGGAACACAATGTTAAAGAAAACCTGCTCGAAAAAGTCATTGTCCCAAGTTGGCACAGGCCGTCAGAAAAACAAAAGGGCTAAGGGATCAACTTGTACGCCTTCAGGAAGATTGTTCTTCATTACAGCGCCAAAAGTCATCTTGACTTTGATTTAACAATGTCCTGTTGAATTTGGGAGCCAGAATAAACAATCCCTCTTTCACTCTATCTAAAAGACTATCTAAAAGATAGACAAATTAAAAATGTGTACATCAGATATTTTAAGTAATTATAGAAGGTAATGGGGAAAAAAGTAAACTGACCACAATAAAGAAATGTGTGCAATGTTAATAGAAAAAAGATGGATTCCCTTCACGGCTGCAATATTATCTCTACAGGAAATTAAATCTAAATATGTTGAGCAAAGATTTTAAGTTCAGAGCAGTAATGCAGTAATGGAGGGGGGGGTTAAGTGGCTTAATTAGGCCTGTTCTGCTATTTCTCTCGTCGCCCATAATGCTAAAACAGCAGAGAAAATGGAAAGCAGTTGATAAAAGAAAGCTTTCATATGCTTGTCTTCTTCTGGATTCTTGTGGTAGATATAGCTCACATAGTCTGCCTGCTAAACTGGTCAAGGTCCTTTTTAAACTGGAATCATCATAAGTCACTAATGGTAGAGAGAAAATAAAACATACTCAACATGAGACATCTTTGTTCCTTCCATAGACTTGTGCATCTGTTTGGATGTGCATAGACAGTCAATTCTTTTCTTTTGATTTGGTTTTGATATTGCAAATGTTAAATGAGTATAGCACAAGTCCCAGCTTTTTTCCGGAAGTGTGCCCCTTCTGGAGACACAGTGTACACGCATGAGCTGCTTCAATTGCCTTGGTCTTTAGTTTAACTGCACTCAGTCTGAGCTCAGAGTTAGAGGCGCAATGCCTACTGAGGTAATAACGTTATAAATCTGCAAGTTGTTTACACGTTGATCGTTGAATAAACCGACATACTGTATGCTAACGGTAACAACAGGCTAACGCTGGCTTGTGGTTCAAATATCCAAATTCACAGGCTGAAGCCATGATTACCTTATGAAGTTACTGAACCAAGTAACTGTAACAAGTGCCCAGTGTGTCTCTTCCCCAGGAAAAATCATATGGCTCTCATACTGCTACATTCACATGCTAACAACATAGCATTGCCATATCATGTATCCTTCGTTCTGTCATACATATCACATTTACCTTTTTAGCAAAAAAGAAAGCCGCTTGTCCCGTTTTATTCCCAGAGCAGATCGGAGCTCCCTCCAACCTTTAAAGCTAGAAAGCTGCTCCAATGTTTACTCTCGCCATCGCAGCGGTCAGACTCCAGCTTGGCTTTTTTTTGACACACTAGGGCAAAACTTTTCTTTTCTTTGTCTTAGCCTACGTGGAGTCTGAGTTGGGGTTTAAGAGGCACTTGTTATCCATCTATTAGCAGCAGTCGTCAGTGTTGTCCGATAATGCACTAGCAGCGGAAGAACTCAGAGCAGTGGCAGCTGCTAGCAGGAGCAGGCAAATGAGCAGGCGCAGCACTTCTCCCCCACATGTACGCCCTTGAAGATTCGTACCCGAATCCCTCTCATTGAGCATGCAGAGACAGTACTATAGACAACCACGCCGAAGAGAGATTGGCTCTTTCTACACATCAGGCAATTGTAGGGGAATGTAGGGGAAAGAAAAGAATATTATTTAGCATTCAAACTTGCACAATCCCTCTTATGTTATGTCTTTTTTAACGACTCACTTCTTTTTTGTGATGCTTTGCCCACCCACTCATTCAAACTCATGTATCTCTGTGTCACATTTCACCCTCTCTCTTTTGCATACTATAGCCACACACTTACTCACTAGTAGTACAGCTTATTTCAGTTTAATTTCCCATCAGCTGTTACCTGCTGAACACTCAGCTCTTCTTACTGGGAATAGTCATTTGCATTTTTAATGCCCCATTAATGTATCACAAAGAGTGAAATTTCACTCGTATAAAAATGTCTCTGTACTCTCTGTAAAACAGGTGTTTTAACGTGCTTCACTGACTTTTCTGTAATCATTTATTTGACTTTCACCTTTCAACAGTGAGAATTATAGTTTATTGAGATTCTCTATAGCTGTAACTTGAAGTCTGTTTGATAAATGATATTTTAAAACCGTTAACAATTTCTATATTTTGTACTTTATTTCTGGGTAACTCTGTCTTAAGCATTGATTTTACTTTTGCAGTTACTGGACAAAATTCACAAATTTATTAACTTCTAAAGCATCTTAAATGAATAGGTTTGAATTGCATGGTTCAAAAGAAGTTGTGATTTGAAATTAAATGAAATGCGATTTGTTTATTTGTGTGTCATAACTTGTAGTCACATATTCAGAAGTAACTCACCATTTGTTGGCACACGGAACAAGTAGCAGTGAGACCTGTAATGTTGAGCAGTTGTGATGCAGGAGATTGTCCACCAGAGTCCAGTGTTTGACTGTTGAACAGTGTTCAGGGTCAAACTGAGGCTAGAGATGGTGAGAGGGGGGTTGAGGGGAAGGAGGAGGACCTCTCTTTGACAAAACTCTGAAAAGCTTTGATTCTTTTTGTTCCTTTTTCTGAAGTTTAGCCAACAGCTGTTTCTATAAAAACATGTCTCCCTCATTATGTTTTTCTTCCTTATTCTGTTTCTGTCTCACATCCTCAGTTCTCTTTTGATTTTTTTGCTTTACTCACATTTTTTCATCGCTTCACATCCTCACATTTTGACTGTTAGACTCAAACATCAGAACCCTTTTTTTTTTTTTACCTTTACCCCTCCTCTGTGTACTACATCATATGACCTTTGTTCTTCAGGGTCTTGCATTAGGTAAGACCTTTTGATGAGACAGATATTGATCCAGCATGGTGCACAAGTGTGTAGGTTTCACCTGTACAGCTGACAAGTCAGTTGGATGAAATCCAATGCGACATTCAGGTTCTCCCCATTTCTGTGTCAGCATTCTTGGACCCAGACAGTAACGAGACAGGACATTTGAATTGTGCAGAGGTGCAAATTAATGGTGCCATGGCTGTAAATGAATAAATGCTTCAATTTTCTCAGCACCCCTCCTTAAAAACAAAACAGCAATGCATTCAGTACATTTTACTTAGAGCTCTGTAGTATGACTAGTTTATCAGGTATCAAATTGTATACAACATTTATTTTATGGAAGCTAAGTCCTATGAAATCTCTCCCTCCTCTCCTGCTCTTCTTTTTATTTTTACCCTTCCTCCAGATTCACTTCCTCTCCTTTCCCCTCCCTCCCTGCCAGCTTCATGTCCCAGGTGACAGAGGGAAGCTGTGCCCTTGAGCATGCTCCTTGCAGCAGGAGCAGCAAATACCTGCCTGCTGTGAGTGTGTGTGTGGTGTGTATTCACTACAAATACAGAGTTTACTCCACTGAATGAGCATGGTGTGATATTTTACTGCTCCTTTGAGAGTTCTAAGCTTGCCTGTGTTTGTGAAACCAGGGAAGAAAATGCAGGGGCATCAGTTGTATTAGCCCAAAGCCATATATGTTTCTTTTGAATTTATAAGCATATGTGTGTTTCAGGGGATAATGAAGTGCTTGAGGGAAGCATTTCAAGAAATATCACAATGTTTCCAGTTGGAACTGTGGTTGTTGGGCAGAAATAGTCTAAATAAGTGCTGTAAGATGGATATTTTGAGATGTATTTTAATGTCATTATTCTAAAAATTTAGGGCAAGTCCTACTGCATATCATAATATGCAGAAAATACATTTGTTTATTTGTTTATTATTACTCTGCATGTTTTTTTTTGTTTGTTTTTTTTATTTAACAGTCGGCATCATATGTTCTACAACCAATTCCTTTCAGGTAAATATATATATGGAAATATTTTCTCAGTTTGTTGTGCAGTGATGGAATAATTTCTCTATTTAGATCCAACTGAAATTAATATAAACCATAGAGAGATTTTTTTTTTTTTTTTACATAAAATAGATGAGTTTATTTGCAAAAGCAGTTAACTCCATTTTTTCTAAATGGGTTAGTCTGTTTTTGCAAATGAAGTCTTCAAATGTATCAACAAAGAAATGGACTTTGGAAAACAAAAGCAAATGAAAGTCACAAAATTACATGATATATCGTACCTGCAGCCTATTTAAATACAAGAAAGATCATCAGTATTGGTCAAATCTTTGTCTTAAATTTTCCTTTAAAATGAAAAAGTACATTGCTTTGTTTGTAAAATAATGCACAAATCTCACAAAAAGTCCCCTTTCTGCATTTAAATCTAGTTCTAATTTTCCATGCTTGCCACGCTTCAAACCAAACTGTGATTTTTGACAGGCGCTAACAGGGTATTACCACAGCTGTGCCCAAAAAGATAATTTTCCATAAGTAGGCCTAACTCTCTTCCTGTTCTGTTGTAACCTCCCTCGTAACCATGGTAACCTTGCCTTTTCCAAGGAGAGTTGTTCATTGCAGTGTTAGCGTAAAGGGGCCGTGATCCACCAATCCACCAATCACATGTTCAGCTCGCCTCTTCTGGTCCAGAGCATCTGTCATTCCCTCTGTCAGCTCTCTTGTACACCGCTTTCTGTCTCGCTCTGTTTCAAATCCTTGGACTCCCACTGTCTCCAGTTTTCTTTTTTTGTCTCTCATCTGTAAGTGGATAGCACTGGAAAATGCCCATAATACATCTGGAATAGTAAGGCAAGGTGAAAGCAGAGGCTCAGGGATGGTTTACTTCATGTGACTCGTTTCTGTCTTTGTGAATGTGTACGCAAGTGTGTGGGATATTTCAGGGAGTGTTGGCAGATTAGACAGGATTTTCCCCCCTACAAATAACGTTCATGTGATGCTGATGAATTGTGCTTTACTATGTCAAAGTACATTAAGCAATTTTTCCCAGAGATTTACAAGGGTCAAATCTTTTTATTTTATTTTATTGCCATTCTTAACCATATCTGTATCTTTGAATAATTCAAAGATACACTGTTTTGTGATTTAATAACTGCTTTTCAGCTGTGTACATTGGCTTGAAGGAATTTCAACTCATTAGTTTGTATAGAACAAATTCCTCACCAGGATGTTCGTGGGTTTTGGCTGACATGAGCTGCTAACTTCAGATCCTTTCACAATATTTATATTTGATTTATGTCAAGATTTTGGTGCGATCATGACAAGTTATTAATTCCAAGTCTTTCTTTGAATGGTTTGTTTTATTATTTATTTGCTACATGATTTAATTCCTGCAGTTTATAGTCAGATGAATGTACAGTATTGCTCAGGCAATGATGGGAAGCCATTATGGCCCAGTTTCAGCACAGAAAAGGCTCAAACCATGATGCTATCACCATCATGCTTTGATGAATTTGATAAAGTTCTTTTGCTTGAATTCAGTGTTTTCCTTTTTCATGAACATATTACTCCTCATCCTAACCGACAAGATCTAATTTGGTCTAATTTATATTCAGAAGATTTAAAGTGATCTTTACAACCTCAAAATGCATACAATGGTGTTCTTAACACAGAGTTGCATCTTAATCTAGGCTCCGCACCAGCTTTTCCAGAGTTCTCCTGTGGTGGACGTACAGTTTTGCTTGAAAGTTTACATACCCTCCCATTAAAGACGGAAAAAAAATTAGCCAGTGAAATAAGTGGAAATTGACAAAAGTAAAACTACATTTTTTTAAAAAAAAATTATGAAAATAATGACATTGATTTTGAATTGTGGTTCAACAGAAATATTAGAAATAAACAGAAAAAAATAAAACAAGGACACAAGCATGATGGGGCTCCTGAACTAAAATATTGTTGAGCAAAACTTTGGGGGAATCACTGCGATAAAGTGGTTTTATTTTTTAATGATTAATAAGACATCTGCACCTGTTGACTGGTATTTTGGCCCACTCTTCATGAGCAAGGTGTTCTAATATGTTTGGGACAGCATTGTTTGTTTGTTTTGTTTTTTTAAATTAATATTAAACCACATTGCAAAATCAATATTTGATTTTTACTAAATTATACTTTAGTAAATTATTATATATTATCACTTTTTCAATTTCTTGTTATTTGAATTACTATTGATTTAGCCTTTTCTTTAATGGGAAGAAACTTTTCTTCAACTTTTAAGCACAACTGTAACCATGCCAACTTTATTTTTAGAGTACTTACCGTGAAACAACCACAGCTGACACAAAGTGCTGTAAAATCAAGATGCAAATAAACTAAAATATACATAAAAACAAATAAAAACATAAAATATAAAAGCAATAACCAACACAATAAAGCAATTAAAACAAATCATAAAAACAAAGAATTAAAGGTAGAGCCCGGAGTTTTTAACCTGACTGCCAGATGGATTTGCTCCGCATATCCATCTGGGAATCATCCGTTGGAGTAGTTTTGGGAAGGGGCGAAAATACTGCTTAGCTAATTGGATAAGGCATCTGTCTATCACCACCTATGTTGGTCATAGACGGGCCAAATCAACCAATCAGATCAACGACGCATATAACGTACAAACAGAGCGACGACAAAAACACAACCACAAGCCAGGCTGCTCTTACTGCTGCCGGCAATGGCTCGTTAGCTCAGCAAACAATGCTGAGCTAACGAGCCATGGCTATCGCTCGAGCAACAACTTGAGCGATAGCCACGCTGACGCTTGTTTCATCCGCTGAAGCCGCCATGTTGTTCAGACTGAACTGTCGCTTCTCGTTGCGTCACACCTCAACTCGCCTCAAAGCCAACGCTGATTGGGCGTTCATTTGGTGAACTGCTCCGAATTCTCTTCAACGGAAAGTAGCCAGACTGATCTGCGAGTGAAAATCTGAAGCTCGCGAGATCAGGATGGTCTCACGAGGCTACGGAGTTTTCCCCCTGAAAATAAACGATAGACTTGTGTGAGTAAAATCCGGCTTAATCCGAGACTTTGGGCCTCTGCTTACATGTGGCGGCGAGTTTTGTTTGCAACTCCTCCTCCCCTGACTGTATTTCACCTTTTCCCTTTGTTTTGATGTGTGCGAGATGTTTCTGGGCAGAGATTTGTGTGTTCTCCAGCCAATGACAGAGCTACGGGCGAAGCGTTCTGTTGGGATAAACTTGTCAACTGGAGCAAACTTTTTTTTCTTTTTTAAACATTGACTGGAGCAGACACCAGATTCACTTGAATTCTCGATAAAAATGGTGGATGCAGCAAAGAAAAGGAAATATTTTGCGGCAAAAAGAGCTTTAGATAGTGCACGCTGGAAAACCATAGTTAATATTGGTTTGGCTTTCACCCACTTTAAAGGAGATGCTTGGGGCTGAAGAGCGATGTGACCATTAGGGGAGGGCCTCTCAGTTTGAATTGTGTTTACAAACAGAAGTGGGGGAACATTCCAGACTTTACACTGGGATTAAAAGCCAAAGAACAAAAATGAGTTTTAAGATGAGTTTTAAAGGTGGACAGTGAAGGAGCCTGTCTTATTTTCAACGACAGAGACGGCTTTGTCCCCTCTGAGCTTCTTCCTGGACCTCTGGACCTCCAGGGGCAGCTGGTCTGCTGACTTCAGGGGCCGAGGAGGCGAGTACAGGTGAAAAAGCTCAAGAGGTATACAGTAGCAGGGCAAGGCCATTTAAATGCTTAAACACAAACTTAAGTTTGAAATTAATTCTAAAACACAAAAAGGATTAAATTAACAAGAAGCCTGTAGTTGCTCCTTTAATTTTTTTTAGTCTTTAACTGTTTTAAAAGTTATTCTACCCATGAACACCAGAAACTCTGTTTGAGGTACTTAAATTAAATTCTTCTTTGTACAGTAAGGATCAAACTTTGATAAATACTTGCTCTTTATATAAAACAGAAGTCCCACGTGCACATGAATCCACAGATCACAAATTCTGATTTCACCTTTAAATTTCCTGTAACCTTACAACTTTGCATGCTTTTTTCCCTCAGATATGATATATTAAGTCACTTTCTTCAATAAATTAAATGAGCATGAGTGTTTTTTTGCATAGTTGTTAAAAAAAAGGTTGTCTCTCTCTAGTTTTGGGGGCTGGTGTGAAAACCACCCATATGCAGAAATATTGAAAACTGAAATAATTTCATATTATTTCAAGCACTGACGGCTAAACTTTGTGTGTCATCGTGGCAAAGGATGAAATCATTTAGCTTCTTTAACATGTGAATAAAAGATCTGGGAACAGTTAATAGTATTGGGTGGTCTTATTCTTCAAAGACAGATAACCAGGTGACATCCCACTTACAGGTGTAATGACTCAAGATCAAATTTAGATACTGCACATATGCGTACCATTGCACACTGATAGTAATCAAATCCAGTTCTTCATGCACATTTCCAGGAGGGCAATGAGTAGATTTGGATGCTATCTTACTGTGCTGGGGCTTAGCTACAAGCAGTATACTGTATGAGGGGGTAAACAGTGGGGGTGAGCTGCTCATACACAGCTCCTGCTCAGCTGACTACAGCAGGATGATGCCTGGTGAGGGGTGAGAGGTGGAAAGACAGAGGGTGTCCCCAATACTAAAGGAAAGCCCCTAATCCTATGTTAAAGTGTCCCCATTGACGGTTGGGAGGCCCCGCAGGTCCGTCGCCCTAAAATAGCGTCTGGTGTTATTGTTTGTTCTCTCCTACCCACCCCCAGCAACACACGCTTATAATCCCTCATACATAGAGTTCCCCCTCTGGGTGATTTCATGCAGCCAGGTAGAGCAAACCCAGCCTGGATGTGTACTCACAGCTCTGACATTGGTCTTTGTTTAGGGGGAAAAAAGCTGATAAGCGGGGGTGACAATACAGAGCAGCTTGCTGGCAGACTCTGGGAGGCATGGAGAGTGAACCAGAGAGAATGAGTGGGAGGGAAAGAGGGAGAGTGGGTGGGATAACAGGGGGGCATTTTAGTGAAAGTATTTGTTTCAGCTGCTATTTTCAGTTTGGCTCCTCTCCCTGCTTGCCTTCCCAACCTTGGATATCAAGATCAGGCTGACACCCCCTACCCACCCACCACCAGACTAAATGAAGGTGAGGAAGAAAAGGAAGGAGGCAGAGAGGGAGGGAGAAGGCTCAGCCATTATGGTAAGTCAGGGTGCTTTTCCCTCACCCTCCCCATCTGAAGGCGCTTTCTGGGGCAGAGGCCAGCTTCTGCGAGGCGGCAGGGATTTACCCTTGTTTACTCATTTAAAAAAAAAAAAAAGACACATGGGGAAGGGATGGGGAGGGAGGCAACAGAGGGGATTTGGCGTGTGTCCTTTCTGCAGCATGAAAGACTATGAGACGTTCGGCGCTTTGTTTACTCACTGCAACGGGTTGCATAAACCCTCTTCTCCTCATCTTCCTTCCTGACATCCTCTTCTTTTACCCTCTAATGCTCACCTCGTTACCCTCCCTCCATCTCTCTGATGTGCAGGGCATCGACCACACAGTGGAAGAAGCTGCTGTTTCCACTGACCCCACAGCTAGCATTTCCTGCTTTGATTTTTTTTTTTTTTTTTTTTTTTTTTTTTTTTTACACTCTGCTACCTGAGCCAATGGCACCTTGCACTTTCCTCCGGGCGGGATAGATGTTCATGAGGCTGAGTTAGTAGCTAACTGACAAACTGAATAGATGACTGGCTGGCTGTTTGGCTGCTTGGCTGACTGGCCACTCTGAGCTCAGGTTTCACTCTTCGTTGTTCAGAAGGAGAGGAGTAACAGGGAGAGAAATTTTAACATGGCTGTGGAGGAGGGTGCTGTCTTCCTAACACAAGTGAGTAGTGCTAACATTTGGATCTTTTATTGCATTTACATTGTATTATTTTAATTGGATGCCAGCTATGTTTTCATGTTTTGGGGGAAAAGGGCTAAGGTGGCTACTGTAGATGTGAATGTAAAGGTGCATCAAACCACTAGAGTGAAGGGTGTTTGGGTGAATATGAGCAGGAAAAGTCAGCTATGATCTGTATTCAGATGAACTATGCTTGAAGCTTGTATTTTTATAGGCACATTTATTCATATTTGCCCACACATATTTGCAAATTACATCTGCATTTGTGTTGTTCTTATTAACAAAATGGATGTGTTTTTTTTTCCTCAGGGAAAAAGTTGGCATTTTTCTGGCACTGATTTTCTTTGTGTTAACTGTAAATTACGTTCTGCTGTGGGGTAACTTTTCTATTTTTTGTTCAGAGCCTCGCTGGTTGATTTTCCATTTCTCATGTCAAACTTTGCTTTTAAGATAAAGCAAGGTCTACTTGTACTAAGGAGTATATCACATGTATCTAAAGCCAGTGACAAGCTGAAATGTGCATTTGCATTTTATAGCTTTATTGAAGGAAGTGAAAAATTTGAGGTGGAAATACTGCATGTTTTATTTTTTATCTTTCAGTGAAGCTGTTTAATGGCGATTGCGATCAGATCTATTTATTTATTGAAACTTCTTTATTTAGGAAACACTTAATAAATGTAAGAAGTAATGTACTCGCTTGTTAATTTACGATTCATTCATTTTCTTTGGACTTCGGAAAACATGGCACAGTTGGCTCTTCAATGCTCTGCGTGTCAAATTTGATACTACACTTTCTGAGACCTTTTGCATCACTTCATGGTAAAAACTTTGCTCAAAACCCTGTTGTACACAATCTGATTCTAGTCTTCTGCACCCTGGTGGATACAGTTCCTTTTGCACTGCAATAATTTTGACATCTCCCATGGTAATAAACAGTAATCATGCAAACATATTTTTGTTAATTTTTTGTTAAAAGGCCAAATAAAAACTTCAGATTCAAAAAATGTGAATTTCTGCACGTTGTTTTCCTTGGGTCCGGCTTTAAAGGGTGTATTATTCCTCTTTCATGGTGTGAAGTATTTTGCTTAACAGCACACAGCAGAGTTATGAGCAAATGTTGCACTGTACTTACAGTGCTATATGAAATCTTTACAGTGCATTTTGCACTGGTAATCAGATGAGGTTCTTTGCACAAAGACTTCTTATATAGATTACCATTTATTGTTTTGCCAATAACACAATTTGCATCTATTCCTCTGAAAGCCTTGGTAATGTTTTTCTGGTAGTAAAATGTCAGCATTAATACATATTGCATCAATATCTGGACTTCACAAGAAGTAAATAAGGATTCTGTGGGGTATTATCGAGATGGAAAAGTATGGGAAATTCCACAGTTTGGGAATGAGAAAAAATAATGTGGTTGATGAGATGAAGTTCTTTGGCACTGCTCAGTGTTCTAGGCTTCTAACTGGCCCTGGCTTTGAGCTACCAGAGTTGTGGAGCCTTTGTGGAAAGCAGGGGATAAAGTGAAACAATACGGCTGCTGCTGGTCCGGCTCTCCTCTTCTAAGCTTTGACGGTTCACTCAAAGCCAATGGAAGCAACATGTGTCTATGTTTACACACATATTTATATATGTATGAAAATTAAACAGCACCAAAAAGTGTTTGTGTGTCTTCTACTGTAAAGCATTAGTTGTAATAAATGGATTATAGTTGTTATACAGTAGCAGGTTTTTGTTTTGGTACAAGCTTGGAACAGTATGCCAAGTTGACATCATTGTGGTCCGACTGTGAGGGGATATCAGTCTTTATACAGACTAAATATCCTTTATCCATCTCGACTATCTCTGTGTTGATGTCATGAGGAGAAAAAGTGCCAAGCACAGATTCAGCAGAAATTGAAACAACTGTGTTTCAGTTCCAAATGCATTGTACAGTAGATCCTAGACTGAAGGAACCACACAAAAACCTGTCTACTCAGGCTTCATTTGAGACTGTGAGTTACACAACACAGGGTTCATGTATTCAGTGAGTTTTTGGGTGAGTAAACAAGAAATCAATATAATTCACACATTTAAACAGATGTTTCAGTCAGATCCGTTGTGCTCACTTTCATAGGAATACTTTTATTTCCAACTTCCAACACTTTGTACTTAATATTTGCTCAATATTTGACAGAGCTGTGATACAACTTCAACATAAAAACAAGAGAAATAGCAGGGTTTAAAACCTCCTGTTTTGATTGGCCTGCTTGGTTTGCCATTTGTTTAAGTAGCTGACTAGGCCGTTATGGTTTGTACATCTTCAAAGAGTTTAACTAATAAGTCTTTTGAACATATTAAAAGTGTGGAGATGTGATCAACACTGCTCATCTTAAAATAATAAAGCAAAGACTTCACTGTTATTAATTTGTTTTTTCCTCTTACTTTTAAAGAGCAAACACAAACATCAGTTTGACCAGAGCACTTAGTGGCTGCCAATTTCTTATAGTGTTTAACCCAGAAATGATCTACATTTGTGGCTTTTTAAGACTGTAATTTTGAGTGACTCTCTAATTCTCAGCTTTTCCAGTGTTCACTTGGGTGTCAGATTTGTCTCCCTCATCCAGTCCCCTCTATCTAATATTAGATTAATGCTTTCCTTCAGGCTTAACCTCAACTTTAATGGCCCATTTTCCTTAAACGTCTGATCTGTGGAAGCTTAATGATATTTCTCTTGCTAACCTCGTGTAGTGTCGCATGTAATACTTCATTCCGAAAGTCTCCAAGAACCCTCGTGTTGGATTTTGATGGGATCTGGATAGAGGGATGTGCTCGCTGGTCTCACGTATTGAGCACAGGCAGACAGGGATAAACTAGTCAGAGTAATAATGTGGACAAGGATGAGAACCACTTAATCTGTTTGAAGAAGCAAAGAGCATAGCATGATATTTAAAGGGCCACTGCAAAATGGTAACCATCTTAAAGACATGGAAGCTGTAAAATTTTTCTTTGATTGTTATGTTTGTAGGTTTGGACTCCATCTACTGTATTTTAAAAGCATATAGCCTACATCTTGAAATCTTTTTGTAAGTGTGTTAATATTTACCTCCGCCAAGGAGGTAATGTTTTCGGTCACGTTGGTTTGTCTGTCCATCCGTCCGTCTGTCAGGAACTTTGCAGAAAAAGTTCTGGAGGGAATGACCTGAAATTTTCGCCAGCCGTGTGCCTCAGCACCAAGGATGAACCCATTAAATGTTGGTGGTGATCCGGATCACCTTCTGGATCCATGAACTTTTTGAAGGATTCTTTATCATTGTGAGATCGGCCATGTTGAAAAGGCTGTGGATGAGGCGTGAGTGCCACCTTGTGGCAGAAATGTGCAGCTACGCTACTGAGTACATGATGTCAAAACTCAGAAATGAAACTTATGAGCAGCAGTGAGCACATGGAGGGAACACTGTTGGACAGACTTCTAGCCAGTTGAATATGGTGAACTGTGTGCATCTGTGAAGAATTGTAAGTAATTAGTTGTATTTCTGCTTGAACAGGATGGTTATTTACCCTTTAATGTTATTTAGCTGATTTGCTTATTCAGAAGTGTTCCTCCTTTCACCATGTGCCTTATTATGCTATTAAGCTAGCTGACCTGTTAGATGCCAGTTACTGTGTTAGCCTTGAACACATATGCATGTTTAGTCCTAACTGTAAGGTATTTATTAGTAATAATAATTAATACCTTGAATGTGTTTATTTGTCAAATGAATGTTCCTCATGGCTTTGTATTTCTGTTTATAGACTACATTTACTTCCATCCAGGCATTCACCTTAACTAGCCCTGGAATTCCTCACCTGTAAGCCTGTCGTTTGTTGCATTACTGTGCTGTTGTGATTAAGAGTAACCAGTAAAGACAGTTAACTGTACAAGTGAGTCCTACGTTCTGACCAACACCCCATGCTGAACATCAAACCTCCTTACCAACACCTAAACAGTCTTACATGAACATCACCCTAATAGGCCAAATTTTTGGATTTTTTTTTATATAACTCCATACAAATGGCCCGAGTGTTTGGTAAAATATTACAAAAAAAGGATCTCAATGAGTTCTATAATGTTTCGAAAGTTGATCCAGATTAAGAGAAAATTTCAGATACTATGATCCAGAATACAAAAATAAGGGAGTCGAGCTGCTTGGTGGAGGTCTGTGCTCTCTGAGTGCTTTTCCAGTTAATATATATGTATTTTGCCAATATATATATATATATATATGTATGTATATATGTGTGTGTGTATATATATATATATATATATATATATATATATATATATATATATATATATATATGCTGTATTATTCCATACTATATTATTCCATATTAGAGATGAGAAAGGGAATTTCCCAACTGTTCTGCTAAATTGAAACAGGAAGAGATAGATCATAAAGAAAGATTTACTGTCACACTAATGTGTGAACAAGTGCTTGTTGCTAAAAATATTCTTTGGTCTTGTTTCTTTTATGTTCCCTTCTTGCTTTTGTGGTTTCCCCCCCCACTATTGTTTTAACACAAACTGCTTGTGTTGTGAGTCACGCTGATCCCAACATGTAGACATAACGTTGCAGAGCTATCATAACGTTGCAGAGCTATCACAGCAGGATAGAAAAAGTGCAGGGAGTCTACTTCAGTGTTGTGTTGATGTGGCACACAGTGATGACAGAAAGTTGGTGTTGCAGTTGGATTGGATGAGAGCCAAAATGTGTAGCAGGTCATCATGAAGGTTACTGATTCTTGGTATCCTTATCCATGACTAATAGGCCTTGGTTTTCTGACAACGTTAATCTCAGTTGCACTTCTGACCTCAAATCCTCTCATTGTAGTTGTATTTCTTAAAAAGTGTCTCTTGAATATCCACTGTTTCTTAAATTTATTGGATGACAGAAAATTCAGGCATTGAATATTTATGGATTTTTATGGTCAGTGCTTGTACAGCAATGCCAGTATTACTGATTCCTTTGCAGCTGCTTGCAAGACCTCTCAGTTACCAGATCACAGAGCCATGCTCTTACAGAAATAATCCCAAGTTTAACGATGGCCATCTATATTTATAGATTACTTCTCCACGTGGATCTATTAATGGTAATTGCTGAATATTTCCTGTAATTGTTTATGACCCACCGCTCATTTTGCTATTTCTGTGATCATGCTGGTTTGAGCTTGAACTCTGTCTGTACCATGACTTTTCTCAAGGCTGCAAGAACAGAAATATCATTAATGCTTCAGCACTGTCAAACAGTCCTCTGAGAGTTGGGGGGGTATGGAAAAAGGGAGAAGGCATACAAGATGGGAGCTGATTGGCTGCCGAGATATTGTATGAGATTAAGTCTCATGGTTTCTTGTAATCAGGAAATGACTCGGCTTCCAGTTAACATGGCTTCAATTGCCATTAATTTGTTTGTCTACACATGCCTGCATGAGCACACATAGACAAATATTTTCCTCTCACAATATTATACACACATTATCAATGGAACAATCTGATGCTGGAGGTTTCGTACACTCACATTTTGGCTTTTGATCAGGGTTATTTTCGGACAGGCATGGCAGAGGGGGAGGAGAGGAGTACAATGTTGGATAACCGATTGTACAGTTTGGCCCTGCTGAGTTTATCCCAAGTGTCTCTGGGTGCAAGGCTAAATTTAGCAGGTCTGGCTTTTGATAATTCAGGGGAATTTAGGTTTTGAGCTTCAATTATGAGGCAGTGTATCACAGTTTCTCTGCCTCCTGCACTCAGCAGCTCCAGTGCTGAGTTTTTCAAAAAGCTTTTTGCAAGGCTGCTGCGAAGAAGGAAGAAAAAATGTGCAAATTTTGCTGTGTGTCATTTTACGTCAAACTGAATGTCCAAAGAGCTAACGTGAACGCAGACAAGACGAGCAACCTCCGTCTCTTCTTGTCACTTTATAGCTCTCTCTGTCTTTGTCTTTTCTGCTCTCATCCTTTGTTCCTTCGCTCTCCCTCCCTTTCCCGTTTGTCATGCACGCACATGCTCACCACGTTTGTTATAGGGTTGAAAACATGCTTGCCTCATCATTTTATTTTAGTGTGCAAAGCCCTACTTCTGTAGTGGAATAAAGGACAGCCAAGCAGAATAGAGGGTGCTCTGCTTCCCAGAGTACAGCGACGTGGTCTCACAACTGCTTCACTGGTGGATTCAGCAGAGATCTCTATGGAAAAGAGGAGGGCTCTGTGGCAGCTGTAAGGACCACCCGGTCACTGAACTTCCTACATCAGGGAATCAGAGATATTTGGGTTGAACAAAGCTGAAATAACAAGCTGTTTGGATCTGACGGATGTTGGAGGAGAATTGCTGGGATTGTTGTTGTGGATCTTTTGGCTGTATCGCGGATTTACTTTTTGAAATGTGATTTTTCTCAAACACTCAGTGGATTTGGATTGCATTTAACGTGACAATGAACACACCATATTTGTGGATATTGGCCTTATTTTTCCCCTTATCAAGATGTATTTGGATATCTGAGAAATTATGACAGAGTTCTACCTGGTACAGTAACGCATGTGCTTATTCTCCTGTGTGTTTCACTGTAGCAGCTACGGTTTGATATTTACCTCACATCACCTCTTCTCTCTGTCTTCCTCCTGTCTTGTTTTCTGCCCTCCAGTCTGATAATAATGCCAGTTACCTGCGAGCTGCCCGGGCAGGGAACCTTGAAAAGGTTCTTGACTACCTCAAGGCTGGGGTTGAGATTAACATTTGCAATCAGGTAAGTTTTCTAAGAAACTGTAGCATCCAATGCTCACTGATTCTTACAAAGTTAAACATGCTTACACTGTGGTGCTCCTTCAGCTAGATTAAAAATGGCTCAAAAACAGCATATCTTTGTGTTAGAGCTACAATAACTTCTCTAAATATATTCTCAGAATGGTCTAAATGCTCTTCATCTGGCCTCCAAAGAGGGGCATGTGGAGGTTGTTGCTGAGTTATTAAAGCTTGGAGCCACTGTGGATGCAGCCACAAAGGTAAGACACACACCATAACATCCCCACTGATGTTACAAGGACTATATTTAGATCCAGCACAAAATATGGCTGCTGTGTAGGATTAAGAATCATGCAGCTACAGCACGACTATGCTGCCTTTGTTAGAGTTTTATGTCAGATCAATAATTAATAACCCTATAGGGATTGCTCATGCAAATACAGAGAAATAAGCAAGAAAGTATTAAATGCATATGACTATCAAGCAAAAGGTCTTTATTACAGTGTTTTTACTGGAAATTTATAATGTTTAATATGACATGATTTAGCCCATGTAGCAGAGGAGTTTTACCTCCTGTGCAAGATATTTATAATACGGATAGGATCTTTATTTACTGAAAGGTGCTGAGGAACAGAATCATTCAAAACATTATTCATATTTGTGCCTTCAAGGCTTCCACTCCCATTTAGCTGTCTGGTTCAGCCTCTCTACCCCAGGCCACATGCCTGGTGCTGACATAAACACAAGACACACTGAAATATTTAACATCAAGGAGAAACTCTTCCCAATTAAAATATCCCTCTTTGTGACCCGGAGGATGCTGAGGGATTAGTTGGAAATCTTCCCTGTGTCCAAATGCCATAAATCTTTATTTTATACAGCTTGTGCAGGCAATGCCATTGAGGATACCTCGATTTAGTAACATACGGGGTTTCATTAAAGCTGGGTTGCTGTTTGATGCTGGAGTTAATTGTGTATACGCCCCTTTGACGTTATGCTGCTCTTGTTGGGGGAGAATTAAACAAGGACTTGTCTTCGGCTCATTACCCCCACAGCTACTTATAAAGCTTGGAATGCTGGGACTGTCAGATGTAGATTGAACTTGTAATTGTGCGTGATGTAGTTTACAACATTTCGCTGGATTGTGTAAACACACAGTTGAGTTTGTAACTGTAAGCAATAATCTGTTGATTTTTCCTCATTTTCCTAAATATTGTGCACTGGATTACATTAACTTGAAAGATGTTAATGGTTCAACTTTGTCTCTTAGAAATTATTTTCATTTATTTTATTTCTTGAATTAAGCTAGAAGATAAGCTAATAGGAAGTGTTTATCCAATTGTAGGCTATTATCTTTCCCTCTCTGTGTGACAGCGCTGTGCAACGATAACCTGTCAGTGAACACTGTGTACATAAACAGTATAGGCTCGTGGTGTTTTCATGTTTCATGTTCAGGAGTTCAGCCTTGCAAATAACTGCACTCATCACCTCTTCATCACCTGTTTGTGTTGCCAGCTTTAAAATAAGCCTGAGTCAAACCAGAGCTGAATTTAGGAGGTATTCGGAAGTTGAGGAGGTTTCCTCTCTGGTTAGGTTGTGGTCACTATTCTGAATAAACTCTGTTTAAGTTTGTAATGTGAAAAAAGAGGCATTTCATTGGATTAAAGACTAACATATTGCTCATCCTATCAAAGTGCATAATGAGTCATTAATTGTTTTCCAGGAAATTATGAACTACAAAACACTGTACGCCCAGCCCTTACCAAAAAGTAGTATATGCAAGTATGCCTGAAGTATACTATAAGTTAAAGTATATTTAGCCTATACTTATATTTAAACTTTTGAACGATATACTTTAATAGTAGTACATTAATAGTACATTTTCACACATACTGGTTTCTTTGTGGCATGCTGCAAGATGTACATTTTATCATTTTTTTAAATCCTATCTTGTAAGTTTTAGGCGCTAGCTCGCGCACACTCTGAAAAGCACCGGTTCATATCATATATATTACTTTTAGTCTACTTAAAAGTGTACTTTAGTATACTTAAAAGTGTACTTTCTAAAAGTAAAAGTCAGCTTGAAGTTTTTGTAGGAGTAAACTAACAGTATAGCAGGAAGATTACTTTCAGTATACTTGAAAGTGTACTTTTAAATACTTAAAGTGGGCAAATTTAGTCCCAAGAGGTGTACTTGTTTGTATTTGCTAGTACATTGGTATCAGTGTACTTGGTAAATAAAACTACACTTCGGGGATACATTTTACTATACTTAAGAAATACTTAATGACATGTACTTAAGGAATACTTCTTTTTGGTAAGGGAGGGAAACCTACAAAAAGACTTTTGTTTAAAATGATTGTGCAAGATACGATGATGTAAAGGTGACTTGTGGGAGAAAGGTTACACTAACAGTAAAAATGATTACATTAGTTTTTATATGGCCTATAAAAGACAGAACAAAATACATTAAGGTAATATGACAGCACAACAATAGAGTGAAGATTGAATGTGTGTCTATAAAACAGGACATAAGTCCCAAAAAACAAAACAACACCATCCTGTGTTGACAACATCCTATCATCTTTTTTTTTCATTTGAAGTTGTACGTACATGTAGTCTTATTTGTCTCCTTATTAGCCTGCTTTGTGCATTAGTAGACGTATGTCTGATTTCTCTTACAAAATGCAGTTTGTTGCTTGTAAATCCCCACGTCATGCAGCCAGGGGACAGTTTGAGGGTCAACCCTGCTTTCACACTGACCTGTACGTGTGCATAAAAAGCCTCCTGTAGTTTTATTTTAAGGCCAAGGCGCACTTATGTGTGGGACGTGGGGATCGGAAGTGACACATTGTTGGCAGTGCGAGCGGGGGGGGGATGCTGGAGCTGGAATGCTAGCAGTTCAGACATGTGATGTGTGCGATGGGTTTCAGTGGGGCACATGGATACTGACATGGATATATATATAGGCTGTTGTGGCAAAAGTCACACATACACATACAAGCAAAATTGTGTGACAGGTGAGCCAGAGCTTAACACACATTCCCGCTGCTGTTTCATGTAATCCAGAAAGGAAACACTGCTCTGCACATAGCCTCACTAGCTGGCCAGGCGGAAGTCGTCAAAGAGCTGGTCACTAATGGAGCCAATGTCAACGCACAGTCTCAGGTGGGATATACACAGCATGCGCACACATACATGCACACAAAGTCAAAATGACAAAGTGGTCCTGCTGACATGCTTTCAGGACCTGAAGCAAAGATAATATAATTACAATACTGTGATGCACACATTTGTTCAGATGATACAGTATTAAGAAGTCAGTGACATTGAGGGACTCACTCAGTGGGAAGACCTGCGCCGACAGAATCCGGCATCATGCCAACTAGGGCCCTCCTGTAAACTGCTGTCTTTGCATTTTACATTTAACTCTATTAGATCAAGGTGAGAGGAAAGATTAGACCCCCCCACCCCCTTGTTCCGTCAAAGCAAAAAGAAAAAACAAAAAGCACTAGAGATGAAAGAGCTACTCAAAAGTTGTCAGCTTCAGAGTAGTCTCCACCAAAACAGACCAGGGCAAATTTATGATAAAATGAAATTCATGTGTTAAGTTTCTTTAATGTCTAAAAAATTAAAGCTCTTACGGGAGAAATTGAAGTTGTCTAAATAACCTTCAAGTTTTAGAAGTTGTTTTTTATTATGTCTTATTGTGTTAAGAATGAAGAGCTTGAGCTGCCAAACACAAGACAGCCTTTTTTATTAATCATAACAACAACAATGAAATTATAAAATCTTTTCCGAAAGAAGCAAAACCAAAAATATATGGTTTTCACCTGATTGTTTTTCACCTTTCAGCCACAGTAGATAAGGTGTATAAAGATATTTTATATCACATGTTGTAAGATCTTAAAGTACAAGTGAAAGTCTGCAGTATTTCAAATGTCGCGCCTGACTTTAGTGAGCAGTTGTGTTGCCATGTTTATAACTTGCTGTGTTTTGGTCCATGCTGCATGCAGAATGGCTTCACTCCTCTGTACATGGCAGCCCAGGAGAATCACCTGGAGGTGGTTCGGTTCCTTCTGGAGAACAGCGCCAGTCAGAGTATAGCCACAGAGGTACTGTACATGTGTGCATGGGGGTTTTTTGTGTGTGTGTTGTGTGTGCACTCATACAGTCTGTGTACTGTATATGTGTCAGTGCCATGTCCGCCTCTACATTCATACCGTACAGTATGTCTCCATGCATTTGCCTCAGTCATGTGTGGTCTTTACATCTGTTGTACTAACCAGCTTCATCTCCTTTCCTCCTTTCTTTCCTTCCCTTCCTCTTTTTATCCCACCCCCACTCACTTTGCATCTGTCTGTCTCTCCATCCATCCTCACCTCTCTGGTCTGTCATTTTCTTGTCTCCATCTTTCTCCTTGTCCTTTCTGTCTCACGTTCTTGCTCTGTCTACCTGTCTTCCCACCCCTCTGCTGCCTGCCCTGTCTCCTCCTTCCCCTCCTCCCTCCCTATCTCTTCATGAGGGCCTAGGCAGAGCCTCATTGATTGGTAGTGTATGTTGGTGGAGGCAGAGTGACCTTGAGTTGGTCACAGATGAGGTCCGCTCCGCTCGCTGCCTCGCCACCGCTGCTGCTGTGATTTACGCTTCTCAGTCTGTGGAACCCATACACTTGCATGCTTACCAGTCACCACACGTATACACACACCAACACGTGCACAAATGTAGATAGATAGCTGATGGAACGAATGCTGCTTCTGAGCAATACAACAGCCCATTGGCTTACATCTATGGGCTACAGCCTAAAACAAGGGATGCCCTTTCCAGTGTGCATATGCATAGCTTGATGCACATGCATATGCACACAGATCTGCACACACAAAAACCCACTAAAAATCACTTAGAATACACAGATTTTTTGCATACATAGAAAATGTAATATGTATGTGCACCTGTGAAATATACTTGCATTCACGCTTGCATGCAGAAACATAATATGGCAGGGAACTGAATTATGCATCTTGGTGGTAATGTGTGTGGGAGATCCAGCATATGTGCGCCTATTCCACTGCATCGTCTTGTTGTATAACCAATGTTATTTTGGAAAGGAAGCCTGCAAAGGAAGAGAAAATTCAATTCCTAAACCGTTTTAATCTTCAATGCCAATATTTTCTATTTTAGACATCAAGATTATCCTTTTTGAAAATACCTTAGAGATCTATTACGTGTATCTGGAAAATATATTGCAAATAAAATAGTGTATATATATATTTATTTGCGCACTTTCAGATGGATTTCCCAAAAGAAAAATGTTTCTTATTGTAATTTTCAAGGCATTTATCTGTAACTATAGTTATATGTCAAGGACTGCTTATACACTATACACAAGGGACATGCAAACGGGACTTGTTTATTTACAGCAATCTCATCACACCTCAGTTTTAAAGAGATTTTGCATCATTTTTGTCTAGACTTGCAAAAGACATTAAAAAAAAGTACACACATAAAAACTAGTCTTCATAACTTCCTCCTCTTATCAACTGTTCAGTCTCACCTCTCGTTCCTAAACAGCTCCATCACCAGTGATGCATTAACACCTCCATTCAGCATCCCTGACTCCTCTCTTCCCTCGTACACAGGATGGCTTCACCCCTTTGGCGGTGGCCCTCCAGCAGGGCCATGACCAGGTGGTCTCCCTGCTACTAGAGAACGATACAAAGGGCAAGGTACGCCTGCCTGCCCTGCACATCGCTGCACGCAAGGACGACACCAAGGCCGCGGCCCTGCTCCTGCAGAACGACCACAATGCGGACGTTGAGTCCAAGGTGAGCAGCACTGATGAAGTCCAGCTCTTCTTTTGGATATTCTTTCATTTTTAACTGATTGTTTCTTACTAGTGACTTTGGATTTCCTTGTCAGTTTTTGTTATAGCCTCATTTTTCTCTCCTTACTTGTTTGAATTTCTTTTATGCTCTTATTTACAGAAAGGGAAAAGGAGAAAATTACATTGAGTGTGAATATTTTGGATGGAAAACACAAGATTTTGTGAATGCACAGTATGATCATACTGGAAAACGATTTTAGATTGAGAAATGTCTTTCTCAAGCTTAAAATCTGACCTAAATCTGAAGAAACAGATTTTTACCTTTTTTGCTTTAAATTATTTTGCTCTAAGTTCATTCACCCCTCTCTGCTCCTTCACTTCATGACAGTGGAGGCCCTTTTCTGCTTTTTTTTTTCTCACTAACTGCCCATTCTCTCCTCTCTTGGCTGACTATAGATGATGGTGAATAGAACAACAGAGGTACACCTCTATCTGTACATTATGTAGTCCCCTCATTACAGTTCATAAAAACTGAAAACAACAACAATCACTTCAGTGCCCTTGACTTGATGCAGTAGTGTTTCTGCAGCCCTATGTGACATCCCCCTTTTCCATATTAGCTCAGTCCCGTCCTCCTCCTCTTCATCGCTTCATTAAAGTAGTACATATATGTAGTCATGAAGAAAATCAAAGCAGTAGTGCATGTTTCACTGATACTGACTAATTGATTCTGGGGCTGGAGACTTCAAGGTATCAAGGTTTTCCTTGATTCAAATGGTTTCATGGTGTCCTAAGCTGTCTAAAGTTTCTTATTTTTGGCGAAGTCTTTGTGACTGTTAACATAATGTTGTCTTAATGTGTCCAAAAACAGTCTGTCCATGAAACTGATTAACATGATAACCAGTGATCGCATGAAGAGTGGTTATCATCTACTGAAAAGCAGCAGTTTGTCTATAACCTGCATGGCAATTAACTTCAGTTTAAGCTGTATCAGATCCTGCTTTCTAGAAACAGCAATTTGTCCAATTTCTTTCATTAGTTTACCCGTTATGTATTTCTTACTCTTCTAATCCACAATCCTTACACCTAAAGCATTTTGCATGGGACCAAAGCAACAAGCTAACACAAAAGTGCTTCTATGATAACGAAAGCTGCTTGGTCACACCAAAGCCAGGTGGCCTCCCTCTGTATGCCTGATTTGGCTGGCTTTGTTTCTGGCTTTGGCAAGCTTGACAGTCATCTGGTATGATTCACCCAAAAATGGCTTTGTTGATCTGAGGCTTGTGCACTGTGGTAAACAAATTTGAAAACTACTAAGATGGAAGATGGACAAAGGTTATTGAGTTTTTTTTTTTTTTAACAGATATCAGGTTATCAGATTAATAGGCTTTATGCACAGCTCCACTACTTCCTGAACTTCGTACTGCACCTTTGTTTCCTGTCTTTCATGATTGGATGAACTGATTAATTCAGCTGTGTCTGATCTCAGCAAATGGTCAGACACACCTGGATTAATCAGTTCATCCAATCTTGAAAGACAGGAAACAAAGGTGCAGTATTAAGTTCAGGAAGTAGTGGAGCTGTGCATAAAGCCCATTGACTACAAGTGCACAGTTTGAAAAGAGAGGAAGATTAATTTCTGGTTGGATTTTATTTCAGTTTTTTGGCAAAAGGTGTAAAGTGTACAGTTGTAGAGTGTGTGGCTTTGGACACTGTATCAGCAGCATGCATTTACATATCTGGGATGCCTGCCTCTCTCTCCCATGCATTGACAATAAGATTTCAAAGATTAAAACGTTTCATGTGAGGTTTGTTTGCTTATTGGATTGATTATTTCAGTGTCCTGTTGCTTATGAAGTTAGGAGTTATGCCAAGAAATAGCTCTTACTGAAGATGTAAACAACTGGAAATTAGGTTAATTTGAGGGAATTTTTTATGATAAAGAGAACCAGAGTGTTGTAAAAGGTATGAATCAGAGTTTTTAGTTACACTGAGGCCTTTACAATTTAAGCAGACTGTGTGCAAGTATGATAAAAACACAAATAAGCCCCAATGAAAAAAGAGAAAAACAAACTCAAAGTTGGCCCCATGTTTGATGCTGCAGTAAAGACCTTTAGTGTAATAAAAGTGTTAGTTTATTAGTATCTATACTATTCTGTATCCTTGCTTGATGGAGTGTTACTATATGTCAATCGTAGGCCTGCACAGTATACTGCCATAACACCTATAGAATTGACCTCTCATGATGATTTTGTGACACTTTTTCTAACATAATGTGCATGTTTGTCCTACGTGTGTGTCTGTTTTGGGATTCTTTCAATTCCCAGAGTGGCTTCACCCCCCTCCACATCGCAGCTCATTATGGTAACATTAATGTGGCCACACTACTACTGAACCGAGGGGCTGCAGTGGACTTCATGGCTAGGGTGAGTTTATTCTGCCCTCTGCTGTTTAGGAGGTGTATTGCAAGCTTTCAAGGTAAAGAATGATGAATGTGTTCATGGTATGACGGTGAAACTACAAGCACACAAATTGAACAACAGTACACTTCATTTTTTGTGACTTGGGGCATCCCTCCAGCCTCATAATTACACTCCTGCATATCTAGGCTCCTTGCAGATGGAAGGGATGAATAAACACTAACTCAAATTATGATTCACATCTGAAATGTGCCTTTGAGGTTCAGCTCATTAGCAGAAATGAGCTGCAGCAAGGCCTCTAAATGAAAACACACACACTTCACAAGCAACTATACAATACTTGCATAATGCGCAGCAACACAATATGCAAGTGCTGACAAGGCGTGTCTTTTAAACAGATTGGTCAGTAAGAGGGAAACTTTCAAACGGTTTGATAAATTGATCTTCTTTTCTATATATCAAATCATTGGACCCTTTAAAGCACCAATTTTATGGATGCATTAGCATTTTAGCTGGTTATTTAAACAGCAACAACCATTACTTTTATGTATTTAATTTGTCTATGCAACAGGTCATTGTGATCTAAGCAAATGTGCCATTAAAGTGTCTCAACACATTAGATGTTGCCCACCCAGACTCAACAGTAGACTGTAATGACTGTGTATCAGCTGGTTTGTGAAACAATGTTGGTGTTCATGCTGCTTTTTGACACTAATTACAGGTTGGGTCATCAGAGTCATGCCACCGCAGCAGGGTTAGCTGGAATAAAACAGTGGAGATGGTTTACAGCTGTTTGCTTAATAGTAGAAGACTGTGTGGTCTTAATAAGAAGGGGATAAAACTATTTATTGCATTAGCCAAGGCAGTCTGTTTACAAACCACTTGATTAAATGTTGCAATTATCTATTTATAGAGATTTTTAAATTAGCAGAATGTGAAATTTTGAGTAAATACTAGACCATTGCAGCAAAACCATAACATGACTTCCTTCCTTTCTTTAGAATGACATCACACCGCTTCATGTGGCAGCAAAAAGGGGCAACAGCAACATGGTCAAGCTGCTGCTGGACAGAGGGTCCAAAATTGATGCAAAAACGAAGGTGAGACTTGAGTTTGCTTCATTTTTTGGGGTGATATTGTATTTCTGACACCTAATTTTACTGTGTATTGGACTGGATTTTGAAATCGTTGAACTGTATCAGGCACATGCATGGGGACAGTGCTAAGCACAGGAGCTCTGACTATTTTAGTGGTGCAAAGACATGCATTTGTTTATCTTGTGTGAAAGAAAAAGATCTTAGCTGCTATTGCTATTTTTCAGGATGGTCTGACACCTCTTCACTGTGGGGCCAGGAGCGGCCATGAACAGGTGGTAGAGATCCTGCTGGACCGAGGAGCTCCTATCCTGTCTAAGACCAAGGTAGCTACTAGGATGATAAATTCGGGAGCTGCTGCTTTGTTAAGAATAGGAAAGAAAAGGTCACAAACACACTTTTTTTTTTTTTGGGCCGTAACACAAAAAAGAACAGCATAGAACAGAGTACATTTCCATTAAACATGATAGATTTTGATAATAAAACTAATACATTTGTTTGTTTAAATCAGTTCTCCTAACCACACAGAGCAATTATAAATCTGTTATTCAATCAGAAAGCAGGTCTGTTGTTGTTGTAGTGTTGTCGCATTGTCTCCATAACGCCTGTGCGACTTCTCCAGAACAGCCTGTCTTCGCTGCGTAGCCCTACAGTTTGACCACGCAGGACAACCAGTGTAACAAAATAGACATTGTTGTAATGACCCCGTTATAACAATGCTTCTGTAACCTTCTCAGCAACTTCCTTCACAGTCTTTCCGTGCAGCGCATGGCCACACTCTAACTTACTGTGCCTGTCTGTCCACTTGTCTATGTGTCCGTCTGCGTGTGTGTTTGTCTCTCTCTTTGTCTGGCTCTCTCCTTCTCTCCCCCTCTCTTTTTCTCTTTCTTTCCCTCTCTCTGCCCCCTTATAGAACGGCCTGTCGCCGCTCCACATGGCCACTCAGGGGGACCACCTGAACTGCGTCCAGCTCCTGCTCCAACATGACGTTCCGGTAGACGATGTCACCAATGACTACCTGACAGCGCTGCATGTTGCCGCACATTGCGGTCACTACAAGGTGGCCAAGCTCATTGTGGACAAGAAGGCCAACCCAAATGCAAAAGCTCTGGTAGGGATAAAGGAGTGGATGTGGTGGCAGAAACGGGGTCTTGAAAAATGATATTTAAGAAAAAAAAAACTCAATTATGATTGATAGGTTGCTAGCTGTTATTAGACCCTGTTGTTTGTTTGGCTTTTACTTTTGTTTTTGTGCAGATCCAGATATGTATTTGCTGTTTAGCTGAACCTCATGGGCTTTAATATTTTTCAACATCCGTCTTTATTTTCCAAATCCTGGCATGACTTCCATCCTCAGTTCAAGCCTAAAAGTATTCTTGTGGTTGCAAAGGTGATGTTTAAACATAAAACCATTAAATATATTTTTGTATCCCAAATCTTACGTTTGATTGAATCATTTAGACACAAAAGTATCTCCATATGGATTCGGTATCTTTCAGAAAATATTTTGCCTGACAAATGGAAGGCAAATAAGCTGACTATTCTAAAGCTGTATTACATTGCTTTTGTATCTGCATTTTATGGGCTGTGCAATATGAGTGTGCGGTATGTTGCTTTGATATGATGGCTGAAAAGTGGAGTGAAAATGAGTAGAATACTGGATCCTTTCCCAAAAGTGACAAATAGATTGAAACATTAGGCATATGGGAGGAAATGAGAGAGCAAGGCCTAATCAAGGTGGTTCAGTTGTTGAATACTGGAAATTTGAAAGAGCTTAAGCAGATGCACAGAGATAGAAAGGGACTGGAAGTTTTTATGAATTCGAGAAAGAAAAAAGGCTTCTTTCTCTTGCTTTTCTTTTCTACAGCTGACTTAATCTTTACATATATTTATTATCAAGCAGATAATCTGCTTCCCTTTTCTGCCTAATAAACAGTCATTGATGTTTAGTGGCTGTTTTGAGTTTATCTCTTACTGGCTGAAAATCCAAATCTTTACTGTATTTTCTTCTGTGTGCAGAATGGCTTCACTCCGCTTCATATTGCTTGCAAGAAGAACAGAGTCAAAGTGATGGAGCTTTTGCTTAAACACGGCGCTTCCATCCAGGCTGTCACAGAGGTACAATAACACACTGCGGGCTGGAGCACATTTTCTTTCAATATTTTTTTTCTGCACAACTTGTTTCTTTAAATTGTAAATGCTCTGACAACTGTATTTGAAATATAATTCAATACAAAATTCAATGCACAAAGGCCTTTAAATTGGCCTTTTTTTAAATGTGTTTTTACAGATTGACTTTGTTGTTAACGTGTTACTGTTTTCATACAGTCTGGCTTGACACCCATTCACGTGGCAGCCTTCATGGGACATGAAAACATTGTCAATGCATTGATACACCACGGCGCATCACCCAACACTACCAATGTTGTGAGTGAAATGCTCTGTAACATCTCAGAAATACTCTTCTTCTTGTTTTTCTTTTTGCATGTACGTATTTGAGATGCATTTCTGTGTCTTCCAGCGAGGGGAGACAGCGCTCCATATGGCAGCCAGGGCAGGCCAGGCAGATGTAGTCCGATATCTCCTGAAGAACGGAGCCAAGGTGGAGACCAAGTCCAAGGTTAGACCACTCAGCCCTATTGTCAGTCATTTTGTGAAGGGGAAAGCCAACAATTATAAGATACAGAGCTAAAAGTCACCTCTACTCTCTGCAGGACGATCAGACAGCGTTGCACATCTCCAGTCGGCTGGGGAAAGTCGACATCGTCCAACAGCTGCTGCATTGCGGTGCTTCTGCAAATGCTGCCACCACGTCAGGATACACCCCTCTACACCTGGCCGCCCGAGAAGGGCACGAAGATGTTGCTGCCATGCTTCTGGAGAATGGAGCCTCCCTGTCATCCTCAACGAAGGTAACAGCAGCTCATTAAGTCCACATTGTATCACATGAGTCAAAACCAACTTGTGGTGATAATCCAAGTGACACATTACAGTGCAGAGGATTTCCATTTACTTCACTGCCACTTACGTCCACTAGTGGGCACCAGTTTCTGTTTCCAGTAGCCTACAGAAGGATTTCATGTTTCTTTGTCGACACATATTGAAATACCTTTTCAGACAAACTGATGGTAATTTAAGACAGTCTTTTTATAATCATTGTCAATATAACTATTTTTGCAAGTAATATTTCCTTTCCCTGCAATCATGAATGCTCCATAATAAATTTGGGTGGTAGGGGGTGCAAATCTGAGTAAATGTACAGATCAAGGTCAAATAGAAATCTGGAAGAAAATTTATGGAACTGGTCTGTGCACATGTGTGATTTGTAGCTGGGGGCTGTGTTTAAAGGTCGTCTTTGTCAGTGGAGTAGATTAATGAAGGGTAAACCGTGTGGTGCTCTTTCTCTATACACACACACACACACACACACACACATACATACACAGCATCTTCTGGGACAATACCTGAGTCAGCTGTTCAAGGAGATTATGTCACTGCAAGGTGGGAATAGAAGAACTGGTTTACTGAACAACAAATCAAGCCATTTGTGATGCTTATGAAACCAATTTATCATAAGAGCAGCAACATTTCAGAAGATTTTAACGTAACTTCTCTATCCTGCAACCTCCCTGAAACAGTCATTCACTGGAGAGGTCATGTGAATGCTGACTGTAACCAGTCACACAAACGAGGTCATGTGCTTCAGAGCAAATGGGTAACTGTGGGAGTCCCACATTCCT
The DNA here is from genome assembly GCA_023101725.1 of Atherinomorus stipes. Classification (NCBI taxonomy): domain Eukaryota; kingdom Metazoa; phylum Chordata; class Actinopteri; order Atheriniformes; family Atherinidae; genus Atherinomorus; species Atherinomorus stipes. The sequence goes on from JALJCO010012783.1 coordinate 132,110, forward strand.
CTGGAAAATATGACCAAATGTCTTTAAATATCTGTGCTCACAGGAAGGAAATCGAGCTTAATATGATCACATTATACAACAGCCATTTATAGAAGGACCTCTGGTTTACTAACCTTTTGCATGGTTAAAACAAAATTTCGCATGCAAGGTTAATGATCAGTTTTATTATATCACACATTGCAATGTCAGTAGTTCTGTGATTTCATAATGTAGAAAGTAAAGGCAAAAGCAATTTGCTGAACCTTTTTTTATGCTGTTGTATTTCCATTTATGTGTTTATTTTCTGTTTGAACATTTTCTGAATGTTCCCTCTTTGTAATAACCCTCTGTCTTTTATTCTAATGCTGGATCCTTTTCTGTGTCCAACAGAAAGGGTTCAGCCCGTTGCATGTGGCGGCAAAGTATGGAAAGATGGAGGTGGCCAGTTTGCTCTTGCAAAAGAGAGCCCCACCTGATGCTGCTGGAAAGGTGAGTTGTCTCTACAAAGTACAGCGATCTGGGCCACAACTTGATTTAGGGACGCGATTTAATCTTGACCAAAATTTAAGGCTTCTTTCAGATGTGCAGCTGCAGGAAAAGATGAGCCGTCTGAGAAGGAAGGGATGTGGCTCATGAATCATAACCACAGCAGAAAGAGTTTGGATTTAAATTTCCTCATTTCTGCAACGAGCTGGTTCAGGATTAGAGTTTGTTGATACACTTCCACAAATGCTGTCACCATGGCAGAAAAACTGTAAGATGCAGATATTATTTTAAAGTGTAAAAGACAAAGAAAAAACCTTTTGTGGTCTTATTTAGTTTTCCTAATGTTATGGTACTGTTTAACATTTCTGATCAGGTAGAACAGTTTTCCCAGTGACAGATGACCAACAAATAGTTCAAACCAGGAATTTATTCAAAACGCTGTGACCATGTATCATTCTTTCAGTCTTTCTGCCACTCTTTAATCCTACCTGTCTCTAGTAAACAGCTTTTTTTGGAGCTGTATTTACCGAGCTGCAGCTGGACACCAGGCTGGTGGGGGTAATTGTGTGAAGGAGTGGCAAGTTTGGTCTGATCCCAGAGCAGCACAACCAGCAGATGCTTTTCCTGTTGCAAAATCTTTGCAGGCTGATTTGCCTTTCCTCCCACAATTCATGTGAATGCGCACACACAGAGACACACACATGTTGACACATACACTTTGCACAGGCCTACTGGAACTAGTCTGTGCCACCATCTGAGAGCATTTAACATAATGGCAGTTAGGTATGATAATGAAGCTCCCACAATGCATGGTGGTGTCACGCTAAAATCACCCCTGCTGTTAAACACACAAAGCAAACCATGGATTCAGTGCAGTTTAATAACAAAGATTTTCTGGTGAGGTGAGAACAAAGACCACAAAGAGTTTGATTTTTATGCATTTTGCTGCGGCTGCTCTCCTGATGTAATTTTGGAAAGGAAATTGGATAGTTTAATACATCACTTTACCTACCAAGACTGCACAGTTTTTTATTATTATTATTATTATTATTTTGCTCCTCTATCAGTAGCTAAAGATGTCTCACAATATGGCTTTATCTGGCATTGACTTGTCATTCAGAGCTCTACAGGATCAAACAACTGCATTAAGTTATGTTGCTTCATATTGGGTCAGTTAGCCTGGCGAGTACTTGTATTAGTTTAAAATCATCCTTTCTGCAGCAATGAGGTTGCTTCCCTTTGTGCTAAGAAATCTTTCTTATTTTTCTAATAATTAAGTCAAATAAGAAATGGAAAGCATTCAAGTTTGCCTTCACTATCACAAAATATGATGTTGTGTGGAATGTTTGAGTTCATTTGTCATGCACACCTTGGATTGTAGCAATTTTGAACTCACCGTGTGAATGCTGAACTAATATGATGTGCAGCCTTGCTATGCATTAAAGCAAAATCACATAATTTTCTGACCTTAAAACTGAGTGCTTCTGACTCATTTTGATGGTACTCTGATATTTATTATGTATGTTCCTGGAGCCGTCGTTGCAATGCAGCATTCTGAGGCTGAGAAACTGTTCTGATCAACTGCTTTTTCCAACCGGCAAAAACTACAGTTTTGCTTGAAAGTTTACGTACCCTTCCATTAAAAACGGTGGGGATCAGCTGCCGTTGAAATAAGAAGAAATTGACAAAAGTAATATTAAATAAAAAAATTTATGAAAATCATTACATTGATTTTGAATTGTGGTTCAACAGATATATTGAAAATAAACACACAAAACATAAAACAAGGAAACTAGCATGATGGGACTCCTGAGCTAAAATTTTGTTGAGCAAAACTTTGGGGGAATCGCTGCAATCAAGTGTTTTCTGTAACATCCAATCAGACGTCTGCACCTGTTGACAGGTATTCTGGCCCACTGTTCATTCGCAAGGTGCTCTAATATGTCTGGGACAGTTTTGTTTGTTTGTGTTTTTGTTTTCAATTTTTTAAACCACATTGCAAAATCAATATATTATTTTACTAAATTATAAATTAGTGCATTTTTATTTATTATTACCTTTTTCAGTTTCTTGTTATTTGAATTACTGTTAAGAATTTTTTTCCTTCTCTTTAATGGGAGGGTATGTAAACTTTCAAGCACAACTGTAGATATAAACACACTGGCCATTTTAAGCAAACATCATGGCTGATTCAGCAAAGAAACGCAAGAGGACATTAAAGGAGGAAGAGTCAAGGACTGACTTTTACTGGTTGGAGTGAACTCACAGAAGAGTTGGGATGTAAGACGGATGCTGAATTAATTTTGTAAAAGGGGCCCCACTGTGTGAGAATCTGCCAAAGTTGAGTAGTGTTGCTTCCATGTTGTATTTTGGGACTAAAGTGCCTTTTTCGAATGAGCCTGTTGAGACTGAACACTGCTGATTTTAGATCTAAATTTAAGGCTACCCAAGTGTAATGCAGAGATGGGATATCTTTTGCATTAAATACGGACTTCCATGTATATTTCATCTGAAAATCAAACTTTTAAAAAGAATTTTGGTAACATGTTGATTTCTTCATGAATTTTCAATATTGCAAAAGGAATAACAGCTGTGATTTTTTTTTTTTTTTATTATTTTGTCTTTTCCTTTAAAAATGTTTTGAGTTTTTTTGTCATTGGGGTGTTGGTTTTACAGAGAATTCCCCGTGCTGCAAAACTCTGCAATAGCTTTTTGTTTTTTAAACACAGAGGCCTCATAACAACTGTTTCATATCATTTGCAACACAACGTTAACATCACCACCACAGGATGAAAAACCCTGCACATTTAGGGCGTTTTACTCTGTTGGACGAGGACTACATCCTTTAATTTTAGTCTTGTGATGGGTTATCATCTACAGTATAAACTGAATCTGAATTTTTAAATCCAAACTGTAACAACATGCTGCTGCTTCTGCTGCTGCTAGCATACTAATACCACTGTTTATCTTCCATTACTTTAAAAAATCCTTTCTATTCCACTGTCTTCGCTATCCATTGAAAACTATTTATCTCCAGTTTAGGTATTTTTCTTTGTTACTTACATCTGCTTGAGGCAGTCATTAGTCACAACTTATTTTACATTCCTGAGTCTCTAGACCAGATTAGTCAGTGCCACGACTTTCTGTAAATCTACCAGATTTACAAACATCTTGCCGTATTTCATTGTGATTGTAAATTGCATTTAAATATGCATCTGTTGCTTGTAAACTAAAAAGAAATGCAGTCCAACAGTAGAAAACTCCATCTACAAAAACCAGTTTTCTGTCAGATATTTACAACCCACTGCGTTGACTTGATGTGCTGTTGTGACATCGGTTCCTTTTTAAAATTGTCCGTCAAGCTCCTGACAAAGTTACAAGAGTGGACTGGAAAGAAAAACTGCTGCCAAGTTGATGATGTGGAGATGTGTTTCATAGGCCAGCGAAGACATGCTCTCCTTTCATCCATCTCTCTTAATAATGTCACCCTCTTCTAGCTTCTTCCAGGTTCTAGCATGAAGTTGCTGCCCTACACTGTCTCATGTACTAAATATGCTTCATCAGGATGATGTCCATCTCCATCTCTTAACATTTGGTTCTTTTATTTTACTTATCAGCATGTTTGTGCTTGTGTGTCTTCGGTGATCTTCTAATCTGCTGTTGTGCTGCATGCCTGTTTGCGCGGATGTGTTTCTGCATTTCTGTGTGTGTGTATGTGTGGGTGGGTGTTTTAGAGTGGGCTAACTCCACTGCATGTAGCCGCTCACTACGATAATCAGAGAGTGGCACTGCTGCTGCTGGATCAGGGAGCTTCCCCACATGCTGCCGCCAAGGTATCCACACAAACACACATTAACACTCATGTCCAACCGCCTTTCCTAGCTTATGTTTTCAGTTCCATCTCAGATCATAAATAATGTCCTTTATGTAATGTTCATGTGTGTGTATGCAGATCTAATGTTCACCCGTTTCCTCCTAGTTCATTATAAGTTTTCTTCATGCCTAGTCAGGGGCTTGAACACTTTTGGCCAGGCAGAAATTAGCTCCTACTGTCAACATATTGGGTTTGGTGTTTTCAAAGAAGCTATCATTTATATTCATCATAAAACAAAATTAGACATATATGTGTGTGAATGTCAAGTGGTTGACATTTCACACATTGAAAATGACTCCAGAATGAGTCAACACTCACTTTTTCTCCACTCTAAAGCTGTAAGTTTGCCTTCCAATGTGTGTTTTCCAATAAAAACACACATGGTCTGTGAAATATGGTCAGGCCGTGATTCTTTTCCTGCCAGGCTTTGCTAGTCTGTCACCACAGGCCACTTATGAGCCGAAACAGAGGATTAATGAAGAGATGGCAGGATAGGCTGAATTTATCTGGTCTGTCAGGTGACCTCCTAGAAAGAGAATATCAGAACTTAAGAGCCTATTTTATCTTTCCTTTCAACTTCTTCCCCAAAGCTCTTTATCCTTAATCTTCATCTGGCTCTATTTATTCCTGTACTTTTCTCCCTCCTTTACACACTGTTATTCATTCCTCTCCTCTGTCTGTCTCTGTTCCTCCCTCCATAAATTGTCTCGTCATTTGTCTTGGTCTTGGAGTCAGTGCTCTCGCTCTGTGTACGAGAGGGATTGTCCAGAGGTGTTTCTACATAATAACTTATCACAGAGTTGTGTCATATATCTGAAAACATTATTTTGACTCATCATTTCACTCTTGCTTAATCAGATTCAGTGGACAGTGATTTGGAAATAGTGTGTCCTCTGTGTATATTTTTATAGCCCACAGCAACGAGATTGATAGTGGAGACGAAGAGGCAGTATTGGTAGACAGAATACAATTTTTTCATTTTTTTTCTTTTCCACTTATCTTTAATCTCATCTGTGGGCTATAGACTGCAGACTGGTTTTTATAAATCCTTGCTGCTACAAACAAAGGTGTTTCTAATCAGGAAATGTTGGAGCTGTAGGTCCTTGTCATGTTGGCCAGATTAAGGAAAGCCAGAATGGTGACTGATCCTTTTCACCCGTTCTCCTGTATGTTTCCAGCATTTATTGCTTTGTTTGTGATTTACCATCTGTGGTAAAATCGTGTGTCTGAGCTCTCAGATCCTCATTCAGAAGCTCTTTGAAGAGCTGTTGTTATCCCACCACTGATTAATATAAAATTATCCAGGAGTCTGCTCTGGCTGACAGTTATATTGCTAATAAGCAATGTTCCCTTCTATGCTGTGTGTTTGCTGTTTTTTCTGGTTACAGATGTGCATGCTGAATAGCACCTGCTGACATATTGAATCTGATGAATTGAAATCAGATTTTGATTCTTCAGTCTTCAGTTTCCAGTTCTGTTTTGTGTTATTTATTTATGTATTTATTTGTTTTTGCATTTATCATATCAGTATTTGTACAGTAGATGTAATGAAGATGACAGCTGGCTGAACTCGTCCACTCATTAGTCTGTGATATACAAAGAGATTTCTGTTTTGATTTGGAGTGAGATAAATACATTATAGAAGAAAACACCTATTTACCTAATGTGTTAATCCTGAGCTTAATTACACTATTGTAAATTAAAATGTAAATGAAAGCACCAGCTGTCAGCTCCAAAGAAGAGCTCAGTCCAGCCGTCTAACCTCCGCCTTTCTTCTGTGCACCTCAGAATGGCTACACACCTCTCCATATCGCTGCCAAAAAGAACCAAATGGAGATTGGGACCACACTGCTGGAGTACGGTGCTGACACCGACGCAGTGACAAGGCAAGGCATCAGCCCCATTCACCTGGCAGCGCAGGAGGGCAGCGTGGACTTGGTGTCCCTGCTGCTGGCCAAGAACGCCAACGTCAATGTGTGCAATAAGGTGATGAGCAGCACATTTTTTATACAAGCCACTCTAATACATGAGTGCTTTACACTCACACCCAGCACGTAATCTATGCCCTCATTGCCCAAACGTCCTTCAAAGCCAGTTGAAAAAAATCCTTAAAGGCTTGGTGTTTTGTAATAGAGATGGCTTTTTTTGTCTTTTAATCTGCTCAAACCAGAACATTTACTTTTTTATGTATTCACATGTGTTGTGTGTGTGTGTGTTTCCATCATGCATAGAGTGGACTTACACCACTTCACTTAGCAGCTCAGGAAGACAAGGTCAATGTTGCAGAAGTCCTTTTGAACAACGGGGCTGATGTCAGCCCACAAACAAAGGTAACTTTCCAAGATATCACACACAGAATTTCACTGTAAATACACAGACAATACAGGTCATAAATCTTCTTTTTGAGGTTGATGCTTGATTGTATTGTTATACACACACACACTATATATACATACATATATATTTATATAGATTTCATAATATATTATCTGTATATATATATATATATATATATATATATATATATATATACAGTATAAAACACTGGAAAAACACACACACTTGCCTGCAATCATCTGAAGTGCTGCATAAATAAAGCATTGATACCTGAGAGGAGGGTGTTCATGTCTTTATCGATGCACTTCACACTGCAGCAAACACACATGAGCTCACACACGCTGTAATATTAAGTCACACGTTCCTAACAGGCTGCATACGCTCACTGAGACCGATAAGCAGCAGCTGAAGGTTGGGCTGATGCAAGGTTGTTTGGTGTCTTTGCTGACAGGACAGTTGTTTACAGTGAATAGGTTATTTACTCACTGATCTCTCTTATGTTTATACTTAGATACATAATTGAACAAGGACATGAAATATGATGCTGTTTTTAAGTTATAAAATAATGGGAATTGTGTATTTCCTTATAAACCATTATCCGAACAATAATTTTCATATTTTCACTAAATGCACTCTCAAAAATAGCCTCTTCTGTTATATAAGAAAGAAAGACTTCAACTCAACATAAATAACTAACTGTAACTCTACTTGTTATTTTCTTGCTATTTCACACCTCTTCCTCCATCTGTGCTTCATACAGATGGGTTACACTCCACTCCATGTGGCTTGTCACTATGGCAATGTAAAGATGGCGAGCTTCCTGTTGCAGAACCATGCCAGAGTAAATGGCAAAACCAAGGTAGACAAAGCCACACGCAGATGTGCAGTTTATGTATAGTTCTGTAAGTCACAATTATCCTGTATTAACATAGCAAGATCTAATTGATTGTGTTTGTCTATTTGTCTTTATCTAGAATGGTTACACTCCTCTACACCAGGCTGCTCAGCAGGGCCACACCCACATCATCAACCTGCTGCTTCAGCATGGAGCCTCAGCCAATGAGCTCACCGTGGTGAGCATACAATCGCACCGCCACAGATACACACTGTCCAACAGAGCTGAAGCCATAAAACTGCTTTTTGTGTTTTCTGTGTCCTGTGTAACATCCTCTTTGTCTGTCACTGGTCAGAACGGGAACACTGCCCTATCCATCGCCCGTCGCCTTGGATACATCTCTGTGGTGGATACTCTGAGGCCCATGACGGACGAAAACCTGACTGACATGGTGAGATGCTGTCTTCTTCAACAGCATCCTGTTGAAATGTTAAAGTGCAAACAAATGTTTTCCATCAACTTTAGATAACAGGTTGAACTCTAACTCCTGGGCTTTAGATGTCAGACATGGGTTGATGAGGAAATTAAGGCGAGACACTACAGGCAAATAGGGCAAAAAATGTAACTAACTGGTGTCACCATGAAACTTTCCTGGTTTATTCCTCACATTAGGGCTATCATTTTTTTATTGCAAGTTTGCTGAAATTTTATGTTTGAATATGCAAATAAGGTGTTATATAGCCAAAAATGTGCTAATTTGCATACATTTCTACAAAAAAAACTCAACACAGGATTAAGCCAGGTTCAAAGTTTCTTTTTAATTTTGTTCACACATTAAAGTCAAAAGTTTTTACAGAGGGGATTTTGGATATATCTATTCATCATTTCACAATTTAGAATATACTGTCAACAACCAAAACAAAACTCATTTTTGACATATTCTTGGGATGAAATGTTCTATAAATCAGGCTGTGAATGAGATATCAAAAAATTCTTCTGCAAAAACTTTAAGAATACAGTCAGGAGCTAAACTTGAAAGTTTGGTTTCTGTAAACTTTTTTCCCCGGAATAAGAGAAAAAAATCATTTTGAGAAAACAGCCTTTAAAGTTTTGGATTGTAAAATTCTCCACATTTTTGTTCTATAACACTATTTACAGACATCAGATCCAATCAGATTCATGAGCTGTTTGGTGGAGATGACATCGTTCAGGAAAATGAGACGTTTCCAACGATACCAGACATGACGGGGTTCAGACAAGCACCACGGTGCTGCGCTCTGTTTAAAAACACCAACTTTAGCTGCATTTTGAGGGGATTTGGGTGCATCAGACAAAGTATCATGAAATAAACTCCTAAAATGTTTATTTTTGACGGGGTTTTTTTCACTAATCTGAAAGAGAACATGTTGAAGGAGGGAAAAAAAAATGAAAATCTCAAAATTGACTAGGTGGTCAAAAAACAGGGTTTTTACCTGTAGTGCCTCCCCTAAACAGGACTGAAAAGTTTGCTTTGTCATTAAAAAGTTTTTTAGTACCCCAGATATGTGAAGTAAGCAGTTTATATGCACACAAACCCACAGTATTTACTTGGCTTTACCCAACTCCTGAGGGCCTTTTATGATACTTTGGTTTGACATCCACAGATGCGAAACACACAAAATAATTAGTTATTACTGTTTGACGTAAAACACACCACATTATAAAAAGCTGTCTTTTAGGTATTTATGTTATTAGTTTCTGACAGTATATATCCCCCAAACTATTTTTTTTCTCTGAACTAAATTCTTAACTAAGTATAACTTATTTAGATGATGCAACATGATCTTATTTTAATTCTTAATAGAATAACTGATGTAATATTACATCATTTCCACACACTTCTCTGAGACTGCTCCTAGCCCTCCTAGAGATGTCTTCCTTTCAAAATGAAAAGTTTTTTATATTTAACAGTTGTTGTGGTTGTTTAAGCCTGCTCAAAGTTTCGAGACCCATCTTTGGAGGCTCAGCCTCCTTATCTCCTCTTTCCTCTCTCCTCCACCGTTACCTTAAAAATTATTCACACCCAAACGACTAGAAGGATGCCTGAAGTCCTAAAATGCACTCATTGGATAAAGGACATATATTTGGGTTAAATTGCTTGTTATAGTTAATTGTTGATCCCTGTTAGACAGGGTAAGTTTTGTATTTTGTGGGGTTTTTTTGTCCAAAAATAAACAAATGAAATGAAATGAAATGAAAGGTGAGGGGAGGCTTGGTGGTGCAGCAATAAGTCAGGTTAATCTGGTGCATCCTTTGCAGAAAATTTGACAGCGTCGAAAGGTGAATAGCACTTTTGACAAACATGTGTAGGTCTAATGCTCAGCTGGTAAACAAAGACAGCTGTGTGCTGGAAAAAAAAAACAATGTTTAGATGATGCAGATGTGTCAGCGATCATATTTCTTTGATGTTCATCTAAAATGATGGCTCACATTTTGTCCAGTGCCTCTCACCTCGTGCTTTTTCTTCTTGCCTCCTCCTCTCAGCTCTCTGTGCAAATTGGGAAATTAGATAAGGGGTTGGTCTGCAGAGCAACTTGTTTTGACTCGTGTTCAATTTAGTTTAATTTGACCTTATAGTGTGTAACCCAATGTACTCATACATAAAGCAAGAAAGCTTCAAACCAGGGTTTATTTAGGTATCAGCTCCAGCATCACAGCAGTTAATCCATAATTGCATCAAACCCTGGTCCATCACTAACTTGATACTCTGTTCATATTTAATCGCAACATTCCCACTGTAGGGACCTTTTGAAGTTCCTATAATCTTTTCAGGAATGGTAATTTTTTTCGTGCATTCAGACAGATAGGAACTACTGACCACGGCCCTCAGTTTCTACCATTTTATCTCTTGTTAGGATTTTTCAGGGTTCTATGGGAACTCTTATGACATGTTTGGCTAGTGGTACAGTCCTGCACAAGGTTATTCACATAAAAAAAAAAAAAAGGGGGGGGGGGGGGGGGGGCAGCTGTCATAGAGATGAGTTGAACTTGGCAAATGCAGTATGTATAAATAAAATTCAATGATAATCCTTCAGCCTTTAAAATATGGCTCAATAGAAACATCTTTTAAAAAATCATGATGGTACCTGAAAGCTCTTTTTTTTCTGTTAAGTAAGCCTTTGAGGCAATTGTTGCAATCAGATGTTTTCTGTAACTCAATCAGACCTTCTGCACCTGTTGACAGGTATTTTGGCTCTTTGTTTTTACCAAAGTACTCTAATTTGTACAGAACAGTCTTTTTTTTTTAACTACAGTTCTAAAGCAATGTCTTTTTTTACTACATAATTTAGCTGTTTTTTTTAAATCATATTTTTCAGTTTCTAGTTATTTGAGTGACTTGTGAATTTTGCCTTTGCCTATGATGGGAGGATTCCAATTAACTTGCACATGATTGACTCATAGACTAAACCCATTGTCAGATTTCTGTTCCTGACTTGTGCGAATGCGAAAAAAAAAGTTCTCTTGAGCGAGGGAAGTTCCTAGAACTAAATACAAGTTGGACAGTTCCTAGAACTTCTCTGTCCGAAAGGGGCTATCGATGTTTATACAAGGTCAAAAGGATCTTTGCCTCCTAAGATCTGCTGACTTTTAAGGGCCTCAGAAACACAATATGATTCAGACATATTTCTGTTCAAGTGCAGTAAAAAAAATCGGCTTGGCATTATTACTTTTTGTAAACACCAGCAGTAATAGTAAAATGTAGTAAAACATTACCCCATGTTGTCATGTTGGCTAGGCTGTGCTCATAAAAGAGATAATTTAAAGTAAAAAAGTAACAATAATAAAACAAAATAAAAGTTTAAAAACTGAATTAAAGACAAATAACCTTAACTTAGTCATTCAGAATATGCTTTAACTATAACATAAATAATATTAGAATAAATAACTTCTCATTTTCTATTATGTCAAAGTATGAAAGAAGTTTTGAAAATCTACTTTACAGGCAGTTATTGATTTTATTTATTCCTTTAACATATAAAAATTAATTAGAAACTCTGAAAATTATTTATAAAAGTTGCCAAACACAACCATTACACGGTTTAAATTCCACATTATTTTTAAAAACTATACATGAACTGACATAATTCATCAGACAGAAGTTTTAATAAATTAAATTCTGGGATTTTCGACGTCCTTATTGACTTCCACTTCTGTATTTGCAGATCTGTTTTTTTTATTTTGATTATTAATACATACATTTGACATCTGCAAGATGTAAAACCTCTGCAGTGTGAGATATTGAGCCGCTGTATCTACTAAAATTGCATGACCGACTCCTTTCCAAATTAAAAACTTGGCCAGTTAGCCAGCGGCATTCTGTAAATGAAGTGAGTGCGAATACTGCAAATCAGCTGGCAAGTCCGTCAGTCACGCTGCGTCACATGTGTGAAGTTGTCCTGATTAGGAGACAGAAAGAGGGCTTAGATTGGAGCTTAAGGTTTCTCTTCATTTAGCCGAGGTCACAAACAGTGATCTTATCAACACACGTGCGAGAGGAAGAAGAGGGATGAGGAAGACAGATGGAAAGAGAGACAGCAGGATGATGAAGAGGTGACAGGAGAAAAAGGTCACAGAGATCCAGCACAGTCACAAGTGGTGCAACTTAAAGATCAAGGTCATTTCCTTATAGAATCTTGATCTGCAGCCTGTGGGTCCTTTTCTTTCTCAGTAATGTGGATTTTTTAAAAAAGGAAAAGCCTGAAAACATACAATGTCAACACCAATTGCTTTGACAGTGTACATACCCGAGTTAAATGTCCTTTCTAAAAAAAAAAAAAAAAAAAAGAACACTCTACATGATGATGTGAAGCTTTGGTTGACATGCAAATGCTTAAAAAAAAAAAGTCACTTACACATATATTTCAGCTGCAGGTAATATTATAATTGGCAAGTAAATAATATCCAATATATTCTACCTTAATTTTCCTTGGGAACATCCTGTATTTTTCTCCTCATGGCAGTGAGTTACACTGCACACAGTTATAGGAGCTTGTGTTATTACTGCTTTAAAAACATGAAGTGGAATTCTTTTGAGGTGAATCTGTTGAGCTGTGTGGCATTTAATATGATCACTTGGAAGCATTAATCCACTTTGTGGTCAAAGCTTTCCATTTCTAACTGGTTTTATATTTTAAACATATATTATTGTCTTTGCAGAGTGCATCAGAAAAACACAAAATCAACGTCCCAGAGACCATGAACGAGTTCCTCGACATGTCAGACGATGAAGGTAGGCGGAAAAATTCTAAAAAAATCTCTTTACTCTCTTGCTGGCACTTAAAAAATAAATGAATGAATAACTGAAGATGGTTTCATTTTGTCGCATGGTTTCCATTGACTGTGCGCTCCATTCATTAACATGTGCACGTTTCACTGTATGTGTATCCAAACCACACAGTTCAGGCCAATATGCCAGAAATTCTCAAAGAAGATTCTTTTTCAGATGTTGATGAAGGTATTTGTCTCCAGTTTGAAGCTGCTCTTCTGTTTGTTTGCTTTCCTTTAAGCTGTAGTCACGCCTTTGCCAAACTGCTGCTCAGCTTTGTTGTTCATTTGAACAAGAATGTTGTAATATAGTCACCTAACAGCTAGAAATCTGCTTTCCCTTTGAGTGCTGTGGTTTTTATGGAAGTGTTACGATAATGAGGCCCTGTTAATCATGCTTAATAAAACATACAAGAGGAGGATCAGTCAGGGGAATTCTAGCTCTTCATCATAAGTGAAATGAAATTTCTCCTATTGCAAATTTATTTCAGGAAATCAATCAGAAAACAATCAATGCTGTTGAGCTTTAGCCTTGAACCCAGCTGGTCCTGTTTCTGAACTCAAACTGGCACTGCTGGATCTCAAAAAATATTTTAGTCTCATGCTGCCTGATTCTCCTCATCAAAGAAACTTTAAGTTCTCTCCAAACATGTGAGAGAGTGAAAACAAGGTCAGTGTAACTCTTGTCATCATCCACATGACATACTATTTAAAGAACAAATCTTGTCTCACTGTATGCAGGATGAGTTATGTAACATTAGCAGCAGTAGAATAGCTGCTGTAGCTCCGCAGAACCAAGTTTACTCTTCAAGCTGCCTACTTCAGTCCTCTTCACTTTGTTTTGGAACCACAGAGCCAACATGCTTGCAAAATTGATGAGCTTGTTCATGGGCCGTTGCTTAGGGGACAAACGGGGGGGTGTGGAGTTTCTTTGTCAGGTGTTACAGCTAAATTCAACACACATATCAAGTGATAGTGGATGAGCTTGTTTTGGAGCTGTATGATAAATATCCTCATTGACTTGGTGTGTTAACAGAACTATGGACGAATTATAAATAACTGGACCCATGGCTTCATGCTCTGCACATAAACTGTTTATTCTGTGTGCATAATTTATAAGCAGTGAGCTTGTGCAGTGTGGCCTTGATAGCCACATAGCAGCAGGGAAAGACTGACTTCAGTTGGCTGTTGAGTTCAGGCTTGCACTCCTTTGTCTTCTTGGTATTTTTTTTCTATCTGCATGTATGTGTGTTTAAGTAAAGAGTTCTATGACTCTCTTTAATCCTATATGGAGAGGCCAATCCTATTAAGCTGCTGGTTGGAGTGAGTGTGACAAGTCGCTGTTGTCTCTGGTTGTTGTGTGTTTGTGGGTTGCCCTATTGCAATCACATGCTTATCTCATGCTTTTTTACACATCTGTTGCCACTAACTACACTGTCTGTAAGGAAAAAACTTAACCTGTTGTTGTGGTTTGTAAAGAAGGTATTACAACAGCTAGCTCGTGTCTGTGTCTTGCATAAATGCTCATAAACTCACTGTTTCTTGAGCAAGTAATAGTCGTTTGGTGCAACATAAGGGGGTTGTTGCCCAAGACCCTTTAAGAATGGCAAAATGATGTGTGCTCTGGGCAGCTTATTTCATTATTACTCCAGTTTCAAATGTGCCCACACTGACTTCCACTGCAGAGGAGGAAAAACGAGAGGAATGCCCTGAGTTTTCCTCTTCTCTGTTGAACGCCCCTCCAGTGAGTTTCCCAGGCATTTGCTCAAACAACCTGTCAGCTGACTGTGCCCTCCCTAGAGCCTTAAACACTTCCAGTGACGCTCCTCAGCCGAGTTTGTTGTGGATGTTGTTCAGCCAGGGGTTCACGGAGACTCTCACTCTTTTTTTTTTTTTTTTAAATCCAATGAGATGAGCTTTCTCTAAACCGCCTGCAGGGGAATTAACCCCGCTGTGGTCACCTCAGTCAGATGGCTTTGACTTCTAATGTTTCTGCTTGGCGTCGTGTCCAGTTTTGCAGCAAAGAGAACTTAAACTTAAAGAAACTTCAGACTTAAAAGGATCTTGGATTTTCTTTCGCAACGGGAAAAGAGCGACAGAGATGCGCACAGCAGCTTCAAAACGCGCAAATTGGTTGGAGTGGAGTTGAGTGAAGGGTGAAGAGGTGGCAACTTTTTCCATCAGCACCAACAGGCTGGCACCAACCTGGCTGTTTGGTTGTTTTAAATTCTCCCTGGATCTTCGGTTTAATCCGGAAATCTTTTGCGCGCTATTTTGAGATAAACGGAAATAGCTAAGGAGATATAAATAAGATTGGGATCAGTATGGCTGCGTTAGAGAAAGGTAAGTCTTCAAAGGAGCATCAAAGGAAGTTTGAGCTGCCGGTGTGATGAAGACAGAGAGAAAAGTGAAATGACGTGAGAGTCCATGGCTGGATGTTCACACTTAAATATGAATTTTTAAGATATTTTTCGCCTAACTACGGCTATCTTTAGCTCTCAGCGACCCAGCTGAGTGTCAGGGGATAGAATACATTTATCTTATTTTCTTTTACATGTTTTCCCTTTTTTAAAAAAATACAAAGAAGGAAATTTATAAAACAGTACATGGTTAATTTTAATAAATAGGTTACAGCAAAAGTATGTGTTTATGTCCATGTGTGTGCGCGCGCACGGAAGTGTATCGAGTGTGTTTCTGAGCTTGAATGAGACGAGGATGTTTTATTGTAGCAAAGAGGGAGCTGATTATTTTACAGTTGTGTCAAGTCACACAGAAATAGCTAGAAAAGGACCGGAAGTTCAACGGCCAGTTTCTCCATCAGAGTAAAGTCAGCTTGTAGCTCAGTTCCCTGTCTTGTGTTTGAGTGGCTCATTCAAAGTTTGTTTGTTTGTTTGGTTATTGTTTGCTTGTGGAACTTTGGGAAATAGAGGCAGCTTTAAAACATGCAGTTAGCTGGCTGTTATTGTTTTTTTTTGGTTTTGTTTTTGTAAACTGTTTCCGAGGCTATTCAAGCCGATGAGTTGTAAAATGTGACTAATAAAGTTAATAATAGCTATAAATGTATAGAGCACCTTTTTGAGAGAACAACAAGAATTAAAAACACCAGTAAGCCTACTAGCCTATTGTTGTTGTTGTTGTTGTTGTTGTTAAGTCTAAGTGTTTAAAACAAAACTGTCTCAAGCTCACCATTACAGTAGGCTAGCTATCAGTTTTTTAGCATGCTCAGCTGAGAATATTTATTTCTTGTACGTGTAAACACTGAAAATGAGACGTCGCTATCTGGGAATTTGGTCGTGATCCAGTAACATTATGACCTAAATAAAAAGCTTTCGCAGCCATTGATTTTTATCCGCTTTCATTGTGTGCTGTATTTTGAAACTTGACACCGGAAACGGCTGCATCTCGTGTCTCGTGCTGTCTGCCTTGACGCCGGTGGTGGTGTCTGATCGGAGTGCGGCAGTATTGAAGGTAGGGGGGAGGGGCTGCGGTGCAGGAGCACAGTGTTGCAGGCAGGACAGAGCCGGACATGAGGGAGAAGGGGAAACACTACAGCCGCTCCGGCGGTTATGTTGACCGGCGTGTCATCGTCCACCGGTCCGCCGATCGAGGTGCGTTGCGGTTCGGAACTTTCTGTTCATGCTTTGCTGATTATGTTGCGGCTTTGGGTGCCTGTTAAACCCTCTGCTGTGCTCTGTGTTTGAGTGTCGTGTAAAGAGCTGCGCCTGGTTTTACAGGAGAGCTCCAGATATACCGCAAAGTGGCTTTCCAGCTGCCTCCGATGGCATTTAGTCTTTTATACAGAACATCTCCGCTGCTGTTTCACGCTGTTGTGCCACAATCTGATGAATGAATGAAAAGGGAAAAGTTGTCACTCAGTGATGTTTGGGCTTCAACACAGTGGTTGCTGATAATTCTCCAAGGCCCTCAATGATTAGGCTACTCACATCAAATAAGAGGGAGACTGATGTTGGCACTGAGGGCTTGTTTTTCTTCTTTGGGGTGCCGCATCGCCTCTCTTGAAGTTAACAGGATGTTGTGATTTCATCCCTCCACCAGGTGAGGATGCGATGACCGGTGACACGGACAAATACCTGCGGCCTCAGGACCTCAAAGAGCTGGGGGATGACTCCCTCCCTCAGGAAGGCTACATGGGTTTCAGCATAGGAGCCCGCTCAGCCAGGTAGGCACCTACCATTCAAATCTATCTAAGTCTATTTGGGTTGTTTTTTTTATTATTAGCCTATTATTATCTTGCTGGATTCATCTAAAATTGTGACATCATTGTTTCTACTGATGCTATGATCATCTTAACACAGATTTGTGATGCCATATATGATATGGCTTTACATGTTGGTCTGGAAAAGATGATCTGATGTATTTGAATGCAAACAAAGTAAGAGAAATCACCAGAGAAAGTAGTTGGAAAGTTGCCATCCACTGATTCAACCTGACAAAATGATTCAGCGTTTTGTGTGACCTCATTCAAAAACAAAGCAAAAGCTGCAAACGGCTCACACAAGAGGTATGAGCTGACTCTTTGAGTGAGCAGCTGCACAACAGGATTCAACTACAGTTTAAAATAGTGGGACAAAGTGTGTTGTGGAAAACCAGGAGGCTGCAGTGAAAACACATCATAGTGTATTGTAGTCACGGTGACAGATGGCAGATGCACTGTGATGGCTGGATTGGTAAAAACAACACTAACTGTTACAGGAAGCTGCTAACATCAGCAGGGATATCAAACAAGGGAAACACTGAATTAGATGAATAGATTCCATGTAAACAAGTTGGCTTGATGGGTTGATACGTACTGGAAAGATCATTGTTGTTGAAATAATCTGAAATGTGACATTGAGCACATGGAAATATTTGACTCTTGATTTTATTAATAACGCTGTTTATGATTACTGATTTGCGTCCAAAGAGATATTAAGAGAAAACTCTTCAGTGTTTCAGTAGCAGATATTGCTGGGTTATTCCAACACAAAACATTCCTCTGCTTCTACTTTAAAGGAGCAGTTTTTAAGCTGAAACTGCTTGTGAAGCTGTTGACTTTTTTCTTTTACATGAGCGTGAGTGTTGTGGAAATATATCAAATAATGTATTGATTAGTTAATGTATGATGCTGAGCAAGTTATTTGCTTTTCCTTACCTTTCTGTTTGGGACATCTGCATTGCATGGTTTGCTTTTGTCTGGGCTGCATACAGTACATGTAAAAGGTGAAAAGAAATTCTGCTTAGTTATAGCGCAACCATGCTAAAGCACAGCATCAGTGTCATGTAATATTAAAAAAACACATCATGCTTGAATGTTTCCAAAATGCTTTGCTTTTCACTCTTCTCTTTTGTTCTTCTTCTTCTCGTCTTCCTGTACCCCGTCTGTCATTCTAGCCCTAGAATCAGGTAAGAAAAGAGCAGTAGTTGTAGTAGTAGAAGTAGGAACCATTAGCTGTGAATTGTGTCTTCTTTGCCACCCCAGATCTAATCCCCGACCCCTGCACCTGTAAACCACCAACCCAGACGACGAGTCATTCATTGCTCATTGTTGTTGTTCAGTGTTCCTGTTTTCCTGCGTGTAGTGGTAGATTTGTCCCATTCCTGCCGTTGTATTTTGAAGTCATCACGACATTTTAGCTTATTTTCTCACCATTCTAACAAAAGTCGTCATGTCTGCAGTGTGAATGGGAATTTTCTTTTGATGCAGGTGTGGAAAAGAGGCAGCTGTGCTGCACACAAGACAAACAGCAGCTGTTTTCCTCAGTTTGGGTTGTGTGGACTAATCCCCCTAACTTTTCAATGTGGCACTTTATGTTTGCAGCGCCACTAAGTGTAACTTCCAGGGATCAAACGTGTCATTGTTTGGATAATCCACCTCTCTTATCCGCTCTGTTTACATGCGAGTAATTGGAGATGCCCCAAAATTTCAGGATGATTCTCGCCGTTGAATGATGGTTTGCAGAGATGGAAAAACAGCCTGATTTACACATTCGGATACATTCATGAAACACTCACGCACACGCACAATAGCTCAATTGTCAACAGTTGTTTGAGAGTCCACATTCACATGGCAGCTAAAAACCATCAGAGCACTGATGATGCAGATCTTTTAGATTTAAAAAAAAAAAAAAAAGTGGAAGAGTTGGGTACAGTTTTACATATTGGGTAATCATCAGTAAAATGAATGGAGTAGTGTGAAAAGGGGAAGGAAAGTGGTAGAATGGGGTAAGAGAAAAAAATGTTAAAAATCCTTATTTGAGTGGATTGTAGAGTGAACTGGACAGTACAGTCACAACAGGAAGCCCTGACATGGAAATAAAAGGGCGCTATAAGGAAGAGTCCCATCCAGAGAGAGATAATCGACAACCTAGAAGGGGAAAGATGGATGTTGAGGGAGGAGAGAAGGATGTACAGAATGAGAAAGAGGAGGAAGCTGTGAAGAACAAACAGGGTCCGGGTGAGAACAGAAGAGGGGGGTGATGCTGCCATGCCAGCGAGTCCATTCAGTCTGTACAGAGTTGCTTGGTAACTTCCATGGGGTAGGCAGGCTCTGCTGAATAAAGGGCTTCTCTCTGTGCTGAATAGTGTGCCCACTCAAACCCGCTGAGCTCTGCAATTTATCCCTCCTCGCTCTCCCATCCTCTCCCCCACTTTGTGCTCTCACACATGGCGCATCAATACACACATACAGTATTCACTCTGACAAAATACAGCACAGAGTTGTCAGCTTTGTTTATGGGCATTAAACCATTTTCTGAGCTGCATAAACAAACGGAAAAACCCTGTAACATTTAAAAACTATATACACAAGAACTGTGCGCTCTACAGACATTTTTGGATCTTCTGCACTGATTGAATCACTGTAGCAAAAACAGCATATGAAAAAAAGAAAAAAAAAACGCTGAGAGGAATCTACGGTACTGCATCGAGGCTGCAAAAATAGGCACACGTCACCGTGCAGTCATAAAGCAGACTGCAGCAAAACAGATAGAAAAGACCAGCTTCCCCTTTTCCTGGATTTTACTCCTCTGGAACAGTCCGAGGTCGGCCAATCTTAGGAAATCCACGTCAGTCATTGAGCTCAAAACCGATTTAACAGTTCAAATGTTTTCATCATGTTTCTTTTGCTAACTATACAAATTGGTGAACATTTTGCTCTCACCTGCCAGCCAGGTGCATATACTGTATGTACAATTTGTATCTCACATTTCATCATGTAGACACACTTAGTTTAATTATAAACATGTTCATTATGCACACTCCCCACGTCTTCTAATAGAAACTTTTTTTTGTCTGCCCACGTCTCATCTTCCCCTTCCTCTTTCCCTGTATCTCTCACTGCAAACAAACTGAACTCCCTCTCATTTCCATCTCCGATTAACCTGCTGCAGTATCTTACTCGTCTTTAACTGCGGACTCTTCCGCCTCTTTCCATGTCCCTCATGACTACTGGACTCTCTGTCCAGTGAATGAATCCTGGTTCCCTGGAGGTTGCATGTAGTAATGGATTCCTTGCTTTTTGTTTTATGCCGTGTCCCCCTGCCCGTCACTTGTTGTTTCCCGTGGCGCTGGGTTGCATGGTAACCTGTAGCCTCCGCTCCTTCAGTTCGGATAGGTCCAACACACTCAACCGGAGCTCCTTTGCACGAGACAGTATGATGATTGAGGAGATTCTGGCCCCAACAAAAGACACGGTAAGGTCTTTCTCATTCTTTTAATAATTTCTCACCCATATGTCATCCTCTCTAACATGTCCTCTTTCTCTAAGCCAACATATTTTCTTCTTTGCCATCTCTATTTGACTGTTCAAGTTCCCAAAGAAAGCCCATCACCTTTAGGGATCTGTTTTTCTACCGGTGGCCTAAAAGGGCATAACAGCAGTTGTGTTAGCCATGCGTGCTTTTGCCACAGTGTTGAGGATGACCGCATAGCACCTTAAGAAGAGTTTATCCAAACCTAAGGGCTTTAGGAGGCCCCCCGATGCTTTCACATGAAAAAGCGCAGTGCTCTGCAGAACTCTTCTTTCCTGTCCACTGATCGTGCTTGTAGCCAGAGGCAGAAACAGAAACTGTACTTTCAGAATAAATAATATTTGCTGAGTATCCCCCATTAGTCTGAACTGAAACGGGCCACAATATCTTAACCCAAAAACACTCAAGTTTTTCTGATGCCTAAGACTGTCACATTTAATTATCTGAAACTATACATTAGATCACCTTTGTTTTGAGACATACCAGTGCAGTCATTAGTACTGAAGGATTCTATTATTTAGGAGGTAAAGTCGTGATTTTTCTTTTCTCTTTTTTGTTATCTGGGATTGGAAATGATTTAATCAAACAAAGCATGATAAGTTCCTTTGACTGGACCAGACTTACTGTTTCCAACCTGATTTCTGAATTGTTTTCTTCTCCCTTAAGCTTCAGAGTGTCTGTAAAGACATCTCCTACTTGGTTGACCCTCTCAATAAGGTATAGCTGTTGCTGGATGTCAGACTTATTCATCCATTTTTCACTCACTGGCTCAGATTCCTTTCCTTTGGAGTTGTTTTTGTATTTTTGTTGGTTTTGGATGTATGCCAGTTTCATGTCTTCTTCACTGCTGGTTTTAGGTTGTGATCCTTCCCATGCTCCTGCACATGAATTCCATGATATCGTTTTTATACTAATTGTTTATTAACCTGGTTTTACTGTATGTCAGTGTGTATTTTATTTGTTTTTACCCCAGTTGTGGTGAGACTGTGAACACATGACAACACAAGCTGTTCCATACCATCCATGGCAGGAGGGGAGGGTCATTTCTGTCTGTGTTATAGATGATGGTGCCTTAGCTTCTGTTTCTTTTATTCCACTTTGGTTCATTTTCTTCCCTTTTCCTCCTCATTCTTTTCTGTTTTCCTTTTTTCCTTATCTTTGTCTTTGGATCCTCTCTTTCCAGCACCTTGCTGTGACCAGAGACTACAGTTCGGAGTGTATGCGGCGCTACAGCTGGACTCCTGACACCATGGACCACAGCCACAACACTGTGTCCAGCCCCATTCACTCCGGGTAAGAGCAGCTGCTTTGCTCACACACACACATATTCTGCATGCACATCCTTGTAACCACTGCTCAAAACCGTTGCGCTGCCTTTTGTTCTCCCCCTACATAGTCAATATTCAGCAAAGCTTGTTGCACTGATGCAGACAAGATGCAGGGCTGTGGGATTTCTGCAGTGCTGCTGCTCTACACATTACATTACAGCACGAAAAAACATAGTTATCATACCACAAGTCTGCAGACATGGGCCAGAAGTCCCCAGTGTGCACTGACACGGTGGTTTTTCTATCATTACACAAACACACTACAGGCTCTGTGTGAGCTCATGGTACAGTGGCTTGAGCATTTCATTTGTATAAACTGATAAAATGCTGCTTTCATGTCATGCACACACTTTGAATATATGACATCATAAAATGTTGAGGTCTGCTTTAAATAAACAGAGCTGTCATTGCACTGCGCTTAAGTGAGAACTACTTTGGTGTTACTCAGAAATGAAATACTGGGATCTATCATGTCCAATTTTGGTTGTGTATTTCTATTTTTGACTCATTTCTTGTGCAATTGTGTGAGTTGTTATTTTGTCATTTGTCTTATGTAGATGTCTTCCTTGATTTTTTTTTCTTTTCCTATTTTGTGTTTTTTTGTTTGTTTGTTTGTTTGTTTTTTTTTCTTCTTTCATCTTTAGTGGACATTGCAGATCCCAACAGTGCTTGTGAAACTCTGATACTAAAACTAGGTTCTGGGGGTTTGCCTCCTGCATTGTCTCCATGTGTTTATTTTGCAGCCTCTCCTCCCCGCTCCCTCAGTATGACTCCAGGTGATGACTGAGTTCGCTGCTTACAACCATGATGCCGCAGTGATGTCACTCCCTCCTCCACCTCTGTCTCCCTCTCATCTCGTCATCTGTCTCTTCTCTGTCCAGTCTGTGCTCGTCTCATCTGTGTGGTCTGGTCTTTCATCTGCACTGCCTAGATATTAGAAGTGTGTTGGGAGTTTCATTTATGTGCCATTTCTCTCTCTCTCTTTCATGGTGCACATTAAGACTAAATCTTCCACAAAATTTTTCAGGATTCTGCTTTTTGCAGCATATTAAGTAGAAAAAGCAACACTTGCAGTGAGAGTTGTTCTACACCTTCACACAAACTCATCCTTTCATGTTGTGTGATCATTGATTATATTAATGGGATGCCAAAACATGCTCTTGATTTGAACAATAGCACAGCAGTCACATTAACCTAATCTTGGTGAAACATTTGTGAGAAGTGTTTAATATTTGATCACAGCTGCTTTAGAGGGACTGAATCTTTGACAACAGTCTCACCTTCAGACTCAGAACTGGAAACTAAACTTTCTGCCACTTCATTAGCGCCCCGTTTAGTTTCAGATGGTGTTTGATGTTCTAGATTTAGGCAGCTGAAGGTGAGAACTGACAAGTTTCAGAGCTCAAAGCATCTTTTTTTCTTTTCTCTTTCGTCCTTCCTCTTCCTCTCTCTGTTTTTTGTTTTTTTGTTCTTTTTTTGTTAATTTCTCTCTTTTCCGTACTTTATTTGGGTGTACGGTGATCACAGCATGGGAATCGTCCTCCTCACTTATGTCCATGGCTTCTGTCTATCTTTCTTTTTTGTCTTGTTTGTCTCCTCTGACGTTCCTCTTTTTCCCTCCTCCAGGTTCCTCGTCAGCTTCATGGTGGATGCCCGTGGTGGTTCCATGAGAGGCAGCCGCCACAACGGCATGCGTATCATCATCCCTCCCCGGAAGTGCACTGCGCCCACACGCATTACCTGTCGCTTGGCCAAAAGGCACAAGCTGGCTTATCCCCCGCCTATGGTGGAGGGGGAGGGGCTTGTCAGCCGGCTGGTGGAGGTCGGACCTGCTGGCGCTCAGTTCCTTGGGTACGCTTTTTAACGAGACAGAGGGAGTTCATCTGCTCAAAATATTGCTTCAAAACAGCTAATCAGTCGTTGAAATCCTGCTTTCTCCTTCAGCCCGGTGATTGTTGAGATTCCTCATTTTGGTTCGATGCGAGGGAAAGAAAGGGAGCTGATTGTTTTGAGGAGTGATAATGGTGACACCTGGAAGGAGCACCAGTTTGATGCCAGACCAGAGGACCTCACTGAGCTGCTTGCTGGAATGGATGAAGGTAAAGAGGCTGTTTTTAAGCAGCCATAAATGAATGGGTGCTGGTGAACTTTTTCTTTTTTTTTCTTTTTTTTCTCTTGCATCTTGTACTCTATGTCAGTTGGTGTCATAGAAAACCAGATTTTTGTGTTCTTTCTTATTCCTTTATATAATCAGAATTCATGTTTTTGGATTTATTAGAAAGAATACAGCAGAAATGACATAAACCACATTACTGAAAATATTTTCTGACACAGAGCTGGACAGTCCTGCTGAGTTGGAGAAGAAGCGCATTTGCCGCATCGTCACCAGAGATTTTCCACAGTATTTTGCTGTGGTGTCACGGATCAAGCAGGAGTCTAATCACATGGGTCCTGACGGAGGCATACTGTCCTGCAGCACTGTGCCCATGGTCCAAGCCTCATTCCCGCAAGGGGCTCTCACCAAAAGAATTAGAGTTGGCCTGCAGGTACAGAAGGACTTCTTGAATCAGCTTAAATTCAAGTCCTTTTTAAAAAATTTCTTTGCAAATATCATGCACTTTCTTATTGCCTATTTACAACTGTCCTATTTTTGTTAAGTATTTAAATCTACTTGTCATGCCTGATCGTTAATTTCATGTTACATTCAAAAAAAGGTCTGACTGAGCATTTCTGGAAGTTTGATCAGCTGACTAAAAGTTAATTTTTTTGTCATTCTCTGGCTTCCTGCGTTCCTCTGTAGGCCCAGCCTGTGCCAGATGAAATGGTGAGGGCGATCCTTGGAAACAGGGCCACCTTCAGCCCAATTGTCACAGTAGAGCCCCGGAGGAGAAAGTTCCACAAGCCGATCACCATGACGATCCCCGTCCCACCTAGATCGGCAGAAGGCCATCCCAGCGGTCACCGAGGCGACTCTGCACCGTGCCTCCGTCTGCTCTGCAGCATCACAGGCAAGTTGACCTACAGAGAACTAGAGCATGAAAGCATCTCTGTGTTGCTTCTAACCAAACGGCCTCTGCTGGACTTATTACAAGTAACTGAGCCCTGAGTTATGTCAAAAGAAGCTTAGCAGTCAGTTCATGCTTGGATTTCTCACACTGGTTGATGTAATAACCAAACTGGATGGTAGTGGCCTCTTCAGGCCTGTTTATCATTTAAAATCCCACCAGTTCACAAAGTGAAAATGATGATCTAATAATGTCAAAGGAAGACAAGAATGAAAGCTAAACAACAGGCTGTGCTGGAGGGGCAGGTAGCTGATATTTTGATCCTGTATCCTACAGGAGGGACGTCTCCTGCACAGTGGGAGGACATCACAGGAACCACACCTCTGTCCTTTGTAACAGACTGTGTCTCCTTCACCACAAATGTGTCGGCCAGGTGAGATATACACACACATCACATTGACTTTGCGGATCAGAAGTAGATGCCATTAATGCAGATGCTAAAAGTGTCTAA
Organism: Atherinomorus stipes; assembly: GCA_023101725.1. Classification (NCBI taxonomy): domain Eukaryota; kingdom Metazoa; phylum Chordata; class Actinopteri; order Atheriniformes; family Atherinidae; genus Atherinomorus; species Atherinomorus stipes. The sequence continues at coordinate 157,517 of JALJCO010012783.1, forward strand.
AAATCTTACACAAATAATTCAGTTTTATTTGACAAAGCTTCAAGTTACAGTATGTCTATATAATAAAAAAGAATGTTCCAAAATTCTTAAATATATACCAAAATTTTAACCAGTGCAGTAAAATATATGTTGAATGGGACACAGCCTATTTGGCTCCCTGTTGTTCTCATATTTAAGTCTTCTCTTCAATTCTCTTTGAAGATTATGCAAAAACCTAGTTTCCGTTAGCCATGAATGTAAAAGAGCATACTGGTCCTTGTAGAAATCTCTGTGCAATAAAAATGTGTGAAAATGCGTTATTTGATTAAAGTATGTTTTTTTCAAATAAAAAGTTTACAAAATGCATCTCTCCTTTTTTGTTGTTTATTTTTTTAGACATTTTGATAGACAAGATTCTAAATAGACAAGGTCATGAAAAATTAATTGATGACAGCAGTTGGACTAGCTTCACCTTCCACTTTCACATATATCATGAATCTATATCATGCTTAATATTAATATGTATGTTAAGTAAATCACTGCCAGAAAACCCTGAGATGACTCAACAGTCAAATGTACAATGCTGCAGGTCCCACCCCGAAGGTTCATGTTAATCTTAAAGTACAACCTTCTTCTTATCTGATTTGGCCCTGGTTTCTGCAGTAAAAAGCAGAGGAATCTGAGAAAAATATGACCCCACATAACAAACTGTGATAGTATGTTACCAAAAAACAATGAGAGGTTGGCAGTAAATATTAAAATGCATCACAATAGAGAAGCTCAAATTACAATTTCCTGTCAACTGAACTGAGAACATTTACAAGTTTTTCAGATCATCTTTTTGAAGCATTCGGCTGAACTGACCTCTGTTTAGCAGCTTTTTGGTTACTGTGTGCAAAGTCATGAACTCTCATCTTAGCTAGATTTAAGTCATGTGGTGAGTGTTCTGCTAGATATTAACAGAGCTCCCTTTGCTACTCTGCAATTAGATTGCTACACAGCTGTCATGTGTCTGAAGGCCACCTTAAAAGAAATAATACAGCTTGTCTGACTTATTGCTTGTGATAACTGATTGTTTACACTGCAGAGCTGCAGCCTAATGAAATGTATGATTAAAGAGCTGTTATGTTTCCAAATCTATATTGTCTTCTCACTCTCTTCACCTCCTCCCATACTTCCGATCTTTCTTCCTCAGGTTCTGGCTCGCAGACTGTCACCAGATTCCTGAGACGGTGAGTTTAGCGTCTCAGTTATACCGGGAGCTGATCTGCGTGCCGTACCTGGCCAAGTTTGTGGTGTTCGCTAAGATGAACGACGCCATTGAGGCTAGGCTGCGCTGCTTCTGCATGACGGACGACAAGGTGGACAAAACCCTGGAGCAGCAGGAGAACTTTGAGGAGGTGGCCCGGAGCAAAGACATTGAGGTGAGGCACTCATGCAGACATACAAGCACTCCTCTGCAGGAGAAGAGTCTAAAGCCCTTTTCACACATAACTCATGAATTTAGTAACATTTATGGATTCATGAACTTGTTAAAGGGATGGCATACAGACATTTGTCACTTTTCTATTAATGTTCCTAATGCTTCATTCACACCTGCCTGTGATGGTGACAGAAAGAGCGATGGTGTATGCTTGCGGTTCACATGCTAAACAACAGTGGATGGATTGTGGTATAATGTTTTTTTTATTGTATTTGTGTTCTGACAACAATCTCTCGATTGAAACAACCAGATAAAAGCATGCCAAACTTTCTCTTTTTGTGTGAAAAATAGTGGAGGTGGATGGATACAGCTAAAAATGTCTCCCTCCTACACTGTAGTGTAGCCGCATAGCTGCTGTTTACGCAAACAAAAGGTGATGTTTGCTTTAGCTGGTGACACTTTTCTCACCATCACTGCTTTTTGCCAAAGGAAAAATTAAATAAACTAAAAATAACTAAAAATCTGTTTAGTTACAGAGTTTTTTTTTTTTATATCACAATATTTTTGATGGCAAAAGAAAATGTAGTGATGGGGGGGAGTGTTGAAAATATTCATATAAAGTCACAGTGCTCAAGCTACAGCTCAAACACTCGTTTATCCTTTCTTTAGTGTAGTTACAACAGTTCAAACTCCAGTCATGGTGAAAGGGAAGTGTATGTGTAATTAGCTCCAGCTTAATCACATTTTGTGTAAAATATTACGGTAAAATAACAGGATGGTCATTCACTTATTACCACTATGTTCACTCGTCAAAAGAAAAATGGAAAGTAGTGTTGGGTGATATGCAATATGATATCTGTTTCTTCCTCCTTCATATCTTGTAGTTTGATAATATAGTTTTTTATCAACGTACTTCTGCAGGTTCTTGAGGGCAAACCTATCCATGTGGATTGCTATGGCAACCTGTCACCTCTCACAAAAAGTGGGCAGCAACTGGTTTTTAACTTCTACTCCTTCAAGGAAAACAGACTTCCATTCAACGTGAAGGTATTTAAATGTCCTCCTTGTTTATTTATAATTTAAAAAAATCCTGTGTCTGATGCACTTTTTATTGAAAATAAATAGAAATAGCGTGACATTTTGTAGAATCAAATGAATGAGATTGTTTTGATTCTTCATATTTATAGTTCATATGCAGTATTAACTTTGATGAAGTGTTGTGCAAACAGCTGAGAAAAAAAAACCCAGAAATTCCTGCTTCTGAAGTTAGGAAGAAAAACTTGCAGTGTTAACCTGCAGTTTTGTTCAGCTGCTGATGCAACCTTTTTGCCATTCCCTACAGATCAGAGATATGGGTCAGGAGCCTTGTGGCCGTCTCTCCTTCCTAAGAGAGCCCAAAACCATGAAAGGCCTTCCACAGACTGCAATATGCAATCTGAATATCACACTGCCAACCCACAAGAAGGTAGGATCACCATATTTGAATGGTACATCCTGTTAGGCCACATCATCTCATCTCCGTGTAAAAAATTTGCCAGACTGAGAGCAATGCCGTCCTGACATTAAAAGAAACTACCGAAGCCCATTTGGCCCAGAGTTGACTGCCTGCTGCTTGTGTCTTTTATCAGTGTTAAAGCCTGTGCCAGTCATAAGACCCCACAACGTACACACACAGCCACACATGCACACCTTGCTTTGTTCAGTTGCCTGGCTCACTGTGGGCACACAAGAAGTCTGCAAAAAGAAAAAAAGATACTTCTGATTTGTTTGTTTGTTGTGGTGTTGATTGATCACAAGAAACTGTAATTATTTTGCTTTTGCTTTTGTTATTTTGCTTGTTTGTTTTCTCTATTAATCCATAGATTTTTTATGATGCATTTTGTTGTTTTTGCTGCTCCATTTTCATCCCCTGAGTTTTTATTTCCACCTCCCCGCTCACTAAAATGCCCTGCTCTCCATTGTGTCATCTCTCTCCTCTCCTGCAATGCATCTTGGAATACCACAGGATATGGAGTCTGATCCTGATGATGAGGTAAACAGATTCTTCATCATCACATGGAAACGCTTCTTATGTTTTTTTTTTTTTTTTTTTTTTAAGCTGGCTTTATTGCAGATGCTTTAATAAATATGTGTGATGCATATAATTTTTCTCTGTGTGGTACCCGAGTCTGTGAGATGCTGCTAATGGCATTTTTTTTAACACAGCGATGGTATTAACATGATCCTATGTAGTGCATGAGTGGGAATGGCAGTTGTTTTAATTTATGGTTGTCTTCATCCCAAGCCAAGCGGAGCAGACTGCTGTGCCACATCTCAGCTTGTTTTTCATCTCTATCTTCCTTCCCATACATGCTCAACAGGACCTCATCATTACTAACACATAGGGATTCTGGTATTATTTGTCAGCTTAAAATGAAATCATCTCTCTAATTTGTCCACTTCTTCTTTGTTATGGTGTCTTTGGGGTCGCCCTTGTTTCCTACCCCTATGTGCCAGACTTGTGTGTGACAAGAATACTGACACTCAACTGCATGCCAGAAACATTTGTTGAAAGATGTATATAAAACAGACATATATATGATAAAAGGTGCTGTTTTTCTATTTTAGAACTTGGCAACATGTTCTACAAATATGTCCTCTCACTTTCTGTGGAACAGATAAGCACCCAAACTGCTGCATGTTTGGGTGACAGTAGCAAAACATCACAGCCTTATGTTCTCATTAAAGCCAAGCAATTAATTTGATTATACCAGGATTTTCATGGAGCCTCATAATTACAAAATTGACTGAATTCCACTACTGTACTCGCTGTAATTTAATAAGGTTACTGTGACATCCCACCAGATATTGAACTAAGGAATACATCTGAAAGACGAGATTTATTTGACATGACAGACCTTTTTAGAAGTTGAACTTTGCTTGTGCTTGCAACTAAATAGAGCAAGCCACTTGTAGTTTGCAGTTATTTAATGTCAGGGACAATGATACATGCAACAAATGAAGAAGTGTAAGGAAACACTCCATTCCTCTCCAGAAAACACACCTGCAGCACCTCCATGCGCTAGTACTAACAGCATGTATAGATTCACTAAAAACAGGACCACTTCTGTGCACTGTAATATCTAAGCTGATATTAATAGTTTTCCCTAACATTGATAGCTTAGAACCCAATATCTTCATTTTTTTATGTTAAAGCTTTTTTTGTTCTTTTTTTGTTTGTTTCAGACTGAAAAGCCAGAGAGACGTCATACCTTTGCCTCCTTAGCTTTGCGTAAGCGCTACAGCTATTTGACCGACCCAGCAGCGAGTGAGTGCCCCTTTTTACTTTAATTAATTTCTTGAGTTGAGATATTGTTGTGATATCAATCAGTTTTAGTGTCTGAAGGTCCCATTGCTCCATGATTCTTTCATATACATGAGTATAGAAAGAGATCTACCTGACAAAACATGATCATCAGTCATTTATTCTCACCACCGGACACATCCTCATACATCATCTGCTACTCATGAAACATTTGCGTGGTTAACTGTGTGTTACGCTTCGCTTACCCACTCCAAAAATGTCTCCCTGTTTCTACTGTTTTGTCATTTTTTCCATTTGCGTGGAAGCACTGGGGATCAATGTCTGTCTGTTCATGTATCATTTGAAAGAAAATTGTTTGCATTCATGTCAAATAAAATATATTCTTTTGAATTGTTCCCATTTTTCAGTGGCCATTTCACTCTTTTATTGGCTTTATGATTGTGTGCGGCTGTGTACATTAATGTTCAACAGGTTGCACTTCACATTAACTTTATTTACTGCACAGTAACTCTATGCTCATACAAGAGTTTTGCATTGCAGTTGTGTATTATTTGATAAAATATAAAATATTTACATAAGTATTACTTCAGAGCTGTTGATAGCATAAAGAGCTATGACTGCTGATGAGGTGGTTTATTATTATTGAAGGACAAACTAGATTAATCATTAAATTAGCTAATTTAATGACTAAATTACCCTTTTGTGAAGTGCAACCTCATATTTTAAGTGATAACTAAATAATTAAGGTTATTTTTTGTTTTAAATCATATGCACTTGTGGGGTCCTCTGGCATTTAATATATATTGATTTGAGGATAATACATTTTTATTAGATGCATACAGTCAAAGGCACTATTACTAGGAGTCAAATAGATTGAGCACATCAAAAGTCAATGGAATTGTATTATTTGGTTACCATGTCTCCTTTGTCATCTGTACCATTTGTCAGTTTTGTTCTTATCCTTGCTTCATTCTGTATCAGATGTATTTTGTCATTTAGCCATCATCATTTTACATATGAGGTTTTCTTATATTTTATGTGTAAAATTTTTGCCTTGCTGTTTTGAAAAATTCCCTTTCTGACTGACTCAAATTTCTCTTTCTGGTTTTTATGTTTTATTTCAAATTATTTTTTGTTGATTTTATGTTTACTTATTGCTTTGATTTGAAATTATTGTTGAAGAAACATCTGATCGAAGCTCGCCGAGAACACAGCCTTCTAGCTACCCTCACAAACCTGTCTTTTCAACGAGATCTTATCAGGCGTGGTCGCCTGTTCCTGTCGCCGTCCCCAGCCAAGCCAAGTCCGGGTTTGGTTCCCTCTCCAGCTCGTCATCCAACACGCCTTCTGCCTCTCCATTAAAGTCTGTCTGGTCCATCAACTCTGCTTCCCCCATCAAGACCAACATCCCTGGATCACCTGCCTCCTCTGTAAAGTCAGTTAGTGACACAGCCTCTCCCATCCGATCTTACAGAACCATCTCCTCTCCCATAAAAACTGTTGTCCAGCAAGCCCAGTACCCTGTTCAGGTCACCCCCAGTCCCCTTGCCTCACCAGGCAAAAGTGCCCCAGACCCTTTATCTGTCAAAGGACTGGGAGCATTGTCTGCCAGGACCTCCCCCATAACTGCCTCTGGAGGAGGAAATGCTCTCCTTGAAAGAACATCCATGGGTCTGACCCCGCCAACCTCTCCCAAATCCTCTCTAAGTATGTTTGGTTCTCCTCTGTCATATAAGACCATGTTGGGAAACTCTAGCACAACATCTTCCTCCTCACCAATAAAAACTGTCCCTGGTCTCTCTTCTGTGCGTTCCTTTGCCTCAGATGCCACTGCACCTGCAAGAAACCTGTTTGCCTCACTTTCATCGCCACTAAAATCCAACACCCCTCCAAGCGCAGCAGCTCTGATCAATGGAACTGTGTCACCTACACAGTACCGCTCTTCATCCCCAACATCTCTTCTCACCAGCAGTCTGCAAGAGAGAATACAAGCAACCACCAATGCTGCAACTACAAGTGTCAATGCAGCATTTGATGAGGTAGAAAAGACATTCAATTCTTGCTCTGCAGGCTATGGCACCCTCAAGTCCTTGTCCTCCTCTGCATCATCCTCATATCAATCCATTAGGTCATCAGCTTCTAGTTCCCTTTACGCCTCTTTGAGAGCCCCTCCTAATGCCACCACAGCTGTAACATCCAGCACAATGACTGTTCCAGTGTACTCCGTTATTAACGTGCTGCCAGAGCCCCAATTTAAAAAGTTGCCTGAGGTGTCCAAATCAGCTGCTGCTCTTCTGTCTCCAAGGAAGACTGTGCCCTCTGAGGTGAATTCTCAGTCATCCTTTGCCAGAACTCTTTCCCCCATCAAAGCCCCTATCTTTTCACCTGGGATCAAATCCAGCACTGCGTCACCACTGTCATCCAGCCAAGAGATTTTGAAGGATGTAGCTGAAATGAAAGAAGACTTGATAAGAATGTCAGCCATTTTGCAGACAGACCCAAATTCTATGGCCAGTAAAGGATTTCAGTCGGACTCTCCCAAAGAGAGCAAGATAGAGGATGAGGAGCCATATCGGATTGTTGAGAAAGTAAAGCAAGACTTGGTAAAAGTTAGTGAAATTCTCACCAAAGATGCTGGGAAGGATGGCAGGGGCTCCCCAGCAAGGGGTTCTTTGGATGACATCCATTTCTCAAAAGTACAAGTTGAACAACCACCCAGCAACTGGAGCTACCCACCAAGATATGAGACAGTGGTTCCACAAGCCAAGTCCAAAATAATACCTGACAGAGATTTCAATCTCTCCAAAGTGGTTGACTACCTTGCCAATGATGTGGGCAGCAGCTCCTTCTCCAAAATGCATGACACAAAGCATAAAGCAGATGAGGGCAAAAGAGAAGGAGAGGGCAAAGAGAAGCAGAAACGAGTCTTGAAACCAACCATAGCAGTTCAAGAGCACAAGTTGAAAATGCCTCCAACAAATATGCGATCTTCACCTTCAGACAGAGAAATCAGTAAAGTAGCAGATGCACTGTTTGGAGCAGAAACTGTGCTAGAATCCCCTGATGATATCTCACACGAACAGGACAAAAGTCCTCTCTCAGACAGTGGGTTTGAGACCAGGAGTGAGAGGACACCTTCTGCCCCACAAAGTGCAGAAGGCATGGGTCCCAAGGCCCTTTTTCAAGACATCCCAGTTCCGCCAGTGATCACCGAGACTAGGACTGAGGTTGTCCATGTTATCAGGAGCTATGAGCCAGAGGATGACAAACAGCTTGCAATGGAGGATGCACATACTGTCCGTTATATTGATTCAGATTCTAAAAACCATCAGATTCAATCTCCATCAACCCCAGACCAAAGTAAATGTTATTCAGTAAAGGTTAGCCCTGATGAGGATCCAATGGGGAAAGGGATGAGGGTAAAGGAGGAAACTCACATCACTACCACCACCAGAATGGTCTACCATAAACCGCCTGGCAAAGAAACAGCATCAGAGAGATGTGAGGAAACAATGTCTGTGCATGATATAATGAAGGCTTTTCAGTCAGGCAAGGATCCATCTAGAGAGCTGGCCGGATTGTTTGAACACAAGTCTGGCAATGACGAAACATCACAAAGGGTCCTTGATGACATCAACTCCAAACCTAAGGTTGAAAGAATAATTGAGGTTCACATTGAAAAGGGCAATAAAGCAGAACCAACAGAAGTCATTATCAGAGAGACAAAAAACCAAACAGAGAAGGAAATGTATTACTACCCAGGAAGTAGACAAGAAGATGAAGAGCCTGAGGAGTCACTTCCAGTCTACCTTGACTCCCCCAGAGTGAACACACCGATGTCCCAGGAAGAAGACAGTCGTCCTAGTTCAGCCCAGCTCATGACAGATGACTCTTACAAAGCACTGAAGCTACTTAGCCAGCAATCTGTAGAGTACAATGAGGATGAATTATCAGAGCTAAGGGGGAATCCTACAATTTTGCAGAGAAAATGCTACTTTCTGAGAAATTTGACCAGTCTCATTCTGACACAGAAGAGTATCTAAGAGATAGGTCTCGTTTCCACTCCCCAGACAGAAGCAGTCACAGTGAGGGTAGATCAGTAGGTCCCAGAACAGAGTATGTCTTTAGATCATCAAGAAATGTCTTTGACAAATCTGGACGAATGGCCAATGTCGATGATAGCTTTGACAAACTCACTCTTCTGCAGTATTCCTCTGAGCCTGGTAGCCCAAAGCAGTCTGTTTGGATGAGAGTCTCTGATGATGCTCAGAATAAGGAAAGAGAACAGCTTATGTATGAGGACAGAGTGGACAGGACTGTAAAAGAGGCAGAAGAGAAACTAAGTGAGGTCTCTCAATTCTTTCGGGATAAAACGGAACAGCTCAATGATGAACTCTCATCTCCAGAGAAAAAATCTCGCAGACCAGACTTCAGAGAATCACGATCAGGACCCAGTTCAACACAAAGTAGTCCAGAGAGGTCTCCCTATAGAAGTGGGGGTAGTGGGGAAGAGTGGAGCAGAGAAAGGCTAAGAGACAGATTTGGTTCCAGTGACAGAAAATGTGCCAGTTTACCCAGCAGTCCTGAAAGGAGAGTATTGCAGCAGTTCAGTGATGCAGACCCAAGAAAACAAGGAGACAGCAAATTGCAAGGAAGTGAAAGTCCTAAACCTTTTCAAATGTGTTCTTCCAAGGTCAGTGCAGTGAGGCTAAAGTTTGAGCAGGAGGCTCAAAGGCAAGAAAGGAGTCCTCAAGGTGGTCAAAGTCAAAACCCTCCTGTCAGAAAACTCCAGGAAACTAAGCTTCCTGTGTATCAGGTATTTGCTGGCTCTAATACTCCAAAAGCACCAGACAGTCCAGGAAGTCAGAGGAAATCTCTGGAGAGTGAGTCAAATAAATTCTCACCCAAGATCAGTGCAAAAGATCAGGAAGAGAACAAACTGTTCAAAACATGGGAGAGCCAAGGGTATGGACATTATAAACCTCAATCTCCCAAACTTTCTCATTCTCCTATCCATGATAGTTCAAAAGACTGCAACAACAGTGAATCCCAAAGACAAGAAACGACTAAGAAAATAATCTACACGGAATTTGTTGTTCGAGAAAGTCCAAATAGCAATGATGGTCTAAAAAAAAACTCGGAATCACAAATTCCAGTAAGAAAGACATCTAATTTCTCAGAAAATAGCAAATCCACATCTTTAAGATTAGATGAACCTCATCAAAAGTCTGGTTCTCATACACCTACTTTAGCTAGAAATCGGTTACACAGTAGCTCTGAATCCAATAAGTCTACTCGTGGATCATCGGTAGGAAAATCCACAGGCTCATCAGAGAGTAGCCAGTCAATTGTAGTGTGTAATGGTGTTGATGGTGACCAAGTAGAGTATATGGATCAAGTAACTCCTGTAGTTGTCACTGAGGGCTTCAAAGACATTAAACCCTTGCCTGTGTATGTCAGCATCCAAGTAGGGAAGCAGTATGAGAAGGAAACGGCCTCAGGGCAGCTGGGAACATACAAAAAGATAGTAAGCCATGAGAGTAGAACAGTGCATGAGACTAGGGGGGCATTTTACAGTGTCAAACAAAAGCAGTCTCCATCTCCTCAAGGAAGTCCAGAAGATGACACTTTAGAACAAGTGACTTTCATGGACAGCTCTGGGAAAAGTCCTGTTACCCCTGAGACCCCCAGCTCAGAGGAAGTTAGTCTGACCTCCAGAACGCCAGACTCTGTGATAGGCTTCATGCCTGGCATGCCTAGCCCTATCCCAGAAGAATCCGAAGAGTCAGAGGGGAAGACATTCATCTACAAAGAGCCCTCCAAGGAGAAATCCAAGCCAGCGTCTCCAGAGAATCACAGTAAAAAGCCTGGTGGGGACAGAGGGAAGTCAAAGGACAAGAGAGTGGCTTATATAGAATTTCCACCACCTCCTCCTTTAGAGGCAGAGCAGTCTGATCCTGAGAAAAGGGGTTTGTGTGCTTCCTCTGAGGCAGAAACAGAAATGATGGAGGTGAACCTCCAAGAGGAGCATGATAGGCACCTCTTAGCTGAGCCAATCATCAGGGTCCAGCCTCCATCTCCAATCCCCCCTGGAGCTGACAACAGTGACTCAAGTGATGATGAGTCTGTCTTCCATCCCATCCCTATTAAAAAGTACACTTTCAAAATGAAGGAAGAAGGAGAAAAACGTCAGAAACCCAAAAGGTCAGAGAAAAATGGAAATAATAAAGAGTCTGGGGTGAATGGTGTTGTAAAGGGTGAGGATGCTGACTTTGAACAAAATGGAAATGACCAGTCAATCACTGACTGCTCCATAGCAACTACCGCAGAGTTCTCCCATGATACAGATGCTACTGAAATAGACTCTCTAGATGGTTATGACCTTCAGGATGAGGATGATGGACTGAGTGAGGACCCTAAAACCTCGAGTCTGTCAAATGATGGAAAAACCACTGACCGTTCATTTAGTCAGTCTAAGCTTGAAGTGATAGAGGAAGAGAAATGTGAAGATGGGAGTGATAATGGAAAGACAAAAAATGGTGCATCTGCAGCAAAAAGTAGTGGAGATGAAAAAGATTACACCCTTGAAGGAAGACATCCAGATAGGCAGGGCTTTGGAGAAAACTACTTTGGCTACCAACTTGAGGAGGAGTTGAACTCAACCTTCAAAACTGTTGCCACCAAAGGCCTGGACTTTGACCCTTGGTCCACAAAAGGAGTTGATAACGAAGGGGTTTTTGAGTCCAAAGCAAAAGAGGAGGATCCCAAGCCCTTCGGTTTATCAGTGGAGGACAAGTCACAGGCTACTACACCTGACACAACCCCTGCTCGAACACCAACTGATGAGAGCACACCAACTAGTGAACCTAACCCCTTCCCTTTCCACGAAGGGAAGATGTTTGAGATGACACGCAGTGGTGCTATTGACATGAGCAAGCGGGACTTTGTTGAAGAGAGGCTTCAGTTTTTCCAGATTGGTGAGCATTCCTCTGACCCTAAAACAGGGGAAAAGGGGAGAGGGGGCAAGATCCTGGGGGTACTTTCCTCTCAGTCAAAAGCAGGGGAGAGATCCACAGTAGACGGAAAGGTGAAGGTTGTAGATACTACCTTAGACAGCAGCACTACACCAACAACACCAGCATCAACTACAGCAAAATGCAGCCCTGCACAGCCTGGCAGTGACACTGGCTATGCTGGTACTGATGCCCCCGCCTGTGAAGCCATAGCTGAGACTGCCTCCTCATGTACAATCACAGCCTCTAAGGTTGATTCCAAATTACGCACTCCTATTAAGATGGGAATAGCTGCCTCTATAACTGTGAAAAAAGACTCAGGGGATCTCACCGAATGTAAAACTGAGATGTCAGAGAGTCAGATGGTGCCAGAGAGAGTTAGTATAGAGGGTCAGTGTGCAGAGAAACAGTCTAGCAGTCACACTGAGCCCAGACTAGAACGAAGAGATTACCCCTCTGAAAACAGCAACAACAACAATAACCTTGAGTCCTCAAGTGTTCAGGCCAACTACATTCAGTGTGGTAGTGTGGTATTCAATTTACAGTCCTCCTCTGAGCCCACCCTTCAGAAAGCTAGCAGGATAGAAACACTCTGCTGCAGGGATTTAGATGAGAGTGTGGAAATGCACAACAGCAGTCAGGTGCAGGAGCAGAAAAATGAAACAGTTAAAGAAAATGAGGTGAAGCAGCCCAAGTCAAGACTTCCAGTGAAAGCATCAGGATGGTCCTTTCATACACAGGGAACAGCCATTGGGAAACAGAAGCCTAAACAAGTACTTACAGCTGAGGTCAGGAAAAGAGAGCCAGCCATAGCCAAAGTAGAGCCCAGGTCTAGGATACCTGTCAAAGATGTTAAGAAGAGTAGTCCTGCTGCCCCAGCTAGCTCACCTGTTTCAGTTCGAGTTACCTCACAGCCAATGAAGACATTGAACACCGAGAGATCAGCCATACAGTTGCCCACAAGACTCCCACTTAAGGACAGGCCTCAGGTCAGCAGTTTCACAAGCGAGGGAGCAAGTAGGCAGGGCAGACAAGAGAACCCTAGTGAGATTTGTAAACGCACCATCGAATACTTTAAAGACATTAGCGGGGAGACGCTAAAGTTGGTGGACCGCCTGTCAGACGAGGAGAAAAAGACGCAGACAGAGCAGTCGGAGGAAGACAGCACCTCCCGGAGCACCTCTCTGTCGGACGCCTCCCAGCCTTCCCAGCCCTCCCAGCCCTCCCGCTCATCCAGGTCTGGTAGAGGTTCGAGGGCTGAGGCCGGGGCCGCGTCCGTAAGGGCAAAGGTGGCGACGACGGACAGGGCCTCCGGCAGTGAGAGGAGCAGGAGGAGTAGGCGGACTGGTGGGAAGGAGGGCAGTCAGGGACTCACAGGGTCTCGAACGCCTCCCATCGCGGAGATCAAGCCTAGTTTGTAAAACTTTCACACTATGTTTAAAATACATCTATATATTTGAATATGTCACTTTTAGTTGCATGACATCGTTGTGATCGTTTAATGACTGGAATGCCTGTGGCGTGTTTACATATTCTCTTCAGAACAGTAGCTGTCATTAAAATTTATTTTCTTGTCATTGATGTACTGTGTACTGTATTGTCTATGTTGCAAGATTTTCTTTCTCCTGTTTCCCTCTTTCAACCCTGTAAAAATTCTGTATGAGGGAGTGAGCATGCCAGTAGTAATGGCTGGTCACTGTCACAACCAGCCCCCTGTTTTGACCACTCCCTGGTCTGTCTGTCTGTCTGTGCAGGGTGGTTACTAATTTATTGTAGTAGCTTGTCATAGAATTTGTCATGTTATTGTCCTTGAAACTAACTAGTGTTTACAAAAAACACAAAGTGTCTTCGCATGTTGACATTTTAGATTCTAACATAGACTTTTCCACCCTAGATTCGTAGAACTACAATTCTGTCCTTGAGAGTCTTGTTATGTTGTGTTTTGTGTGGTTCTCATGACAGTTACTGCCTGCTTAGAGGATACATACCACAAACAGTCACAGAGCACCACTTACTCTATGGACACATTTAAGTTGCCCATAATGTCTCAAGTATGAAATATCCTTTTCTTGCCATCTCTGGAAAATGATTAAATTAATCCATAGTAGTTAAACATTTAAAAGTTAACTACTTAAGTGCAGCCATGATGGATGTTAATAAAACTGCATATTTTAGCAAAATCTGTTAAAATGGACAGATGCCCTTAGTGAAGCTGAGATCACTTAGTCAATTCCATGAAAAAAACATATTTAAAAGTTTTGAGAACAAGTGGCCAGAAAAGGAAAATTACTCATTTATTTTTCTTATACATTGGTGTACAAGGGATGTATAAAATTAATTATATTAATTTATTATTGTCCTTATTTTTTTTACCAGGTCCCCAGAGTCCGTGTGAGCGAACGGACTTGCGCATGGCTATTGTTGCAGATCACCTGGGTCTCAGCTGGACAGGTAAGAGTCAGATAACAGTCTCTCAAAGGGTCCTGTCATTCTTAAACAGTGTTGTTTACTGCCATCTTGAGGCTAAATGAATGCATTACAAATGGTTCAGTCATCTGTGATGTGTTCTTGGCCAAATCCCAATTTCAACGCTAAAGGATTTGGACTTTGAGGTGTATTTCTGTTAAGTCAGAGCGGTTACATATCAATTGCATATGAGCTCTGATAGATTTTTTTCCAACACTATTTTCTGTCTGTGAGTGCACATTGTTGCAAACTCTTCTGCAGGAATTGTCACGTGTACATGGTAATGCTGTCATCTAGAAAATGTTGCTGCACAACTCAGCCATGAACTATGGGAGGGATAAGATGGGCTAAGAAGTTTAACTTAACAGTAGTGTTTAGTCCTTGCAGTGGATATTGTGAGTGAGTTATCATATTGCCTTGAAACACCAAACTAAAGTTGTGATCATTAACTAAGGTAATACCCAGCTGATTAAAAACAGGTGTTTACTAATAGTCATTTTAACCCCTCTCATTCCTCTACGTGCACTATTAAACATAAGTATACAGTATAAGTTAGAGATGCTGTTTGTATCCCATCACAGAGCTGGCTCGGGAGATGAACTTCACAGTGGATGAGATCAACCACATCAGACTAGAGAACCCTAACTCTCTCACAGCACAGAGCTTCATGCTTCTTAAGAAATGGGTCAGTCGGGAAGGAAAAAATGCTACAAGTAAGTCTATTTTTATATTAAAAGATGTTTCTGCTCTTGATTTGAGGCTTAAAGTTTATTTTAGCTGAACTGGAACAAAACAGAGGTTTTAGTCTTTGGTAATAAAGTTTAGAGAAAAAAAAGTGTAAGTACATCTACAATCACTCACATTTAACCCCTGTAAAGCTGTAAAGAATCTTACTTTTTGTGTTATTTTTGATAATACTTTATATGTTAGATACATATTTTGATTCAACATGTTAGAAATGTAACTTAATACTATTTATTTATTTATTATCATTTTAAGAACACTGCCAGAGTACGGCAGCTCCTCTCTGAGCAAATACAAAGACCTCATACATATTTTTTACTACTTCCAGAATTGATGATTGTAAAGCTCTACTTCAGCACATATATCATTAGTTTCAAAGTCTCTGCATAGGCTTCCTGTCAGTTTCAGAATAGATTTTAAGATTCTTTTACAAGCTTTTAAGGTTCTTAATGGTTTTAGTCCGGAGAATTTATCTGAACTGTGTTTATATAATGAGCCTGTGAGAACCCTCAGGTCTTCAGGACAAGGTTGTTCTTTGTTTTGTTTAATGATTGCTAAAGTTAGAACAAAAATCCATGAGGAGTGAAATTTCTCTACCTTAAATGTGGACCTACCTCCCTGAAGACCTGAGGACGGAACAAAACAGTAATTCTTTTAAAACCAAACTAAAAATCTACCTTCTGAACTTGACTTTGTAAGAGACTTAATTGAGCTTTTTTAAGGGTTTATTTTATTTTATTTTTAGTTGTATTTTGTGGGTTTTAAATGTTATTTAATTGTTTGATTTCAATTTTATCTCATTTATTTTATTTACTTTATTTTTTCTACTTTTATTCTGTTGTAAATTTTCTAAGTCATATTTTGTCCATTTTAATGTATTACTTTTTCTAATCTTATTCACCTCATCTCTAGGTTTTCCTTACTCAAAGCAATGCCACAGTTCAGTTTTATACTGTAGACAAAAAACAGAGGATTTCTGTGTATGTGTGTGTATGTGTGTGTGTGTGTGTGTGTGTGTGTGTGTGTGAGAGAGAGAGAGAGAGAGAGAGAGAGTGAGTGTGAAAGACAGAGGGCTTTTTTTCTTTAGCATTATTTCAGTAAAGCACTTTGAGTTGCAAAATTGTATAAAAAGTGCTATATAGATAAAAGTCTGATTGATTGATTGGTTGGTTGATTGATTGATTGATTGCATTAAAAACATGCTTTTTAAAACTTACTCACTAAAATAGTTCATATTTATCTCACAAGCTTCCATTTTCTGTAACTTTTCTGGCTGTCCTCTTGTTTCCTCACTCCATCTCTGTGTGTCTTGTGTTGGCTCTCATCTGTCATCTGTTTGTAAATATTTGTCAATCTTTAAGTACCGATTCAGGCTAGATATTTAATTATGTGCAGAAAAAATGCTTGATTAAAATTTCTTTGTAAATTAGTTTTCTGAAGACCCAATTAAAATTGATGTCTTTTCTTCCACAGCGGATGCCTTAACTGCAGTGCTAACCAAAGTCAATCGGATGGATATTGTGACTTTACTGGAAGGCCCAATATTTGACTATGGTAACATTTCTGGCACAAGATGTTTTGCCGATGATAACGCTGTTTTCCGGGATCAGGCTGATGGTAAAGTTTAGCTCTACTAGCTGACCTTTTACCTCTCCCTGCTACCTTTTTTGTTGTGCCAGTGCATGGATCGTATACATATTGGCCTTGTGCAAATCTTTGAAATAGCTGATTTATTACCATATTTGAAATTTATTTGGACAACTGGATCTTTGCTGTTTTTCAAAGGTGACCCTGATTTCTGTGCATCTACAGTACATATTCCACTGAAATATTTCAAACATATTTGCTTTCCAGTTCAAAGGTGATAGCTACAAGTTTAATTCGTCCCGCCAGCAGGTGGTGTGCTAACACTCGCTTACTCAAGTAGCATTAGCAACGTGACAGAATTGGCTAACTTTTAATTGGCATGAACAAATGTTTAACTTACATGTCCAGGAGGAAAGTGGAATCCTCCATGGGTCTTTTGAGCCCCTTTACTACCGTCACCCTTATCCTGCTTCATTTTTTGTCCGCTTAAATTTGAGAAATGTAAAGAAGATGCTATTTCTACACATAGCAATCGAGCTTGCAACTCTGGAGTTAATCCTAACAGCAAAGAATCCTGACCTTGGCATGGTAATCAGATGTAAATATTTATTTTTTTGGAACCCATCAAAATTTATAAAACAGTTATTTATGTGATACAAAAAATTGGGGGGTTAAATTAATACTTTTATTCTGTGCCCCTCTAGACGTTCTGTGGATGTATTTTTTTTTATATTGTTTTGGTGAAAAAGTTGTAGCTATCACCTTTAAGTAACAGCTGTTTTTAATAACACTTTAACAGTAACAGTCTAAATTGTTTGTTGTAATGTTTTAATCTAAATCAGGTCACGCTTGGGGCTTATCCGTCACTAAAAATCTGCATATTGCATCCAGTTGTCGCAAATGAGAAATTTTACTGCTAAAACTCCCTCTCTAAGTGCATGCTGCATATTTCAAACTGCTTTAAATGTTTTTCAGTAATGTCTGACTTTAGTAGAAATTATATAACCTTGTAGAGTCTGCTTTTCTCTGTTGATTTAGTTTAGCTCCTCTAGTTCTCCTCCAGTTCCTCTGAGCCTTCCCTGGATAGATGAGAGCATCTCTTCCCCTGTGAAACCAGACTGCCTCCTCCTCCTCCTCCTTCTCCTTCTCCACCTCCTCCTGCATCCCATCACCTCCCCACAGCAGTCCCCACTGCTGATAACAGCACATAACAGCTCTTAACAAGTTAAGAGTTATCCACATGTGCCTGCTCCTAATTTATTCACATTGTTCATTCATTTTCTTGTTTCATCAGCATGTTTTATATTTGCAGTCTTTTGCAAATTTGTGTCCTTTTCTGCTATTTCTCCATTTCATTTGTTTTCCTTTTTTGTCTTCTTTTCTGCATGTGTTTTTCTCTTTTCCATTTCCATAGTTTGCGTGATTATCCCCTTAACTTCCAGAAGCACTGAAGCAGCTTTCATTGTGCAGACAAGTCCCATCTTTCCAACACCAACACCTCCACCCACTCCCCTCACACCTGCTGCAACTCCTAACTGCCGTCCCATGTCCCCACGCCGCTCTCCCAGTTATGAATCCTCTATTTCGCTGAAAGACTTGGCACCTTCAGCACCATTTGAGCGGCAACAGTCTAACTTCCCCCCCTCTTTTTCCCCGCGCAATCCAGACCCTCGTCAATCCGCTTTCCCTTTCTCATCCCGCATTTCCTCCCCAATCCCCCTCATCACCTCTCCTTTACCTACCTCACCTGCTCCTTACTCACCTTCACCTTACTCAGCTTTATCTGTTCCAACGTCTCCCACATCTGTCCCGGCCTCCCCCACTCCCACCACACCCGCTCCAGTTCCATTGCAAACAGACTCGGTCACCCCCTCTTTCACATTACCAGAGCCATCACCTGATCTGTCCTCCAACACTGGTCCTGACAGAGCAGCCAGCACTCCAACAGAACTCACCCTCCTACCTTCCTCTAATGACCCCAACTTATCTCAGCCCATCACCACACCAGCTTCACCCATCCCATCCTCACCCAAATGCACCACCTCACCCTCTGTTACCGCCTCTCCAAGCAAAGACTCTTTAGTGGCCCAGCTGACCTCCTCCTCCTCCCGCCCTGTCTCCCCACTGTCCGTGTGTACGCTTCCTCCCGTCTCGCCCTCAGGGTCCCGTTGCCCCAGTCCCAGTCCTTCTTCCCCTCCTCTCCGCTCCCTTTCTCCCTGCCCCGCTTGCCAGTGCACTTGCGCACCCTTAGTCACCCCACCTCCTGCTCGAAGCCGCATCGATCCTACTAAAATGGAAATATTCATTTAGCTCGCTCCGTCCTTTGTCTTGTTCCTTTTCTTTGACTCTTCTTCTTCACATCTCTCATCTGTCGTCTATCTCATGTGAGCATGTAACAGACACCCAGACACCGATTTATGTAGCCTTACTGTATGTGGCCACTCATGTGTTCCACCTCTAATTTTTACCACATCAAAACTGTCAATTAACACCTGTAGTTTTTTAAAAGGAAAGTCACTATAAATAGAGCATGTTTTATGTTGTTTAACAACTATTTTGTGGGAATTATTGCATTTTCAAATATTTGATTTAGTGGAAATTATTACACCGGTTTGCCATACTGCTATTGTAAAGAATTTGTTTATATTTAGTATATCACATCCCAGCTAGTGGTTGCCTGGATACATGCTTTACACTTCAGTCTTTGTCATTGTCCATGCCATATGCTATTTGTGATAGGGTTTGTGTGTTTTTCATTGTGTTTTATTCTTTTGTGGCATGCTTCTGTGTTTGTCGGTACATTTGTCATCCTGTCACCTACAGATTATCAGAGCATTCTAGCGGAGCTGCAGTCCCCCGCCGCACTGCACTCCAGCCCCTACTTCCTGGAGCCCGAACTCCCCGTCACTCCTAACCCTTCCCTTGCCCACCATCAGCAGCAGCACCATTACCCAGAACCAGACACTCCTTTCCAGGCTGACACCCAGTCTCAGCCCCCACCTTGGAGTCCAGAGATAGAGCCCAGTAGCAAAGAGCCAGACAGCCCCCCTAAGAGCCCCCCCAGACCATGTGACCTTGCCCTGTCCGTCTCTGCCTTTGAACTCCCTGATCCTCTTCCTCCTAAGGTCAGAAAGCCCCACATCGCTCTGAACGACCAGCTGCTTTTGAGCGAGGAAGAGGACAAGTCTGTGCAAGAAATGGAGGCCACCCACAAGCCCAGGTCACACACCTTCCCAGCAATGTGTGAACTAGACGTTGACATGGCATACTCTACATCTTCCCCTTCACTCTCATCGGTGTCATCAATAACTCCATCATCACCTGACAGAGCACAAGTGGGAGATGGAGGACTACAAATAGAAGGCCTCAATGGAGCACAAGAAGATGGAGGTTTGAAAGGAGGTGAAAAGGAAGTGACAGAGGAAATGCAGAAAGTTGTTGAGATGGTTGCAGCAGAGTTAGCAGAGGGAAATGGGTTAGTGGAAAAGTGGGTAGAGCAGGATTTGATAAAGAATGTGGAAATAAAGTGTGAGATGATTATAAAAGACAGGTCTAAGCTAGCAGAGAAAAACATCATTTTGGTTGAACAGAAGGAGTTTGTAGAGCAAGTCAAAGATGTGATGGATGAGCAGCAGGACTTTAATCGAGATGGACGTAAGAGGGCAGCATGTGAGGAAGAGGAAGTTAATAATATGCAGATTGTCTCAAAAGAACACCACAGTAGGCCTGAAGTGGGAAAAGCTGTAGAAGAAAGAGAGACTTTCAAAGAGGGTGTTGATCAAACACTTGAGTTTCAAAAAGTTGATGGGAACTGTGGGGAGAGGGTCCAAAAAGGAACCAGAATGGATGACACTGATGAAGAATTGAAGTTTAAAGATGAAAAAGCTACTTGTATGACCTCAGAAGTGGACCTGGCAGCTGAGGACCAGACTGTACCTGACCTCTCCCCTCAGGCCTGGGTGGAAGCGCTTGGGGAACTCCAGCCTAGTGAGTCTGGATCCAATGAGGATGAAGAGGAGGAGGGAGGCAAAGAAATCCCAGATGAGGAATTAGGAACCTTGTTTGAGGAGATGAGGAAAGAAGAAGGCTCAGAGGAAAAGGAGGAGGATCAAGAGAAGACTGAATCCAGGGATCAGGAGAGTCCTGAACAGGTTGAACAGCCAGAAAAAGACTTGTGTTCACTTACAGGTTGGCACAGCGATTCATCCAGTGTCAATGTAGAACCACCAACGCCAGGCCGCAGTGTCAGCTCAGACCTACTCGACAGACGGGAAAGGTAATCTAACTATCCCGTTTAAATAGAAACTCTTGCCAAATCTTTTCTCTCCCAGAAATATCTTTTTTGTTGCCTTTTTCTTTTTCGAAATCTTGTCAGACTTTTTTGATTTGCATCACACTTTAACCAGAAATGCTGTATCTGTTTTTCTTACTCAACAGCCAAGAGAACTCTAGTGATTCCATCACTTCCTCATCTAGAGGTGAATCAGGGAGGTCGCGACAAAATGGCGATAACTCAAAACACTCACCTCAGGACGTCTCATCTGAATCATCAAACGGCAGAAAGGAAGAGGGAGCACTGGTGTCAGAGAAAAAAGTCCAGGTAAATTTTATATGGGATGACAATGATTAGAAATAAATACTAAGAAGAACACAGCATCCAGTCCTCATTGTTTTCTGTATGAAACACTATGCTCCATTTTGTTACCGCAGGGGAAACCCCTAAAATCTTTGGTTTAAGTTTTTATTTTCTTTTAATACAGCCAACCACGGAGATAAAGCACAACCAGGACATCAGCAAAATTCTGTCAACTAACAAAAATGTTTGCCTGTTGTGTAATACTCTAATAATACCTTCCTCTGCAGCGGGTTAGTGTAGATTCCGGCTCAGAGGAAGAACAGACTGTAACCACCAGAATCTTCAGACGGCGTCTCATTTTAAAGGTACCCTGAAAGCCTGGAGTGTAGGCTGGCTGGGCTTTGGGTTGGTTTGGTTTAGTCTAGACTGCTCAGTCTGGTGTGGGCTGTAGTTGTTTTGCTTGCTGTACAGACAGCTTTGCTCTCAATCTGTGTGTAGATGCGTCTACACATGTATTTGTGTTTATGTGCTACTGACCCTGTCACAGTTGGTGATTGAACACTAACCCTGCCTCTTTCTGACATGGACATTCTTCTCTCCTGAGGTTTTCTTTCAGTGTGGTGCTGGGGACGGATTCTTTTTCTATTTTCTTGTCATGTTTGAAGTGGGGGGAAAAGAAGCTTTGATTCATGAGCTAACCACAAACACTTTCAGGGAGAAGAAGCAAAGAATATCCCAGGCGAGTCTGTGACAGAGGAACACTACATGGACCATGATGGGAACCTCGTCAGTAGGAAAGTAATGTGCAGCTTTATCCCTGTGTCTCATTTCAGTCTGAAATATCATAAGGAGAGGGGTTGATTGTTTTTGTAAAAGCAGACGCCTTCAGATCTTTTCTCCCTCTGTCGACACCTGCCTTGGACAGGTGATCAGGAAGGTTATTCGACGGGTGTCAACTCCCACACCAGAAAACCAAGGAGATGACGGGTGGCTCAGTGACCTTCATCACTCCCCCATTCTGCAGGAATATGGGCCAGAGGTTGGCACAAGGATAAACTCTAACCTTTTTCTTGATGGGGATACGGTTTCCTTCTTGTGAGAGTAAATCAGTAGCAATGACTTCAGTCTAGTTCAATTTTGCCTTAAAGCTGCTTTAAAAATTTATCACACAGTGAATGTAAATGAATGGACATGTAGTAAGAAGCACTTTCTTCTATTCTCTGCAAGAAAAAAAATATTTAGGATGAATATTAAGAGGTAGATCATGGTAAGATGGATTGATTGAAGACCTTAATTTGACCTGTAACCTCTGAGTATAGCTTTAAGTCAGACATAGAGATAGTCTAAGTCATGTTTTCTTTCAGTGTTACTGGATTAACTCTCTCAAGATAAATGTCCTCATTTTCTCTCCTTTGAGCAAATAAGAGCAGAAAAACAACAAGAACAGCCATTTAAAGTGCACCCTGCATGCATTGTTTTGACAGTGTAATCTCTATTGTATCTCAATACAAAGGAGGATGCTGACCGTGCTGCTCCTGACTGTGTAGTTTTAATTTTCTTTCAAGAATTTAACCAATTCATCAACGTGATGACTAATGAGTGCTGTGACTCTGTTGTTTCTAACTCTAGTCATAATATCATCATTATTGTTCTTCCAGGTTTCTTAGCTGATGTGTGATGTTGGCCCTAATAATGTTTCTTCCAACTTAACTACTACTAATCTTTGCTCATGTCAAATTGTAAATGAAAAATCTATCAAATACAGCCATTTAAGTTCAGACTGCTGTTGCTGCTGTGCCTGGATCTCTGCTTGCTCTTTTCTTTGGTTTGTGCTCTCAGGTTTGTGATGTAATTTATGTTCATAATTTCAACCACATTTGTGTGTGTTTGTGTTCTCTAGCAAGGAGAAGGGTCCAGGAAAAGCCGGCGAAAGGATGACAGAAGATCGGGGGATAAAAAGCACCACTCGTAGGGATGGCTGTGCTCTAGCAGGTAATATAGCTCACTGACTTGGACATAACTCTGTGTGTCCTACATTTTAACAGCATGTATGGGTGTTTTAATTAAGCTTAATTTAGTAGCAGTCCTACTGTTTTGCATGCAGCTTCACGGTTGATTACAAAGGACAATAAAGAGGACTGGGGCACCATTGGTGTTATTACAAGTATAAATGTGTGGTGTGAAAAGGTTCTGCTGTCCTTTTCATCACATCACACAGCACAAGAAGTTTAATTACATAAACAATATTAAAAAAGGAAAATGAAAACTAAATTTTCCCCATTTTAAGTTAGGAGGCGTTGCATACTGTTTGTTCAAATCAAATCAAATTTATTTATATAGCCCTTAACAACTGCCAAAAGGTACTCAAAGTGCTTTACCAAAAGAACAGAGGAAAAAAAGCAACTGGATAAATAGAATAAGTACATAAAAACACACAGTTAAAACAAGACATGAAACACAACTGAAAAGATCTACTGAGCTGCAAAGTATGAAGAGCCTAGAAGTGCTATCGGGAAAAGAGGAAGGACAAGAAATAATGAAAAAAAATCCTAAAATGCAAAGTTGAAGTAATAAAAATATAAGCCTTCCCTAGTCAGAGTTAAAGGCTAGTCTGAAAAAGTAGGTTTTCAATTTAAATTTAAAAATGCTGAGATCAGTAGTGGTACAAATGTCAGGGGGCAACTTGTTTCACAGTCTGGGGGCAGCCACAGCAAAAGAGCGACTCCCCCCCACTGTTTGTATGTAGACCTCAGGACTTGCTGACCGGAGGAACGCAGGGTCCTCCCATGATCACGGGTAAGAAGGGGCCAGGCCATTAATGGCATTAAAAAACAAACAAAAGAAGTTTAAAATCTATTCTAAAACAAACTGGAAGCCAGTTGAGGGGTTATGTGCTCATGCCTGGAAGTGCCTGTTAAAAATCACACAGTACGAGCTGAGGGAGGGAGATGGACGACTGGCTTAGACCGACACACAAGCCATTATAGTTGTTGCAAAATAGCAACTACAGTATGCTACTAGCTTCTTTTGCTATCAATAGTTCTGCTGCAAAGTTCAGCAGGGTTTTTGTTTTTACCTTAGAAGTAAAAAAACACCAGCAGAAAAGGTATACACTATGTACAAAAAGTAGAAAACTGTGTACATGACACAGTAAGTATCTAGAAAATGAAATAGGATGTCTGGCTACGGTCTTGTATACAACCCATGATCAAAAGATCTGAGTGCTTAAAGGGGTCTGTAATTATTCTTTGAAAAAAAAGGTGCAATGCTACCAGAACAGACTAAAGCAGTTCAAACAACCAACTATGCAAAATTCACTCTGGTGTGTGCCAAATATAAACCTAAACTCGCACTTATTGTTGTATTACTAAAAATGTCACCATGGTGTAGTAAAGTGGAGCTGTACAGTATGCAAATGTTTTATATCAGCTTGTGCCTATATTTTGACCCAAACCTGCCATGTGGTTGGGTGAGAACAGCCTGCTTTGTCTCTGTAAAAAGAAAAAAAAAAAGATAAGGAGCAAAAGCAATCTTTTAGTCAGACCAGCATTTTGTGGCAACAGCTTTGGTTCCCATAGATACACTTGTGATGGAGTTTCAAAGTACTTGGCCTGTTGATAGTGCCATAGTGATTCTGTGGATCACAGCTGCCTTGGCTGCCCCCGTCTCATGATTTTCCATCTAACTCGCCTAACGTCGAGCCTCAGTACTATTAGTTGCATTATTCTTGTCCTTCATGACTCAAACTGCATGTTTTTACTTGTGATTATGCATCAAAATGAATTTGAGACATATAAGACAAACAAGAATTTAAATATCTAAAATACCTACAACCTCTACAGTATAGCACATGGGAGTTGTATTTATCTTCTCCAATTAACACCTGTAAGAAAGTAAATAAAGCACAAATGTTTCTGTCCTGTCTCGCTGTTGAACACTCTGTGTCACTGGCTGGCTGGTCTGAGCCTGCTTATCCCCTGGCAACATTTCTGCCCTCTGAGTGTGTGTGTGAATAGGGAACGGTTACAAAGAGAACGGGGCTGATAGGTGGTACACGCCTCAGCATTTATATTGCCCTGCAGATACCCTCCATGCCTCCATGTTTTTTGTCCACTAAATCCCCGACTCACAACAGCATTGTAGCATCCAAAAAGAGTTTGTTATCCCTCTGGCCAGACTGTTAATCCCTGCTGCTGCTCACCCTTATGTTTGCACTGAATCATCCCATCTTTACACAACTGATTTAGAAATAAAATGACACTATTGTGATGTCTGGCAAATAGTTTCTATGGCAACAACCCATGCTGTCAACATTAAGATGATGATAACTGAGTTTTTGAAATTTTAATTCTATATTTTTAGGGAAGGTTCCATCACTTGTTAATGATAAAACTTGTTATAGTAGATTTGTTGCAATATATAATGCATTATTTTGTCTCTTACAGGTTTACAGGAACCAAGTTAGATATTTCCTGGGAACAAGCATTCAAAAGGGCTGAGGAGTTCCAGTGTTTGGACTTAAGGCAAAGGTCCAGTGTGCAACTTTCTGCTTCACAAAAACAAAGGTTTTCACATGAGAGGAGTCAACCCTTCTGACTTACGCATGAGCATGAAAAACTCCCTCCTGGTTGGTCAAGTGACCAGGAGCTTCTCACTCTCTGACTGTGGTGGACCAGTGGACAGTGATTCTGCTTCCTGTTTTGTGTGAAACAATACGTGCCATGGGTCCACTGGTGGTTTGAGAGCTTTTTTTTTTTTCTTTTTTTTTTTCTTTTTTTTTTTTCTGAGGAGCATCGTTAGTTATAACGGCAAAGACTCCACACAGGTGCAACTGTGACCAAAGATGGCACAAGAGCTCAATCCACATGCTGGGTGGAAAGAATGAAGTAGACACAGTAACACAAGAAAAAACATCAAACGGAACACTTCTGACCCAACTTCAACACTCGCCTTATAGTTTTTTCTTGAACCCATTGCTGTCAGGATGTAAATTGTTTTTTGGGATATTTTTCCTTCCTTTTTAAAAACTTAACTAACACAAAAGCTTTTTTTCCTGTATATAAAACTACAGTGTCTATAATTCTTAAGAAAGGGGAAGCTACTGGTGACGATGCACCGAGGAGAAGGATCTTTTCAAGTGCTTTCGTAATTTACTGAAACAGTTCCACTTTGAAAGATTTGTGTGAAACTTCACAAGTTCTTGTATTATTAATTATTAGAGCAGGTATAAAGTTTGTATAAGAAAAAAGAAGGTTTGATTTTAACAAGAAATTTCCAGGAAAAAAAAAATGCAATTCCCAAAGTGGGAATTGAGCTAATCCTGCAAAAAAAAAAGCAGCCTTTCAGAGTACTCATATTTTCATGCATGCTGTTCACATTATTTTAAGTACAATTTTTACAAGTTTGCAAACACTGTATTCAATGAGAAATAAAAACCCTTTATCTATACGCATATATTCCCAAACATTTGTCACCATTTTTATATTTTGAATTGAAACAGGATGCCATTAAAGCATTTATCATGCTGGGGTGAGAATGGAAAAAGTTCTATAGCTTGTGGAGGATGTGATGTCTTTTCTGTCTGTGTTAAATTTGGAGGGCAGCTTCTGCTAAGAGGATGGAGTGATCTGAATGTACATGCTAGTAAGCTGGCTCGCTGTAAAATTATAATTGTACTGTGTGTATTGGCTATTAAGGTGTAGGAGTCTCTGTACACTGTTAGACTGTTTGTAATCATTTTAGCAGTGTGTCGATTTGGTTTTCTAACGGCTGCTGTGGTATTAAAGGAAAAATGGGGGCATTTCACTTTGGATTTTTTTGGTGAAGTATCTACTTAATTTAAAGCCTACTCACATTAAGGACACATAAAGACATTATTTGATTGTAGCTCTAAATAGCATAATGTATGACAAAACACTGGATGGTCTAAAATAATTTAAGCATTAAATAAATTGTGTTTTAACTCTGAAACTGTGTGATCTCTTTAGGCTTGAGAGTCTGTATATGCAGTGTCAAATAGAATTGTTTTCACTAGCTCACTCAAAAGATTTTACTTTGCATTAAGAGTTATCTTTGTATTGGTTTTCATTAGATGCCCATGTAGTTCAAGTGTGGTGTTCTACTGAAGCGATGGCTCAGTCTGCTGATGTCTATGCTGTGGACATGAAAACTATGTATTTTTCTTTTTTTTTCCCCTTTTTTCAGGGTGTGGGCGGGGGTTTAAAGGAAGTCAGTTAGGGTGCTAATCATATCCCCTTCTACTACTATGTCAATCAGGCGGTAGAGGATCCTTTGATATGGTTGAACTATCAATTTTGTCAATTTTGTTTGATATGTGTTTTCACCTGAGCAGATTTTTTGATGTACAATTCTTACTAACAGAGTGAAGCCATTGAAATGTAACTATTCTAGCACTTTGGTTATTCAAGGTCTTTTAGAGGCTATAGCAGCAATGATGCCACCACAAATGTTTCAGACGTCTTTAAAAAAAAATCAACTTAAAAATAAAAAAAACAAATAAATAAATAAAAATGCAATGATTTCGCATCATGGTTGTTCTTGTCTTTGTGTCCTTGAGCATTTCTTTTTTCAATCTGTAAATAACATTGGGGGTCATGCAGCAATGGTTCTCTGTGTGAATGAATAAGTCATTAACTTTATTCTATTAAGAATTCCCAGCCTTTCATAATTACTGTATATGTTTAAAATGTTTGTATTACAAAGTCAACTCAAGTCACATGTATTTATAGAGCACATTTAAAAACACCCTCAGTTGACCAAAGTGGTGCACAGAATAAAAGAATAAAAACAGAAATTAAAACAGAATAAATACACAAGCACAAGCAAAACACATAAAACCAAAACACAAATTACAAAAAGTTTTTACATGCAAACACATTTGTAGCTAACTGTAATGTCCAATTTAATGTAGACGTTTTTACTTACAGAAGCATTTCTTCTCATGTTGCTCATTGTGCGGAAAAAAATTATCCTTCCACTGAATTTATTGTTAGACATGGGAGGTTTTATATATATACATACATGTATATGTACAATATAAGGTTGGATGGTGAACATTGGTGAACAGCCATTTTCAGGTCTCTCCAGAGATGCTCAGTTGGGTTTAAGTCAGGGCACTGGCTTGGCCAGTCAAGAATGGTCACAGAGTTGTTCTGAAGCCACTCCTTTGTTATTTTAGCTGTGTGCTGAGGGTCATTGTCTTGTTGGAATCTGAATCTTTGGCCCAGTCTGAGGTCCTGAGCACTCTGGAAGAGGTTGTTTTTCCAGGATCTCTCTGTAATTGGTCGCATTCATCTTTCCTTCAATTGAAACCAGTCCTCCTGTCCCTGCAGCTGAAAAACACCCCCATAGCATGATGCTGCCACCACCATGTTTCATTGTTGGGATTATATTTGGCAGGTGATGAGCAGTGCCTGGTTTTCTCCACACATATCACTTGGAATTAACTCCAAAAAGTTCAATCTTGGTCTCATCAGACCAGAGAATCTAATTTCTCACAGTCTGGGAGTCTTTCATGTGTTTTTTGGCAAACTGTATGCAGGCTTCCATATGTCTTGCACTGAGGAGAGGCTTCCATTGGGCCACTCTGCCATAAAGCCCCAACTGGTGGAGGTCTGCAGTGATAATTGACTTTGTGGAACTTTCTCCCTACTGCATCTCTGGAGCTCAGTCACAGTGATCTTGGAGTTCTTCTTTACTTCTCTCACCACGGCTATTCTCCCACGATTGGTCAGTTTGGCTGGACGGCCGGGTCTGGGAAGAGTTCTGGTCATCCCAAACTTCTTCCATTTAAGGACTATGGAGGCCATGGTGTTCTTAGGAACCTTAGGTGCTGCAGAGATTCTCTTGTAACCTTGTCCAGATCTGTGCCTCGCCACAATTATGTCTCTGAGCTCCTTGGACAGTTCCTTCAACCTCATGATTCTCATTTGCTCTGACATGCACTGTGAGCGTCTTATATAGACAGGTGTGTGCCTTTCCTAATCAAGTCCAATCAGTTTAATTAAACACAGCTGGACTCCAAAGAAGAAGTAGAACCATCTCAAGGAGGATCAGAAGAAATTGACACCCTGAGAGTTAAATATGAGTGTCACTCCAAAGGGTCTGACTCTGAATACTTTTGACCAATATTTAAATTTTTCTTTTTTAATGTATTGTCAAAAAATTCAAGATTTCTGTGTTATTCTGTCAAGATGGGGTGTTAAGTGTAGCTACATTAATGAGAAAGACAATGAACTTTTTTTGATTTTGGCAAATGGCTGCAATGAAACAAAGAGTAAAAAGCTATATCATTGCTTTTATTAATTCTAGAGCATATTTAGGAATTCTACATGTCTTTTAGACCTCTGAAACCCTGTCCTTACATGTCTCCCTAAAGTCCGTCAGACGGCAGCAGTTTAGCCCAGAATGCTGCTGATCCTCACAGGCTGACTTCACAACTGTCTTAATGTGAAGCTGAAATTCAGGTCTGAGTCCTGGACTACTCCCAGATTTCTGGCTTGGTATTAGCCTTTAAGTTGTAAAACAAAAGTTAATGTACTTTCTGCATAGGCTATAAAGAATAAATTATTCTCTTGTTTGACAATAGGATTAATCCTTGACAGCCCTAATATGTATGTATATATATTTATATATATATGTATATATATATTAGCTTTAGCTAAAATAGAGAGCACATGTAAAATGTAAAAGCCAGGATGTTTTCTTTTAAGTGTACTCTGTTTTAACTGATTGGTTCTGCTACATATGGAAGTTATTTTCCCCTCCGATGCTGTTTTGTTGATGGTGCCAAAATTTGATTTAGATAACAATGGGAGACTTCTATTACTGCTCCAGATGGTCTTCCACTAAAAGGGTTGCAGGGAGCTGGAGCCTATCCCAGCAGCTACCGGGCAAGAGGGAGGGTACGCCCTGGACAGGCTACCAGTGTATCCAGGGCCAATGCAGAAACAAATAAACACCTATGCTCGCTCCTAGGAAGAACTTAGAGTAACCTAATAACTTTACTTCAGTTAATCCCAAAAATTGTTTTTGACTGAAAATGTGACCCCCCCCCCCCCCCCCCCCCCCCCCACCCAAAAAAAAAGAAGATATAAAAAATAATTACATGGATACAAAACAACTATGGAGAACTTCACAATTTCTGCAAAGAGACATACTAGCCATAAAGATATGCAAAATTATAAACACCGAAAAATACATGCAAATAACAGACTTAAGTGACAATTTAAGATTAAACAAAACAAATAGATGTATAATGACCAGTATGAGACACAAACCTGCAAAATATGACTCATCAGTCCACAGTAGGCCAAATGTAAGGCCCAGATGACCATAGTTTCATAGCTATAGTGATCAAACACCCTTTAGATTTAAACATTTACAAACTGCAAATAGTGTGTTTTAGATTCTTTTGTTTCAGTTTAGTTGTCCATTCCGTATCATTAGTATTGGGTGGATCTAGTTCTAACTTCATTTGTCATCACTAGTGTAGGCATTATGCAGTACTGGAGACACCCTGGTGGAGGCGCTATGTCGTCAAGCGGGAGCAAGGTCACACAGCGTACTATTCTGCTGCGTGCGCTCCTCAAACTAACCGCTGCAGCTGCCGTCGTCTTCCCTTCCCTACTCCACACACTGTCGCACAGCCATGGCGGACAGTGCGAGTGAGAGCGACACTGACGGAGCGGGGAGCAGCTCAGCCACCCCGATGTCGTCCTCCGCTTCAAATTCTGGCAAACCAAGCATAGTCATTTCACAGTTTCGTTTGGAGGAACTGACGAACCGCCTTGCCTCTTTACAACAGGAGAACAAAGTTCTAAAAATTGAGCTTGAGACGTTTAAA
The DNA here is from genome assembly GCA_023101725.1 of Atherinomorus stipes. Lineage (NCBI taxonomy): Eukaryota > Metazoa > Chordata > Actinopteri > Atheriniformes > Atherinidae > Atherinomorus > Atherinomorus stipes. The sequence goes on from JALJCO010012783.1 coordinate 188,474, forward strand.
CTGAAGTGCAAAGCCCTGCAGGAGGAGAATCGGGACCTCCGCAAAGCTAGCGTCACCATTGTGAGTAACGTTAGCAAGCTAACTAGCTAGATGCCATACCCACGCCTTAGAGGATATTGCATTTGTCAGTGCGTTAGCTCTGGTTAATGTTGTATGTTTAATCCTAAATTATTAATGAGAATGCATTTATTGTTATATTGTCATGTTTGAATATAAACACAAGTATTTGAGTTGCTAGCTCTGCTGTCATTAGCTTGCTGGATATGTTGCTAAATTAGCCAGCGGGGTAGCGTTTGCCAGGTGGTGGGGCAGTGATAGCCAGCTAGTTTGCTTTGCTTTGTTTTGTGTTGCTAATCTTCGCTAACGGTCGCTAAGCGGTAACCCAAGAAGCGTCAAAATTAAGGTGGATGCACTGCAATGCAAGTCACCACCTTGGTGTTTGCTATTTGGTCACCTGATTACTAACTGCAAGATATTGTCACCACGTTTGACCAACAAGGATACGGTAACATGGTGAAAATAAATAGCTTAGCAGCAACATTGGCACGGGCTGACGCGTCATATATCTCCATGCTTGGTTAATCAGCCCCAGCTTCATAAAAATGTGTAACCGATCTGTTGGATAGATGGAGAGTGTGCAGGCCAAACTTAGCGAAATGCCACGCTCCTAACGTTGGCAGGTCGACCTCCCTGCACCCTCTCCACCCTCCTTCTGAATTTGCGAAACACAACTACATTTCACAAACTGCAACTATATATATTTTTTTCTTGAAAACATATTTCAAGTCCTTGCTATACAGAAATTTGCCTTGAGTTTAATGAAGAATGTGAAATGGGTAATAAGACTGGCAAGGACAGACATATCATCATACTGTAATGCTAGCTCCAGTAGCTGTCCCAACATTTCTCTAGTGCCCCCATGCTTCACTCTTCCCTTTACCATAACTCAGCCTTTACTGCAATGTCTCTTCAGGCATTTAGGAAAATTATGCTTCCTCTTTGGCTTCTATACTTCACTGCAGCATACTCTGAATGGTGTATGTGCTTACACTCAGTTTAATTAGGATATAGGGTGAAAAGATTTTTTTTGTGCCAGACAGGAGAGTCTTTTGCTGATGTTTCCTAAGCTGTTGTTTCTGTGTGTCTGTCTTACAGCAAGCAAGAGCAGAGCAGGAGGAGGAGTTTATCAGCAACACCTTGTTCAAGAAGATCCAGGCTCTACAGAAGGAGAAGGAAACCTTGGCAGTCAACTATGAAAAAGAAGAGGAATTTCTCACCAATGAACTTTCAAGGAAGCTCATGCAAGTGAGTAGTGAGAACAACATGGAGAAAAAATATGCCAGGGTTGTTTATGTTTGGCACAATGCAAACTATCTCTCAACATTCATTTGAAGTCTTATTCATAAAAAGAATCACAATGGGTCATGTTTAATGCTCAACCATACAAAGGTGCATTTGTTCAGCACATGTTCAGCATGATTCTTATTTGTGTGTCCATGCACATAGCCCAATGAATGACTATGGAGAAGCTAGTTCGTTGTCATCAGCTAGGCTGGTACTTGTCTGAAGGCTGGAAAGGTTTAGGATGACTTCACTGCAGCTGCTAGAACTCCAAATGTTCCCCACATTACTTTCTTCTGTCCTTTTAAATATTTGAGTCTGTCCATTTTATGCATTTTATTTTCTCAATTATACAGAGAATGGTGCACAAGCTAGCCTAATCACACTAAAAAGTGGTTGGCTGTTGGCTGAGTAATACTGTGCTAATAACAAAAGTAATAATTTTGAATGGACAGCTGCAGATGTATCCGCAGACCCTGCTTAAGGTCGTACTTGTTTGGGCTTTTGTTGCAATTTTGCTTTACCGCTGAACATAACAGCTTGTATCTGCTTCTCTCCTGAAGACTTGTTGCTGACTAATGGCCTTCATTATAATACCATTGGCACACGTTATACTCTTAGTGTTGATATCGAATTAAATAAATGTGAGCATTTATTTTACTGGCTGTATAAAAGCTCCTGTGAGGACAACATTTTTGTTTAAGGTGTGTTGTTTTACATCATAGATTTTGAAGAACGAACTCTTAGTTTAAATTTAAATACGCAAATGTTGCCATGATTTGAATCTGCTTACTTTTTTTTAAGCACGTTTAATGAGCTGCTGTCAGCAATTTAAATTAAATTAATTTAATGCAATTTATCCCCCCTTATCAAATACTGTGCACTAAACCAATATATCTTCTTCTATATCTTTTATGCCATCTTAGAGAGACCGCAGGTCATTTTCTTAAACAAAAAATACTGTATCAACTGTCTTGTTCTCATTGTGCCAGATGATAAAGGAGACAACTTACACAGGTCCAGTAAGTATACACATGCCCAGTAGGGTTGGGCGATGGGATAAATATCTTAACAATATAACTGATTGGGGTTTTTGCTAGTTTGTTTGCTTTGTGTACTTAACTTGGTAAACAATTAACCTGCAAACTGTAATCTAAAAAAAATAATGAATGGAAAATACCTGTCATGATATCGCAGTTGGGATCCTTTTTATTGAAAGTCACAACAAATTTTAATGATCATGTGCCTGTGCTACAGTTTGATGCCTGCTCTTCTTGTCTCTGTGTCAAATGTTCTTTTTTCTACTTTGCAAGGTTTAATTGTGAACATCAGCCTGTCAAATGTTCTTTTTTCTACTTTGCAAGGTTTAATTGTGAACATCAGCCTGTGAAGAAAAACATGGATATGGCATGAGAGTTTATAAAAGGTCTCATTTGTTTCACGTTTGCCAGAGAGTTGGCAGCCATGTAACATAAACCCTACTTCTAAGAGCAGACATAACTGAGAACATCGCTCTATATTATTTGCTTTATGCTTGCAAAGATGAGAAATTATGATTTAGGTCCTTATCAAGTCTGGTTACATCCAAATAATCCCGGGTTGGTGTTTTTGTTTTATTTTTCAACAACCCACTGTTGCAGGTTCTTGGATTGATGGTCAAAGCACCTTCATTTTCAGCCGTAATGTGGACTGATTCCAGTGTTTAGTTTAGCTGAAAAGCAGTATCTGCTCGAAGGACAAAATAACCCAAAGGAAATATGATACCTCTGCAATGTATCAACAAGCTGAAACTGATCAAGTGTGTTTTCATAGTCTTTAGTAGAGCAGAGCAAGGACTTTTAAAGACTTTCTTTAATGAGCTAGAAGACTAACATCAGCAGCTGTAGTCTAAAGACACTGAAGTTCAAATTTTTCCAGTGTGTTGAGAAACTGTAGATTTAACTGGGTATATTGTTCAGTTCACTGTTAATAATGTAAAGGGGGGGTTATGTTCAGGCAGGAAACTCACAGAGCACTCATTGTAAATGTACTCGGAAGTTCCTACAGATGATATTTTAAAGTGATTTAGATATTCCTTTTGGTAGCATAATGGAAATGGTTTTTCCTTCTCCAGCTTTTTCCTATAAATGAATTCACATCCCTTTCTCCATAATGAGTAATCACTTATATAATCCATCACAGGGATGTCCCATTTTAAACAGTACTGAACCGCACCCTTTTTCTGCTGGTGAGCTGCCAAAAAATACTTTGGTTGCCAGATCATCATTTTACACTGTCTGCTTTACTGGTAGGTTTAACCCTGACTTCAGTAAAATTATCTAATGGTTTCCTGTTTGATTTTATTTTGACCTGTAAGTTGAATGTGAAGATCTGACACCAGTGTTTTTACAGTACAGTTATTGGTCATTAGAAATTTCTTTTTTCCCCTGGCTTACGGTCTTGTTTTTTCTTGTGCTTTGGCTCTCTCTCCCTTCTTTTTCATCTATTTAATTCTCATCTTTCTTTCCCCTGCCCATGCACTCTTCACTCCTTTTCAACATTAGCTCCAGCATGAGAAGGCAGAGTTGGAGCAGCACTTGGAGCAAGAGCAGGAGTTCCAGGTTAACAAACTCATGAAAAAAGATCAAGAAAATGGAGAATGAAACCATCTCAAAACAGCTAACCCTGGAACAGGTAAGCTGTTTGGTACAGTAGGCGTTTGCATTCAGGAAGTGCACCCTGACCCTGAGCAAGTATGTCACCAAAACTTTACCGTCCCTAACATTTTCTCACTGAATGTTACATGGAAAGAACATTTTGTTTTGTCGCAGTCAGACCTTCCTTGTTCTGTCAAGGTATTATTAGAAATGTAAAAGCAAGACTCATTAATAGTTGTCCATTTAATGCTCATGTAATGTAACTGCATTTCCCTCACATGCAGGTTTAATCAGATGACATTTTAACATAAAAGACTGATATACAGGTTTTTATATTAGTTTGAAATAAAATAAATCTCTGCTAGCAGACCTGCAGTGTTTTTCTGTCACTGTCACATTCACAAGCCAGTACAGGAGCTGTAGCTCTGTAAGAAAAGCTTATCTGGACAGAGACCTTGGGTTTGAGCTGCAGCGAGTTCCTGGGAATTCTTTCAAACACTTGGCAACGTCAAGGTTTTTCTGTCTGAGTGTAATTCTCAGCTTCTTCTTTTATTTCCCAGTTGAGGCGGGAGAAGATCGACCTTGAGAACACATTAGAGCAGGAACAAGAAGCCCTGGTCAACAGACTGTGGAAACGAATGGACAAACTGGAGGCTGAGAAAAGGTGTGAGAGTTTAATATTGTATTGACTATTTAATGCCATGATTACATCTGTACATGAACTGAAACTAAAAGCTGTTTCCATCTAGATCAGGGGTGGGGAACTTGGCTCTCATCCTGCAGGTCTTCCACTTGTCCTTGCTCCTGCACACCTGATTCAAATCAATGAGTCTCTGTGCAGAACTTGATTTGCTGTTAGATCCATTTGATTTGAATCAGGTGTGCTGGAGTGGGGAGAAATTGAAAGTCTGAAGGGACACCGGCCCTTGAGGACCAGGGTTCCCCACCGCTGATCTAGATGGATGGATGGATACTTTGTTGATGCCGTTGGAAATCTGGGGATTAAGCAGAGCTTACAACTGTAACAAATACAAATACAAAAAAAAGACAACCATCCCACAGAATTTAAATGAAAATTAAATTACATTTGATCAAAGGTAAAAGTAGAATAGAGTAAAAGAAGAAAATACCAAGTAAACTAAGTAAAAGTATTTACAAATAAGTAAGCAAAAAATAAATGTCTACAAATAAGTGAAAAAAATTATGTACAAGGTGGATTAAAGGTGATAAACACTTGAAGTGATGTGTCAATAAAATGACAAGTGACAATACTATATTCTGGCCATAGCGCTGCCTGTGGTACTGTAGCACTGGCCTTCTTTTGCAGGGATACTACTACATATTTGGTTTGTCGATCTTACTTTACAGGTCTTGTGATAGTAACAGGATCATGGGAAAATTAGCAAAAGCAAAGCACAGATGTCCCTTTTTTAGTTCCACTAAGATGCAAAATATTTATACTCAGAAATCTGGAAAAGTTGAGGCATGTTCATGCAGTGACGTGAAAGTGGAATACAACTTGTTTTGCACTGAAACAGAGCATAATTTTGTCAGGTTAGCTGCTTCGTATACAAGGACATTGTTGAAAAGTGGTTTTGTCTGATTCAGACATACTTGTGGTTCAAAGATCCAGTTAGTTGAAGTTCGAGGCTGCTCCCTCATAGTTTTGTTATTCTGTGTGTAAATCGTTAAACATTGTCTATTAGCAAGGAAAACCAATTGTACAAGAAAATTGTACACTGCAAGAAAAAAGGTTTAATACAGTCGTAAAGCAGACAAGTAACTGTGAAAGTAACAGCGAGCTTCAGTTGCTGCTGTTTTTGAGAATATTAATGTAAAAATATTTTTCTTAACAGTGGCTTCAGGGTTATTCCACATTTTTTTTTTTAACATCAAAGGACAACAATGTAGTTTGCTAGATTAAATGTGTATTTCACTGCAACTATATGCAAATTAATCAACCCAGCTTTCTTGGCATGACAGAACAGGGACTTTCTGAAACCCTGTAGCATCTTGATGAAATTGAAAAGTTTAATCTTTAAAGTCACTTTACATTTATTATTCGGGACATTTTGATTTTCTTAAGAATAACATGTTAATCCTATCATTGTAGGTACCAACCACTGTTAACATAATGCTTTTTATATTTCAAATGGCTATTGCACGTTCCAGTTAGCCTACCTGCTGTTTTGGGCAGGGACTTAACATGGCTTTAAGAAAAACATGACATCCATGTCCCAACAGGGAATTGGGTAAATGATGATTGGGAATATGCTGCAGAGGTCTCCAGACATGTCGACTCCCTAACAGTAGTTTTGTTCATAGTCGGCATGCCAACACTGCAACTAAACAAGCACCATGTCGTGTTGTCCACCCTCTCTTCACCTCCTGGGACCCATGGCTCTTCTTGAGACAAACATGCATACTTATCTCCTTCTCACTAGTTCTTATATGCCAATTGTTGCCTGAAGATTAAAGAAAAGAAAAAAAAGACACCCTTAAGCTTAATTTTCTATCTCAGTATCTTCAAAGTAACAGTGATTGTTATCTACGTGGCCTGATTTTACCAACAAACAATCACATGGCAAAGTCAGTGATGCTGTTCCATTATGACTGTGAAAGCACCAACTGGTTCCCTTTAAATGGGTCTCATGAAATTAAAGTGTATTGAACTGAATTTATTTAGTAAATAGAATGTCAGAAAACTTAGTTATGTACAGAACTCATCAATATTGGATAGTTTTTTGTCCTTATAGCTTGCATACACTGTTCTGCTGTGGTGTTTATGCTGTGTCATGACAATATATGAATTGAAAATTTTATTGCTTTTTTTTTTTTTTTCATTTAATGTATAAAAATAAAACGACCCGATTTTATTTCAAATTTGAAGAAGAAATGTATAATGAAAGTAGAATTGTTTTATTTTTTAAAGTAGATTAATTCCTTCTGGCCAGATTGGCTGCTATTGCAGACTGTACATTTTATGTGCAATTTTTTTTTATCTGTTCTAAAATAGGCATTGCTTTAAAAACTTGCTGTTGTTCATCATTTCAATAACATTAACACTGTAATTGGTTGATTTTTCTAAACTAGAATCCTTCAGGAGAAGTTGGACCAGCCTGTATCAGCTCCTCCCTCTCCAAGAGATGTTTCCATGGAGATAGACTCACCAGAGAACATGATGCGGCATATCCGCTTCCTGAAGAATGAAGTGGAGAGACTTAAAAAAAGCCTGCGTACCACTGAGCTGCAGCGTAAGTGTCAGTGTGCGTCTTGTCGGATGATCCAAGGGGTGTGGGAGCTAAAGGGGCAGATGACCTAAAGTGTTGATCAAGGATGGAACTGGTAAAACTGATTCTTAGATAAGCAAAGGGACAATTCACTCAATGCTTGTGTGGTTTAAGCTAGGCCAGACAGAACAGGGTATCTTCTTACCTTGCACTGACACAGTTCACAGCTTTGACCTTCTGGTTTCTAGACTGATCAGATTGCATCTGAAGACAGGTTTGAAACAATTGCATAGTGATTAGCACTTGACAATGTGCTGTCTAATGCTGCAAGTGCAACATCCCCCGTTTCTGTTTGAGTTGGATGCTGATTATTTTGGTTGTGTGAACTGTGTTCACTAAGATTTATGACCAATGTCATAAACTAAGGCTTTAAAAGTAGATTACTGTACTTTTTAAAATTCTTTAACATTGTGACTCCAATCTAAAATTCACATTTAAGCTGTGTTGTTGAGTGAGTTGTTGACCCTTTCAGGATGAAAGTTCTAAGAGTTGGATTTCTGTAAGGCAATAAGAGATGGTGTATACACCTGCTTGCAATTCCCTTTTTTTGGTGGCCTCACAACTTGTTTTTGTAAATGTTGGTAAAGCTCAAGTTGGATCTGTTGTTATAATTTCAGTGTATCTCTGTTCTACTGATTCAACATAAATAAATTGATATACACTTTGAATTGATTTACTGAATCAATTCGCTGTGCATCGTGTTGTTCTATTTGATGAACAACTAATTCTCAACACACACTATTTCCTTCAAACATATCACCAGTCAGTTACTTTCTTTTCATATTTTACTTCTGTTGGTGAGGTTTACTTGGAGAGCCTAGTTTGTGAAAGCAGGATGTGGTAAAGGTGTGTGGAAATCACAGAGTTGCAACATTATGAACTGATTGGCATACATGGTGAAAACAGCTTTTTATTATAGATTCTACTAAGCCACATAAGTCATGGACAAATGAAAAGAAACCGTGCATTCTATTTAAAAAAAAAAATAAGGGTGAGGGCCTCTTCATATGACAATAACTTAGGATTGATGGACACTGATTTTTATATACTTATCTGGGGTAATTACTAAGTATTGCAGTTTCAGTGCTTTGTTGCCACTAGAGGGAGATGTCACTCCAACTTTTAACACATGCTTTGACAAGGAGGGTAAATGAGCAGACAATACAGTGTGTTCCTCGATGCTTGTCTTCTAGTTTACTATGTTACCCAAGGTGGGCGTTGACCCATTTCTTCGAAGTTGATGAAAAAAATATTTTATGGCACAGAAACTAGGCTTCTCAGAGTTAAATCAGTTTTCAGGAATGCGGCTTTATTTACAATTTTGCAAGTGCAGCAGCTTTGACACGCTACATTTGTACAACTGCTCTTCACAGTGATGATGGCGATAATGTGATACTGACTAAATGTCATCTGTCTATCCCCATCTAGACACAGAGAAGCGTGCCCAGTATATCGAGGAGGAGCGACAGATGAGGGAGGAAAACATCCGGTTGCAGAGAAAGCTTCAGAGAGAAATGGAGCGCCGGGAGGCCCTGTGCAGGCAACTGTCAGAGAGTGAATCCAGTCTGGAGATGGATGATGAGAGGTAGGGGATGCAGCAGCACCATGAGGTCCCAGGAGCTCAGTACTAGGGTACAGAATTGTATGTATCACCAAGTACGGATGATGAGAGACGCACGTTTTTCACATATGTATTTCAGCTTCATGATATAGAGGAACTGGAGAGGCTCCATTCACCTGTTAGACTGCCAGCATTGCCAGTTCAGTAAATGGGGCTTGATGATGTGAAAAGGAAAGGAAGTAACAGAAGTGTGAAATGCAAAACACAACAGGACTGTATGCCTCAGTGAACAGTTCACTTCCTGTAGGCTTTCTGTTGTTGTATCAGCCTTCTTTGCATCTACCAAAGCAACATTATAGTTTCTGTTAAACAGGGCTGTTCGTTGGAAACAAGACATGACTCACACATTTCTTGAATCAACTCAAACATTTTTTTTTTTACCCTGTAAATTAATAGTAAATCATGAATATTTTGAGGATTGATTGAGATTATAGTTGACAAGATTGATTAAAGTCTTTTTGTGATGCAAGAAAAAAGGGAATTTGTTAGTGGGGTCTTTTTAGCCAAAGATTGCCTTTTGTGTGTAAACAAAGGATGTTTTTTTAACTCTTCACTGTGTTTTTTTTTTTTTCTACTTCTGGCAGTCATTACTTTAATAGCTCAAGCGCACAAGTTGTAACCAGATGGTGCTCTTCTTTGTTTTGAAGTCAAGATGGAGCTGGAAGTTTGTTGTGGCTTTAGGGTTTACTGCTGCAAATGTACCCAAACAGTCTTTCAATTTTCCTGATTACACAACAAGATTCATATTCATATTGTTTAGTTTGGCCATTGTTATGGCTTTTTTTTTTTTTTTTTTTTTAAATCTTTAATCTTTAATGTTTTTAGTTGTGATATCTAATCTAAAATGTATGTAGTATGTGTATGGTGTATGTTGTTGTTTTTTTTTTTTTATTCTATAAAAATTTAAAGTAATCACGACTGCATCTGAACCTCAGTCTGCTAGGTTTTTGTGGGTTTGTTGCATTAGTATGCTTTCTGTCAGAAGGGGCAAAACGGCTAAATTATGCAGCATCATCAGTTTGGCTCTTAACTTTAAAATTACCCTTATGTGAACTTATGTCAGGCTCTACTTTACTGTCATGTATTGAGTTCAGATGTCCAATGCTGTGCATTTTAAGTGATTTAAGTTCAGGGTGTGACAAACCTTTGACGCTACACAGTCCAGGGCAGACAAACATGATATGCTGATACTGAGGGAAAGCATAACAATATGTTCTAGGTCACATGTTTCCATTTATGTCACTGGCAGTTGTAACTTAAGAACGAGAAAGCTTATGTCCTATCAGGCTTGAGAGTCTAAGGATGCAGCTGTTTCCTGAAGGCAGTATGTATCAGTGTAAACCTAAATTATATCAAAAGGTCAAAAATATCAGTAGAAAACACTATTGGGGGGGGGTGTACGTTGGCGCTATTTATAACCCATGTCTGCACAAAATGGATTCTTTCACCCACATTTGGGTGTTGGCTGAATAATCTGCTCCTCAGAGGATTGAAAATTTATTTTGCTGTTTGTCATGTACCACTACATTGAGCATTTATAACATCCAAGGAGCTGTGAGAAAAGCATTTCACGAATTAATCAAATATCAGTAAAGGTGATGTTGGACTTATCACTTCATGAAAGATTACATCAATTGCTATTTTGGACTGAATATTTGCTGAATCTTCATAATGTATCATCTTATCTTTTCAGGTACTTTAACGAAATGTCTGCACAGGGTTTGCGTGCCAGGACCGTGTCCAGCCCGATTCCTTACACTCCTTCTCCCAGCTCCAGCCGACCCATATCGCCTGGTAGGTATAACACAATAAAAAGCACCTTTGATGTCCATTGACACTTAAGCATTGATACAAGCTTTATCTTTGTTACAAAGGTGGCATTAATATTGCCTACTCTGCAGCCTCATTTAGAAGTTAACTTTGCTGTTAATGCTTACTCACACTTGAGATTTTATTTGGTCATAGAGCTCGGATAGACACTGAAACTGTTGATTCTCCTAAATCTGTTCATTTTAGCTTGCAGCATGTTTAGCTTATGTCAAACATGGGGAGGAAGCCTTGTCTGGTGACAGTTCCAACTATGTCCCATAAACCAATACATTAACATGAGCTTAAATTTTGCATCAAATTGTTTGAACAATAAATCTGGAAAGAGTACACAAATAGGTGAGGGTAATCGGAGGAATAATCTGATCTGCGAGATCTAGTTCTGAAATGCCATCCAATGTAGTAAAAGGTCCATATAATCTTGTTGTACACAGTGCTATCCCCAGGTTGGCAGCTCTGGCATAGCTGTACTTGTTACCTTAAGATAGGGAATGGGATCAATATCCATTTATCTTTTATTTAGCAACACTTGTTGAACATCTGTATTGCTTATTCAGTAAAAGTAATCAGCCTGTGTAACATGGTTACTTCACCTATCTCCCCTGCTCTGTTTTCTACTCCATTACGCTTAGTAACGGAGCAGAGGAATCAAACAAAACAAGTGAGGCACAAACAAAAGTAGCGACTGGGTTGACACATAGATTGTACATTTATGACAAACTTTGTCTGTGGCACGACGGGGTTGTGCATCCAGTGATATTTGTGTATTTATATGCCAAGAGTGTTTTTATACATTTATGTATTTCCTTACAACCTTGATGAGCTGTTGATTTTTAAGACTATCCGTTCAACCACCACATCTGCGGAAATGGATCTCCATCTCCACGTTAACCATGCCGTCTCGACTGTCCTACCAATCATGCAGTACTTCTCGGAGCCCCACAAGAAGAAAATTCTGCTCGGCCGAGGGGTTGAGAACAAGCAGCAAGACGTCCTCAATCACATCCACGAGAACAAAGCGTCATTTTGTTCTCGTTGCCCCGATAACGAAGAAAGTTGTCGCTTCTTGTAGAGTATGTAACAAGCTCTATCCTGACTGTGCCACTCTGTTGCAGGTCTCTCATATGGAACTCACACAGTTGGCTTCACCCCTCCAGCTACCCTGTCCAGAGCTGCCATTTCCCACTACAATACCCCTGCCCTGCACATCCATGGAAGCTCCTCTCATGCCGTTGCAGTAAGTTGCATCTCATGCCTTCTCATCTCAAAGGGGATAGCGTTCTCCAACAAACTTCACAGTAACAACTTGATATAGTAAGGTTGCCTATAATCTCACATTATATATGGTCATGTTAATCTACCAGTGGTATAAGATGAACGCAGTTTTGTCGCTCATCAGAGCTAATTTTTACTCAATCACAAGTCGAGCAGGGTGGTTAGAAGATGATGGTACAGATGGTATTGTACTGTTATCTCCCGAGATGTCACTCAGACGTGCCCCACCACCACCACCACACACACAGAGTAAACAACAGCAGCGCGTCTGGTGCTGCCACAGGGCTCCAGACTGCGGCCAAATTGTCACATTTTGCGACGAAAATGTGAGACAATTCGAGTAAATTTTTCATCTACTCACGCATGCGCAACCAATAAATTTGCTGGGTTTTTTTGTTATTTTTAATGTTTAGTCTATTTAACACATTTAATTGCTGACAGAATTACTGGTCAGTAAAGGTGAACACTGGTTTCACGTGCGGCGCCACCTCCAGCTAAAAACGGCTGTTTTAGTCAACAGTTTTCTCCACTCCAGAAGTCAGAAGAGCCTCATCGCAGCATTTTTATTTTTGCAGGAGCATGCTTCCAGAAAGCGTCAAGCTCTCAGCAAAAAGATAAAAAATCAGACACGGAAGCAGGGAAATTTCTACATAAAAGCCCCCTGCAGATTTGTGGTCCTGAACTATGTACAGTAAACATCATGTCTTTGCCAGTGACACCAGGTTAGCAGTCGGTCAGCGGATCTCAGTGTGTTTCATCACGGACCATCATTATTGAGTGACCTTGCAATTTTGTCATCCATTCCTAGTCCCATATCATAACTTATCTATCATTAGTTTTTTTTTTTTTTTTTTTTTTTTACAGATGAGTGGAATGAGTCTTGAGTTGAATGATTGTCATAAGAAAAATACTTAATTACATAAATAAATAAATAGAGAGGTAAATTTGTCTTGTCCTTTTTCTCTTTTGCTGATCTGAAAAGTGATCTGATCTATGACTCAAACCATAAACCGATCTAAACTGTGAGTTCATTGATCCATTACACCACCCACAACATGCCAGGAAATGCAAAATTTTGTTGAGAAAACTGGCACCAACAACTAAAACATCATGCCACTTTGAGTGAACACAGAGCCACTTGAAACATAAATATGCCCTCACCTGGGAACATTGTAGTTTTTGCATGTATTGTTCAGGTATTTATCAGTAATACAGTCAAAATGAGAGGTAATGTGAACATTTGCTTTGCCATTCGATTTCGATGTGCGTTTCTAAAGTTTTTGCCTGCACTCCTAAAAATTGCACATCCTTCGATGCGCATCGGGGGCATCAAAACGCTGGAAATCAAACATCTGACTTTTTAGTGGCGTCAGTTACGTTTTTGACGCCCAAATCGCATTTAGTCCGAACATAGCGCAACTTTGGGCATTTGCTTGTGAACATCTTTTTGATCGATCGTTGAGAGAATTGACGATCAATTGTCGATTTTAATCATTAAGAACTGCATGTTAAAAAATGCTTACATATACCAAAGGCAGAATTTTTTTATTCGCTGTCTAAAATACATATTTATTTTAACTCCCCACTGCTCTACAGCCTCAATCATCTTCTCAACGAGAAGGTTGGCAGTGGTGGCATGTTATGGTGGGGTAGCTCTCTGTTGTTGAAGCGGTACAACAATCTGCTGTTATGGCAACACTAGCTGCTGTGGCTAACTTGTTTAGCAGCTCCTGCTTTCGCTTCTTGTGTTTCAGTGACCCTGGTAATGGTGCGCTGCGAAGGAAACTGGTTCGAGTAAATTCATCAAATCTCGAAAACCTTTCCCATTGATGACACTTCTGGGCAACATATCCACTTTAATCATTTTACAGATTCCCTCTTTTACTATGTCTGCCCGCTTTGCATCACAGCTCCTCTGGCTTCAGACTGAGGCAACAGTGTGTTGAACAGTGGATTCATTGCCTTTAAGCACCGTCGGATGAGCGTTTTTTTTTTAATGGTACATCATGGGAGTTGTCAAGATTGTTTTTACAAAACGTGTCGCAGTATTTACAATGTGAGGTGTCATTTTCTAACGCAAAATGGTCCCACACCAGACTTTTCCATGCTCACTTCATGTTTAGACCAGCTTTGTTTCAAGACGGGAAGACGGCAGCTCGCAGGCGGGTTCCTCTGCTGTCTATAGGCATACATCGCCCCCCGCTGGAAGGATATTTTATTACAGCCACATAGTGAAATTTATTACATAGCTTCAAGACGTACACTACACGAATGAACTCTGTCTTATGACACCGCTGGATGATCGAGAAAAAAATTGCGTGATCGAAAAAATTCATAATCAGTTTTAGCGATCATCGATTCATTTTGTCCATCCCTAGTCTATGGTTTCAAATTCGAGACGCTGGATCCTCCATATCCACCTTAAACACACCTGGACAGGTTAGTCACTGTAATATGAAAGCTTAGTATTAGCATCTTTATTAGCAACGAGCTTAGTGCCGTAGCGGCGTAAACGTGAGCTTGTTGATCTTTAGTATGTACTAAAGTAATGTAACTCCATCAGATTAAATGTGTTCAGAAGAAGGAGACGTTTACTGAACAGTTTCCATAAACTGACTGCCGCGATGACGTTAAACTGGGTCCACTGTAAACAACACAGTTTCACTGGGTCTGTTTATTAGAAACTCCAGCTGTTGCTTGTTTAGAAGTGCAACGAATAGTTATTAAAACTGCTAGAAGAGGGTCTAAATTAATTTAAATATGGAGATTTTTCAGTTTTAAAGGAATATAATAATACTTGCTGTACGGAGCTTGTACAGTTATTTAAAAAAAAAAAAAAGATTTTCCTCATGCACTAGTGAAGGCATAACCAGCTGTGGACATCTGTTCTTCAGGTTTTGACATGTTTACCTGCTGTAATATAACTGAGTCAAGCTATCAATGGGTTATTAAGAAGCTTGTTGCAGAACTTGACAACAAACTGTCATGTGGATCAGGTGTTGCAGCAGGGAAACATCTTAAACCCACAGGTGGTTATCCTGCACTAAGGTGCAGCTTAACCCCCTCCCCGCATTCAGAAAAAAAAGCTTAGAGCATTTCTCTGTAGGTTCAGGTGGATTTTTGTACACATTAAAAACTCTTAAAAAATTAAAAAAAAATAAGTTAAGACCATATTTATAGTCTGCATGAATTTCCATGTTCATCTACTGGTTTTCCTTAATATGGTAAAGCAAAGAAATTGTCCAAGAAATAAGTATTAGTCAGTTAAACTAAAGGTCATTGCTGTGACAAAATGCTGTGAGATAAAGGGATTTTAATGGGATTTTTATAGATTTTAAATTCCTTGGATGATGCAGTCTTCTAAGCAGAGCAGACACTAGGCATGACTTGACAAATTACAGCTGAAAGTGACTTGCAACATGGACTTGAGCCATAACACTGGAGACTTGACTTGTACTTTCAAAAAAAAAAAAGAAAAAGATATTATGCCTACATAAACTGATATATGCATCTAGCAGCAAGAAAGTGCTATTAAGTCACGATTTAGACCCTAGTCACAAAAAAATAGCCCTCATTTTTGGCCAAATTCTCCAAATAAACTCTCTTTAAACAACCCCGCTCGTTCAAAAAAAGTTCAGGCTCAGGATTTTAATTTGCTTTTAGCCCAGATTTACAGATTTGCAACATTTCCAATTTTGATTCAAAGTTTGGCTTCAAATGATCACAAAAATGTTTATTAACAACAGTGATCATCATTAAAAGAATTTTGGCGTATTGCGCTCTGTTTTGTTGTGACTTGTGCTGAATGACACACAACCCTGCAGCCTCTGACAGGGAATCTGGATAAATTCTGGAAGTAAAACCTCAGCCATGGTTCCAATACTGTTGCAAACTTGGTGGCTTTTTCACTTTATTAAGTGAGTTTTCAGACTCCTCTAGCAATTTACAAAGTGACAAGCAACAAATCTCGCGACTTTTTCTTAACTAAGACTTATGGAGACTGATATGAAAGCATTGTTTACTCATCTCAATGAGCAGCAGTACTGCCATGGCCCCTCCCTTGTTCCAGAGCAGTCACAGGAGGCCCGGTGTTGTGCCAAAATAAGCACCCCTGCAGTGAAAGGCATTCCTGCTGTTAAAAGCACCATGCTATTTACAGTAGGGGGCGCTGATTTCCGCCAGCTCATCTCGGCAACGGTTGGAGCAAAAGACGATCGCCTCAGCTCCACACCGCGCATAGCTGCTGATGGCAGATCCCACTGTGGTTTACTGTCAGACATTAATGTCTATGCAGAATGTTGACACAGAAATGAAATGGTTGAAACTGTTCATGTTTAAATTGCATGATGTGTCTACGTATGTGCGTTCATGAATAAACAAACCTCAAAAGCAGGAGTAGTGCCAGGACTGCTGGACAAATGTCCTACCTCAGCACGATGTTAAATAATTGCGATTTCAGTATTAATCACAAACAATCCTGATAATGTCTGTGAAGCCAACTGTTTCCCCTCAGCAGTATTGGGGTGTTTATATCTTTATATGATAAACAGCCACTGTGGCAGTAAAGCGTGGGCAAAAAATCGATTGAATGAATTGATTCGCATTTTTTTGTTGCAGGAAATGGGGCTGGGCGATATGGCCTAAAAATAATATCTCAGATTTTTTTTTTTTTTTTTTTTTTAATTCAATTAGATTTTTCTTTTCCCGATCACACCCCCACCCCCCACCCCACCCCACCTTACATATTAAGGAAAGCAATAAGTACAAATGGCAGACAACTTAAAACAAATTTTGCTGTTAATGAATCAGAAACAAGTCAAATGTAACCCTCATTTCTAGGATGAAAAATACATAAATGAACACCCTCTTTGAATAAAAGTATCAGCTGTGTTTTAAGTCTTATTAAGGATTTGTTTTAAGTCTCTTAAGTCTTATGTTTTAAAAGTGTAAATTGAATTTAAAAAAGAAAATTGAGATTTTATTTTTAGTCCATATCGCTCAGCCCTGGTGACAGTCCCTTGATGTATAGCAACTAAAATTTGCAAACATTAAACCTACTTTAGAAAATTGTTTTGACTTCCTTGGATGTTGTTTCCTTACACTGATAACAAGAAAACTTACCTGAGTTCACAAACGTCCCAAGGTCTGATTGTCTGCCCATTAATCTTCTCACTAACATGCTGATAACACAATCGGCACACCTTATTTACGTAAATCTTTATTGACACACAGTCTGTGTTTTTTATTAATATCTAGTGTTAGGGTCATGTTCTATTGAACCACTGCATAATCAACCATTCTGTTATCATTGTAACACTAAAATGTCTGTGTGTCATAAAATACATTGATCAGCTACAGTATTGAAACCACTGGCTAGTAAATGTTAAAGCATAGCTCATATTGTTGCAATGCAGTGCTATGCTTGGATGGCCTGCTTCCTTGTCAGCAGCCTAAACATTTTTGATGACCAGTGACAACCCCCATATGGCAACAGCACTACTCTACAGTAGCAGATGCCCTCGGTAGGTCAGCAGTAGGACTTGCAAAACCTGCTAGAACAGACTCAAGGAATGTACAAGGGTCTCCAAACTGCACAGATACCAATCTGATGAGATCTGATGGCATTTTTGGAGAACAAGCCCAATCCACAAAGACCACACCCTCAACCCACAGGGCCCTAAGGATCTGTTGCAGATGTTTCAGTACCAGATACTTTAACACGCCCTTAAATGTTTTTGTCCACTCAGCTGTTCTTTTGTTAGAGTTCTTTTAGCATCATCAAATGGACTTACTCAACTCAACACAACTCTTTGTTAGTCATGATATCATTGTTAATAATTGTATATTCTACATTTTTCCATTTTATATTCATTTTATTTCTAAATATCTTGCTACTTTAGATGTTACAACAAAAGTACATAGAAAACCAAGGGTTTGGAAAAAAGTGTCCTGGTTGTCTGAATTGTTCTCATCTCACTCACCGCTTCCTCGTTAGGAAATCTCTGTTTGACTCACTCTTTCTTACAGGAACACTCAGTCACTGTGACTCAAGTCTTAACTGAATCTGGGGACATTATCAAGCCGTTGGAGACCTAAGATTTTCCCAAATCCTACAAGTTTGACCATGTTTAACGATTATTAAATGGTTGACCCAGTTCAGCATTAACCAGTTTAACTTGACTGCTTAAGTGTCATTTGCATTCTTCTCTATAGTATTTGGTCTAAAATTGATTAAACTCCCAAGAAAAAGCACTCATTAAGTTCTGAACGCAGTGATGGATGTTTCATCAGGCAGCTGAAATTATTCATACTCATGTTGAGTATTTGTAATTCCTGTCACTGTAGCCGTGACTCTCTTGTTAAAACGTTCCTCCCAGTGTTTGGTACAAAAGTATACCTTTGGCCTAGTTTCTTCTGTTAAACATCCATTTATTTTCTCTAATTCTTTGTGGATGGTACAGGCCACATCACTCATTGCCTTTCAGCCCACCCAGGAATTAAACTGGGGAAAACTCTGTCTGGGAATTGAGAACCTCAGACAGATTAATTTTTCCCTAAACCGCTTTTTTTTCTTCCCTCTTTCAATTCATTTGACTAGAACTGCAGTCCTCGGGCCATGACCAGTGGCTCAGTGAGGAAAAAGTCACTGGGACAAGTAACTTTACCATATGGCCTTATTTTCCTTGAGTGGCTTTGCTATACTCGCCTCTCTTTTACAGCCTCAGTGCATTTTGACTTCAAGAGTTTTTAGGTATAAATGTTTGGAAACCCCTCTCCCCAGTTTCCCACCATTTTTTGCTTAAAATATCTCAAATTCTGTCGTTTGTTTTTGTTGCACATCATGAGACTTATTTATTCTCTTTGTCTCTAAAACAGAGGCCCTCCCCGAGAAGAAGCACCAGCCCTGACAAATTCAAACGTCCAACGCCACCACCTTCTCCCAACACGCACTCAGGGGCCCAGCAGGCTCAGCCTCCACTCCCCCCACCAGCTCAGCCCATGGTCCAGTCCATGTCCTCTCCGGCGGCCATGTCCCAGCACGCAGCACCACCACCACCACCACAGCAGCCTCCCTCCCAGCCTTAACGCCACACACAGTCTCTGTGTTTGCGCATGAGTGCGCCCACGGAATGCAACGATGCTACCGCAGCAACTTCCATCATTACCGGCTCTGGAAGTGAAGTTTCTTACTCTTAAAGTCCACAAAAGACGCAGCTTCAAAAGTTTTAGAGGGAAAAGAAACAAGATGGAAACTCCGCCTTGGTGAAGGTAGCCGCCTGCCAAATCCACATGTGGCGTTACTTAACTACTCTTAAAAGGAATGGATGGACTTAAAATAATTGCTTCTGGGATTTGTAGGATAATTATTTGTTCCACCTTCTGTCTTGTACATTTTTTTCCTTTGCTTGGGACTTTAGCTGGTTGGAATTGTTGTGGCGCTTCTAAGATGGCACAAACGGCACAGTATGTCTCATGGTGGTGTTTTATGATAGGTTGGATGTTTTGGATCAATGAATGGATGTTCGGATAGAGAAATGGACAGATTAATAGACGGTCAATTCTTTTCATGCCTATAATATGACACTTGATAGCAGTAATGTCCTCCACTCCAGCTCACTCCTTGTCTTTAAAGCAGTGTCAGCAATTCACCATGACCCCAAGATTATCATGGCTTTCATTAGGTCATCAAAAAGTGTCTTAGAAGACTGCTTGGAGTTTCTCAGTTATAGGGCATTGATCAAACAGAGCTTGCAGCACAGTTTTTATTTTTCAAAACCGTTCAAGGCTGTTCTGCGTCTCGGTTAAAATGAAAAAGAAAAGCGGCATCAACGAGGATGGACACTGGTACATAAACCACAGATAAATGTCGCCTTTTGGGGTGTTTAAAAATATAGTCTGAGGTGTTACAACTTAGTCATGTACTCGGTCTCTTCTCTGATCTTCTCTGGTGTATTTCTGAAAGCTTCTATCATCCTAATGGATACTCCTCATCAGAAAAAGAAAAAAAAAAAGAAAAAAAGCTCTTTACACTAAATATACATACTGCTAAAACATTCTAATTGAATGGTACTGTTGAACTAAATTTCTATGTATGATTAAAGCTGTTGAGATGATGACTCCTGCTTTTAATCGTCAGTTTCATGCACAACATTTGCTATTCATTTGCTATGTGATAACTACGGTGGTGTGCAACAAACATGGAAGATGATTCATTGTTGGAAATTTTCGTTCCCTGACAAGAACCTGTGTTTTAATGCACAGGTTTCATTTAACAGATCCTAACATCTGTACAGGTTAGAGTCTTGTGTATTCAGCCTTACTGGAATGTTTCTTTGTGAAAATGACATCCTACCAATATTTAATGGTGGTAGATGGAAAATGTTTGTGCCTTAAATAAACATGCACCATCAAAGATCCTGATCTGAAATGGTACCAGAAAATTAATAATTCTTATTATATTTAATGATGCGACACATGCATAGAAGCAAGGTTGGTGTCCAGCACAGGAATCCTGGCCATTAAAACAGGTAAGTCTGGGTTTTGTCATACTTTTATGGTTTAGCGATTGAAATGTCTTGTTTATAAATGTGACTGCTCATAAATATTTTCCCAAGTTCTTTTCAAGGTAGAATCGATTAGCGTGATAAGCAGATCATTTCCCCTTCATGCTACTCACTGGAAAGTGAAATACAGACAAGAGTTGCCCTGTTACACAAGCAAGTCATGTGACTTTCCCTCACAACAGTTCCCTTGAGTCCTGGTTCTGTGCCACTATCTTAATTTTCACTTAGTCAACATGGTTTAAACCGGTTCTAGCTGGCTGGCCACCAGAGGAGTGGATTCCATAAATCAATCATTCCAGGATCATTTAACATGGTAAACCTTTGTAATGTGGGTGCAATAACAGCAGGTGGGAGGAGGGGAGGATGAGAATGATGGCCTGTGAAACACATTAGGCTTCCATTAGGTGAATGCAGGTAACTGTAGCTCATTCACACATTCAGTCGGTACAAACTCAGCAGAATCAAAACACTCCTCGTTCTAAGTGTGATAGTACATCTTTGTCCAAAGACTTGCTGAGAATTCTGATACAACCAAAGTGTATCCTGTGTTTTCCTGCTGCGTTGCAGTGTTCTCTCAGCAACCTGATCTAATCCAAGCAGGAATCTGGGCTGGGGACTCGGGGTGGCCACGCAGGGTGCTGAAGTGACCTTTCACCTGTGCAGCTCTAGGTAGCAGAGCTGAGAGATTTATCCAGACTGCAGGGTGGCCGAGTGTGCGTGCACCTGCCAAGCCTCTTACGTGAAAAAAACAGCAGGCTGCTGCTTCTCAGGTGTCACAAAAGTAAGGGACAAAAAGAAATTTTCAAAATATCTCACTGATGTTTGTAGCTGCTGGGAATGTGTACGCAGAGGCTACCTGAAGTGGAACAGGCGATCACATCCAGGTTTTGTTTTTATCAGATGCCCATAACATTAGATTAAGCTATAGTCATGAGTATATGTAATTAATAATGGTTCTTATCAGGGATGCACAATATAATCTGCCCTCTATCTGTATCGGCCTTAAACCTGAGTATCGGACATTCGCCACCCCACCGATATTTAACCGATCAGGCTGCTGTTTCTTAAGTCTAAAAAACCCAAAAACAACTTCTTCAAAAACTTTTTTCCAGACTTTAAACCATCTAAAAGCAGTTTCTTTTAGGATGTTCAGTGTGAACAGGGTTTATACACGCTCATTTGTGTAAATAGCCAAATATTAGGCCTGAGAAAAAATATCGCTACACTGAAATATCGCGATATTTTCATGTGCAGATTTCATATTGATATTTGAAAACATATTGATCTACACTACTCACAAAAAGTTAAGGATATTTAGCTTTTTGTATGTTAGAATGAATCTAAAATCCACTTCAACCTTTCCAGTTTAACTAAATTAAACTTTCTGTATACTTTTCAGTGCACATGTGCATTGTTCAATTATTAAATATTTATTCTGCATCATTCTGTTCTCAAAAAACCCAAAGTTGAATATTCCTAACTTTTTGCGACTAGTGTATTTTACCTATGAAATCTTGCAAGATTTCATTGTTCACTTATGAAATCTTGCAAGATTTCATAACCAAACGAGATTTTGTAACCAAACGACAAAATCTTGTGAGATTTCGTTAGTAAAATAAATCAATACCACATTTAAGTATAGATATGTCAGCATATGAAAATATTGCGATATTTCAGTGTATGAATTTTTTTCCCACCCCTACCAAATATCCCCTGTTTTGTTTTTTGTTTTTTTTTCTCAGGGAGCAGAAACTTCAGGTGGTTCTAGGATATAACGCACATATCTTGTTAGTTTTGTTTAAGCATTTGTTATGAATTTTAACTTGTTCTACATAACACAAGTTGAGGTATTTTTCTAATTATGCACAAGGAATGAATATTATGTCATTTCTTTGTGAGCTTTGATATCGGTATCGATATTGGTTATCAGCCACATGAGTTTTAAAATATTGGCATATCGGATATCGGCCAAAATTCCAATATTGGGCATCCCTAGTTCTCATGGGAGCATCAATTACATATTAATGTCTTGGTGATTTCAAATGACTAAAATCTTCCTAAAATCTTTTTGATTTACTACATGTAGATATTATTGATTTGTGGCAGAACAGGTGAAGAAATTACATATTTTGCTAATTATTTGCTGCCCTAGAAAAAAAGAAATTCTTGAAGAGCTTCAATATTTCATACACTTTGTTTAGAAAAAAAAAAAAGCTTTAGAAAAAGTTTGATGTTGTATGCCTGTGTTATGTCAACCACAAGAAGTCGAGCTATACTCAATGTTCAGGTTTTAGACACTCTGACTGCAATAAACACTTAACAAATATGGAGTTTTATAACAGGTTTTAGGCCAGTAGTTAAAGGGGTAAACTGCTGCAGATAATTAACTTCCAAAACACCTGATCTACTATCAGGGCCAGTCAAAACAAGAAAGCATCATCTGTAATATTCACACTTGTGGTATTTATACATGCCCTAACTTGCTGCTTTAATATCTGCAGATGAAATATATGTTGCATGGCAAGATGAAGCAGTTTGGCTTTGTACTTTTAATAGTACAAGCTTGACAGGAATTAAGGGGTTTCAGTTTGTTCCAATGTCTTTATGCAAATTGGAAAGAGGTAAACAGCTAAAGCACTTTCTGCATCAAGACTGCAACTTTAAAATAAAAGCCCTCTGCTCTCCAGTGTATTAACGCAGCAGAATTAATGGCCCATAAAACTTCAGAATCCTGCGTTAATTCCAGCAGTTAATAATCCACTCCCCAACATCCCTCAGATTCTTACACTCTGTCCCCCACATGCACTATATCTAGTTGAAACTGGTCTAGAGCAACATGTCAGTGTAAAGTACAATTAACTCTCTCTTGTTCTCTTTTTCGCTTAATTTGTCAGGCAGGAGCGGATTATGGAGTCTAAATCTTTTCAATAACACCCTTCCTGGCAGCAAACCTGAGTTGTGGGAAAAAAGTACCAAAGTTCCTGAAGAATTTTATCTTCATTCAGGGTGAAAATTCCCCCTACCTCCCCAATCTCCTTTTATCCTCCCACATTCTCCTGCACTTCTCAAAGCCTTTCATCTTCCATGTCCACTTTTCTATGCGTTGTTCTTTCCCCAACATTCTTATTTACAATCTTCCTCTGCTTTATGCTCCTGATATGGTGTGTCTGACCCGGGGTTATGAGAATGGGGACAATTGCATCAGTAATATAGTTTTATGATGCTGCTGCAAGGAACATTTCTCTGCTCTCACACCTCAGCATAACTGAATGATAATCAGAATGGAATATTGGTACCCAACCCGCCATTTAATTTATATATATTATAATCTAAATAAGACTTTGGAGCCATAGAAAGTGAAAGTTAATATGTGCCTTTTAAAATTGGATGTTTAATGAAAAAAAAAAGGCCTAATCCACTTATTTTCTTGGTTATATCTCTCCTATTTCTCCATGCTAATCTTTATAGGTCTTAACTTGATGCTGACATAGTCTATATTTAATTTGCTCTGCGTTTCATTTTGGTGTCACCTATATTAATTCCTCTAGGAATATGGCCAGACTATTTATGGCAGATTCTCCTCGTTTTGCAGCATGTTAGTGTGTCACTGTTATGTATATTTATATTCTATTCCCCAACCTTACCTTTTACTTTGGATATTGCTGGAGATATACACAGACTATGACTTGAATTTAGAGTTTTACGCACATTTCCTTTAATCCGCTCTCGACACTGTGATTACTCCAAGCAGTGCGCCCTACTGGTGCAATGTGGTGGTGTTATTTTCATCCATCAGCCGGTTCAGACTGGACTGATGGCAATATTAACAATGTTGCAAGAGAGAAGGAGTCCACTCAGCTCCCATCGTGAGAACCATCAAGTCCTAACTTATCATTAGAGTTAAAGAGGTTGGGAGAGTGGGTTCCTGTTTTCTTTTTCTTAAGCTAGTATGATTATGTTAAAGACTGCTGGTTATCTCAAACTTTTTACAGCTGGTTTAATGTATTAAAAACAACAAAACCAAAAACCATTTGATTAATGTCCACGGCCCGAGGAGCTAACAGGTAAATAGACGTGTGTGCATGTGATTCTGTTTTGTGCACGCTCATTTTCGAGTGTTTCCCTCCATAACGATCTTAAATGTAAAGACAAGTAAAGAACGGTAAAACAAACCACAAACAAAGAAAGACACACCAGTCTCGCCTAAAAGCAGGGAGACTGCGCGCTGCGCTCCAGGCGCGCCGCGCGAGAGGAAGCAGCGCTCTTCCTCCCGTGTCTGCGCTCAGGCTGCTGCTGGACCAGCAAGAACAGCTTTGAACCGGTTTTGTCACCAGCTACAAAGCAGTAAGAAACGGATGCACAACGAACAGTGTTGGTGCGGAGCGCTTCCTCTGCGCACACAGCTCATAGAATACACCGCAGAAAGACGAGCATCCGCATACGATGCTTTGTCGTTAATGTCATAAGTAAAATACCTTGTTAGAACGATTTTAATCGGGAAACCATCCTACATGGAAAGTTCCCGCAAAGCGCGCATCTCTGCAGGCGCCTGCTGCTGTTGTTGTAGATGCTGAGGTGAGTGCTGCATGTTTTTAACAAAATGGCAAGCAGTGTTTGTGTGATGGTTAAGTAGGTCAACACTTTGTGAAGACAGAAAAATAGACTTGGCGCTGTCAGTAAATATCTCATCATTAGGGAGTCAGTATTTCCATCAGCATATATTTAGATTTGTATGCAAAAAATACCCTCAAATAGCATCCCACTTATTTACCAGCTGTATAAATGAGTTGTAAGCAAACAAGTCTGCAGTCTGAGGAGCTTTGCATGAACTTTTATGGACTATAGCCGCATTGCGAACAAAGAGTTTCTGAGGTGGTTGATGCTGCTGTGTTGATGTGCGAAGCTGCGACAGGCTACAAATAATTAATGAAAGCGGTCTGAAAAACTTTAGGTCAGCAAAGAGGTTGAGGCTCTCCCAAGTGTCTTTTAGAGCTGAATCATGGAAGGAGCAGGTTAAAGGTGCAGGGGGGAAACTCAGCAGTGCAGGTTGGCCTCATTCTCTCCTCCTCCAAGGTGTGGTTAGACAGAAAGGAACAAATAGGGCAGCCGGCCATCAACAAGCTGCAGTCACTTGAAACTTAGACCAACACAGGTGACCTGCCTGTTTGCCCAGGACAGGTGTTGCAGCTGCCATTCCTTACATCGTGGCTAGGAGTGAGTATGCAGCGTGAAAACCTTTTGTTAGAGTATTTCCAGGGACAATAACGTGTGTATTTCACAGGTCACTGTTTGTATTATTTTGCAATCAAACTTACAACTATGGTGTTTTTTTTAAATGCTCTTTTCAGGAACTTCTCCTCTGTCAAAGCTGTAACAAATCCCAGTGGG
This sequence comes from Atherinomorus stipes, assembly GCA_023101725.1. Lineage (NCBI taxonomy): Eukaryota > Metazoa > Chordata > Actinopteri > Atheriniformes > Atherinidae > Atherinomorus > Atherinomorus stipes. Next base: position 214,416 of record JALJCO010012783.1, read on the forward strand.
CACCAAAAACATCAACATCATGACATCGTCTGAGAAAGTCCTGGACGGAGGCTGGGGATGGGCTATTGTTGCAGCATCCTTCATGGCCCAGCTGCTGGCTTTTGGATCACCCCAGTCCGTAGGCGTCTTGTACCCCGAGTGGCTGCACGCCTTCCAAGAGGGCAAGGGTTTGACAGCCTGGGTTGGCTCTCTTGTGGCTGGAGTGGGATTAATTGCCAGTGAGTGTTATTTATTATGTAATAAACTTTGAATAGAGGAGCAAATAAATTAAGCATATTATATGCAAATTTAGATGTTTACAATCTTTCCATTTTTGTTTCATGCTCTTTGGAGAATCCAATATTTATCTGCTCAGTGATGCATTAGCACTACTGCCATAATGACTAATTATTTGCTGACATATATGGTTGTATGTAGAGCTCTAAATGTTCACCTTTGCACCTGCTGTCCTACTGTTTCACCCTTAGTCGTAACCTGTCATGATGCAACTGATAACGGAGGAGACACAATAATTGTTCAAAGTCTGAGCAATGCCTGGCATTTAAAGGAGCAATTCATCTTGCTAAGGAATGAACACTTTGCTTACTGCAGCATATCAACAGATGGAAAAGGTGGCATCACATATAAAGGCGTCATATATATAAAGGCACTTTGTGGCTCCCTGTGTTGAACTGCTATTATTGATTTTCTAACACAGCGAAGCAAGTGCAAGTCATCCATGTTATGAATGTAGGAGAGTCACTTTGCTCTAATCTAACCACAGAGGGAGCAAAAGAGTCAAATCTAGCAACAGATAGGAAGAAAACACTGATATTTGAGTTTTGCTTGTTTATTTGATAATATTGTAACAGCATGAGAAAGATGAATTAAAAAAGAATTATAGGAGAAAAAAAAATCAACCTTTTAGTCATTTCTTTAAGATGAGTTTTAGGAGTGTTGACCAAACAGGACCAGTGATAGACGTCGGCTTTGGCAGATATTTCTGTCTAACTCAGAGCTGGCCTGTCAGTCTGGTTTCTTGCTGTCTTTCTCTGAAGGAGGGAACTGAAAATCAAGACTGGACAGATCTGGCCTCAGGCCAGGGCAAGTCCTGGACACGTGTCTCAGCTGTCAGCATGCTGTTGTACTGCAGTTCTTCCTGCCCAACAGCAGGGTCTCCACCCCACAGTTACAGGGGGGTGGCATCAGTATCAAGGTCTCAGAAGGGGAAAAAAAATCAGTAAAGGTCACATGATGAGTCAAACAGCCTTGGGATATGAGAGTGCACAGAGCATTGGAAAAAAAACTTTCAACATTGCACCCGGCACTTGAAGGAAGAGCTGAACACGGTCAGATAGTGAGGAGTTTTTCAACCTTAAAATAATTTGGAATAGAAATTTAAAGAAGCTGGAGTTAAACTAAAAAGATGACAGAGCTTCTAATAGGTTGCCTGAGTGAATCTAATGTGATATGCCAGTGTCACGGTCAGAGATAGCAGGGGTCTTGTCAGATGAGGTTCGCATTTCTCAGAAACACGACAAATAAAGCAACACATTTCATCACTATTCTTTCTTCATCCCCCCCCCCTCAGGCCCTATCTGCAGTGCTTGTGTAGACAACTTTGGGGCACGTCCTGTGACCATCTTCAGTGGTGTCATGGTGGCGGGTGGGCTGATGCTGAGTGCCTTTGCTCCAAATGTCCAATTCCTCATCTTTTCCTATGGGATTGTTGTTGGTAAGGAAACACTGAGTGATAATGGTGAAAAACATCCTTCTGTATGTTTTTATACATCACTGCTGTAGACGGAAATAATGCTGCAGTCAAGTGACCTGATTCACCTGACTGTCAAAAATGCTTAAAGGTACGGACTTGGGTCTTGTCAGTGAACAATAAAATGTGTGTTAGATATTGCTCCAGTCATGGGAGTTAACGTAAGCTTCTTATCGCACCAACATATGCGAATCTTATAATCTATTGTATAATCACTGGTAATGAGAAAGAACATGTCTTGTCTAACTATTATGTAATATCAGAAGTTAATAAAACCCTAAGTTACTAGTTAATGAATACTGCTGCCAGTTACATCATGCAAAGATAACTAACATGCTTTTTTTGCATCATTGTCTGGCTAATTGATAGAAAAACAACCCTATGATGAAGCCTGATTCCCATTTGAGCTGTTAATGCCTTTGTGCCTCATCAGTGTTGATGCATGTGCCCAGCACCACCTGCTACTCCTGATCAAAATGACTGTCCAGCCATCCTAATCCTGACGGCGAACCCCCTCGCTGTCTGCACTGCCTTTTCGTGCAGAGAGTGCTGCAGAGGGAAGTGTATACATATTTGAAGACAGAGATTTATTTTTAGAGATGCCCTTAGATAGCCGGCTGCAGCTGAGCGAGCATGTGTAGCTTGTTTACTGCTCGTCGCGTTATTCTTTGCTTAGTGTAAACACCTGAAGCACGAGGCACCCTGAACTTACAGATGCACTCTGTAGAGTTCATATGCTGAAATAAACTGAGCAGAGTGTTAGAAGGATTAAAAACTGCAGTCACACATTTTCCCCTCGTTGCATCATTCCTGTTTTTGAATGCATTAATCTGGGCTAATGGACTTTCTTCTATCTGTTTTTAGGTCTGGGTTGTGGTCTCGTCTACGCAGCCACGTTGACAATCACCTGTCAATACTTTGACAAGAGACGCGGCCTTGCTCTCGGCATTGTCACCACAGGTACTCCCACTTCCCTCTGCCCTGAGATCTCTGGTGCACACCAGTTCTCCATGCGCACATCTTTCATGTATGAGCTGCTGGGAGCCTTAGGAAGCTGAGGTAAACATCAGTAGTGTAGCGAAGGCAGAGTGGTCTATTATGTGGACTCTTGGACTGGCAGCCAGCGACCAGATCTGGCCTGGCTGAGAATTAAAACTATGGGAATCTATGGTAATAGTTTCAGATGTCTGACACCGTATTTTTAGCCTCATAAGACAGAACTTGATTAAGGGGGTTGTTGATAAAGCCCAAAATAGTAAGCATCTCACCATCTAAATGGTATCAAGTTGTCTGTATTACATAAAACTGAATTTCTGTCTGTTCTGCTTATTCAGGAACAAGTGTCGGAGCATTCATCTATGCCACCGGTCAGAACGAGCTCATCGTGCTGTTTGGCCTGGATGGCTGCTTGCTTATCATCGGAGCTGTGGCCCTAAACCTTATGGCCTGCGCCGGCTTCATGAGGCCCCTCAACATGCCGGGGTACTACCTCAAACAAAAGGCCGCCCTGGAACGCAACACAGACGAGCAGCTTTTTGTGAAGCCACCACTGGATGACTTGAAGATCACAACGGGTTTCACCATGCCAACCCCAGAGAAAAATCTCACAGTAAAAGAGTTGCTCATCACCATCGATGCCAAGGACTTGGTCACTCAGACAGAGAAGAAGAAAGAGGGTCCCCTGGCTGGGTTAGCCATCATGAAAATGATCAAAAAGAAGCAGATGGCTTATTCCAAGTACCTACACTCGCTGTATGAGATCCTGCAGGACCAAGTCATGGTGGCCTTCTGCATTGGTGTCTTCCTTTTTAGTCTTGGTGCATTCCCACCAGTGCTCTTCATTGAAGATGTTGCACAGAGTGAGGGACTCATTGAAGAAATTAGTGTCTTTCCTCTTGTATCAATAGGGGCAGTTGCCACTTGTGTAGGTAAACTAGTGTTGGGTATCCTGGTGGACATCAGATGGATCAACGGCATCTACTTGTATGCCTTCACTATGTTTGCAGCAGGTCTTTCACTGCTCCTTATTCCAATTACCAAGAGTTATGTAGGGCTGCAGATCCTGTCTGCCATCCTAGGTTTCTTCTCTGGAAATTGGTCTCTCACTTCCTACATTACCACTAAGATTGTCGGCATGGACAAACTAACACAAGCCCACGGTATCCTCATGTTCTTCGGGGGATTTGGGATCATGCTTGGACCCCCTGTTGTAGGTAAGAGACTTTCTTTTTGCACGCTTTAAGGCCGTAAAACACTCGTATTTGCTTTGTTTTTATCAAGAGATCAGCTCAGTCATGTTTTCAGTTATATAAGGCAAGCAGAGTAATGTTAACTTCAGTAAAAAGCCAAGTAGTCCTCTTTTAGCTGATTGCTTTATCTGTCAGGAAACCCTACTGACTGTGCTCTGCATGTGTGCTCTTGTCATCACTTTCCAGGGTGGTTTTTTGACTGGACACAGTCATATGACTTGGCGTTCTACTTTAGTGGGAGCTGTGTGCTGTTGGGATCACTCATCCTGTCTCTGCTCAGCCTTCCCTGCTGGAACAGGAAGCACAGCGAGAATGACAGACCAGAAGTTGAATACACCAGCAGCTGTGACAAAGTTGCCTCAGTAGCCTAACTATGAGCACTTCTCAAAAGGACCCAGATCTCCCACCTGCTGCTTTACAACTGTCCTTCAGCCATACCTGAACCACCTCTCGGAGAAATGTTTTTTCTCTGAACATACAGGGGTGTTTCCCTTATTTCTGCTGCCAGGTTTTAGTACACAAGATTTTTTAAAATACAGGCCTTTCCCATGTTTTTTGCCTGCGTTTCTCAGGTTAAAACCATCTACTACAGATCTGATGCCTGTGTTGATTTTTTTGGGGGTTTTTTTGTTTCGTTATTGCCTCATTTTACGAGGTTATCTGAACAATGTTGGTAAAATCCCAAATACTACGGTGTTTATGTAAACACGGTTTATTGCTCCATTGTAGCTCTGAAAACATGAAACGGTGCCGTTCTTTACATTCAGAAAAAAAAAAATCCTGATATTGTTCATGTATTGATGTAAAATAGTGAGATCTAAAAAAACTGCACATATGATCACCACTTTTCCTGCAATAGAGAATTGATGTATTTAAAAGAAGGAGGGAGCCTTTATTTTTTGCTAATTAGAAGCATTTCATTTTTTTGTAATATGGTTGTAATATGTACCTTAATTATGCCACTTTATATGTTACCAAAGCATCTGTGATAATCAATGCCTGTCAACACATAATGCCTGTTGGAACAATATAAAAGCCTTGCTTTCTTAACCATTTTTTATTATCACATACATCAAATCAGTTTGTACTGTTTTGCAACAGATTGTGTTTCACATACCTTCAGTTTCTGTATCAGTCAGATATGTTAGGCTGATACAAAAAGATGTAAAACCAACAAAGAGATTTCACTGTATTTACAACCCAGCATGTTGGTCCTGTTGTGGCATGATTATCCAGACCTCACTGGCATTCAGTTTGACCAGGCTTGTCCTTATCCATCACACGGTGTGCATCTATGTATGTTTGTACATTGTGTGTATGTTTCTGCACACGCATGTTCACATATGTGCACAGATTTGTGCGTGTGGATTGTTTGATAGAATTTTGTATTAGCCTAGATGATGAAGCCCTATGTGCTAGTGACTTTTATATGCACAAAACCAGCCGTAGAGCTGTTAATATTGTCTTTGTTTAATTAGATTTTGTGGCTTTTAGAATCTTTTGAATGTTGCTAAATGAACCACTACAAATGTCCTTGATAGTTCCAGTTTCAGGTGCGAGAGTGACTCTGGGACATTAGTACTTGCTTTTTTATATTCATAGAGGGTATTTACAGGGTGCAGCTGAAGTACCATTTCTAGAAATGAAACTATATGTTGTAACTACTCTGTTTTTCTTTTTTAATTTTTTTCAGTATTGTATTTAAGTCTGCTTTTCTGTTCTATTGTTTTATTTAAAAGGTGCCAATAAAGATTTTTGGATAGATGCCATTGATTATATTTCTACCATAAGTCAGCATATGACACCAGCACAAAAGGAAAAAAGGAAGGGGGGGGGGGGGGGAAGCAAAATAAAAGGACGTATTTGCAATATTATTTTCCCATTTAAGTTCCTCAAATAGACACAGAAAGTCAGGGGAGAAAGTGTTTCCACGAGGTTTCGACTTTGCATCTTGTGCCACTCGACTTCTCCTGGCAACCCTTCCACTGGTCGCCATGGTTACACATATATCACGTGGTTAGTAACTTAAACAATTTCCTGGGAAGCTAGCGTTACGGTGTGACAAGTTAGCTAACTACGTTATCTTAACAGAGGTGGTTTCCCTTTATACAGCCTGTCGTTGGGATGTGAAGACAATGGCGGAGGTTAATTTGCATACGTTGCACTTTCCGATATTTTTATTAAGCGGAGCGTTATGTCGAAAGGAGGACAATCATTCTGGAATTCAAAAGTGGAGAGCTGTCCCCGTCCGCTGAGCTGAAAACATGGGCGCAAGCGCATCATTATCCCTCTGTGTAAGTTGAGTTTCGAGTAGAAATTGATATCCCAACCTAATTCTTAACAGTTCTGACCGACTGTGACGCTTATAACGTGTTTTTCTTATTTCTTTTTTTTCTGTTAAACACTATAAAAAATGTGAGCTACGAGAGCATAGCTGAACTTCATGGAACCCATTATTCTTAGCATCGGCTACTTAGACTTATTTATTCCTGCACCTTTTTTTTTTTCAATCGTGGAAAGCAACAAATAAATAAATAAGCCAAAACGTTAGATGTTGTTAGATTTAGTCGACTTTAAAGTTTAGGCTTCATAAAGGTTTTCACTGGACTTTAAATGAAAGATCATAAAGTGGTGTAAAAGACACCAACTGCTTACAAGTTGAGTTAGATTACTTGGCAAGTCATTAAGCAATTGCAAATGACCCTTTAGCTAAAGAAAGAAAGAAAGATGACAATCAACTTATGAAAATATTGCAACTCAGATCTTGAAATTTATTTATTTATTTATTGGTTTGTTTTTAAAGCTTGAGAAACAGCCTACTTTGATAAACAGTGAGACGTTTCTGGCATTTTGAGTCTGCAAAAACAGATTATGTTGTGATCCCATATATATGATAAAAATAAAAGGAACGTCTAATCATGTTATCCTTGTCAGTGTGATTAAATCTGCTTAATTTTCTTTTCTAAACCACTGAATGTTTCTGGGAAATCTGCTGCAAATTTTCTTTTTTCCACACAGACTGACCAGTCATCAGTAAGAATCCTGAAGCCTAGTGCAAAGGTCAGCCCAGAGCTCACTGTTCCTGCTCAGGTTTCAGAGCCTAAAGTTCCAGCCAGGTGTGTATTTGGTGTTGCCTTGGAAACACTGAGGGAGGATGGGCAGATGGTCTGTGGAATACCTCTTGTGTTAAGAGACATGGTGGAGTTCCTTGATAAGAATGGTAAACAAGGCACATTTGTTATTCCTTACTCACTTTCCTACCTTGTTTACTTAGTTGTTTCCTTACATATTTAAAGGGCAGAAGTCGCTCTTTGTCTTTTTCACTCTTGCTTTTCTTTCTCTTTCTGTAAGTCTAATTAAGTGTCATCTATATATGTATTAATTAAATCTCTTTCCTTATCCCAGGACTGCATCATAGAGGTCTATTTCGCTTATGCGGGTCAGTGGTGCGGACCAGGCAGCTGAGGCAGCGGTGGGATCATGGAGAGAGGGTGGACCTAGAACATGAAGGGGATGTCTCCACTGTCGCCTCACTCCTCAAACTTTTTTTCCGGGAACTGCCTGTCCCTATAGTCCCTGAGCCCCAGCGCAAACAGTTGGTTCAGAGCCTTACAGGTATTCAAGGAAACAAACAACAACAACAAAAAACAACCTTTCTTCAGATAGGTATTTATTACAGTGGTATGATTTTTATTGTTTATTCTGAACTAGGCATTACTGAGCTGAATTAATATGTCACTGCTCCTGTAGACCCAATTTTACAGCTACAGCAGTGCTATAGACTAAGATAAAAACTGCTGCAAAACAATAGTGACTGAAGAGAAACTCGCAGCTTCTTGAGGGAAAGCATCTGCCTGACTCAAGAGTTTCTTAGTAATAGGTTCGATTTCTGCAGCACAAACAAAGACATTATGTAAAAATGTTTTGGGAAGTGAAGGTATCATGTCAGCTTTTTAAAAAAAAGCTCATGAAGAACTGCAGCTTTTTTACTGTTTCTGCATACTGAGCTGACAATAAACTTTGTCAGTTTGCACAGTCTTGTATTAAGCTCTTTATTAATTAGTTATTAAGGATAATACAATGTCTAAATAAAAAAGCTAGCATGATGTACATTCCTGATAAAAGTCCATCTTAGATGCCTCTACAGAGTGTGTTGACACTATAATACAACTTGGGCATCAAGTATTACTTAATTTAATGATTAATTAATTATTCTATGTTGAACCAATTAATAATGTACAAGGGGAAATGCAAGAGCTATTGATGATACTAAATTTCAAGTACAATAGTCTAAAATAATGTCTTGCAGTAAATAACTGTTTTCGAATAGGTGTGATGAATTGGTAAGGATTGTTAATATATTTTAATTTCAACATACTAGTTAAAGTAAAAATATACAGTCATACAGTATATTCTACATTGATTTTTTTTTTTAAAGTCTAGTGCTTGTTTATAAGTTCAGTTCTGATGTCTTTTACTTCTTTTTAGGATATGCAGATGAACCAGAACTGAGCCACAGACTGAAAGAAAGTCTCTACTGCCTCCCTGATTCCAGCCTCAACATTTTGTCTTACCTCATCCACTTTCTGTTCAGAGTGGCCGCTCACAGCGAGTTAAATCACATGCCTGTGGAAAATCTGGCAACCATCTTTGGGCCTTGTGTATTTCAGTAAGTTGCTGACATGAATGCCACATTTACACGTTCTTTAAAGCTGCTGGGACATATCCAGTCATCACAGCTGGGGTCCATTCACTGCTGTTTTCTTTTAAGATTTTAATTGGTGGGTTTATTCCTTTTAATTATGTTTATTTTCATTAATACTTTGCTTTAAATGGAAAGCTTTTGGCGTCAATTTTAATTGTTTTTTCTGTTAGATGTTCTACATAAACACATTATCTTGCTCAGCTCAGTTACTGTATGTCCTGTTGTGTGGAGCCAGTTTCATCCACTCCAAGGAAATGGGTGTGGATTGTGCTACTAATGCAGAGCGTTGCACATGCAAAAGTAGACAGATATAACAGAGGTCATCGTGACTTTGCTGGTTGCTTCTCCCTTTCCTGTTTACAGGAGTCAGCTACAACTGTAAACAAGCATAATCTCAAGGGAGACTTGCACAGAGTTTAACTTTTTTTTTCTGATTCTGTAAAAAGGGCTTATTATATTCAGTCAGCTCCCCATCCTTTTATCTTCCCAGTCTAAAATATTTCATTCTTGTGTATTTGGGGAAAATAAATAAGATGCCAGTTCATCATACCACTACATCTAGCATATGAGGAGGAAAATCTCAGTGGATCATAGCCTTAGGATGAAGAGTTGGTTTGGGGGTGTGCAGTTGGCTAAAAAAATATGGAAAAAATTGGGTGTGGGTTAGAAGTGTGGAAAATATCCTGCGCTTTTTGCTTCTGGTTTCATTGGAAGTAGAGCAGCAACAGAGGACTGGGGGAGTTGTATAAAGCTTTTATTGTAAAACATCAGAGAATGAGATCAGTTCTAGCTTGAAAGCTATGTTTAGGAGCTTTTTTTGCCAAGATTTAAATAGTGTTCCTACCAGTGTAAAGCCCGATGACTATGCATGACGGCATTGTAACATATGTTCTTGTCATGTGTTGCATGTGTGAGAGCCTCTTCTCCACTGTCTGCCCCTCGTAACTCATGCGTGTTTGTCACCCAAGCATTTTTTAAACAGCCACTTCCCTTCATATGTGTGTGTTATGTAATCCTTGAGTTAGACGACTTCTGCCCTGTCATTATAACTGTCCTGTCTGGCATGGAAAGACATCTATTAATAATCAGATTTTTCACATTCTCTTTGCTGGTTGTTGGTCATGTTAAACTTTAAGCATTTGACAAAACATATAGAGAAGTACAGGAAAGCTGTCAACATATGCAAAACAAATAGTTGCTTCAAGTAAACAAGTAAGGAGTTTCTATTTCGGTCTGTGGTGGAGACTATATTGAGAGTAGCATGACTAGAAGCTGACTGCTGTAGAGGTCACTGGTGTTAAAGTCTTACTGCCAAGTTTTATGTCATGAAGAAATGTGTCAGGTTTTACATTACCTTTTACAGCCGGATCGGATTATTTCAGTGTAATGCTGTTTGTGAATCCATCCACTAGATGGAACCCTTTGTCATTATGTTGGTTAGAAAACACAACTGAGTACCATTTTGACATTGTGGTGTTACTCCCTCATCTTTTCTGTTTGCAGTGTTCCAGCAGGGCCCAGGATGCTGGAGGAGCAGAGTGTGTGTAATGCCCTGTTGCTCCACCTTCTCAGGCATCATGCAGATCTCCTCCCCGTCCCATGTGGTGTCACAACCGCCTCATTCATTACCTCTTCCTCACCCCCTCCTCCTACTCTCTCTGCTCTTTCACATTTTGAGGTGAATCATGTTTTCATCTTTCGTTTGATAGTAATGTTGTAATTTCCTCTTTGCAATTTCTGTGCATTTTGATTTTCAGCAGTTCAGCACCTCTCAGGGTCACAGTTATTCCATACTAGTAGCATTGTCTGATACCATAGTCATACTGGACCATTTACCAAGTGTCCACGGGCCATGAAATGTCTATCAGTTCAGGGTTTTATTTTCACTTTTACAAAAGTTTAGAATTTTTATTCTTGTCAACATAGACAATTATACCATAAGATTTTTTTGTGTTGAAATCTTTACACTAGAGATGAGGTGGTTGTTGAATGTTTTGTTGAATTTTGTAGATTCTTTGTAGATTTTAATCAACTGATTTTAATCAACTGAGATTAAAATGTTTGTATATACATTTTTTTTTTTCTTTAGCCCAAAACAGAAGTATGTATGCCATCACTGAAGTAAAGTCACTTCTGTCATCGTTGGTAGGTTCAAGCCAGCAGCTGTCACTTAGAGCGGAGCAGCATGCAGAGGTTGAAGGAGGAGACCACTGCAGTCTCTACGGCCAGTACTTTAGAACAAGCCATATGGATGCAGTATCAACTCAATAGGTATAATCACAACTTTAGGATGGATGAATGGATGAATGTGACTTTATAACCCCTTAAATATGTTTTTTTCTCTTCTTAAACTCTATTTAAGCTGTCACAAAACCCTCTGTTCTTGAGGGGCCTACGTAGGATTAAGTATCTTTCTTAGTCCTGGACCTCACTTAGACTTGTCCCAGACATAGAGGCAAAGTACGGTAACACTCGCTCCAGGGGAACTTACGGAACATTAATTAATTTAGATGCATGTTTGTTGACTGTGGGAGGAAGCCGGAGCACCTGGACAGAATCCACACATGCGTGGGGAGAACATGTAGACTCCACACAGAAAGGCCCCAAGCCAAGGTTTGAACCAGGAACCTTCCTTTCCTCACCACTCCACTGTGCAGCCTTCATACCAAATCAATCCTGATAAAACCAGACTAACACACCCACATAATGAGGTTTAGGATTTAATCACTCTTAGATGTTTACAATCAACTTGACTCAAATGACTTAACTCATTTTCCATATTTTTCCATATTTATAAAAAAACTAGAGTAAAAAAGCCCACAAAGACTAAATGTCAACTCACTGGGCCTCATGCAACAACATTTTTGTATTCTTATCATAACTTTCAGGAAAATTCTCATGAACGTAGCGTGCGTTCATGAGAATTTTTTATTCAAATGTGCATAAGCAATAGACACCGACATGCCGGCTTTAAGTGAAGTGGCCGATAGTCCTGACAAAGATGAGGTGAAAGCACCTGTATTTTTTTAATAATCTGAAACGTGATAATCTTCTTATAAAAGTAGTTTATTTTAAAAATGACCTTGCCTATTTGTTATTGCTCAGACTGCGAATTAAAATGTAATTTATAAATGCAGAGTTGCATGATACATAATGATGTACCCTATTTTAGGCCTGTATTGGATTTAAAAAAAACAAAACAATTGCTTCTAAGTAGCAAATAACAAATATAACAAATATAGTCCTTGAGTGGAAAAACTAGGTTTGGATAACAGCAGACTTATTGCGCAAGTCTCCTATGTCAGGTCTGGAGCTCTAGTGAAATTTGTTCATGCCTAAGAGAAGATAAGAAATACGAGAAAATTGGTGAATGCAGCATTTTCTCCTAAAGGGAGTGGATAGCGTAGTGGTAATGTCGCGGGCTTTGGCGCGCCAGACCCTGGTTAGAGTGCCCGACACAGCAAGGGTCAGGTGGACCCTTAAGCAAGGTCCTTAACCCCCACCAACTGCTTTCCAGGCTGCTTTAAATAGCAGCCCACTGCTCTTAGTGACTTTCCTAATTGGCACACTAATTGGGATTAATAAAGTATGTCTTTAAATCACTCGTCGAACCATTTAAGAACAAATTTGCTTGTACATGTGATTCTTGCATGAGGCCCATTTTTATGATCATATCACCGGATTGTCAGTTTGCTCTGATAAAATCCTGGATTTATTACTGCAATGTCAAGGCAAAATCTCCATTCAAGTAACCCAAAAGACAATGTCTATGCAGTGAATTTATTCATTATAAAATCTTATCAAAAGACAACACAACTATTTTTCAAATAAGTCCTCTGTTTATAATGCGATGAACCCTAAGAAAATCCTTGATATGTAGAAACTATTAAAACAAAGAAAAGGTTCAGTTCTTTGACATGTTATCGAAAGAGTTTTAGTTAACAGGCTTTGGCTAAAGGAAAGGAAAATTGCTTTTATAACGTGATACTCTAGAATGATGGAATAGAGTTAGGTTAATCATTTATTTGATTTCACCAATAATATGGTGAATTAAAGGTAAGATGCTGCAAACAAAATATCATTTCAGCTTTATTCCTTAAAAGGCAAATAGCACACTGTTGACCACACAGCAACACCTCAGTTCAGATAATTTGTCACCTAAAAGCCAACAGAAAAAAAAAGATGGTGTTTGTACAGCTAGCTGGCCATTTAGTCTAATGGCCAGTCAAGATAGCGTCTCACTGCTGTAGCTTTGTGACATAACAGCAGATCAGTCCTCCACACTGAATCTTCGTGGTGACGGCCATCTGCCTGTGGGTAACTTTTCCCACACAAACTTAAAGGCTGCTGGGTTAGTTCCTATTATAAAATAGAGGATGTAGGCTGCTGTGAGGGCGCAGTACAAACATTAAGCTTTATTTATCATCAGTCTGGAACATGGGACTAACAGTCACGATGTTCACTCACATCTAAGCATAGGTATAGAAGAGTATGTTTGTGTACCTCATATCTATTTTTTGTTTATGTGGAGGTAGCTTGACTTTGAGCTGATGGAGAAATCGAGTGCAACATCAGACTGCCCATACAGTTGTGGTAAATTATGTTGGCATTGGTAGATTTAGTTAGACAGGTTCAGTGAGTGAAATTTGTGAAAAAACCTCAGAAAGGGGCTGATAGCAGCTCAGGTCTCTGCATGGCAACAAAGTGACACCTTTTTAGAGGCCAAATTACTGCATTTGTTTGTCAGTTTTTCCTCTCACTCTGTGTGATTGCAGTAGACTAAAGCAATAGACTGAAACATTTTTAATAAGGTAAATCTGAATAGGTTGTGGAACACTTATCTTCTGTAGAAACCATGAACACCATGAGCATTAACACAAGGACATTTAGTACATTAAATTCTAAGCAGTAAAGTCGGTCACACCTGCTGATAACGAGTGGTAGCAGGAGGATATAAAAGACAGTTTTATGTGATCTCTTGCTTTTGAGTGTTTTTTTTGTTTGTTTTGTTTTTGTTGTTTTTTGGCTGCTACAGAGCAGTCAAATATCAACAATTTTCATCAACAACTTCCTACGCTCATCTGTTCTTCATGCTGCATCATTCCAAATGTTTGTCTTGCTTCCTCAACCAAACAAGGAGGCAGATTGAATAATTAGTAATAATAATTAACAGGAGGTTGAAACGATTTTATTTGTATATTTATGTATTTTCTTCAAAACAAGAGCAGGAGCACTGAATAAGAATTAAGAAGCTGCATTACTTATTGCTTTATAGTTCAAAAATGTTTGATTTAAATATGAAAAGAGTTATTTTGGGGGTATTTGCTTTTGTGTTCATCAGAGTGGCATCTGTCACCGACATGTTGAGGTTTCTCCAAACATGTCTGGCATTTGCATGCTGTTCCCTCTGATCATGTCAGAACCTCTGTGATTCCCAGTAACGTCACAGCCCATTCTGATTCTTGTATAATTTTATCAACAAATGGTTTCATTCTTTAGTTGTTTGTGGCTTTTATAATTTACAGAAGATGGCTTTTAAATATGGAAACCAAACACAAGAAAACAAAGTGCTCTCACCAAGCTATTTATGTTCATAAAATATTTTAGTTACAGTCTGTCATGTCCGTCTTTTCATGAATTCCTAAAATGACCCATTTTTTTTAGGTCAACGCTAAAAATGTAGGACAGAGCAGAATGCATATGTTGTGTAAGGGTGTTAGGACATTGGATATTGCACAAAATAACTTTCCTTACTGGGTAACCACTTTAAAATAAAGCATTTAACTTAAAGTGGTCGCATTTACATCAATCATAATTTGAACTGAAACATTTGCACATTTGTAGTTATGTGTTTTCTTTCTGGGCTGCTTTTATCTGTACCAACATTAGCACTGTTGACTCTTAATATGACAAAGTGTGCACTTCTGACTGTATGCAGTGTGTCTAGGCACTGGTAATTGAAGTGGGTGGGTCAGTTCTCTGCCTCCGGGTTTTACTCTGGGTGACCATTAAGCACTCTCTTTCCTTTCCATCTTTGGCTTTGCTGTGTCTCCAAACCAGCTAGTTGTTCACTTGCACATATAAAATCTCAATGTTAAACTGCTGGACCTTTAAGAAGCTCTGCAAAGGATGTTTTCTTGTCTGGTCTGCTTCAGTATCAGCAACAGCAGTCATGGATCATCAGTCATCAAGTGAGTAAGTTAATGCAAGATGTGGGGCAGCAATGCATAAAACTGTGCACTGCATTTAGGTATCAAACAATGAAGAAATTTTATGATTTGACAAGCAATGATTAATTTAGTGTTTTCAGCAGTATCTTATCACAAGTTTAATTACAAGAAAAAGAGTTTTTGTTGCTCAACAGAGAAGCTTGGATGGATGTTTGTTTTTCTTCAAAGCCTAACAGTTTCCAGACGGATAAATTGTTGGACAATATTCCTGTTAATATAAGATATCAGTCTTTTCTTGTACCGTTTTCACCTTTATGTTTTAATGGTAATATCTTTACATTGATATTTTCTTCTTTATTAACTTTTTTTTCATTGTATTTGCTGTTTTTGTCCTTAATTTTTTGCCTTTTTTCACTTTTGTAGTACCAGTTCTTCACAAGAACCTCTTTACAAATGATCTATGCACTGCACTGTGCTGACCTATAAATGTGTATTTGTAGATGCAGAATAACAGCTTTATTATTGTTTTTTGTTTTTCTAGGAAAAAAAAGCATAAGTTATTGACAAATCAATTATTTTTAGTCATTATATACATGTTTTGTACAGTTTATAAAGGTCATAAGTAGGTTGATTTCTCCTGCTGGTTGTGCACTCATTTGTGGATCTCGCACTCTCCCTCTCTGTCTCTTCAGCCCTGACAAACTGGTGCAGGGATGTGAAACCAGCCCTGACGTCAGCGCTGACATTCAGGCGTTGATCACAAACCAAGAGTCTCTGGAGGAGAGGAGAGGAGGAACAGAGGCGGGCCATGTGCTCTTCCGCCCTGCTGACCCAGGGCCAGAGCAACAGCTACAGGGCGGACCAGCTCTAAGTGTTCAAGGGGAGCTGCAGGAGATGGAGTGTGCTATGCAAGGGTGAATTTTTCAGACGTTTATTACTTTACTTAACTATTTGATGAGTCTAGAGGAGTTTCACACCTGCTCATTTGATATTTTGAATATAAAATTTGCTCATTTACTCATTGCCATCTGCCTTCTCAAACTCATCAACAGGACATTTTCACAGATGCCACAGCTCAGCCCCGAATCAAAGAAGATAAAGGAGATAGAAGTAGAAAAGGCTTCCCCATTCATCGAAGATGGCTGTTCTTTGGTGTGCATTCATTCTTTTTTGTTCATCTTTTAGCTCATTCTTTGATTTTTCACATATTAGTTTTTTTCTATCACCTCTGCTTCACTAGCGCACAGTTGTTAGCACTCACACTCTAACTGAAAATTCATTCATTGACACCTGTTCCTACAAGCCTCTCCATTTATTTTTACAGTTACTGAAACACAGTACAGACACTTGGAACAAAATATGTTATAGAAGTGTTAATTTAAACAATACAGTACAAATACATTTTAATGCTTAAATTTAAAGCATGCTTAATTTTTTTTAGTTGTATTCAAGGATTATATGATTTGGACTGAACTGTTTTTCAGGCCACTGCAGATGCAGGACAAAATTCATCTGTTTCAAACTGCTGCACGGCAAATGAATCACCAAGCAAGACCCAAACAGCAAGTCAGCACACAGAGAGGTGAGAGAAAGGCTCTTCCATGATGACTATAGGAGGTGACATTTTGTTTAAGTTGTGTTTTTACTGATGTGTTTCTGCTGTGTTCTCATTTATAACACTATCTGTTTGCTCACTGGGCTTGTCAGATAGCATATGAATAACAAGACGTATTAGTAGAATTGAAATGGCTACATTTAGAATTTAGGCAGTAGAGTAGTATCAGATTTAATCTGACCCGATGCTACAGTTGTTTTTGTGGCCTTGTGCCCCCCGCTCCTCTTTTCTTTTCGGTTCAGTTCATCGCCAAGCCCTGCAGTTAGCTGAGAAGTAGGTTATTTTAGCATTGTGCTGCTCACAGTCATGGCTTTGATATGAGTCCAGTCCAAATAAGCCTGACTTGCCTCAGGGGCTCACGTGGAGCCAACCAACTAACTAGATTAATTCGATTCAGCGTGGTGGCATGCTGACTTTTTGTTTGTTGCCTCCACAGAGCCAGAGGAAACGTCATCTCAGCTATGCCTCATTAAGAGCAGGCATGAATAAGCAATAACCTCAATACCAGTGCCAGATGACCCTCTGACTGCAAAGCTATGTAGAGCACTGCACAGTCCTGAGAGCAGGTCTGACAGAATTGATTTTATAGAAACAGTGCACAATGTGGTTGGTATGAAAGTCAAGTGGATGGTGGCCAGAAGCGGAGAGCTAGTACAGATATTGGATATTTTATTTATTTATTTATTTATTTATTTTACAAACGTCACCATGTGGTGGTGCTGTTTCCAATGATCTATTATTATTGAATTTCACTGTCGGTTGTTAACAGATTTTTGTTTTTCAGCTTACTCTGCTGCATAAAGTACAAAAGAGAAGAAAAAGCAATAGTGTCTCATTGGAAGGTAAATCAATCTTTTTGGGAATCTTTTATCATAGAATTAATTTTATAGCCTCCCATTTCAGTTGTCTCCCTTCAATACCCTGAGGAGAAATGCTGAGCAAATTGACAGAAATAAACGTTACATGCAAATGGTTGAGTTTGTGAATAATAAAAGGAATATATGAAAAGCAATCGTTCATTCTCTTGCACACAGGTTTGTCAATTTTCTAGTTTGCAAGCAGAAAGTTCAAACTACGACCACAAGCCATGTTCCATTATACTTGCATGGGATGGTAACTGAGCTTTTTACCACGATACATCCTATGCTGCAGCTTGTGTTTAAAACATTCCCAACATTCTGCTGCTGCTGCCTTGCTCTGTAGGAGATCATGTACGTGTAGCTGGATACCCTCCACGGATATTGTCTTTAAAGGACTTGCATTGAGATTTTGTAAGATGAAGCTGTGGTTATGAAATCAAGATTTTATTAGAGCGAAGGGACATACTGCTTTACATAACTGATTTGACACGTAGTCTTTTCTAATATATTTAGTTGTCTGATAAAAGAAACAGAAAACTGTGAATGAGATGGAATATATCAGAAATTTGTCTGTACTTCAGTAGACCAATGTTTTTTACAAAAAGATTAAGTGAAATGTAACTTTTGAACTAGTGTGGCAGGCCAAAGCCTATTAAAATCTAAACATACTATACTTGAATGAGTTCATCAAGATGTAATCATATTATCTGGGTGTGTGAGTCTGCTTTAGAGAGCTTTAATTTTATTTTCCAGTTTTTTGGTTGGATTAGCACCCCCCCCCCCCGTTTTTTTTTTTTTTTTTTTTTACTAGTATCTTGTATGTAACCATGCTAAATGTTGAGACTTAAATGTTATTGCTAAAACCAGCTTTTGATCATCTAAGATTTATTAATTTAAGATTTGCCTGAGGCAAGAGGAGAGCCCTTTATGAAAATGATTTACCGGTATATATAATAAACTGAGCTTAGTTATATCACGATGAGACAAGCTTGAGGTTATACCTTGAATTTTCCTTTTCTTCTTGGTGCACCCATTCTCTGATAGCCATGTCTGAGCATGTGCATGAAAGTGAATAATCTGTAGAGCACACTTAAAAACAACCCAAGTGCTTTTCAGAAATGGAAAAGAAAGGGAAGCCTTAGGCTTGCATGCTAGCAAAATAAAGTGCACTAATGTACTAGAAAATTTAAAGTAAGAGAATAAGAGCTGTAAAGTTAAATCAGCCGATCTAGGATTTTAGATCAAAGTTTCAGTGATGTTGATAGGTTAGTAGCTAGTAGGTTTAGGTTAGTAAATTTTTTGGGGTGTTAGCAGGTTCAGGATAGATGTTGAAACAGAACTGGAACCCAAAGGGTTTACAGTACATATTTAAAAGTAGTGACCAAGTGGGTTTTAAGTGTTGCACAGGTTGAATAATGATGATGATGAAGGTTAGAACTTCCATAGCAAGAACAGCTGCTTGCATTGTTAAGCAAATAAACACAAAATAAATTATTTTTCTATATTTGCGGCATATTTTTGCTTGAATGTGAATGCAAAGAATGTGTTTGTTCTCAGGTTGGTGTGTTTCTGTGGCTCCATCAATGATCATGTTTTCTCTTTTAGAGAAGCAAAGGAGGAGCATGTTGTATTTCTCCTGCCAGACACGATTGCAGCGGCAGGAACAGCTGTGACGTAAGCTCTCCTTCTTCAGTCATCTAAGTGGCAAATATTAACACAAAGTATCTGTAGCAGCATGGCAGGTGATACTTCAGTGATTGTGTGCAAATGTATGTGTGTTGAGAAGCATGCCTTTAGGTGTTTTGCTCCAGTAATAATAGCCTTGCTCCTTCCCTCCCCTCACATCCTTCCACCTCCTCCGTGTGACGCACAAAGCTGTTTTTTTTTTTATTTATTTTTTTTATGAATGAACTGCCGAGGAAGACGAGAAAAGAATCAGAGCCTTTATTTGCTGCTGTTGATGATGACGATAATGATGTTGAGACTAGTGTCATAGCACCCGAATGAATGTTCTACACCAATCTGGATGATATTTTAGCCTCACTGAGCTGACAATATTTTTTGTGCGGTATTTTTTTTTTTCTTTTCAGAGTCAGAATTCACAACATACACTCAGACACACACACGCACACTCACAGAGACGGTTACGTGACTCCCTGCATCTCCATCAAATCGACTCCTTACCTCAAACTGACAACGTCGCTGTGGAAACGCCTCGTCATATAAAGCGCCTCTCTCCTCCCTTGCACACACACCCACACCGGACGCATCAGCACGAGCGATATTCCCACTACCCACCCCTTTCTCCGTGCTTTATGAATAATCCATGTGGAGGCTGTTGTGCAGCAGAAGTGTCAGGAATGCCGGTCGGAAGGATTTGAGGATCCTCGTAGCAGGCTAGTCATGTTCTCAGGCTTTATACACCCACAACACGTGGATTTACCGATCTGGGAATCACAGTGACACAATTGATGGAATTGGAGTGGGTTGCTTTTCAGGATTCCCACGCTGGATGCTCATGCATATGAAGGATCTGACTCACTGACTGACTATAGGATTAATGCCTTGTTGCTTGAGTGTTTGCTGACTGACTAGATTCCAGTTTCACAGAGCTGAGAGGAGCTACAGCAGAGGAAAGTCCATTTTTGTGTCTATTTTTTTTTTTTTTTTGCCTTGGAAGATCAATATTTCTGTTTCTTACACTTCATCCAAGAGCCCACCTTTTGACCCCCCTCCGGAAGACAACCACTCATCTCACCTCATGCAGCAACTCTCCTCCCAGCAAAAGTCTGGACAAAAAGACGGTGGAGTGGTTTATCTGGATATTCCCAAGCAGCAAATAAAAAGCTGAAGACTTCTTCCCTCATTCTGAGTTGCAGGATTCTGCCAGACTTCTCCTGACCTTTCCCTTTTGCATCCCTGAAGCCATGTTCTGCTTCTGTTTCCAGAGCCCCTCCCTCAAGGTACAAGCCCTGGAGGCTGAGTCAGGACCCTCACCAGAGCCGGTAGACCCCCAAGCTCAGGATAACCTCCCTGCTCAGAAACAGCCTCTTTCTACTGAAGCACAGAGCCTTCCTTTAAGCCACACTCAGCCTTCATCCCCATCTCAGGATCAGCACACAGACGACTCATCGCAACCTGGTAAGACAGCAGTGATGCTAACACAATGGAAGGGAAATAATCAAGTCTTTGGACTTCCAAGTAAAAAAAATAAATAAATAATTACTTGCACTGTGGGGAAAAGAAGGAAATGTTGTCAAGTTGCCCCAGATGTAAGTAAATGTATTTACTTTTAAATGCATCCAATTTTGGGTTTATTTATTCAAATACCATCAAGATATCAATACTTTCAGCTCTGGTAAATATCAGTGTGAATTAAACTGAACTGAATAGTTCATTAACTATTACTGTGTCCTCAAACTAATACTAAAGGTGTTTTTTCTCATAAAATCTTGCTGTTTCTTGTTTTCAAGTGTTTACCCCAGCTAAACATCACAGTGTGCTAATTTCAGTCATAATAAGCCGTGAGTATTATAGCCTAATATAGCCATAACAGCCTTGACTGTATTTGTCAAGGACACACCAGGTTGATATATTATCTGGAGTATTTTCTTGCTCCTATTCCTCCTCATTTTATCCTGTCTGTCCTTCTTTAAAAGAGAGCACTCAAAGATAGATCTTTTGTTTTTCCCTCTTCTCTTACAGTTCAGATCTTATCCCCAGCTTTATCAGAGTCCAGCCCAGTCTCCTCCAGTACCTCATTCTCTGAGGGATTCTCAGAAGAGGCTAGCTTGCCGAGCCCCCCGGTCTCTAACACCAGCCCTCTCCTTTCTCGTTTTACAACTAATGAATGTCCCGTACCCTCACCTCGTTGCCCCAACCTCAGCTACAGCCTGCGTTACAACCTAGACCCTGATGCAGCTCCGTCTCCACCATGCTCACAGCACCATTGGATGTAAGACTGTGTCATCAGCTTGCTTATTTTGTCTGATTTCAAATGGCAGATAAGAATTAATATGAAAAAGCTTTTTGATATTTGTTGTAAGCTTTAGTGTGTTTTCCTGATATCATAAGAGTTAATGATATGATGCACATCTAATACCAACAGTTCAAGTGGACAAATGTGCTTGCTCTCTCCAGGGCTCGCTGCAGTGCACACACACAGCAAGATGACGGTTCTTCATCCATCTCAATGCTTAACAAACACATTCACACTCTCAGAAAGAGAATCAGACGTTTTGAGGAGCATTTTGAACAAGAAAGGCACTACAAGGTGAGGAACGAAATAAAACTGGCTCATATGGGACCTGTACGTTGTCTAGTTCTTAAAATGTAAGTATATGTATATACAGTGCTTTGCTAGAAATTCCAACATGGATGGATTTTCTTGCACAGACTGCACAAAAAACTAGTCAAAAGATTTAAATCAGTAACTAGAGAGCCATGGGACTGCAGGGGTTTCATAAGTCATATTTTGTGATGGTTACTAGAGTGGGTGTATTTGAGATGTTTTCTAAACTGATGTCACAGATGCCACCTACATATTACTGTACGCTAGAATGATATGCTTCCCCTACTGGTATCTTTGAAAATTGCAGTTTGTTACATGATGAGTGTTGAGTAAACAAGCTGGCAGGGCTGGAACAATGGAAACCTTTACAAGGTACTCTGTGCAGTAGACAGGACTACGTTTGATTAATGATGTGAGTTTTTATCTTTTTCTTTTGTTTTCTAGCCAGCCCACAATGACAAGACAGCACATCCAGAAGTGGCCAAACTGCTGAAGGACCTCATCAAGAGTCGCAAACAGCTTAAAGGCAAGTTATTTAACATATACACTCACAGTTCCAGTGAAATAAGCATTTTTATCTTTGCTCTTTAGTTGAAGTTATTTTTTGCAAGCGTGTGAGCATCATTGCACTGAAAGAGACACAAATAAACTACACAAGAAGTGGACATTTTTCTGCCTTTGATGTTCTCTCTCTGAGAACAGCATTTTGAGCTGGATGTTATGGTTTTCTTCTGACCAGTGAGATCTATGATTACAATTTTTAATGGAGACATTATTTTAGACTCAAACTGTTGTTTAAACTTTAGTATGTTTCTTTGAATAAACCTTGAGGAGATCATAAAGAGAAGTACCTACACAATGTAGTAAAAAGAAAACAAAGTAAAAAGGGTAAAAATCCTGCTAACTTTACAGTGCACAGGAAATATATATGCAAAGGACATGCATTATCACTGATGAAGGAAATATTTGTTATAGCCTTTGGCCATGTTAGGTAGCTGTTGGTGATGTATTTTACTGTTAAACAGTAGATTATCAAAAAACAGCTACAGCTGGTTTAGTGTGAGATGTGTAATTAGCAGCAAAGAAGACTAAATTGTTAACTGCACAAATAAATTCACTGCTTTAGAAATCTAAGTAACATCCAAATCACAATTGTCAAATACAATGCTAGTATTATATTTAGCTACAATAATTTCAATAAATGCACTGTAATTTAGATGTTTAGATGTTGCTTCTGGGTCGTTTGTCTTCTGCTTTTGCTGAACTGCTGTCCCCTGTCACTTAGAGATGAAGCTGCGGCGGTCGGAAGAATTGGCACTGAAGGAACTCGGACGTTTAAGCCCCAGAGCCGAAACATGCAGGAGCAATATGGAGCAGAGAGAGGGAGCACCAATAGGAACTGAGCTGCAGCAGCTTAACAACAACAGCAACAGCAAACCAAATGTAGAAGAAACAGCGAATGTGATAACCAACAGGCTGAAGGAAAGACGGCGAGAACTGGGCCTGCCCGACAGCATTAAGGTTGTTACTGTCACTACTCACACAAAGATTGTCATTAAACTTTGGAGGTTAGATTAAAGAAACGGTGAAAAGCTGCATGTTGTTCATTGCACACGAATGAGAAATGACCTGTTACAGTAATAGTTTTCACTGTGCTGTACAGGAGATGTCCCATTTCCAGATGAATCTCGAGAAGTCCTGCATGCAGAAGTGTTTGCTTTACTTTGAGGGTCTGCATGGACGCCCAGTAAGACAAGCCTCCTCTTCCCTCTTTGATGGCTAGACGCAGTTTTTGCCTTTTTTTCTGTCTTTTGAATTGTGTTGAATGTAGATCTTTTTCTAGAAAATAATGACAAGCTTCTGTTCTTGTGTCTGTGTGAATTCAGAGTACCAGGCAGGAGCGCACACTGATGAAACCTTTCTACGACCGGTATCGTCTCCTCAAGCAGCTGCTTTCCTCTGTATCCACAGCAGCCATTACAACCATTGTGAGTGGTAATCGTTAAAGCAATTATTTTGATTTTTGCAAGAGCAATAATGCTCACACATACATACTATACATTGCCTCAGAGCAGTGGTGTCACTCTGCCCTCCAGTGGCTGAATGTAAGAGCTACATCAAGGCACTTAATGCTGTGCTGTGAAAATCTGGCCAAAAATAACATGCAGTAGCATTTTTAGCTACTCTCTTAGCTCGGTCATGTCTGACTGTGAAGCAATGAACAATATTGAAAGCTCAGAGACTTATCACTACCTACATAATAATAATAAAAACAATAATAATACACTGCAAAAACTCAAATCTTAGCAAGTATATTTTTCTAATTTAAAGTCAAAATATATCACACTCAAAATAAGACAAAATTACTGAAAAAGAAACATTTCAGTAAGATACAAGATCTTGTTTTAAGGCAATGCATATGATTTCAAGAAATCTTGTCAAGAAATTTTGCTTGTTCCACTGGCAGAATTTTTTGCTTATCACAAGCAAAAAAAAATCTTTTACTTATTTTAAGAATGGCCAGGATATTTTTTTGCTTGTAATAAGCAAAAGAATCCCGCCAATGGAACAAGCAAAATTTTCTTGACAAGATTTCTTGAAGTACGATGCATTGCCTTAAAACAACTAGTGCTATTTCCGGTATCTCACAGGAAGCTGATCACATAATTATTCCCACATTCACTAGCTCTGGAATGAGGTGAATACATCACTCAGACTGATAAAGTTTTAAGCTTAAACGCTTCCAAATATTTTTTTAATCAGTTGCCTCTTAGTCTAACAGGCCGAGCAGAATTAATGGTTAAGTAACTTCTCATGTTTTTTTTGTTTTTTTTAATGATCTTTTCTATACATATATATATATATTTCCCTCTGGTCGGGTGTGTATGTGTCTGCAAAGGAGGAAGAGGATAGTTCTGATGAAGAGCATTCCAAACAGCGGAGCCCCAAGCAACAGCCACTTTGGTTCACACCCTCCAGACATGTGTCGTCAGACGAGTGGCAGCGTCAGCCTTCCCTGGAAATGTCTGAGACGCCTCTGGTGTCTCCACTGGAAGAGGTGAAGGGTGTCCAGTCACAGATCATCACCATGGCAACAATTCATGAAGCATCAAGGTACAGTTTCTGTGTGTGTGAGTGACAACCACAAGTTAAGATAACATTTGCCTTTAATTATGGTTCCATAACAGTTACACATATTAAAAGGCAGTCATGAAAAAATTAAAGCAATGGTTTAAATCTTCTCATATGCAGACAAGAATTACTGGATCATCTCAGGATGGTTCGGCTAGAGAAAAAAAGGCTTCATCAAGCACTCCGGGAGTTTGAGGACCATTTCTATTCGCAAACTGGCCGGTAAGTCCCTCACACACAAAACACAAACATCGCTTGAAGAGTACTTGGCATTTGTTTTTTTTTTATTTTGTCTTTTAATAAACCTTGAATGTTTGGTTTTTCAACAATGCCTTGTGAAAAACAAAGAACAAACATACACAAAAGAAATTCCATCGCAATGGTTCGACAGTGTAACACACACTCATGTAACATTAATCCAACACAGAGAGCTCAGGTAAGAGACAAAGAGATAGACTTCTGCTCTGAACTGTACACATTGTACTGTACATGTTAGTTGTCCAAAGTAAATACAGCAAGTTTTTGATTACAATACACACTGTACAAAGCTATCTGAGTAAGGCAACATAGGGACTATCAACCAGTTATGAAAGCTGCTGCCGGTTGTTTCAAAACTACAAAGAAAAGAAATAAAGTTTTGCCTTCTGCCTGCATCCTCTCCCCTCCATGCATTAACAGGGCTTGTCAGAAGGAGGACCGTGGACCAATGGCAGAGGAGTACTGCCAGTATAAGAACCTCAAAGCGAAGCTCCGTCTACTGGAGGCCCTGCTCAGTAAACAACAGGACTCAACCAAGACAAGTTGAGTAACTCACAGTGGGACTTTTATTTATCTTAACGGGGTCATTTCTGATGGTGAGCTCATAGATGTTTCATGCCATGCTTATGTAAATGCACTTTACATGATGAAAACTGATGGAAATGGACAATTTTAATTAATACTGGACAGCTGCAAAGTTTTTGTCCTAGTCCCAAAAATACATCCCTTATCATTCAGGACACGTCAGAAACCTGAAGTAGCATGTGTATGCCATGTAGCACGGCTCTATATGCTGAACGCTTGATGTTATGTTTAAGTTATTTTATAGTTACAGTATAATATGGCACTTTATTACCCACTTTCTGTCCTTGCCAAAACAACCTTTGTCCATTGCAGATGTGGAAACTAGTTTTTTTTAAAGTGTTGTTTTGGTGGAAAAAAAAAAGTGTAAGCTTAACTGCAATCAGTGACATGATCTTGCAGTGTTTGTGCATGTCAGGCTTTTTCTTTAGCTCTACATTGTGCTATGATATGCATTTGGAATTTCATACTTGAGCTTAATTGTGATAAAATCGTCATGTTTACCTTGGAAAATAAGTATACGCAGAGTAGTGCAAATTAAATATGCAGTCAAATCTGTGCGCCCCCCCCCCCTCCTTTTTGCCTGTATGAAATAATGCCACCCCTAAATTCCTGTGTTGACAATGACCAGAGCTTTTGACTTTGTGCACTTCTGGTTTATATAGTTTTCTATATATTTATATACATATATATGAATGTATCAATAAAAATAAATATTTTTTCACATTTATTCTGCTAAACACAGTTTATGGTTCTACTTTCTTTCTTTTCACTGACAATGAAATAAGAATGACTGTTGCACAGAAGGTGGAGGTACTGACAGCTTTCAAACTCATGCTGCACAGAACTGCATCATGCTTTTTTTTTTTTTTTTTTCAAAGAAAAGGTTAACAAGTTGCTCAGACTTCAAATCAGACTTTGTGAATACACATTTATAGGCTGTTGCATTAGTACTGTTTAGATTCCACAGCAGTTTGACGTCTGGTTTACAATACCTTTGGTATAAAGAAAGATTTCTATCAATGCTGCAGCCCTAGAAAATTGTAGTACCAGTCCATGCCACTAGAAGGAGGTAAAAGTCTGAATTGGTCAACTGTGGAATAAAAACAAAACATAGAGTCGATATAGTCAAGATAAAAAACAATATTATTGTCCACGAAGACAGTGGACAGTTAACAGCATATCAATAACACCAAGGCAAAGGTCATTAAAAGAAACAAAAATCAGACAACTGATTAAAATAAACAGGAATTTGAATAAAAGCAGACGGTGTCTGTTAGTACATTTAAAGGGTTCGGTGTGTTCACTATTGTGACTTGCCAGATGGATGTTTAGATATTTCAGTTGATGTTTTCAATGTGATTGCAACCCTTTTCAGATGAGACAGTAGTGCAGGTGTCAGTGTGTACCTTCCTCTTTTTTCCCCCTCTCCATTCTTTGGGAATGATGGCCTCTTGGGACTAAAGAACATTGTCAGATATGTAATGTACATGTCTAGGAGCCTAATGAATCTGTTGCTTCATGCATGTGTTGGTCTACTTAAGTACACGTGGACTTCCTTTGTGTGTAGAGGTCAGCCAAATCCAGTCCTTTCCTCGCTCTTGTACATTCTGCTCCTCCTTAGCGTCCCACACTGATGTTGCAGGTCTTGCAGCTGGGGTCCTTCTTGGCATTTACTGTGGACAGGCTCATCAGCTGGTGCCCACTGATCTCCGCCACCGTGCCCATGGCCAGGTCTACAGGCTCTGTGTAGATCACCTCCAGGATGACATCCTGGGCGTGATGAAACACGAGACCCTCTTCTTCCTGCTTGCAGGTCAGGAAGCGGTTGTTGCTGATGTCGAGCATAGGAAGCCTCTGCTTACAGAACTCATCTCCCCTGGAGCCCTTCGGTGCCAGGACCAGGATGACATAGTGGTAGGCAGTATACATGCAGTAGAAATCTCCAAAGTACAGGTTGGTGTCAGGGCTGAAGAGTGCGTCTGCCCGGGCCTCAAAGCGAAGGCGGCCGTATGGGGAGTCCTGTGGTGGCTTGCCTGTGTTGAACTCTGTGTTGCAGCTGAAGAAGATGCCTTCTAGCTTGCCACTGATGGGCGAGCCGTGACTGCCACTGTTGTCTTTCACTGATGGCAGCATCCGGTTCTCTTGCGTCTCCCTGAAGTTTAAGGAAAAAAAAGAAAAAAGCAAATGAGAATGAATGTTAGCCTTTATTTCAGTAACAATCTCAATTTTAGGGGTATTCTTTTTTTCAGTCACATCAGTATCTACAGTGGGCTTTTGGCTGCTAGTAGGCAAGGCTTAAGTCAATCCTGTTGCTAGGCATCTGTCACAGATGATGTCACAGTTCAGCCAGTATTATGGCATCTTATTCATTGGGTCTTTACAGACAATGCCTCAGCTTATAATGATGTTTTATCATGACTGGGATTAACTGCACCAATTTAGTAAATGCAAGAAACAAATGCATCTCATGGTGCGCTAAACTAATGGAACGTTTCTAGTTTCTCTATTTTTTTTAAAGCTGAAATCATATTAGCCAAGTCCAATTAATCTGACACTGAGCTCAAGAGAAAAAGAAAAGAAAAGAATCCTTATAAGCAGCTATAAAACATAAGCAGCTTTCAGATCAACAGATGAGACCTTTGAAGGGTTGCCCCAGCAGAAATCTGAATTCAAAAACTTCAATTATGGACTGTAATTATGCGAGCATAACTGCAGAGATCAATTTTATTTCCTTAATTACTGCTTTGTTGAGGGAATCATGGATTATTCAGCTCCCACTGACTGCTCGTGTCAGTACTGTTACTCCCCACATGATGGGGCAATTTAACTGAAGCAACTTAGCAAAAGGGTTTGGAGAAGGATGACGTCATGCTGTAAAGCACCAACAAAAGAGTGCTCACAAGCTGTGGCTTAAGAGGAGAAACTGCTCTTTGTAAATTCAGCAAGATTTTCCTTGAAGCAACAGGACAGAGGGAGGACAGGAGTTAAAAGGAACAACCATAAAAGGGGAGAATAATAGGAGAAGCTGGTGAAAGTGATTCCAGTCAAAAACTAGTAAACAGTAATATATAAAAAAGAAAGTTGCCCTTTTTATTTCTAAGGTTTGTGTATTGGAACAATTTAAAACTAAAAAAGGGGGAAATGTAACAGTGTTCACCAGCTTTTAACATTTAGTAAGTAGATCCTCAGATGAACACCAGCACAACATATTTCATGTCACTGTTAGCTGCAATTATTG
The DNA here is from genome assembly GCA_023101725.1 of Atherinomorus stipes. Classification (NCBI taxonomy): domain Eukaryota; kingdom Metazoa; phylum Chordata; class Actinopteri; order Atheriniformes; family Atherinidae; genus Atherinomorus; species Atherinomorus stipes. The sequence continues at coordinate 243,269 of JALJCO010012783.1, forward strand.
AGCAATTTCTGTAAGATGTTATCAATCTCTATCATTGTGGAGGAATTTTGGCCCGCTTTTATATACAGTGCTGCTGCAGTTCATGGAGGTCTGCGGTTATTCACTTATGCACAGTTCTCTTGAGCCATCACCACAACATTTCAATCTAATTAAGATCAGGACTTTGACGCCTTGACTCTTTTTCTAGATTTGCGGCTGTCCTTTAAATGATCATTTTTGTCATGACTACATTTTTTCCAAACTTTAGCTATTGGAGAGATGAACTCACATTTCTCTGTAGAATATTTTGATATACTGAGGAGGCTATATTGGGATGGTGTCCAGGCCCTGTGGCTGAAAAACAAGCCCAAACCATCATCATTATCATCATCCCTCCACTAACATGGTAGACATGGCTGTTAGGTATTTGGCAAAAACCAAATCCAGCCTAGTAGCAAAAACATGGTGATGTGCATTTTGGCAAACAAACTCTAGAATCTCTTCTCCAAAGGATTTTGTTCCAGAGATCTTGGTGTTTGTTCAGATGCAGCATGCATACCTAAGCTTTACTGCCCTGGTCTTTTTTCCCCCCTCTCTCTCTCCCTCTCTTTCTTTAAAACAGAAAAGATATTTCCAGTTGGCAACCCCTCCGAATAGGTCATACTTCCTCAGTCTTTTTGTTATTGTATGGCCATGAACTAAAACATCTTCACTGTTCAGTTTATTTTAAAAGCTGTACAGTCTGACCTTGGAGTGAACTTGTTGGGATGTCCACTCCTGGGAGCCTCCATAGCTGTCTGCTGGTGTTTTCCCCCACACGAATAATCTTTCTCACTGTAGAATGATGGACTTGAAATACTTTGGAAATGTTCTCATAGCCCCCTCAAGGTTGATGAGCAACAACAGCTGCTTATGATCTTCGCTGATGTCCCTCATTGACTTTGTATTGATATACATCTAAGTGCTCCAGACTAGCAAAGCATTTATTTTAAAAAGGAAGTGCTCACATTTGCTGATGATAATCTAAACAAGGATGAAATGAATTTTTTGCTACTTATGCTCCTAATTCCTGTGGAAGGACTAAGGCTATACCTGCACACATTATACATACACCTTATATTTTGGCTTGATTTTGGATCAAATAAATAAATGATAGTGTAACATTTATGCTGTCATTCATCTAATTGTAAGACCTGGTTAGGAACAGATTTTTTATGTACTAATATGTAAAACTTAAAATGGATGCAATCTTAGTTTTACACGATTTTACGCTGTAATTGCACTATACTTCAGTAAGAGGCAAGCCCAGAGGTTCTCCTCTCGGTCTTTTCATGCCTTTTCTTCTCACCACAACAGAGAGCTTTAAAATGAGAACTAAGAAGATGTCATTGTTTTGTTTTTTTTGTTGTGTATCTGCAGAGGACCTTGCACACTGCTAAAATATTCTCACACTTTTGTAGAATTTATAGAACTTAATCAACAGTTTAACAGCTGCCTCATTCGACTAATTCTCACTTTGCTTCAAGCAGCTTTCAGGAAGTTGGTTAATGTAAAATTATGCAGCAAACATGTAGCTTGTAGAATAAATGGTGCTGCAGTAATACCTAAAGAAGTAAAACAGTCTGCACTGCGTCACTGCATTATCACAGTGAAGTTAATCCATGCACACAGATATCTAAATACAGCCATGTTCAAGGAAAGTGTGCAATTTAATGATTTTTATATATATTTGTTTTCAATTATATATTTTTAGATAGTATAGAAAATATATTGGGTAACTACAATAATGACACTTACCTGGCATGGTCAAAATACTCTTTATGCTGGTTTCTATAGAAGACAGAAAAACGCAGCATTCGCCCGGCAATTACCTCCGCCTTTTCCAGCAGCTGGTTTAGGTGCACTGTTGAATAATCTGGAAAAAGATTCAGCATGCAACATTATGAAAGTTGTTCGCTAAAAACAAATGCACAATTATATATACACACAACAAAAAGGGACTACACACATTGCCAAAAACATAATGGGAACTGACCCTCAGGGATTCACCCCCTCAAATTCTCCAGTGATACTCAGAATTAAACCAATATATTGTTCATTCACTCAATCTGACATGTCCCTATGCCCTACTTTTGGGGTGGGGAAAAAAGTGCAGTTTGTTGAATTTCTATAGTGTAGAACATCATTATTTTATGATACATTAGCACTGACTCAAAGCCCATAGTTATATCAGCCACCTCAACAACTACCAGATGCATTAACATGAAACTTTGTGCAAAGTCACAACCTTAAGATGATTAAACTTAGACTGTTGAAGCTCCTCATCTTTATGTGCCAAGTCTTTCCATCTTTTACAACACATTTGTTCATATGACTGAATACAGCTTGAAACATCATCCTCTAAATTAGCTGCTGGAAGGTGGCAGGTAGTACTGCAGGTCACTGAACTAAATGACCAGCTGAGTTTTTGTTACTGCTGTAGTCTTGCATCAACACCAATTAAAGTAAATGCTTTGAAATTCAGTGCAAGCACTTGCGATCCCGCAGGATGAACTGTGACTTTTCATGAAGGATCATCTTGTTAAAATTTCTATTTGCTTAATACTCAGATTTTAGCTCAACAAATACAATTTTGCCAACATCTGAATGCCATCATTTTCGTTTAAGGAAATATTGGGTTTGTAAGTAGAGCTCCCTGAGATGACCTCTTGTTTTGTCTTGTAGTAGAAATATAACTTGTTTAAGATTAATTAAATGAACCAGTTAGCAAGCAAAAGTAGCCTTTAACTGAGACTGCAGCCTCACAAAGCTGCAGTCATGGCTACTCAACAATTTAATATGAAGACAGGCAGACAGGCATGTGCAACAAAGAACCCAGTCTGGATGGTCGTTATCTTCGACCACTAGGCCACAGGGACGACCCTCCCCACCCTTTTTGATAAATTGTACCTCGAGCCTCCTTCCCATCATCTCCCCCTCCCCCCCTAAAAACTTCTCACCCATGATGGTTAAGTCTTTGACCCTAAAGGATCAGAAAAAATACCAGCCCACCTCCTTTCTTCTTATTCATCCTTTTTCCCCCCCCCCCCCCCCCTCTTCTATCTCTATCTATCTCCCCCCCCACACCAAATAATCATCTTTTTTTTATTTTTCTTCCTCATTGTTGGCCCGCCTTTCAATCAATATAAATTACTTGTCTTCGAGTATTGTCATCTAATCCAGTTGGACACTGACGAAATAAGCAGCACTGACAGTAAAAATCCTGAAAGAGGAAGCAATCATGGCTGTCAAAGTTTTGCATTACGCACCAGCAGTGCAGAACTCAACGATCTCGCTCCACTCTGAGACGGCGTAGTCTCCGTCTGTCTGTTTCGATGCAGTCTGGACGGCCACAGTGTACTCTGTGCGGGGGCTCAGGAACCAGTGACCCCGGACCGTCATGGGCAGGGGCACAGCTTTGGCCACGAGTTTAGTAGGAACATCCTGGAAGGAGGGAGGGGGGGAGAACAGGATGACATAGCGGAAGGATAAGAAGAGGTGAGCGGTGACATGAAGGAATGAGTCAGAAAGAGATTGTCCATGTATGGCTGTCTTTCACAGTCCTGTTTATAAGAGCACATTTCACACACTGCATTGCTGACCATAGATTGTGGAATCCCGTTAGAATATGTATGTAAACTATTTTAAATCCCTCCAGCAATGCCCCTGCCACACAAGTATTAGTAGGCCTTACTGTAGAAACTCATTGATTAGACCGGGAGTTCCTGCCTAGCAACAGGGTCAGTCTCCTACAACAGCAGAGAGAGGAGAGAGCATGCAGAATCTAGGAAGTGGAAATTAAAAAGATAGGAACAAGACTGATGAAACAGTCTCTAAAATTGCCAAAATCCAAGGGTGCGGCCGTCATGCTGGTTATATTGCTGTAAGGCACCGACGACTGAGTGTTATTAGCCTATCAGAGCTCAAAGGAACAACTTGCAGTGAAGTCTGAACAAAACCTCCTTGAAATGAGTCTCATTGCTGCATTGTGTCTCAAAGAAAGATCATTTAGAGAAAAAAAGAATCTCAGCTTCAAAACAACCAACACTTATCTTTGTGATAACACATTATAAAGATGCACATATGAGTTGATGCCATTAGTTTTTCACTAAATAACAGCAGATGGCTCATGAATCCCTGTTGCTAATCAGAAACAATATCAACAGACTATGGTCTCAAGTAATTAGTTCAATACTTCATGACTATGAGCTAATTACTGTTAATTAGCAGGTGAAATGTGTTGAAGAACTGGTATGTAGTCAAGTTCACTGGTTTTCAGTCACCAAAGGTCATTTATAAAATGTTATTTTCATCTACCTGAACAAATCCACTGGTGCTTAAAGAGGCTGAAATAAATAAGTTTAATCTTTCTGAAATCCAGCTAATTTTAGTACTTATCATTTTAAACACGAAGAAAAATGATCAACCACAATTTGCAGACTATTGAGCATGAGTTAATTATGTAAAGGCATACTGACTTGACCAGAAGTTAAAAATAACAGCAGCAGTTCAGGATATATCTTCCGTTAATTCATGATGGTTGCAAGGGTGGAGTCAGACGGGTGGAGGGGTAAACTAACGCTAACCCTCAGGTGACACCTCAAGAATCGACCATAAAATTTGAACAAATATTTAGTATAAACTCGTCTTTACACAAGCCAACCTCAGATGCCCAAATGTAAGTGAAAGCAGCACATTATTTCTGTTCTATTTTCTGTTCCACATCGACATCACCACGCTCTTGAATGCAGCATTCAAAACAGCATCATCTCACCAACTACCTGCATGGGAGATAATATTTATCCAAACTGTTTTTATTGGTATTTTTTCATATTAGATGATCATTTCAGTTGTAGAGAAAAAGTCAGACACCCACATCCCTGGATTTAAAATGACCTAAACCCACCCCGTTTAGTTGCCGATATCTTTAAGAACAAAAGAATGAGAAAAATATGTTAAAATGTGACCGTTTTGTTGAACTCTTACAGCAATAAATCTTATGATCATGATGTCTGTACATATTTTGATGCCCTCCTGCAAAGCTTAACTGGCTAAATGATTTGTTTCTTTGCCCTTTAGATACAAAAGGTTGACACAGTGCTTAGTTTGTACTTTAATAATGCCTCACAACTTATTCTTGATGCATTTGTAAAATGCAGCAATCTTCCTCCTCTGAAACATCAAGAGGCTGTTCAGTGACTCATCTCCCAGCAAGTGTTTCCTCTAAGATGTTTCTCTGGTCTCGTACGTTACCTTGTGTTTAAACTTGTTAGAGTTTTTGTTCTCCTTCTTGTTCAGGTCAATGAAGTAGTGTGTGATGCGCTCCTTGCTACGCGCCTCCATGTCCCAGCAGATCTTGAAGGAGTCGCAGGTGATGTTGCTGATCTTGATATTCTGAGGAACAGGGAGCTCCTCCATCTCAGAGATGCTGCCGTCCTGGGATTTATTTCCTGTGAAGTTGAAAAAGCAATGTTGTCACTCGCAAACAGAACAATGCAACCAAAATGGAATTATTTGGTCGATATATAGAGAACAAATCCTCTGAGAACTCATATGTGGCACTTTAATCTTTACTTATAATGAGTCAAGTGTTTAGAGACGGTGAAGGGGGACCTTACATCACACTTGTGACCACATTAAATCAGTGGAGCAGCTTGAAACCCTGATCCCGAGCTTTACGACGACCTGCAGAGATTTTGTTTCTCTCCTGTAAACCGTCCTCTACACAACTGCAGTAATTATTCCACGGAGAGCATCTACAGTTGTACAGCCACTGTGTCACACAGAAGCACAAAGAACAGCCTGTGTCGCTGACTACTATATATGTTGCCATGGAAACACATCAGTCCCCTCCACATTCATGTGCCTATCTGCTTTCCAGAGCATACGTGGCATTAAATATTTCTAATGCTTAAATCTCATCTCTTCGCAGAGATTGGTCCATTTCTCAGCAGTTTCATGATCCAGAGTGCAAACCCTCCAACAATTAAAACACCGCTGAACGTCATACAACTTCATCCACTCATTTCATTTGGTCAAAACCACTCTTGGCCTATTTGACCTGGATTTTTAAAGCCTGCTGCTTTCTATCAAAGAGCTTGGGCAAATCTTTAATTTCTCTCAGCTGTATAGTGTACGCTCCCCAAAGGCTTACAACTCAAAGTGCAAACAGAGGCCAGCGAAAATGTCAACGCACAGCTGAATGAGAGCTTTGTCAAATTAGGATGAATATGGACCTTGCGTCAAACTATGAGACGCCCACTTGGCATGGCAACAATGTGTTTTCTGTGCACACTCTGGGGTCTACACACAACAGTGAGTAGAATTCAAGAATGCCGTATTGGGGGTGTGGGGGTACTGCTCAACTTGACTGAGCTTTAAAAAGGGTGTTAACAATAGCAGAAGTAGTGGAGCATGGAAAATCCATCTCCATTCATCCACCGAGAGAGGATGAGAAAATAATTGTATAATCGGGTGAGTGTACTCCAAGTCTCACCTCCATTTAGTTACTTCACAGTGCAGAATTCGTGGATAGCTTGTGTTTGTTTTGAGGGGTTTTTGTTATTATCATTCTTTTAAAGGAAATAACCAACCAGAAGGTCTATTATACACCAAATGTGCATCTTAAAGAGACACATTGGTCAAATTTACAAGATAACAGGAATATCCCTACTGAAAAAAAGAAAATCATTAATAGATAATATGGAAAAATAGTCAAATCTATTAAAACTGCAGTCATGGAGACACTTGGAGCATGAATAAAAGGCAAAAGATGATTTAGGGGTATTCAAAAATGGCTATAAATGTTCACATTGATGGTTGCTCCAGTGTAAGGTGGTAGACTGTTCCACAGTTTGGAGACATCTATAACAAAGAGTTGATGACCTCTTTTTTTAAGCCAAGCTTTAGGCACAACTGAAGGAAACTGGTTGGTTTACCTCAGCTCTCTGGCCAGAGTGTAAGTTTAGCAAGGGGAGGTGGGAATTTGTTCACTGAAAGGTTTTAAGGTCAGCAAATGAATTAGTAGTGGGCTTTAATTTGGTTGTCAGTGCATATGGTTTATCATCTGTTCCTTCTGCAAACATCTTGAACTAGATTTTACAGGCATGGGGTTTAAAGAGGTTCCTAAATATAAAAAATTATAAACAGGCTAGCAAATTTTTTAGCTTGACTGCATTTTGCTGGGCTCTCAAGACCGGTGCACTCCTACACCTCTACATTGATTTGTGGAAACACCCCATCCTGCTGATGGTCTGCTTTTGAAAGCCCGACTCATTAAACTTAAATCCCACTGAGTTGATTAATTTGGCTCAGACTGAGAGGGTCAACGTGCGCCATGACTGAGCGAACCTCGGAGAAAAGAAAACAGTCCACCAAGTCAGCACAGACTAGACAGCGATGCCAGTGAAGCACCTCTGAGACTGTCCTGCTGACCTTAAACAAAAATCTGTTTCTGCTTCAGGCAACAATGACACATTCCCACATGAGGCTGAACAATAGAGAATTTCTTCAACATTTAAGTGGAACCTTTGCAGAAAAATGCTGGGGAAGTTATGCATTTTAACCTCCTACCTCAGGGTACCTGCAGCTATGACTGTAAACATTAGCCTAAAATGAAGATGAAAGATCTGCTAACACAATTACAGCAATGCACTGGAGGGAGAGAAAGTTCCAGTCCACTTTTCCTTAAATTGTTAATGTCAACACATATGTTTTCCTTACAAACTGAACCCCATGCAGGTGCTTGCCCTCACACCTCTCATGGTGATTCATCCTCTGTTTTCACAAATGCTCTCCTAACTTACATGTAAATAAAGGCAACATAGCAAGACAGTAATCGTTTCAGAACGCATGCAGATACTGGGTGCAGAGCACTAATAAAATTTTGTCTAGAAAAACAAGCTATGAACGCTGCAGAACGTATAGGTTGGGGATTATAATTCAGCTCTTATTATACCAATGATGTCTAAACATTTTGACAAAAATAGCTGAAAATACATTGAATACTAATTACGCTAACCAGTGAGGCTTTCCTGCTTTGTGAGATGCTAAGCGCTGCTCTGAATCCTCAGGGATTCCGAGAGCAGGAAGAAAGAGAGGAGGGAGAGAGCTGGGCAGGATGAAGGTCAGGCGATGAGGGGGAATGTTTCCTAGTCTCTCACAGAAGGCCTAAACCCTCACTCAGAATTAAATGAATGTGCAAGCAGTGCACCCTCGGCTCTTCCACTGGTTTTGCACTTGTTGCTAAAATTAATTTAGCGGAGTCATAACTTTAATCACAAAGCCATTATATTGGAATATGCTTCTGTAATTTTGCATCACTGTCTGTTGCTCTGTAATGCTGTCCAGGAGCGTGAGGACGGGGATTATTGCCACATCAAGATCACAACAATGACTACTTTTGAGTGCTTGTTTAGGAGCACAGATTACTCATGCTGTGCACACACGAGTTCTAAATGGCAGGAGCTGTGCTTCAGCATCAGCAGAGCTGCAAAATGCAGGATGCAGAAATATTTGCCCTAAAGAAAAAACATTAAACTGGTCAGGTGAATCCCATAGACCCAAACAAATGGTCCTTATTGGCTGCTGGCCTTTTACTCAGTGTGCAGTCCAGTGCCATGATGGAATTGCTGGAGATTCAAAAGGATCGATGAAAATCTTGTTAATGTGCATGCACAGAACCAGTCTAATGGCTCTCTATGGTAGGATCTGTTCCAGTCACACCTGGACTGATATTGTGAATTACCCGTTAGTGGTCTTTACCAGTGAGAGAAGAGCGATTTGTTTTCCATTCAGTCCATCTGAACAGTATTAATGTCATCTCTATGTGGTTGCACCTGGCTTGGTGAGTAAATAAATAAAAAAAAAAAAAAAAAAAAAAAAAAAAAAGAGGGGGGGGGGGGGGGGGGGTAGTGCGGAAAAACAACTGTTTCATGACACTTAGTGGACAACCCTTCATTTAAGCTGCAGCCTGAGGTCTGACAGTAGAAATGAGCAGCATAGTCGACACTTATGAGGCATAGATGTGTGCAAGGCTTTGAAAATCACGCCTTTGTTCCTGTCATTGCGCATGCAAGACTGAGACAGACCATGCTGAGAGTGAGAGAAGCTGCCCTCGAAAAAACATCTTTTTTCTCAGAGTGACATCAACAATGCCCTTCCATCAGGGTTACACAGCGTCTTCCACAAAGCTCACCGACCAAGTAAAGACAATTTGGTGATGGATTTGAATGAAAAAGACTTGTTTTTGGACTCTTTAAAATATCTAAAGCAGATTTTTAAAGTTCAGACTCCACTGCGGACTCTGAAATCAAGATAATATCTAGTAGCCTACAGTTACGGAAAGTGAAGCCAGCAAATGGCCAGAATACCTGTGAGTCTTGCCAACACAGTCATAGTCACACAACTGCTGTCACTGAACATAAAATGCCATCTTACTCAGATGGCTTCTGTATGTCATAAGGAAAGCCTGCTGTTGCCTGACATCAGACAGAATCGTCAGCCTATAACACTTCATTTAACTCTGAAGGCTGAGGGTCTGGGCTCAGGGAAGGACAGCTGTTGCTCAAATATTAATTCAAGCTGAAAGAACTCTGCGCAAGACAATCAAGTAACAGCTATCACAGGAAATTGGGGTCAGTTTAGCCACTGCAGACAGTGCAGTGGTTGTTTCTGTTTATTATCTTACCTCTACCCATGTAGAAAGGTTTGATTATCAGTAAATATAAGGTGGAACCCTGGTAAAGGAACAACCACGTCAGTGCAGATTTGGATCTCTCACTTTTAGATTGTGAAACAAGAGCAAAAGTGCTAAATTCCACTTCCTGCTTAAAAAGCAGCAAATGTGAACATTTCAGGTATTTTTATGTAAAGAAAAAAAAGTGGCTAGATGAAAACAAAGAAATTAAAGAGTAGGGGCAAGACTTATGGGGCAGATAATGGATCTCGTTGCAAATTTCCCAACTTAATCAACTCTGCTGTGGCTTTGTTGGGATTAAACAGTTTGAGTTGCAGCTCTGCATCTGAGGAAATATGACCATCGTTACCTTCTAATGACGACTCAGCACTGATGGAGTTTTCTTCAAACCTGCAGTGACTTTGTGATAACAAGACACCGCTAGTGGACAGTTCCTATCCATTTATCCAGCTGTCATGAGCACATTTACACACAAGGAGACACAGCAGCTCCATCGCTGTAAGTAAAAGACACACTACTTGGTTGCATAAATGGCAGCCATCCATCAAAGCAAATTAATCATGATAGCGTAACGGCACAAAGGCCACGCAAGGCGGGTAGCGTGCATTTCATTTCCCCCTTCAAAAACGCATTAGCCGTGGATATAAAATCAAAATGGTGAACCGAGTGAGCCGTTCAGAGATTGCTGACAAACATTGTCCAGCATCATGGAAGCAGCTCTGTGTCCACAGGCTGCACATTAAAACCCAACTTCAGCAGAACTTATTCACATAAGTCAATTCTGTCATTTTCCCACAACCCCTTAGCAAAACTTCCCCCCATCCTCACGTGGAGCACATGCACACACCACAGCCCCCATAGACTGAACCAATAACCCCATCTGCAACACAGAGAGCACACAGAAATAACTTGTTTCCCGCTGCTTTTGTGCACTGAAATGCTCAAACAGGCCTCAGAGTGTCTGTGTGTGTGACTGAGAAAGCCCTTTCCCACAGACAGAAGGGCTACTGAAGATGCATGAATCCATTTGCTGGGTCAGCAAAGTCATATAAGCCCCCAATGCAGGCTATTAAATATTAATGGAATTGGAAGATAAAATTAGAAAGCAATGCAAAACTGAAATGAATGCGCTCCGTATTGACCAGATGCTTTGATGTGTCTTTACCAAGAGTGGAAAAAGTGATGCAGGCTTCTTCACTGGGTGTGGCAAGGACAGGGGGAAGTAATGGGGATATTAATATAATCCAACTGCAACAAAACACTTGTTTATAGAAGTGCTGTATGCTCTAACTTCCACAGCTGTGCTGCTGCAAGCGTTCAACATTAGACTTCAGTTTTGCCCACAGCAATGAGTGAATTTGCATTTTAAGAGTCATTACAGATTTAATAACAACTCTGTAGATACCGAGTAATCCATCTACGATATCTATCATTGTTAAAAACAACCTGTCACTGAAAAATCTGATAAAGAATGTTTATGGAGCAACACAGCCACAAAGACTGAGAGGGTATTTCAAGGACTCAGAGATGCCGTTTACATGAGGTTATTTACTTGATAAGCAAAGCGATTGTTGGACTCCAAATACCAGACTTACCTAAAAAGCTCAGCAGTAAACCTGCAGAATAAGCTGGCATAGTGTCCTTTTGACAAGTGCAGCGCAGGCTACACGCCATTATTGAAATGGAAGCTTTAGAATCATGCCAACAAAGCACTAAGAGGATATAAATGCATCCTGTTGTATTAAATTGTGAGGAGCTCTGGCAGATGAGAAAACAAAGCAGGGGGGCACAAAGACTGCTCTGTGATCAGATGCTGGGGGTCCAGTGGTGGCCTAATGAAGACATACCACTGACTCCTCTGGGAGACCTGAACAGCCAATCCAAGCACAGATGAAGAAAATCAGAGAAAGAACGAACTCTACCAATTTCATGGCTATGAGGGGTAATTTATCTACAATTAATCTAATTAAAAGTCATCTCTGTGACCATGCATTTTGCCTCAGATGTGGAGTCAGTAGTGTGTAATTGCACTGATGGGTGTGATGGGCTCCACCGCCTGGGCACACGCATACACACGCGCGCGCGCGCACACACACACACACACACGTGGGTGCAGCCATGTTTTAGCTTTTCAGTCTCTACTGATGATGACTTGCTTTTTTTTTACCCGCACCATTACATCCGCATCAGGGCTAAAGCCTGCCGGAGTGTGGAGAAAAAAACGTGATTAATCTGGTTTTAGACGTCTTTTTTTGGTAATTAATCCAGTAGCCTTTGTTAAAACTTACTAAATATTCAGATAACTTGGAGTTCGGATAGAAGTCACTCACAGTCAAGCAGCTGGGACGCATGGGGGACTTCATGAATTATAAATGCAAACGCAGGGGAGAGTTTGCAGACTGTAAATCAAAATCTGAGTTATTTATTGTTCAAGAATGTTTAAGAAAATGGCAAATAAACCGAATAAGGAAGCTCACTGAGAAAGAGACAGCAATCAGTAAAAGGCGGGGTGGTAGCCGGCCTCTGTCCACGCCTGTGGTGCTGAAATAAAGACGATCATCAGTTAACAACGTCTCCTTGGCTCTGCTCATGCTCAATTTACAGAAATCACATTATGATTGAGGCTGTTATGAAAACCTTGTTGCCACTGTAAATGCACTCCTTTATTTCTCACGTACGGGTGCCCCATCCATCCAAGAAACCAGCGGAACCACCGGCCCCTATCCCCCCTCATACACACAATAAAGGTAGGGAATGCAGCTGAAACCAGCGGCAAAAAGACCGCATGCGCTGCAGCGTCTGGAATTAACAATCGGTCACAATATTGGTGTATGCTGCAGAAATATGTCCACACTTCAGGGAAAATGAGACACTTACCATCTCGTTCGCATAACTGTATTGCGTCCAAGCTCAGGTCCTTGATCATCCCTTCACAGGGACTTAATGGACTGGTGATGTTGTGCGCCAAGCCTGGTACTTCCATCACTGCAGGAGAGTCTGGATGATGCTACTGGTTGATTGCTGACACTCGGTAAAAGCCGTCCACGGGACTTGCACAGGAGCAGGGCGTCCGTCCTCGGTCGTTATGGAAAGAGAAGAAGGAGAGTCCGGTGTCCAGTGAGTCCACTGCTCGCTCCGTCACTCACAGCTCTCCCCTCTGTCTCCTGGGTGGTGCGGCGAGTGGCGCGTCAGCGGAATCGTCACGGGCTCGAACAGCGCAAGCCGCCAGTTACAACATGAGGCAGAGGCAGCCTCTGCAGAAATGCGCTCGCGCACCTCAAAGAAGTCAGTATCCGCGTTCAGCTACAGCGCCTGCAAGGAGCCACAAGTGTGCGCGTGTGTCCTCTGTGTTGTGCAGCCGCGGGACAGTTGAACATGAATAGTTCAGCGGATTAGCGCAAAGGCAGTCTGCAAACTCAATGGCTCCTTATGTAACCAGATTAGCTTGGTGTTCCCCTTCCGGTTAAGTATTCCATCGAAACTGTGCACGCACTCCCGTTCACGCCGATGAGGCTGTCACATCACATGTCCTTATTTGGTAAGGCGCTGCTCTGTCTGCAGGAGCGCAGGTGCAAGTGGACCCCACAATAATGAGCTATGGGACCACTCTGGGCTCCTGTTCAGGCTCACCTCGGTGTAGACTGGACCGCTCTTGCGTTGCAGACGTTGACCCCACAGAGAAATGACTTAGAGGGTTATTTTATGGCCATACATTATGCTGGCGTGTGGGTGTGTTTCTAATGATATCAATTACACTCTCCCACCCTCTTTATCAGTGGCCCGCAGAAAGAGGTTTGCCAAAGCAGAAAGTCAAGCTGCACATGCTAAACAAAGCTTCGGGCCTCTTTAATAACTACATACTATGCAGAAGTTCATGTTGATCACAACAGTCATTGTCCTTCCCAAATTTCCTTATCAGCCTCTGTAGGACACGGGGAAGCACCAGAGAGAGGCGAGTCACTTTTTATTTGTTTTGCCTGTCTCGTAATTATACAAGGCACCCTAGGAGGGGCCGCAGAGTGTTTATCTATTCAGTGGACAACGGATTCTGCAGCTGTGCCTATGGGACCCCTGAGATATGCTGTTCAAAATGCCAAAAGGGGAACTGCCGCGTGATGGGCTGCGCTGTGAATTTTAAGCGGGAGACTACTACCCTAACTCATGGGAACATTAAATAGCATCATTTCTAAAGTAGGGACAGAAAAAAATGAGAAAACAAGTCTTTCGATTTTTATCCATCTTCCAATTTCTCGTGTTTATTTTTGCCCATATAGACTAGAGTAAACTAGATAGATTTTCATGCAGCTTTAGGATTAGAAAATGGGTTATGGCGGGCAGGCGAATTAAACTCCTGATAAGCTTATAATCACTGTGGCATTCAAATGCAGCCTGAATATATTCCGTGCTCAGATTTCATGACAGTATTGCTGTATCTGGTTCAGATTTCCTGCCTTAGAAATAAAACGCACCAAAAGTGAAAGTCAGCAGGCCGGAGACTCCCACAAACAGTGAAGTGTGTCTGAGGAGAAGATGCTGAGATTCAGGATCAACAGATAACACATCTAAATGTGGGAGCCAGAGTTATTCTCGGTATATCCCGTGTTGCCAAGTTTATACAGAGCATTATGTTTTGATAGTTTTGATACTTTAGCCTGGTTTACCAGCGGTCTCCTGCTGTCCAAGATTGGTTTAATTTGAGAGCTGATGTCATGAGATTGATACAGCATCTGTTTATAGGATAAGCCTCTGTTTTCACAAGACATTTCGAAGGCAGCTCATGAAAGGTGGTCAAAACAGAAACAGTGCAACTAATGTGGCCAACATTAAAAGATCTTTTTGCAATACACCAACGTCATCGCCTTGTCTCCATCCCCCCTTCTCCCCGCTTTCTCTGCTTTCTGTGCTTATCTGGTCCAGGAGGAGGTGGAGGATGAGGCTGACCGATTCTGGAGGATTCACTCTCATCCTACCTCTTTTCCATCCTTCTCTCCACCCACTCGCATCCCCTCCAGCGAGAGTCATCCTGCGTTAGCATCAGTGTTTCCAGCAGAGCCGCGGGAGGATGAAGGAGAGCGACACCGTGCCCCATGTAACGCACACCCAGCCAAGTCCACCCCCCTCTCCCCTCTCTCTCCTTTCTATTCCTTTCCTCTCATATCTTGCCTTAATGCTTCCCAAATTTGTCTGCTGTTAATTTTTTCTTCAGACTTGGTTGCTGTTGTGTTTTAAACGTCAGAAAGTTGATCTTACTGTGCATTAGGCCTATTTCTGTTTGTGTTCTTGTGTGTTCTCCATTCTGGCTGTCCACTCCGATTTGTTCACTCGGCCGTTCATGGAGACCATGTGAACACAGAATGGCAGATGGAGACTTAGCAGGGAGAAAGGTGTAGTAAGATTTCAGGCCAAATGATTGTGAAAATGAAAGACAGAATGAAGAAAAAAGGAGTGACCCATAACCAGACATGTCTCATTATATTTACGCCTTACGTTCATCTTCCTTTATCTTTCCCACACCCACATTCACACACCCTGCAGTCACTGCACATCAATTCTCTCTCCAGAGGTCGGCGGTGAGTCAGTATTTGGAGCACAGGCCGCAACATTTTTCATTGCGAGAAAACAATACAAAGTCCCCGGGGTTCAACAAGCGTACGCGTGCCACTTCATACCACAAACACATTTGTCTGGTATTTGAGGGCAGTAAATGAAGCATGTCATTGATTTGCAACGATGCCTGAGCTAAGCTTCACTTTGATTGATAATGGACATGAGTGTCGTTGGGTCTCCAGTGACACACTGGTTTATCAGAGCTTATAACAAATTCTAATGAAATCCATCCTCACAGTTCATAAAACAAGAGGCCCAGTTAACTTAATCAGACAAGTTGAACTGAAAGTAGGTTTAAATTACCGAGCTATTAAAAGGAAAATGAAAAGCTTAAAGGATTTGTTTGACATTTAGAGAAATAAGATTATTTGCCTTGCTGCAGAGATTTAGATGAAGAAATAAAAACACGGCTATAGCCAGAAGCTGATTAGCTGTTAGCACAAAGACGTGAAATGGGGTGGGGGGAGTGTGTAGTTAGAAATGGTTTGTAGGAATGATCTCATGAAATAAAGAAGTCACATTGTGATTTCGGAAGTTTTACCATTTCCTTCAGGATGCTTTGTAGCTTCCTGCTAATGTAGGGGTAAAAAGACAGTTCTTCTCTACAAGAAGAACTGGAAACTGTCTGTGTGCAGGTTTTTCTTTGACCATTTAATTGCACCACAACTGAAAATATCTGAGTAGCCTACTGCAAACTGGCTTGTTTGGAGTGAATCAAACAGAGAAGGAGCAGCTGTCTGAATTTTGCCACAGATCTGCATGATGAGAGTTAGGGATTAAAGAGCTGAACTGGAGAAAGAACAGTGACTATAAGTGTTATGAGTCAAATAATAGATGTCCAAATTGTCCCTGGTAATTGTCTGAAAAATGTAGCCTACTTTTATATCTGGTAGATTCCTAGAAGGGAGTTTCTGTCAAAAACTTTATTTGCAGATTGTGAGCTATTTGTGAGCTTTAAAAAAAATTGGTCTGCCATTTCTGACAGACTGGGCCGACTGTTTTCAGCTGTTACTGACCTGCTTTCGCATCCTCAAGATCTTTAAAAAAATGTACCATATTTTGCATTAAAACTGATAGGTGCACTTGTTAAATACAATGTCCTCTACACAAATATCACTTACCAGTTACAGCTCGTTGTGCATTTTTTAAATAGATCCATATGAAGTCTGGAAATGGATGAATGATATCAACAACGAGGGTTGAAGGTGTGTCACACAGATCTAATGAAAAAAGGAGGTTTGAATTAATAACATACAGTGGGGAAAAAAAGTATTGAACACTTCAACATTTTTCTCAGAAAATATATTTCTAGTAGAGCTATTGAGATGACATTTTCACCAGAAGTTGACAACAACCCAAGTAATGGACACTTACAAAGAAATCCAAACATTTAAGTCTGTCAGTATTTAGAAAGTAATCCTGTCCCCTATCAGTGCAAAGTAATATCAGCTGGTCTAGTCCTGATTGATGCTTTTAAAAAGGTTTCTCATCACCAAGGTGTCAGACAAGAAGCATTCCATGATGGGTAAAAGCAAAGAGCTGTCTAAAGACCTATGCAACCTTATTATTGCAAAACACACTGAAGGCATTGGTTCCAGGTGCATTTCTAAACTTCCGAAAGTTCTAGTGAGCACCATCAGGGCCATCATCCAGAAGTGGAAAGAACACAGCATCAACATAAACCGGCCACGGCCAGGTGCTTCTCGCAAGATTACAGACAGAGGTCAGAACAATAATCAGAAAGGTTCTCCAACAGACCAGGACCACTAGTGGAGAGCTTCAGAAAGACCTGGAATCAGCAGGTTTAGTTGTTTCAGAGAAAACAAGAAGTAATCCACTCAACCACAATGACCTTCATGCATGCACACCACGCAAGACTCCATTTCTGAACAAAAAGCATGTTGATGCTCGTTTGAAGTTAGCAACACAATATCTAGATAAACCCATGACATTCTGGGAAACATAGTCTGGTCAGATGAGACCAAAACTAAACTCTTTGGATGTCATAAGACACAACATGTTTGGAGGAGAAATGGCACCACATTTGTAGCCTGGTACACCAGCCTGACTAACGCCATGTATGAGATACACGGCCATGTATTTCATACATGGCGTTAGTCAGGCTGGTGTACCAGGCTACCACATTTGAGCCCCAAAACACCATAGCAACAGTGAAGTTTGGATGTGGGAACATCATGGTGTGGGGCTGTTTTTCAGCATGTAATACTGGCAGATTTCATATCATTGAAGGAAGAATGAATGGAGAAAAGTAGAGAGACGTTCTGGACCAGAATCTGCTGCCATCTGCTGAAGATGAAAAGAGGCTGGATCTTTCAGCAAGACAACCATCCCAAGCACACAGCCAAGGAAACACTCAATTGGTTTAAGAAAAAGAAAATAAACCTGCCAGAATGGCCCAGTCAATCATTCCACTTGAATCCAATTGAAAATCTTTGGAAAAAACCAAAGATCCGAGTTCACAGAAAATTTGAAGGCATTTGTGTGGAAGAATGGGCCAAAATCACACCTGAGCAACGTGTTGGACTAGTTTCTCAAAGGGTGACATCAGGTAAATAGGGCCACTTTTTGGTAAATCATTTGGGAAACCAAGGGAAAATATTGTATGACAATTGAATTGTGTTTTTGTGGTTTATATGGACTGTTTATAATATTTTTGTGTTGAATTTATGCAACTATTTTTTATTGTTCAGTTGCTATAGCTTTTGAAACATCACCTTTACCAGATTTTCGAGATGAGCAGCGTTCAGGTAAAGTGGGCCACCGGTTCAGCAAAAATGAGCCACTTAAACTTCAAAGCAAAACAAAGTAATTTTTGATTAATAAAAAGTCAAATTAACTGTAATTTTGATTAATACTCATGTACAATGTTGCCACAGAGCTCATACAATATGTTACATTTGAAAAAACTGTTAAGTAGTCAATAATGTTTATAGCAATGCCTCAAATCCCACAGTCAAGACACTGTATAAAATTCAAATAAATAAAAGAATTATTTGTATACCTCATCAACCCATATCTAATTCCTAATAAAACATAAAGAACATATCAGATGTTGAAACTGAAGCATTTTACCATTTTATGGATGCAATAAATTGATTGTGAATGTGATGGCAACAACAAGTCTGTCAAAAGTTGGAACAGGAGCAACAAAAGGCTGCAAAAATAACAGGAAAAAACTACTGGTTAATTAAAGGTTAGATAAATAATGCAAGGATGACACTAACATGACAATTTTAGAACTCTAGTGTTAGTGTTTGTGCATGCATGCGTCCATGCATCTGTATGCGCATCTCACAACGCATCCTGCACCAAAGCTAGTGCATACAAGCCTTGGCTGTACATAATTACAGGGGAAATAAGAACAAATATGTTATATTGTGTTATGACATATTCAAATATAAATGATATTTAATCAAAGGAACAATCAAAACTGAGCTCTGAAGGTGGCTCATTTTAGCTGAAATGGATGGTTCAATTTACCTTAATGTATTTTGGTAAATTGAGCCACCCACAAATAATGCTTTTACATAAAAAATAAAGCTAACAGAGTAAAATTTTACAATCCATTTGGTGAAGTGAATCCCATAATGTAACATAAATAAGCTATTTGATATACACACCTTTCAAATACTGACTTATTGACATAATCATTTTCAAGAAGAATTTGTTTGTCAGACCCCTAAACTCACAGTTTTCCTCTGCAGCCTGGATGCAAAACGTGGTCCCGCCTACATCAGCAACCACAGTCCAATCAAATCAAATGTTTTTGTAAAAAAACCCACGTAGCAACAATATTAAGTAATTTTCAGTCACTTGCTGTTAAATTTGAAAAAGTTAGGAGGCTGAAACCTTAAGTGGCTCATTTTACCTGATGGCCCAATTTACCTGACGTCACCCAACAGGAGGCGTCTGGAAGCTGGAATTACCAACAAAGTGCAAAAAGTATTAAATAAATTTCAGCAAGGGTATTCAATACTTATTCCCTGTGTCATTTCACTATATTAAACATAACTTAATCTATGAACATAAGTGTTAGGATTTCTTTGTATGTGTGCATTACTTGGGTTGTTGCCGACATCTGGTGAAAATTTCATGTCAGTAGCTCTAAATATTTTCTGAGAAAAATGTTGATGAGTTCAATACTTTTCCCCCCCCGCTATATGTCAGTGTCAGACACTGAACAAATAGAAATTTATGCTCCTATGAACAGGATTTAAATAAATTAGGTTATTGTATTTATATATATATATATATATATATATATATATACATATATATATAAAATCCTTTTTTATTTTAATACACATTTTAAATGGTCTAACCTGATTGCTGTTGTTGTTTCTGTACACCTTTGGTGACGTAGATGTGCTATATAAACTTGAGCTTGAAAACTCAAGTTACAAAGACAAAAAACTGTACATGATGACTTCACTGCACCGTAGTATTTACCTCTGTATAGTTTTGGCTTTGCAGGCCACCTCACACATCTGCCCGTTAATGCTTTGAAACAGACTTGTATGCTGCCGCTTCTTTGATGGTCTGATGCTCAAAAAAACGACAATAAGCCTGAGAACAAAAGTCTCCCTGGTTTAAACAGACTTAAATCTATGTTTTAATAATCAAGCTAATGTATATCTGATGGAAAAACCTTGAGGGGAAATTCAAAATAAGCAATGAGGAAACAGCTTTGACTCTGATTTTGAAATGTGGTTGCACTTAGAAACGGTGCTTTTACATATCCTAATATTAAAATATTCAGATAACTGGAACAAGTCAGTGACTACTTTATATATCAAATGCATTACTTCATAAACTCATGAAACAATAATACAACAGCTGCATACAGACAAAGTATTTTTTCTCTCCTAGCAAAATAGTGTTATGTTGCACAATTACTCATGCACAATTTGTACATAAGGAAGAATGAGCAGAGAGGGAGAGAAAAAGAAGCAGTGAGCCAGACTGTGGGCATGCTGCCCACTGGATAAGAGCCAGGTATGATGAGGTAGCAACCAATCACAGCTCCTCACATTTACACCTTTCCTGCAGAGGCAAGCTGCCCATAAGAACAATATGTGATGCTATGAACCCTGCTGGTCTCTAAGTGGGCAGGCAACAAATATGGTGAATAAAGGCATGATAAGCCCATTGCTGCTTGCTTCAGCCACTAGCTGTCTTTCACTCTGCCTCTCACAATGGAACATGAAATTGGAATTAGTCATGCTTCTGGGGTCTAAAAATGATTGGCAGCACATGTGATTGCTCAACGTAAGATGAAGAAAGTCTTTGATATTTGGTGAATATTAGCTGTTCAATGAAGCAATAAAAAGATCTTATCGGGTAAAATGTTATTGAACTGATGGGATTATTTTCTGAGTAGAAAAATGAAAAAGGTGCTATATAACGGATATTCAGTCTATAATTAAATCTGAGATTTTACTAGAACTCCCATCCATTTCTCATAATATGGAGAATTGGCAGCAGACGCCATCATGAGTGTTTTCTTAGCATCCTTCCCACACATTAACCCGGAGCTCCTCAGCGTTTACATACCAGTATTTACATCCTATTCAGCTTTTTGGTGTTATATAAACATGAAGGCGTTCTGTTTTTATTTTCTTTTATTTTTCTTTACTTCATCAAGCACCTGTTCAAATGACAGGGGAGGAGAAAATGAGTGAGTCAGGCTGCTAGTTCAGTGGCACCACCTGTTACTGTCAACGGCCCATTCGTGTTGGATGAGAGACTCACTCAGTGCCATCTGAACATTAATTTGCTGCCATAACTAGAAAGGCCTGGTCGAGGTTTGGATCTCATGAGAGGTGGACATGTGAATCACAGTTACACGATTGGGAGACATACAAACATACAGCTCTTTACTATCAAGCTTTGGATTACTGTTATTTGAAAAAAAAAGCCTAATGTTTATTGAATTTGAGGCACAATTTGTACAAATATCAGTCTGCTTGATCACAAAAATACCCGACCTTTCCTTTAGAGAAATAAACCACCAGGGCTCTTCATTTAAAAATCTGTTGCTGAGTAACCACCCTCTATGCTTAACTAAGGTGTCGTTTTAAGCAACAACACTGCTCCCTTGAGTTCAGTATTAAAATTGCATGCTTTTTTTTTCTTTTACTTCACAGAAAAAAAAATTATGCAGGAAACTTTATAAAACCAAGCGTTTTTTTTTTTTTTTGCTCTTTAAAACCAGAAGACATTGACTTTAAAGAGTTGCTTATATGAAACAAGACGAACTGTTGCAATTGTTTTAACAGAAAAAAACTGACAAAAAGACTAAATTCTTACTTTAAGGCTGTAGCTTCACTCAAATGGGTCAAATGAACTTTCTTTAGTTATGAAATGCAATTATATTAAGAGGTCTGCATCGCTCATAAAAAAGAATGGGTAAGTAAAAAAATGACATGGTCTGAAAGCCTGCTGAGTGGGACAAATCAAAGCTTAAAATGAATTTACGTATTATGCTCTTTGCAGGAGTCTGCATCAGATTAATTTTGTTGGATTAAAACGGATGTTAGCTGCATGGATTAGACTTTATTAAGTATGTCACCATTACCACATGGTACAGCACCAAGTGCTTTGTATACACCGACTACAGAGTAAGGCCTAACAATCAGCCCATATTTAGAAACCAGTGGTGTTTTTGTAAAAGTATTTTCTGTGAAAAATGATTTACAAGCACTACTGTATCTTTGCTCTGGCAAAAGCACATTTGCTCATCCGCATGTGATGTTTCTGGAAGTTCAAAGTTTACAGGATTATACAGACTCAACTATACTTCAGGTAGTTACCTTTGCTCAGTCAGTTATTTCCATGCATCAAAGAAAGCCCCGTCTTGATTTTGCATACATTTATTACCATCGTAGTATCATTTAAATGTTTGAACAAACATTTTTTTTTTTGCCTGCTCGACAGTTTTTCCAAGAAAAAAAAAAAGTCTCCTGTTTGTATCTGTACTACAATACATGTAGAATAACAACAGCACCAACAGATGCCACAGTGAACAGAGCTTTGGCCTCATGGCAATGTTTACACATAGTCTTATTTGGAACATTGTGCAGGACTGTACCTTCTCTCACACAAAACAATGGCTGTATAGGATGGACAAAGTTGTACAAAAGCAATACATCATATCCGTAGTGGTTTACATTTACTATAAATGTACCATTTGATTGCAGTACAAAGATTCCCTTTGTGAACAACAATACAACTAATACAATAAATCAAAGACATAATTGTGTAACTTTTCAATCAAGGGCGAAGACGAGACAAACTGGCAGTAAACGTTGTGACATGGTGAATCCCTTCACTGATCCGTAATCAAGCTGCAACAACATGCATCGATAATTTTCTAAACAACATTCAATGATAAGACAAGAACCCCTGTTGCCCTCTGAGCAAACATTTCTAAACAATGTTGAAAGATGAAAACAAATGTCTGCTAGGCAGGAACACGAGTCACGGCACTGGGTCAATCAGTGCTCAACAGTTTTAATGTAGTACCATGATGAGTGGGGGTTCGAACCCGCCCTGGGTTTCCTCTCAGAATACAGAAGCCCACTCTGTGTTAGCTTTATCCCTCTTCATCACGTCTAAAGACTTCAAATAAACAAAAACAAACAAAAAAGCAAGACATTACTGGTCTGCATCAGCAGCCATGTCAGAATATTATTTAGAATTGTTTTACTAACTTAACAGCCACATTGAAAATGGCTGAAATCGGATGTTAAGAAGGGATGACGAGTGGTTAAAAGAATAAGAAATGGCTTTGCAGGTTATCCTGAATCAGAGTTGTGTGACTGACTTCGTTTTGCATCATATTAGAACTGTAGCTACTTTGTCATAATTCAATTTGCAGAGATAAAATAGTCATGTCTCTTCATACCGTACAGATTTTACATACTTTACTCTCACTGAAACCAAGAGATTTCTCAATCTCAGCTTTTCCACTTAATGTACTTCAAATATTAACAACAAGAACTTTATAGAGAGGCACTTAATTGCACTTGAAAATGCTCGGGACAGCGGAAAGTGGATTAGGTCGGAGTCCAAATCAGATATTTTAAGAACATCACACAAAAACCACTTGACATATCCGAAGTTAATGAACAGCTGAGAAATGATTTCCCTTTCAAAACACAAGTGAACACATTAAAAGTAGAGAAAAAGCTGATGATAAACACTGCTGCGTGCATTATCCTGGTCCTTCATTAAAGAATGCTTAACTGGGGTTTGGGGATTTTTAGATTGCAAAAGCCGATAGTGGAAAATTCTGGATCCTTGTTTTCATCTTAAATCTCAGTCCTCTCAGTGACTTGGTTCTTTATTTGTTTCTCAGAAATGCTTTTATGAGACCAACTTGGCTGAGAATACATTGGTTCTTTGTGTGATGCACCTTCAATCTGGAGAGGAAGATCGTATGAAAATATTAGTGTTCTTAACTAAATATCTCCCCACTGAAAACTGACTTATGTACATTGGCACTTTGTTACAAAAGCATGACTTTGTTCTATTATGAGGTTTTCTTTGTTTTAAAAGGAACAGTAAGTTGATGGGAATATAAATGCCATGGAACTCTCAACATGGCATCTCACGTTCCAAACACAAGGCACAAGCATTTTGGGAGATTTTAAGGCGCATGGAAGAGGCCACAGGGTGGCAATTATGACAAATAACAGATGAGACAAAACAGCATGCACTATAAACAGAAGGAAAACCACAGAAAGTTGCCTGCTGACACAATCAGAGGGAGGCCTTACGAGGCTTCGCCCAACTGCCTCACGTCTCTGCTGCTGTCATATGGCACAGCCATATCATGGCTCCACAGATTCAGGGGCAGAAAAAAGTAAAAGATACAAGCAAACAAATTACAAAAAAAAAAAAAAAAATCACAGAAACTCATTCATAAACATATAAAAAATACATATGTAAACTGATAACCAATAAACATTCCACTCATTTGCCTAAAATGGTAATAAAAACTAAACATAAAATCATAATGGATAAGGAGTACAAAATATTACATTTTTTTGTTTTGTTTAGATATACACAGACACACTGCTGTTGAACACAAACACTGACTTTGGAGGAATGTCCACCAATCAAAACACTGAAGGAAGCCAAAGGTTAAAGTGATACTTTCCTTTGGTTTAAGTGTTAAAGTTGATCAAACCACCACTGAGGTGTGCTGACTTCATTTGTTGGTGCCCTAATGTCACTGGCTAAGTGCTTACTTTTGTTTTGGTACAAAATGCATCTGTGCTTTGAGTTAATAAAAAATGCATAGTTATAATAACTTCAGTCTAAGGAGTAAGGCTCTCACAGGCAAAAGTCTAGTATTATTAAAGTGCATGTCACTGATACAATAGCATAATACAAATGCAGGTAGTATCAATCTATAAAATGATTGTACTAATCATTCTGCCTGTTCCTTAATACAAAAAAATGGAGAAAAATACTCGGTAGTACCCTTCTTCAGAACCATACCACCCTTCATATGAAAGCTCTATAACACTGAACTTTATGTGTCTGAGAAATCTCTTCTTTAGTTGGCACTTCAGGTAAAACTATGGCTTTTTCTTTTTCTTTTTTTTTGTCCTTTTAAAGATGTTTGGAAGACAACGCAACACTGAACAGTCTCAATTTAGCTGAAGCTCAACACAGGGTAAACTGTTGAAACTTGGAAACACTGGAGGCTGGTCTTCATGGACGGCGTAAGGAGGGCCTACCATCGCCCACTGACGCTGGCCATGTCAGCATGAAACTGGCGGGAGAGGCGGCCACTTGCTCCCCCTTCCAGGAAGGAGGACCTGATGGGGGGCTCAAATAACTTCCTCCGGTTCTTGTTCAGTTCTAGGGTGAAAGAAAAAGCCATAAAACATCAGCAAGGTGATACAAACAATGTGTTGCTATGGAACTTACAGCAAATTTAAAGTGAAGAAATGAATACAACAAAGGAGTCTGTTGACATGTTTCTTTAGCTCCATTTGATCAGCAGTGACAAGAAAATCAAATTCAATCACCACAGAATTGCTCAGATCAACAAAAGCCTCTTTTGTGTCCACCTGGTTCATGCAGCAGTTTAACGGTTTGAACAAAGACCTTCATAAAAATGTCAGAAAGACACCCTGGCATATCTGAGTTATTCATAAGAAAGCAATGTTCTGTTGCTGCCAGCATAAACTTTCACTTTGATTCCTGGAGACAGGCAACTCGCTGCAGCAGCTCTTTTTACTGGCAGACCGACAGGAAGCTGAAACCTGGGTTGCCACTGATGGTATTTTATCATTTTATGAGAAGCAAAAATAAGAAAAAAAAAAATGGCTGAGACAGACAGACGTGCACATTTCTGTTTTGAAAGCCTAGACCTGGTCAGTGGAAATGAAAGTTGACCCAACCAACTCTGGCTTTGGAAAACTTTGCTTCCTTAATAATTGGAGCACTGGCCTCTCCAGTTCACCCCGATGCTCCAGCCTCACCCTGGCTCTGGTCTGAGGTTTCTGAACTAAACTTTTACAGAAAAGTAAAAGCTTCCTGTCCTGGGTATTCTGTGCCCATGACAGGAAGCTTGTGTTCCCAAGACAACTTAACAACTTCAGCTATTACAATGTCCAAAAAATGATGTCAGTAATGAAGTGTGACATCCACCACATTCACGTTAAAGCAAATGTACCAGCAGAGTTTGACATCGACATCATGGAGGCAGCTGCAGCAGCTGCTCAAACATCAGCCGAGTCATCTGAGAAGAATTTACCCCAATCTCATTCACTGCTGCCGGCCAAATTACTGCAGCGTGTTTGCACATATGTTTTCAAGATGAATTAGTTAAAATGATCCTGTCTTAAATGTTTTTATAATATTCCGTCAACAGCAAGAGCCACATTTTAGCTTTCAAATCCAGTTCACTGTAATTCAGTTGACATCTGTCAACTGGATTAAACTTTGTGTCTTCTGCACAGCTGGGCTCCACTCAGGCTAGTTGCAGCAACAGACAAATAAACGTTAATAAAACACATCAGCCAATCTGTGTGCAGAAACCTTTGCTGGGGTTACCAGGCAGGACCAGACTCCAGCTGGTATCAGTGATTCCCAGCACAGAAAAAAAGGATAACTGTGGGTATCTTGTCAATGCTGCATAACCAAAAGCAGAAGAGGACAATGCCCTGTACAATGTAAGATGCACATACCCTTTTTGTTTTTTTGTACCTGAAATAGCGAGCAGCATTTTCCTGCGAGCACCAAAGGTGGTGATTCCCAGCTCCTTCAGGTCCTGGTCTGTTAGAGTCAGGAATGTCTGGAGGTCAATCTGGAAGCAGAAACAGGTCTGTTTGATATTCACATTCCCACCATCCAGAACCATCTTCTGAAACATCAACCCTAAATGGCATGTCCATAACAAGAGTTCATATGATCCAGATCTTGTTAACACATGACCTTGCACAGTACAGTATGTTGGTTTGGAAATCTTCCAGTGCTTTGCTCAACATGTACGGTGTGTTTGACATAAGGTATAAAAGCAGCAGAATATGGTAAATGCCCTCTCTCTTATTTTCAATATACGGCCATAGTATCATTTACTATTATATATAAAACACAGAAATAAAACAAAACACTGAAATGTGACAAATTGAGGAAATTTAAGATTAAGATTTGACATGCTTCACGATCGGCTCAACCACAATCACAGCTTTAGTTTTGCATTCCTTGCTTTCTTGTCTTGTTAAAACAGAGTAAAGAGCCTGCAGACATGGTGACTGCAAAGCTCATAACAGTGTGTTACATCAGCATACCAACATGTTCATGACAAGCTGAATTACAGCTGTAATTTCTAACCAATTCAGTATCTCTCATTAGCATGTTAGCATGCTAAGTTAGCTGTGGGAGTGCAGATGAAGCTGTTAGTCATCATATATTAGATCATGCGTGCACTGCTTCTCCATACATGTCTTTTTGTCAAATTACTCATCACAATCCTTTTCAAAGTGGCTGTAGTTATTATGGATTAGATGCAAACTTTAGAAAGCGTTAAAGGGACTGGGTGTTTGGGTAAACACTAAGGTGCAGTAGGCCACTTCAGCTCCAACAGGCCCAGTAATAAATCAATCAATAAATAAACAATATAACTCTTATATATTTCATATGGGTATGAGCATTAAATGTTAATTATTTGTAGGTTCACATAAGCAACTGTAGTGACAAAAGAATGACCTCATTATGGCCTTACAGGAAAGACTTTTCATGTAGGACAATAGTAGTTTTAAATCTTAGGCCACCAGTGATGTGTCAAAGCACTTAAAAGTTCAAGTTATGTTTGTTTCAAAGTGTAGCTCACATAATCACCATCTACATGGTCAGAATTTGGAGTTACTTTTAGATATTTAAAAAAAAAGGTGGCTTTCTTCACATTGACAGGACAACTAGTTCCAATCACACAACCAGAGAAGCAGGAGGCTGACTGCGTAAACTACCTCTTGTTGCTGAAATACGTCGGTGTACTTCCCCAAGCCCAGTTTGCTGAAGAGCTCAGGCAAGTCGGAGCCTTTCAGGGACGAGTTCAGGCTGCAGCCATTGCTGCCACTTACGGAGGAAATGGAGTCCATGTAGTTGCTGCTGCTGAGGTAATGCTCAGCAGCTTCATGGCAGGAATTAAAGCAAAAAGAGAGAAAAACACAATAATTTAACAAACAGATGAGATTATTTGCCATGTGGACATTGAGCATAAACTGCTGCAGAAGCAAGGTGAAATGTTACCCTTGAACATGAGAATAAATAAGTGACTATATCAACTTGAGAAAAGACAAACAAGCATGCAGTGGTGGAGGCAAGAATGCTCACACCAGAATTTAACACAACTCCCCCTTTTCCCTTTCATTAAATTATTACTGTATATTAGATTTTCAAGCTCATTACACAGGAAATTAAAACAAAATGTGACAAGCTGATCTTAATGAAGTCCTTCAATCACTGTCAACAATGTACAGTGCTTTTTAAAAAGATGCTGCAAAAATACTGACCAGATTTGTTCTGCTTCCTCTTTGGACTGCTGACAGCAGAGGGGAACTCGGTGTGGTTTGGCAGGCCATTACCAGTGCCGTTTCTCTCCCTCCAGTTGTCAGAATCACTACCACTCCCCACGCCTTCCCGGCTGCCGGATCGAGACAAGGACAGCGGGGAACCCTGAGACAGAATACAAAGAAAATATTAATATTTAGAGAATTGTTTGACCCGAAAGAACCGCTGAACTCAGAGGGACTACATTGCATCTGAATACAGGGTTCAGAAAAAAAAAAGATTCTAGTGAAAATAGTTTAAAACAATACATCTATATTGTACACAAAATTACATGAATACCAAAAGTAGTTAACTTATTTATCAAAGATTATAAAAACATTTAAGTCTGACCTCATATGTGGTGCTCATGCTGGGTTTATATGACACATGATTGGCTCTCCGGAGCTCCTTGATGGTCTCAGCTGGCATGGACTTTGAGAAGCCCAAACCACTCCAAGTGTTGGTAGGGGTCCGCACCTCAGTCACCACGGGCTTTTTTAACATAGCTGTTAAGAAACAGACATGAAGTAATGCAAACATCCATCTTCTACGTGCATTTGCTTTATCCAACTCTGGATTAAGTTCCAGCAGTGGGCTGGAATTTATTCCAGCTACTATCAGGTGGGAGGCAGGGTGTAATGTGAACATATATAAAGATAGTCTCAAATATTGTCACACAAAGCTGAACAGTTTCACTGTTCAAAGGAAACCTTAAGATTATGTGACAGTCTTTGTTCATACCAGACAAAATAAACTACATCCTGACCCTGCTACTGATATTTTAATATCAAATATTAACTTACCTTTTGTTGCCAATAGTTTCTTCTGTTCATAGTCAAATGCCTGAAAATACAGCAGTTTTATTCTGTTAAAAGTTTAATCTTATGATTTTTATTAAGCATTTTGTGTGTGACTGATGTGTATGTTTACCTGCATGTTTGCAAAGGACGTCTGTGGTGCCAGTCTGATTCTTTCCCTCTCGTTCTGCTGTGCTGCCCTTTCAGCTGCCCGCTCGCTACCCGGTGCCCTCTTATCTGCCACCGGACTGTCTGACGAGCTGGACTCAGCGTCCGAGAGGAGACATTCAGAGCTGTTGGAATTACAAAGCAGGTTTAATTGTAGAGGAGGAATCAAGCTTTTAAAAGATACACAAGGCAACACATCATCTCTCTTTCATCTCATTTACTCTTCACATTATGATTATGGGTATTTATATACTTTATTAACCAGACTTGAGTAGGTCTGACAATCTATTAATTAGTTACGGTTGGCTATTCTGATAATAATACTGCCTACTATGAGTGTATGCGATGGTCTATTTGGCACCAAACAACCAAAACCAACCCATATGTTACTTATCATAGGATTTTGCCCAACTTTACAACTTAGAAAACAAAAAGTAAGGTTGGCTTCTACACTTTGTAGATGTATATAAGGATAAAAATGAATGCTGTGAATAATGGGCAGATTCAAACATACTGTAGATGGGAGTTTTTGGTGCCTTGCAGGAGCTCCACAGCCTGTCGTTTCCCTGATGATGTCTTACATGAAGCCAGCATCTGTTTCAGCTCGCTCCCATTAGCTGAGTGAGAGGGGCTTCTCGGCATGCCCACTTCTACGAAAGTATCCGAGCCTGAAGGAAACAAAAAAAAAAGAAAAAAAAAAAAAGATCTGTCTCATGTACAGAAAACACAACATCCAGGTGAATATATTTGGTTTCATCTTCTCATTTATATTGTGCCATGCACAACATAAGGCTCATTTCAGACATGGCTGGGCCACTCAGGATAAGGAGTACGTATAGCCTACATATTTATTGCATGTGCACATTCAAGTGTAACAGGTCTCACTTGGATTCTGGATTAATTAAAAACACAGCAGCAGTGATTATGGTTTTCATCTGCTGCTCCACATTCACATCCAGAACCTGCTCTACGTAACAGGATATGCATGTGTGTTTGAATGTATGCATGCATATAATTCAAGAATATATGAATGTAAATTAAATCTATTGCATAAAATAATATGATGTCAGTCAATGTAGTAAAGCTCTCTGGGGTTTTTATTGTTTAAAGAATTCCCCTATGCTTTTTTAATCCAAATGCAGAGCTGAAACTGACAGGGCAAGCCAGTCCAAACACATTCTGTGACACGGGAGGAGGTGAGGAAGGGGGAGGGAAACTTACCAGGACACACCGCATTGAGGGAGAAACAGCGGGGAAAAACGAGACGCGTGAGAGTGAAGGTTTGAGGGAAAAACCGCGAGTGTAAGACACAGAGGAAATGAGGGCCTTTCTGAACCACTAGGAGAGCAGCACTTAATCTGTCTCCGTTCCAATAAACGTAGTCAGAGGGAGCAGGAGGTTAGCAGGACAGTATAGAGAAACCGAGAGAAGTTCACTGTACACGTATTCCTCTCTGTGGTTTCCAGAGTAACATAAATCTCAAGTGGAAAATTTTGAATTGGACATTTATGTTCAGTCTGCAAGGCTGAGGTCCAACAAACCTGAGTCGAAAAATGTTAACAACTCAAAAATGTTTGTCCATCCAAGGTTGTAATAACATATAAATCACAAGATTGTGTTTAACATAAATGAAAGAAAGAGCTACGAGGAACTGAACAGAACTGAAATATTTGATAGAAGGCAAATATTTGAACATGAGCAGGAACATCTGGCTTCTCCGAGCTACATGTTCTTTGTTGGTAGAAGTATCAAACATATTTTCCCTTTATTTCCTTTTCCTTTTATGTTTTTAAGAGAAAAAAAAGAAAAGAAAAAATAAGTATCAAACATATATGGACAGTACAAGTCTATGACACTTATATTTCTCCATAAATATAATCTAGTCTGATTTAGATTTGAGGATGACTACAAATAATTCAGAATAGGAAAGCTGTGCTTAAAAACCTTGGACAAGAGGCTGATAGACCAATCTGTCAATTTGTCTGACTAATATGCGGCAATGTAGGTCAGTACTCGGTTAGAAAAAACGTTTAATGTGGCAATAATTTCTGACTTATAACGGCACTTTCAAAATAAAATCTTAAAATCATTGTGGATACAGAAGTTTAAAGTATAAGTAATACATGAAATGAGACATTAAGCCTCAGAACAAAAGCTGTTCTCCCAAAGTTAAGACTCAGGTTAATTAACCCCAATCAAGTGTTAAAGGGCCTGCAGGCAGGACATGATGTAAGAAACCCCTTCAACACCCCAATATATTCTCATCCAGTCTGCTATGCACAATGTATCAACAGCTTCTGGAAATGTCAAACCAGACATTGAAAGGTTCATATATTTTTGCAACACATGTATAATACTGGATTATTTTCCAAAAATGTCTAAGTGAGGCATTTCTGATATTATTGTTTCTTTTGTTTACTTAATCTGAATTATAGCCAAATTTAAAATGGGTGACAAACTTAAAGCACCAATACTCATATTACACAATCAGCTACAGGCTTGCAATACAATCTTACAGCTCTCGTGTTTGGTGAGGATGTGTGGGCTCAGATATAAGTCTGAACCATATCTGTCTGTGAAGAGCAAATTTTGCATGGCACCTTGGCCAGGCTGGTTGGATTTCAGGATGACGAATACCTTCATCTGGGTTGGACTTGCTTGATAGCGGTTCTGATGGATTGTGTCCGCTGGCCTCCTGGGCTGAGTCACATGGAGCTGGACTCAAGACAGTTTCCGCGAGTGCTGCTGTTGCTAACCTCCCGTAGACTGAACCAGGATGCTATACAAGCAAAAGGCAGAATGAAGCCAGACAAAAGACATTTATCACATAAAATAATTCAAAATGCAGTATGAATATAAGACAAACCTTGACATGTCCATTAAGAGTGCAGTCAGGAACCCCGTTTGGCTGCTTGTCTATGGGGGCGAGGCCAGGTGGAGGAGATGGTGTGCTGTGTGTGTAACCCTGCACGCCTGACAGGAGGATGCTGCTGAGGGTGGCCTGAGTGGCAGGATGCAGCATCAGCTGAGATGAAAAGCCTGCATCAAAGAAGGGGAGGTTCAACGATTTTTACAATCTGAATGACTTAAAGGAGGCAAGTGAAGACTTCATGTCTATCAACAAATCTAATTTATCTAAAACAATAGCTGAGATGATTATGAAAACATGAGCCGTTTCACTTAAAACCATAACGTTTATCCAAATATTGCATGCATTTTCTACTATGCCCACAGTAATCTCTCCACAACAGAACCGCAGATTTGTATACGAACTCTGGGTACTGGTGAGTGAACTGGGCCAGAGGGAAGGGGAGGGTGTTGGGGTGCTGGGGCTCGGTGTCTGCAGAGGGCTCAGAGAGGAGTTTAAGCTGTTCAGAACTGCGTTTGGGGCCGCAGAGTTGGGGAGAGCGTGGGGCGCCGTCGCACCCAGGAAACCTGCAGAGACGAGAGAGAAACAGGGGAGAAGAATGAAGGCAGCAGATCAGCGGTGGTCCTGTCAAAGCACAGAGCCATTTTTCAAGCTAATCACAAGTTACGCTACAACCCACAGAAAACAGTCCTGGTCTTCCAGCTATTTAACTGGAATTCCATCAAACTGCCATCAACCAGACGGAAAATGAGA
The DNA here is from genome assembly GCA_023101725.1 of Atherinomorus stipes. NCBI lineage: Eukaryota > Metazoa > Chordata > Actinopteri > Atheriniformes > Atherinidae > Atherinomorus > Atherinomorus stipes. Next base: position 276,270 of record JALJCO010012783.1, read on the forward strand.
GGAAGAATTTCTTACATTTCTACAAGGTCATGGATGCACAAGTATATATCCAGCATATCCTCATACCCAATAAAACCATGCTATTGAAAGCGCCAACAATATGGTGCTTGGTGTTTTAACCCAAACACAGTGTATGAAAACAGAGTGAAGCAGGTCTGTGGCTTTAACAAGGGGCTAGTTTGGCTCCAGGAATAAGGCCAGGGATTCTTCTGGCAGACTGATCTGTAATCTGAGGAAAAGAAGCATGTAGCAATTACTAAAGGCCAGGATGTGGCCGTCCACAGCTTCACCCCGGGCCCCTAGGTTTAAATGAGACACCAACAAAACATTTTCTTTTTACTGTATTAGACTTTTTTTATGACCAATCTACTCATTGCATTTATTGGTGAAACAAGGAAAAAAAAAGACATACTCAAGATCTACATGGATGATTATCAAAAGACAAACTGGAAACAGATTTTTCTAAAAGAATAAAAATAAATGCAAATGAAACCCCTTGATCACACCCCACACATGCACCCATATTCCTTCCATTAAATCAGCTGTATCTTAATGTCCTTAACTGTAAGGAATCTCTCGCCAGCATGTGTTTATGACAAGCAACTTCCTGTTCTATCTGCCTCTCACTGTCTTTTAAACACAACTTCTGTCATCACTTCCATGCTTTATCTTTTTGTCCGAATCTCAAAAATGTTAGCACATATTGCCAAAAAACAGATAAACATCTATCCTCAAATACTTGAGCTCATGCTACAACCCTTTGGGACAAAAACATCCAGACGTGCTCCAAGCTGAACTCTGCGACTCTAAGTTGAGGTCAGTGCTGCAGCTACTAAGCTGTTCATCAGGATCTGATACAAAAGATTAGAAGTCATCTGAAGCAGTGCAGCACTGAGGTTGTTTTCTGATGGTTGGCTGATTAAAGATATGTAGATGTGGGACTTCTTGGCTAGAAATGTATATTGTTGTGGTGAGATCAGATCTGGAAGCAACTCTTACAGTAAAAGGCATACAGATGCCATGACATGACTCACTGCCTGTGATTTATGTTGACACTGTAGATATCTGTGCCTGCAAAAGAAGCCAGAAATACTATGATCCAGGACACCAGGTGACAGCAGGTTTTGGGAAAATCAGGAGAGGATGCGTTTAATATGTGACTGGTGCTGATGGGAATGATAATGACCCATCATTTTGTGCATGAAATACAAGGGTAACATCTAATCTTTCTGCACCGATTTATCTTTTACTCTACATGAAAAAAAAAAAAAAACTTATGGAATACTTGTGGAAATAGCTTTTACTTAAAAACATAAATGGCTTCATTACCCAGATTACTCAGCCCCAGACCAGCTGAGGTCAGGATTTCCAGGCCAACGGGGCAGATGAGGGACGGGGACGGACCATTAGTGGTGGGATTCAGTGCCACAGAGGGTGAGGAAGAAGACACTCCATTGCTCTCGAGACCCAAAAGGAATTTTCGAGCTTCGTACATGTTGACCGCGTTCCTCTCAACGCTTTTCACAATCACTGACTGGGAGAGATGGGAGGGAGAAGGAGGTAGTGATCAGAAATGAAGAAAAAAAAAAACACAAGTTGGATACATAAAGAAATAACAGGGAAAGAACGCAAAGGACAGAAGAGATGTTGGGAAAAAGACATGAGAAAGAGGATGTGGAGGGAAAAGCAAGGGATAGATAGAGCAGGGAATGTTGGCACCAGAGATGGGGAGTGAAAGGGAGGCTGAGGGGGAGACAAACATAAATGGGAGGAAGGAAGAGCGAATTAAGGGAAGATTAGAAGGATAAACATTGAGCCAGTGTGGGAGAGACAAGGAGACATGGGAGCGATGTTCAAGAGAAAGCATTTCTTCATCAGTTAATAAACATTCAGTACATTTCTTTCTCTCTGATATGAAAGATGTGAGTATTAGGAAATGGTGAGTATTCTGTCTATTACACTACAGTATGAGGCAAAAGAAAGATTACTAACTACCTATGAAAGGCTTTGAATTAATGCAAGAAAAAAAAAAAATTCCACATCACTTGAAACCGAGCCCTTTATGAATTTTAAATCAAAAACAAATGCGGACAGCAATCCTGTTCTGACTTTCTGCTGCTTTTTGAGCTTTCGTTAAACAATTTCCAGACATGATCATACTCTCCGACACAAACAGACACGCTTCTTTTAAAGTTCTGCCAAACTGCCGGGAGCGCACAGGCTATGGCATCCGTTCTGACAGACCTTCTGGGTGACGGCTGTCACCTCATTAAAATGTTTAAGTGAAGGGTTCTTAAGTGGATCTGGGCTGGGTCGGTGTTTACACTGGCACCTCCACAGCTGTCCCTGCAGGCTTTCCTGGTTTGGGCATCAATCCCTGGGTCAGGGTGGGACGTGGGGACGTCAAAGAGACAATCAGAACTCTGCTAAGAGCTGAAATATGAATATTAAGCGTTGCTGAGAGACAGACCATGATTTAGGTTAAAGGTGTGTTGACTATAAAGAAGGTCTATTAAGATTAATCAGCTGTCTAATATGGAAATGTTGCAACATTTTTTACTAAAATGGGTTCTCTACTAAAAAGGAAAATGAGAAAACTTCCAAGTGGCTACGAAAGCCAGTAACTTTCTACTTTGGATAGGTGAGGCACAAAAACAAATGTTTAAATCCATCAGGTGAAGCGTGGTTGACTGGTGAAGCACAGAGGAGACAGCCTACTGATTCCCTGCTGTGGCAGATATTTATTTACCACAACTCTTTCCACTGTCTGTACCAGGTTCCACTTTCTCCCTTTTCACTTCCATCAAACAATGATGAAATGTGACATGACAATCTATCATTTATTTCAACGCCATGCTGTGTCATTTGATGGAGAGCCATTTTGAACTGGAACAGAAGTGGCTTATTCATTTCTCCTCCGCTGCCTGACCCTGCATTTACACTGCTGCAGATGCTTTTTCTAAAGGTTAAAATTAAATATATGTTTCCTTCTAAATTACCAAACTAATTTTGTACAACATAAATGTTGGAAACTTTGGGAATCATGATCTGAGACTGTGCAGTCTAGTATGTGCCACGTAAATATTGCTCTTAAAAGTTGTGTTGGTTGGTTTTAGAGGAGTATATGTTCCTGTGGGTCAATAGGGAGGAGAGCTTATAGACAATCTCAAAATGATCGGCTACCTACCACTGATAAAAAAAAAAGGGCTTGCGTATTCAATTCAAGTTATACTGGAGACTCCCCAGCAATGTTGCATCTGAAGGCCAAATCAGACAATGGCTGATTATTACTGCAAGGAATCATAATATACAATTAAAAAGCACAAATTTATTGCTATCTGGGTGTATATTAGTCAGATTATTCCAACAGGATTAAAGAAGCTCTGCAGAAGTAAATTTAGTTTACTTGGCGAATCTTAGTGTTTGAAGCCTACAACAGGACTTCAGATTGCTTCTTTAAGTACACATTGTCCAAGTCAAATAAAAAATATACATAAGTGCATGTTACTGTACGTGAATTTCTTCTAGACACACTATTTATAATTCCAGTGAAAATGCCATGTAGGATTCTTATTGGTAAACTGGCAACTATAAAGAAGCTTTATAGCACAGGCTTAGCTAATGATGTGTATCATAATGCTAGTACGGAAGAGAAGACTAATGGATTATTATGATTTTCCCAAGGATTGATGTGAGCGAATTGTCAATGTCTTTTTGCCACACCACTGCAGCAAGCTCATGATTACAGCTTTGAGTCTGCAGCTATTCCAGAAATCTGTGTGTTCATTTAGCACAACTGTACTCTGAGCTTGCATTACATTTTTGATGACTTTAAAAAAGGAAAATTGCAACTGCATGAATGTAAACTTAGAAGAATATAAAAGACTGGAAAAGATGTGTGTAAAGAAGCAGAAGCCACAACCAAAGTGATCAATAAAAGTTGATAGAAAGGGCTGAAAGTGCCCTAAAGCTTTCTGTGCTGTGGATGTAAGCCTGGTGTCATACCTTGCTGGGCTGCTTTGGCTTTGGTTTGATGCTAATGAAGACATCCAGCTGCTCCATTAGTGCTGTGATGCACTGGGGCTCCACCTCAATGTCTTCCTTGATGTCAAACATTAAAACTAGAGGCAAGCAACCCTGCAGAGCAAACAAGATATAAATACATCTGCAACAAACTCTTGCTCTCTGATGTCAGACTGATACCTTATAAAACCATGCAAGCAAACTATAGCATATCTATACTCTTCAAATTATACACTCCTTCTCATCACAGTAGTAAATGTTCTTCCATACTATAACATTTATAGACCGATATGTTAGCCATACCAATAAATACAAGATTTGTGGCAGGATTCATCCCACACAGAGTTTGGGAAATTCCACCAAGAGCAATCCATTTTGCATGATCACCACCACAAGCACCGCAGAAACTATATTTTGGGCAGAGAACTGGACAGCGCTCCTATTGTGAGTGGGTGTAATTAGCAGCACAGTATAAAGCCAGGGTAGGTCTGACAGGGCTTTAGATTGGAGCTGTAATCTACAGTCTGGCTGGAAGAGGCCAAATCACACAGTGCAGTGCTCTGGGCAGGACTCCTCTACCCCTCCTTCACAGCTACACATTCTCCTCCATTCAGGAAAACTTGCCTACTCCTCTTTACAACACTTCTTTCGTTGGACCCACCAGCTGTCATTGATAATGCTTTTTAATTTCTCCACAAAGTGAGAGAAAACAGCCTCTGTCTTGTGTGTCCCATTTCAAAACCAGCGGAAAGTCATGTTTAGCCGCTGCAAAAACTCTGGCATTTGCTTCAAGTCTTTGGGGCCAACTGAGAGACCGCAGACAAAGACAAGCAGCTCTTGCAGAATTACTGCCCCACATTATGGATCTCCAAACAGAAAGCAAAAGTTGTTTACAGCCAAGAGGTCTTATACATACCAGCTCAGCAGATGCTTTCAGCCAACTGTGATTAAACAGCCATTACTTCTACACATATGAAACAGACTTCTGATTATACTCCTAAGTAATTTAGGGTAACCTCAGTGGTCATGGGCGACAAGACAAGAATGACCATTGAGCATTTTTAACCAAAAAGACATTTAAATATGAGGTGCTACCCTTGATCCAACACACTACTGTAATGCTAACTGAGCATTTTCTGAAGTAGAGACAGAGGTTGAATTCCTATCCATCAACTCTACATGTGAGCCAAACCCTTATCATTAACTCTGAAATGAAAAATCTGTATGTGGACAGAACATCTAGACCTCCAGATAAATTAATGCAAATGTGAGTCCATCTTACATGCAGGTATGTAGTAGTTATAGACCACACAGGCCAACCTAGAATCAGAAACATATTCTGACATGGATATTTCAGCCGTGTGAGCAGAGCCCAGCGAACCTCTCCCAAAACCATTCAAAACCCCCCTGAGGCAATCATGGTTTACATTGCAGCCCCCTCCCCTGTCTTAAAAAAAAACACACACATGCATCATTCACACACCACAATAATGTTAATGAGACAGTGGCATCCAGTATAGTTACCACAATATATAGAAACATGTATGTAAGGAATATACTGTACTACCAACATCATCTTCAAACCAGCAAAAACAAATACTAAAGTAAAATAATTCATCTTAAACCATTTGATGTCCATAAGCAGAACACACACACAGGGTACAGACCATGAGGTACTGGCGTGCGAGGCAGACGGATTCAATGGTGCCCTGAATGTAGACGGTGGATTTTTTCTGGGGACTGTTGGGGTCGGGAAAGTGGATCTGGGCTCCCGTCCTCTGGGTGATGTGCTTGATGTTGCTGCCATTGCGACCCTTCATGAAAAGGTGGTGTTGTGGTGCAATATCCAGGTGGGTGGTGACTGAGATGGTGCTCGCCAGACTGCCGGCAAGGTGCTCCAACAACAGAGCTGTGCCTCTCTGGGTAAGAGGATGACAAGGTGCATGAATACAAAACATATTATAAATTTAACAGCACTAAGAACTTAATTTCATCCTAAAAACATGAAAAATCTCACTAAGTCTTTTGAGCCACATCAACAGGATCACCAAAAACGACACCTTGAAGGTATATATGCGTTTCATTCTACATTGATTTTGGATTAGCCTTAGAGCAATAACAAAGCTCATTAATTTTCTCCTCAAACCTTTGATTTTTTAGAAAATTCTTCTTTATGATGGAGAAATCAAAATCCTAGAAATTATTATACAATACACTTTGTTCTCCACAGGGAAATTTGTTTTTGACATTATTACTGTTACATTATCTGCCTTTACAGCCACTGTCATCTGCTGTAGTCTGGGTTGTGTGTTGCAGAGTGGATGTATACGTCGCACAGTACTCATTTTGGGAAAGAAAAAGACGAAACATGATGTTATTGCACAATTAACACAGCCTCAAGAAACATACTGCCAGAGATACGGCCAATCAATTCGGCTATAAAAGAGGCCACTTAAAATCATTTTAAATATTTGTTGTGATTTTCAAAACTGTTCAGTTTGCATCTTAACTTTGTACCCTCCACCAGAAGGTAATGACTCATACTCAGGATCCTACTAAACTTCCTGCTCTTGTCTGAGCACAGACTGCTCATGGATAGATTAGAGAGGTTTTCAGTCATCCTCATTATTTTCATGGCACACAGAGATTGCTGTACCATGACAATGTGCGGTGCATTGTAAAGCTCTTCAGTAAAGTCTGATAAAACAGAAACGTAATTTACGGATTCACAGCAAACACCCTGAGTTTATGTATCCCACCACCTCCCTCCCAAAGAAATGCAATAACATATTCACAACTATTACAGAGCTGCATTAAAATAAATTCTGTATTCTTAATATCGTAGAGTATTTTTAATTCAAAACCTTAAGGTTTGCCATTTTCTCCTCTGCATTACAGCAGCATCATCTTTCTACAGTAGCCCAGAGGAGAGAAAACCATAGTTTCAGTCAAAGGTGGAGAGGTTTACAGTTGATTACATTTTTAACTGCTGTTGCTACATGTCACGATATCTTTCATAGTGGATCTTAATAGGCTAAAAAAATACAGTTTACCTGTAATTACATATATATACTCCAAATGTAAGCTAAAACATTGATTCAAGATTACATTAGAAGCTAATAATTGGTCGAGTAGAGTTGCTGTATTTTTTTAAACTAATGCAAACTGCTGGATTTTCATCTGCATCTGATGGCAGGTTGAACAGTCTTATTCCTTGGGTGCTTCAGTGAGCCATCACTTCATCTAGTAGTTACTGCTACAGGAATCTACAAAAAACTGGCCCACATAAGACAACAATCCACAGTGGTTTTGGCAATCCTCAAAGGTGTTTTAAGGGTATCGTACAACTACACAACACGCAACCCTGTGATCCTCGAGCTTTCATCTGGCATGTTTCCCAGCCCTGACAAACCTCTCAGACCTACCACGTTCTCCAGGCTAGTGCTTTTTGCACATGCATACATTCGCTGCACTTTAAAAACTTGATTGCTTCTCAAAATGCTAATGCAAACAAAAGTGAACAAGCATTCATGAATAATGGTGAACGCAGAAATATACATTCTCAAAGTGCAGTGGCTGACATGCTGAAAGGAACTCCATACTGTCAACTGATACACATTTGTGGAAAAAAGTGATTATATTGGTATGATTTGTTGGCAGGTATGATGAAAAGATCCCTTGGCAAGCTTTAACTAGCCACAGCTCAGATGCCATGAACATATATATATATATATGCTGAAAAGAGGAAACATATGAGAAACCTTGAGACCAATTCCAACTAAAAGTTTAACTCCAGGGAGATTTGTGGACTTGCTGGTACAATAGTGGGACAGTATTCCCTTTCCGGTGGAGAGCAGAACACCAACCATCATTCAGCACTTTCTTGCTCCCATGCTGCTGAAGGTTATGAGGTGGTTTATAGGAGAAAAGTGAGGGACACCGACAGTGTTGGTGGGCCTTCATCTGTAGCTCTGCAAGCCTTTTTGGGGTGGCTGGCGGGGTAAATCTGTGGCTTGCCTTATAATACAGCATTGTAAAACTCAAAATGTTGCAATAGTGAAGTAACTAACAAAGTATTTAGTTTTGTTAGTATTTCAATATTTTTTGCAGGACAAAGGCACAATGGCCGCTTGGTTTTTCCATTATTGCACCACATGATAAAAAAGTCAACTAAAGCATCTTTCTAAAGGATGCTGCGGGTGCTGTGATCTGCTCTTTGAAATGAAAGCAAATTTACCATCGATGCAACGCTCTCTGATCTAACTCTCAGTGCAACTGTCCCTAACAAGCTGAAATAAACTTGGAAGCCTTTGTTGTACAAGTGCAGCCCCCAGATAAATCTAAACCTCAACTGGTGACCTGCCCTGAGGATACCAGGATCCCACAACCTTTTTTCTGCTGCTTGTCTCCTCCTCCTCATCAGTACAAGTAATATTGAACTTCTCTCTTTCCCTTTTCACTTGCATCCTGAATCCAGTCAACCATAAGAAAACTTGCTCCTTCCTGGAAACGATTTTGGCACAACTGGCTCTGACTTTTGACTTGATTCCTCCTGTTATGTATCCTGTCTTCACTACAAGCATAGCAGAAGCCATATCATTGCAATCAAAGTGTGAGAAAACATCTGGGATAATTTCAGATCAGTAGTGACACAAATTAATAAAACAATAGAGACTGCCTCTTCTCAAGCAAACCAGCAAATATAGTCTTGTACAAGGCTGTAAGTGTAGAATTTACTGGGATTTTCCAATGTTTCTAATTCTATTTGTTCCAGTTTTGAATTGTTAGTCAGATGAAAGACCTCTCCTCTCCTCTCCTCTCCTCTCCTCTCTCTCCAGTGTCACAATAATAGTTAACATAAGCAAACTGCACATCAGCTGTAAATCCACTCTTCATATATCTGGAAATAAATTAATATTAACATTGTATGCGAGGATACTCCCTGACTGTCTCATTCAAAACAGATTATTCTTTAAAGAAATAATAAAAGAGGAAGAAATTTTCAGATCCGTTATTTAGCCACCTTCTCAACATCGTTTACCGTTTTTCAGCTTTCAGTAGCTCCTGCTTGTAATTAGCCTGTTGTAGCAGTTGCACTGCTGTAGTGGGCGAGGCTTCGTTGAAATATTTCCCATCATGCTTTGTGGCTCTCCGTGTATCATTTTGAGTTGCGAGTTAGGTGTATATGATCCCTTGATATTCTCCTGGAGACGCATCATCAGTGACGTAGCGAGTACTGTCTATAATCTTACTGAGTTCAACAGAATAACAAAATTACTGATAACTTGCATTATTAAGACCATTACACAATTACCACGGACCGTTCTCAAATACAGTCCCGTTGTCCCCCACCCTGTGTCTGATGACAGTGGCCAGGGTCTTCAAATAAAGATGTAAAATCAACTTGCTCTTACATCGGCCTTTGCTTTGGCTCATTGATATTGCGGTGATTAATATTGGGAGAATTTGAAAACTATTGCAATCCAGGCCCAGTTCTGGACCACCCTCTTATCCTGGGCCCGGGAAAACACACCCGTTTGTCCCCCCTTGTCGGCGGGCCTGCACACACATATACACATATCACCAAGCTATCAAAAGCCTCCTTACCTTTACTGCGTTAGCATTATTCTGCGAGCCACGAACAACGCCGGTGGCTCTGTAGAGGCGTGTTGGGGGCTTGAAGGAAACGGTTAGGTTGTAGGTCTGTGAGATGTGCTGCACGGTGGGGGAGCTGGGGTCAGACTGCATGATGGCAGGAAGCTCAAAAGACAACACAAGAGGTAGCAGCTCCTGTAATATGGGGGGTCATAAAGAGGAGAAATAAGAGGAATGATTAACACTTTGGGAGTGAAAACATACATTCTTTCTTGAATGTGTGAACATTGAAAAATATTGATGGCAGCTGAAATACTGAGGTTATGCATAGTCAGATGGCTCATCACGTTGTTACGACTGCTGCAAGAAAACTAAAATGTAAATATCCAGATTTTGACTAAATTTACAGACAGTACTGTATTAAAGTGTACCACAATGTGCTGCCATTCAGGCTGATGAAGACCATTTGAGTATCAAACAAAGAAAAAAAACTGAAGGAAAAGAGTGATTTTGTGACAGAAGTAGACTTATGAGAGCTGACACTTGGACATAACAGCCCATTCCTTTAGTAAAGGTGGCAAAACTTGGCATGTAAATCTGTCAGGTCATATAAACTCAGAGAAGGTAAAGCAATACGATAGACAGCCGTATGCCAGGGTGAACTGTGGTGATTCTACAGACTGTCTTCATTTTCACAGTGACTCAGATGTCTGCAAAAGCAGACAACAGAAATCCAGTAGAGCTAAGATTATGGCTAGATAGTTGTTTCAGAAACATCAGTGGTCTTTGGCCCGCTCATTCTCACAAACTGATTTCAAGTCACTGAATAATAATCCCAGGACAAGCAACAGACATCGGTTCTTGTTCTTCGTATTAAAGCTGCCATTCAAACTAAATGCATGCTGACAGGAAGACTTCACCTCATGCATACTCATGCTTATGCATGCATGGGAGAGGAATCACACAGGCACACATCCATACCCAGGCAAAATGAGGGGGATGCACACATACAGTACACGCTCAGAAATGAATGCGCGTGCACAGTTATCCAAACACTGACTCTTGGGCAGAACGCCACTATGGTTTTGGCTGCCAGTGAAGGGCAAACAGCATGAATTGCTCTGACCAAAGAAATGCGCCCTTGATCAGTCCCATATGCGTTTGGCCTTACATTTATATCACGTTTCAGCACTCGCTCTCTGAAAGCTTGAAAAATTTAGGTCAGCATGGAGGGAAATGGAAGAGAGGACGGGTAGAGCAGGAGGAGTCAGGCTCTGAATGAAGAATAGACTAATTTTTATGGCAGAGCAGACTTCAGCTTTTTTCATGAAGTCTACCTGGCAAATGGATATGTATTCAATCAGAGAGTGTCGCTTATAGGCCCCAGTCCTCCTGACATAGTGAGGCTGAGACAGGAAGAAAAAGGAAAATATCTTTGAGGTAAAGCAACTGGCTAGTCCTTTCATCACCTGCCTGTCAGCTCCACCTCTTCTTGCTGCTGGAAATTCCCCCAAGAATCCATCATCTGAACAACTGAGCTGTCACAGAATTAAACAGATCTCCACCCAAGATGGGTTTAAAAATACAGTAGACCTTGTAAGTCCACTGACACCATGTCTGAGTGTTAAAGGTCCACTACCTGCGTTGCTAATGCAGCTCTGACAGAACACACAACTCCAACAACAGCTGGTTTTATGAGAAACAGGGAGAATGTGGTCCAATGGCCACCCAGAGTACAACAAGAAAGATAGTTTCAGAAACTGATGCAAATTCTCCTTGCAGTATCAATTTCAGTTCATCCCACATCTGTAGTTGTACTTGTCAAAGTTGGCACACTGGGCAGCCTGTAACTTTTGATGGTTAAAAGCCTTAGCAAATGTTTTACAGGTAATTAGTGAGCTTCAAGGTTGGGTAGTTTTTCTTTATATATGGACAGAGCTAGCTGTTCAGCTGTCATACAAAGCTTAAAGACAATCTTCATGTGCAGAGTTATTGTTAAATGTTAAAAAATGAGTAAGGTTTCTGGGTATAATGCACATGGCAACAAGTTTTAAAAGTCGAAGCACATTAAGTGGATTATGGGGCCATGTATTCGGACCAATCAGCAATATTGTTACTGAAAATACGCAAAGAATAGAAAAGAAAATTCCCCCCAAATTACCTTTTATTCACATGGGTTCAGAAACACACTAAGCACCTACTGTAGTGGAGTAAATGGCAAGCATTTTGGTCCCTCTGGAGTGGAGATCTGTGTTCTTCCACACAGCTCTTTGAGAAAATGTCCTGAAACTTTCAGTGTTAAGGTTTGTGTGGAAAGACGGTAGAGGTGTAATTCGTAAACTACTCCTTTAAAAAGTGCGTGTTTTTAATCAATTTGGTCCACCCAGTAATACTAATTTAAACTTTTGAAACAGAAACCTCAAACAACAGCATTGACAAGTTGTCAACAAGCATTTTAATGTTGTTTTGAATATGTTAGAGAGAAGTTACTGACCAAAGTTATTTGCAATACCACTTTGTGCCACTTGACAGTTCAGTGAGTCACTGTGGATCCCAGTCCAACATGAACTGGAGTGGAAGAAAAGATATTACAAGCTATGTGAATTGGCATAGACTTCAGGTCTCCTGGGCAGTGAGGGGAAAGAAGACTAGGTGCATCTTAAAGTCATGTTTCTGTGTAATCCTTTGAAAATGTTGGGAAAAAATTATTCCAATGAAATGGATCTTATCCAGCGTTTCTTCTTATGTTCTATACAAACTTGCTAATGCCCATTACTTTGGCAGGTACTCTGAAGCTAAGGAACGTCAACCTTTTGGCACTGAGACTTATCCGATTTCATTTTTTTTACCCATTAAAAGTGGATGAACTGGGCCGTGCTTTATGAAAACACCCATTTAGCACGAAGAAGTACACATACATGCCAACATCTGCCAACACATGCTGCACAAAAATCCTGCACAACCTTTTCTTTCTCTCTCTCTATTGCACACATTTCACTCACTCAGCCATTCTCACAAGTAAACACAGGCTTGTTGGTTTTGGTCAGGTCACAGTGGAGGAGCGTGCTCGCTGTAGACAACAGTGATGTTGAAACACAGCAAAAGTTCAAAGATGTAACGGCTCCAAATGAGTGCAGCAGTCCTCTGCCCACTGCAGCTGGAGGATGGGCTTGAAGTCAAACTTAAAACTGAAGATAGAGAAGAGGCTAGTAAATGGGCTGGAAATGGGCTTGTCAAGGGAGCTGAGGCTCATGCATGCATTTTCCTATTGGTCTTGGGAAGTGGTCTGGGAATAAGTTAGGAATGGTGCTTGTGGTTGAGAGGAAGTGTTGAAACTATGCCTGGAGTGTACAATCACCTCCCTTTTACTGTAGGATTAGGAAGGGAATTTGGAGTTTGATGCTTTTTTCTGTTTATTTATTAATGTCTTGCATGTGAAATAAATGAATAAAATACACCTTTGGCACAAGAAATGGGATGAAAATCCTGACTTATAAAAAGCCAACTGGGGTTATAACCTTGCAGAAGCTACTGATTACAAGTGACAAGCTAGCTCTGGGAACTATTTAGAAAGGAGAAGACTGCTTGTGTGTATCTCAGCATCCCACTGCATATGCTCATCTGAGCATAGTCATGTTAAGGCGAATGGGGCAGCCATATAAGTCAATGGGAACATTTCCATGGTCAAACCAGTGGGCTATATAGGATGAGCTCCACTTGAAGTGGCCCTGTAACTGTCACCAGGGTGGATTGCAGTTATTTTGGACATTGCTAGTGTTGCAGAAGTTGTGCTCCACTGTGGTAAAATGTATATCCAGATTGTCTTTGACACTCAATTATACATCACATCACTACATAAATCAGAACTGGTGGCAGCAGGCTGGAAATCAAAGAATTGTACCCAAAGATAACAAGAAGCTCAACCAATGAAAAACCCAAATTGCCACCAAAACTACTACCTTTAAAAAGGAAATGACTAAAAATCCTTTTCTCCAAAATTCACCAGAAATATTAATTTAATAGCCTATATTTCATGACCTAGCTTTTTTTTTATTATTATTATTTTCACACTCCATTTAAACCACCAGCTAACATTGAACAATGTGTTGAATTTACTGGTGAACCTCTGGGAGTATTTGTTAGTGACCTTGTTCACTCATACCACAAAAATCCCCAACTTTGTGTTGTTAGCTGATGTGATCAGCTGATTCATCAGTCTCAGCGATCAAGCAGCCTTGACACGCCAATGTCCAGCTGATCTGATAGCTGATGAGGGAAGCGAGGTTAGACATAGGAGCCCTTGCGTTCCCATTTCTCACTGCCATCACAATAGTGGCTTATCATGGGCCAGATCAGATTGGCTTCAGCTAGATTTATAGACCTCTCAGTCATCTGAAGTTTAGACACTGAACAGAATTGACCTTGCATACTTGGGTCTTTTCCAATCATTAATAAATACCAGAACTTTCTGGTTTTACAGGTTTTGGTACTTTTGTGTCAATCTTCCTAAGTCATCTACTCCAGGAGTTCAGACTAAGGAAGAAGAAAGGGTAAATCAGGCAAGGTATTCTACAAGTGTTGGTGGTCTGAAATTTGTGAGGTGAATTTTGCTATGCTGCAGTGGCCAATGGCAATGAGAAGAAGATGCATCGTGGGCAGAGGAACAAAAATAAACTCCAGGAGCAAATACATCTAGCAAAAGCAAATTTACAGACACCAGTAATCCCCTGGACATATTCAAGTTTCTTAGACTCACTTTATCCCAGCAACACAACTTCCCTCTGTTACTTGTAATGAGTAATGAGTTTTTAACAAATGCACAACAAAATTATAAATCAATGTCAATAATTCCTGCTAAGTAATACTACCCCAAAGACAAGCACAAGTTAGAGTTTTTTAAACTAATAAAACAAACTGAAAACAAAAAACTTTATTGCAAAAGACTGCAGAGACTGCTCCTGTTTGTAGTGTTGCACATTGCAGATGGTCCCTGCACCCTTAGAGCCATTTGATCATTGAGACTAGTGTTATTTGCTCAGCTTAGCAGAGAAACTGCTTCCTTGTACAAATTACAATGATCATGATTAATTTGTACAATGTACAAATTAAATGAAGTGTCATCTTGTTTTTATAGCATGGTTTGTTTTGTAAATCTGGGAAATACCTTGTAAAAAGCAAGAGCAGAGCAAAATTGCTTAGGGAAAGAAAGTTGTTTTGCTGTGTTCGCATGTGCTAACCCAAACACCGAAGGACCTCTGCGTTCTCTTGTTTTGTGGATACAACATTTAAGTTAGTATACTGACAAATTTTACCACCACATAATTTTTTATATGACCAACCAATCTGAAAATATCAGATTCTTGTTAATGTTTAAATTCAAGGTAGGGATGGAGATCCTGAAAAACCAGTTCCAGCAAGCTATACTTTGAAAAAAACTCATTTCAACTGATATTCTGCCCACTACAGCACTACAATCGCTACAACAGGCTAATTACAAGCAGGAGTTACTGAAAGCTGAAAAACATTGAACAATGTTGAAAAGGTGGCTAAATAATGGATCTGAAGATTTCTTCCTCTTTTATTTTTTCTTAAAATAATAATCTGTTCAGAAGGAGGCAGTCAGGGAGGAGCTGAACATACAATGTTATTACTGAGTGATATCCTGATATATGAGGAGTGGACTTACAGCTGATGTCCAGTTTGTTAACTATTATTGTCAATGCCTGTCACTGGCGAGAGAGATGAGGAAAGGAAAGGAAAGGAAAGGAAAGGAAAGGAAAGGAAAGGAAAGGAAAGGAAAGGAAAGGAAAGGAAAGGAAAGATCTGGGTGTGTGTGGGGGGGGGCATCCTCTCTCATCTTGTCCCAGGCCCAGGCGGAGTGTCAGCAGGCCTGATTCAAACATTTAGAATGGGCTGGTAAAGATAATTGGATGATGTTTTTTGCAGTTCTGTATGTTTGACACATGACTAAAATTTTTTTATTTTTGTATCAGAGAATTTAATTATTTGGTTACAAACGGGGTTTGAAGGAGGTTTTAAGCAGTACTGTAAAAAAATGCTCCTGGAAAACATCATTCACCCCACTTTAAAGGCGCTATAGAAGATGTTTCAGCATTTCAGAAAGCAGACACTGTTGGCAAGTTTTTTCAATAATGCGCATGTGCAAGACCAACCTGCTAGATTTATAGTCTCCTCCCCCGGCCACAGAACAACGTGCATGAGCCATGTTGTGTTTAACAGACAGCAGGTACAGATTCTCCCATCATGTCACAAATGCAAGTAAACGGAATGTCGTTGTCTAAATGTCGCTAACTGCTAGCAGAATGATTGTTAGCTACCTGCTGTAAACGTCAGACGAGTGCGCGCAGCTTCCTGGACGCAGTATTACTCTCACCAATCAATCACTCTCATTGATCGGTCTCGCCTATTACCCGTTGAATTGAACGTCAATCATTCTTACTACGGTAGTAAAAGTGATTGACGAGCCAATAGACCAATGAAAAATGTAAGGAATGCAGATTGGTGGATGTTTTTTTAGCCACATTACTTTTACAGCTGATGTATAATATTTATATATCTAAAGCTTTTAATTAATCATAGCTTATGGGGTAGTGTACCCAATTTACCAAATATTGCAAAAATTGTTGAAAAACCATCTTCTATAATGCCTTTAATTTTTATATAATGGATTTCAGCACGTTGGTAAAAGTGCTGAAGGCAAATGTAAACTTACCTTGTACCACTTCCATATGTGTATGCTGCAAAATGTAGAACAAATCTCAGGAGCTCAACACATTTGTCTAGCTAAGCCGAGGCAAAATGAGCCATATAGTTAAAAAAATATGATTGTTTTCAAACAGTTTTCCCTCCCTTTCATTAGGTTAAAAATTCAACCCTTCATGTCTCCAAGGAATGAGTTTCTGCTACTCAAAATTCTGGGTGGAGTATCCCTTTTAGGCAAAAGTGGCAAAGTTCCAACTTACCCTTATTTTTACACGAGCTGCCTCCACCCCTCCTGGCTGCCCTGCGATGGACACCTGTGATCAACAAAAAATATGAAAATGAGTTAACCAGTCCTAACGTTCTGTAATGCAAGCTGAATATTGGTTCAGATACACGACAGAGTTGCATATATATATATATATATTTACATATATAGATTGTGTATATATACAATCATCAAATGCTTAAACCTAAAACCCCTTGGCAACATATTGGCATGTAAAATAATAAAGCAATCATCACAATCAGCATATATTCTAATTATGTGTGCAGTGAAAAAGGTGACTGATAGACTCCTATAATAATTTTCAACTGTCACAGAAAACTGCTTACTATTTAATAAAATATTTTTAGGGGATTATTGTTAAAAGAAAAAAACAATTAACCTGATGTGAACTGGGAAACATGGTTGTTTTCTGGAGCTGCTACACATGACATACTTTAATATGGTATGTTGTAGTCTGAAAGCATTCAACACCAAAGGTGGAAAAAGACACACAGACAAAAAGAAAAAGAAAAAAAAACAAAAAACAAACAGACAAACAAAAAAACCTCAAACAGATTTTGGGCCTACAGGGATGCTCTTGCTCTTTATCAGCATAGACTTGCATCATCAGAGTGAAACTGCAGAGAACTGAGCAGGAGATGCAGAGTGGTGGGAAGTTAAATGGTGCAGAATATTTAAATCATTCTTTGCATAATTGAAAGAGACAAGGTAGAAGTCAGCAGACATAAAAATAGATCAACTCGTCAGTACTTAAAAACACAGGTGCGTTGGAGAGCAGCAGGAAAACATGAAAATCTGATCCTCTGCGGGGCAGTGTGCTTCCGTGAACTGTATATACAAATTAATGACAGTTACAACAGAGTCCAGCTAAAACACACTAGTCCGCTTTGTTTTTGCCAATAAAAGCAGCCATACAGACAGAGTCATCCAACCTCTGACAATTAATAAGTGAACTGAAAAAGCTGCATACACAGAGCAGCCAAGCAACCAACAACAGTGGGATGTCAACTGTAGAGTGATACAAGAAAACAACAGAGGAGGTATACAGCTAATAAGTAAATTGGGGCAAAGCTTCAGCTCAAGAGATTGGAAAAATAAAACAAGGCCCAAACCTGGTTGCTTTTTTCTGCCTGGTTGTTCCTATTAGAGTCTGGGAAATGGATGTGACACCCCGTCTCCTCCATCACCCTCTTGATGTTGTTGCCACCTTTTCCAATAACATGGGAGTGCTCTGTGTGGGAAACGTCCATCTTCAGCGTCACCCTGTTACTCTAATAAGCACAGAGTAAGAGAGAGATGTGAGTGAGATGGAGCTTGAATTTTAATAATGTGAAGCATATCACATAAAAAAGTAAGTTTCGCTCACTGCATTCATTACAATTCATATAATAATCAAAATATAGATAAATGCACTTTGCTGAGGATATTTTGCAACATCCACATTTGTCCACAATAAAAAGAACTTATACATTTCTCTCTCTCGCTCTCTCTCTCTTTTTTTTTTTTTTTTTACTTTCACATGTCACAGCTGTTTGTTCCAAATAAGGAATATGCAGGATTTAACCACCCCCCCCCCTAATTTAAGTAATAAATTACTTCTGTCTGCATCTAAAAGTACCTTCTTGTGACAGAATCTACATAAACATAGCAAATCATGCGCTGCTGCTCTGTATGCGGCTGATCAAAATGTATGGATGATTTCCTTCCACCAGGGGTTGCTACAGTGCAGTTGTCCAAGTATGTGATTTTTTTTGTGTTGCCATGGTGATGAATCCTGGATGCACACACTGAAATACAAGCTTGAGATGAGAGTACCTGGCTAAGCTGGAGACGAGCAGTACCATACTGATATGTGCAAATGCCAATTTGACTGAGTTTAAATAATTTGTGAAAACTGAACAACATAGATAGGGTAAAGAAAGAAAAACAGAAAAAAAAACCCTGATAGAAAATAAAAGAAATGCGCACAAAGTCCATGTTCAGTGTATTAAAAGGTGTTAACTGTACCTTTGTGTCAAGGACGGACATGATTCTGTCTTTGGCTTCCCTCACATTCTCCCTCTTCCCGCACACCTTGATGTGTGGATCTGTCCAGACAGACAGAACATGCAGATTTTTAGTTAGATGTGCAACCGAGTAGGAAAGAGCTGTTAAGGCTCAGAGACAGAATGTGAAAAGTTAAAACCATTTAGCCAAACATGACACATCAGTCTGAGTTTGAAAGAAAATTACAGAGCGTCAGAGAAAAGCCCAGCGGCAATAATTGCTGCTTTGATATCTGTTGAGTCTCATTGAACTTGGAAAGCCACCAGCCTGCGTGGCAGGGAGGGGATGCCTCCAAATTCAGAATTAAATCTAGGCAATCTATCATTCTGTAGAGCCTTGAGAAAACACTACTATACTACTATCATTATTAATAGAAGACAGTGACGCATTGTGTGACAGTGACATCATTCAGACTGAAAGATGTTAAAAAAAAGGGCTTCTTTTTTTTTATTTTTATTTTTTTATAAGATTTGCTGCACACATTTCACTCCCAGTGTTCATTGTTGGGTTTGATAGAACAGAAAAAAAAACACTGTTTGCAAGAATTCAATAAACTGTAACTAAACTTGGTTATTACGTAGTTTCCTGATTCAGGCTATTCAATTCATATTTCAAACATTTTCAAATAACTCCCCCCCCCCCCCCCCCACACACACACACACACACTTTTTGCAATAATAAACTGCCGATCACTAAATTCTTAACTTCTATTTCCTAACTATTTTTGATCCTTTGTCAAGTATAAGATCAAGTGCTGTTGTTTGCATCAACCTGACAGCAATCTATGATAATGAGCATGTGGCTGATTAGTCACTACTGAACCTATTTTTTCAATACGTCATTGATAAATACACAGCACTTTTTTTCAAGCTAAAGGAGAACCAAAACCAAGATTTAGAAAAAACAAAAAACAAACATGTAGTCACCAGTGTCGCTAAATTAGTGTGAAAGGAAAGAATAATGGGAGGCAAGCAACAGAGTCGGAGCTTAACTGGTTTCACTGGCTCAGACATGCTGCATTTTTCTTTTCCCCCCATTTTTCTTTTATTTTGAACTGAAACTAAAAACAAACTCTCACATTTGGTGTAAGTAATAATAATAATAAAAAGTTTGAAAAGGAGTTTTGGAAGAAGTTTAGAAACACTTATCAAGTCCACAACCCTTTAGTCAGATACCATAAATTTAACATTCATAGTAATTTAACAAAAATTCTTGACACAATACACCATACTTAATAAAAACAAAACTCTCAAAAGGATAGAGTCCACAATAAAAGTATATTATTCATAATATTCAATTATACTCAATAGTAACTTTACTAACTTTTGTAAATCACAACAAAGTTGTCACTATAAATAAATAAATCATAATCCTCATTATCACTATATAATCCATCTACAAGGAAGGTCAGAGCAGACTCTACTTCTTAAGGAAGCTGAGATCATTCAACTTCTGCACCTAGATGTTGCAGATCTTCTATAAGTCTGTTGTGAAAAGTGCAATCAGCTTTGCAGCATCTGCTGGGGCAGCAGCATCAGAACCAGAGACTTGAAGAAACTAAACAAGCTGATCAAGAAAGCTGGTTCTGTGCTGGGGATAACTCTGGGGGGCCGCTGGAGCTGATCGTTCAAAAAAGAATGCTGCACAAGCTGATGAAGATGATGGAGGATTCTTCCCACACTCTCCACAACACAGTGAAGAATCAACAGTGTGTTCAGTGGGAGGCTGCGTCAGGTTCGCTGTAGGACGGAGAGATACAGAAATTCATTCCTGCCAGCAGCATCACCCTAAAGAACAAGACTGACTGACTGACTTATTGTTATATTATTTCAAATAAATGTTATATTGTTAAAAAAAGAAAGAAAAGAAAAGTAAAAAAGAAAAAATAGAGTGAACTTTTTACAATGTCAAATTTCCCTTCTGGGATAAAGTATTTTTCATTCATTTCATTTTCATTTCATTCATTCATTCATTTAGATGACTTTCTTTTAGTTCAGCATTGCTAAACAAAGTTAAATGAGACTATCTAGAAACATTATGTATTGATTTTAATGATTTATTTATTAATACTGGGTTGTGTGAAAATCACTGAAAACTCGTGTTGTACTTTGTAGAGCTTTGTGCAACAAATATTTAGCTTAATACCCTTTCTATGGTTATTTCTGAAAAAAAAAAAAAAAGGTTCAGTAACTTAAACGTGCTCTGAGTAGTTCACGGTCCTGGAGGTTTTAGACGTCTTCCTGCTTTAACACACCTGACTCGCATTAATGTCGTTAGGGGGCTTGTGCAGAACTTAACAAGCTGCTGGGGATCCATTTAATTTGGATCAGGTGTGTTTGAGCAAGGAAACACCTAAAAGCTGCAGGATGATAATACTGGATGACTGAAACTGCTCTACTGGGACAAAACTCCTTTTAAGAAACATCTATTGGTGCAAATGCTGAACTTTTTAAAAAAAATAAATATCATTGCTGCTTGCACACTGTGGTTTAAGAAGACCTCGTTAACTTTGTAACACCACTGATCTTATACCCATCGGACATACAATAAGCCATATAAGGAAAAAACGTATTAATTGCAATTAGCATAGCAACTATTACACATATGACCCGTGATGGTAACATCCACATTTTTTGTGTACATACATTTAGAGGTGCAGGCAAAGATCATTCATATAACATCTTAGCAGCCAAGGTGAACCGTGCCCCCTCTTCCTCTCAATGCCCCAGCTAAAATAACCAAACACTACTGTACATAAATAACCATTCAAAGCAAATGCTTGTGTCTGGGTAGTGTTAGGTAAGCTTACATTTGGCCCTCCAGTATGCTGAACCCCTGGAGAATGCAAATGCAAAAACAAATGGATACACACACACACCCACTCCACACTCTCATAGCCTAACGCCCTGTGTTAACTGTACTGAGCAGCAGGAAGTCCACTAAACCCCCTTCCAGGAATAACCACACACACACACACACACACACACACACACACACACACACACACACACACACACACACTCTTGCTGTCACAGAATCTCAGGTTTATAATATAAACTTTACGCAGGAACCCCTGAATAAGATTTATTGTTGCAAATTCACAGGCACCTCAGAGAAAACCACAGTTGCGTGTTGACACTCAATTGATTTTAAAACACCTAAAAAAGAAGAGTCAGGGAAGCGCCCTTCACAGTTCATTTACAGTTACAAGTAACCAAAAACCCAAAGTAACTAGAATCATTGACTCATAAAACCAAACTAGAAGATGAGCGTTGATCTTGGAGTGTCAAAGGAATCAGGAAACATCAACACACTTGCCACAGAGACATTACAAACATACAGCAAGGAACAACTGCTCGTAGACTGTTTGAGGGGTAAGAAAGAGAGAGAAACCGAGGTCCAGTCTGAGATAAACGCAGGCAATGCAGGAAAACAAAAGAGGGAGCACAAAAAGTGGGGCCAAGCCTCAACACTGGTTCCAGGAAGTTTTCCCATCATTCAGCTGTTGCCGTGAACACAAATCTCAACATCCACCTGTGGCACCAACTATAGCCATTAGAGGGAGTATAGTTCTTCTAGTTTTCCCTTTAACCTGCACGGCACATCTGGCAAACATTAGCCGGCCTAAACGAGTGCTGCAGTTGTGATGTAAAACACCCCCACATTTTTGAAGTGGAGTGTGTTTTGTGCTTCCCCCCCTCTCTGGATGATTGATTGTGGAATAAAAAATGAACACCTTAAGTCCTAATTTGGCACACACGACACCTATAAAAACAAACAACAACAACGGCAGACTTGCAGCTGCAAAAAGCGAGTCTCTTCAAACGCACAGATTTTACACAGTTCCACTAGTCAGAGAAGAAACCTCTTGACCCAGAGCTTTTTTTCCCCCCTTTTTGCTGGCAAAGCAAAAGCATTTTTCCATCTACATTTTAAAAATACCACACAAATGAGGGGAATTAAGTCCGGTTGGCTTGGCGTTTTTCATTCAAAACATCTGTGGAAACATTAAAACTCACAACTGGCTTGCAAGAGTCGAGTTAAGGTGATTTTCATATGCAACCAAAGCATCAAACTTGCTAAATTAAAACCTAAAAACCATCTTGCTATGCTTCACACATTGTTGCACAGTTCAAGTTGCAGCACAGGCCTGTCTCGTGCAATGGCGATATCAATAGTCACTGTATTAACTTACTGACAGCATGCTGCTGATGGTGGCTTGCCTGAGAGGCGAAACAACCGGCCTTATCGCACGTATGCAGGTGAAAGATACAGCAAGCTGCAGGTGATAAATGAAACAGAGTAGCTGGCATTTTGATGGACTGCGGCCCTGTAATGCAGAGAGGTTACAAACATACGATTCCCCTCACATCTGCTGCAATCCTGCACAGTGTAATTGGTTCCAGACTGCACCATTGAGTTTTCAAATAAAACAAGGGAAACTAGCACCCTTAAAAAGTAGAAACTTGGATTAAAATAACTGGAAATAATCTGTCACAATGCACCAACAAACAACTATGTCATTTGCTGTTTTACAGGCAGACGAAATGAGCTTGTGCTGTCTCATCCAGTCCGACGTGATGAGTGAAGAGGGGAATGCGGATCATTGTCTTGAGAAATTTTAATGACAGCTTCTGGGAGATTTTCAACACCAGGTGATGGATCTTCTGTTGACCTCAGCATAATTTTAGCCTGTAAGAAGTGAAATGCACGCTGCTCTCTCTTGGCCATTCTCCTTCCCTCTGTCCCATGAGATCAGGTCGTTAAAGCACACGGTCAGTTCCACATGCTTCTTCTCTTGCAAATATGTTCACTCAGAAGATAACTAAGTGATTATCCAATATTTTCTTCCCTCTGCACGCTTCGGTTTACACAACACAGCATGGGGGGGGGGGGGGGGGGGGGCAGACCACAAATCATGCATCAGAATTTCAAATATTCACTTTCTGTGCACATAACGTCTTTCCCAGGTGGTCCTGGAGGCAGGTTTTGTGAATGAACCATATATCTAGGATGCATGAAGGGGTGTGAGAATGACTTGTTGGGATTTACAGCTGATTAAGTATCAGAAAAAAGAAAAAATGTTCAAGATTCAGACGTAATCCCATCAAATTCGTCTGAGTGGAGTGACCGAGGAAGTTACATAATGTCAATGGATTGCACATCTGGTTTGAAGACGCATGCTGGCAATTCTCATGAGGAAAACCAAGTGGGCACAGTAACATCCATTTCTCTCCCTTCCTCTCCTCAATCCCCGCCTCCCTCCCTCCCGGAAGAGCTTTAAATAACCGTGATAATCTTTTATTGGTAACAGAGTGTTGGAACAACTTTTCCAATAAATGTGTGCACTTCAGTACAAAAAGCTCCCACACCTCCGCCCACGCCTTCACAGCAAATCCCAGCGTCCTGTCTGCAGATGAAGTTACTGGATTGTAAGGAACGGAAAACACGCAAGCTTTTATCTTTTCCTGCTGCTCAATTAACTTCTTAATAAAGAATGATGGTGCTACATTTAAATAATTCTTAGTCATCGATGTGATTCCAATGACTTTTCCAAGAACCCATTTCTGACTTACCCATAACTAATAACATTAACCCTAAGATGAAAAACTAAGGTAAGTTGCATCACATGGTAAAACTAGCATGTATTGCATCAGCAGCTATGCAACAGATGTAGTCTGGTCAGTAAAAACCAGTGGAGAAGTTACATAATTCTAAGGATAGTCTAAATAAAACATTTATTTTCTTCTCAGGGCTTTAATAAAATCTCTAAAAACTAATCTGTGCTCCAATCAATTGTCAACTGACCAATGGAAGATATTTGTACTAAATACTTTGATCTGTAATCACTATAAAGAGTGATCAACAGAGCCAATTAGATGTGAACAGCATAGCAAGCAATGCTGATCCGTGTTACCACTCGAATTACTAAAAAGACAGTCCTTTGTCATTTTCATGTTAAATAAATGATCATGCTAAATAACACCACAGTGTCCAGCAATAAAAAAATAAGCCCCATTCCTTCAATCGGCTCATTGGGTTTGTTGAAACCACAGACTGCATACATATATACTGGACGAACCTTCCACTCACATCATTGGTTTCTGAAGAGCTAAAGGAGAAGCTAGCTGGGCAGTTCCAACCGTCACCATGTCACGTGCGTAGTCACTCCCAGAAAATAAAAAAAAAATGGGCAAAGAGAGGCCTTCAGGCAAATGATTGACAGCCAGTATACTGTGAGCTAAAAGCTAACCTAGAGTAAACAAGAGCTAACGAAGATAGGCGGACTAAAGGTAAGGCATGCTCGGACCTGCTGTTAGCCGGCTAGAAACCACCGTTGTGCAATCTGCTACAGACTGAGACCTTCCTTGGAGCAAGCAGGGAGCTAGCTACTAGCCACCAGTGCTAACACCAGCAGCCGGTCTGCCACCTGTCAATCAAGAAGACATGTCCCTAATTATGAGTAATTCAAGATTAAATAATATCTAAATGGATGAGTTGTAGAAAAAAAAAAATCACCTCCCTCAAGGTTGACATGAAGGTAAACTTGACCTGTCAGGCCTAAAACTATTTTTTGAACCAGGCTGTAAACATGTTTACTTCTGCTGTGAAGTTGGCCTTTTTAACATGGGAGTCTGGGGAATGACTCCCATTTGGAGCCAGCCTCTAACAGATGGGGGGTGAACTGCTATTTTCTGGACTCTTCCAGATTTTCCGGTTTCACTTTTCTCGGCAGAAGTTGCCACTTGGTTGAAACTCTGGCTGTTTTTGGAATTGACATCAGTACGCTCCAACTCTGAGGTAAAAACGCTCAGTCATGGTTTAAATGATCAATTAAATTACACATAAAATGAGAAGGCTGCTTATTTTAAGTGAGTCAGCCCATAGCACTTATGAATAGTCGGTGTTTTATGTGTGGTAGACGGTACTCTGGCTTCCTCACACCGTCCAAAGACATGCATGTTCGGTTAACTGGTCACTTTAAATTGTCCCTAGCTAGGAGTGAATGTGCACATGCATGGTTGTCTGTCTTTCTGTGTTGGCCCTGCGACAGACTGGCAACCTGTTCAGGGTGTACCCCACCTGTTGCCTGATAATAGCTAGGATAGGCTCCAGCAACCCCCACAACCATGAACTGGGTAAGCGGTACAAAAATGAATGAATGAATTTTCATATTTGCAATTGCATTTACTTTTTATACTTTGTCAAACCAGTGTATGTGGACATGTATTAATGCATCTGTATACATGTGCAAGTGTGTACATTCATATATGAATATGAATGTGTACTGGTTGTGAAAATTTTATTAAAAACAGATTTACAAAAAAAAAAAAAAAAAAAGAAAAAAGAAAAACAAACCAACAAAAACCAAATGTAACAATAGAGTCCATGGTGGACTGTAACGGTACACTATTCAACACCTTGTGATAAGTTGAACTGTTTTACGTAGACTCACTATGTATAACTGAGGCAGAAATGGCAATATAAAAAATATAGCATTTATTTAACTACATTTCTTTCTACATAATCCCCTACTTTTTTCTTATTTAATTTTTTTTTTTTTTTTTTTTTTTTTAGATCTGAGCCATTTGAGATAGCAATACATTTGTTTGGCTCTGGTCTTAAATTTAGCTTAAGCTTGCCTGAACTACCGCCTGCTGTGTGTACGGTATGACACTTACTACTTATAGGTAGTAGGTGTCATCAGGCGCAAGCCTGATTTAAAAGAAAAAGACTAAACAAAAAAAATATGATAATTTAGTTTTCCACTAAAAGTAGTCTTAAAGAAAGAAGGGAAAAAAATGATTGTCACCTTTTTTGGACTTGGCTCCAATTTTCAGTTTAGAAGGCCAGGCTATCTGAGTTTGGGTTTCATCCATGACCTGAAACAGAGTGAAGAAGATGTTAGTTCATCCCAAACATCAGTACTGGAAGATGATGGGTGCTGGCAGGGATAAAAGAGCAAAACACAAGCCTCTTCAATGACTAGTGTCTTATGCCAACACAGTCCATATACATACTGTGTTATTTACCTCAGTTTGAAGAGTTACAATTCACAGATGAAAAACACATCAGCAGCTGAGCATCTTTAAAAGCTTAAAACTTTTACCTGAAACTTAGCTTAAAACTTTTTGTTTAAAACCTTTAGTCTTGACGGTGTTACTGTACCTAGGTGGGATTTTGACTTAGTTTGATGGATGGAAAACTGGCACATATAAATTAAGCTGACTTTAGATGACATAAAGAAAATGGTATTAATATCCAACTGAAAAAAGTGGGAAAGGACATCAGAATGTCCCAGTATCTTTAAAGAGGTCAAGGAGCCGTAAATCCATCTCCATCAGTGCTCCATTAAACTGTTACTTGAATGTCAGATGATTTTACGTAATAATATTTTGCAGACACTTGTTTGATTCTGCTCAGCACCCAAATCTTCTCATTTGAAGCAAAAATAATGAAAACATAATAAGCAGTTAAGTGTTGTGGCTTTGAAACACATCGATGTGAGAACTCTTTGATGAGTCTACACACTGTAACCAAGAGCATATACAGTACATCAATGGGGAAAAAAGCAAAAGGCAGGAAGTAATACAAAATAAATAAAAGCAAGAAGCTGGTCAGGAGGCCGTCAGCGTCTCAATAAAAAGAAAACAGGAGAAGTCTTTAACCTCCTGCTTGTCTTTCTGATCAGGAAGAAGCTCACCTTGCTTGACTTCCTGCCTACAAATACACAAATGAAGTCCCCCAGAACTGCTTTGCTCTGAGATTTAGTTAATGTTGAGAGAATAAGAGAGAGAGAGAGAGAGAGAGAGAGAGAGAGAGAGAGAGAGAGAGAGAGAGAGAGAGAGAAGGGATCCGACTAGCTGTCTTCTAATGGCTTTGTCCTTAATGTGCTCCATCCTTGTTTTCACAAATGTCCTGTAGTCCTCTGTTTGTTTTAATACTTTCCAGGGGTTTGTGTTTTCAGGGTGGGGGAGATATGAATTTCTCAAAGTTCTCAAAGTTTCAGCCACGTGATGAAGCACAACAGGACTGCTTCAAACCATGACATGAGCAGCGGCTGCCTCTTAACATACTTCACTGGACGAGTGCATTAAGCCATAAACAAAGCAGTGTTACTCAAATGCAAGTGGGGATGCACTAAGAGCACTCAGGACTCCCTACAGATGTTAGGCCTCCTTAGAATTTCTACAGAAAATCCCTCATTTTCCCCCCAAACCTTGAAAAATATGTCTCACTTTTTTTTTGTACAAAGAGCAACATCTCATCTTCCTAACTGGTGCCCAAACCAAAAAGGGAAGTACCTATATTCCTCCACATGGCTTTCTTTTAGCAACATCTGTATCTGTTTGGCATCCTTGAAAATAAGGTCTGACAGCTCATCCACGGCCAGTCTCACACACCTGTAAAACAGAAAGCCAGCTCTGAAAGGTCCAACACGTGCTACTCCTTACCCTGCAAGCATATACTCTGAGTCGGTGATGGTTGACTGAAAACCCTTTCATGCCTCGCTGATTTCCTACATTGTGGCCTATAATCACATACGAAGATGGAAAGCCTAAATGATAAATGGAATAAGGGACCTCTGACACTATTTATCAGAAAATCAAACCTATATTTAGAACTTGAAGGCAACACCTTTCAGTCTTTAAACATTAATCTGTAGAGTTCATTTTTTGGCTCTGATTTAAAAGTGAATTAAGTTTCTTGTTAAAACAAAGACGGCATTTCTCAGAAATAACTTATAAAAGATATTTTAGAAAGCCAATAAAACCCTTGCACAACACATTTGTACAACAAATGCATCTTTAACAGTGTTTTGTTACATTCTTCTCTTTCCACTTTAGCTCATTATCAAAGCTGCACATCTTGAAGAATTATCTTGCGAACACCCTTTCAGTGTTCCTACTCAAAAAATTATGGATTAAAAAGTAACATTTTTGTATCATACTGTGCAATGACCCTAAAGGCAAATTCCTCTTGTGTGATCTTGCTTAGCTATTTTTGTAGGGAATTCATGTGCAGCATCATTAAAGTGAGTAAGCTGAAAGAAGCGCCAGCTTTCACATCTAACGCTGTTAATGATCATCCATTATTGTCCTCCTGCTGTAAACGCCGCTATCCCTCCTCTCCTTAGTGCTTTTACAAGTTCTGAAATAATATTATCAGTCTATTCACTCAGAATGACTGTACACACTGTGAAATTCAGGCCTGAAAGCAAAACCTGATGAGTTTTCTTCTTACTGGGTTTCATATTATTCTGTGGCACAAGTAACTCTAATCTAGCACATGACACCCTCCCACTGTTGTCTGGAATATGTGAGTACACCCAGGAGCTGGATGCAAACTTTTCTACTCCGAGTAAAGTCACAAGCTCTCACACTAAAAGCTGGATGCATTACAAACAAAAGTAGAAGAACATTCTGTTCTCAGAGATATGGAAGATTTATTTCCTTTGCAGTACATTAGCCTTTAACTTCCCCGTTGTTTGAGTTTTGTTCCTGAAGTCCCGTGACGATATCTGGACTTTGTCATGAATGCTTTCAACTGAATAACAATAATTTAACAAATATGATATTGCAGCAAACTCTCAGGAGTCACTAATTGCACAGAAGATGATGAAACGGATGACTGAAATGGGGAATTTCACATGAAATGCAAAAAAAATAAAAATAAAATACAGCAATGTTGAAATTCAGATGTAATGCAAAAACATGGCAAAGTCAAGTCACAGGCTTACTACAAAAATAACAATTTTAGACCCTAAATGATACTTTGCTAAAATGATCATACATCAGGGCATTTGCATTGTCATCATTTTCTTTAAGAAAAAAAGAGAAAAAAGGGCTTTGTTCAGAAAAACCTGTTTCCTGTCCAGCTTGCTGTTCTTGGCAGCACTCGACAGATGGGACTGATTTCTGTCAGACCACACACCATTATAAAGGGTGGATGGTGTTTATTTATATAAAGGGACTTGTAAATACCTCTCAAATGGGTCAAGTTATTTGCCTGAATTAAGTATCCTATACATATGCCATTCCATCCTTTTTCAAACCGCTCCACCCTTTCTGAAATGGATGAAACAGAAATGGCTCTGATAAGTTTCATGGCATGACCCTGATATAATGATTGGCTGTTTAGCGCTTTGCAGCTGGTGTGTGCAGATGTGTGGAACATCAAGCAAGATGCCATTAAGGAAATGTCCACATAGACAGCACATGCATTTTACACGTGACAGCAAATGGACGTATTTCACGTCAGCGAATGGACGGAGGCAGAGTCTCGTTTCCTGGACTTCGCTGCAATGGTACAGCTGTTGATTCAGCTGGAATGTGTGTGTTTGTGTGTGTGAGAGGGGGACACAGAGGGCTTTTGGTGAGTGTAAAGCAGTTGTGAGGCCATTTAAGAGGCTGAGAGAACAGCAGAAGTTGAGCCTGACAGCCCCGACTGAACCATCCCCATGAGACTTAACAGCCATGTTAACAATCCAAGTGTTAACTTGCAGCTACAGCCCCATTACCCCTCTAAGCCAATACCAACACATACTGTACAATGGTAATGGAAGGGCTACACACGTAGCAAGAACAGCAAATCTGCAAAAAAAAACGTCTGCTGCTGAAATGCAGTCAGAAATCTTCCGGATGATGCCTGATTTGATGCTGACCTGCTTTTGTCAGCATATCAAAAGTCTTTACTTTTTAAATCATCTCTCCCCACCCAGCACCTTATTTTTTCACATTTCCAGTGCAGAGCAATGCAAGACATTTCGGTGCCATACACCAAAGAAAATGAATGACTCCTGGCCTTAGATCTGAGTGCGCTGGTGCTTTAATATCACGCCTGGCATTATTTACAGAACCGCAACCTCTGGGAAGGAAAGATGGAACAGGGTTTAGGGATGAACTGGCCAGAAGTTCAAAGGCATCTCTCAACACAAATCCACTCCAAGCTCTTCTGTGGTGCACAGTTATCGTCCTAACCAGCCTGGCCTCTTGAATCTCTGATGCCCCACAACTCCAAAACAGCTTACTGGTCTGTGCCATGATTTCCCACTATGACATCACACAGCTAAATTTTCACTGCACAACAGTGTGTTAAACTACCCGCAAATGCATGTTTTCTGTTTAACAATCAAGAACTTCATTTGCAGAGAAATCCCCTTGTTCACACCAGAGTGATAGCGGTGAGAGACAGTGGTTTACAGAGAGGCATTAACACAGCAGGAGGAGAGAAGGACTGAGAGAAAACACAACATGAAGGAGTGATAGCGGACTCAAACAGAGGGACAAGAGCTAGAAAGATTTCTAATTCCTAACTGGGGAAGCCTCATGTGGTCTGACCCCGTTTTTCCATTGTCCTTACATCTTCATGACAACATGAAAAAGGGTAGACTGTTTGCAAAATGTTGCTCTGAACTCAAGGAAGTCCAGCAGACAGTGAGTAAGAGGGTTTGATCAACCAACGCTTGGAGGCTTGGGGAGAAAGTGCGGGGGTGGACCATTTTATGCTGCTGTCGTCAGCAAATGAAATCCAAGTCTCATTCCCAAAGCACACCGAGTTAAAGTGTGTGCGCAAAAACAATGACATATGCTGTCTAATGTGAAGGAGACGATTTCTGCGCGTTTACTTTATTAATCTCATTGAGTTTGTGCAGCACATGGGTGTGTAGGACAGGCAGGAAGCAGTCCAACTCAGAATTTCCATTTTCATCAACGTCAAGGTATTTCACACACACATCATTTTTTCTTTCAACAATACTGTTCCATATAGTCACATTCAGTGCTTATTTTCCTTACTTTAACTGTGCATATATGCTGATCAT
Organism: Atherinomorus stipes; assembly: GCA_023101725.1. NCBI lineage: Eukaryota > Metazoa > Chordata > Actinopteri > Atheriniformes > Atherinidae > Atherinomorus > Atherinomorus stipes. Next base: position 307,766 of record JALJCO010012783.1, read on the forward strand.
GCTATCAAGAGTTATCCACATGGAAATCTTACAATGAAAACATGCCTTCAGACCTTCTGCTTATACTATTCCCTGCCAGGTTGCCAACCCTTACAGCTTCAAACTAATTTGTCATGACAATTTTACATCTTTTATCCACCATTTGTTTAAACAAGCTGTAAAATGGTTCAAGCCAAAGATAAAAAAAAAAAAAGAGACGAATAAGAGAAATAGTAAGTGGGCTTTATGGAATATGGCAAACATATACCCTGAATGTTTCAAATCTTATTTATACTCAGATTCAAACCAAAAGAAATGGAAAGAAAGCTACAGTATGGTGCATTTAGAGTCCTTGTTAAAATTCCAACAAGGGGAATCACGAGGCGCCTGGTTTGCATTACTTGGTTTTTGAGAACTGCTTCAAGGACAGTTAAATTGCCTGTTTCTATGACAATTTAACTCAGCTTCCTAAACCAAAACCCAATAGGGAAAATAGACAAAGGAGGTATGCTAAAACAAACCCTCATCCATCATTTATTTCATTACAAACGATTAACATGCTATGGAGGAAGTTTGACATCATTAGAGTTTTAAACATGAAAAAGCCCACATAAGATATTCAAAAGGAAAAGCAAAATTAGCAAATGGCTGATGATATAGAATCTGGTGTCAATGCTGAAAAATGTTTTTTTTAATCTGAAAACTATCAGTCTGGTGTGAATGTGTAATGCATGATTTCTTACATCTAAATTCTGAAATGAGATGCCAGATACACATATAATAAAAAAAACAACTGTTAAAATAAGTCAAACAATATTTGATATTATAGTAATATTACAGTCTGTTACAGACTCACATGTTTTCAATTAAATTCTTTGCTCTTATATCAATTCTTTATAAAATTTCCCTCATTGATCTTACCTTTCTAATCATCATGGTTTGTCTTTTTTTGTCAGTCAACTTTTTTAAAACTCAGACCCTTTATTTGTGAGTTGTGCCTTTATGTACCTCTAATGCTGGTGTTTCTTTGGTTGGACTACATTGGCCTATGAAATATGTTCTGAAATATGTCAAATATAATCTTTGATATGGACAATATTCGTCAATGACAGTAAAGTTTCCACCACTTATTTCTTTATATGCGTTCAGGAAAATAAGAAACAGTTGCAAAAATTGATTGAAATGTGCAAATATAAATGAAATCCCATATAAGTGGTCTACAGGAATAGTTCTCCAGGGTGTTTGAAGGACATTCCAAAGCTCTTCTTTGAATGTTGGCTGTCTTTTGCTCAGTTTTCTGTCAAGATGAGCACATGCTGCTCCAGTCATGTTGATGTCTGGGCTCTGGGGAGGATTCATCACTCCATAAGACCTGTCGCTAAAGATATTCAGTCCAGTTCTTGTACCATTTGGCATACCTCAGCCTTTTCTCCCGGTTTCCCCCTCCTTAGGAATGGCCAACTGACAGCTATCTGTCCATGGAGACCATTTCTGATGAGGTTTCAGCAAACAGTTGATGGATAAACTGAAGGGCCAGATGCATCTCTTGGACTCATGTCAGGTCTTTACTGTTTTTTTTTCTTACAGATACTATTTTCAGACACTGTTCATTTTTAAAGGCTGCTACATACTCCACGAGAAACAAGAACTTTTTTCTTGTTCTTGGGGCCACAAGAACAAAATGACGTCATTTTGTTCTCGCGGACGTGTTTGAGGACGGCTTGCGGCTTGTTCTCCACCCCTCGGCCGAGCAGAACTTTCTTCTTGGGGAGCTCCGAGAAGCATTGTGTGATTGGTCGGACATTTGAGGCAGGCAGGGTTAACATAGACGCTTGAAGCAGAGAGTTGTCACATCCTTTGAACGGATAATTTTAATAATCAGCTCATCGAGGTGGTGAGAAAGTCCGAAAATGTAAACTACACACCACCACACCACTACACACGAACACCACCGCGTGTGCACTTCCGTCCTGACACGGACGAAGTTTATTATAAACGTATAATCATACCCCCCCCCCCCCCCCCCCCTCCCCCCCACGCACACACACACACACACGTGAGCCCAGTCGCAGAGCTTCTTGTAAAGTATGAAAAGAACTTTTTTCTTGTTCTTGCAGCCTTGCAGGCGAGAACAAATGTCTTGCTTCTCGTGGAGTATGTAACAAGCTTTAGCCTGCCACTTCTTCTGTTCTACACTTGTTCAGCTTTCTAAAATTTCTTTTCAAGGACACACTGCACACCGTACTGACATATACCCAGTTTATAGCTAATAACTCTTCAGATATCACCTTCTTGGTGCAAAATTACTATTTTATGCCTTTTAATCTATCATCAGATTTTTGTGGATGCAGTTAGAGAAGTGCTATGAAATTATGTATCTTTTTGAAAAGCTCCTAACAAAGTGCATAAAGACATGGTTACAGTTAGCCAAGTCATCTGTTATGTGGAGACAAAACACACACTTATCCTTTAAGTTAAGTGCTGCTCTTAGTCTTAAAAGATTCTGTATTGGGTGGCTTACAAAACAGACAAAAAAGAGAATGATCAGATGCAAAACTGGACTTAAAATGAGTAAGTAAAGTAGCCAGTTATTAAAATAAAAAAAAAAAAAGAGAGAGAGAGAGAAAAGTTTAGATTTTTTTCAATCAACCTGTAGAGCTGCTGCTCAAGTGCATTTGAAACAATTACATGAAAGTCTGAATCCTTTGAACCAAAACAAAGAAATGACAGGTGGGTCTCGGCCATCACCAGTTTGTTTAATGTTGAGCTTTTCAGGGGTGTTACTTCAATAAAGTACAACCATAGCATGAACTGTGCGGCTTGTTAACTAACATCGAACCATCAAATGTAAGACTATAATCATAAAAAGGTTATAGGATACAAGATATACATTTGCCTTTAAATCACACCTACTTTTGAGACTGAAACAACAAACCACCATTTTAAACTCCTGATAATCCACTATATTATGGTACAGAACATTATATAAGTGGAAAGGCCTAAAGTGTTGTGTCAGCTGTGTTTTAGCATCAGAGCCCTGGAGTGGTTTCACGTCAGTAACTTTCCATTGTTTTTATTTGTTTAGATATGCAATTAGGAGCGACTGGACGAGCACCTGACATCTGCTCCGATTCCAAGAGAGAAGTGTTGCTCAGTGGGCTTCAACACAACCCAAAGACAAAGCAAACATTATCCAAGAGCAGACTACACACTCACCTTCTGAAAGAAATCCTCACCGCCGTTGACTCTCCCCTCCGAGGCAGCTAGAGACAGAGAAAGAACAAAATAAATGTATGAAACCACACAGAAAGTCAGTCCTGAAGGTAGCGTGTAACCCTAGTGTGGCCAAATCACACATTGATTATCCAGTCCTCCAAATGTTACGGTATCTTCATTCAGAGCAGTGTTTATGGAGGATCTCCATTTCTTTGCATATTGTGCTTGGCAGGAATATTGACACTGCTGACTGGCAGAAATGGAATAAAATGTTCCAAGTAGTTTTCTATAATCCTAGAGATTGGATACAGCTTCTGTATAACAAATTGATGGATATGCGGAAAATATTTGAGCATTTTACAGTAGCTGGTTGTAGAGTATTTCCTATCGTACTTGGTTCAAATAGTGCTGGTTTCTCATTTCCTAAAAAAATAGCTTTCTCCCTTTTAAGAATGTGATAGTACACTGTAAACATCTGTCCTTTTTCAAATGCAGTATGAGAAATATCAAAAGCTGAAAAACTGACCCAAATAACTTGTAAACAAAGTCAGCACTTAGAGTGGCTGTGGTGTTTTAAAGTACTTTTCCAAGCAGGTGAATATGCCAAGAAACTCCCGCAGCTGATACAGTATGCAGAATAGATGTAGGGCCAACCACCAGAGCAAGTCCGGCCTGAAGTCACTCCAACACATCTGCAAGTCCTTCAAGCTGTGGCAGCTTTGTTGATGTAAAATACATATGCGCTATCCAAGGAGAATTCTCATGTTCCTTGTCATTTGGGAATACGGGGAAGGTTTAATGATGCTTTGCAGCCAGTGTTCTCCAGATAGATCTGTTGCTGTTTTTGTGAATCTGGCAGCAGCAGAACAGTTACTGTGGGTGATGCAGTTCAGTCATGAATGCTGACCTCACTGCAACGACCAAAATGATGTTATGATCCGAGAAAAGGTTTTTTTTCAGAAATGCCATAACTACAATAAACTGAGAAGTGACTGAGGAGTTTAAACCTGTGGGTAGAGCAGCTCTGGAATTAATAGTTAATTAGTTCATTAACTGGTCATAAATTAAATGAAAAAATATGTGGTAACTGATTAATCTTTAGGCAAGCTCTTTAGTTTTTGTTGTGGACACATTTATACAATGACATTTTTTTTTCTCTTAAGAGTAAAATTAATCTTCAAGTGGGGAAAAGTTACTGACAGATTAAATATAGCTACAACTGCACAAGTAAATGAAATAAACAGATACAACTACATGACAAATCACACAACCAAGATGTTTTTTTTTTGTCAATAAAAGCAAGTAAGGCAAGCTAAAGTTTGATGTCAGTTCCACTAATTTATATGGCAACAAACAACATTTTTTTGCAAAGTTAAACATCAACTTGTAAATCATTAAGAGTGCCAATCAACACCACATCTCAAGCTTGAACGAGAAAATAAAGACCCCTGATGAACAGTTTCATTTTCAACACTGAACATCATGAACCTTAAACACGTGTTTGTTCTCAAGCAGACGTCCAAGTAAACAAGTCCACACCACAGTCTATGAAGACAGACAGTCTAGTCTGCTTCAGCAGGTGAGCCAGTTTCTGTTGAAAAGTGTGTATATCAAACACTCGTCACCCCAGTACAAAGATAAAAGATCAATTCTGGCAGCTGCACAGGGGTAATTAAAGCCAGAAGGTAGAGCTATAACAGGATAAGCACAACAGCAGTCAGTTTTAATAAAGCAGTAATTTAACCCAATACAACCCCATGCAACAAATGCATCTGGATCAAAGTGTGTACAAAGACACTTTACATTTCACCAGTTTGGAATATATTTAGTACTGTAGAGTTGTTTTTTTTTTTTTTTTAAAGAACAGGCTGCAATTCAGTGGCCAAATTTCCCACACTGTCCTGCGGATGTGACATCAATTGACACTGCATACGGGTCTCTGACAGTTTTGATTCAGGAAGGAGATGGTCATGGTGAATTCAAACACTGCAAGGGATAGTTATGGATTCCTCTGCCGTCAGCAAACGATCCAGATCAACTGAAAGACACTAAAAAGTGGCACTACGAAGAAAAAGACTATCAGCATAGTAAACAACGTTATAGCTTCAGTTTGTGCATGCTCCCGTGCTGGCTTGGCTGGTGGCTGCAGCTACCTGCAGTAGGGCTGTGCAATTAATTAAAATTTGATCATGATTTCAATTTTTGTGTCAAACGATCTCCAAACTCATAATCGAGTAAAAACAATTTCTTTGCCATTTTTCTTTACACATTTTCTTAAAGTTATTTTGAAGTTAGAGTTCATTTCAGTGGCTTCCACCCATGTGATTTGTTGGGTGTCTTTATTCTAGCATTGCACTACAGCTTAAAGTTTATTTTGGGATATTTTTTCAAATATAAATAATTGCACTTATTTCATTCTTCAAATATAGAGAAGTTGCAGAACAGTTGGATACATAACTTATTTTGGAAACATTTATGTTTCTACATTTTTCACATTTATTCATGTTCAAAGTATATTTATTTTATTCGTATGTTTTATAAACTGCAAAACAGCTGTAAGGTGCATATTTGTAGCCTATTTTGAATTTGAATGTTTTGCGCAAAACGTATCAATAAAGTGTCTTTTGACAGAAAGAGAAATGCTGAATAAAAGCAACGTGTTAATAAAATTAATCTTTTGAATAATCGTGATTTCAATATTAACCAAAATAATTGTGATAATAATTTTTCCCATAATCGAGCAGCTCTAACCTGCAGCGCCAGTCGTGTCACTTGCGAGTGTCATTTCTTAATCTTGCCTCAAGTCCCTTTAAAGGAGTCTCACTTAGTCTGGAAAGAAAGTCTAATAGTTTATAGAAAAAAATCCTTACGCAAGACTAGAAGAGTGTACTACTCATCATTGTTTGAGGAGAATAGCAACAATCCTAGGTTTCTTTTCAGCACTGTAGCCAGGCTGACTAAGAGCCATAGTGCTGTTGAGCCATGCATTCCCTCGACTCTCAGCTGTGATGACTTCAGGAGTTTCTTCATAAACAAAATCGTTTCTACTAGAGAGAAAATCCATGACATCCTTCCAACTACTGATGATGTCTTACCCCCAGCAGGTTTAGAGACCTCTGTAGATGCCAATTTCTGTTTGGATCATTTCTGTCCTGTAGAGATTTCTCAGTTAACCAAATCAATTGTGGCATGCAAACCTTCTACTTGCATTCTTGATCCCATCCCAACCAAGCTGTTTAAGGAAGTTTTTCCTTTAATTAACACATATATATTAGATCTGATCATTATATCTCTATTGACCAGATATGTACCTCAGTCCTTGAAGACTGCAGTAATAAAACCTCTACTTAAAAAAAAAACCTACTCTTGATCTAGGAGTTAGCTAATTATAGACCAATATCCAACCTCCCCTTTGTGTCTAAAATTCTTGAGAAAACAGTTTCAGCTCAACTATGTTTCCATCTGAGCAGAAATAATCTGTTTGAAAAGTTTCAGTTTAGTTTTAGAGCTCATCATAGCACAGAGACAGCACTGGTGAAGGTTACTAACGATCTTCTCATGGCTTCAGATTAAGGATTCCTGTCTGTACTTGTCCTGTTAGATCTCAGTGCTGCATTTGACAGCATTGATCACAACATTCTGCTACAGAGACTTGAATATGTTATTGGAATTAGAGGAACTGCATTAGACTGGTTCACGTCATATATATCTGATAGATTTCAGTTTGTTAATGTAAACAAGTCTTCATCACACACCAGAGTAATTCTTGGAGTTCCCCAGGGTTCTGTGCTCAGACCAATACTCTTCACATTATGCATGCTTCCTTTGGGTAATTTCATCAGACAACATGGCATAAATTTTCATTGTTATGCAGACCACACTCAGATATACTTATCTATGAAGCCTGATGGAAACCAATCAGATTGTTAGATTACAAAGATGTCTTAGTGACATGAAGACCTAGCCTGGTACACCAGCCTGACTAACGCCATGTATGAGATACACGGCAAGTCAGTCTGGTTTCCCTCCGCTGGAGACTGATTTCCAGTGCGAGACGAGAGGCGGGACTAACAGGAGGAAAGTGAACCGGAGAGAACCAATCAGAAGTGACTGTAGCTGGCGTAGCTCGGCACTCTGTTGCTACGTTTCTATGGCGACGCCAGAAGTCAGCGTTTACTTTTGTTTTTCCCGCTCTATTTAATGTAGTTTTCTTGTGTATATTAACATAGAATGTTTGTTTTTATTATTATAAATACTCTGTTACATGTCAGCATTGTTTATTGCTGAACTACTAATATGAGAAAGCGTTTGCGTCGCACACAGGGGCGCCCGCAGAACTTTTTTCTAGGGGTGGCCACAGGGTGGCCAGAGAAAATTGCAGGGTGGCCAAGGGTTATTAAAGGATAAGTTTTGTTTCTTCCAACCTGGACTTTATTTCTGGAATTTATACAGAGTAGCCGACGTGCATTTACTAATCAGTAACATTTGAGTCACTCTGACTCCTTTTGACACTACTTATATTAGTTGTAGATCCACGTATATCCATATAATGGCAGTGAAGGGGGCAGAATGAATGGGCCTCTGGCATTATCTGCAGCAAACTTCCTTAATTTTAACAATACACTGTAAAAACTCAAATCTTACCTAGTATATTTTTCTAATTTCTAATCAAAATATCTCATCACACTCAAAATAAGACAAAACCACCTAAAGAGAAACATTTCAGTGAGATATAGGAACTTGTTTTAAGACAAATGCATCTTATTTCAAGAAAGAAAAGAAAGAAATTTTCACTTGTTCCATTGGCAGAATTTTTTTTTGGGGCTTATTACAAGCAAAATAAAATCTTGTTGTTTTTTTTTTTTTTTGTTTGTTTTTTTTAAACTTATTTTAAGAGTGGTCAGGACTTTTTTTACTTGTAATAAGCAGTTCAGTGTGTGTGTCGCAAACAAATGACTTCACAAAACTTTACTATGACGACCTCACTCACACTGAAAACCAGAGCTGAAGACGCCTCAATTGTAATATGAACAAACTAAATGGGGGTAGTGTGGTGTTGGCCCAATGAGGGTAAGTAGGTGTTGATGTGAAAGGGGCATTAGAAACTGGTTGGGGCAGTTCTGGGTGGCACCTTCCTAGATGAATTTGCATAAGAAAGGCTGAGTTGATTAGGCGTAACGGACCTGTGGGGGACTACGGTAAAACACCAATGGCAGAAAGTGGTAGGTCTAGTGTAATATTTTTATTCATTTTATTTTTATTAGCCTATAAACATTTTGACAAATATAAGCAAAGCCTGCTGCACCATATTAATAGTACATAGAAAATTGATATGAATAAAAAAAATCTCATTTTTGCAGGGGTGGCCAGCTTTTTGTTCAGGGGGGCACTGGCCACCCCTGGCCACCCCTTGGGGGCGTCCCTGGTCGCACATCATGTGACTATGACCCGGAAGCTGTTAGTTACGCACCAAAACAGAGCAGAAACAGCGGTGGAGACGTCGGAGGAGTTTACATTCATCTGTTAATAATTCTACTGCTGCACTGTGATTGGTCCGGTTAATTTTTTACCGGAGTGGAATTATTCTCCAATGGAGGGAGCCCATATTATTAAAATTAGGGACATCCTCTCTCAGAATGATGCAGCAAAACTAGTCCATGCTTTTGTTATTTCCAGATTGGACTACTGTAATTCCTTATTATTGGGCTGCCCCAAATATGCCCTGAAAAGTCTGCAACTGATCCAGAATGCTGCAGCGACGGGGACGGACGGACGGACGGACGGACGGGGGGGCAAAACCACCATGGCCCTGTGTGATTGTCCCCTGTTAAAACATATATAAACTGTGGTTTATCACATCTTTGGAAAGCTGAGTTAAATTTTTCTAGCCAAACCCAGGCCAGATTACTGCCACACCTGTTTTCAATCAAGAAATCACTTAAATAGGACCTGCCTGACGAAGTTAAATAGACCAAAAGATCCTCAAAAGCTAGAAATCATGCTGCGATCCAAAAAACATTCAGGAAAAAATGAGAAACAAAGTAATTGACATCTATAAGTGTGGAAAAGGTTACAAAGCCATTTCTAAAGCTTTGGGACTCCAGTGAATCACAGTGAGGGCCATTATCCACAAATGGTGAAAACAGGAAACAGTGGTGAACCTTCCTAGGAGAGGCCGGCTGACGAAAATTAATTACCCCAAAAGCACAGCGACGACTCATCCAAGAGGTAACAACCAACCCCAGAACAACATTCAAAGAACTGCAGGCCTCACTTGCCTCAATTAAGGTCAATGTTCATGACTCCACTATAAGAAAGAGACTGGGCAAAAATGGCCTGCATGGCAGAGTTCCAAGACCAAAACCACTGCTGAGCAAAAAAAAAAAAAAAAAAAAACCCATAAAGGGTCATCTCAGTTCTCAGTTCAAAGGAACATCATAACAACAGTAAAATATGGTGGTGGTATTGTGATGGTCTGGGGCCTGAATCTGATTGAGATGCTGTGGCATGACCTTAAAAAGGCGGTTCATGCTGGAAAACCCTCCAATGTGGCTGAATTACAACAATTCTGCAAAGATGAGTGGAACACAATTCCTCCACAGCGCTGTAGAAGACTCATTGCCAGTTACCACAAGGGGCAATCACTTATTTACAGAGGGCCATGTGAGTTTGGATTCCCCCCCCCCCCCCGTTAAAAATAAAAATCTTCATTTAAAACTGCACTTTGTGTTTATGTGTGTCATCTTTGTCTAATATCTAAATTTGTTAGATGATCTGAAACATTTAAGTGTGACAAACATGCCCCCCAAAAAAAAAAGAAATCAGGAAGGGGGCAAACACTTTTTCCACACAACTGTATAACGGTATATGTAAATATATCTCTCTCATGTTAATATTTTATTGCAATATCATACCGGCATATCGCCCAGCCCTACTTCAACCTGCATGCGCAACCGCATGTCAGCGACAACAGTACTGTGTTCATGCTGCAGGAGCTATCACTCCTTTTTAACTCAATCCTCCACCATCTTCTTCCCCGTGTTTGTTTACATTGCATGAGTTTAATGTCTTATTCTCTGTTTTCAGTGCATTTCTGTGGTAGCCCTTACAGTGCCACTTAAAGGCCTGGAATATGTTCTCGCCATTTTCAGTGGTTTTGTGTGGTTTCACCAAAGACTGTTAAAAAAAAAAAAAAAAAAAAAAAAAAAAAAGCAGACGTAGTATCTGGTCACATCTGAACAAGGTGCTAACTGTGGGCAACTGGCCGGCAGGCCAGCATCTGGTCTGTTGCATGTCAATCAAAAGGATACGCCCCTAATTATGTGTAATTTCAAGATTAAATATCTAAACGGATGAGTTATTAAAAATACCCCCCCGTTGACATGAAGGTAAACTTGACCTATTAAACCTAAAATGATTGTAAACATGTTTATTTCTGCTGTGAAGTTGGCCTTTTTAACATGGCAGTCAAAGAGGATTTGCTGTGTTTTGGTGCCATCCCTTAGCGGATGAAGAAAGAGCTACAAGTATTAAACCTAACTTCTGGGCTTCACACTTTTCCAGCGGAGTTTGCCCCTTGGGTTTCACATGTATCTTTACAAGTTCTTTTTAGGATTTTTTTTTTGTAAAACAAACTCGGTTCTGTAGGAATGTAGCCTGAGTTAACAGGAAGTATTGTAACTATTCTTTACATGTCTCTTTAGGAGACACTTTTAACCATTTTATCATTTTGATAAATAAATATTATTATTATTTAGCCAAAAAATCTGAAAGTTTATTAACTCCAAACTAGAAGAGAAGATTCCCATATACTAACACTGCACTTCTGGACTTTCAAGCTTTGTAGGAGTGAAAAGATCAGATTACAACACAGTGGGAAGAAAACCTCTCTGCCAGGTTAATACATCATTACTCATCCTGAATAACATAATGCATCTTCACAGAAGGAAAATAGCCATTGGTTGCCATACTGAAATGTTCAATGTTTAATTTTGGACATGCTCAGCTTCATATTGGATAACACAATGCACTAAAAGTTGTACACTGAGCAATGGCAAATTATGTCAAGTTTACGTTTTAATCACAACACTTGCTTTACAAACCTGAAGAAACTTCCAGCTTTTTCATTAGCAGACATTAACTAATCTGAACTGTTGGACTGAAGTTGCCTCCTCAGCTGCAACGAGAGCCCTTGATTTTTGTTTAAAGTTTTTGTGATTTTACAGTTTGTCTGATGCTCACAGTGACGCACTTGGCATGCCATCACATGCCGTGCTTAATCAGAGGACAGATGACTGATAAGTAAACGTGAAGGTACTAAGCTGATGTGGACAAAATCTAAAATGTTAAAAGGCAATTCTCCAGTAGATAATGAAAAAATATATAATGTGATGCAAACAGTTTGTTACACTACAGATTTATACAAAATCACTCAAACTCAAACATTTGACTTTTTCTATCTTGTGTCTGTCACAAAACACATTAAAAGGATAAGTCATATATTTCTAAAGGGTTAACAAATTGTTTTTAGGTCAGCATGGCTCATCTCAATGACAGCAGATTTAAGTGTTTACATCCAGCATTTAGTTTTGTACAGAGCAGCTCTGACTGAAGTGCTTAGTTCTTTGTTGGCCTGATGTTATCCAAGATTATGAAAGACACCATTACTGTGCATGTTTCCTGTAAGAGTTAAGACAAACAAAAAAGGAATCCAGCAACAGCAGTATGTTTTCCCCCCCACTTGTCTGGTAATAAAACCTATTAAGTACGTCAGACTAGTTGTTCCACAGCACCCTCCACTTTTCTAAAAAGGCAGATCCCAAAGGAAAAAGTTTGTTTCAGTGGCAAAATAATAAGGAACAAATATAAAACTAAGTACATGGTAAGCCAACCAAAAGGTTACATTTACTTACAGTACTATAGCTACAACAACACTTGACTTAGTAATGTGGCTGCATGCTGTGTTGGAATCACATAGTAAACAATCTCTGCTGAATATGTGACTATACACTCACGACCACTTTCTTAGGTACACCTTGCTAGTACCGGGTTGGACCCCTTTTGCCTTCAAAACTGCCTTAATCCTTCGTGACATAGATTCAACAAGGTACTGGAAACATTCCTCAGAGATTTTGCTCCATGTTGACATGACAGCATCACACAGTTGCTGCAGAAGTGTCGGCTGCACATCCATGATGTGAATCTCCCGTTCCACCACATCCCAAAGCTGCTCTGTTGGACTGAGATCTGGTGACTGTGGAGGCCATTTGAGTACAATGAACTCATTGTCATGTTCAAAACACCTGTCTGAGATAGAGTTGCACAGTACCAACGGTACCCACGGTACCCCACGCTACCAGATCATAACGGTTCCTACTATACTAGAATTTATACACGACGGTACTACCGTGGATTACTACAACCCGGTCCAGTTTCGCTAGTAGCGTCCATCTCTACTCTCTTCCCTGCTTCTCTCACTGCATGCTTCTCCCTGTCAACAAACCCACATGGCAGCTACTGCAACCTAACCAAACAGCTGCTGAATGATTGGCTGTTTGCCGCTTACTGGTGACGTTCATGGATATGATAGGCTGTTTACGCACGTTGGATCCGCCCGTCTGTAAACTGATGGCTGTTCGTATGTTTCTACCGGCAAGAAGGAAGTCCATGAAGACAGCTCCGCTTCTTAAAAAAAAAAAAATTGGCGAAAAACAAAACAAAACAACAAGCAGTCTCGTTGTGCACACGCAGCACAAACACGAAGCACACACTCGGCATGGCAGAAGCCCGAACGGCGAATCTGCCGCGGCGACAGCGGCGGGAGTGGCACCAGTGGCACCGCAAATCTTGCTCAAAAAACCAAACTCCAAAAGTCACATTTGGAACTATTATGGCTTAAAACAAGGCACAGACGGTAAAGTAGTAGACGATAGCCGTCCACTGTGCAGGCGCTGCCACCAAGCTATAGGAGCCAAAGGAGGGAACACATCCAACCTCAAAAAACACCTGCAGTGTCGTCACCCAGACTTGTATGTCAAATACCAGATTAGTAGGCCCTGTTTATTTGCTCATTAGATAATATTAATAGCCTATATAATATTATAATTACATTATATGCCCCGTGTACAGGCTGAGGAATGAAGAGTTAAAGGGTGTCAAAGTATAAGGCACCTAGAAAATGCATAAACATATTATTTCATTAGTTAATACAGGGAACCAGTTCCTGTTTATTGTATTTTGTCCTCTGTAGTTAACAGACCCTTTCCAAAAAAAAATATTAGAATAAACACCTTTTCCATGATATTCTAATTTTTTGGAAAGGGTCTGTATATAAAACTGAGCTACAGTTCAATGAAGTAGCCTTTGATATGCCTTTGCACAAGTTCTATTCTACTTCAAAGAATACCTCAAAATTTGACTGGACAAACAATCAGTGGATCTGTTTTTTTTTTTTTTAAGTATTTGATAAATGTTGTTCATAACCATATTTGTTTCAGTCTAATTCTTACTTCACAAGTGTTATGTTTATTATGCACCAAACAGCATTATAAGTAACAAGTATGTATAACTTGTACAAACAAATTGCAGTTCATATAAAGAATAATAATTAAAAAAGGGTGCGGTATCGTGATACTACCCGGAACCGTGATACTTTGTCTGGTATAGTATCGTGGTTACTCATTTTGGTATCGTGACAACTCTAGTCTGAGATAATTCATGCTCTATGACATGGCGCGCTATCCTGCTGGAAGTAGCCATCAGAGGATGCTACACTGTGGTCATAAAGAAATGGACATGGTCAGCAACAATACTCAGGTAGGCTGTGGTGGTTAAACCATGCCATGTTGGTGCTAAGGGGCCCAAAGTGTGCAAAGAAAATCTCTCCCACTCTATTACACCACCACCACCAACCTGAACCATTGATACAAGGCAGGATGGATCCATAATTTCATGTTGTTGACACCAAATTCTGAGCCTACCATACGAATTTCGTAGCAGCAATCGAGACTCAGATAAGGCAACATTTCTCTTCTATTGTCCAATGTTGGCTAGTCTGTGCGAATTGTAGCCTCAGTTTCCTGTTCTTAGCTGACAGGAGTGGCACCCGGTGTGGTCTTCTGCTGCTGTAGCCCATCTGCTTCCAGGTTGGGCGTGTTGTGCATTCAGAGATGCTCTTCTGCATACTTTGGTTGCAACAAGTGGTTATTTGAGTTACTGTTGCCTTTCTATCACCTCGAACCAGTCTGGCCAGTCTCCTCTGACCTCTGGCATCAACAAGGCATTTGTGCCCACAGAACTGCTGCTCACTGGATATTTTCTCTTTTTCGGACCACTCTCTGTAAACCCTAGAGATGGTTGTGCGTGAAAATCCCAGTAGATCAGCAGTTTCTGAAACAACAACCAACAACCACGCCACGTTCAAAGTCACTTAACCCTCATAGTTCCCTAAGCTTTCTGAAGGGGTAGTGAGTGGCCTTTTATGTTGTTACTTTTTTTCTACTAATTCTGGATATAATATTCCATAAGAAAGCAGAGCTGCAATGAATGACATCATGCCCTTTCCCCAGATATGCAGATGCATACAGAACTCTGTTAAATCTATCTTACATCAGCATTTATTAGAGAAAACATGAGAACATCCTGTCTATATGACCTTACATCAAAAGCCAAGTGATTAATACAAAACATACAACTAAAGTGTCTTAGATTTTCTGATAACATTTAACACAAGTCAAATGAGACAAATATCTGGAAATAAAAAAGGATAGCTGATGCACATGAAATGCATCGCAGCATGTTAACTTACCAACAAAAAAGCTAACAAACAGCACAGCAGCATTTTTGGCTCATGAATCCAGGAAGCTGAAAGGAATCTGATACGGGACGAGTGAAAACATGTGCCATGAGCTGAGAGCAAAACATCCTGTTGGCACGTGTGTAAACTAGCCATGGGAAGACAGAAACACAGCAGAGTGCCCTTTGAGCCCTGAGAATATAAGGAACGATAATTTGCACTACAGCTTCACCAAGTCAAAAAGAAAGTTGTGGTTTAGCACAGAAGTGAGTAAATCTCGAGTTCACCTCTCAGCTTGCTGCACTAAAGTCTGAGCAACTTATGGTTTTTGAAGACATTTGTCACTTGAGGCAAAGTTTTAATTTTACACTTCACCTTCTTCTCAGAGTTGTTTTTTATTGTGCTGTCAGACAAGACACTTCTGGTTCTAGCTGTGGTGTTATCACTCAACCCCCACAGACTCAACTTGCATCACAGCTGCAGGTGCTACAGCACTTTTTAAGCATCTAAATTCAGTGATGGAAAATTAGGGACGGACTATACTATTGTGGTTGCATGCATTATTTCTGGTCTTCATGCACTGTTGATCAAACAAAGTATGCACTTGACGGACTTCTGATGCTGGAATTTTCATTTAGCTTCTTGTAATCACTCCCTTATTGAAACACTTACACATCTGGCAAAAGATCAAGTCAAGTAAGCCAACAACAATCCAATGCAGACACAAACAAATCTATTTACATGTAATAAATAACAGCCAGAAGTCAGACACTGGCACCAATATACAGTAAGTTTCCTAGTTGAATTATCCCCTACACAATCTGTTCTGAAACTGCCATCATTATTTATGTCAATTTTTACACTCAAGGAATGTATAATGGCGTCAACAAGTCCACTTCAGAGTGGGACAGCCCTGAGCTTTTACTTGCTTGGTGTGGACGCGCCTCAAAGTCCATGAATTTGACTGCGGTGGTTGGGATTGCCGTCCAAATTTTCAGATTAACTGCCAATGTTCCAGTTGCATTGTGGGGATTTTGTGTGTGCGTGTGTGTAGTGTGTGTGTGTGTGTGTGTGTTTTTTTTAGTATTATTGTTCACTTTGAGTCAATCAATGTTAAAAGGAACATAAGAATAAATTAATCAAGTATTTACAGTAGCTGCTCCCAATAACCTCTACCACAAACTGAATATGTGGGTCAATTGAAATTAATGCAGACAGAGCAGTCAGTCAGTCACTGACTGCTTAAATCAAACAGCATAAAACCTCCCCTTCCAAGAGGAAAACTGCCAACATGAACATGAGGAGGATGACTGACTAAAAAACTACTTTTCTTTCTTTTTTAAAAAAATTCATAAAGGCACACTGGCATCTAAGATTTCAAAGTAGGCCACTTACTGGCAACTTTTTTGGAAAGAAAAACACATACTTTACTTCCACAGGATTCCTTTTGGCCCAACTCTCTTTGATTTGATTGTTGAGCAACATAAAATTATAAAGGAAGATGCAGAATAAAGACATCTTTTGCATATATTTGCTTTCATATTCAAACAAATAACAGGCATTTTTCCACAAAAATCCTTAGCACATGCCTCGCTACCAAGATAACCAAGAACCCCATTATTTCATCTGCTGACAGAAAAAAAAAAAAAAACTCAAATTATAGGCCTTTACGACAAATCAACTGAAGATTTGGACCAAATTCCAGAGTTAAAGAGCATATTTTTGCATTACAGTGCATCTTTCAGGCCTGATTTGAACAAACTAGACTGTTTTATTAGTATTTTTGTGTGGGGTTATGCAAGGACAACGCTCCTCCCTGTCCTCAAAGGCTTCAGAGCTGAAAAGCAACACTATTCTGCAAAAATTAAATGTTGCAATCTGTCCCATCATCTGGAGCACTTTGAAATATACAGCAGATAATAAAATACTAACTTTCAAGCAGTTAATTTGGTTGTAAACTGAATTTCAGAAAAGAGACACATTAGTTGAAGTTATTTAGATCCATATCCTCAAATTCCCTCAGCGAAAATTGCTTCATGTATCCAATCACTGTCACGGCATGTAAAGAACAGAGAGAAACTGCAGTGGAAAGCACACAGGACTCCATGCTGCCAGATGGAACAAGGTCTGGGTTTCATTATTTTGCGGAAAGACTAAGTTTCTGGGAGATTCCGCTGTTTTGACACAGGAGGAATGTAAACAGCGTTTATTTCTACGGTTATGACTTCAATCCACACACAACAATCCAGTAAACAATAGAGATGTGGACCTTAATAAATCAAATAAGACAATTCTGATGTGAATATTTTCAAAATTTGATAATTTTTGTAGTACGCTGCAGAGAGGTTTAGTGGAAGGCTTAAAGTGAGCAAAAGTTCAACTGAAGCACAGTTACAATGACTGCTGATGGTACAGATGTAAGCCATTTCCCATTTACATTTGACATGCGATACAGTATCAGTCATTCAGTCACCACCAAATAATAAAAACGGGGTTACAGACCTGAGGCCAGATGTATAAACAGAGTGGAGGCACATTTATGGCATTTGCCACAACCCCCCCCCCCCAAAAAAAAAAAAAACTGTGCTTGAAAAAAAGAGAAATCTCTACTCCATGCACACTTTATTTTAAGAGCAAGTTTAGCCAGATTTATGAAGTGATGAAAATGACAAGTGGTGCAACAGAATAAACTTTTATTTTATATGGTGCATTCTTTTACCTTTAATTTCAATTTGCAAGATTCTCTAGTAAAAATGTAAAACTCTCACAAACTGAACATTTTTAACTACCACTAAATAGCACCAGTGCTCAGAAAGAGAAAACAGAGACAGGATGCAATCCATCCAAGAACAAATCTGACAGATCAAATGTAATTCACTAGTCGTTTCTCAGCGTTTAAAATCTAAAGCACAAATCAATATGTGCATACCTGGACACAGCCCTGTGGAAGGGTGTCGCATTTTCCTATAGATCTTCTCTCCGTCTAGCTGGAGAATTTGGCTTGCAGTGTCAGATGGTACGCCCAAATGTCTGGAGTGATGCCATTTCAGCAAATGGGGAAAAATAACAGCAAAAGGTTTGCTTGCAACATTACGCACCAACTACAATGAAGAGCAGATACGTCATCATGAACTACAGAGGTTACCGCTCTATAACCAACACATATCGTCACTGGCTTTGGTTGTAACTGAGAGGTGAGAGGTGTTTAGGCCTTTAGTTGTTGGAACAACTTCAAGAATGAAGTAGTTACTTCAGAGTCTTTGCCTTGCCTTTAATTGCAAGAAGGACAAAGACTATTAATGCACATATAAAACTAGTATTAACTAGAGTATATTCTCTGTTGCCTTTGCCCAAACTGCTTTGACACAAGTGGAATGTGACACTGAAAATTTCAGCAGATGGGGGAGATCACACATGGCAGCGAATACCTTTGGACTGTTGATACAAGTGTTTTAGAGAATAATAAGCCTAGTGTGTACCACCTGTACCTTATATGCAGTCGGCCATTACTGTGAAACTCCTGCTGGTATAGATGTGTTTTGATTCTAATGGGTTCTTTATGAACAGTTTTCTTTCCTTTTTTTTTTTTTCAAAGATATGAGCCTCCCCCCTCGCAATGAAGTATGGGGAAATTGTCAAAATACCTTTTTCACTTGAGTGGACAAGGTGTTAGAGGAAAAAGAGTCCCTGTTCTGCCTGAATGATGGAGCCTTAAAGTGCGCGTAGAGGAAGGGGAGGGGGAGCATGATTTTGAACAGATCACTATGGTGTTCTAGTCCTCACTGCATATGGCTGGTGTCCAGTCACCCCTTGCCAAAGGATTCAGCCCAAACCAGGGGTCATAATGCAGAGTTGAGAAGAATTACTTTGGTATGAGTCTGTATGTTTTCTTGTCTGCCTTTATTTTCATCAGATTTGATCAAAATTTTTTGTTAGTGAAAGTGCTAAGTAGCTGAAGTCTTCTGTAATACCTGTGCTTATGGATGTAGGGATTGAGAAACTGGCTCCTTTGAATTCTGTCAGGATCCTCTAAACAGATTTCAAAGCCTCAGTCTTTCACAAACAGCATTTCATTTCCATTCATTTATTTTTGTCTGGTTATGATTAAAATTGCACAACACTAAATGAAGCACTTTCCCCTTCAATTCTTAAAAAAAGCATTTTTTGCCAATATTTCATGATAATGTCTTTTAATCTAAAAATGTTTTTTATATGCAACATATTCATACAGGGAGTTTCTTCATCAGTTTTTGCCTTGAGAAGGTTGCTCACTGGCAGGCACAAGACAAGAAACCTGCACTAGCAAGTGGCAAACTTTAGCACATAACCTGTTGTAAAAGGAAAATGAACTCCACTTACATACTGCTTTCTAATCTGATTACTCCAAGCACTTTCACACCACAAGCCACATTCACTCACACACTCATACAACACTTTGTCTGCACAGTGTTTAAGGGCTTTCTCTTAGGATGTGGTATGCAGTGTGCACACTTTAGGGGTTAGGGTGCAAAGCAGGGGAGAACGGTCCAAAGCAAGTCCAAGTTTGGTACCAGTGGTGAGCCAACTGAAAAGATATCCAGGAAGCAGCCACTTTTTCCAGCTGTAGACTTGGATGTAGAATGGATCTGTCAAGCTGTCAGAGGAAAGCCCTGGTATTACTGGGGAGGAGGCCACAAGCAGCAGCTAAGAGGGTTTAAGTTCATAATATCCTTGTGACAAGACATGAGGTTGGAGACTATAGGCTCATCCAGGAGGTGCACCTGTACAAAGACTGCTTTCCAGGTCTACTTCAGGGTAAGAAGGGAGTAATTCAATAGCCTGTTGGGGCGAGTTGCAGAGAGACTCATAAAAATCTGCACCAGTGATCATTCCATACAGCACCAGTTTCTCTGAGGTGGGTGATTTGTTGAGATCAGCCAGATTCTCTCCTACTAGATGCATCAACATGTTGTCACAGAGTACAGTGTCCAAGTAGAAATCATTTTCACTTCAGTATGGAGTGCTTGGCTAGCACGCCTGTCACTGCAAACAGTTCTCACAATAATAAGACATGAGGTTACCCAAAGGTACGCGAGTTACCTCATCCTGTTGCCTCATCCATGAGGGAACACACATCTATGTGATCCCTCATGACATATAAAAGGTGTTAGAGAAGATGTGTCTACGGACAACTCTAAAGCAAATGTTTATATCAGTTGTGGGTGTCAAACTTTGGAATTCCCTTTATAATGAGCTCTGTAAAAACATAGTACAACTGAAAAAAGTAAACAGTACAAAAATAGAACAATGAGACTGTATGAACAGTCAAATTCCATTCTGCCTCATATTTGGTTTTTTTTCTTATTGTTTTTTTTGACATTCTGTTTAGATCCCCGAGAGGAAATTAGGGCTCTGCATTTTACCCATCTCTGTATAGTAGTACCAGAGAGCAGTGGGCAGCTACTTAAAGTGCCCGGGGAGCAGCTGGTGGGGGCTAAGGACCTTGCTCAGGGGTCCACAGTGGTTCACCAACGTCGTGTCGGGGACTCGAACCCGGGTCCTCTGCGCCAAAGCCCGCGACATTACCATCTTTGTTTTGTTTGCTTGTAACGTATTTCTTGGCTATGGAGATTTTGCATTTGGTTTTGTATTCATTTGTATTATTTAGGAGATATTTTGTCTGGTGTGTCTGTTATGATATTATAGCCAGTTATGTGTGTACTGTATAGCTCACCATTAAGATTAGTTGTTAAAAAAGGGGCAGGAAATATAAGATTTTCTTCATCCAGCTCCTTTTTGAGCATGGGCATGTAAATTTTTGGTTTTGTTCATCTGACGAGTATTGAATGTTAAAGGAAAGGTAAACAGCCACAGAATGATGTACCTTCATTTTCTACTCACACTCATGCTGAGCAAGACTCTGGAGTAGAGATGCACTGATCCGATATAGAAAAAAAATCCTAGATCAGTAAAAATCGGGATGGGTAAAAATGAGCCAATCGATGACCCAATCCGTAGGTGCAGATCTACTCAGTGTATTTCTATGCTGCCGCTTTGAGTAATGTCATGTGTTGGCAGCTGCTAGCTGCTAGCCGGCTGCCGTGTCTCCTTCTGTCGCTCAAACAAGCATCCTACAACGGTTTGGTTTCCACGTTTCACAGGTAAAAATCCCTCGGGTGCCGACATGTTGCAGGGAAAGAAGAAAATAGTGTTAAATCTTTTTAGACATGACAAGTTTTATACTGGGTATCCACAGGCATCCAGTGCAGCATGAGGGATAGACTTTTTTTTTTTTTTAAATCCAATAAGCTGTTTGGAAATGACCTCCATGTTAAAACTCTGATGAAGCGTTTATTCAGCTGCTTTTGTTGTGGATCTTTTATTTCTATTTTCATAATAGTACTAAACCATTTTAAAAAGATGATTTGCTTTTTTGAATATATCTACTAACCAAGCTAGTGGAGATATTTTTTCTCAATTTCAGCTTCTTTATTAGGCTATTTCTTTTAAATTGGATTTTAAATTTCTAATTGCACAGACTAAACCATTTTAACGAATTTTTTTTTCTGTTTATTTTTACGTTTGACTGAGGAGGTCAGGGGAAGTTGATATATTTTTGCATATGAGACCAAGCTTGTGAAGCTAGTTTAAGATTGTGAAAGTTCATTTAAGATTTCTGTGTGTGTGCACAGTTGTAAAATAAGTAATTCAGTACATTTCTCTTTTTTAAAACCAGGTAAAAAATTTTTTTTAAAGCCAAGTCTGTTGATGCCTTCCACAAAAGAAAGATCTCAGATCCCAGTCTGTTTCCACACAACGAGGCGTGCTGTCAAACAATACCATACTGTTTTTTTCCTCCTTTTTCTGTATCGGTAAGAGATCAGTATCGGCAGATACCGAAACATCAAATATCGGATCGGAGCCTAAAAAGGCTGATCTGTGCATCCCTACTCTGGAGCACTTTTTTAATATCTCAAATGCAGCCGGAGTTTGGAAGGCTTTTCATTATCAGTCAACTGTCATATAATGGAGTTCACCGGCGCTCAACACAAAAAGGTCCAAAAAAGTCCACAAAATCTTGGCAATATTCCTCCATACTGCTCGACCAATGTAATCCAAATGTCCTGAGTGGGTAGCGTACATAATTTACACAAAACATCATTTAGTATATTTTTTATAGCCTAAACAGTAGTACATCTTACTTCTGCGATGCGCGATAATGCGAGTTCACAACACTACAGAAGCCGTGGCAGATGAGATTGCACGTTCTCTTTCTTTCTTTGTTTTAAATAGCCAACCCCTCTTGTGTTTGTCCCGGTTTGTCCACAGCTCGGGCGCTCTTAGCACAATGTAAACAGCAAATTTCTTCTTTTACACTTGCATTATCGGCAGAATAGGTGCTGAACGCCACGGCTTCTGTAGTGTCATGAACTCGCATCGGCGCACATCATGGAAGTAAGATGTAATACTGTTTAGACTATAAAAATATACTACATGATGTCATTTCAAGTAAATTATGGCCGCTACCCACTCAGGACACTTGAATTACATTGGATGAGCGGTATGGGGGAATATTGCCAGTTTTTTTTTTTTACTTTCATGGACCTTTTTGCGTTGAGTGCCGGTGAACTCCATTATTTGACAGTTGGCCTATAATGAAAAGCCTTCTGATCTCCGGCTGCATTTGAGATATTAAAAAAGTGCCCCAGAGTCTTGCTCAGCATGAGGGTGAGTAGAAAATGAAGGCACACCATTCTGTGGGTGTACTGTATGCATACTCATGAACAAAAATCAATCAATCCATCAATCCATCCAATAAATTTTGCAATATTCTATGAAATTGGGTTCATTGCCCTATAAGGCATGGTTAATTAAAAGCTTTAAATATATAAATATTATTATGCATCAGCTGTGAAAGTAATGGGACTTAAACATCAGCCAATCCTCTCTGCTCTCTTCACATGGTTTATTGCCCATAAATTACTCTTACTACTGTACTAGTAAGAGTGTTTGACGGACACTAATCAATGGGCAATAGACACGTAGTATTACTACGTACCAGAAGCAGCACACTCTCATCTGATGTTTACAGCAGGTAGCCAACAATCACTCTGCAAGCAGTTAGGGACGCTCAGACAACATCTGTCTTACTTATGTTTGTGACATGATGGAAGAAGCTGTAGCTACCATCTGCTAGACACCAGTGTCGGGACTTGGCTCTTGTACGTTGTCTTATAGGTGTGGCAGGGGTGGGAGCTGTGAACTGGCAGGTTGGTCTTGCATATATGCTTTATTCAAAGACTCACTAGCAGTCTCTGCTTTCTGAATTGCCACAAACATCTTTTATACTGCCTTTAAGGAAAAGTTGGGAATTGAACTCATCTTCTGATTGGCAGATGACCATTCCTTCTCTGTGATACAGACATTGTGACAGCAGATGCAAGCCAGCAACTCAAGGTTTATGCTGATCTTTGCATTGTACTGTTGTACATTACTCTCAATGTTTAAGTACACTTAGTAGTGTATGAATTCTAGAGATTGAAATTCTAACAGCCCCACAAAATGGATGATTGAATGTGTAATGGACTATATGGTGGGCAGGTGGATATCTGAAACAGAGCGATAGGCCATTTCCTGAGCATTAAATCGAGGCCCACTGCTTATTAGCTTCATTTGCCACTGTCAATCATTTGCTGGAAACTTATAAACCAATTGTAAATTTAAAAATCTGATCAAAATCTTAAAAATGAAAGATAAATTATATGATCAATAGTATTCAGCTAGGTAGTTTTTATCAATAACAATGCCCATGCTCAAGCCTGAACACTTAATTTCAGGGACAGAGTGCATCCCCTTGCAGCTGACAAGCAGAGTGCAGATTTAGGGCTGTGATCTAAATGAAAACCGACAACACTTCATTCTCCTCGTGAACTGCTTTGGCATGTAAGTTGGCACTAAACAACAGACTCCAGGCCCTGAGACAGACTTCAGCTGCATCTCCAAGGCTTAGCGATATCTAATCACCAACTCAGGATAAGGGAATTATACAACTAAAGCAGAACCAGCTGTCTGCTTTATATGATTTTTATTATCAGTCCTGCAAAAGGGAGCTTTCTAAGTTTCAACACAGGCATCATTTATTCAAAGAAAAGTGGAAAGTTCTAATACGAAGTGGCATAAAAACATGCTTAGTAATAGAATCCTGAGCTTGGGGATTAATTTGTTTTACCGATGCCAATAATGTGAGATCAACAATTAACTTCATTCTTGGTTTTTTGTTTCATTTTATTTCTGCTGTGTTTATTTGGAAAGCAGCCTGATAGAAGCAGGCTTTTCAGGTCTGAGAAAATATCTGCACTCCCATGCATGCTTTTACTTCATTTTGATACAAGTTATGTTCTTTAAATATTTGTAGCAACTGTGATTGTACAAATGATATAGAGCAGATATTTAGGTTTATGATCGCTTCTAAGTCATAATCCCAGTAGGTCTCATGAAATCGCAAGCAGACAGGCAGTTGCTTCCACTTTTACATAAGAGCATCTTGTAAAAAAAAAAAAAAAAAAAAAAAAACACCAAGATGGGCAGTATCCCTCTTGAAAAGCAGTCCGCTCTGATTGGCAAGTTCACTGGTCTGAACGGACACAGTTTTACTTGATGCCAAATTGTAGGGATGTAACGATAACCGGTAAAATGGTTAACCGTGATAAAATTCCCAACGATTAGTAATACTGTTTCAAATTTTAATTATCGTTAAAACCGTGACTGATAATTGCACTTTGAAAAACTCCCAGTGATGCTGCTAATTGGCTGGAAAAGCAGCACCAGTCGCAGTTTGCAATGTTTAATTTATGAAAACATGGCGGAAAGCAACAAAGGCACCCACATGGACAGTTCTCTTGAGATTTTCCCCCTTTTAAAAAGCACAAAGTAGACATTTGGATCCATTTCGGATGTTTTTACAGATGCTGGGGGGTAATCCTATAATACCGCGATAAAAATGATAACCGTGATCATTTTGGTCACAATAATCGTGATATGAAATTTTCTTATCGTTACATCCCTACCAAATTGTTTATTAGAAATAGATCCTGAGATGCAGGACGTGTGAACATGTTTTTTTATTTTTTTTACCTTTCTTTATTGTTTCATATGAAATAAAGAAGCCAGTGGAAGATAATTCAAAACAAGAAGCCTGGACTGGTCCATGTATAACAATATCATGTTATATATGGCCCCACTAGGATGCTTTATCCACCAACAAGCCAAATATGCTACCTAGCTGTGCATCCGACTAAGGGTGTGTACTGGCAAGAATCTGGCGATACGATATATATCATGATACAAGAGCAGCAATTCAATATATTGCGATGCTATAAGCAAGATGATATATTAAGATAATGTGTTTACAGCGTAGTACTCAAAGCTGTGTAAAAAATGATGCGTCTGGTGTGATTCATTCACTTAAATATTGTCAAGTTCCACTTCACTTCATCAAAGCAATTAGGTTTAAAAGCCACATTAAACATCAGCAATGCTGCCATGTATCAGACACTAGCAGGTATTAGCCAACATGTGGCTAATTATGTTTCTGACAACTCGGTAACTTAACCAACAACTTAAAACCAGATATTATAAGCAGCTTCAAAGCACGTCAGTCTGTAGCAGCAGCTGCTGCACCGTAGTCACATGATCCGTGATTTCGCTGGTAAAATATTGATACAATACTTTTGATATTAATATGGTATTACAACACATATTGCACAAGATATTGTACACTTGTTTATTTGATAGAAACAGAACATATTAATGAACATCTGTAGCAACACATGTAAATGTGACAGATTACAGCTGGCAAGCTAATTTGCATCCGTAGTCCCTAGACAGGTGAACTAGTTAACCAACTTATCTACCTTCATGACGGCCTTTGGATGAGAATCTGGGGTAATTTTCTAAAGTGAGAAGTAGAACTGAAGTGTAGAGAAGCAACACATAGGCTCAGATAATCAGATGTTTGCATGCTAGTTCTGATACGGAGAAAGTTATAGGACTGTATGAGCAATGGAGTCGCACAGTGTTGATCTATTTTGTAAATAACCAGGACTACACAACATAAACCAGAGTGCCTGATAGTTTCTCTGACAACTACGTTTCATGCCTCTGGCTAAAAAGATGTAAAACCAGAGCAATAGTTGCGGACCACCACCGACACCTCCCTCACTTTTCACCTGGTAGTTCACAAATGTTTACTAGAGATGCTGCAAAAGTGAACAAAATATTCAATATCAGCAGTGTGCAATTGTAATGTCACATCTAAACATGTTGAATCAGTGATGTATTTGGTGATTATTTTAATAATTCATCTTGGCTGAGCGATTGCATTTTTCTGTTACTCTATGCAGCAAATTCAGAACGCTGATTATTTTCTGATCCTCTTGGACTCTAAATGTCACTGAGAATACCAAATAACTTTACCATAGTCAGAAGCTGGCTAAGAGCGAGAGACATGTTGTACATACAAAAACTGATTTTATTCATCTTTTATCATGGGAACTTGGACTTAAACTACTTAACCATCAGATGCAATGAGTTCCATCAAATTTATCAAGGTGAAATCTTAGAAAATGTGGCTTAATGCTTTAATCTCAGCATAACTTCTCAAGATTTAGTTCATGCCAGCTGTCATCTTTCCAAATTGTGCAGAATTCACCCTCTGGTCTCTAAACAGCTCCTCTCTCCCTCAGTTTCTACAGGGTTGCCAAGCAACGATGCTATCAAATAAATGCAGTACACGCCAGATGTTGCTGTCTAACAAAGACAAAAGCCTACTAAAGAAAGTAGACTCACAGACCCAGAGGTTACAAGCATGGGGCAGTCTAACGATAATTAAAAATAGGCTGCGGTCACATTCTGTTACCACAACGGTTTTATCACGTCCATAAACACTCAATTGTCAGCAAATTTTATCAACACACATTAGGTTTGGCAGTGGGATGATCCACTTCGGGAAATAAGAGGTCTAGCATCAAACTGTTGGTTGCATGTTTGGGTTATCTTCTCCTCCTTCATCTTCCTTGTGTGAATGCTGCTAAGTCATTACACAATACTGTACATTCCTGGTGCCTGGTATCTACTGTGTTAGATCCCCCACAGAGAACAGGGAGGCAGGCTCACTTAACGGGCCAAGAATTGCACTGTAAACATTACAGTGGGCCATTATGAAATCACTGATATCTCATCTTCATCAGCATTTCAACTATCTCCTTTTAAAAATGAAAAATAAAAAAAATTGCAGAGGATTTTTTATGATTAAAAAAGAGATAGTAACTCAACTTAATTACTCAACCTCTGACTTAGCTTATCTGATATGCCCTGTAATAATAGCATTGTGATCATTTATCTTTCCATATTTAGTTAAGGTTTTAATCCGTGTATGGTTCGTTCTTTGGTTTTTCCGTTTAAAAAAAAAAAAAAAGAGAGAAAAAATGAAAAAGCAGGTGGTTTGTTGGTTTGTTTTAAAACTAAATTAGACAAAACAAAAATTCCAAAAAAACAATGGAATGTTTTTTTTAATGAACTGATTGGCAGCACCTGGAGGGAGGGCACCTCCCCTAATCAAACTGATAACAGCTGTTTTTAAGCCGATGTGCGGACAGCAGAGAGACGAGAGAGGACTGACTACCCCTTGTGGGACAAAGTTTCTTATCTTATTCTAAAATGGAAGATTATGGTGATTTTTTCTGTCCTTCTGGCTTCACTGCAGGTAAATGTGACCTGAATCCGATCTTTTTGCTCAAATGTGACCCATATCTGATCTGCTTCTGACAGTATGAACAGCGCAAGTTGCATTGAATCTGACAGTTTTGGATCGGATTCAGGCTAAATGTGGTATTGAATCAGATACATATCAGGGGTCTCATTTATAAAACTTTGCGTATAGGATCTTTACTAAAAGTGTACGTATGCCCAAAACCAAAAGTTTGCGTACGCCAAAAAATATTCAGATTTATAAAACCGTGCGTACGCACAGATTCAAGCAATTTCCCCTTTATAAATCACACTCTTCCTGGAAGTTTGCGCAGGTGAATTTGGCTCATATTCCGCCTCCTACACGCCCACATTCTACCATAGATGGTCAATGCAAAGTACCTCATGGATGTTTCTGCATATAAATGAGCCAGCTGATCTGAGGCATTTAAAACTGAATTGTGGCGATCGAAAAGAGATTTAAACGTAATGTCGCGGAGACGGAAGTGGAGGTGCTTGTTGGTGAAGTGGAGCCTCACAAAATCATTTTATTTGGGCGTCACAGGAAACACAGATAAACGTAAGTCTGCTGAGTGACAGCAGGTTGTTGTGGCGGTGATGATGTGACGGAGGTCAGTTCCAGAAGTCGCTGTGGAGGAAACACCATGTCAGAGCGACTGTGTTCAGAACACAGAACACCTGTTTGGTGTGGTGCAGCGCGATTCCCCCTCCCGTGCCCTCCCCTTGCCTGTAAACATCTCCGCCGGTCTTTGCTGAGGTTGATGGCTCCACAACGGAGTGCGCTGTGGTCAGCAGCTGCTGATGCGTCGGGGTGGGCACGGTTTCGGTGGTTGGGGTATCTGGGTCCAGTTCATAGACAAAAGCGCTGCAAAATATGTGATTATCATCCGGTCATCATCATTGGGCCAGGAAATCCTGAAAACGCGCTCCCTTCTAATTTTCCCATCTGTAGGTCCTCCAGCAGCACCGATGCAGCATTAGTGTCCCCACACAGTATTAATTTGTTTATACATCAATCAGTCTGACTGCCGCGCACCTTGTGAGATTCTATGTATCAATGTGGTGAATATATTACCATGATGATCATTGGTAGACGAAGATGATGGTGAGAAAACTTTGATGAAAAGTACATTTAACACATAAGTTTGCTTACGGACCTTTTTATTTATTTGAAAAGGTTCTTATAGGCTAATTTCAGCTCACCTGCAGCATAAATAACGCTGCTGGTTTGAATCCTATCAGGTCTCCTGTGTAAAAGTCATGGGCACTATCCGCTCTGCCATACAAGGAATTGATAGTTGAATAGCCTGGGCACAATATCACTTAGATGGAAGTGACAGGACCCCGCGCTGCCAGCAGGAGAATCATGATGCACTGTGGTTTCAGTTCCCCACATTACCATCTGTGTCGCCAGTTTCCCCAGTCTCCAAAACCTGCGTACGCATGGGTCAAAGTTAACGGGAAAGACAGCACATTTTCCCGTCAAGTTTGCTTTTTATAAATCCCAACTTTTGCGTGAAAACTGGCGCACGCCAATTTCAGGCCCCATTTTGTGCGTACGCAATGTTTATAAATGAGACCCCTGATCTGTGTCAAAGCATGTCGCATTCATCCGACCTCCTCTGAGACCGAGGGGGACGTGCTTATTTCTGCACCAGAGGAGATGGACGATGAATGTAAACAATGGACTGAACAGTTAAATCCTATTTTTCTGGCTCTGATTGCACATCAACCTGGAAACTGATGAAAGTGTTGTGGGAAACTTTTATGTGGTCCTGGCAGCTCAGTATGTGAACATGAGAGAGAGGGTGTGCACGCGCGGAGGAGGCGCACCGCTGTGGATGAGGCCAGAAGAGAAAAGTGTGTGTGAAATGCATCCGGTAAAGGGGCATTGACCGCAGGAGGTAGAGAGAATAGCGGTGATAAATGTGCAGCATATGAACACCCACACACACACACAAAAACGGATCTGACAAAAAATTGGAATTGAGCATTAAGACCTGTGGTGTGAACGTAGTCTTTGAGCAGTGCCGTGCAGTTGCGCACTTTTCCCGTGTTCTCCGAGCACGAAATAAAATCCAACTCGACTTTTAAAAAATAAAGACAATTTATTTCGTACCATTTTGCAAAGCAGCCAATTGGGTGACAGGTGCAACAAGCAGGTAACTGCAGTAAAACAGTAAGTAGGCCTAACACTGCCAAGCATGTGATACACATTTTAATAAATCTTTACGCAGCCAATCAGTGTTAATAATTGCACTTCATGCTCAAGTGCTGCTATTGTGCAGCATACAGCCCTGTCAATCAGTGATCACGGAACATTGAAAACTGAATTCATTATAAAACGAGGAATATCACTGCGTGTAGATGTGCCTCGGAGCGCCGAGCTTTCCTCCTGGTGCCCCTTTCCACGAGCGTCTCTGTTGTGGTTGGATTCTCAGTAGGCTACTACTACACAAGGATCACATCATTGGGCTGTTGTTGCTGCAGTTACAGCAACAATATCCCAGTCAAAGTTAGTACAGTTAAAGTGAATAATAAAAGACCAAAAGGTTATTTAGCTAGTCCGACTCAGTCATATGCTGCACTTTGATCACTTCCCAGGGAGGCCGACTATGGAGGAGAAAAGTGTCTAATGAAAACTTAACATTCAGTTCTGCGAGAAGATCAGTTTGTTTTCACTGACCAGATAATTTTGCGTAGCCCTGCTCATATTTTTTTAGTCATTTTATTTTTCGGTACAGCTGAGCACCAGCAAAAGGATGACGCCATGTTTGGTTTGCTGCCTGTGGATAATTTAAACTGCTTCTTTTAAATAAACTGTTAAACCATGAGAGTCACATCTGCTTTTGAGTCCACTTCACACCAGTTACATTGAATTACCAACATGGAGACATCCTGTTCGTTATAAGGGTGTGATGTTTGACCATTGTCCACTTTCTTCATGTAGCAGTAGCCATGAAGTATAACTTACTGTAATCCCATTGTCAGAGATTTTTGTCTGATCTACTGCATGCATGGTTTCTTTATTCAAAGATTTTGTAGTTCATAGCCTGCTCCACATTTCAAAGCCATAAGTTTCAGTTTTTGCAATAAAACCCATGACATTATGTAATATGATAGGCTTTTTATGATAGGCTGTACAAAACAAACAAGTGTGCTTTATTTTGGATTTAAATGACTGAAATAAAAATCTAACACTGTGGATTTTTAGTTATTTTGGTTTTATTTTTTTTCATTTAGGGTTTAAAAATAGAAAAAGCAAAAAACAAGTTAGTTTGTTTTTGCGATTTTATTTTGAAACGGAAAAACCAAGGAAACGAACCATACACGGATTTGTTTTGTACCAACTCTGAAAATTAGATTTCCTTTTCTCCATTTTTCCTGCACCATTCTCTTATGCCTAAGAGCAGAATATTCTGGCAACAACCACGACTAGATTCAAAAGGTGCTCTCATAAAAATACTTCCCTCCAATCAAGGCAAGTGGAGAGAAGGCAGATTGTACTGGATGTTGAATGAGGAGAGAGAACAACAAACCAAACCCCAAGGTTATCCATATATAAACACTGGAAGCTCCTAGGGGAGTGGTTAAGGGCTGGATGGTGTGCATGTGCTTGTGTGTATGTGATTTTGCATTTATGCGAGTGCGCATGCAGGGTAAGTTAAGGGATACCCCCCCAAGAAACATTTCTAAAATAGCAACCGCAAACCAGACAGAATGTAAATCTGCGCTTTGAAAAGGTTTGAAGAGAAAGAGGTTTGAGAGCCATAGAAAAACAGGTATTCATTTCAGCCCATTTACAGTTCCAGGAGCGTAAAAATGGGTCACAGCACTCCAGCTTCACTCGGATTGTTGAAACAGGACTCCTGGTTTTATTTTCTCGAGTAATGAACTACAGGTTTTTCTGCCGACTGAAGTTCAATTATATTACAGCTTCTGAAAGCCTCATCATGCCCAGGATGAAGGAATTCAATGTGTAAGCAAAGTCGGATAGAATCGTATAATTGTATCAGCATGTTTCAGTCAAACCTGCAGCAAAGGGGAACAGGAGGAAGAGAGGAGAGGTGGCAAGATGCAATCAGGCAAAACCCAAAGGAGAGCATCATTCTTAAAATGCATTTATCATTAAGTTCAATTTGCTTTCAGTATGAAGCTTTAATGATTATACATTGTATAGCATGTGGTAAACGTGGTTACAGTTCAGGTGATTCTGTCAATTTAGGTCTCCTTTCTTTGACAAGACAATGCTATTGGCCAACCTGTTCCTCCTTTATTTGTTTTCATCAACATTTCCACTAATCCTTCCCAAGTGACGATATTCTTTCAGCTCAATGAATCATGTGAAGCTGCCTTTTCTGACAAATCAGAGCAGATATGGCCTTTTAGGGTAAAGTCTTAAAGAGACAGCAGCTAAAACGAAGCATTTCAAAGAAAAGGGGATGAAGGTCCAGCAGTAAATTGCGTGTGCTTTTAAAATATAAAAGCACTTACTGTAAAGCTACTGTAGCTGATGCCCAACTGAGATATGACATTTGTCCCAGTAGAGGAAACTTTTCCTATACTGGTCTTTAAATATAAAATAAAACAATTGCTGCTTTGGCACATTTACAACTATAAACACTCTTCCCATATAATCTTAGCGGGGTCTGGTGCATAGATCACAACATCTCCAAATGACAAATGATTTTCATATGTAGACTTGAGAAGGATTTTCCTTTCCAGTGCTGGACCTGTCTATTGTTTTTTCATACTTTACAGGGTTTCGGTCCAAAGTCTGTGTGGGGTTTCAATCCAAGTTCTCTGCTCCTACCTTTTTACTTTCACTTTACACTAATCAAATACAGAAAAGGCACTACATGACATGCAGTCCAATTATCTTAAAATGAAACACACTAAAAGAGAATGATAGCGTATAATTGCAATGTATATATAAAATATAATGTGCAACTGTGTTTTCAGTTACATTTTTTTGCTGGGCCTGGTTATGATAGAGGGTTAAAGTGAGGTTTGGGTTGTAGAGTCGGACAAGGACTTGGGAGAGTCCGCCGACTCCACCGTGGATCTGATGGAAGCTGGAACAACAGAGCAGTGTTTGAACATCCAAGAGGGAGCAATAAAGGGGAGAATGGGAGTAAAAGAAAGCCTGCAGCACATTCCCCACAAGACGCTCACTTCCTGTCTGTGAGTCTTACTCAGCACTCAGGAGGAAGAGGAGGATGAGGCCCTCACACATACACCCTCATTATATGGGCATAAAAGCCGGAGAAGTGGATCTCTGAATAATAATAATCACATTTTTAGAAGAGGTTCGAGCTCCCCTCTCAGAAAAGAGTTTCCATTGTCCTACAAAATTGAATAAATTGTTTCTGGCACAATCTGCATCCAACAAATTAATGTTGTGAATGAAGATGTGTTTCAATATCTCCAGCTCAGAGTCAGTGTTTCAATTATCTGCACTGATTGTGCAGATGATTTAAGTAGCTGTACTGATTTTGTGTTACGAAACAACACTACTACATCAATTAACACTAAATCTTGCCTTTGCCCTTTGCCATGCACAACAGTTGTGCCATTCTTAAACAAAGCCAACCAATAGCAATCTGTGGTTTAGAACCAGAACAAATGAGTTCAATTCACTTAGGCTAATTGTAGGTTGCTGTCAGAGTTTCTCTGCAAACATGTCGTTAAGATGTGTGCACACATAGGCCCACCAGCACTCTCAACACCACCATAGTTATATGTCAGAATGAGGCAACAAAGCTAGAGTGTTACAGCTCCTATATAAATAAGATGGTGCTGCTAACATATGCCTTAAATAAAGCAGGGAACGCTTGATGATGCGTCTGTTTGCATGATCATTGTTGGGGAAAATGTTACCCCTTTCCCATACTTGCTTCTGGTGTTGTAATGAACATTGAAAGGCACAAAAGTTCTCTTTCAATGTCCCCTACACACACGCATACGCACACACACAAAAAGACATCTTTCAAGCATTCATGCCCCTGTTAAGGTCTCCAAGCCATTAACTGTGGAGTTCTATTCCAGGGTGCCAAAAGTACAACAGTAACCCAGAGAGGAGTCAGGGTGAGATTTTGTTGTCACTTCACACTATTTACTGATCTAAGCCCAGCACCCCGCATCCCTGCCAAGGCTGGAGACAGTTAATGTGTAATTGCAGAGCAGTTAATAATTTCCATTTTCTCCTCATGTAAATTGCGCCAAAATGGCAGCGCTGTAAAATATGGCTGATCCAAGGAGTAGCTTAAGTGTGTATGCTTGGGTTTTGCTTCAGCACAAAGACATAACGGTGACTCACAAACATCTGTTAATGGGCACAGAGAGCTTCTGGGTCATTTTTATTCACTGGAATTTATGCAACTCCTGCCTTTACCACTCTCCACAGTCTGATGTCTTACTCTGACCCTTAACCTTGGCCTTCTGGGTATAGCCAAATTCCACTTAAAAGACAATATGTCTTCCATTATGGCTGCACACTTTAGATATGCTCTAGTAAATTCACTTATAAAAGGTTGTAATTCTCCAGTCATACTTAAAAAAAAACAAAGTAATTTGTCAGCTATCATTCAATCAAAGAGTTGAAATGATAAAAGTAGTAGCTAAAATGTAAAGAGAAATTTTATATGTGCACTAGTGTTTTATTTCTGTATGTTTTACAGTTGAAACATATTTCATGCCAGTGCACATAGTTTTCTAATAAGTGAATATTAATCAGTCATCTGCCTTTAACTTTTACCAGTACAGGAAAAGCCAATAATAAACTGGTAAATAAGGTGGATTCAAATGTTTCCAAAGATCCCTATTTTAACATTTCCAACTAAATGACATAACTTACAGTAAAAGTACGTTGAATATCTAGCAATTTGGAGCCAGATGTTCATCATGACCCACCCAAAAAAATCTAACCCTGTGCAGACATACCACCTAATCTGGCCAACAGTTAGGATGATTGCCGTGCGGGAAAAGATAATGGCATGATTTGACCTGTAGCTCTTTCTCGAAGGTCAGTTTCACTTTATTTTCCAGGAGAGACAAGCCAAAGATACCGTCACAGACAATATAATATCGGGTAAAAAAAATATACTGGATTTCCCATAAAATGATTTCATTATGATCCAACCTCTGGCCTTCAGAACATGATGTACCACATCCAAATCTACAGCTTATCCAATCAAAACACAGCCAGATGTTAGAAAGCTCTAAGCAAACTGGATGAGGCTGAAAGAGCCATATTTTAGGATTTAAATTTACACATTCTGAGCAAAAAAGGATGAGAATCTCTTATCCAGTGAGCTGAGCAAATCCCAACCACGACTGTAGCTTTTTGTAGCTACTAATGCATTATATGCAAAACTCTGATTAAAGGACTGCGTAACATCTATCTGAGACATCACCAACGTGCAGATGATGGAACCAGACTTCCTGCTGGTGCTGCAGGGGGAGGCAGAGGTCAAAGGTTACCACAGTTTCACGGCTGAGATAGCATGGCATTTAAACTTTAACCTATAGCTGACCAGAGAGGCCAGGAGCAGCCGTTTCTACTCTGCATCTCAGCTACGATGTTAATATGAGCAGCATCAGCCATGATGTCATAAAAAAAGCGATCGGAAAACAAGATGTTGGCAGATAAAGAGACAAAACTGACAAACTGTTGAGATTCACTAAAATCAATAGACGTTACGTCCGGATGCGTAAACAGAAACATTTAGGTAAAACTGTGTGACGTGGCGCTGGTATTTCCGGAAGACTCAGATTTAGGGCCGGCCTCTAGTTAAGTTGTTTTCCTGGAAGAGTTTGAGATGACATGGAGCTTTGAGGAATGTACTGAGCAGCGAGGCTGCAACCAGGACATTCTCGAGGGGCGCTACATGTGTGCGTGCATACATCTGTGTGTGTGTAAGATAAACCTATTTGAAGACCAGCTGTTTTCCTGAACTTGGAGACAAAGAGCACCCGAAAAATAACTGATGTGCAGCTTTCACCAAGTAACATAGTGAAAAACAAAATCTAAATTTATCAACAATGCTGACACATTTAATTTCTTCCATGTTTTCTTTTCAACATGTTCTTGACTGATGAGACTCCTCCTAAAGACTTTTTTTTGGCTGTTTCACATATCCAATTTACTGTCTTCCTGTGGAACTGATACAGTCCAACCCTGTTACCCAATACTTAAATATTACACTCGTGTGTTTTGAAATTTGTGATAAATGACCTCAACCATTTGAGTTTCAGGGGACTTCGCTTCAGAAATCAGCCTAGTCTCTCATTAAAATCATGCAATTCTTCTTTAACCGTTTATTGTCTTGCAAATCATTCAAGAGAACATTCTGAATCACCAAAACAAACAACAACAACAAAAAAACCCATTAAAGCCACATTCACTAGTAAAGTGAGTGGAAAGTAAGAGTTTTCAGGCAGTTTGCTTTTCAAAGAAATAAAAGTGCAATATAATTAAGATTGCCACCATTTGGACTTGCTCATATGATATATTCAACTCTTTTTTCCCCCCTCCTAGACTAAAACTCAAGGCCAAGACTGGTGCATCCGTTGTTTACATCTGCTGACTCTTTTGCTGAAAACGAAGCCAACTTAATGTTCAGGTCAATTTCAGTTTAGTCTACACCCACCGGAGTTAATACAGCGACACCATGTGGTCAGACAACGTTACTACTTCAATCAATAGTAACGTTATACTTAAATTTAAATGAAACCTTGGGAATTTGTTTAAGTTTGGGGCTATGTGAATGAGCTGCCGTTATTTCTTCTTTCAGTATTCAGCTATTTAGCAACCTCTCCGTTTTTCTAATTTGGTGTAAAATAGTAGACTTTTTGAACACACGGAGCTAATTGACACATCCTAACTGTCTTAATTGACTCTTCCGGTTCACGCGCGTGGCATGTGCTGTTATCGTGGCCATGGTATCAAAATATTTTACTGACTTTTAAGTTTAAAAAAAAAAGTAAAGTGTAAAGTGAACAAGAGTTTGCGAGGGCTCCGAAAAGTCACATAAACAATTACGTGAAACTTGGATGGGATACTGTGACGTATGTGTGTACTGTGAAGTGAAAATGCATTTATTTACCTAACAGCATGACTTCCAGTTTCTTACGGTCCACCCGAAACCTCTCCTCAGTCCACTCCGGGTCTGGCAGCGGATGGGGCCCGCTGAGGTCCTCCTCTGATCCCGGGAGGGGAGAGTCGGTGCTGCGCTCGCTGTTGGAGCCGTGGTCCGACTGCTGCAAGTATCCAGTCAAAGCGTCGCACTGAGCAGCCATTGCGCTGCACGGCAACTTCTCCAAGGGGCCACTGCGATTTGCTTGAAGTGAAGTCGAACTGAAACAAAGCTTTGGACGTCTGTCAACTTTTTTTTTTCCTCCGTCACTTTGCAGTGTCTTGCGAGCTCATGGCAGCGCAGCTGAGACTTTCCTCTGCCGTTTCTTCAAGCCCCTTCGTTTTCCCTCATTGGGCAGACTTCTAAAAATAGGCAGTACGCTGGTCCGCTCGCTGTAGGTTGTCCGTCTGCAAGTTAACGGAGCGCCGCGCAGCACACATACCAACCTACTCCTCGGGAAAGTTTCACGTGTCACCCCGAAGAGAGAGAAGGGGAAAAAAAGAGAGAAAACGGGAGGACTCCTCCCAGAAACTGTGAGCATCCACTTCCTTCTGAGTTTGTGGAGATCTCCAAACTACCATTTCCGAGAAAGTCACTGGATTTAATTTGGATTGCTCTAGCGTGCACAACTTCAAGCCTCATTTGGACAAAACATTTTTACTGACATTATGATTTTAAATTCATCAGTAGACAAGTAAATGAAGGTACCAGAAACAATGGCTTGCATTTGAATAACTCTTTCTGCTATTTCAATGCTTGACAGGTTTGTTTTGAAGTCCCATTTGACTTATGTGGATGAGAGGAAACGCTATACATCCTTAGTGTGTGTGCAGGGAAGCAATACAGGAAAGAGAAACCACAACAATTGTGGAGACACCTACTTTTAAATTAAACAATTTGATGAGCCGCCCCTCAAACAAAATGTACCTTTTTAAAGTAACACAAGAGGCACCCAGTAATCCGATGTGAAATCTGAATAAAGAAAAATATCATTCCAAGTTTTTTGTGCCCTTTATTTTCCTTAGCCCACTTATTTCCACTCTAAATGTTTTATGTTTCATGAAATGTTCACATGATCTTAATGTAGAGAGGAGAAAATGTACAAAATCAGAATCAGAACTTTGATTTTATTGGTTGCGTTAATCCTGGCTCAAGCCTTTCAGTTTATTTGATCTGAGTGAATGTAAAACTTGAAGTGTAATTGTAAGTGGCTACAACATGCTTCAAGTCTGAAAATCAGTTCTTCTGTCTTCATATTTCAGCTTCATTTTGCTGTCAGTATTTGTGTACTTTCACTTCAGTAGAATTTTCAAAGCAGTATTTTTTACCTTTAAACAAGGAGCTTTTATTTATGCTGTTTTACCCGGGTACAGAATATCAATCCTTCCCACACCACTTGCGGTTTCTCTCCATCAGGAGCCTGCCAGCCAGGTGCAGGGTGATATTTTCAGCAGCATTGTTATTCTTCACATTTAAATGGATTTGAGGTGCGAGTCTGACTTTCCAGCGATGTTATGATGAAAATAACTGGAGCTGTCATCTCTGGGAACAATACCATGGCTTACTAGCCACACTTTTAGTTCATGCAAAATGCATGAACTTTATCTCTAACTTCATCTTGGCACCTGGGATTAAAGGTGAAAACTTCTGAGTCCCTTAACAGTTCTGCCTCGACCTTTACAGTAAGTGCTTAACTTAAACCTACATCTACAGTATGGAGGGAAAATGTCTTAAAGAATAGTTCAGTTTAATGGAAATGACTCCAGTTTTCCTTTTTCTCTGGCTAGCCATGTTTTTTTTTTTTTAATAAAAACAAAATGAACAAATTAAAAGACAACAATCATGTTATTGGGTCATAATTAGTACATACACAGTCATCTGATCAAGTAAGGTAAATCAGTACTGCAGTGGCCTGGCATTTTAGTTTACAGTACAATTTCTAAAGGTAACTGGAGCTGCCCTTTTGCTGAGCATTCAGTAACTGCAGAACATTGTGACAGCCAGCAGTGATGATGATGATGATGATGATAAGTGGTCCAATTTCAGTTTACACAACATCCCTTCTCACTTTCATTCATCACTGTAGTAAGGCTCTATAATAGCTACAATCCACATGAACCATTTCGCAAATGAACCTGAATTAAATGCACAATATTTAAAGTTGTCTGGAGGTGGAAATATCTCCTGAGGGCCTGATGGGTAACACGCATAGGCTGCCACCTAGTGGTCTTGTCATTGATAAACTAGGAACATGGGTTTGACAAAGGGGAAAGAAAATCACAATGATCTGCTGTACTACTAGACAATTTCAGTTTACTCAGGAGCACTGAACACAAACAATGTGGAATTCATTTTTTTGCTGAATGTTTTTAATTCAAAACAATGAAAAATAAATTTAGTTCAGTCTTATACAAAAGAAATATATTAAAGGAAAAATACAAGCACTCCATCCCAGCACATCTACCAACCGAAATAATAACAATAATGCCAAAATAATGGTAAAAATAAAATAAACAGTTAAGTCAAGTAAAATCTCAGTAGAGAAAGTGCTTTAAGCATATCGAACACCTCGGCTACAGCCAGTGTGGATAAAACAGTTGAACAGTACTGTCATATGTTGAGGTGTTCTAGGAGGCATCACAGTTTCACATCACTCCCGTCACATTGCATATCTCTGGGTCCATTCTCTGGCCAGTTTGTTGTACCTTAAGGAAAAAAAAAATCTGATTTAGAAAAAGTGTGTTCAGTTTTTCCCAAATACCAAGTTTGTTGGGCTCAATACTCACTTCTGTCTGTCTGACTTGTAGATGTGCGCAATGTCGGGGACCAGGGGATCATCTGGATTTGGATCACATAGCAAGGAGCATATGGATAATAGAACTAGGGGAAAAGGGAAAAAATAGTTCATTCATCACACGTCATCTAACTGAAAAGTACACTGATATAGCAAACACAATGGCAAATTTTGATTTGAAGCACTGTTGGATCGTAATGCCGTTAAGCCCCTCAAAATGCAAAAAGAAAAATGACTGTAAAGTCATTACTGTCATCACAGATATTTAGACAGCCAATAATTTCCCTATCCATAAAGTACTAAAAAACATTAGAGTTCAAAATTTGGTTACAAAGAAATTAAGTGTTTTATAATGTCAATAATCTGCCCGGAAACTTCTGCTTTTAATCTTCATAGATGATAGAAGTATTTAACAAGGAAGAATCCAGAATAGGTGGATAGTAGGGATGCACCGAAAATTCGGCCACCAAACGTTTTCGGCCAAAAATGACCCAAAAGTGCATTTTCGGTTTTCGGCCAAAAGACATAAATCACCGAAAAAACCCAGCCGAAACTCGTGATGATGCAACAAACAGCTCATCCAGCACGCAACTTATGAACTTTGTGTTTTTATGTGAATATATATTTAATTTCACTGTCTTTCAGCAGCCAGTCAGTTATAAGCCTGTATATTACTATTTGTTGTAATAGTCCTACAGAAAAAAAATGTAAAAGGCATTATGTAATGTACACGAGTGGAGTCAAACTAAATATTTTATTTTGAATTTTAATCTATAGGGTACATTCTGTAATGTCAGGGGTAAATAAATATTTTGATACTTTTGTACTTGATTTGTTGTAATGATTGATTTTAGTGAAGTTAGTACACATTGAAGCTAAAAGTGCTACAGTTCTAATAATTGACATTTTTTTCGGTGTTCGGCCTTGGTTTGTTCATTTTTTGTTTTCGGTTTTCGGTCAAGTATTTTCATTTCGGTGCATCCCTAGTGGATAGCTTAACTAAAACAAGCACTGATGCCGCTTTCCGCTTTCTGAGATTTTCCTGATATGCCTTGAAAAGGTGTCTTGTAAGAACATGAAGTCTGCAACATTTGCTCTTGACTTCTTCCTAAAAACATTTCAGCTGTCAATTAAAATCCCCAGAAGACAGTTGAGTGGGATAATGTGTGAATGCAGCAGTGAAGCTGCATTACATTTATCTAAGAAGTCAGAGTCTAGAATGACATCTTGATTAAGTTTGGTGTCCCAATACCAAACTTGAAAAGTTGTAGGATTTGCTCATTGTTGGGCTAACCCCTAACATTCTTGATATAGTCGCTGATAAGTTTATATGCTGTTTTTTTTTTTTCTTTTTTAAAATTTCTTTTTACATACAAATATTGCAGCAAGATGTTAACTCATAGGGGGCCAGACAGCATAATGTGTGAGTAATTAAATGAGGCACAAGCTGACAGAAGTGATAATAAACAGTTTATGACTGCTGCTATCAAACTGAATGCACCATTAATCTTCCAAAGCATAGTGAGTAAGCGGTAAAAGTTTCTATTCATCCTGTGCTGGCCTGTATTTGCTTCCACTACCACAATGATAAATGTTCAAGTACATGTGGTTTTGATATAAACACAAAAACAGTCATCAAAGAGCCTTATCTATAATTCTCAACATGCTGTGAACAAAACAAACTATGCGGGGTATTCATGTCCTACTTTTCACCCACTGCTAGTATTCTAGCTAAAAGAGAACATCAAGCACAGAGCCTCCTGGTGTGAGGTACATATGTGAAGAACCAGTCCAGGAAAACTGGACAAAACAGACTGCACATTCTCCTGAAAGTGCCCAGTGCTCAGGTATGAATAGATCATGTCTAATTGAATGCAATGTACAGATCGCTGCGATTCCTTGCCACTGTTTTGTTTTACCTCAGACCTGGATTTTGTTGTGGCTTTAAAATAAATCTAGAGCTCAAACTAGTTTCTATGCGCCCTACTATAATGCACTGATCTATTCAGTAAGCATAAAATACAGATTTTAATTACCTTTTGATATTGTGAGTGCAGGAGACCACTGCGACCTCAAGATGTCAAGGCAAATGCTACCATTGCTATTTATGTTTGGGTGATAGATTTTCGTTGTAAAGGCGACCTATGGAAACAAAGCACATTTATTAAAAAAGTTACCGTTTCTAAAGGTAGTTCTCTGTCAGTAGACACTCACATGTATAATAATACGCTGTACTTTTTAATAAATAATGCCCTAAAGATTCTTACCTTTGGTGGTTTAAAGGGATAGTCGGTGGGGAAATGGACAGAAAGGAAGAACACTCCACCATGATAAGGACTATCATTCTGAAACAGGAAAGCAAATTACTGCATAAGTATGGCAAATAAACATGTCTCAATCATGCTGATGGCCTCAGCCAGTAACAGTGCCGCAAAGTGTGCCAGTCTGAGCTCTCCATACATAATAGAAAGAGCTGTAAAGCAAACAAAAAACACCATTGTCTAATGATCCAGAAGCAGCTCGGTTTAAAAAAAATATTCAGGGAACAAATTCAGAATCCAGAAAAAGCTCACCGGTCCTGTGATGGTAGCTTGCCAGTGAAACACTAGGAAACAAAGACAAAGAAAAACTATGTGAGAACATTATAAAAGCACAAAGCTTACTTCACAACATAGTTGCAAAGAAATGATTTGAGGATTTAAAAACCAACAACAACAACAATAATAATAATAATAGGTTCGTATCATCCCTATTAGGCATACATCCTCACTTACTGTCTTCCCCTACTGGTCCAGCTGAACATGAAGCTGGAGGGTCCCTCTGTAAGTCATTTAACTCCTATCAAGCAAAGAGTAATGTCAGCTTCTGCCACACTGCGGAGCATTTCTTAAAAAGTCGCGCATTAATATTCTTTAAAACTGTGAGCTAATGTTAGCAAACGTCCAGCAAAAAACATAAAGGAAATCATACTGATACGCCAAAAGAGTGCCTTGTCATTACTGGTTTTTCGGCCCTTTCGCTGATAGCAAAGTTAGCTGAAGGTTTAGAATCAGGTTTAATGACAAAGACCAAACACATCACGAAATAAATCAATTTCATCCACTAAGGCAATGTCAGGCATCTAACGGCACAACTCTAGACTTAATTCCATAGTTAACTGTTCTCACGGTTCACCAGCCTGTTTTTACAAGGCGACAGATGCATTTAAAAAAAACAACCGTCAAGATAACGGTAAATGAGGCTTTGGAAAGATTAACTAGTCAAAAGTTTACAAGCTTAACTAAGCACTAACGAATGAAGGATAACCGGACTGGTAAAATTTACTTGCTGTCGGTTAAAAATGTCTTGAGAATTACTTTAAAACAGTACTTCAGAAAGGTAACCGACTCGTTAGCAAAAATGCTATTAGATGACTCGCTAACGTTACAGAGGCGTTTCCGCATAGCCCCAGCCTCTTCTGTACATTAAACAAATTAGAAAAAGACGACTGTTCTCACCTTCTGTATTCTCTTCAAAGCCATGGCAAGTCTTCCAGAGAGGTTATGGGAAACTACACTGTTGACTTTGACAGCTGTCAGTTACAACTACCCTCACTTTATGCCGACTCGGTGTTATTTGTTTTGACAAACTGATTACTTCTTTTGTTTCCGCGTTTTT
This sequence comes from Atherinomorus stipes, assembly GCA_023101725.1. Classification (NCBI taxonomy): domain Eukaryota; kingdom Metazoa; phylum Chordata; class Actinopteri; order Atheriniformes; family Atherinidae; genus Atherinomorus; species Atherinomorus stipes. The sequence continues at coordinate 351,090 of JALJCO010012783.1, forward strand.
GTCCGACAACGAAGAATAGACTGGTGCATTGTGGGAGTTGGAGTTGTTGACGAAGCTATTTAAAGGGGCCGTTCATTTTTCACTCAGGAAAAAGGGGTCAAAAGGAGAAACAAGAGATATTATATCATAAAAAGAAAACTAATACTGTTAAGACTGATACGAAGACACCATATAAGTTGCCATTAAGTTCAAGCTCAAGATTATTTATGGAGCACCTACAACTGTTGTTTCCCAAAGTGATGAAAAGCCTCATTAAATATTCTTCTCTTTTCTGATGCTGCTTATTAAATTGGCTTAACTTGTTGCTCAATGATACATTGTAGCTAGGGCTGGACAATTAATCGAATTTTGATCGTGATTTCAATTTTGCCTTCTCACAATCATAGAAACACTGTAATCGAAGAAAAACTATTAATCCTGAAGTGAACAGACAAGTGGAGTTACAGGAAGCAAACTACAGGGAGTATAGAACAGGAATGCATGGGTGTTCATTTTTATTGCTATCATTTTAATAAATCATTCTTATTTTACTCCTTTACTTGTTTCTAATTTATTTCCGGTTGTGTTTTTTTTTTTTCCAAGTTATATTTGAGGTTGCATTTTGGTGTTTCAATAAACACTTTAAAAAAAAAATCAATGAATAATCATGTATATTAATCATGATTTCAATATCAGTCAAACTAATCATGATTATTATTTTTTCCATAGTCGTCCAGTCCTAATTGTAGCCTATGTACTGTACGCTATCATTCACTCTAATTCTGCATTTAGATGTCATTGTTAGTATTATACCAACTTTTGGGACTATATACTAGGCTATTTCAGTTAGACAAATTTCAGTACTAATACGTCTCTGACCACAGGGAGAAAGTGTGGCTTGATAATATAACATTTAAAGGGATACCGTGTTTGGCCACTATGGGAACTAAACCTGCAACTTCCCAAATGCCACACAATTGTCGCAAAATTAAACAGTCTCTGTTTGTGTTTTGGAATTATGTTAGCAGACCACTTTGACCAGTTGATTTTAAGTCATCAAGCCATAAAGCAAAGCGCTTCAGGTTACAAGATCCAATGAGAGACGGATCTGCTCCTGCAAAGTTACAATGTCTGGATTTAGAGGATGGGCAGCCCCTCAGAGCACTGACATTCATCAAGTGCTGTATCTTGACCCCAGAAATAATCTATTACTGATTATATTGTAGTATAATATATTACAATATTTGGCTAATATCTGGGTCAAAAGTTACATGGTATCCCTTAAGTTTATTAGCATTGCATTATTCAGAATAGTTTTTTTTTTCAGTTTTAAATGTACTCTATTCTTCTTTTCCACTAGATTTCTGAGGATAATCATTGTTTTTCTATACTTATCTGCAATATTTGCAAAACAATGGTGTATCGCCATCAGATGCAGCAATGTTTCCATTTTCTGTCTCACTCCATATTGAGTCACTACAGAGGTAGACCCAGGGGCCTGGCCCAGCACGTTTCTGTCCACCATTTAAAGAAATCATAAAGAATCTGACAGATTTTCTGGGTTTCAGCGATGTTTTGGTGCCAGCGTGGGCGACCTTCAAGGGGACTTACTGGGCAGTGCTCTCCAAGCACTTTTCTAATGTTTCGCATTATTAGTTTGCATCCTTTGAAGAAGTCCTTAGATATCAATAAGTACATTTGCTTTTACCTATATGTTCAATTATTTTTTTAATGTGTGATATTAATAGTTTTACTGAAAAAAGAACTTAAAACTTGTAAAAGTCAGTTGTTTGTAGTTTTACAGTAGAAAAATACACAGAACAAACATAGAAGGACTTTAAAAAAAAAAAAAAGAAAAAAAAGTGTAATCAGGTACTGTGCCATTGTTGTTCATGCATCAGTACAAATAGGCTAATGTATCATTATTACACATTGCTGTGCAGAAGAAAAACTGTAAAAAATTAATTCAGTGTTGTTGTTGTTTATTTATTTTGCTAATTTTTTTCTTTCTGTTTTTGTTTTACGTGTTCAGTGTCACATCTTTTATTCAAATCTAAACTAGGGCTTTTACCTTAAACAAAGAAAAGGATGGAAATAAAGCAACAAATTGAATAACAAGAAAAAATTGCAAGAAAAAACTGTTAACTAAAACTAATGAATAAAAATGGATTGAATAACCAGAAAAATTCTAATAAGTGAAGTTAATGAATAATACAGTAGATTGAATAACAAGAAAAAAACCTACGAAGTAATGAGTGAAAATGGATTAAATAAGATGAAACAACTAATACCTAACTAATAAAATGAAAATAATAAAATATTAGATAAAAAACAACAACAACTAATATTTGTTAAAATTAATGATCAAAAATGTACCAGTGACTATTCTTAGTTCTTATACCTTTGGTGCCCCTGGACTCATCATTAGTGATGTAACCTGGAATCACAGGGGGTCTTGGCTCTTTCAACAATCAGACCCCCTCCCCCAGGTGACCCAGCCTTGGTTGTTCAGGCCCCAGCTTGTGTCAAGGTAGCGTTATCCTACTTTCCACGGCTGCCCCCTCCTAAACGCAGCCACCTCGATGCTGCCATTTCTTAAGTTTTAAAATTTACACCTGTTTTTTTTTTTTTTTAAATCTGTAAGCAGCACTTTGATCAACCATGGTTGTTGTAAAGCACTTCATAAATTAAATTAGATAGATAGATAGATAGATAGATAGATAGATAGATAGATAGATAGATAGATAGATAGATAGATAGATAGATAGATAGATAGATAGATAGATAGATAGATAGATACTGTAGATTGATTGATTGATTGATTGATTGATTGATTGATTGATTGATTGATTGATTGATCAATCGATCAGTCTAGGACCTCTGATGCTGACTGTCCTTGGTGATTTTGACAGTGACTTTGACTGCAACTCTGGTTCAGAGATTTGTGGTTGGAAGCTCATTTCTTCTGACATCACTTGTGGTTTTAAGCCTGCTTGTGGCTCTGGAACTTTAAAGTTATAGGTCCACAGATCGATGGTAAGTCTCTCTCAGGTTTAGAGATGTCTTGTGAGTGGAAGTCTTTAAAATAAATAAATAAATAAATATTTTTTATTTAAATTTCCAGTGTCTTTGATTCTTAGATTCCCCAAAAGCAGATACTTAGGACTTTCTTTCTTTCTTTCTTTCTTTCTTTCTTTCTTTCTTTCTTTCTTTCTTTCTTTCTTTCTTTCTTTCTTTCTTTCTTTCTTTCTTTCTTTCTTTCTTTCTTTCTTTCTTTCTTTTTTTTTTGTGACCCTCAGGTCCATGATCTAGGGACTTTATGGGTAAAGGACTTTTTTCTTTGAGGCTTATTCTGTTTAAGGTTTTTTTTATGAATAATATTTTCATGGAAAGCACTTTGTGTTTCATGTATGAAAAATCCCGGACGAGCCCCCACTTTTGCGACGTCCCAGCTCAGCCAGGGATAGGGACGCACAAAAGGGAAGACCACAATAGGATGTTTCAGTGGAAACCATAAGCATTTACTGGCAGTCATATAAAACACAAAACAAGAGAGGGTACCAAGGGTACTGGGGTTTGTAGTGCTGCTGAAACAAAAACCCACCAAGAAAAATTGTAAGTACAAAAAACAAACAAACAAAACCAGCCAGATCAACCAAGGTAGAAAGGAAAACTGTCTTGCTAAGATATGAAAATATTATGGGAAAGAAGCAGCACCAGCAATTAAACCTAAATACTGAAACATATAAGTGAATCGCTATATAAACTAAATTACTATATACAACAACTGTTTTACCATAGTTACTATCTACAAAACCTATGCTAGGCCAGCACCAAACTATTAAAAAACAAAGCTACAAAAACAAATAGACATGCCATAGGGGCTGTAACATTATCAAACAAAAAGCAAGACCTCATACTAGAAAGAATACAAAATACACAGCAGAAAATCAAGTGGATTAAACACAATTGAACAAAACACTAAAGAATATAACACCAAAAACAAAACAATAATCAATGTCTCTGCAGCGTCTCTGCAGTTTGACTGTGAATCTGAGTGCAGCCCTCGTTTCCTGTGGTTTAAAGTCCATTTCTTCTGAGACAAATTGTGGTTCTGAGCCAACTTGTGGCACTAAGACCTTGAAAGTCTGAGTCCACAGATGGTTGTAAAGTCTTTCTCAGGTGTAGAGAGTCCCTGTGAGTGGAAATTCATGATTTTTTTCCAGAGACCTCTGATGCTGACTGTTCTTGTTGAGTTTGACAGTGAATCTGAACGCAGAGCTGGTCCAGAGACTTATAGCTTTATCATAAATTGCTCTGATCCACTAAAAAGAGTAAGATTAATCTGTTGGACTGCCATACACAGTGCAGACTTCAAAACTTTTGCTTATAAGTTAAAAAAAAAAGAAAAAGCAAACAAAAAATTTAATTGATAAAACTAAAGTTTTGTCTATAATGAGCCATATGAGATGGCTTGGGCACCTGGTCAGAATGCCCCCTGGACACTTCCCCGGTGAGGTGTTCAAGGCACACCCCGCCAGGACAAGGCCCCGGGTAAGACCCAGGACACGCTGGAGGGACTACTGTACATCTCCTGCCTGGTCCGGGAACACGACCCAGTCCTGGACAGGAGGAGGAGATGATGATGTTTCATGCTCCCTGAACCAGTCTTTCACAATTTGAGCCAGAAGAATTCTGGCATTGTCATCTTGGAATATGCCCGTGCCATCAGGGAAGAAAAAAAAATTGATAGAATAGCGTGGTTATTCAGTATATTCAGGCATCAGCTGACCTCATTCTTTAAGCCCATACTGTTGCTGAACCTGAGCAACTGCAGCAACCTCAGATCATAATACTGCCCCCACAGGCTTGTACAGTAGGCACTAGTGGCTGCATCACTTCATATACCTTTCCAGACACATTTTTTTCCCCTTGAAAACGATTGGTCCCCCCTATCCTTCCAGTTTTGGACAGTTCTTAACCCAATTTAGTAGTTTCTGCAATCTCCTTTTCAAATGTTTTATCTACATATATATATAATATATATATATATATATATACACAGCAGGGAAAAAAGTATTAAACACGTCAACATTTTTCTCAGAAAATATATTCTAGTAGAGCTATTGACATGAAATTTTCACCAGATGTTTTAAATAACCTAAGTAATGCACACATACAAAGAAATCCTAAAATTTATGTCCATAAATTAAGCTATGTGTAATATTGTGAAATGACACAGGGAATAAGTACATATGAAGAAATGGACGGACAAAAAAATCTGGAAATAAAAAAGAAAAAACACAGCTGGAGCCCGTCAGTATATATAAAGTAATCCTGTCCCCTATCAGTGTAAAGTAACATCAGCTGGTTATGTCCTGATTGACGTCTTTAAAAAGGTTTCTCATCACCAAGATGTCAGACAGGAAGCATCCCATGATTGGTAAAAGCAAAGAGCTATCTAAAGATTAACATAACCTTATTATAGCAGAACACACTGAAGGCATTGGTTCCCGGTGCATCTCTAAACTTATGAAAGGTCCAATGAGAACCATAGGGGCCATCATCCTAAAGTCTAACGAACACTGCATTGTCATAAATGCCACGGCCAGGTGCTCCTCGCAAGATTTCAGACAGAGGAGTCAGAACAATAATCAGAAAGGTTCTCCAACAGCCCAGAACCACTCGTGGAGAGCTTCAGAAAGACCTGGAATCAGCAGGTACAGTTGTTTCAGAGAAAACAAGAAGTAATGCACTGAACTGCCATGGACTTCGTGCATGCACACCACGCAAGACTCCATTTCTGTAGAAAAAGCATGTTGATGCTTGTTTGAAGTTGGCAACACAACATCTGAACAAACCCATGACATTCTAGGAAACATAGTCTGGTCAGATGAGACCAAAACTGAACTTTTCGGATGTCATAAGACACAACATTTTGGAGGAGAAATAGCACTGCACCAAAAACACCATACAGTAGCAACAGTGAAGTTTGGAGGTTGGAACATCATGGTGTGGGGCTGTTTTTCAGCATGTGTTACTGGCAGACTTCATATCATTGAAGGAAGAGTGAATGGAGAAAAGTAGAGAGACATTCTGGACCAGAATCTGCTGCCAGCTGCTGAAGATAAAAAGAGGCTGGATCTTTCAGCAAGACAACCATCCTGAGCACACAGCCAAGGAAACACACACCTGGTTTAAGAAAATGAAAATAAAGCTGCTAGAACAGCCTAGTCAATCATCCCACTTGAATTCAATTGAAAATCTTTGGAAAGAACTGAAGATCCGAGTTCAGAGAAGAAACCCTCGGAACTTTGAAGATCTGAAGGCAGTTTGTGTGGAAGAATGGGCCAAAATCACACTTGAGCAACGTATTCCACTGGTTTCTGCATACAGCAGGTGTCTGGAGGCTGTAATCATCAACAAAGGCTTTTGCACTAAGTATTAAATAAAACTCAGTGAGCATGTTCAATATTTATTCCCTGTGTCATTTCACTATATACACATAACTAAATTCATGGACATAAATGTTAGGATGACTTTGTATGTGTGCATTATTTGGGTTGTTGTCGACATCTGGTGACAATTTCATGTCAATAGCTCTACTAGAAATATATTTTCTGAGAAAAATGTTGACATGTTTAATACTTTTTTTCCCCGCTGTGTATATATATATATATATATGTATAAAAAAAAAAAAAGGGGAGGGGAAAAAGGAAAAAGGGGAGGAAAGAAAGGGAGAAGGGAGAGAGGAAGGGAGGGGGAGGAGGGATATGCATGAGATGGCCTCAGGGACATGCACAAGAATTCCAGTGTACCTTTTTGAACCTGTTTTTAACTTGTACAAATGGCAATAAATTCTATTCTGTTCTGTTGTATTCTATCCTTGCAAGTCAGTAAAAGTATGGATTCTGTTTCCATTCTTTTTTAATTTTCAAATTTTGTTCTTTTTCTTACAGTAATCATACTTATGTTTGCCATTTTTGTGGTCTCCTTCTCTTTGATATTAATGTTTTTATGTTCCCCCTGTTTTTAACATGCTTTTGAATCTAAATTCTAATCTTTATCGTTTGTGCTGTTATTGGTCTCTGCTGTTGCTGAATTGTGTTTTAAGTGTTTTGGTATCCTGTGCCATATTTGTCAGTTGTTCAGCACCTTGGGCAATCAGTTGATTGTTGTTAAGAGTGCTCTATAAATAAGCTTGAACTTCCTTATAAGGGTCCATCAGATGTCATTCATTCAGCAAAACAAGAAGAGGTTGTGGATTTTAGAAGGATAAAAAACAAAGCACATGTGAAAAGAGGTGCAGTAATATAAGTGTAGGAGTGTAGCAGGACAACAGACTATGTATGTATAAGATGTAACACAGAGGCCATCTACAAGAAGGAACAGAACAGACCCTTTCAAGGAAGATGATATCCTTCACTGTCTACAAGATGTTGCACATATATGATGACGAGTGCAATCTGCTATGTAGCCATTTGTTGGAACAGCAGCATTACAGCCAAAGACTTGAAGAAACTGAACAAACTGATCAAGAAGGCTGGTTCTGACTCTGGACTTTATGAAACTGATTGTCCAGAGAAGTTTGCTGCACATGCTGCTGAGCATAATGGACAATTCTTCACACCCCTATGATGAAGAAACAACAGAGAATCCAGTCAGACTTTCATGAAGTTTACCGTGAGACAGAAAGGTATGGGAGGTCATTATTACATTCCAGTTTCCCTTTTAATTTAAAAAACACATTAATAAGTGATTGTGAAAAATTGACAATAAGCTGTTGAATCTCTTTAGGTGTGATGGAGCAGGGAAGCATGCAAACCTGCAGGACAGTGGCCCTTAAGGCCTAGAGTCTGAAGACTCCAGACTGATAAAGTAGATAGACTGCGATAAAGTAAAATATTTTGTCTCATTTTTAAATTCATCTTTCAAATTCATTGCAGAATAGTAACTGTTTTGTCATCAGTCTTATACAGTACAAGGCTTTACTGAACTTGTGAGAGTACAAATGTTGAATATAAATTAGAGAAGGGGAGAGAGTTATCTTTTGCAGGTAAAATGTCTACACTGAAACAATAAATACATTTTTGTGAATTACTGTATACACTAACTGATGGGATTCCTGTTCTGCTAAGACCTAATGGCAAAGTGGTTGATGTTTCAGTGAAGCAACAGTCAGACACTGACACTGATAATTTAACTAGATTATAAACTTCGCTTTGTTTTAGATTAAATCTCTTATGCATGTGTAACTTCATTTTAGCTTAGGTCTTATTTTTAAGTAAAACAAATGACAGGGAAGATGTAAAGATTTTTTCGTTTTTAAAGAGGCCATTATTAGCAACATTAGCTACTCTGTGGCTTTAACTCATAAGATATGCAGTTTAGATTTAAATAATCCATCCTTCTTCTTGTAGCGTAGCCTACATAGCCTAATGTAGAAACTGAACTATTCAAGGAGACGAATGGGTCGTCGATCGAGTGGGATTTTTTTTTTAGCACTTATCACCTTCAGTTGCAAAACTAGTCTATCATCATTTCCTCTTCTTGTAAAGCATAATATGAACCATTTAAATTTGCACCCTACTGTGAACCTTCCTGAATTTGAAAAAGATAGCAGTTATCAAAATAATTAAGGTGACATAAAAAAAAAAATCCAAATCAAGCCCCCCAGACGTATCACTCCAGTGTCAAGCAGCAAAATTTGAGGTGGAAAAATAGCAGTTCGTCTCCAAAACGGGTTGTAATTTATTCCTCACACGCGATTGGTCATAGATCGATGCGCGCTCACGGCGCTCCGAGGTGGCGCGCCCGCGCTTCTGAGCATCGTTGTGAGGGGAGGAGAGGAGAGACTGAGACAGAGCTGTATCACACCGAGTGTCCACCGAATGTTTGCCTCTTCACGCTGCCAATGAACACCCCTCACATTCCTATGTCTGCCAGTTGACATACTGAACAATAAGGACCAGGCTTCCACCCCTGCAAGGATTCAGGAGTCCTATAGCGGGCTGCGTGTTTTTCAGGTAAGCCCCCCCCCCTCTCTTTTCTCCGGTGACCGTTTTCTCTGGCTGTGTTTTCTGTGTATTTACGCGCTGTTTGAGGGAAGAAGACGATTACGGACGCGGACGTTTTGCGGCAGCTGTCCAAGGTGCTGAAACGGGCTCCTGGTGATAAAAAACACAAACTGGAATCGCTAACGGCCTCATGTTAAGAGCAGGTTACATGACTTCGCTGTTTGAATGCTATAGGCTATCTAGTGATGCACTAAACCTCGCAAGGATGCCGAGTGGGTGTCATTGGGAGGAAAGAATAATGAAGCTGCAACATGCATACGATATCTGTGTCTTCACACAAATTGTTGTATTCAATGTGGATTGTAGAGTATTTACCTCCTTTAGAGACGGTAGTTCTTCTGCATTTACACCCCTGTCATGGTCCAGGTCTTCACCTCACCTTATCTTGCCATTGCAGTCATAGGGTGCATTTATAGTGGGTGCTATGCAGGGCATGAACAATTCTGTCAACAAACACTACAATTTTCCAACCGCTTCACACATTGATAGATTTGTCTGTGGGAAAAAAGTCATGGTAGGTTTGTGAATGGTACATTTAATTTTTTTTTCAAGTTCAACTTTTGTCTCATTCTTTCAAAACTTGCACCAAACCAAAAACCATTGGCTTATTTGCATATAATCAACCAATATTTCCTCCCCCAAACAGCTCCTTTTCAAGACCTTTTGAAATGCACATGTGTTGCCAAACTGGGAGGTCTTCATGTCTGTGCTGTGTGAAAAATGCCAAAAGTGTTAAAACATGATTCAGGCCCACAAGTTATGTTAATGATCCTCCTCTTGGCAAAGGTAGGTACGGGCCACGTTCAGGCTGCATTGTTCGTCTGATGGACCAAAATATCCACTCTGTCCACAACAGGAGCACCTGACATTTCCTGTGGCAGATTTACTCACTGGATCATGGCACAGACTAACAGCAGCGGGCAGGGGACCAATGGGGTAGCGGATGAGTCCCCCAACATGATAGTGTACAGAAAGGTAAGGCAGCTTCTATTTTTAGTCTGCTTGTCTGCCAGCATGTGTGACTCTTGCATCAATTTACTTGTCAACGAGCAGTGCAAAGGAAATTGTCAGTGCAAATGGAAGGATCTTCTTTTGGTGATTTGGGATGCCATGTGTGAACATTTTGATAAGAGCATGGAGTTAACATGGGGTTTTTCTCTCACAACATACAGTATATGAGATGGAGTAATATGTTCATACACAGATTCACACACATCCTCCTATTGAGCCTCCAATTTTTCTTTTCTTTTCTTTTTTTTTGGACATTAATTGAACAGAAAAGAAGCAAAAGGGGGTTTAAGCATTGTTCATTACACTGCCAGTGGTGTATTTCTTCACTGTTAAATCTGTTGCTACATTAGCTAATTAAGAGAGAGGGAGAGTGAAATGGCCCACTGCTGAGACACCTTAATCCGGCACTGCTCTAACATTAAACAGATTAATGAGATAATAATCTGCATGGAAGATAACAGTTGTTTACTTTGAGGCTTTATGTTCAACTAGTTTCTTGTAGAAACTTTATTAATGATATACACAGACAAGGTGAATTCCTGCTTGTGTGCATTTATGTAGCGGTAATCTTTTCTTCCCTTTGGACAAAAACTGTAAAGCTAGATTTAAGATTAACCCGCCAATAAGCCATTTAGAAAATTGCTAGTACTGTCACCACGAGAGGGTCTGTTCCCCGATGGCACTTCTATCTTCTGACGGTTGGGATTTATTTTTCTGATCTGTCTTAATGTAAAGCATGCAGTGTCCATCTCTTTCAGACAAAATCAAACTTAATACTTATTTTAAACTGTATACTAGTTTAAAGTGACCAACAAAAGCTCTATATTGGCATGTAATTGCCTGTTGTAGTTCGCTTACAGATGTTCCCAGTGAAGTGAGTCTTTTACTTGTGGGGGATTCAAGCATTGAATGAATTTCTCCATTTTATTCTCTTCTCCCATCTGCAAATGCCCCTATCCAATTTGTTCCAGCTTTTGCACACCAGGAAGAGGATGAGTTTTTTACGATATCATAGATTGACACTCCTTTATGACACACACAGTGTGTTAGGCAATATTACTGCCAGTATGGTGCAAGATTTGCTAGGAGTGTCACAGTGTTTGTAGCAGAATAGAGCGCTTGCTGTTTTAGAGGTCACAAATTATGGGATCATCCCAAAGCAAGACGACAGACTCAGAGACTGAACTGCACTTGAAGTGGGCTCAATATTTAGGACAATGGATATGGATTGATGCGATTAAGCTTGTAGGTTTTTTGACACTGTAGAAGAAAATGTTATTGCACTACATTTACCATGTAGTGTATCAAAAATATATATAAAAAAAGTCTTGTAAAATCAATTGCATCCTGTGTAGGTGGCCTGAATATTGACTTCAGCTCAGTCCAAGCTATTCAGTTACATGTGACATCTTCTCTGTTGTCCTGCTATTGATCTGTAAGTCCTACATTTTTGATCATATGGTGTCATGAAGGATCTGTGGCTGTAAATGTGCACAGATTTGGCTCATCCTGTACTTTGTGTTTACTTGTCAGCTTTTATCTTGAACAAGTAAGGCTTTCACAGTTATGACATTCTACAAGTAATAAATGAGTAATAATTTACTTTTGTCCATTATTGTTATAATGTGATTCTACTAAAAACACCATCATATATACCTTATAATAATAATAATAATAATAAAAAAAGCTTGACTCTGTCCAATGATTGACCTACACTAGACTGAAAAGTCACGGTGAAGGCCGAGAGAATGAAATTACACCTCTGAAGTGAGTGTAACTCATTTTGCAATTGGAAGAGAACTGCCTGCAGACATATAGATACTGCCAGAATGAACAGGTGCCTCAAAGACTTTTCAGATGGAGATGGCTTGGCAGAGGTGTTGCAGCCCACACTGACTGGGCTGCACTATGATGAGGTGAAATCTCAAGTGAAAAACATGCTTTTATGCCCCATTTTTGCTGCTCAGACCTCTTGTACGTCAGCGTGATAAATCCACTATGAAAAAAGTTGATAGTGGAAAACTGGACACATCTACACAATATCTGAAAATGTGTGGCTACTGTATAGTAGTGGAAGTGTTATGTAATAGGGGTGGAGGGAGTTTTATGGTTGAGAACAGCAGATAGTGGTTTGATTGTCTTTCCACAGGGCCCGTAACTACATCCTTTCACTCTCTCAGTCTTTCTCTTTCTCTCTGGCCTGTCCATCTCTCCTCTCCTGTCATTAATGTCTAATGAAAATGGATGGGTGTGCTGAGGTGTTGACCTGCTTGCTGAGGAGATGTGTATAGCGATGTGTCTTCTTCAAGGACACCTGCACACAAACGCCTTCCTTTAATGCATGTATACTTGTACTAGAAATGTAAATCCACCAGTGTGCACATATTTTGAGAGATGTGTATGGACACATATGGTTGGCTTTGCGATTGATCGTGAAAATACCAGCACCCAATATGTGAATAGAACAAGTTTTCCTTTATTAATTTATCAACAAACTCTATATCATTCAGCCGTAAAGTCAATAGCACAATCATTTATTTGATGTAAGGGCTGAATCTCTGGGCATCTTCATCATTACATATCATTCAAAGCCCAACTTGATGTATTTCTGCTCACACATTAGCTCTGTTGGATGAGTGCAGACCTTCATATGTGTGTTTTTAGTCCTGCTCACATGTGTGCACCATAAATAATGCTATGGTGTGTGTGTAAGTATGTGTGTGCCGTATGTAGGGCAAATGTTGCTAAGAGAGACTTCTGAATTTTTTATGCAAGCCTAAAACAGCTCTGGTTCATCACCGCTTAGTATGAGGAAGAAACATCTCTCAGCGGCCGACACTTTGTGCGTGTCTGTGATTGTGTGGCTTTGCATGTACCGGCATATGTGTGAACAACATGCATGTAATCAGTATCATGTATCCTAAAATAATTAGATCTCATGAACTGTATATATGAAATAGTGCTTTGACTGTTTAATGATCTTGTTTTATGTCTCACAGGGGGAAATTTAGGCTATTTCCTGATTCAAATCTCTCAGTTACCTCTCCCACCATATAAAATTGAGAGCTTATTTAATTAGTGCAACAAAACTGTTGGCTGAAATGTAATAATTTAGCAAACTTTAAGTTACAACATTTTTCAGCTTTACATCTCAGAGAGGAATTAATGTCACTTTACTTCTCCACATAAAAGCCAATGTTCAGTGTAGAAAATACATTCTTACAAGACTCCATAGAAGTTTAAAAACATGATAAAGGGTGAAATATTTTTGCAGTAAATTAGTCTGAGCTTTCTCTGTTCTGTGGTATCTGACAACGGAGGTATCAACCCATTGTTGTTTACGTTTGAGCTGCTGACGGGTATCCAATAATTGTTCTTCCAGCAGCCAGTTTGGCTTCTGTCTTTGTGTCGGACAATTAATCTTTTACTGTATATTTATTTTTCTTTCTACATTATTTTTTCTACAGCTTAGTAAATGCAGCTTTGTTCCTCTTTTTATTTTCAGTCAACACAGGATAGCACTGCTGTCTATTCTGTTGTTTACAATAATATTGGTTTAGTGCACTTTCAAGTAAGTTGATATTTGTGATCATTTCTATAAATGACAGTCAGGCCAAAAAGTAATAGACTTCGCAGATTAGACTGTGGCCTATTGTTTTTGCAGATTTACAAAATTCTGGAACTAGACTAACTTTGGGTGTTTATGGCCAAACAATAACAGAATACCTCAAATATTATAATTATTGTGACTTTTACATCTCACTCTTTCAAAAACACTGATATGAAATTAGCTAGTCTCTGGGGAACAGTGGCCTCAAATTGTCACTGTTTAGTAGAATGGTGACACTGATTTAATGTTACATGAGCAAGTGCTAAATGACATGTCATGGCTGTTATTTTGGCCGGCTGTGTTTGAACATGTCCTAACATTTTATGTTATCCATGTAGCAACTACCAAAGAATCCATCATCATATTTTCCAGACCACTCTTAATTGAAATTATCCTTTGTAGATAAAAACATGCACTACCTCTTATAAATTTGGACAGACTTACCCACTGGATTTACAGGGAAAGTGTGTCCAAATGTTTGACTGCTACTGTATAATTACGATGAATTGTCTCAATAATAGTCAAAGGTCAAATCAAAAGGCTTATGAATGTCCCTTCTGTGTTTATAGCTTCAGGGATTTTGGTCCTTCACAGTTTTGAAAAAAGGTGTTAATGCTGCAGTGAGATTTGAATCATTTCCCCTTAGTGAGGCTCTGTAATGAAGTAATGAACAAACCAAAAAGACAAATAGGGCAAAGGTATTAGTGAATGCTATTGATTGGTCACTTCATTAAGTGGATGTAAACAAGAGATCATTTTGCAGAACAAGACATTCCCTCTCCTCTGTGTCACTGCAATACAGGAGAAATAGTGTATTGTTGTTAAATGATGCAGAGCTGTCATTATACTTCTGCAGTCTTCCTCAATGTTTGCAATTTACTGTTGCCTCAAATGTCTTAAATGATGAAAAGATTAGTTCTGTAAAGTTAAATCTGGCAGGTCTGTGGCTATTCAGATTGAAAAGTACTCATCTCTGATTTGTTTCTTTAAGAATGGTCGCCAAATGTTTAATGTGACAAACGAATAAATGCATCAGCTGAGAAAGTCAGCAGAGGTAATGCTCAGGTTGTTGGGTTGAACGACTTCAAATTGAGAAGAGGGCATTTTTCATTTCAGGCCTAATCTGCATCTGTTAAACAGCCCTATTACAGACTGCCCTGTTATCGATACGATTTCCCCAACCATTCAACATTGTTCGTGAGTCATGAAGCAGAGAGAACTGAATACATTTTCAGCTTTTTCTCAGTTAAGAGCCAGATTGAAGGGTTCTTGTACTGCTTGTCTCCCTCAGTGTGCAATCAGAAGATCACTAAGATTGAAAGAAAGAGAGGGATAGGAGGGTGAGGTGGGATGATCCCTAATTGCCAGATCAGAGAGAAATCTTTGTGTGTGAAGTAGGGCTCTTTGTATGTCAGCTTGCCACCCAGACAGTTTCACTTCCTGTGTATGAAAACATGCATGTTCTTTTTTTGCACACAGTTTTGAGGGGAAGCAGGGGGGTGGCAGACACAGTTGGATGGAAAATTGGTGATTTTTGTTGTATGTACTGTATGTCAAAGTAATATTTTTTTTCCTGCCTTAGCTGAGATCAGAGCCTAAACAGCTACAAACAGCATAATAATAGAGAAGTTATATTCTTCAGAAGAGCAGGATTCCTGTCATTTTAGATTTATTTTCCAGAAGTTCAACCAATAACTGGCAGCAATTATAATAATTATCAAAACCCCACTGTAGAATAAGTAGAATAAATACAAATCTAAGCAGGTTGACTGGAAATAGAAGCCAGTTTAAATACAAACGATAGTGGTACAGTAGATTAATTAGAGGATGTAGAAAAAAGATAAGTCCTAGCTCAGTTTTAAACAGTTGAGGCAAATCCTCATTACACCAAGATTCTTTACTCATGCTTTAGTTTTAAGTGCCCCAGAATCAAGGGAGGTCCTGAGCGTCAGACTTTTGTCTTTATATTATCATCATTTCAGTGTTAAATTTACTTAAGGTAGTTTTGAACATGGCTATCTGAAGAGATTAATATGGCAGTGAGTTCAAAAAGTGATTTTTGTGGGACTCAGTACATCACAGTGAAACATTATGTTGAATAATATTTGATACTAACATACTCTCTGATTGCCATGTATTATCTAAGCCAAGGGTGTCCAGCTCCAGTCCCCAAGGGCCACAATCCTGCAGGTTTTCAGTGTGCCCCTGCTCCAACACACTTGATATATATTAATGAGTAATTGTGCAGAATTTCATCGGCTGCTGGATCCATTTAATTTGAGTCAGGTGTGTTAGAGCATGGAAACAATGGCAAGCTGCAGGACAGCGGCCCTCGAGGACCAACTTTGGACACCCTGATCAGCAGACTAATGTCTGCTTCTACTGTCAGACTCCTTGAATTCACAGATCCTGGAAATATCATTTGGAATTTTAAGAGAGCTTTTTTGGTTGTTTGATCAGAAATGTGCTGAGGGCTGTCAAGAATATTTGCTGGCAGTAAATCATAGATTTCACAGAAAACTCAATGATCTCGTGCGCCAAGGGAAGATTTAAGATCAGCCTGCACTTTCTAGCTTGCACACATCCAGGTTTCACAAGGAGTCTGACAACTGCACATTGTAATGATACGCTTGAAAGAAATGAGTCATTTACAATTTGCATACCCTCTCTCTCTCTATATATATATATATATATATATATATATATATATATATATATATATGTATATACACTGCCTGGCCAAAAAAAAAGTCGCCACTTGGATTTAACTAAGCACATAGGTACGAGCCTCCTATTGGATAATTACTGCATGGGCGATTATCTTTCAGCTGGCAACAAGTTATTTAACCCCAACTGGTGCAATGAGTTGCTTCTCATTTCCTAAACAACCATGTGGAAAGACACATCCGTGGTCTTGGAAAAGATGTTAGTCTGTCTGAGAAGGGTCAAATCATTGGCATCAAGAGGTGAAAACATCTAAGGAGATGCAGAAACTACTAAAACTGGGTTCAGAACAGTCCAACGCATTATGAAAAACTGGAAGGATAGTGGACCATCGTCTTCCCGGAAGAAATGTGGCCGGATGAAGATGAAGTGATGCAGCATCATGCCTAGTGCCTACTATATGAGCCTGTGGGGGCAGTGTGATGATCTGGGGTTGCTGCAGTTGCTCAGGTCCAGGTTCAGCAACAGTATGAGCTCAGATAATGAGGTCAGCTGATACCTGAATATACTGAATGAGCAGGTTATTCCATCAATGGATGTTTCTTTCCTGATGGCACGGCCATATTCCAAGATGACCGTGCCAGAATTTATCGGGCTCAGATTGTGAAAGATGGTTCAGGGATCATCAGACACCATTTTCACACATGGATTGGCCACCACAGAGTCCAGACCTGAACCCCATTGAGAATCTTTGGGATGTGCTGTGGTCAGACTCTACAATCATCATCAAGATCTTGGTGAAAAATTGATGCAACAGGATGCAAATAAATCTGGTGACATTGCAGAAGCTTCTGGAAACACAGCGAATGCTGCCACAATCAAAGCTAAAGGCGGTCCAACGAAATGTTAAATGTTTGACCTTTTTTTTGTTGGCCGGGCAGTGTATATATATATATATATATACACACACACAGATATTATACTGTATACAGCTTATGCAAAAGGCATGCTCACAGTTTCAGATGCTGCATGTCACCAGTTGCTGTAAATTCACACAATATTTTTTGCAAACATAATTAGTCTATATTTTCACTGCAGAGTTGATTCGTTTTCATCTGTGAAAAAAATGGACAATGGCATGCTCTTACCATTTTATAAGAGACAGGAACTCACTGTGTGGGGAGTGCTAAGGGGATTTCTTTAAAACTAATGATGGCAAATAAATACCATGTGTGGCTGGAGGCTTTATTTAGATAGATCATTCCTCCCAGTTCCAGTTTTGGCCTTTGAGGCATTACAAAATGCCATTGAAAAAATACAGAAGGGCACATAAGGATATACAAAGTAGGTAACTATTCAAAGGGAAGTTCTAGATGTTATTTTATGTCTTACTACATTTAAAAAAAAATCTTTTTCGATGGATTGTGTTAATTTTTTAATGATTTGCAAAAAATAATTGTCTAAATACAGCAAGGGATTATGGGCTGGGAGCCAGATTCATTAGACATACAATTTGCCATCCTTCATGGAGAAATATTTTTAACTTGTAAGCTATTAGAACCCCATTTCTAGAAAATTTGGGAACATTTTGTAAATGTAAATAATAATGGAACACAATGATCCTTAATTTGAACGTAATGGATAATGGTTTGAGAACAGTATGTCATTAAAAAAAAAAACTTTTTAAGGTAATAGTTCATTTTAAATGTAATATCAGTGAATTTTGTCAAGATGGGACAATGGCAATGACAAGTTGATTAAGAGGAAATGGATAAATCTGTGATAGTACGGAGATGCATCAGTGCACATGTTAGAGGTGACTTGCACGTCTGTGAGGCATAATTAATGCTAAATGGTTTCCTTGCTGTTCAGACCTGTCAGCCATTTATTACATTTGACAGATTATGAAATAAAATGTGCAACAAAGGAGCAGCAGAAATCTTACAACAAGCTTGAATGGACAAACATTTCTTATTTTCTGAATCCTCAAATGCTCTCTGAGCTTTATTACAAGAAGATGTGATGAAACATAGTGGTGAACATGTTGCTATCCCAACTTTCTGGGACATGTTCATGGCACACTTTGGGAATGTTTAACTTTTGTGCTGTGTTAGACCTTAGATCTGTTTCATATGAAATCAGAGCTGTTCTAGTTGAACTTCATATGTAGAAGCAGACTGGTGTCTTTAAGTAGGGTTCAATGCAGATAACATTGCCTAGAGCCCAGGGTGGATCAAAGGCTGATATACCCTGTATCTCCACCCCAAAATTAACTGTTTTCTGGTTTGGCATTAAATGTTGCATAAAGAATGGTTAGAATTATAGGCTACAAAGCTGGGTTCTTGGCAAAAGTTAGTTTTATTCATAAAATAGAAATATACTGTACATGACTAGATAACAAGCTTTCTTAGCATCACTGGAAAGAAAGTGAACAGATACTTCGGCCTCTCTTGCTTTAAGCTATCCCAGCTATACATGTCTGCCACAGCTGGAGTCTTTGGGCCTGTCTGTCAGGGTTATATAACGGAGTAAGAAAGCTTGAGTGTTAAGATAGAGGCTGACTCAGCCATAGCCTCTGTCTAGTCTTTTAATTCCAGCTCAACATGTAGAAAAAGACTACAGGAGTGCCCTGAGTTGTGATGGCATGCTCTCCAAGTTCTTGTGTGGTGGTCTTAATGAGACTAGAGATGCTAAATTTAACAACAACAACAACAAAACCCCCCAAAAAGCACCACCAACAACAAAACAAAAACATAAGGGTAGCATGCAGTGTAAGAAAAAGGACAGGGTAGCAGTTTCATCTGAATACTCAGCTGCTTTTCTCTGTTCACATGACGTGCCTGAAACATCTTGCATGTGTCCTTGTTCTCTCCTTCTTTATAACTTTGTCCCCACTCTTCCATTTTCTCCAAACGCCATCTGCATCTAAACAGTACCCATGCAGTTTCTACTTTTAACACATTCCCCAGTCATTTCTTGTGAAGTCTTTCTCCTTCCCACACACTGTCTACAATGTATGAATTCCCACTTTCCTGCTTGTCTCTACATCCTGATGTTTTAGGTGTTGTGCCTGTTTTTGTAAAAATTTGGTGTCCAGCTCGATTCTCATGTTGCACTTTCATCCCTTTTAAATAAATCATCTTCAAGTTACATTAAGTGATTAAATTAAATTTCCTGTTCTTTCTTTCAAATGGCACATGTAGACTGTAAAATGGCCATATTAGTACCCTTTTTCGTAAGGCAGAGACAGTATTTTGATTTGAGGAATTAGTTTTAACAAAAGGACGGAGGTGAACTGTGACTCTGCCAGCAAATTTTCCTTAACTGCTTATCTCAAGCTGATAATTAAATTTACTTTAAGTGTTCTGCCAAAGGATAAACAAACATAGTAATATTCTATTCACTGTAACAACTATTAAGCCTTTCGTACTGACCTCAAATTGATGCCAAAAGCTAAATCCATATTTACACGTCAAGTCTTTTAAAGTAAACAGAAATTGAATATTTTATCTTCAGACATTACTTCACTTCTTTACTGTATAATTTGGCAGTTTGAAGCAAGAAGTTGTCTTTCTGTAAAGTGTCTCTCGAGAGTCCTCCGTCTCTGTCTCTGAGTGGTGACGTCTCAACTTTTTCATCCCAGTTTCTGTCTGTCTCTTACTCTGGTGTCCACACTTTGCCCTCGCACTTCTCTCTCTTTTATTCCTCTCTACACTCTTTTTCTTTCCCCTCCTATTTCCATGGCCTCTTTTGTTCAGTTCAGGTCTTTGATGTTTTTCAAATACTCGCAAGATCACACTAACTTTCTCTCTTTGTCTGTCTCGTGCTGCCCCTGATGCACATACTGTATGCACTCTCACTGCCCCCCTTCTGCCAGAGAAGCAACCATCCACCTCTGTCTCTCTGTCCCCTCCTCTCACATCGCTCGCCTCTCTTTGAAGTCATCAGAGCTCGATGCCACTCCAGTCAGCTTTTATCCTCACATAGAAAAAAAAAAAAAAAAGAAAAAGAGGAATGTATTTAGACCCTGCCGGAGCACAGTCATCTCCCCTTCTGTGTGAAATGATTCACTTGTGACTCACAGCTTTATTGGGAACTCACTCTAAACAAACAACCATTGGATATGGCATTTTCCATCCAAATTAACTGTAACTGTAACTGAGAACGCTGGCCTGATTGTCCCCCTGCAGCTCAGCCCTCTCCACAATGAGGTGTTGTTCTCCCAGAAGCAATCATGTCTTCATGATTAGCCTGCCATCACTGAGAGCCAATGCACAAATCCAATACTGCCAAAATAATAAAAGTCAAACAGCATTTGTTCCAAAGGGCACATTTTAATATGTTTGAGACGTACATTTTCATTTCCCAAACAGACAGACTCACCTCTTTTTCTAAAATTGTACACATCTGAGCTAATCAGACTTGCAGGTATGCAGGCTGATGTCTGCTGAGCAGCTTCTACTTGCAGCTTACAGAGGCTCGCTTGCAGTTTCACACTATTAGTGCTGCTTAGCTGCCATGCAGTCACATTATTGTATAAACATCAGGTGCCATCTTAACTCAGTTAGCTGCTTCCTCTTTTTGTGACTATTAGTTTTTAGTGCTGCAAGGTAATGTTTTACATTTATAGATCTAATACCGTACCGTACCGTCTTCTTCCGCTTATCCATGTAGATCTAATATTTTGTGCTTAAAAAATACTATGTGTGGGCATAGCGCATGCATGTCTTTATGCAGACACAGAAAACCACAAAGTTGTTACTTAGGATGTACACTGTAAACAAAGAAAGAATGTAAGGAATTGCAGATCATATTTAAAATCAAACACAGAAGGATACCAAAAACTGGAATTGGATCCTCTCCCCATACACACACGTTTTAAAAAGTGTCAAGAAGGTCCCAAATGCCTTTTTTAAAATCTGGGGGGACCTGGTTTTCCAAACCGCACCCCCCAGACTCTGGAACAGCTTAACCCTTCACGTGATGGACTCCGTGGAATCTTTTAAAAAATAGATGAAGACTATTATATTTAGGAAAGTTTTTAGTTTATTTGATTTTGACTAATTGTTAATTTATTTTACGCAATTATGTTGTATTATTGCATCACTTTAATGTACAGCACTTTGTGATTTTTATGTGTGAAAAATGCTTTAAAAATAAGTTATACTTTACTTTCTTACTAAAAACTGTTTCTTATTTTAATTTAATTAATCTGAAAGCGAGCACTCAGCAGCCTGTATTATTTGCAGCACTTGGAGGTGTACTTGAAACAATTACGTCAGCTGCAAAGTAGGAGGTAAGTTTATATCTGTGTGGAGGAAAATTGGCCCCATTTAATTAATTCCTACAATGACTTTCTTGCTCATGCAGCTGTACAAACAAGTTGATCAGTCACAGCTTTCCTGATATAGTTGATGATATAAATGCACATTAATTTACATATTTCAACTCATTATCACTGGATGCACCATGTTTTCCCTTTCAGACTTGGACTTCTTACCACTCTTATTTTTTATCTATGGTAATGATCATAAGAGGAAAGAGCAATTATTATTGTTGAGTCTTTCAGAAAAAAAAAACAAGCTTTGTTTTTTTAAAGATCTAAAGCAGCTTGCATGTTTTTAGCCATTCTGACAGACAGAAAAGATAATAAGAGTCGTTTAAAGGCTGAAACATATGGGGATATATCAAATGTAGATGAAGTTCTTAATATCTTCTGTCAACTACTTTTCACAACCAAATATATGAAAAATCAATTACAATTTTTAGAAATGACCTAAATTGGAATTTAGTGCAAGTTAACAGATGATACACTTCATAACCCCTGAGTGCTTGTTGATTATTGTCAGCACCAGGTACAGGTAGAAGCCACATAAAGCTGCTTGAAGTTTGTCTTTTCAGGCAAAACATGGCCTGCAGCCAAAACAAAGCCACTGACCTCCCACTTTCATTAGAAAGCTTCAACTTGGTAACCATGATTTTCATTGGCTAACTGACTCTTGACATTGTCACATCTATTAATTGAGGGATGGCATTCCTGTGGACAAGCTGTGAACTGGTTGTGCGTTCTCCTGCCCTCTGGTTCTGTTGTGGTAAAAGCTTGTGGCTGCTCTGATCAGATCCCCATGACAACCACGCCAGCAGTCCATCAGATGCATTTATCTCAAAACTCTTCCACTACGTATCCAGAACCCCTTTAGCTAGCAAAGTGACAGAACATGATTGATATATGGATGCATGTTTGTTTCTGGCTTTTGTTTGAGAGAGCAAATGTCTAAACACTTTAAAAGAGTGCTGCTCAGCCCTAAAACCCAACAGTAGTGTCTGATTTTACACATCTTTTACCCTCAACTTTCACTCAAGATAACATCTGTAAAAGGCTGGGAGGCTTACAGTATAACTACACTCATGCAAGGAATACTTTGGATTTTAATTCTTAATTCTTAGGTTTTGTTGACATTCATAATCACTTCAAGCACTGCCGTAGATTTGGTGGCAGCTGTCAAAAAACTTACAATTTAGTCAGTTCCTAAAGTGGCCTTGTCATCAGAGTATACTTGCAGATGCAGATGGTTTCTTTATACATTATTAGAGGGGTAATTATCCAATACTCATGCTAATATAACTGCAATTGTTAAGCATAAAAAACTCTTTTCTGCTAATTCTATTGTGCGATTGAAGTACTGTGTTTTGTCCTTTTTTCATACAGATATTTTAACATTTCCTTGATTTAGAATAAAAGATCTGATTTCTTTGTCCCTTGCTGACAAACAGAACACATTGTTCACCGGATTCAGACTTTTCTTAGCAGGGCCTAAAAATTGGTGACTGCACATTCTTAACAGTGTTTCTCATCTTCCAATAAAGCCTCATAACAGAGGAACAATATGTGAGAACAAAATATTCCTTTGCTGGACAAAAGATAAACTTTGCTATCTCATCTTGGGCACAGTGAAAATTGAAAAAGCCGTTTTCGCTCTGTCTCCCTCTCTCTCTTTGCAGTGTATTTAAATATGGTGGGAAGTGTCCTGTTCTGCAAAGTACTGAGTTGATTTGTTGGCATTTGCTTTCCCTGCCTGTGTCAGCAGAGCTCTGTGTATACATGAAGTAGGCAGTATTGGGGCAAGTGACAGGACATGTCAATGTGAAGACAACATTTCTTGTCATTTATGAATTAGTAAATCCTGAAAGTATTAATCGAGACAGTTTATTTCCTATTGTGCTCACATTTGCAACAATCCAATCTTTAAAATCGTATCTAGTTGATAACCTTGTGGTTCTTTCCATAAAGGTTTAACAACATATCTGCAGCTTTCTAACTGTAGCATCACTGCAATAATGTTTGTTTGAATCCCTCCACATGTCAGTCGTTTTGAATATTCAACGAAGCATATTGTCCATCATCTTTATCACTTTGAGGTTTTGGTGTCACTTGCATCAAGCAGTCTGCCCTAATCAGTTTACTGTCTATCCTGACTGATGTGTCCTCTGAGGTGTGCATGTGTGCTTGTCCTGTCGGACATCCAGTCCTTGTCTCAGTTCTGCAGACAGGAGAAGTCAGAAGAATGTCAGCCTGCCAGTATCCAGCTGCTTCTCTTATTGGTATTCTGGGCACATAGAGCTGTCCTGAGTGTCTGTTGCACGTGCCAAGGAGGAATGTGGGAAATGAGGGGATGGTGTGAGGATGAGGAGAAGAGTGAGCCCCCTCTCTCTTATGTTATCTGGACCTAAAATTAGACAGCATCCTCCCTTCTTTTCTATTCCCAGTGCATCTTTGTTTCCTTACCCTGCTTCCCTCCATATTTCTTCTTAGTTTTTCTCTCATCCTTTTCCTCCACGTCGCTCTGTCTGGTCTATGTAAACGTGCTTGCTGGTACCCTAAGATAAGCCTCCTGAAGTGTAATGCCAGAGAGTTCTTTCTTAACAGTGCTATATTCCTATTGTGAGTTTGCAGTGATAAAGCACCAAAAATAAATACATTATCATCATCACAGCTGCATTTTTCTTTAGCTTATTATTGTTTTATGGAGTTATTTGTAAATAAATTATCACCAGATGGTACCAAGTGAGCTGTGTACAGTCTTCTCTGTAATCTTGACTCCACAATCAACCAGATGAACGGCTGAGTTTATTTTTTGTCGTGTAAAACTTTTGCAAAATACATCTGATGTGAATTTTTTCTTTCTTTATCTACTAATTTATGATAGTATGCTGTTTGAGTGATGAAATCATGGTGGGTGGGCAGGAGGGACATGGGCTTTCAGAGGATTATGGAGCACATGGCTAACCTTGGCTTAGTCATCGCGCCCACTGCCCGCCCACCAAGAAGAGAGTGAGAGAGGGACAGTGAGATTAAGAGTATGCGATAGAGGCAGGAAGGCCTCACCCTTCCAACATTTGCCCCAAAACTCCCAGGATATGTCGATAGTGCTATATTTAGAGATTAACAGTCTAAAAACAACGTCAACCATTAAAAAGTAGGGCTGTCAATGAATATTCTAAATTCAAATATTAACAATATGGAGGAAATCTGGAAGGACTGTCACATTCCTGGTTGTATGAACAGCAGTGGAAAACTTTAATTGTGGTAATAAGTGAATAAGAAGATCACAGACATTTATTTCATAAAGATTTCTGCTGTTTGTGACAAAAGTGGACAATGCTGCTGCTCAGTCCACTGATGTCAGTGTGTTCATATCGGGAATATCGGACACACAGAACAGAGGAGGAATAACTTGCTGCCACGGTGGAGAAAACACTGGATTTAATCCCCAACAACAAAAACACGATAAATTATGGTGAACACTCATTAATCTGACACTTTATTTCACGTATCTATGCTAGCTAATGCTAACAGAGACAGCTGTGGTGTTAATGACTAATCTGGGAGATATTGTAAAATATAATGTTATTTGCTCTGATCAGGGCAACGTTGGGACCAGAAAATAAAAACAGTTCAGTCGCAAACGCAAATGGATCAGGAAGACGGTGTCCTGCAGCCTTTAGTTTCATCTGCAGGACATGTGAAGGCTACGTGGTCTGTAGCTGCAGTCCTTAAACAATACCAAAAGCCAAATATGATAAAATAGAAAATTAACGACCTTTGAAAGAGTTTAGTTTTTTAAACTTTGATAAGTAATCACGAGATGTGCATTTTATAGTCATTAAAGCCAGTTTCTGGAGATGAATAATAGTTTAAATTAATTCTCTGATGTAAAAATAAATAAAAAAATAAATTAAAAAATGCAAGAATACTTGAGAGATATCCGGATAACAAACCTATAGGTTATCGTTAACTTAGACGACTGTCCAATGTTGTAAATTCAGATATTCACTTTGCTTTCTATGTTGGCAGATATGAGGAGGTAACTGGGACTCGTTCTCCAAGCGGCACCGTAAGATGGCTCAACATAAAACTCTCGTCAGATTAGTCTGTACAAATAGTTATTTCTTGTATTAGTTTGTCCTCCCATTGGCACATTGCTTAAATGGATATTCAAATTTATTCAAATTATGTGTTCATTTTAGAGCAAATATTCGAACGTCATTTTGAAGCAATTTTGACAGCCCTATTAAAAAGTAAAAATGAAGAAGGTCATGTTCCTTGAGTGACAGCTCCAAAATCATGTAAAAAAAAAAGAAATACTACAGAAATACTATATTGCGAATAGGTGTGTTTTAGCATGAAATAGCCTACTAAATTCTGGGTCTATTACATGTATGCTAAGCAAGTAAAAATAAGGTTTGAAGTATTATAGTAGAGTCGTGTCCCCCTTTGCAGGCTTCCATTGATACTAAAATGTGTTTCTACAATGATGCTGGTTTGTTTTATTTAGGTCAAGATTATGGCACTCCATTTTAAGCACATTGTAAGTCAATTTTACATTCGTAACGTTTTGATTTTTTTATCAAGGCATCATATTTGCAGATAAGACACAAGTGCTGTCATGACTGAAAACTTGTTATTAGGCCTACTGACATTGACCGGGTCTCCCAGTTGACAATGTTCTAAGACTTAAGATCAACCTCAAGATGATCATGTCAAAGACGGTCACTAAAGATATGACTCTTCCCCAGATGCCTTCCTGGCATAGGCGCCGATTTACATTTCTACCGATGGGTGCTGTGAGTGAAGGCCATACAAGACAACAAGATATATTCAGCTAAATTAATATCCCATTATTAGTGGAATTTGTGGCTCATTATTTTGTTAAATGAATTAATGAACTTACCTCAAAATTAACAAATACAACATCCATTTAAAAAATAATTTGAAGAAATTAAAATTGGGAATAAAACTAATACAGTTCACTGCTGCTGGTGTACAAATGGTCAAGTTGTATTTAACAGGTGCATTAAATCAGCACTTAATGCAAGTATATGTACCTGCATTAATTACTGATTTAATCCACCTGTTAATGGCTTTGTTTCCCAGACGCAGTTAAGAAGTGTTAGCTCTAAGACCTTCTTAAGAACGTTCATTTGGCTCCTTCTTAAGAAGAAAGTGTTCCCCAGATTTGTGCTTAGCGTTTAGAAGATCTCAGCAAAGAAGAATCTGTAAGAACACTCTGAACCAGTCTTTCAACCCCTCTTAGCTGGCGATTGCACATACTGTAAGTTTAGCCATGATGGGTAAAAAAAGAAGTAAATATGCATAGTTTGGAGTTGTGAAACAGCACAAAAATATAAATATATATTGATCTGTTTAATATTTAGCCTAGGGCTTGTATTCAAACAGTGACAAAATCTAATGAATTTATTTATTTTGATAAACACGCGTTGCTGCCGAAGATAACAATAAACACTTCTTATGACTGCTCTAAGTGCCCCTCAATCTTCTGCAGCACGTGCAGCTTTTCCTTTTCGAGTGCGATTAGCGCCTCACCGCAGGTGCAGACCACAAGTGTGGCCACACCGAATGTGGATGAAGGATCCGCCTCTGTGTGTAGGGGTTGGGGTGATGCCGGGTTCCCTCTCTGGCTGAAGGATGTTGGAGCCTGCCAGAGTTGCCGGACTCACCACATCTCAGATGGCCCCTCATTGCTGATGGCCGGCGACAGACCCTCATCCGCCATCACATCCATTATTTATTTTGTTGGAAAATGGAGAGAGAAAAAAACGTTTATTGCCACGGCAAAATATGATCCCCAATATTAACATTGTTCTGCGTCATCTGTAATGAAGAGAGGTTGATCAGCAAATGGTCCCTTTTTTTCAGGGAAAAAAAACGATTTTAATTCACAACATGAGTGTTCATACACTTGAAAAAAATGCATATAATAAATGGGTTACATCAATGAAATGCAGGTGTTTCATCATATTTATACAGAAATGCTGCATTTTTCAGCTCTGTCGGTGGAGTATAAATACAAACTTTATTGGACATTCGTTTTTAGAAAATCTTCAAGTGTTTCCATTAACAGTCTTTAATATTCAGGATTCTTTCTTAGTTGGGTGAGTTCTGCTCAGACAAGACCATTGTCTTTCAGTACACCATGAATGGATACTAGTACACCAGTTGTGCGTTCATGCAGAAAACCATGCAGTCGAAATCACAAGTGTAATCACTGAAGTTAATTTGGGATTGAACTCTCATTGCACTACTCACTGGAGTCCTTTATCTTGGAGGGGTTATCAAGCTAGCCTGTCAGAGATCTTGTCGACATTGAGACGTTTTGGAAATGCTGTTAGCAAATAGTCACTTATGTTCACATTACAGAAACAAAGAGCACTATTTTTGATCTCTTTGACAGTTAAGATTAGGGTCTGCAGCTGGTAAATCCTCTGCTGTTCTAGTGTTTGCTGCTGGACAGGCACGTGAAGCACATACACAAGAATAATTTGAAAGCCATAAGACAAACTCTGTGCTGAAGAGAAGGCGAAAATCTCAACAAAGTCTTCAGATCAATGATTCTCTGAGATTTCTGCTTATGTTCACCCTTAACATGAGCGAAAGAGTGAAAAAAACATCTAGGGCCTCATTTATAAAACATGGTTGAGGATCCACACTAAAAAAGTGCATGGCATGCAACAGCTAAAAATGGTGAGTGCTAACAGATAATCAGATTTATGAAACTGTATGCACACCCACTACAAGGCAACGTTCTTTTTATAAACCACAGTCCACCTGGAAATGTGCACACATGCATCACCCTCGTAAAGTGCCCCCTACACACCCACATTCAACCAGAAAACCCGAAATGTTCAACGCAAAGCATATCATGAATTTTAATGCGCTGAAATTACCCTGCTTAGTAGTTGTTTGTGGGTCAGGTGGAGTGAAGATGTACCAGTTGAGGTGACTAATAGAGTATATGTGGAAGTTACTGTACTTTAAGGTCTCCAGTGGGCTGTTGTGCATCTGGCAATGCAGTTACACTGAGATGTTATCAGGATTTTTATATATATATTAAATATCATCAAATGTTAATCCTCTAAAATGTAATCTCAGATTTATATAACCAGGACTCTAAATTGACACCCACCAAATGCGGGTTGAATATGAATTTGGTGGGAAGAAATAAAGACTTGTCACTTTGGCTGGTGACAAATGAAACAAGTTGCATGCTTTTCTTTTTATTTTATTACTCAACCACCGCTACAAAGATGTATCCACCTTATCCCTAGCCCCCATGAGCCCTTGCGTGAAATATGAGCTTTTTAGATAAACTATGTGGGAACATCAGCTGTCTCAGCGCAGACAGGACAATGTTAAAATCCCTCTGCAACACAGGGGGAGGAATATTATGAAAATCTGTCCAAAAATAACATACAGTTACTTTCTTAGCTGTCGCTTCTGTCTGTGAAGCAATGAACAACCTTAAAAGCTCTGAGGCTTATCAGCACCGACATTAGAAATATTATTTATCTCTCGCATACTTCCACGTTTAGGCTATTCCACTACATACAGTATTTTGAATGAGTTGGACACGTTCACTGCAATACATTTTTTATGGCTCTGTCTGTTGCCAGGTTCGATCTGGCTTCAGGGAATCAAGGGATCAAGCTGTCTACAAGAAGACCATGTGCACATCCATAACCCTCATTCTGCCAACGGCCTGCACCCATGTTCCGAAAAACAGCTTCTGTCACCAAGATAATGCCAAATTGGGATTTCTAAAATTGCACCTGTAATAACTGTTTGTGGACACCCGATGGCAAAAACTACTGAATGTGAGTGTTAAAAGATATCAGAAAATTCATAAATGAGGAGGATAAAGAGTTTAGAAGAGTTTAGACCATTTTCCAAGTAGAAACATTTAACCATCCTGAAAGCAGTAGCAGCCTGTGTGCAACCAGTCCGAAAACCGCCACAAACAGTGGGTAGCTATGTCCTCAATCGGACAATGTTAAAGTGCTGTGAACTTTCTGAATGCAGTAGCATGTTTTATAAACCATTCCGAAAGATGCAACAATGTGTATTTATTCTTAAAGTGGTAGCAGCGGGTGTGACGACTCAAAAATGGCTGTTGTGACCATGGCCACAAAATAATCTCTGTGCTATTAAATGTGCTCATTTGCCACCACGTGGTCAGGAGCATGTGCTGCAATCCATCAAAATGACTGACGGCCGTAAGATTTTTTCATCAGTGTTTTAAAAAACTGGTCAATGACAGAAAATAATCAGTTAATGCGACCCCTGGTGCTCAGTGTTTTGTGCTCTAATCACTTTTGTTTTTACAGAAGAAATGCTTATATGTGGCCTACTGGCCTTTACAGGTAGTTGCCATAAGTTGAGGATGAACAAAAATGCCTTAACATAAAAATAAGACCTATTTAGTGTAAACACTGGTCAGGGAATAAGCTTGGAGGGGAATGGACATCATTGATTTTGTTTTTATGTATATTCCTGTTCATGTACTGCTGCTACAGCTAAAATAATTTGCACACGAAACTCGCCGCCACACGAAAGCAGAGGCCTAAAGGTGCGATTTAAGCCGGATTTCACTCACACAAGTCCAGCGTTTACTTTCAGGGGGAAAATTCTGGATTTTACCTTTAACTACTTGCAATACTTACAGTAAATAAGTACAAAAAAATGTTATATACTTCAATATTTCCAATCAAGTGTGGCGCTTCAACAATACTTAAACTTCTACTCAAGTCACTTATTTTATAAAGTACTTGTACTTTTACTTAAGTCATAGTGGAGCGTGCTCATGGGAAATTAATTATTATTACTAAAAGAAATTGTCTGGTGGATATTCCATTTAGCTGGAAACTTTACAATTCTATTAGCCACATTAGCTAGTGAGCAGAAGAGTTAATTCAGAGCCCTGACTAATGATAGTCAGATGAATATTGGGAGAAAGAAAGAACTTGTTAAAATTGGGTAAAGGCAAAAAATAAAACAATAAAACAAAACCTCTCCTGAATCCTGCCAGCTCCCACATTCTACCATCATCCAGCATTTCGACAGCTGTAATTTCTGACCTCTAGTGTCAGTAGCAGCAGTTCAGTGCTCGAGTCGGTGCTCCAGGGTTGAGAAACATGGCAGAGAAACAGTGTTGGTGAAATATGGGGCAATATTTGGCAAGAGATCTGAGTTGGTGTCTACAGTTTGGACTGTAGCATGCTTTTGAAATGAGGTGGTTGTACAATAACAGTGTAAGTCGAAAGCCTGCAAGTAGCTCGTAATGAGGAGAGAAATGTGTTAACCTTTATTTATTAAAATCTAGCCTCAGTCGCCAACTTCACAATCTTCAAAACAACTGTAGAAATGCCCAGTTTCCATACAACTGCATGTGTTCTCCTGTATATGCCAACTTTTACTTTCTCCAAGAACTGTTTATATGCTTGTGGATTATTGCAGTTCCAGAATAGCATCCCAAACTGCTTTTGCAGACTTTTACCTTTTTAATTAATTATGATGAAAAAATAAAAATAAAAAAAAACTGGAGGAAACAGAAAACTGCTCTTCCTGTTCAAAGCTGCAATTAAGTTTCAAAATGGTCGAAGAAAAAATTATTTGATGTTATGATTAAAGGCTTGTTTCATCCTGAGTCGACTGCACTGATGGTAACATTAAAAGTTATTATAAAATGTCTTCACACTTGGCTTTAATCTGCTCTGGAATTTAAAATTGTATTACAGCCCTTCAGAAATGGTATGATTCTCCAAAATGTGCTGTGGTTGCATAAAGCATGAGATGGCAGAAATCTACTGGCTGGCAAAATTGGAACAGAACTGCATTAACCACAGCAATGTCAAATGAGGATAAATGCCAGTTTTTTTTTGTTTTTTTTTTCAGGGAAAAGGCATATCTGGCTTGATATCTCTCATCCATGATTCAACGCTTGTTTCTTACTCTAGTAACAGACTGTCTCTTGGGAATGGAGCTGTTTTGGAGTCAAGGGAAATACTGAACATCCTTCTGAAGCCATACGCAAGGGATGTTGATTCTCTGGGGATGTGAGGAGGAAAGAGGCTGTGGGTTGTAAAAAGCTGTTTAAGTTGATGGAAGAAACAACAGCAAAGAAGGGCGTTGTGGATGCGAGGACCTCCAACCATCTGAAGCATTTAAATTAAATAGTGATAATACCATCTGCCCATTAAAAAAGATGACAAAACCACAATTGCTGCTCGTGTTGCTGTGTAGTGGTTTATTTTACCAATGAGTTTGATTATTAGAAACAAAAGAGGATAGTAATATCATAAAACATAACTGATGACAATGGAAGATTTTTTTTTTCAAATCATATTTGACCCCCCCTGCCCCTTTTTTTAAACTATTTGTTTCCTCTCTCAATTGGGTGGTATTTTTCCCCACAAAGTCCTTCTACTCCTCCCTCTGAGGCCCTTTCGGGGTTAACTATGAACACATTAAACATCTCCAAAAGCAAATTTTAGGACCGAGCCATGAAATACCATAACCCGTGCAAGGATGTGCTCATAAAGACACCATTATGGGTGAAAACAGTCTCTGATCACACAAACTGTGGTGTCAACACTGCTCTTTAACTTCCACTTTAATTGCTGCGGACATAATGTTGAGGGCTAGTTGCTTCCTTTGTCCACTCTGACTCAGATTTTAGAGGACATAATCTAAACCTCTAACAGCGATAAAATAGGTCAAGAACATAGTACATCATTGAAATGGCAGTGGTCTTTTATTCATGAATTACACAGTCAAGTGATTTTAACCAAAGTGGTTTGCATGTGTTGTGAGGAGCAAATATGGAACAACACCGAGCTCAGCGCCTCGCATGAGGACATGAGGTGGCCAATATCATTGGACCTAGATTCATTTTTGGTAGTATTGCAAAAATTTTTACACATTACTGTATGCACATTATCATCCACCAATCTCTTCAGCAACTTCTCCTCTTCCTCAAAATGACAAAATATAAGCGATTCAATCTTAGAGTTACCTGCATATATATTGGAATTGGTTGATAGTGGTATCAGAAAGTAAGAGTTGACAAAATCAGTATATCGGATAAAGTAAACAGGCTAATATGAAACATCCCTACTAAGGACACTTGGACATGTAAAATGGAAACGGTATGGATATAGATCACAGCTCATTGTTCTGAGCCACAAATACCAGTAGTTCTTTTTTTTAAAGGGATATTGTGTGAGTTCTCCTGTTATCTATTCACAAAAATTGATTATTTCGTTCAAAAGTGTTTTTCCATTAATCAGTAATCACTCCCATCAACAAACTGAAGTGTTCCTGTAAGCTCTTGCCGTTCGTATCATTCATATATACATCGAACGGGTTGGCTCGGTGGTGGCTTCCATGTCGTATCGCCATGTTTTTACATTCAGTAGAAGCGTGACTATAGGAGTAAGTAAGTTTCAGGTATCTGACGTGTTTTAGCCTGTTGCTGGATGTTTCCCCCTTGACCAGGATGTTGTTCCTACATTGTGGGTTTGATCAATACATTTAATTTGAACAGGATAGCAGATACTGGATCTGATCAGGGTAGCAGCTACTGGACTGAGAAACTGGCAGAGGACCGTGTTATATTTGTCTCTGATTGTCAAATTGGCAACCAACGTGACTTACTAGTGTTTATCTGGTGTTTTTGTTAAGCCTTTAGCGACACACAGCTACCTTACTCCATGTGAAAACAGTAGCTTTTACTTGATATTATACTGCTGTCTTGTAGATAACTACTACTGCTGTCTTGTAGCTACCTACTGTGCTCGGTGGCGCTAGCGTCTTACCACGGAATAAAAAAATTTGTCCAGCTCCGTGTTCAGCCTCATGCAGCTGCGAGTGAGGTCTTCCACGCTGTTTAATCAATCTTTCACGCCATTTAATCCATATTCCACGCTGTTTAGTCCATATTCCACACCGTTTATCCATATTCCACGTCTCTCCGCTTGTGTTTTTTTGGTTTTGAGAAAGCAAAAAATACAACATCACCCAAACGTTCTGGATATCTGTCATCAAACTTGAGAATCCTGTCTATGCACCGTCTATGGAAGTGAAGTTTGCCAGAAACTCCTTTCCTTAGTTACGGTTGCTAACGTATGATTGGTCAGCAGCAGTTCTGGGGTGGGGCTAGCGAAGGGTCAATTGCTGTTACAAACATGCTGTGAGGCAGAATTAGCATCCAGGGCAGCCAACAGAGGACTTCAGAGGTGTCTATTCCTGCAGGAATGGACTGCTTTTGGAACACTAACCTACATTATTAAAAATGCCATTAAGAATTAACCCATAAGCTGTTGTTTTTTAATTCAAATTCAATTTTGTTGCAATTAACAGAGTAAAAAAACATAACAAAGACATGCTTAGCCAGTGAAAATGTAGTGTTTCCAAACTGAAAATAGAAAATAAATTAAAAATAGAAAGGTGTTGCCGATTGAGGTTGAAACAAAAATACACTGAAAATTTAACTTGGCTAAAGATACTTGCAGTTCCCACCTATTCTGCAGGTTGAAGCTTACTTTTCACATTTTCTTTTGACCAGTACATGTTTGGGATGACTTCTTCAGAAAGATGTTTACGAGAAACCAACATAGTCCAGTTTTGTTACTTTCATTAGCTACCTGAAGCCCCTGCTTTTGACAGTGTAACACGAGCCTATATCCTTGCAAATGAAGGCTGAATCGCTTCAGTAATTTTGAGAGAACCTGCAGAGTTGACTGGTAGTTGGAGCATTTGCTTGAGTTTCATCTGCTGTGGCCCAGTGGAGGGCTTAGGAGATTTTGTAACACGTAGTTCGTCAGGTTTGTTGTATTTCCTGTTTGCCCTCTCTGAATTCGAAATGGTGCCAGCAGCTTTGAGCGTTTCGGGCGTTTTCAAAGCAGGGTCTTGGCTAATACCGCTCGTGTCCAATGCCATGTTCATTGTTTTAATGTCCTCACATCTTGCGCATGTGCATGAATTCAATGGCACTGCAGTATGGTTAAAGTTCACTGGAGGGAAATGTATTAAATAAAGCAATCTTTGGCATGCAAATCAATGTCACTGGATTAATGTAAGAATCGATTCAGAATTGGAGAACTGGTCTAGTTGCAATGCCTGGTAAAATGCCTTCACTCAAAAAGAAAAAAAAAAAAAAGAATTGCATGAATGTAATTTAATCATTCCACCTAAATTCCATCTAAACAAACCCAGTTTAGTTAACCTATTTTGATTATTTGAACATCAAATTTATTTGTTGTGAACAACATGTAAATACAGTATGTACATTCAATTAATTTGCTTTTTATTGAATTAAAATATGTGCACTCCCTCAGTCTAGTGAAACTAATTTACATTTAGTAGATATTCATCAAACATTCAGATTCAACTAAATTCAGCAATGTTGTCTTGATGACACTAAAAAAAATGCTACTTTACCACAAATAAATCATGGCACATATTTTCATGTAATTTGATCATGTCAAATGAACACATTTGGCATTTTTTTGTTGAATTTAATCAGATTACTTCAGATCAATATACCAATATGGGTTGTGAATGTTGCATTCAAATCAAGATTTGATCAGATTTGATATTATTTCATGCACAATAACACATTTTTTTTCTTAAGTCAGTTAAATGCATTTAGGGGAACAAATAGCATATTGGTCAATTCAGGAGTGTTTTCTGGCAATATTTACCATGTGTTCGCCTACATCGCAGCTGTAGAAAGAATTTGACCCTCTTAGCAGGTTTTCATTGGTACAATAGCACATACCAGGAGAAAACCAAGAGGTCACATATACAATGGGTACAGAAAATATTGAGACCCCTTTAAACTTTTAACTTTGTTTCATTGCGGCTATTTGCCAAAATCAAAGCGGTTAATTTTATTTCTCATTAATGTACACTCAGCACCTCATGTTGTCAGGAAATTTTAGTAAATTTTAGCAAATTTATTTTAAAAAAAAGAAGAAGAAGAAGAAAAAAAAAAAGAAATATCACATGGTCATAAGAATTCAGACCCTTTGCTTAGTACTGAGTAGAAGCAGCCTTTTGAGCTAGTACAGCCATGAGTCTCTCTTGGGAATGATGCAACAAGTTTTTCACACCTGGATTTGGGGATCTTCTGCCATTCTTCCTTGCAGATCCTCTCCAATTCTGTCAGGTTGGATGGTGAACATTGGTGAACAGCCATTTTCAGGTCTCTCCAGAGATGCTCAGTTGGGTTTAAATCAGGGCTCTGGCTGGGCCAGTCAAGAATGATCACAGAGTTGTTCTGAAGCCACTCCTTTGTTATTTTAGCTGTGTGCTGAGGGTCATTGTCTTGTTGGAAGGCGAACCTTCGGTCCAGTCTGAGGTCCTGAGCACTCTGGAAGAGGTTTTCTTCCAGGATCTCTGTACTTGGCCGCATTCATCTTTCCTTCAATTGCAACCAGTCGTCCTTTCCCTGCAGCTGATAAACACCCCCATAGCATGATCCTGCCCCCACCATGTTTCACTGTTGGGATCGTATTGGGCAGGTGAGAAAGCAGTGAAAAAATGTAAAAATCACGCACCTCCCGAAGAAATCTCAACCCAGGTGCTGGATCGCAAGAAAACTCAATAGAAAAGAAATAACGGGTCCGCACAAACTGGATATAGCTCCCATTGACATTTATTTGCAGAATACGAGTAACGTTTCGGGCGTGTGCCCTTCTTCAGACTCCAGTCTGAAGAAGGGCACACGCCCTTACAAACATAACTTTATTTGTTTACAAGATAAGTCTGCCAGGCATCTGCATAAAGAGCACAGAGCAATCCACAATTTATTTTTGTTTGAAGTTGACTCAATTCAGTGGGCCATTTCATTAATTATTCACATACTTATCCTTTCTCACAAACTTTGGCTTTCAAGTAGTTCTCAGAACAAAAAGGTTACTTTTTTAAGAACACATAAAGCAAAACAAACACAAGGCACTCAGGTATAGGTCAATAGCACCACATGGGGAATCAAAGATTTACTTGTTTGTCTACAAACATCAGTCTCACTTTCATCCATTAGCTGTTTAGACCAAATCAGATCAAGCCATTAACAGGCTTTCAATCACACCTCGACCAGCATCACAAAGCTGAAGAGGCATCATGGTTGACAACATCTCTTTGTAATCATCCAAATAAATCACTGTCTGTAGTAAGACAGCCACATGTCCTCCAGTGTCCTCCAGAGCTTGTGAGAATTCTTCTGCTGAGAGCAGGAATGTTTTACAGTGCCATCAGGTTTTTCTCATCCCAGTTCTCCATTATGGATATAATAGACAAAGCAGTGCATCACCAACTGGTACATTATGTAACATGTTAATGATAATAGCTGTGAGGAGAGAGGGGAGGCTTCAGGAGAGATAATTCTCATCTAAAAAATTCATAGATCTCTGCAGTTTGCCTGGTAGATACTGTAAAGACATGAGCTGCAAATGTCAACGAGGAATTTGAGCCCTCAAGTTTCTCTGTTCTGCACAATTTGGATGTAATGTTATTTCAGATGACATACAAAGATGACCAACGAGGATGTGCAGAGAGAGAAACAGTAAAGTGACATTTTAAGAAACGGATGCTTACATTTGACTGATGGCTCAGCGGAGCATGAATGTGTAACGCAAAGGCAGAACTATATTAATGAATTTAACTGAAAGCGAGGGTCATGAAGTAAACTGTAGATGTGGTTTAGTGGTTCATCAGTGGCTTTCACATTCTGCCTCGCAAGGAACAGAAATAATCCTTCAGCTTGGATGAAGTAATCGCTATCACTCTAGGCAGTATTCTCACCTGGGCATCTGCTCCTCTCGCCATGCGACCCTGGCCTGCTGTGAGGCAGACTGTTGTCTATCCGAGTACTCCTGACAGCAACCCTTTGACTACCGAAGGGTTGCATTAAGAGAGAAAAAGTGTGAAGGGAACAATAAATGAAAAACACCAAACTAGGGCTGAGAAATAAATCAACTGGCTGTCTTTCAGGAGGCTTCATGCAAGATCTGATGGGAACAAAGAAAATGTAAAATAGCATTTAATGAGGTGAGTTCTTTGACTCCTGGCTTTTCTCTCA
The DNA here is from genome assembly GCA_023101725.1 of Atherinomorus stipes. Taxonomy (NCBI): domain Eukaryota; kingdom Metazoa; phylum Chordata; class Actinopteri; order Atheriniformes; family Atherinidae; genus Atherinomorus; species Atherinomorus stipes. The sequence goes on from JALJCO010012783.1 coordinate 388,871, forward strand.
TTTGACCTACATATTTGGTCTTTTCAACTGACTTTTTGATGAGGGTAAACACGCTTTAGCTACACTAGATTGTGGAATTTTTTTTATTGACTACTCATTTCGATTTTGTTATTCCTTGACAAAAGTGTGCATATGCTGAGTTTAGAGCTTGCTAATTGAAAAAAAAAAAATCATTATATTTATCAATAATGAATAAAATGTTGCTGCTTTGCTTGTGTTTGGACAAACTGCCTTTGAATAATTCATATCTTGAATGTGTGAATGAGCAACTTCAGTGTTGGATATAAGATATTACTAAAAGACAATATTAATATCACAAGATTTATATGATCAAATCAGCTACAGCCCCCCCCCCCCAAATTATGGGATTCCCAACAAAACCAGCAACAAATATTTATAGTGTGCTGCAATACAGTAGATTTGCAATCCTTTACACTGTATGCCCTTTCTTCCCATACTCCCCCAACAACCTCTGTTTTTCCTTTTTTTTTCTTTTATGAATGAGTGATGGCAAGCTGCCAAAGATGTCCTTGTGATAGTGGTCCCAGAATGTGTTGCTGTGGAAACTCATATGGCAACCTCTGAAAGACTTAAGATTCATAACAGCTCTGTCAGCACGAGCTCAGTAACTTTCCTCACCTTTCTGCAGGGGGATTTTATTTCAAATGCCCAAGTGGTGTAGAGCTGCATCAGCGCAGGCCACAGTGCCACTCTTACTCTGTCTTGTGTTAAGCCAGCAGAAGCAAGCAGCGTTTTGTTCCTTGGAGCACAGTATCCTGTTAACTGTTAGGCTTTTGCCTCGTCCTGGTCATCAACATTTGCTGCTGGTTGTAACCATAAAAAAAACATGTAGGGATTATTAACAGCGGGTTTTTCCTGCATTGTAGCCTGCCAATATGTTTCTCAGAACAGCATAAAGAACATGGTGTTTTTGCTTTTACTCAATATGCAAATGCACCAGCCTGTTCAGAAGAGATGAGTGATTCATGTGTGGTGACACAGCCTTTCAGAGTGATTTAACACAGCTGTGGTATAGACACCAGACAGGGTTTTTTATTTGATCTTTTTTGTTTTGTTTTTAATATGGACCCCAGTAGATTCAAACTGAAAACAGTAACTTTGTGCAATGTTGAATTTATTTCTTAGGGACATAATGATTAGAATGACGTTCTTTGGCTAGTTATTGACCTTATACAGTAGTTTTTTGTTGTTCTTTTTTGTAAACCACAGCCAGCTTGTCAGGGCAACAAATGAGAAATATTATCTCCAGCCTCGACCACAGGTTCTGTCTCAGTCATGGAACCAAGCACAGCAGCTCAGTAGGAAATGAGATCAACCAGCTGCAAAGACTGTTTTATCTGCCAGCGCTGTCATGCTGTACAGCCACAGGTTCTGTTCAGGCTGTTCTCACTCTGCCTCGGGCAGCCAGACTTAACTATTTTGACGTTGTGCATTTTAAAATACAACACTCCCCACCTTCTGGCTTCATACACAAGTATGCATTTGTCTGTGTGTGTCTATCCCTGAATCATGTGAGTGTATGTACGCTTGTACTATGACAGTGTGTATCATTGTGTGGATGAATGATGTGCAGGTGTGTATAACAGTGTGAGCCCTTTGGGAGGAATTTATTCTCATCATGTAGATACACTTGTCCTCAGATAACATTATACCATTCACCAGGCCCATCTGATGCAGGAGCATTTAAACCAGTGAAGTGAGGTGGGAAGAGGAACAGGAGAGCTTTTAATTTCCTCTGTGTAACAGTCAGCAAGGCTTTTAAATCTGCACAGACTCACATAAACTAGAATGAACTCCAAACTAGTTTCCAGCTGCAGGACAGGACAAGCTTGATTGAATAAAGTGTGCTATAAATGACAGATATTCCTACAGTACCTAGACAGTCTATCGGCTTTAAAAGTACAGCTTATTAATAGATATCTTAGCTAGACTTACTCACATGCTGAGGTAGGTAATGATGTTCTAATTAAGACTGTTTAAAAATTAAGTTAGAATTCATCAAGCTCTGAGGGTTTCACTCTCTAAAATCTAGGTCAGCACTGGAGATGAATAGCAATCATACATTCAACACTGGAACTACTGTATTTTCCGGTCTATAAATTGCTCCTGAGTATAAGTCGCATCAGTCAAAAAATGCATCATGAACAGGAAAAAAACATATACAAGTTGCACTGGACTATAAGTCGTATTTATTTATTTAAGATAGGGAGATTTTCGGATTTTTCATATCCTGCTTGTTACTGCTCAAATTACCCAATCGGTCCAATTCCAAAGTTAACGCCTGCAAATGATCATAAACATCATAACTAAGAAGGATGAACATGTTTTTTGAGGATTTGTTCAACCGCACAGCTTGATGTCTAAAATGAACTCCTCTCACTGAGATGAGGCTATTTTGGGATTTCCCCCCTATAGGAGCAGAATAGAGTTGTCACAAGCCTAGAGTGCCCTCTTTTGACATTAGACAGAAATATTTACTCCTTGGTTCATGTCAGTCAATAAGAATTGATACTTAAATATATGTGGAATTGTATATATTTTCATATATAAGTAGCACTGGACTATAGGTTGCACAAACTATGAAAAAAAGTGTGACTTATAGTCCAGAAAATACGGTAGTTTTTAAAACCTGTAGGTTGTGCTATGCAATGAACTGTTCTTAGCTTGCAAGTGCAGCTCACTTTAGATGTGGAGGTCATAGTTGACAGCAGTTTTGAGCTATATTTCTTTAGGCAGTCTTGTCAGCTGCCACACTGAGCCCAGAGAGGTGTCAATTATTGCTCCACCCATATAAACAACACAATCCAAATTGTGTTAATTTTTCCTTTGAAAAAGATTAATGAAATCAAAAAGAAACTTTTTTTTTCTTTACTCGTTCTTTCATCAAAATGGATTAAACCAAAAATGTAATCTTTAATGACAACTAAACCTGAATTCCACTCCGCACCATCCTCATCAAGGCAGCTATATTTCTTTCTTGCTGGGGAAACTAATTACTATCACCTTTAAATAGATTACCTTAAGTTCTACGATCAAATTCCCTTTTAAGAATGTTCCACCTTACTGATGTTCTCTTTTCAGTACCCCTTCAATTTCCTTTTATCATGCTGGCTCACATTTCTTAGAAATGGCCCCTTTAAAAAGTGGACTTGGTGGCTAAAAAGAAATCTAAGAGGCCAGCACTGATTTACAAACCCCCTTTGAAATGTTTTTTTGCTTCAAATGGTGCTTCAGAACATTCTTATTGCACCACGAGTGCCCTCAGTTATCATCTTTGAAGTGTTTGAAGCTGTGTGCTGAAGCTCAGTATGTGCTTATATCCGGAGCTTTTGTTAGTCAGTTCATATGTACCGAGTCCTGTGCCATCATTATTCAATGATTCACACTGTGCAGCCAAAACACTCACTCTTATCTGTTAAGAGGCTGCAGAGACGCAGTCAGACAGCTCTGGGTGGGCGGATGGGTGGGGGATGGAGAAAGAGAAAAAGATGGAGAGAGACTGTTGCTCTCTCTGCTCTCTTGTGGGAAATGACTATCCTCTCTTCCTTTCCTCTGCATGAAACCAGAGAGCATCCCGATGTCAACAGCTTTAGATCCTGAATATTCACGCTGGTGGCATTTTACCATGTGTAGGCGGTGAGGCTTTGCAGAGAAGGGAGAGTGTGTAAAGTATTGATCATTGTTGCTGTTGTCCTTGTTTACTCTGTCTCACAGTGCCAGCTCTCTCTTCAAGCAAGATAGGAAGATCAAGTTGGTGAAACACATTTGTTCAAAATGAAAGTACTGATCACAATTAGTTTCAATCTAAATTTGTGTAATATGAATAACCATTTGCTTTATACTACGCAATTCTACATTACATGATTTAATATACTGTAGGAACTACTCCCCCTTTCACCCCCTTAAAATCTTCCAGTTTTTACACAAAATGGTTTTTATAGATAAAAGACTTGTTGTGGACCAGCTGCTTTACTGCATTACTTCTACTGGACCCTTACTGATGTAATAGGACTGTTTTGTTGCATATCATTTGCTAGTAGACTACAGCATGGCTTCAAAATTAAATTTCTCTGGCAGCTGGTCAGAAATAAGTGTTCACTGAATCATGATGTACCCTGGAATGATAGTATATCATTGAAATCTCAAGAAATCTGGCTTCCCAATTGTGTTTATATTGTGTAATGACTAAAATACATGTTCATTTATAATGTCTCCCCCACGTGACATCTAGTAAAGATGGGTTAAATTTACATTTCTTTCTGAAATTCAACCCTTGACTGTATCTTTACAATCCCACCTTTTTCTGTCGCTCTGTTTCTGAAGGAAAACCAAAGAAAAATCAATTTTCCTGGAATCCAAATGGTTTGATTAAACATTTTCTTAAAGTAGCAATTTGTATGGTGCTGAGATCATTAAAACTTCATTGTATTTTCACCTTTTACTCTCAACTTGCATTATGGCCCATTCACTCATTCAGCAATTTCCTACATTTCAAAGAATAACTAGTAGCTACATGAGGAAAAACGAAGCTCAAAAAATCATCCAAGCTAAACAACCTTGTGTTTACCGTTAGATTTGTCAGATATGTTTCTTTTTTTCCCAGGCCAAGCAATTATAAAATATTTCTCAAGCTATGGGAATCAGGGAGCTTGCCAAAGGACAACCCTTAAACCCTTAGACTTTGCTATCTCTCAGCTTTTAGGTATAAGAAACTTATTTCTGGCTGCCTGTCTGAAAAGATAAACAGAACTGTAGGTAGTGAACAGCTTTCACAAATGACCCTGGTGTTATTTTTTATGGCAAAGACAGTCTAAGAAAAATCTATGAACAAGCAAAAGAAATTCAAGGACATGCCAGTGCAATTAATGTATTTTTTAAATTTTGTTTTTCTTTGTCAAGATCTGTACATCAGTGTAAGAAATTTAAAAGGTTTTCAGAAATGTAATATTGAGACGGGCCGGTGTGCTGGTTAGTACTGTCACCTCGCAATAGGAAGGCATCTGACTTAAATAACAGCTGTTGCCTTTCTGTATGAAGTTTGTTTGTTGTCTCCTGGTACTATGGCTTCCTCCCACAACCCCAAAACATGCATTTTGAGTTATTTACGGATTCTAAATTGACCCTAAGTGAGTTTGACCACCTTGACCTTAAATAGGATAAAGTAGTGGATGGATGGGTAATTTTGATACAGGTGGTTAACATGTAGAATTACCAAAGGAAACAACGTAGCTGTCTACTGACACACTGACAAATGCAATACACATGTTAGAGAAAGATCTAAACATAAAAGACTAAATTGATCTAAAAAAAAAAAAAAAGCCCTTTTTTATACATCAATTCAGGATCTATTTGCTTTCATCTCTTCCTCTCTTGTTCTTTCTGGCGTCCCCCCAGCAGCATTTTTTATTGCAGTATTTGCCTGTGCTCTATCATTGTCAATTAGACTCCAATCACTAACGGGGATGGTTCTTAGCTTCAGGGATCTTTGACTAGCTACAAGCTTTCATTATAACATTATGTTACTGTACTGGCTCATGAACTGCCAAATCCGAGTGATTACGCATTTACATTTCAGTCCCAGCCTCTTCTTAATCAGAACTGCTCCTTTCTCACCAATGTGTCCAAGAAATTCATTTTCACCCACACAAAACCCTCATTTGTATGAAATGAATTTGGCCGCACTTAAATTGCATTCCCAGATGAGCAGCACTGATAAGACTTGTGTGTCAAACAGTATAAAAAGATGGAAAATAAACAAAATTGAGATGGATGATACACCAGTCTGAACTGTGAGAACAGTATAACACTTGTTCTGCACATTGTCACAGTTATAATAACCAGACACCATGAATTAATGTACAGTTAGTTGATTTTAAGTGTCATTTGATTAAAAGGAAGCCTTTTAACGCATTGCCATAGCTTAACAAACCTGTTGCACTTCACTGAAAAGCTAGAGAATATAAAAATATGTCACTCTATTGACATGCTAAGGGTATATAATCTTACAAAGGTTGCTCTCCTGTAGCTTCTGCCAGAGTTGACTGCTTGGTTTTTATTTAGTATGGCTAAGAAAATTTATTAGAAAATGAAAGAGACGGAGAAAGGAAAACAGGAGGTAGATCTTACTGGGAGTAATCAAATGCTGTACGCAAGGACTTGGGTTTTGTGAGTCATTGTATTGATGATAAAAATGAGTTTTACCCCTGGAACTTATTAAATATGTTTTCTTTTTCACTTTCAGTGAACCGAAATATTTCTTGAAGATAGAATTCTGTTTATATATATATAAAGATTATATATATATATATATATAAATATATAAAATGCAACCTTGGCACAAGCAAGATGTACCAACAACACCACTTTTTCATCTACTTAAGATTATCTGACTGGGTCTTGTTTATTTAGTTTGATGATTTCACTTCTTCTTGCTTAAAAAAATTACATCAACTTCCAGTAAAACATTACCAGTTAAAAGTTCTGTTTAAGTACAGTGAAAAGGACAAGGGGTGTGGGGACGTGTGCTTTTTTGTGTCAACAATAATAGTGTTTTCCCAGGTCAGCGACCCCAGTGTTCATGTTTGTCATCTGTATAGTTTTACAGTGATGTAGGAGTTTGGGGAGTTGGTTGTTGTTGGTTTGCTTGATGTGTGTCAAGGCCATGCTTTATGATCTGCTTTGCTGCCTTCTGCATCATCTTGGAAACATGGTTGCTGTGTGTTGCCCTGCCAGGCCCTAGAGATAACTCTCAAGACATTTCTGTCACAGCCATGTGCGCAAAAAAGATGTGTGTGTGTGTTTGTGCATGTGCCAGGGTGTGACTGTCCACCCACTCATTTCATTACTTAGTGCTGCTTTTGGTTCAAGACAGACAGCAGTTCTCCCTCAAATGTTTGGTCTCTGTTCAGTAGATTTTGTTGATGGAAAAAACAAAAAAATTAATTTCCTCATAGTTTTTGCAGCATTCAATGAGTGTTGTTTCTGAGTATATGTGACAAATCACACAAATCAGTGTGATTTGTCACAGGAAAGGCAAAAATCTGACAGCGGTGATTTTTAGTCACCAAGTTTATCTCTTCACTCTCTGTCCCCTGGAGACACAGCTGAACCTTACAGGAAATTGTTTGTTTCTGTTTACTTCTTTCTTTGCTTTCACCTTGCTTTCAACCTTCACGTTAACAGTTATGGAACCAACTCACTCTCTCTTTTTGTCTCTCCTTCCATCACCTTGTTTTTCATGGTCACCGTGCTGTCCAGATGGAGGAAGTAATAGCACGCATGCAGGATGAGAAAAATGGAATCCCTATCCGAACAGTAAAAAGTTTTTTGACCAAGATCCCCAGTGTTTTTTCAGGTAAGGTTTTTATCTCTCCTCTCTTCTAACAAACCTTTGACAATATTGTTGGTGACACTGCAAATTCATATCAGCTCAACAGCTCATCAAAAATAGCGGAGCCTGACAAGTCCTTTTTATGTACATGATTGAATAAACAGCAGTGTTATATCTTGAAATTAGGGGAGTCAAATTATAATTTGGCTACATGACTGTAATCATTATCTATGGAATAAATATCTATGGAAAAAGCCACCCAAATCACTCACCTTGGTGACTGTCTGGCTCCTCTAACTTTTTTAAAAGCAAAGTTACTCACTGAGGTTGTAACCTAACAAGCTGGTTCCTGAATATCATTCTTACAGTTCTTAAGTCAACACGTGAAATAAAAAAGTGTAAGGAATGTTGAATGAAATGGAATTTATCATTAAGAACAACAAATGTGAGATGTCATAAAATTCTAATGACATAGTTTTTGCATGATGTTATAGGGCTGGGCAATATGGACCAAATGTCATATCACAATATATTTATTTTAGATGACGATATACGATATATACCGGTATTTTTACCCTAATTTGTCTGAAAGTTTCATTTCATATCAAACACCTGTTCTTTAGTATTGAAACATGTTTAGCATAAAGGTATCGCTCCACTGCAGTGATAGAAGTGACAAAACACTGGTTAGAAATGTTTGTTAAATCAAAGTAATTAAAGATAGTTGTCTGTATTTTTTAATGAGTTCTTTGTAAAATCTTGGGGAGGATTGTCTTCCAGACAGTTTAAATGATAGGGGTTGGGAAAAAATATCAATACATTGAAATATCATAATATTTTCATATGCCAATACCATGTCTATATTAAAAAACACTGTATCGACCTATTTTACTAATGAAACCTTGCAAGATATCATCGTTTTGTTTTCACAAAATACCGTGAGATTTCATCGTTCTGTTACAAAATCTTCGTATTTTTTAAAATCTCATGAGATTTCATAACAAAACGATGATATCTTGCAAGATTTCGTTAGTAAAATAGATCGATACCGCGTTTTTGAATATAGATTTGGTATCGGCGTATGAAAATTTCGTGATATTTCAGTATATCAGTATTTTTTCCCACCCTTATTACATAATCAGGTGACCCCTTTGTAGTCAGTTGAGGTGCAGCCGAGTCATTATGAAAAAATATAGCAAAAAAATTTGCACAGCTAATACCACGATATAACGATATGTGTAAATATCATACAGTATCTCTCTCATGTAAATATCATATTGCGATATCATATATCGCGCAGCCCTATGATGTTATACATCTTCAGCTCTGTAGCCTTTTTAGTGTAAGAAGTATAAAAATGACCACGGAGATCAATTTTAAGACCCAACTTTTTAACCTCATTGCTGAATGAATAATTTGTGAAGTGAATGGCATGGTGTAAAAAGTCATGGCATTATTAATCTGAGATTGTATGTATCTATGTTTAAGACCTGGTAGAAACAGGTTATTTTTCTTTTCATGTTGTCCAGATACTAAGGGCAATCTTATTTCTCTTTTTTACCTGCACCTCTTGGCCCTTGCCACTTAAATTGGATCCATGCAGGGTGGGGCTGAAAGACACTCCCTACAAATTGGGACACCCCTCAACAATTGCATATGTCATCAGTGATCCCAGCTGGCTTGTATGTAAGCAGATGTGCGCTGAGCTGTTGCCGGAAATCTTGAGAAATCAAGCCACATCACAGCTGTGAATTAACGTTACCAAGCAAGTTCGAGTTGTGCATGACGTTCCCGCTTCTGCTGTATTCCACGACGCCCTCCATGTAACGGAGGACCAGCAGCGGTGTTGCTGAAGTTTTTATCAATCATGCTTTTACTATAGATTATCAGGGTTTCCTGCAGAGCACTGCTGGCCTCCAGCCCTGTAGCATTTATGTTGCTGAAGCTTCACATATTGCTAGCAATTTTTTTCATGTGCATTTTACAAAGAAAATGACCGTTAAACATTTAAACAGCATTAAACTAGATACAATGGTTTTCATACATTTTTGGTAGCAGCCATCTTGCCAGTGATTTGCAAATTTGTCACACCCCTATGTTCTAAGTGTGCATCTAAAAACCCTTTGTTTAAAGGGGTATATAGCCCTACCAAGTACCCATGTCCCTCTGCCCTAACAAGATTGAGACACCCCTACCCCTACACGTCAATGTGCAAACAGAAGAGGAGGGGCTAAGGGGGGGGGGGGGGGGGAACTGAGATTGGGCCTTGCTCTTTCTTTTTCACACTGCTGCAACAGAATAATATTCCATGGCTTGTGTTGTTTTTCGTAAACAGCTCTCATACACTGCAGCCTGCCCCTGAAGCCTGATAATACATTTTACTTTGAACTGGCACCACATGAATAAACTGAGCCGAACTGGTTACACGACAGCCTTTTTTTTTTTACACTGATCAGGCCCAACATTAAACCCCCTGGCAGGTAAAATGAATAGCATCGATCAGCTCCTTACAAACAGTGCACTGCTGGAAAACCTTAGGTCCTAGCATTCATGTCACTGTTTGACAAGTACCACCCACCACATTTTGCAGACCCAGCACACTCGTTCATCGCAATTGCACCTCCCCAGCAGGATAATGCTTTCTGCCACGCTGCAAAAACTGCTCAGAAACAGACTGAGGAATATGACAAAGTTGTTCACACAGAAGCCAGTCAAATGAAAAGGTCCTGATCCATGGAGGACCTAACAACAGGACCCATCAGATTTTCTGCCTAAATCTCAATGGCAGGAGCCCCAGGTCATCCCCATGTGTATCTGAAACAGAGTGGTGAACTACACATTACTTAACATGTGATTAATATGTGATGTTTGCAAACTGGTGTCAATTCTTAAGAAGCAGATTTATTTTCTTAAATGCAAATTTCTGTGACTGTTTCTTCTTCTTCTCTCTGTGGTCATCCCAGAAATAAATCTGTATTTTCGTTTTAATAACATATAACGTATTTGTTTGGATTATAAATATATCTAATGTGAGGCTCCAAACTGGCATAATTGTGTGTGGATGTGATGAGTGTGTCTCATTAGCGTCTGTGCATTGCTGCAGGTTACACTGTGGCATTTTTTTTTTTTTTTGTCAGGTGTTTGTTCATCAAAGGGAGAAACAGCTTAGAGACAAATTAAAATGCTGTTTTCTGTAGATGCTTAAATGTGACACACATTGTAGAGGTTACTAATCATTATTTTTCTTCATATGTTTGACAGCAATAGGAATTCACAGTTTATTCTAAAATTTCCCACATTTTCCTTGTCTTTGATTATCTTCCTCTTATGCATAGTTCCCTCATATAAGTTTGCTATTTTCGTCAGCAGAATTTTTATCTTCTGCTTGCATGGCTTTCCATGAATTTCAAAACCTTGATAATCTAATACAGGTACCTCAGTAAAAGTCCATTTCCAGTAATTATAAATTCCATAAACACTCATTTAACCAAAAACTTCAAAGTTTTTATCACAAATACTTTCTCATGCCCTTACAATGGTTTGTGCATGACCACAGCTATTCCCTCATTTTGTGAATGGAAAATGTATAAATATGCCTTACCTGAAGCCACCCACGTCTCTTGACCCTGCTATGCTACGCAATGGTCAGTTCTAATATAGAAGTAATACAGCCACATATGTTTGAACCAGGGAACTATTTTCAAGAAGAGGAAACTAAATTATACAAGGTAGCATGGAAGGTGAAGGATCACAATTGTAATGTATTCACTTTCTATCGCTTTCAACATTATTAAGGATGCAAGGCTCACGGCTCTTCGCTTGGCTGGTCGAGCCCTGCGGCTGTTTGCTGCCCGCAGGCCCCAACCTCTTGCACCTAGAGGCTCAACGCTTGAGTGCAGGAATAGAAAACAAAAATGGAACAGAGAGAAAACACATTTAAAGACCAGTTGATGGACAAACCCATTCATACTTGTGGTTTTGCCTGGATAAATGGTTGGAGCAGCATCCGATTTTATAATTAGTTTAATGGCTAGGCTGAGCTGTTTTGGGGTCTAATTTGCAAAACAGATGCTGAAAAAATGAAGGCTGTAAACTTTTGTCTTTTTTGTAATGAGACATTATGATGTGTCCAAATAAACCAAATATACTTCTGTTGTAGTTTAAATGTTTGTTTTTTTTCTAAAAACATAAAAGCGCAGAATTTGATTTGGTGCTATCACACTCATAAACAGAGCGACATGTCTGCCATCTTCACAACAACAGCAAAACATGCCAAGTTGTTTCTCTAGAAAGCTTGTGATATCTTTTCATTTCATCAGTGCCTCAGAGTGCATGCAGCCTGGCTGTAAAGCCCTTCCCAGAGAGAAGTGAGGATCAGTTCTTCCAATCTTCTACATTGATTATATGTGTTGTCTGACCTTGCTTTTCTATACTCTGCAGATTTAAATCAGAAATCCACAGCCACAGTACTCATGGGACAAAATAACAAAGTAAAGAGTTTGATTTTCTCACTGAAAGGGGACATAATTATGGTACTCATGCAGATTATTTACTTATTGTATAAAAGGTTGAATTCTACAATGTACATTTTTATAATACTGGACTTTGCTGTTTTCTGCTATGGCTCCATGACAATCCTCTGCTTGGAGTTACTTAGAAAAGGGTTTTTATTGTCACATTTTGATGTTTATACATAATTACACTTGCACATTCATTGAAACCCACCCAAAAGCGCACATCCTGATGTACAGCAGTAATATTAATAATTTCAGAGAACAGCCTTGTTAGAGGATTACTTATACATCTTATTTAAGCTTAGAAAGTGGGTCAACTTTGATAGTGTGAAAATGGGGTCATACTAATGATGTTAATCCATCAAAAATCTCATCTAGTTATGGGGCACTGAAAAGCATGGGTATGCAGCGATAGAGAAATGAAAGGACAAAATGGAGATGGCAGAGTAGTGGCTTGATGGACACAGAGACAGCCATAGGGCTAGACTGTCTCCCTGCATGAATTCCTCCATGTCTCCATTTCACACCTTTTTTCTGCCTTCTGTGGCTTTCGTCTCCTCAACACACCCTCACCTGTCAGTATGACAGGCAGTAATAATAGCTTGGAAAATATATAGCCAAAGTGCCAAAGTCACATGTTGTGCTTGGGTGTGAAAATGCCCAGAGGAAAAAGATGCCGTTATGTATTTCTGAGATGTGAAAATGATTCAGTTGCATTCACAGATGGAGGAGATGCAAGATGACATCCATCATGCAAAAAGTTTCATGTTCACATTAGTAAAAGTGACTTGCAGGTCATCTGGGGACTTAACTCAGAAAATCTAAATGCATCCTCTTATTTCAGTTTGTTTGTAACATGATTCAGAGATTGCGAACTGACTTATTAAGTGCTTTAAGTCAACAAATTGTTTTGCTATGGAGTAGATAATACATGCTTCATCATGCCATTGCTCGCCTGGTTATTTACATTAATGGCTAAAGAGAGCTGGTTTGAGAGGTTGTCAGAAAGAATATTTGGTAATGGATGGCCATTACCCACCTACATGGTGCAAGGTGAGAGGAGTTGCTGTGCACTGTGATGATGACGGTGAGATGGGTACAGTAAGAAGGATCATCGTTTTCCCTTTTATTTGCACCTATACAAAAAGGTTGTTCAGCACTCTGAAAAAAAGAGATATGCCAGTGACGCATATGTATGTGCTCTTTTTTATTTCAGGTTCTGATATCGTACAGTGGATGATCAAGAATCTGGACATTGAAGATCCAGGTAAACTTGCAACAGTGAAATACTAGTGATTTAGATATTGTGAGAAAAAAATAAAACAGGAGTACAGTCATTGTGGTCTGGAGAGGGATTTTGGCTCATTTAACAACAGTGTTGGCTGATAGGTTGGTAGCAGCAGATGCAGTAAACAGCTCATTAAGACAACTTGGCAAACACTTGCCACAATTGGCATTAAAAATAGTACTTAAAAGCAACTAATTACTAAATGGTGACATACTCTACTAGTGTTTGTTTGCCAAAATGTAAACAACTATAAGCTAAAAATATAGGGGAGGTTGTGGCCCTGAACATATCTATTTATTTTATACAGTGAGTCTGTCCAGTTTGCTGGTGGTTTCCAGTGGTGATTAAGGAATTGTACTCATCAGCTTTTGGAATGTAAATATTCCATTAATCTGAACCAAACAGAGAGATGAGTCCTTCAAGATCAAATGCACCAATAGCTTATTGTATTGCATTCAGATGTCCACAGCATTACATTTCTCTTTGATCTGTCTTTTTTTGTCCTTGAGCTACAACACACAATGCAACTCTTTTTCCCCTCCTCCTTCTTTTGCTCTTTCATTGTTATTTCATTCCAGTGTAACAGCATTCAACTAACCATCTGGAAGCGCTTGCCAAATAATTTGTTGAGCTTCTTCTTGCACATACAGTAGGAAAATGGAGAGGGCAGATAAATATAAAACCAAGCAGTCGTTTAGCTGTTGTTTTGCACTAAAGATGATAAGAAAGAAATGTGATTACTGTAAACTTGTGCAATTCATATTTGGAACTGCTCGCCTCACACTTTCCTTGTGCATTGTTTAATTTGTTCACAAGGATCTACATGGTGGCTATTGACTGTATAAGGTGTTATCATACTGTAAAGCTTGCTGACTTTGCATGGAGAATATTTATGTACAAGTGGGTGAAAAAAAATTATAGGTGCTGGGAAGCTGTTAGACAACCTGCAAAGTCTGATATACATTGTCTGACCCTGCTATTTTTGATAGGAAGGACAGTCTCAGACAGTTGTGTTTAATTATATACTTGTACGTCAAAACAAATCAACAAGACATAATTTCAGAAAAGGCTGTCAAATAAGACCTGCATGGTTTGCTGGAATTAAGTGCCAATTTATGTTGCACTGTAAAGTCATGCAATAACAATAATATTATTCAAGTTGTCAAGCAAATGTACTCTTATAGTTTACCTGCAGTAATGAAAATGGCCTTTCACAAACTGTCTTGAATACAATTGTCAAGAGCTTAGCAGTGATAAATTGAAAGCATGTCTAAACAAGCAGACGTCTTTTGTCCATAAAAACTCATTCTTTTAAATGTGAGCTCTTTTTTCAGCTCAGACACAAAACATGCTGTCAGTGTTAAACACTGTATTGTGCAGAACTAAGTGACTTTAGCACAAAGCATCTCCTGGTGGAGATGACAAACAGCAAAGAAGAAGCAATTAATTTGGCTCACAGCATGATAGCGGCAAGTTTATTATGTAAAGGCAGATGAGCTTATATCAAAGTTGATTGGGCATCAAGGGTTTCTTGCTAAATGAATGCCTCAGTTAATACACTTAAGCAGCCCAGTTAAACTCATTATCATCCTATTTGTAAATCTTTATGGTGTCCAATCCCATTTTCACTCATTTGCCTGCACTGGATTTGCTGACAGACATTCTCACCTTTCAGGTTCATCCCGAAGGCTTTAATAGTCTTTAGGGATGTTTGAGCAGAAGGTGTTGTATGACTTTCTATGTTGCATATTTACCAAAATGTCAATATAATGTTTGAAAACCAGGGTCGAAGTGTAGCCCACAGCTAACCCAACACTGGCAGCAGGAGGAGAAACCTGGTGGGAAAAATCTCAAAATATATGCACCCCAAAGGAAAAAACAAGAAGTGACAAAACCCATGAAAAATTACTTTCTTTTCTTTTTTCAACACTATTAATGTAATCATTCATGTGCTCGGTTCCATTATCATTATGACAAGGTTTCCCACTTTTAAATAACTGCTATTTAATAACTGTGGGATCTTTAGTTGTCACATTGCAGTAATTACAACATTTAACTTGACAAAAAAGTGCAAGTTAAAAACAGGAGGGAAATCCAGTTGCAGAACACAACAAAAAAGATAAAACAAAAAATAAAAACGTGAGAAAATAACCTGCCAGGCTGTCAGGGAGTGTGTACCTGTTAGTGTGATTTTGCATTATGAAAGATCACCTAATTGGTGCTGTGAAACACTGTGTCTAAATGATCTCTGAGGGAGGACATGAGGCTTATCACAACAGCCTGGAGACAATGCACATGCTTCTCCATGATGATCCATGTCTTGTCTGTCAACCTTTTTTAAACATCCTCCTCATTAGAGACAATGCTGTCCTGTTGTATGGCGCTAGAAAGTGTTTTCTGTCTCCTGAAATCACCCCTCTGCACTCTGCAAGGATCGCATATTGTATCTATAAAAGCTAGCAACTTATTGAAATAGTGTCTCTTGTGTATCGTACAGGATTAGGGTTGCACTGTAGTTGCACATGGGCTTTGAACGGAACTATCTATACTTCTTTGACCGAAAGCACTGGTCCAACAAGTATCTGTTCACATTGGGGCGGTATCTGCAGCGATCTGGATGCTGTACCAGTCTGTTGTGGTGAAGAGAGATGAGCTGAAAGGCAAAATAGTTGATTTACTGTACCAGTTGATCTATGTTCCAACCCTTACTTATGCTCCCGAGCTGTGATTAATGATCAAAGTAATGAGATCACAAGTGCAAGCAGCGGAAATTAGTTCCCTCCACAGGATGGTTGGCATTACCTTATGACAGGGTAAGAAACTTAGTCATTTAACCCTATAATGCTGTGCGTATCATAATTTATGCATAGTTTCTGAAACCTTTTGCATCTGAGACCTTTTGCATAACTTTGTGCCATATACAGTTGGTACGGAAAGTATTCAGACCCCTTTAAACTTTTCACTTCTTGTTTCATTGCAGCCATTTGCCAAAATCAAAAAAGTAAATTTTAATTCTCAATAATGTACACTCAGCACACCATCTTGACAGAAAAAACTATAAACGTAGAAATTTTTGCAAATTTATTAAAAAAGAAAAACTGAAGTATTACATGGTCATAAGTATTCAGACCCTTTGCAGTGACACTCATATTTAACTCACAGACTGTCCATTTCTTCTGATCCTCTTTGAGATGGTTCTTCTCCTTCTTTGGAGTCCAGCTGTGTTTAATTAAACTGATTGGACTTGATCAGGAAAGGCACACACCTGTCTATATAAGACCTTACAGGTCACAGTGCATGTCAGAGCAAATGAGGATCACAAGGTCGGAGGAACTGTCCAAGGAGCTCAGAGACAGAATTGTGGCAAGGCACAGATCTGGACAAGGTTACAAAAAAATTCTGCAGCACTTAAGGCTCCTAAGAGCACCGTGGCCTCCATAGTCCTTAAATGGAAGAAGTTTAGGATGACCAGAACTCTTTCTAGACCCGGCCGTCCAGCCAAACTGAACAATCATGGGAGAAAAGCCTTGGTGAGAGCGGTAAAAAAGAACCCAAAGATCATTGTGGCTGAGCTCCAGAGATGCAGTAGGGAGATGGGAGAAAGTTACACAAAGTCAACTATCACTGCAGCCTCCACCAGTCAGGGCTTTATGGCAGAGTCAGTGCAAGACATATGAAAGCCTGCATACAGTTTGCCAAAAAAAACACATGAAGGACTCCCAGACTGTGAGAAATAAGATTCTCTGGTTTGATGAGACCAAGACTGAACTTTTTGGAGTTAATTCTAAGCAGTTTGTGTGGAGAAAACCAGATACTGCTCATCACCTGCCTAATACCATCCCAACAGTGAAACATGGTGGTGGCAGCATCATGCTATGGGGTTTTTTTCAGCTGCAGGGACAGGGCAACTGGTTGCAGTTGAAGGAAAGATGAATTCGGCCAAGTCCAGAGAGATCCTGGAAGAAAACCTCTTCCAGAGTGCTCAGGACCTCAGTCTGGGCTGAAGGTTCACCTTCCAACAAGACAATGACTCAGCACACAGCTAAAATAACAAAGGAGTGGCTTCGGAACAACTCTGTGACTTAAACCCAACTGAGCATGTCTGGAAAGACCTGAAAATGGCTGTCCACCAACATTCACCATCCAACCTGACAGAACTGGAGATGATTTGCAAGGAAGAATGGCAGACGATCCCCAAATCCAGGTGTGAAACACTTGTTGCATCATTCCCAGGAAGACTCATGGCTGTAGTCGCTCAAAAGGGTATTTCTACTCAGTATTGAGCAAAAGGGTCTGAATACTTATGACCATGTGATATTTCAGTTTTTCTTTTTTAATAAATTTGCAAAAAATTCTAAGTTTTTAGTTTTTTTCTGTCAAGATGGGGTGCTGAGTGTACATTAATGAAAATTAAAATGAACTTTTTTGATTTTGGCCAATGGCTGCAATGAAACAAAGACTGAAAAGTTTAAAGGGGTCTGAATACTTTCCATACCAACTGTACATTGCTCAAAACCCTATTATACACAGTCTGATATACCTGATACCAGGGGGAAGAAGACTACATTACAATATCTTTTAAAGTTACACATTAATAAATTGAGAATATATAAACATTCTTATGTTAAATTCATTTTGTTAAAGGGCCAAGTAAAGACTTTAGATTTTTAGAAAATATTCTCCCCATTTTTTCATGGGTCAAGCTTTAAAGGCAGGGCAGGGGATACTGGAAAAACGGTTCGAGCAAGCTACATTTTAAAAAAGTACACCCACCCAAAACCATACCTCCAGAGCACAGGAACGTATGCGCCGATGGTTTACAAGTCAAATTAACCGAGAACAGCTGAGTAGCTTGTTAGCTTCCCAGTAAACAGCAGAGAAAGCACGTTTCCTAAAAGATCTCACCTCCAACTCCTTCTGCGGTGTAAAACATCCTCACTGCAAACAGCAACACCTCCATGACTTGATGACTTTTTTTTCTTTTCGATGGATTTTAAGAGCAAACCTCTGCATAAATAAGAGCAGCGAGCAGCCACATTTCTGTGCACTGTGAGACGCTCATGGTGAGTTGTGAGTGCACGCACGCACGCGGGGGGAGGGTTGGAGGGCGACAAACGGCAGTCAAGTTTGATGGACATATAATCATTCAATCAGTGAGCACGGGCCGTTACAATTTCATTGGATGGGGTTTTTTCAGTCCTGTCTGTTCCACAGGTTATTAGTTTTTTAAATTTTTGTGTCAGAACATTTAATTAATTGGCTGCAATCGGGGTGTGAAGAAGACTTTAAGCAATATAGTAAAAAATGCTCCTGAAAAACGTCATCCACCCTGCCTTTAAAGGGTTAAGAGTCGCTGAGAGTAGCATCCCTTTTCTTCTACATTGAAAAGAACTATGGGAGTTTGGGCATCTGGTTAGGGTGTCCTCTGGTTGTGACCCAGGGGCGACACATCCAGAAAGCATCTGGAATTTTCAGTATGTCTCACTTGGAAGAGGCCTCTTGAAATCTTAGGACCTGCTTGGCTGGCTTGGGACAGCCTTCTTTTTACATTATGAAGACATGCCTTAGAGAAAGGTCTTGAGAAGTTAGCTCAGGCTGCCTCCACAATTTGGTCCTAAATAACAAATGTGTCTTGGACAGAATGAATATTAAATGTGCCAATTTTAACCTTTACTAAAACCCCTCGTCCAACAGAATTAGAGTCTTTAACATACTATTGAGTGGAAAGAAAAGTATTAAGGACAAAACTATGAATACAGAAACTTTTTGCCTGTGTTTCGCAAAGGTCTGCTGGAGGAATACTCCCACTCTCCTCTTGGCAGAGCCCCAGCTGCTGGGTTTTTGGCACATAGCTAGTAATACAATGAAATCAAACATTGCTTTCCCACTGGATTCTGAAGTTGGTCTTTCTTGATATCTTGACTGTTTTCACTCCAAGGTTTAGTCAGCTATAAAACGCATGATATATCATGGTAAAATAAAGCTGACAACTCCTTTACTACAGGAAATTGATCGTCTAGTATCTACCTGTAACTGGAAACATCATAAACAGTATTGGTTAATCCCTTAACTACACCTTGGAAGAGCTTCCATTTAGTTGTTGTTTTATTTATTTCCTAATTTGCACATCACACTGTACACTCAACACCCTGGAAAGCTATTCTTTGCACTGGGGACTAAATAAACACTCTTACCTTGCATACACAGACTGTCTGTATCCACACATGTACGATTCTTTAAACCCCACCCCCACAAAAAACAAAACAAACAGTTGTGTAGCTCACAAACAGAAGATGTCAAAATTTAAGATAGCAATTTATAAAATACATATTTTAAATATAAGATGACTGATTTTTTTTCTTTTGACTGTTTAAGTCGAACTTGTTTGTATTTCCTGAAGATGTGAAAAGCAGTCTGTTCCTAAAGAACTGATGAACGGGAATCTGAAATAACACTGTATAGAAGGGATAATATTGCTCTAAGAAATAATGCTGTGCCTGGAGAGGAAGGGTTGGGTTTGCGAGAAAATAGATTTAAATAACGTATGAGTCATTATTTATTAATAAATGGAGCTAAGTCACATATGGGTACACATAACACACACACATGCACACACACAAAACACCCTGACCTCTCAAAGCTGTAACAGTTACCTCGCTGGTAAAGGAAAGGCCGATCTATATTTATCTCCTACACACATACACCCCGTGTGTTTGGATGTGTGTATGTGTCAGGGAGTGAGATAGCTGAGATGTACATGTTTTATGCACGGGTGCAGTAAGCCTCTGCTACTGCTTTCTAAGCTCTGCCTGCTTAGACGACGTGAGGCGTTTTACCCCTGCATCTATTAGCTTAGCTGCCTGTTAAGAAGGTTTACTCGGTAGAAACAGACAAGGACTCTGGTATATGAAATAGTATGTAAATAAAACGTTTCCTAACAAGCAAAATGTGTCAGCATTACCAGAGAGCTGTCAACACATTAAAGGAAACATGAGTGATAGATGTCGACAACACATAAGATTTACAGGTTTTGAACAGCAGGGAATAACTGGTGGCAGATGAGACACGCAGTTGATGATGATGACATGTTTTCATTATCTGATGGTTTTAATTCAGGAAGAGTCAAGCATGTGCTGTGGAGCGCCAGAGGGAAGCGGGTTTTCACTCCAACTAAGCACAACACCAGGTGATTTGGCTGATGAGTTCCGCCTCTCCCCCTGAAGGTGGGCTAATCAGGGAGACCTCATGCTGTGGTGTTGGGTTGGGATGGAGACCTGCCTATCCATCTGTCAAAGCTGTGTCAGAGGCTTAAAGCAGCAGCTCCTTGTATTTGCTATGGTTTCCTAGTCATAAAAATTTTACTCCTTGAAATGGATGGTGAATAAAGTTGATCAGTTTGTTTCTGAGACATGATGAAAGCACTGAAGGTAATTATTTAGTCTCTGTAATGTTTATGTAAAGTGTTGTGATATAGCCAAGACAACAGTAGAACATTTTGTGCCAATCAGTTGCATAAAATAAGTAGATTTTGATATGGACTTGAGTGTAGGTATTTATTACTTTGCAGACTTTTAGATGTACTAATAGAGGAAAAGCAAAAAGCCCATCAGCGTTTAAAGAGCTACTTTGAAATGTTATTGCTCATGTCTAATCGTGTTGGGAGAAACACAAGCAAATGCGGATGCACCAAGTTGTAAATTGACATTTTGTCTGTTTTCTCCCAGTGGAGGCACTTCACTTAGGAACGCTGATGGCTGCACATGGCTACTTCTTTCCCATCTCAGACCATGTCCTCACGCTCAAAGATGACGGCACTTTCTATAGGTTTCAGGTAAGAATATTAAGATGTTTAAAAAAAAAAATTTTTCTGGAAAATCTGAAGGTTATAAAAAAGATCTACAAAAAAACAACACAAAAAACCCTCGATTTTAAAAAAGGATCATTTAAGACCCAAGATTGACTTTTTAAAATTATTTAAATGACTTATTTCTTTTCAAGCTGTTACTTCATTTTCCTTTTTAATCTAATTTTCTAACTTTTTTTTTTTTTTATCATTGATCTCTCCAACAGCATGCTAAAAGAGTTCGGTCTTTCAGACGTGCTAAATTGCGCCTCTTACCCATTTTGCACTTCTGCAATGAATTCCAATATGGGGCGTTTATACGCAACTGTCCGTGTGATGGGAGGAGAAAATGTAAATATGTTAATTTAGCGCTGACAAAGCGATTTATCAACCATAAGATGCATTGCCTTGCTGTTTTTTGCCTGTATTTTAGTACGTCTGAAAAGCAAGTGCAAACTTGCAGCTTCAGCGGCTTCAGCTTCTGAGAGGAACAATCCTGGACACGAGCAAATCTGGTTAAAAATAATTTTTCATGAGCAGTGAGGGCAACAAATTTTGTTGAATTCAATAAAAATCAACACAGCAAACACCACTATTTAACACGGGTGTTAAACATTCTGGACAAATGAAACAGAAAGTTTGCAGCCACTGTGGAGTTTAGGTAATGAGAACTAAAGCTGACATTAACTGTCTATATAATCTAATAATCCTTTTATTTTCCCTTTTTGCCATCGTCACATTCTAACTTGGATTTTCACTTGATATGATTGGTGGACAGGATCATAGTCGTCTGTCAGAGCGAGCCTCTGAAGCCGCTGGTATTGTGCCAAAGAGTGCACATCTTGTGCGTTATAGAAACCATGTCGGAGCTGCACACTTTCATTTGTTCAGCAACTCCTGATTTATGTCTTCATAAACTGGCCACTTCTGAGACTCTGCACTGATACCTGTTGAATTTTAAATTTATTGTACTTATTTTAAATGATATTTTCATGTCCCTCCTCCACTAATATCTCCATCCATGGGTCACATTTCCTTTTGTGCTGTCGTCTCTTGAAATTTACTACACACAAAACGCTCATTTACATCAGGGCGTTTCCAACACGATTGCACCCGCTGTAATTTGTGCGATGCTTCTTTGTAAATCACCTGCAAACCACGGTTCAGCCCCTCGCGCAAAATTCTAGATTGCATGTGCAAATTACAACACACAATTTTTTTATCTTGGTAGATCCGGCCCTACGTGCACGATTTACATTAACCTTCCTTTTTAACATGTTGGTGTTATTGTTGATTTTAGATGCTTTGATCTTTCTTTTTAGTTATTTTTATCACTGCAGTGTTTTCCTCATGGGGGTCCTCTGCATCGGGAGCTTCCCCTGCCCTGACTGCACGGTCATTGCCGTGGTGGCTGTTCCTGTTTGGGTGGACAAAGCCCATCGCTTCTGCCTATGGTTGTGGCGTGGGCCCTGTCTGCCTGGATCTGGATGGCTCCTGTGGTGGTGGCATGGGTGGTTGTGGGTGGGTGTGACTCTTGGTAGATGGACCTCCAGGATATTATTTCCTCACCTGGTACCATCCTTCAACTGTTGCTTTGGTTTTAAAGGAGCTTAAGGAGTGGAGGGTGGGGCTTTTATTTGTTGTGATGCCAAAGTGTTGTTTTATCATGCAAAGCACTTTGTATTGTTTTTATGCATGAAAAGTGCTACATAAATTCTAAATAAACTCTAATTTGAAGTTAAGAAGAGACAAAAAATTCAGTATATATTTGCCATATCACTTTTGCTGACACCTCATGGATTCTACAGACTGCATATTCATATTGTAAGAGCTATTACAGAGTAATACTGTAGTGAAGTTTTTAGAATGTACTGTCATCTTATTTAATCATGGATGTTATAAATAGTTGCATTTGTGGATGGTCCTAGGGGAGCGTCTTCATCCGTTTGTGGTGAAAAATGGGGATGGATATCATGAGAAATGTACATCCAGACATTATAAATATGAGGGAAAAAAGCATACAGTTTTTACTTTGTGCAGGCAAATAGTTTATTTATTTCATGTACAGTTGTGCTTGAAAGTTTACATACAGTACCCTCCCAATAAAGACAGAAAAAAATCAGCTATCATTGAAATAAGTTGAAATTAACAAAAGTAATGATAAATAAAAATTATAGGAACATCATGAGATTGATTTTGAATTGGGATTCCACAGAAATATTAAAAACAAAACAGAAAATTAAAACAAACAAACAAGCTCAATGAGGCTCCTGAACTAAAATTTTGTTGAGCAAAACTTTGAGGCAATCAATACCATCAAGTGTTTTCTGTAATGTTCATTAAGGCTTCTGCACTTGTTAAAAGGTATTTTGGACCACTGTTCATGAGCAAGGTGCTCTAATTTGTTTGTTTTTTATTTTAAACCACAATTCAAAAGCATTATTTTACTTTCATGACTAATACTTTTGTAATTGTTTGTATTTATTATCACTTTTTTTCCTAAGCTGTTTATGCAGTATTTTGCTATGTTAAATAGAACCTAGAAGAAACTCTGATTATGAATGAAAAAAAAAAAAAAATCCTGCATTCTGTGATGTGGTGACTTTAAAAAAAAATTACATATGCAATTTACGTGGTAGTTTAGAAAACATTTGATACCACATTATTCCTAAATTAAAAATTAAAATCATTTGAGCTCATTTCATGAACTTGAAAAAGAAGTGAGCTGTACTTAATAATTCTTAATGGTTCATGAATAAAGATTAAAATAACAGCACATCATTCTGAATGTCAATAAAGAGATTGACAGTATTAGTGATTTTGCCCCTAGCGAGTTCCCCGAAGTGTGCTGCACAGAACTACCCACAGTAAATCAATGCCCAAGGCTGTTTGTGTTAGTAGCTGACTTCACTTTGCTTTTTTATGTCTAATCGGTTTTCATCTGAAGGCAGTCCATACAATGCTGCCCTAAGGAGGGTCAAGATTCATGCTGGTGTCTCCTCTAAGCCCTTTCTGAAAGGAGCTTATGTCCCTTAGACACAATGCCAAGCCTGTTATACAACATTGTGTGTTTTTGTGATAGATGCAGCACTGCGAGAGCATGCCTGTCTCTCATGGCAGTGCACAATTTGACTTGAAACACCATGATTTGTTAGCTGTTTTTTTTTCTCTCCTTCCTTTGTATGTATTTTGTAATAAGTGACATGTTTTTCAGTTTTGTTCTTTAATGGCCTATTTTCCTTTCAGACTCCATACTTTTGGCCATCAAATTGCTGGGAACCCGAAAACACAGACTATGGTGAGAGGGCTACTCTGCTGTGTTGGAGTGTAGTTTATATTGTGAACATTGTTGAGGGCATTCTGCGAAGAAAATGTTGACTGTATGTGCTGTGCATAAATTCTGTTTGACAAATAGACTCACTATCAGCGGTGATGCTACCTGAGGTTAAAAAAAAAAGAACAATACTGATGCAGCTACTGCTCCAGAGCGGTAGATAAAAAAAAATATGATTAAGCGACACTAAGCTTTACTGACATATGTGGCCTTCTTTCAGAATCAGTGCTAGTGCAGCAGGGATGCAATAACTCTGTATATTTCAGCGTCATTTATATTTCATACATTCATATATGATGCGTCCAAACCTCTGTCAAACGCATCTGCCTCAGTCATATTCTGACAGATGCAGTGCGATAACCATGAAGCAAAGCAGGGATGTGTCTGTATGCATGCACCTGTTGTGCACAGTTGGCTGAACATTTTAATGGTGATACAGGGATGAGCTTTTCATTGTTACAGCCAAGCAGAGTGGAGATAAAGCTTTCATAATGTCAGAAATGGTTTGGTGTACAGTCGCACCCTGGCAGGTCTTTCATTTGTTGCAGGAGAGGGAAAGGGCTAATGCGCACTGTGGGAATAATCCTTTGAGCGTTTGTGGAAGTCAGATGCTGCAACTGATTCACGTGAAGGATGCCCCTTAATGAAAACAGTCTAATGGCATAATGACACTCCCACATTACGGTCAGTTAACAAAGAGATGAAGGGATGATTATAGCACAGGAAGACATCAAAAGTCAGGTGCGCACACACAGGCACACGCAGAGACAGATGCAGCCACACCATGCACAGTAAATGACCTCTGTCATTTGCAGGCCAGTTTAAATGTGCAGTTGAGAGGATTAAATGAATAAACGCAGGGCCACTTAAGGCTGTAAAAACAAAGCGGAGATCCTGTTCGCCCTTTATTACCTGTCTTTCTGTCTGTCTCCCTCAGCTGTTTACCTCTGCAAAAGAACAATGCAAAATAAAGCGCGTCTGGAGCTTGCAGACTATGAAGCGGTAAGTGAAAGAGGTCTGCTCGTGTCACCTCTCCCCACTTCAAATACCTGTTCTGTTCGTGTGTTGGCACTTGTCTTGAGGCCTCTTGTGTTCTTTTTCTTTCATACTTAGAATGAAAAGAATTGTTTTACTGTGCGTCAGAGCAAAACATTTTATTTTAATAAATAGGAAAAAGCTATTAAATGAATCAGTGCGTTAGTTATTCATCAGGAGTTTTTCTTTTGCATGTGAGCAGGGATAATTAAAGATGGCATCAGTTTTGCACTGTACACACAGAAATGGCCCAGATCCTTTAAAAGCTTTTTTCTCCCTGCTTGTTCTTTGTTTTACTTACAGGAGAGCTTAGCAAGGTTACAGAGAGCTTTCGCCAGGAAATGGGAGTTCATATTTATGCAAGCAGAAGCACAAGCAAAGTAGGTTTTCCGTAAGAATCACACACACATTGGTCATCAGCCCTCTTACTCTCATTATAGCATGATTAAACTTGGCAGTTTGCTTTAACTACCAGCCCACATCCTCAGAAATTAACTGCACATTAAACATGTAATGGAGTAAATGGGCGATGGATCAACCTGTATCCCCTGAGCTTCTCGTTTCTGTTGTTCTCCAGAGTGGACAAGAAAAGAGACAAAATTGAGAGGAAAATCCTCGACAGTCAGGAAAGGGCATTCTGGGACGTGCACAGACCAGTGGTGAGTGAAATAACTGATTGTGTTGTCATTAATCACCTCTGCTGGTATTGATATCATTAGAAATACTATCCATGTCATCTTAATTGTCCCAGCTAAAGGGAATTAAAAAAAAAAAGTATTTAACACTGACCACAATCTGCTTCACCTCCTGCATCAAAAGAATAATTACATGTGGTGAATAATTTATGCCCAGTGGGCTTTTTAAATCTATTCCTCACATTTCACTCCAAGTGGGGCTGCATCAAGCTGCGTGACAAAGAAATTATGTTTTTTGCAAAATGTCATGCAGTTACAAGCACTTTATGGATACAATTTATATGAGCTGCATATGCTACCTGTAACATTTAAATGGTGTAAAGAGGCAAACACACCGCAAATCCCCCATTGTGTATTTGCCTTTGCCATACACATGAAATGCCACATCAATAACTGTCACAACACATCAGCTTCAACGCTGCTCTTTACCTTGTTCTCACACACTTGCTCAGAATTAGCATTTAGTTTCCCCCTGAGGTTAAAGGGTCTCTTCTGCTGTGTTTCTCCCAAAGCCGCCGCTCAACGGTTAATTGGAAAATAACAAGTTCAATTTATGCGTCCTTGGAGCAACATAATCAATATTAATTCAAATTTCACAGTGACACTGTCAAGCTACTTAGGTCTGTTCTCTTGCAAGAGGCCTAGATTAGACCACTTGTTCAATCAGCCAGGATCTGTACACTGAGACTCTGATTTCCCACTGCTTTACTTGTTTAGCAAAAACTGGCACATTCCATGTTTAATTAACCAGCATTTGACACATTGTCTTGGATACTTCACACCACAGCTAAGCATATTGGATTTGATTAACTGAAACTTATGTAGTTGCAGAATTATTGCCCCTAAAGCTGTTGTGACATCACTGATTCACATACTACAGTATGTGCTAGGAGTGCATACTCAGGAATAAATATAGCTATACAGAATGTAAAGATGCATTCCCTCATAATAACTTGCTCTCCTCCTTTCTCTTTCCTCAGCCTGGATGTGTGAATACAACAGAAGTTGACATAAAGAAGTCCTCCAGAATGAAAAATCCACACAAAACTAGAAAGGTGCAGTATGTTGCACATCCTCTGGTTGTTAAACCTTTCTTGCAAATACAACCAGAGCAATCTGATCAGAGCTCGGTCACATTCCTGTTTCTTTGGAGGCGCAGACCTTAAAATAGTAATATTTCTGTGTCATTGTGATGTGTTTTTGTTGTCTTAGTCTGTGTATGGGCTGCAGAATGATATCCGCACCCACAGCCCAACCCACACCCCAGCTCCAGAGGCCAAGCAGCCAACAGAAGAGGAACTGCAGGAGCAGGTTAGACCTGCAGGTGGCATTGCAAGTTTAATGAAATTTCACCCCTTAATGAAAACAGTCTAATGACATAATGCCGCGCCCACATTATGGTCAGTTAACGGAGAGATGGAGGTCAGGCTCTGTCAGTGTTACCTTCTTGTTGCTTCATTTTAGGGCAAGTATGAGTTGTTCATAACTGTACAATGTGTAGACCTGAGTTACAGGTGCACAGATAATATTAAATGATTAAAAAACATGATGCATTTGGATCATGGCGTGTTTGTATTTTTTAATATTGTTATGCTTTAAGTATGTAGTGATTTATGGAGATTTCTTCTTGCTAATTGTTGCCTGCTATTCTTTCAGATTACCTTTTGGCAATTACAATTAGACAGGCATCGACTGAAAATGTCCAAAGTGGCAGAGAGGTAAGCGATGATCTTTGTGTCTATTGAGTTTAGCCATCGATCTGTTTATTGAACTGTTGGATAGCCTAACACGCTGTGGAATTAAGAACTTCAGTGACTTTGAGGAGTGTTTGGGATCAGACAATGCCTTCAGCTGTGGTCAGCACTGATGATGCTGGATAGTAGATGTGCCATCTAGTCTCTTCATCACTGATAAAAGCAGGTCCATTTAGCAACATGTTCTTTATTGTTGTGTCCTTAAAAAAGTCAACAGTTATACGTTTCTTTACATTTTTAGATATTTGCTTAAAAGCCAAGCTTAATTTAGTTAGTTAGATTTCCCATTTAAACAGCTGATTAATCAGTTGTGGCATTTCTTCCTTTTTTAAAAAAAAAAAAAAGAAATAGACATCATAACTTAATTTCCTCATGCAGCGATTGTTCTGTTTCATGTGCTCTTTGATGTCTCACATAAAAAAAAACAGTTTGCTGGGTTACACGGAGCAGTATGTTGAATATGACCCCTTCCTCACATCTCCGGACCCATCCAACCCCTGGATCTCAGATGACACCACGATCTGGGAGCTTGAAGCCAGGTGGGTACCAGACAACAAAGAAAATGGATGCACTGGTCAGTCTGTTTGTTTTTGTGCCTTTGTGTGTTTTTCACATGCATTCTTTACAGTATCTGTAAGAGATGAATATTATTTGTTGTTTTGTGCTCCAGTAAGGAACCAGGCCAGCAGAGGGTAAAGAGGTGGGCTTTCGGTATCGATGAGGTTCTCAAGGATCCTGTGGGAAGAGAACAGTTTCTCAAGTTCCTTGAATCTGAGTTCAGCTCTGAGAATCTCAGGTACATAAAAAATTATACTGAAAAAAAAACCTGTGCAAATTAAATCACGGTAAACTTATCCTAACACTTAAGCCCTAATTTATATTAGACTCTCTAATAAGAACATGAAAGATATTCACTTGCATAATGGGATTATAAAGAAAATTATCATCATCATCAATGAATTAGATTTAGTTGTCAGCTTATGTAATTGGTGTATTTAAAGACTTGTTAACAGGAGTGGAGGGAGCACTAGGAAGCACTCACTACGCAGAGCAAAGGTTTTATTATTCTAAAAAAAGAGAAAAAAAACTGATAATGGCATATTTTGGTTGTTGAGACTAATCAGTTTTGTACAGCATTTTTGAAGGTGAAGTTTTTTCCCCAGAAAGTCCAGTAAAAAGATCCCAAGTAGCCACTAAATTTAGTTCACATTTTCCTCACATAAAAAAATGAGGTGCAATCACAGAATCATGCAGTACATACATTTTAGGAATGACCCTTATCATTATCATATGGTCTGTTGTGGATGAATAAACCGACAGCACTTTTCTATTAATGAGAGGCGCGAACTCTAAAATCATTCTTGAATAGATTTGAATGCTTTTACAAGATGTTCATGTAACTATAGAGGAAGAACATATTCACATCTTTATATAATAATGTGAAAGATACCACTGAGGTCATTGCTTCTTTCAACAGATGAAATATAACCTTGAGTTATATTAAATATTCACATTTATGAAAATATTAATTAAAGAGAAGGAAAATCGTCTGCTTCTAACTTTTGAAATATGTAAAACTCCAGCTGTAGTTAGACTGATGTATTAACCTCAATCAATACCCCGTACTCATGGTAACAGGAATACTGCAGAGCATCAAAGGTGCATACAAATGGATTAATATAAACAGTGACTGCTGTGCAGGATGGCTCCTCTGCTCCCTCTAATGGCACTCAAGGGAACTGTCTGCCTAAAACTGATAATGAGGTCAGTTTAATTACGGTTAAATCCACTAAAGTTAAGCATAATTTTAACTCCATTCTACTTTAAATCAATACATGCATCAAAAAGAAAACTGGCTATGTAATATGTGATAATAATGTTGTCTAAAACCTTAGTAATATCATTTATAATAAGTAATATAAATTTTTTTTTAAACTTGTTGCATGAATGACTTTTTCTGAAGTCTCAAAGGTGTAAGAAGAGAAATCCACACAGCAGCAGATTTTTGCAACATAAAAGATTACTACTGCATTCATCGTCACATTTTTTGTGCTCTAATGAGAGCATGATGGAGAATTTTTTTGAACTAAATTTGTGCATCTTTACATTTTTTTAATTACAGAAGTTAAATCTCGGTACACCCCTGACTTATTGTAACTTTTTTTTTATTGCTCTACAGAAATATGTCAAAATAGGTCTGAATAAGTGTTGGTTCTGAAAATCGAGTGTAGTCAAATGAGAATATCCAAGAGTGACACTGTTGTTGATGCTTAACGTGGTCATCTTCTCATGTGTGTTACACTGACAACATCTGCAAGTTTCTATATCAATAAGCAACAATTTTGCTTTTTTGTAGGTTCTGGCTTGCAGTCCAGGAACTAAAGAAGCGTCCCATTAGAGAAGTCCCAACTCGAGTTCAGGAAATCTGGCAGGAGTTTCTGGCCCCCGGGGCACCCAGTGCCATCAATGTGGACTCCAAGAGCTACGACAAAACCACCCAGAATGTCAAAGATCCTGGACGCTATGCCTTTGAGGATGCACAGGTGAGTTATTATTCAGTTGCAAAGAGCACAAATACAAGAAATGACATCCACAACCTCCCAAATTTCAGCTTCTTCTGTTGTGATAAAGGGATCTTAGAAGTGAATCTTGCAACTGAATCAACAACAGCAGATTTGCTCCTGGCTGTTATGACTCACAGCCGTCTAGGGATCAATTGAATTTCTAATTTTTATTCAGAGGACTGTTTTAGCTGTCTAATATCTTCATAATGTATTTACCGCATTTTCTTTCTGTAAAAAGGAACACATCTACAAATTGATGAAGAGTGATTCTTACAGCCGTTTCATCCGTTCCAGTGCCTACCAGGAGCTATTACAGGCCAAGAAGAAGGTATAAAAACAGATTACCTGATTCACTTACATAGTAAAAATGCCTGTTGGAAAACTAAATAAAACGTAGAGAAATAAAAGGCAGCACATGCTTGTTGATCAGTTTGTATATACATTGTCTTTGTATGCATAACTCCATGAGATTTACATGTAATTTATATTTGAATAAAAATTATTGTTTAATTACACTAAATACAATATGTATGTAATTGTTGAATGTAAAGGTGGATGAAAACAGATCATATAGGACACATCACAAATGTCAGCAAAAACAATGAGTGGCAGAGATGATGCAGACAACATATTTATACTATTTGTTTAGGAAATGGCTTATACAGATTCAGGCATGAAAAAGTTCCTCCTTTTCCTGCGCTGCACTATCACTGGCTGAACGATTTGTCCCGCAAATACAACATCACGTACGGTGCCCAAACTTGGCGTGTGGAAACGTCCTTGTTCCGGTCATTCATTTATGCTCTGAAATAGTTTCCCCTCGGCTCACAGGCGTTTCTCTGTGCGATTGAGTTAGCAGACAAGTCGCTGGTAAGTGGCTGGTAAGTGGCTGGCAGTCGGCTGAAAGGGGAACTGTTTCATGCCCAGATCTGTAGTCATGTTGGATTTGTAAAAAGCGTTATGAATAGTGGGGAAAAAAACAAGAGTTGTTATGACGTGGCGGATAATTTTAAACTACACAAGTGTGTTTATGTATAATCTGCTCTGCTTCACACCTGTGCTTTTCCAGCCTGTCACTCTGGCAAAGAATATTTCAGAATCATTAAGGCTTCATAAAGGGAAGAAAATAGATGGATCTACACCAGCTTGTTCTGTTTGTGTGTTTTCTGTTTAATGAAACATGATTTGAAAGCAGCAATGGTGGCAGAGCACAGGTAGACTTAAATAAAGGTGCTGTTTTGGCTGTCTAGTTTGTAAACAACTGTGCTGCATATGTTGTTTGCCAACTTGCATCCTCCGCATGGCAAAAGTGCCTCATTAATGTGTTTTTCTGTCTCCACAGAAAAGTAAGAATTTGTTCTGAAGGCTCTTGGTCTCAGGTAAGGGACAATATAAAATCCTATTACATATGTTATCAGTTAGTAGTTGACACTGATGCTAATAGCGTGGATGCCATGCCATAGCTGCTCTTCCTATTCTTAAGTAGACAAACAGCTAATGATATACTTAATTTGGATAGTGCTTACAACACAAAATGTGTGTTTCAGCACCATGTCCAAGTCAGCATATTGCAGTCATTATTTTAGATAAATATAGCTACTCCAATTAAAACTTACTACTTAAATAAATCATTTGTTTTCCTGGAATTTTATGTTACGATCTGAAATGAAATATTATAAAGCAAAACATGCAATCATTTGCTGACACAAAGTTTAAATAATCATTTTGACATTATGATAACACATTAGAGTCAAAGCTTTTTGCTAAGAGGACTTCCCATGTCTATTTTTATCATTACTTCAATCAGAAAATATGTCTAAAAACAAATAAAATCTGTTTTCCACTTGTTTTGGGAAATTGATTGTCCTACATGATTATTTCTAGTTTCCAGGCTTTTAGCTTGCTTAGTTTGTTTTTGATCAGCACCTTTAGCTTATCTCATGGATCTCGGCTTCTTGGATACTGTACATCTGACCTTAGATATTATTTTAAAAAATGCAAATGTGTTACACAATCTTACATTAGAGTTGCGAGAAATTATAATTTAATGTAGGCTATTGTAGCTTATGTAAGTGTATAATTAGTTTTCTAACTGGATTCATACAGTAAGCCCCTACAGAAAATACTGGTATTGTGTGGTAACTGTACAAAACAAGAAATAAGAATAATTCCTTACCGTAGAGTCCTTAAATCAGTTAGGTTAAAAACCAGTCATTATCACACTGAACCAAGCACACAGCCGTTGTCAGTATTGGAGGTGAAACATACGGTAACTCTGGTCTTACAGACACAAACTTAGCTTTTACTGCCACATGGGGACAAAACTGCAAATATGGAGCAACTTGAAACATAGATGCTTCTTGGTTTTGTTTTTCCCGTTGTTTTCTGCCCTGGCATGGGAAAGGGCTCCTTATGTTTTGTGGAAAAAGTACTAACTGGAAAATCAAGTGCTTAAAAGAACAGAGAGAATGGATACACGAGTTTAGGCAAAAAACTAAGCTTGTTCCACAAAATGCTCCATCTCCTTAATGATGTGTGAGCTAATATCTTTCCATTTATCATTTTAAGTTTTCGCCCTTCTCATCCAGGTTTACCTCTTATGCTTTTCAACTCAGGCCAAAATCTAATATGTTGACCTGCAACATATGAACAGTATTTTTCAATCTACTTTATGGTACTGAAAAGTGTATTATCTCTGGAGACAGCAGCCCTTTAATGAAGTCCAGCTTACTTTAACAAACTGTACAAACAATGGTGCACATTCACATCAACTGTTCCTTTATTTTTCTCTCTGAGACGCTGAAAATAGCTTACTACATCTAAATAAAAGATAATATGGGGACTCTCAAAGCATCCAGTCGCTGGTTATGAGTAACTTAACCAAATCTGTCAAAATGCATTTATCAGCGTGTTTTTCTCTACTACATCCTTGCTGTAAAAACTCTGCCACAACCGGGTTACCCACAATGCTGAGCATATTTACATTTTTCATCAGAATGAAATTAAATATGTGTGATTGGTCTGCAAAAGTTACACAATGTTGTGGAATTAACTATGATTATGCTTTATTTGCCAAGTATGTGAACACATACAAAGAATTTTTTGCTTGCAGATGTCATGAGTAAAAAGTAGTAAAACAGGTAAAAAAGTAAGAAAATAAGTAGACAGTAATAAATAAAACACAGTCTTTAACTGCAGTGTTACTGTGTACAGAACCTATTACCTATGTAAATATAAAAATACACTATATACAGTAGAGTTGTCCCAAAGTAAAAGCAAATAAAACTAAATGTGTATTTCTTGTCATTTTCTGGGAACTAATCTAAAAAGAACGATATGTTTCCTCTTTCAAAATTTACAAAATAATTTGTTTTGCCTGTCAAATATCTTTGACACTCTTTTCAACCCATCCACCTGTCTTTTTTTCTTTTTCCAGTACAGGGGAAACCACTGGCATACGAGAGATTGACTAGTTGCACCATCATGGTAAAATTAATGGCTTCCCTCTCTCTGGGACATGGAGAGGGGGGACCATCTCATCATCATCATTGTCCCTCATCTGCTCTTGGCTCAGCCGGGTGATGAGCCAAGCTGCCTGTTCGTCTGTTGTCCACAGGATGTTGCATGTCCATGGAGAGGATGTTCCTGCTTCTCTCTCCTCTTTCAGTACCTGATATATTTCCAGTATTCTCAGAAAGAAGGCACTGCTGGACTCGTGAGGACACTGAGAGACTGTCAAGACGAAACAGGAGAAAATCAATTCCAGTGGTCCAGTACTTTCACACCATAACTCCTGGACTGGAGCCCCCTCTCTCACTTCCAGCTGAAACAAATGATGTCAGAGAGAAAAGGAAAAAAAAAAACACGTAGAAAAATATAAAACGACAGCTTAAACTAACCAATGTCATAGCTTTACATGGTATGAGGTTACAGATACTTTGTCACGCTATGGGAAGTGTTGTGCAGAATGAATATACAATATATATATACATATATATATTATGATTCTGATTATTATTTATTGTGCATTTATTTTGCTTTGCATTATTTTATTGCACTACAATAATTAGCACATGGTTCTCATTGCACCTGTAAAGTCACATTCAAACAAAAATGCTGTCTCCTGTCTTATGTAGAACATAATTCTTTGTTATTCTCTCCTGCATTTATTTTTATACCATATTTAAAGACACTTTTACTTACTTGTATTATTAAAGTTGGCCCTCTCTCTGTTACTGTGGTCTTGTCTTGTATGTCTGTCTTAATCATGGACACAAAAAGTCCATCATAACAGCACCGATCATTTTTATTTATTAGTATTAATGAAAGATGGAATATCTACTATATCAGGATTCCTGGTGGATCTTTGTGAAATATACTTTCATAAATGATCTTTATCCAACTCAGTTTACTTTTGATAATCAGTGACCACCCTGCACTGGTTCTAGGTTAGTTTAAAAGCAAATGACACAATAACAGTAAGTTTCCCATTAAGTCCATGAGAAGAATCCAGATTTCTAAGCTATGCACTTTTACTTTCTGCCACTAGAGGGTAATAATTTATTTCCAGCTAACCCAGTAACTGGGATCTCCTCAACAGGTATCAGCTAAATGTAGACGCATGTGATTTTCCCAAGCAGAAGTGTCATCATCATCATCTGGTCTGCTGAAGGGGTTGTTGTTCAGTCTCTCCTGATGTTTTGCAGGACCTGTTGATGTTTCAGCTCTTTGATGACAGGAGAAACCGTCACTGTTTTCAGAGTCTGTGCCCAGTGGTCAGTTTAGCAAGAACCACAAAACAGACAAACATTTTTGTCTGGGTTGTATTAAGGAATGTGAACTGTGGTGTTTTTCAAAGCATGCTGTTAGTATGTCTGGTTACATGCATGCTATGATTTATAGATTGGAGGTTATGGGTTTTAATGTGATGTGGTTTTAGTGCCAATGAGAAATTATGTTTTAGGGGGTTTGCAGAGGTCCATTGTTTATTCATACTCTCCTCTTATTGTCTTTGCTGGGAAAATCTCCAAAACTGCCTTAAAATGGAAGTGAAAATGTCAAACATGGGGAGAGGGGAGGAGATGGAAAAGGGGAAAGCGGACATTTTAAAGGTTTGGTCATGGATGACAGGGTATGAAAAATAAACACATGTTTTATGTATATATTAATGCATATTAGCAGACAGACGGAGGTAGAGACAGGGGAGAGGCAGACTTAAATGAAAGCAGTAAAGCTTGGTTTGATTCACACAATGACCAGGGCCAATAGGAAAAAACCCTCCCAGTTTTGAGAAAGGAGGTGGGGTGGTGGGGATTCAAACTAAGGCAGGCTTTACAGTGACTCAAACGCTCTCAAAGACAGACTGCAGACAGTCTCCACAACACTAAGATATGGGCTTACTTTGACTGAACTAAAGCTTCTCTCTGAAACCAAAGAGACTCAAAAACAGAAAATTAGACTCAGACACAGAAAGATGAGCTGCGACTTGCTAAGGACGATGGAAAACTGAGCAGGTCCATCACTTCTCGCTGTTTGTAGTGGGGAAAAAGTAGAGCAAAGACAAGCCTGAGGATACTACAGATTATGTTGCCATGGAAACCAAAACCTGGAAGCGGACGCAAGGACCACTGAATGTGGACGATCTCCATTGAATGCCTCATCAACACATTACTATCCAGCTGCATACTGTGGTGAGAGGTAAATGAACCATATGTCATGCTTCACTGTGCTAACATACTTACTTCTGTGCAGTTTAACATTTCATTTCAGGGTTATAGAAACTGGTAAATAGTTATATAAGTTAAAAACACTTTTCAAGGCTGATTTGAGTGTCAGCTACTCAAACAAATAGCACAAACTTAACAAAATTAACCATTTTTAATGAAAAATTTCTTTGAAAAAATAAAGATTACACACTATATTACCCCTCTTTATCAGCTTAATAAGATTTTTAAAAATAATGACAATGCTGTGGAGATGGAGATGGAGATAAACTGCAGGAGGACATTGCACTTGGAGATTAAATGTCTCCAAGTACAATTTGCTATTTGGATTTGGTGAGAAAAGAGTAGCTGAGCGAGTACTGGTGCGATGTATCCCACGTGAGCGTAAGACTGGGTGACTGTGTCACAGTGACTAAGCGCAGAACCATGTAATCTGAGAAGTCGCATTTGCGCAGCTATTTCATATTTCTGCCAAAAGAGATGGTTTGATTCCCACTGGGGCCACCCATTGTAAGAATATACCCCTTTAAGGCACTGCAAGGTGTCCTGGATAAAAGTGTCGACTAAATGACTATAATTAGTGGCTGGAGGTTACAGATAATTAGTGTTATGAGTGCGAGAATTAGTGAGTGATGACAGCAAGTTGTACTGTGCTTCTCAGCACGATTAAGAGTCGGTTTAGTCCTTCCAGCAAACAAGGGGAAGAGAATGAAACATAATTATGAGGACAATAAAGCTGTATTTTACATGTACGAAATAATCTCTTCTCTTTTTCGCTCCACTCATTATTCATGTTTCCCCTTTTGTATTGTGTTTAATCATATGTGTGCTAATATGTGTTCCAAGTTTGAGTGTGAATATATGTGTGTGTGTGTGTTCCTACAGTATGCGTGCAGTGAATGGTGGGGAGTATGCCTTCTGATCCTGCTTACGGCTCCGGTGACTGCACCACCTTGTACAATCTGCTCTGATGTCAAAGAGGATTTAGCACAAAGACACACTGCAGTTTCTTTAGCAACAGAAAACACTTCAGTGAAAGCCTCTAGAGATGAAACTGGTGTTTAATAGAAAGCTTAATATGTGAAGTTGCACTTCAGATTCTAATAACGTCCAAAAGAAAAAGAAAAAAAGCGTACAAATGAGTTATAACATAGGAGGATACTGTAACGCTTCATTTTGGGCGATTGTGGCACCCTTTACAACATTATGATTAAAAATAACTATTGTCAGTTCTGTTTTTTGGATCAAACATTCAAAACTTTCACCTTGCAGCAATTTTTTTTTCATATTCTATGAGAAATCTTGTTATCCAGGACATCAAATATATGTTAAGTGTTGCTTAAGGCACACAAAATAAGTTTTTGAAGTCTGTGACCCAGCCAATCAACCTCAAATCAGAACATTTTAGTCATTTTAAAACCACATAAAAGCAAATGAAAGCCGAAAAACTAATCTTTCAGTGGAAATAGAGTGGCTTTGATTGCTGCCGCTAAATAATGTCATTCTGATCTGCAGTGAAATCACCTGTGCTATCGTAGCATCTCTAATTGCCCTGTATCCTCCACTAAAGCAGTTTATGTCACTGAGGCGAAGTAGCTGCCTTACATACTTGCCAGTACTTAGCTTGGAAAGCACTAATATCGAGGCTGCAAGTCATTATCAAGATGGATTGTGGTGACAAATGGCTGCCCAAAGTGCCTAAAGCAGCCTCCTGGCAATGTTGGCATTAGGCACATTTACACAGCAAAGCCCCCAAAAGGAGTGCCCCAACCACCAACTGTTAATGAGCCAACAGCCAAGTGTAGTTTGGGAAAATACAATCCGCAAACACAGATAATGACATGGTTCCTCTTTGTGTAATTGGTTCAGAGTGAAAACACTTTATTTACCTCTTTATCCCACTTTTTCTGTACTTTACATCCTGTGTATGTGTTGGAGTCTGTGTGCATGCATGTGTGTCTGATTGCGTGCATCAGTGTGGTTCCAAAGGCGTGCATGTGTGTGCGGCTGCCCTTGTGTGACTGAGGTTTGAGCTGCACGGTGAATTAAATGCAGTTCTACTGTAATTAACTGCACTTACCAGTCTCCGTATGAGACTTACTGACGCACCAATAATTGAGGCATCAGGTTTTGTTTGTTTTAACCTGCCTTTGAAGACATGCTGGGAAGACATTCACATGGTTTAGTGGAAATACATCTGTGTGTACAAATTAGAAAGTCTTGAAAAGCCTCTTTTTATTCCATAACTTAACAGCCAAATAACTTAAATATGAACATATTTCACAGCCAGGCCGGAGACTGTCATGACTAATTGGAAAAAGGACCCATTGTTATACAGACGGAAACTTTACCATGGCATTATCATGCCATTCTTTTAAACAAAACGCAGCAAGTTCCCACTGATGATAATAGCTGTTTTCAAAAAGGCTTGTGTCTAGCTCAGCAGTCTCTCTGGTATTTGTTTCTGGTATTTGTAATTTCATTAGAGGTTTGAATTTTGGAACCAAGGTCTGCCACAGTTCAGTGAAGCAAGTCCAAAGAATTTGTGGTTCTGGTAAAACATAAAGCTGTGTTTGTGGACAATATTAGTGTTCAGCAGACAGAGAAGTCCAGTTCAGTTCTGTCTCAGCATTAACACAAAAAACCACAGTCTCCTTCCGTCTCCGGGACTGTGTGATGATTAGTGTCATGAAAAAATAGAGAGACAAGCAGCTTATGGAGAGATATACAGTTGTGGGAGGAGGGCCTATATCGTCCATGAAGCCCAAGTGGTATTGGTTTTGGTTCCCAGTGGGTCATCTGTCCCAAATCCCACCATCTCTTCGACCTTTTTCTCACTATCTTTTTTCCCAACCACTAACCACCCACCCCTCTGCCTCAGGGCTCACCCAAAGCCTCTGAATCCCTACCCCAAAACCTCAATTTGTCTTGCAGCAGAGATTAATGAGGAAAGCTTGCCAGGGCCGGCACTATCATGCTTAGGCTAAGTTAGGGAGTAGAAAAGGAAGCTCGGCTGCTGACTGTATGGGCCATCCGTCATGGCCTATGTACACAGTTGGTCAGGTCATCCCTCCTGAATCCCCTGGGCTATCCAGAGTGTAGCTCAGCAGTTATGAGGTGCCTCTTTGAGGCACTGATGGGAGTATGCGCACAGGAGCAGAGCTTGTTCCCCTGACCTGGATTTCATGCAGTTAAACTGACACTCAGCAGGAATAAGACAGAGCAGTGCAAGACAAATGAGACTGTGCGGTACAGGGAAGGTAGACTTTTGGAAGATGAAGTGGGGTCGTGACTTCGTGATGCAGTAGGTGGTGGAATGTCAGCGGGAGTCTTATAGTTGGGTTATTCTAGCCTCATGATAGGGGAGTGGGAGTGATAGCCAAGGTAGGAAAAGAGATCTGCTTAGATCTTATATAACGCTTCTAGATGGACAAACAGCTGCCGTCTAGCTTATGGCAAGTGCTGTTGGGACAGTGACAGAAAGACCTGAACACTCGTGCAGCTCTGACAGAGCAGCCATGACTTAAGGATCAAGGGCAGAAAAGAAAAAAAATCAAAACAAAATTGGAATATGATACAGTAATTTGTCCCATGTCACAGTGAGTTGCAGGTCCAAGAGAAGAAAAAAAATGAACATACAGTACAAATTTGCACAGCAAAGAAGAGTCTGTGCATAGTAGCAGCCAATGGCCTTGAGGCAGTTTGGTTCCCGTCAGAATTTCTGACTTGATGTCATGCAATGCTTGTCAAGAGCAACATCTGCTGAAAAGATGCTTGAGTGATGGTCAAAAATGTGCTGGCAGAAATACTGACAGCATGCACATGGGCGGATACTCTGTGCTGAATGGCAGAGAAATCATTTCTCCAGATCTTTCTGGTGCAAGCGTGATTCAGAAGACACTATAGTGATTATGGACACTGTGGGTCACTCTCAGTTCAGTTTTCTTCATAGTATATCACCAGAGTAAAAGAGTGGACTCCCAAAGGGAACTGTACAGTTCCTCAACTCTTCTCCTAATAACATGCAGATGGGCCCCTCTAATGCCTGTTTACATATCCGCGGCATAGTTCATGACTAAAGTAAGCAAAGCCCTAATTATTTTACCCAGCGACGGGACCAATAAAATCAACTTCCCCTTCTCGTTATGGGTGTTTAAGTGTATCCTTTGATGGCAGGGTTTTGTTTATTTTTAGAAGAATTGCATAGCCGAGAGGAAAGCAAATAGAAGTAATGACACAGGGATGCTGACAAATGGGGGCCCTGGTGATGGATTCATTTTCTCAATGATGCCTGGAGGGCTGGACTGCAAAGGTGGTTCAAGTTGAATGCACATTCACAAAATTGCCATCATAATGGACTTAATATGAATATGTAGCTATTGTGTGGCTGTCTTGTTTAATCCCATCCAGCCAGATAAAGCTTTGAAGAATCTGTCTATTTTTATTTTGCAGCAGATATTCTATGATTTTTCTGTGGTGTAACATCATCTCCCTCCCCTTTTCTTTTTGCAGAATGCTGTGGAGAATAACTATCCCGGTCATACTGGCTGGGGTCCTCTGCATCACTGCAGAGAGCAAAAAACCCCGTCCCCAGGGCTCCATCCCTTCCCCATACAAGACCAAAGGCAACCTATCTGCAGAGCGCCACCACAGGCTATTACAGCAGAAGCCAGAGGTGCTCTCTTCTAGCCGAGAGGCCTTGGTTGTGACAGAGCGCCGTTACCTCCGCAGAGACTGGTGCAAGACCCAACCCCTTCGTCAAACAATCAGCGAGGAGGGCTGTCGCAGCCGCACTGTGGTCAACCGTTTTTGCTACGGCCAGTGCAACTCCTTCTACATCCCGCGCCACATGGGCCCCAGCTCCAGTCAGGGGCAGAATAGAGGCCAGTCATCGGGCTCTGGAAGAAAGAGCCACAACAAGGCCCAGGAGCCTTTTCAGTCCTGCTCCTTCTGCAGGCCACATCGCATCACACAGCTCACGGTGCAGCTAGACTGTCCAGACCTGCAGCCCCCTTTCAGACACCGTAAGGTACAGAGGGTCAAACAGTGTCGCTGTATGTCTGTGGATATGAGCAGCCATGGGAAACTGTGAAGCCTTTTGAACTTCAAATGACATATATGTGCAGTCAGAAGTCTAACACAGGCTGGCTTTAAGTGGAACTATTCTACATCATGTTCAACAAATAATGGCGTGTCGTACTCTGAAATGACATGGAACTGGTGTGACACAAAGGCTAAACATTGATTTAATTAGAGACTTGCAGCCATGCTGTCATGTCAGTGCAGCTGAGAAAGAATTATTCATGTGACTGTGCAGGGGACACCAATGATAAAGCTGCCAGCGCTTAATGAGCAACTTTGCCCCTCCCTGTTATTTCATAACCTAGGGGAGTTACAAATGTCTGAAAGCTACAAAACATGGACACTGAGGACTTTTCTGACAATACAGTGTCTTAAAAATATATATTTTAGAGAAGTGTTGGTATAAGTTTTTCTTGCAGGTGGGTCAAAACTAAAGTGTGGCCATTTTTACCCTGTTTTTCAACTATCATATTATCCTTCCATAAAGTCTGGAATGTCCTGCGTTAATGCTGAAGATTTCACAGCGCATGAGGCAGCACAACAGTGGCCAGTTGCATCCACCAGCTTGTAAACTGTATGTTTTCCATATGCTACTCAGTAGGAAAATAATGCAGCATGTGTAACGGTGGTGAAACAGTATATACACAGTATATATAGTATGTGTGTGTGTAAAATATATTAAATCTATTTCATATAAAAGAAAAATGTGTTTTGTTTCCTCACAACTTGACAAATGATAATACAGTTTGTTAAAAAAAATGGAAGTGGTTTCTTTTATTCAATAAATATATTTTTCATGGTCAAAGGGGTTTAATCAGAACACTGATGGTATTGCACATTAAAGTCACATCACATGGTCCTTTTGCGTCCTTATTATAGAGGAGTTCAAACACTCACACCAGGAAAGGCAACACTACCTGCATAGGATTTAGCTGCAAATAAAGCACTCTGACAATACTGGATAAAATAGAAGGAACTTATTAGCTCACATCACTTTGGCATGATATTTTTTCATAAAGAAAGATGCTGTGTGTAAAAAAAGGTGACAGTTTTCAGCCTGTGTAAAGCAATTTTTCTTCTTTACATGCAACATTTAAATACAGATGAAGTCTTCAAAATCAACCCCCGTCCCACATTTGCTTCCTCTGTGCAATAAGGCACTATTTGTGTGGCAGGTGATTTAAACCCTAACCCTCTGAAAACATTGTATACTCATCCTTAATAGGGTAGATGCAAGGAGGAGGTGTTTACAAAACCGCCTGGGAAAATTCACTGAAAAGTCAAACAGGCTACATTTGGTTGATAAAATTCCAAAAGTTTACATATTGTGCTACAAATATCAAATTTGTCTCGGCATTTTCTTGCTTTAATCAATAAAATCTTTGTTTGCTTCAGTGTTGCATTTAAAAATGTAAGTTCTTTCAAAGTCTGGGTGTGAATGAAATTGTTCATTTGACTTTTCAACAATAACCACTTTGAAAAGCTCATAATAAAGCAGCAGATAAAAACCACACACATAAATGTTAAAAACAAGAGATGGGCCATGTTAGATTGTGCTTCCGCAGTTGGTTTGCTGATGATTTTCCATCTTCTGCTTCAGATCTTCTTACCCAGCTTTGCTTTCTGTGAAATACAAGACAGGTTTTGATTATTTACCTTCAGAAGCCCTGGCACTCATCCTGACACGTTACTGTAAAATGTGTCGTTTCCTAACATCCAGATTTGCAAGCAACTGAGGCCTTCAGGTGAGAAAACAGTTGCATGATAAAAACAATGAAATACACAGAAAAAAAAAAAAAAAAAAAAAAACCACACACACAGAAAAAAGTTAAACATACTATCCCAGTGGCATTTTTGGTCGTCACGTTGTAGGAAGCCTTCTGCCTGGCCTGCTTGAAGTTCTCCTCAGCCATTTTCACCCTGAAAAAAGACCAGCAGTAACCACCAATGATTCTCCAGGCCTCAAATATTTGAAAGGACACGTATTCATTCACAAAGCTGAAATTACTACATGCAATTAATTTTTTTAGCTTAAACCTCACATCTTTTAGTTATATAAACAGAATGACTATTTTGTCAAAGGGTCAGTCTTGCGCCGAGATGATTCATGCAGTTTATTGCAGGCTGCTCCATTTGTGACAATCTGCATGTTAGAGTACAACAATGTATGTCACCAGCATATTTTGTATATCTCGGGGCCTCTTGGCCAGCTCATGGCTGCAAATGAGAAGTTGTTCTCAAACATTTTAAATTGATAAAATAAAGCCTAAATAAATCAAATGAACACATCTAGTCTTTTCTCCATGTATACATGTGCCTACGCGATATGCATGTCCACACTGCACAGGTGAGGATATATTGTTTCTCATGAATTTAAAAGGAAAACCAGCAGACTCATCAAACTGGGATGATCGCCTGTGGCAAAGGGCAAAAAGGTAATGCTTTCAAATTTATTTTTATTCTTTCCTACTGAAAAAGCAAAGCCTGCGACATTTGAGTCCTCTTACAAATATGCTATCACAAGTCAATCTTCATTGGAAATGATGGAGCAATTTGCCATTTGTTGACATATGCAACAATATCTTCATATTCATCAAACCACTGGAAGCTAACTGGATGGTGCATGCGCTCCTCTCATTACTGGGGTGAGGACAAAGATTTGGGTCACTTGCCCGCTTTTCCCCTCATGAATTTGAATGAATCTGATAGGATCTTCGGTGAGCACAAGCTGTACTGCAACTTATTAATGGCACGCAAAGTTAAGGGAGATTCCAAAATGTAGGAAAACTTTTGCATCTGTAATGGAATTTTAAGTTTATTATATTAATAATTTATTACCTGAGCAGGATTTGAGTTTATGCAACAATGAACAAAAATGGAAGGAAAAAGACTCCTATCATATTCTAAAAACTTCTCACCGTTCCTGTAATAACATCTTATTCTGCTTCTTCCAATGCTCTTTAAAGTCTGTCGAAAACTCATGCCAAACGGAGAAGAATGTGTTGGGAGAGACTTCCTTCTCTCCTGCTTTGGGTTTAACTGAGAAGGACACAGTCAGCTCCAAAAAGCTGAGGACAGAGAACAAAAACATTACTTCAAGGCCAAACTATTACAACATGAGATTACAGAAACCTACACCGATTGTTGTGAAACTTGGCCGAGTTACACCAATACACAAAATATCAAAGTCTTGGAATAATGTGGTTTTACAGAGATTTGATAGGAGAATAACAAAAAAAAAAAAAGCCCCAAACAATGATGACTGCACAATTCAGAACATGAAAAGCCAATTACTGCCACAAAAGCATATCAGTCAGTTAAATCATGGCTTAGCTTTCATGGCTAAAATACATCTCATGGAGGGTTTTTGCTCTCCCCTGTGTGCATAATTACCTTTGTTTGTGCACACTTGCATGTCCATATATGTAATATTTGAGTAGTACTAAGAGAATGGAGAGGTAAAATAATGTATAACATGTAGAAAAAGTAAGATCCACCCAAAAGGAAGC
The DNA here is from genome assembly GCA_023101725.1 of Atherinomorus stipes. NCBI lineage: Eukaryota > Metazoa > Chordata > Actinopteri > Atheriniformes > Atherinidae > Atherinomorus > Atherinomorus stipes. The sequence continues at coordinate 433,563 of JALJCO010012783.1, forward strand.
ATGCAGAAGGAAGCAGATGACACGTGGCAGTGTTAAATGTGGCAGCTATTTGTAGTGGATCAATATAGCGGACAGGTTGGGGTCTCTTTGTTTGGAGTCTGCCATAGGAACACATTCCAAGCCAGCAAAAGCAGAAGCCTGGAGCCATAGCTGTCTACTCTTGCTCCACTTAGATAAACAACGTAGACACCACATCGGGGGCCTCAAGTCTGCTGAAGGCCTGCCATGATGGCCTGCAACTTCCATGTAACTGAAGGAACCAAGCGGCATAAACATTGACAAAGCAAAGTGATTATATTTCTTCGTTGCAGCAGGAATGTATCACTTCAAACTGGATTGGATTGCATTACTGCTTTACTCTCAGATTCACAGCTATGATCACTGCTTTGACACTTGAGGAAACAGAAGTGGCTGCATTTGTTTTTCTGGCTGCAGATGCTGCAGGGAAATGTTTCAACATAAAAAAAAACACCACACTTACATCTTCTGAGTGTCTGCCAGCTGCTTCTCCTGCGTTTCCAGCTCTGTTTTGGCTGTAAAAGAGATCAATTAAAAACAGAAAAAATGTTTTTAAATGCTTGTAAATACAAAATCCTGACATACCTGTAGCAACACATCATTGTCTTATTGTGTGACTTGTTTATACAGGAGGATTCAAGATGTCACCATTTCTTAACTCAACAGTCTTTTTCAGGGTCAACACTGTGCCACTAGATTATTAAGTGTTGGACTGTCTAGTGTTGCACAACTGACAAATGAGCAGTGCAGATCACAGAACAAGTGCTTCTTTGTCTGATGTTACCTCTTATGGAGACAGATGACTCTGCCGGCACACATGTGCATGTCTGAGAGCATGCGTGAGATGTGAGCAAAAGAATGAATCCTGGAGTTTAGTACACAGAAGATTTCTGGCAAACACAGCAAGTCTGTGTGCATCATTTGGACTATGCAGAAGCTCATTATAGTCAATGGGGGTGAATGTTAACTTCATTTCACATTCTCAGGCTGATTTTTCAGCTCATTTTCAAATACAAGACCAGTAAAGGAGTAAAGTCACCCCATCATGTAGCTTTATTTTGCCACTGTATAACCGTCAAAAACATTGAAGCCTTCCCAACATTTCTGATCACTGTCAGATGATTAGAAATTACTCATGACCTGCACAGGGCTTACAGTGCGAGAGACTCTTTCCTGGCGCGGATCTAGGCTCTGCTCTTATCCAGGGAATATCTGGTTGCAGTGTGAAAGTGAAAACCCCAATAACTGAACGAGGCACCATGTTAAATCACTGAGGCAACAATCATGCCTCTCACTGTTAAGTGCTCATTAATTCATTCTGGAGGAAAATTAACTGCACCTACCATAAATTTGTTATGATTACTGTACTTCATTTCAGGAATTAAATAATAATTTCAGAGTGATGAACCTTCCCCTTACACAGGAGGATTTATTAATTAATAAGGTTATCTACTGATTTCATTGTGATGATATGAAGATAAGTAATAGGATAGGTATTGCCATGACTAAATTTATAATCACAAATTTTTCAACCTACAGTAATCAAAGATTAAAACATTTCCAGGAACTTTTCTTTCCCTGCAGCTGAAAAAGCAAAACAAAAAAAACATAAAAAAACAAAAAAACAAACACCATTATGTCGTTTCATATGACAAACATCAATATGATGTTTCATTTCACTATAAAGTTGTAGACAACATTAAAATTTGCAGTTTGGAGTTATCGGCTTTAGCTGTAGCTGACTCAGACAGCTTGACGTCAGTCTTACTACTAGTTTTCACATCCATCAGAAACAGATTATCACATTGACGGTGATCTCCTGCTAGTCATATTGGCTCCATCAAAGACCTGCATGCATGAGAATTTGTGAAGCGAGCGGAGAAAATCGAGCTAGACCAAACAGCCGAGCTCCAACAAGTCCGCTCCCACTGTTATTCTGTGGTTAGTTTCATGGTCAGAAAATAAACAAAAGCGGTTTAAACAGTGGAGCCAGAAACAGTTTAACCTCAGGCTCTTTAGAAATTACAGAAATAACAAAAATAAGACATTTGACTGTTGTTCATTCCTTTTTTTTCTTTTTACGGCTGTAATGGAGGAACCCCAAGAATCCCGTCTGTAGTCTTTTGAGTAACATATCCATGATACAGTGCTTACATTCTGCTCTCAGAGGAAAAACCTCATCATTTGCATCAAAGAGAAGGCTCACATATTTTTCTCAAACACACATATAGGGAGAAGAAAGAAACGGGATGGAGGTGGAAAAGGGAGAGGTGCTTTCATCTGCAGATTTCCTTCAAAGTGGACAGTCAGCTTTGCTGCTACAGAACATGTGCTATGTATTATACACTCATTTGAATACAAAAGCAGTTGCGAGAGGGCCTGTGAGCCGAGTCCTTCAGGAAGATTGGTCACAGTTAACTGAATGTACATAGGGTCAAAGCCAGTGCTACATAAAGAATGATAATTGACTTATGTTAAAACAAGCATAAAATGCTCAGTCTTACACATTTGATGTAGACCACAATCTCCCAATATTGTTGCACATGTCAAATCTTTAAGATAAACATCTGACTGTTTGACATCTGGTAGACATGACATATAAACACTGTTATATTCTCTGTGGATTTTCACATATCTTGACAAATCATGTACTGGTATTCTTCTCGTCTGAAATATCAGGAAGTGCAGCAATGAAATTTAGTATGGTGCTCAGAGGATGAATCCTAATCACGTTGGTAAACCGCTAATTTTTCATCCAATGCCACTACAAACCCAAAGTTTTCATTTTGCCTGTCAAATATCTCAACATCTACTTGATGGATTGGCACAAAACTTTTCATCTTGTGCCACCATGAGGCTGAGATTTGTGTTTTTGAGTTGGATGTCTAGACAGCTACGCGATGGATTGTTATGGAATTTGTTGCACATTTACCACTTCCTCACAATGGACAGCAGGGATTTTTATGATTCTGATGTTTTTTCTAACAGCATTTTTAGACCAAATGTCAACTTCAGAGTAGTCGGAAAACTTGTTAAATCACCAGCAATATGTGCCAGCGCTTATTATTCTAAAAGTTATCACTAATACTGTATGGTGTTTTGTACACAGCCTCGTTCTCCTCAGTTTCCTTTTGATTCTGATGTCATTTTCATGTGTAAAAGGATTAAATTACATATAAACGGCCAACAAGTGCAGCTAATAAATATCTAACAGAACAACCAGATGGATCAGAGTCAAAAACAGGGAGCTATTTAACGAACCTTGGAATAAAATGATTACATAAAAAACTGAACATTTGAACTAGTTTTATCCAGAAAACTACATGAAACAGACCTGAAATGTGTCTGCAGACCAAAACATCTTGCATCATTCTGACTGAACTGCTTCACTTAGTATAAAGTTTTGAAACAGGAGCAATAAATTGTTTCCCTCTTAAGTTGTTGCCCTTTGTCTGTAATAAAACCGAGTGAATAATGGGCTAGACTACACATTGCAATCTGGAATAAAGGGTGGAAACTTTTTCTTTTTACTACTATTTTTTTCAATTTGTCCAGTCCCAATGAACAATATTTCTGCCCTACACAAGCAGTTTGCTCCAAAATTGGTCATAATGAAATTAAATTTTGGTTCAAGGGGAACTTATTAGACTAAGATTTTACTTCTTATGGCTGGAGATGAGAGGAAGGCAGTTAAAATACACAGTTGTGCAAGACTGTCATATCTAACTTTAAACTGCTTTCCTTAAAATAAATGCCAAAGCCTTTGTAGCCCCTCAGTGAAGTGATAAAAATGGTTCTAAAGATGATAAGCCTTCAGCATCTCTCCAGTCATCACTTTCTTGGTCCACTGCCTTGACTGAACAGGTTTAAAGGCCCAGTGCTGTTCAAGTTTATCTGCAAACTTTATCTTGTGGGGTTGGGGGGTGGGTTCCCCACTGGTGAACAAGACCATTGGTGTTCTTGGGGTTTGATTGGTCACCAAAAATTATTGTACTTTGTCTAAACAAGATTTTTTTGATGTGTTGGTAGAGTCCTGATGATACCTTGCCTCTCAGAGGATTCACAAAAAGAAGATTACATCAAGTTGAGAGATGTACAGAAGCATTTAGCTTGGGGAGTGCTGGATCTTTAAACAAAACAACAATAAAACAAGCTGTTAAAGTGATGAGGAAAAGGCTGTAACGGAGCACATCCAATATCTGAAGATTTTAAGAGGGCCTAAAACCTTTATGGAAATAACCAGAAGTGGAAAGCTACGGTATCTTGATAATGACTATTTGTGAACATTAAATCTTTTGGTACTTTTAGATCAATTTTGTGGACTAGAAGGAAAACAGTATAACCTAAACTTATTTCACAGTAACATATGAGAAGGTTTTCCTCAATAAATATGATAGAAAAAAATAGGCACACCTTGGCTGAGAAAGTCATCCATCTTGTCCTTGAAGGGTTGCAGGTTTTCTTCAGAGGATAACTTGCAAACTTTCTCCGTTTCAGCTGAGCATGCTAAAACAACAAGACATGATCGTAAAAGGAGGGAAATAAATATTCCAGAGCTGTAATATCTCATCCAGCATTTGTATTGTAATTACAAACCACGCTGCACTTCAGCTTGGCTGAGCTTGCTTTGATAAATCTCTGCAGAACAAGTGTCAGCAAAGACATAATGACTGATATGGTACCTCTAAGAACTAGATAGGCTCACGTTCTGATCCCCGGAGAAACTTATCGTCACGCTCTATCTGCAAGCATAACAGATACACAATCTCAGTGCAAGGCCTGAAAGGTGGAGAGGCCATGAGATGCTTACGGGAACAGAGGTCACGACTGGGCAAGTGGTAATTCATAGACCATATGGTGGTTCCGCCAAAAAGGTGCACAGTGAGCTCCGCCGACGTTGCATTGCTCGCTGATGTCCTTTGGGCCAGCCAAGGCCATTTCTTTGCCGCCTACCAATCAGAACCCCCCCTATGGGAGCTGTCATCAAAGCCCATGTCTGTTAGAGCACTCTGCTAGGTAATGAAGAGGTCTGCAGGTATAGCATATGATGATGTATTTATGAATGACCAGAATGTGGCACTGCCACTGGGGTTGAAAGCTGGTTTCCCCTGAGAGCACCTCCATCTTTATGAATTGCAAATAATGAACAGCCTAAAGAATCATTATGGCAGAGGAAAAACAATATTTGGCAACATGGTTCAGACACCTGATTAGTTTAGCAGCAATGATACATAAAGCATGATAGAGACCAGACCAGGTTGGGGGAATAGCCGATCAGCCTGCAAGCTCACAACCTGACACTCACATTTGTCCATACTGTACAGTAGATTTACACCAAAACACACAGACTTAAAAAAAATGCCTTGTTTGCACTTCAGGTCTTGGAGAGTATTTTGTGTGCTGAGAGACTTGGTAAAGACTGTTTCCTTGCAGCTTCATTTATTAGGGCCCTTTTCACTCAGCCAATCAGTTTAACTTGTCAAGTATGAACAAATTTCCACCCCCGGTTACTGATATGCAGCACCACCACATTTATTCTTGCATGCATTTCTCTAGTCCTCTTTATGCCCAACTGAGACTGAAGCATGTACACAGTAAAGTGCTTTTCCTTCATTTCTATTGTTTTGAACAAATATCAGCTCCGGAAAATCAGCAGTTAAATATTTACTTTCGCAGTTTATTTCAACCTTACAAATGGGAATTTTACAACATTTATCATCTCCATTTTGTCCATAGTAAACTACTGAACTTTGTTTGCATCATAACTTTTTAATGTTTGATTAGACGCTGTTCTCATCTGAATTTAACTTTTTAATAACACTTGTGAACTGTGATGCAATCTGATCAATCAGTTCTAGTACTTACGGTATATGTGTAAGACGTTTATGCACTTTATTTGTTAATGTTTGTTGATGTAAAAAACAAAGTCTGCAAGATCGCTTCATAATTTGTGAGGTCCACAATATTTGAAATCTCCCCAATATACAATTCTACACATTAATATACATGAAGATGGTAAAATATTAGAAAAATGTACAAACTAGAAATTTACACACAAGGCCTGCTGCAAAAATAAGCAAAAGCCCCCGCCCCATCCTCTTTAAGCATTTTATGAAATTCAAACTTCTCCTATAAGTTTGTGTTTTTCCTATAAATAGATATCTTAAACAAAATGGATGAAAACGGTCAAATAAAATCATAAGAAAATTCAAACTTGCCTGGAAGTGAGCCAATATGTCTGATAGTATTAACAATTTGCAGCCAAGATGCTGAGAGACAGTAAGATTGAGGTCTTGTGTATGACTTGCATACTGTAGTGGGTCATACTGCTGATGAGCAGGGGTACTTTTATAGATGCCTGTTGATTACTTTTTGGCAAAATTGCGCCTCCAGGCTACAGGCTGCCTTCACTGTTGGTGCTTCATTATATTAGATATTTAATTCATGAGAACCTTGCCCGAAACCCTAAAAAACTGCCAACCAACTACTGTATACTTCTGTAGCCTAGAGATATATTTTTTTCATACAAAACTGTTAAAGCTGACATGTTTATTAGATTTCAAGAAGGAAATTAAAATTCATGACTGACCTTTTTTGTTTAATTCTGCTAGCAACATGACCAATTACTAAAAGATTAAACAAACCAGAGTTATAGTTGGCAAGAGATCAAATATTCAACTGATGAGATGTTATTATCTAGAAGAAATTAAGTATGTGGGTTATAAGCAGATCCTTATTCTAGACCAGTGTAATATATACAGCGGGGGGGTTATTGAACACATCAACATTTTTTTTCAGAAAATATATTTCTAGTAAAGCTATTGACATGAAATTTTCACTAGATGTCGACAACAACTCAAGTAATGCACACATACAAAGAAAACCAAACATTTATGTCCATAAATGAAGTTGTGCAATACAGTGAAATGGCACAGGGAATAAGTATTGAATACGCTTACTGAAATTTATTTAAAGGGACTTGAGGCAGGAATAAAAAAAAAACAAACATGAATGTCCCTTTTATTCATACTAATGGATGATGAAGCACTAAATACCAAAAATAACGTTTCCACCCATGTTTCTCTCTGTTGCCTTGAACAGGCTGTGTGCTGCAAAATGCGCTGCAATTCGGTGTCCGACTTTCCCGCGCTGCCCTGCGGACGTGACGTCATATGACCTACATCTGCAGTTTTGATGCAGGAAAAAGACTGTCACGTTAAATTCAAACACTGTAAGCGATAGTTATGGATTCTTCTGCGGTCAGAAAACGATCTAGATCAACTGAAAGATACTAAAAAGTGTAACTACGAAGAAAAAGCTTCGTAAACAACATTATAGCTTTCCAGCTCTGCCATGCGGACGTGACGTCAAAGGACGCTACATCCGCAGTTTTGATGTAGGAAGAAACCGGTAGCGGTAAATTCAAACACTGTAAGCGATAGTTATGGATTCTTCCACCGTCAGCAAACGATCCAGATCAACTGAAAGACACTAAAAAGTGTAACTACGGAGAAAAAGGTGAGTAAACAACATTATAGCTTCAGTTTGTGCACGCTCCCGTGACGGCTTTGCTCATGGCTGCAGTTACCTGAAGCGCCAGTCGCGAGTTTCGTTTCTTAATCTTGCCTCAAGTCCCTTTAATACTTAGTGCAAAAACCTTTGTTGGTGATTCCAGCCTCCAGATGCCTCCTGCATGGAGAAACCAGTGGAATACTGAGACTCCAGCTGCTTTCTTGGTTTTCCATATTTTTTTGTCCCTCCATTTAAGTGTTCAACATTTATTCCCTGTGTCATTTCACTACATTACCCATAATCTAATTTAACGACATAAATGTTAGGATTTCTTTGTATGTGTGCATTACTTGGGTTGTTGTCAACATCTGGTGAAAATTTCATGTCAATAGAAAATATATTTCTAGTACAGCTGAGAAAAATGTTGACTTGTTCGATACTTTTTTCCCTGCTGTAGGTAGTAATTTACCATGTTTGGTTTCAACAGAATTGGGAGTTGGTTGAGGTGAAGATTCTTTGAGATGCACGGTCAGGTTGAGATTGAGGCAGTTTTAAGGTCGGGTCAACAGCATTCTAAGAGATGCTGCTGCCGCCTCAGGGCAATGCAGTTACCATGAAATGCTCCCACAATGCATTACATAAAATGTCTATTTACTTTATGATGTTCATTTGAATCTTTCTTACAAGATATATGCATGTAAAAGCATTTATTGCTCATTTTCTTCAAGAATTTCTTTTGATTTAAACAACACTTGGGTAGGTTTTTGAAAATTCAATACCAGGTTAAGGTAAAGAGAGAAATATATGGCTTGTATTTGCAAAACATAATTTATGATAGCTTACACCTGCACTTTCCTCTTAAACTGTCAGTATGTCATCTGGTGAAACACACCAGCCTCCTTACTGAGGAATGTACATGCGATATGTAATTTTAGCTTCCAGAAGAGTAAAATGATAAAACAGTTTCCCGTTAACTAAACTGTTCAGGGAATAACTGAACAGGCTAGGCAGTGGGAACAACATAAGGTGAGTGGTATGTGTGAAAGTAACATCCACATAAATGCCAAAAGCCAAACTTTCCCAGCAGAACATATCATTGTAAAGTAACAATGTTATCCACTCCTCCTGTCAGCTGCTTTCATGCTGAAGCTGGTCTGTATGCAGATTTGTGTAGCAATTGTTTCAAGACCTGAAAACATCAGTGAGTTAATTAGATTCAAAACAATTAAGCAAATCCGTTTATCCATAAATTATACCAGGGACTCCCATGGGCAAGTAATTATGCATATCATGCACAGAGATCCGCAGTTCAATGGTTGTGTTTTGAAGTTGCATGCAGTGAGGGGTTGCTCAGGGAGAAACGTCTCTGCATTTGCATTTCTTCATTTAGCAGACACCTTTCTCAGATGTGACTTGCAAGTAGGGAATACACGAGAGCTACAGTATGAGTGGTTTAGTATCTTGCCCAAAGACAGAACTTAAAGCCTTCGGGAAGTCAAGGGATCAAATCAACAACCGCACAACAACAACTACTGAACAAACGCTCCACCTCCTGAGCCAGTCGGCTCTTTTAGTATAAAATAAATACAACATTGTACACAGGTAGTGAAAGTTCCCCGACTTTGCCCTGTTCACATTTTGATCTCAACTTCTTGAGGATAGTAAAGGCACGCCAGACCCAACAGGAGTCTATATCTGACAAGTCACATCTGCTTCTGGTTAGCTCGTCTGTACGACAAACAGATGCTATCTTTCTGTTGATCTGCCTCTTTAGTCCACACATGACCATAGCTGGTCAGGTTTGGAAAATATTTTTCCATTGTGAAATATATTTGCGAGATAAGTGTGTGTATTAATACAGGATTTATGGGTGAATAAGCCATAAAAATAAAATGCAATGACATTTTCTGCATGATAAATGCTGCAACCTCACAGTTATGGAACAGTGTAGTCTACAACCTTGTAAACTTTTACAAAATTTACAGTTTATAATTTCTGCCTGGACTTAAAAAGAAGTAAAGGTGGAATGCAGGTTGACGAACTCACAGTTTAGGTCTTTTCTCAACTTGCGGAGATCTCTTTGAAAGTCTTCAAACTTCATCTGGGAGGCCTGGAAGAGGTCCTGGGGCTCGGGTATAGGGTAGACACACGTCTCTTTACCGGCTTCCTGATAAAGGACAACACACACATGCACAAAAATATATGATGCAAAAACACACACACACCACAATGTCAAAGTCAATCTTCCTCATATAGGAAAGGGCCTCTCTTTACTGTACACACAAGGCAAGATCTAAATAACTGCCTACAGAGACCTACATCGATTTAGCAGTCCAAATGTCTTTAAAAAGATATGCCTGCAACTAAAACAGAGTACATGTGATGTCTCAGTAGTTACGACAAGCCTAGAACTACAACCATGTCATGCACGCTGATTTTGGCAAGGTGCATTTCTGAGTTCATCTCATCTGGAGAAACTAATTATTTACACTAACGCTTCTTTGGATGCTGTGCCAGAGAACAGACTGCAGTTTGAATGAAGCCAGACCAAAGAAGACTAGAAGCAGGAGATGAAGAGTGGAAAAAAAGGAGAGGGGGACTCATGAAAGAGCAACAGAAAGAGAAATTTGTTTCTGCAGCAAATGAGAAAAGAGAAAATAAATAATTTGATAAAAGGATAAGCCATGGTATCCTCTGGCAAGAGAGGAGATGAAAAGAGAGCTTTGGAAGGATTTCTAAGCAAATCAGACTAAAACAGAAAAGTGATTCAAATAAACAGGAACCAAAACATACCTCATCAAAGTGCCTTAGATAGTAAGCAACAATGTAGGACAAAAGACTCTGGGAGTTATCCTGAAAGAAAGAAAATAAATAAACCTAAATCCCCTTTTATTTATTAATTTATTCATTTTGGAGCAGGACGTTTTAATTTGTGCAGACAACAAAAAAGGGAAAAAAAGTGTTCTTAGAAGTTAGGAATAAATCACGACTGTGGAAAAGCAATACAAAAAAAAACACCAGTGCTGTGGTAGCTGTCATAACTCAGAGTTGGTGGAAAGTTTGATGTTCTTTATGGATACCTTACTCCATCCACCACCACAAACACACAAACCACTGCGTCCTTATAAGGCAGTGCTGAGGGCACACAGAGTCTGTTGTGATATTGAATCAGAACTGCAAACAGAATAGCTTCTCCTGTAAATCTACACAGCTTTGGTTCACATGTTTGTAACCAGTAAAGTTCCTTTCCAAAGTCTGGATTCTTAACTGGAAATTTGACAATAGATTGCACATAAATAACAAGTCATCATGTTCTCTATTGTATAATAATAAATTAAACTCAGCTTTAGTGTGCACTGTGAGTGGATGAATATTCATTACATAGACTTGTCTCACTCAATTTGCACAAATTCATACAATTCTCCTTTAGTACATCAAGTTTACCAGCGAATAACATCTGCTTTTGTAATAGAGAATGATGTTTGCTTTTGTTTTGTCACACACACACACTCACACTGCTTTTGACATCCTTCAGTTTTGGCAGAATGTCCAAGGTGAAGCCATCAGCCTGTCCCCGAGACCGATTACCTCCGTTCATGAAGTTGCCAAAAGCCAGCACCAGGCCAAGCACTTGCAACACACTCTCACTACTTTGAAGATTCTGCGGTGCACAAAAGAGATGGAGATAAACCGAAAAGCACAAGAGGAAAACGTAGTTGCAGTATGAAGTCCAGCTGCTCACCTTACAAACCCTCTGCAGGATTTCAATTTTGCGCAGGATTAAGGTGATGCACTCATGGAAAGTTGATTGAAATAGGATGCAGAACACTCGTTCAGAAAAATTGGAGATTTGTGATATCTGGAACAGAAACCTGATAAAAAAAAAGGTCCAGATCAGCCGGTATAATACATTTCTTTAATGACATGTTATGATGCTTTGCTGGGCTTGGCTCTTACTGTTCTGGCTTGTCCAGTGGCTTGGCATCCTCCTTGTCTTGGGCTGATTTAATGTGCTTTTTAATGCTATCCATCTCATCATTTTGAGCCCTCTGTCAAGTGAAAATGCAAATTTAGTTTACATGAAAATTTATGGAGCAAAGATAGATGGAAAAAGTTATTTTGTTTGACATACTGCACATAACTTAAACTAAGTTGACAGAAATGTAGTCATGATATAAACTTAGAGCAGAGATGAAATATTTTTTGACACTTTGTTTTTCCACATTTCCTTCAAATTCATCTTAAAATGAATTCAGATCATGTATTTTCATCAATCTGCACACATGTACACTTAAATATTTAGACACCTGTGATACTAACCGATTAGCTTTTGCACATCCTGATTCTATCAGAGATCTTGGATATGCTTCAGCTTTGCTCGAGACCATCTGTGCCCAACTGATTTCAACACACAAATAGCTATACATGTAAGCTTTCATAATAGCTGGAAAAAGGCGAGCCATGAGACAGAGAACTTTAGATCTGTGAGAAAGGATTGTATCAATGCACAGATGTTGAGAAGGGATCAGGGATGAAGGATGTTGGTCAGACTGTTAACCAGTAAGTCAAGGACCACTATAAATAGGAATTAGATTAGAAAAGGACAACCTTCACCAATCTGACTTTTATGACCAGGCAGAAGTTAAATGCCCACAAAGCTGCCTGAGAGTTTGCCAAAAGGCACCTGAAGGAGTCTCAAACCCATTAAAAGAGATTCCTGTGATCAAATTAAATTACTTTAGAACAATCTGGTGAAAAACAAAAACGAGGAGAGTTACAGTAAGGAAACTAGGCAGGCACTGAGCATATCTAAAGTAAAACACGTTTATGGCAGCATCATCTGCTGTATTTCTGCCACAGGGGGCTGGGGGAATCTGAATAGATGAAAGATTGATGAAAAACAAAACTCTTGGGTAAAAAAACAAAACAAAACAAAAAACCTAAATGCTAAAAATCTCAGTCTGGGGCAAAGGTTACATGTCAGCAAGACAATTACCTGAAACATAACCAAGAAAACAAGAGTGTCTTCAACTAAATTCTAAGTCCTCAGGTGACCCAGAATAAATCTGGACCAAAACCAGGTAAAATGTCTCTGGACAGACCTGATATATGGCTGTGCATTGATGCTCCTCATTCAGTCTCGATGAGGTTGAATATTTTTAACAAGAGGAATGGAAAAACCTCCAAAAGGAAAAATAAACCAAGGTTGTTAGGTCATGCTTAAGACTTTAGTGTGGATTTTGCTGCCAAAGCTGTTTTAACCAACTAAGGTCCTGAACAGTTTGTTAAAATAAAAACCAAAGTCACAAACAAAATGTATTTTTGTTATTTGAAAGATCATTATGCACATTATTACAACAATTGACCACACTGGGGAAAAAAAAAAAAAATGGTACAGACACCTTTGACCCAAAGAAACGGGTAGTGCCCTGTGTGGCATAGAAATTTCTTATTGGCATTTTTCTTCATTTTCTATCACCCTTTGACATTTGCCGTTTCTGACATCTTTCCTACACAAAACCCCTTTAGTTGTGAGACCGTTGGGGGTTTTCTTTCCTGCACTGCTTATTTCACATTCCCTCAACCTTTTTGACCAGTCCACCCCCTAATTTCCTTTTTTGATGTCGTCAACCTTTATCTTGAAAGCCAGAAGAGCTCTTACATAGTGTTTTATACATAAACTCAACCATATGCCAGCCCATCCAATATAACTTTCACAAATACTAAAGCGTTGCCTTCAGCCAAACTACATTCCTGACCATTATCCTGCTGCCAGTCGCTGGACCACAGTTTTATACAAGGTGGTTTTTGAAAAAAGTAAAAATTTCAAAAAGCAAAAAAAAAATGCCCTTTCATTTCACAAAAATACCAAGACAAAATATGTTAATGTTTTTCATGGTGATGGGCAAAAAAATGAAATCATCCTTGGAGGAAAATGTAAATGCTCAGTCCCCTCTACAGTCCGAGTCTCAGCAAACTGGTTTCTCCCCCTGGTTTCCCTCCATCTTTCTCTGGAGTTTGGCCATGGTATGGATCCTTGGAAAACATCAAACACCAGCATCAAACGCACTGCGAGCCCGATTAGTATTCTACACACCGCTGCCTTGTGTCGGTCAGGGCAAGCTCTCCTTTGCCTTCTCTCGAGATGTTTTCAAGTGTAAATATATTTAACACAAAGCAGATCCCTTTCAAAGGGCAGCAGTGGAGCCCAGCAGTGTTTGGTGTAATTGGGGACAAGTGGGCATTAGCGTGTGATCTTTGAATCGCTAGGGCATGTTGCAATGGTTGTTAGCATGAGAAATACAGTCCCATGTGGAATATCAAATGCAAAGGAGAGTAGGATGATATTTGTGATGCCAGAGTTCTTGCAGTTGTGAGGTGGTATTCATTAGCCAGGTTTTCTGGTGTGGGGCTAAACAGAGCCAGACAGGGCTTAATCACTATTTATGTCACTCATTTTTTAAGGAAACAACATTTATGAGATTCATTGTACATTGAGCTGCCAATGAATAGGCCCTAAATGACAAATTGCATTATGGAATAAAGACTTCTCAAAAGGCCTGCCATGTTACAAAAAAGTTTTACAAGGTGATCATTTGTATGCCTAAAGTTCACAGCAGAGTCGATGGCTCTGACTGACCTCAGTGACATTTAGTCCGTACCAGCTAAATAAAAAAAGTAAACTTCAGACAACCAGTCTGGACCCAGATTATGGCTTGATATTAGAGGGGAGGGGAGCGGTGTCCCACTATCACTCTGACCCTTTTAATGGTGGTGGATTTGCTCAAAGAACAGGAGTGGCTATAATCCGCAGCTCACAGACAGAGCGACTCTGCCCCTGCCTCTGTGAGTTTCTGTCTCCGTGTGCATGCAGCATAGTCTGAGCACATTTGTGTGGTTCAAAATGTTTGTTTGTGAGCATGTTTGTGTGAGTGAGAAAAAGAGAGAGAGAGAGAGCAGTCTGTGATCTAGCTCCTAGCACAGTGAGCAAGGGTGTAAACATTAGGAGCCCCTCACATTCCTCAAGACAGGCTGACTGTGCTGCCAACTGTGGTTTAGGGGGCTGGAGACCCACAGACAGGATGGAGTCTCGCAATACAAAAGAGAAACAATTTGGCTCCTCGACTCAATAACACAGCCTTAGGCCATAAGGGGGAGAAGGAGAGAGAGGGGGCTTCAAGTCTCAGGGTGAGTGGAGAGGTTAGAAGACTTTTGATCCCAAGTTATGACACATTGGTTCATAACTACAGCTTGTCTCAAGCCACAGTCTCATTCCCATGATCAACATTATTAATATGCCTCTGGCAGCCAAAGGTCCGGGGCTCTCTTCTGTAGATGTGCCAAAAAGCAATTCACAGGAATTTCACAGCATCTTAAAAATGCATCACAGTTGAAATGTGGAAAACATACTCATTTTCATGTTCCATAATTTACTGACCTGACTTAGAAAGGGTCCTGAACTATATCCGCAGGGCAGAGGGATGTTGATGAATATGTATTTACTGTGTATAAGAAGTCCTTCAAAGCCAAAATGGAGACATATTTGCAAGTACTGATGACAGCTCTGTAATTCTTTGCTAATATTATACAATACAGTGTGGTCATTTTGCCTGGCAACACTCAGCATGGTATCTTTATTTTCCTTTCCCCCCAGAAACCCTCCAGCACAAGAAGCTGTATGACACAAATTCTGGAGTCTCCCAACTATTATTTCCCTTTCACAGGGGTATTACAAAAGTTAAGTGAATTAGATCCAGTTTGCAGAAAACATGTTTACTACGTAAAAGTGCTGGTTCCCTTCCAGGCCGGCAGACAGACCTACACATGACTGACACTGTAGCCAAACAACTCGCATACCAGCATGGTTTGTGGCTCGCCTGTTTGTTTTAGTATCTAATACACGCTTCCTTTGTTCATCTCTTTCAAGTGGGACATAGTGTAAGATCTCCTTGTAGAGAAATAAGCAGACTGTGACGTGGCACCTGATTGACAGTCGAGTCATATTAGTGATTGTTTTAATAGTTGCGTAAAAAGGTGTTTTTCAGTGGAAACTTTTGTGGTTGATCTTTTATTAAATGCCAAATAAAGCGACACACACTTGATTCATGTTTTTTCTGTTTTCTGATCACATCTTGCTGAGTCCTCTTGACTTTCACTCCATAGAAAACTATGTGCCTGCTATTCATGAATGGCATAAAATTAAATTTGTAACAATGTTAATCCATTTGTCACAAGGAAATCATTTCCAAATAAATTTACTGAAAACCGCAGGAGGAAAAAAATAAGTGACTAAGGTTTTTCCAGAACAAATGCTGCAGTCAAAATTAACTAGACTGAGTTGCATTACTTTGTGTAATTATACTGGTTTTGTTGCTCAGCACTGTACATCCATGAGACTCTGCATTGGCAGGAAAAATGCTGAAATGGATCTCAGTTTGGGATATTGTCTTTTCACTCGATTTTACTGAAACCACTATCCACATCTTGCCTGATTATCCTCCCTTTAACAAACAGAAATCTGCAAAGTTAAAAATGTAATTGCATAACTTTTAACCATAAATACGTGGCTCCAGTTCCGAGTTAGCCAAAAGAATGTCAGTATGTACTCACGTTTTCATAAAGAGCTTGCAGAGTCTCCAGATCAACAACAGTGTTGTCCATATTTAGGACGGCTGTGGACAGAACAGCATGGGGGACATGGTTAATGTTAATATTAGGACTAAAGCAAGTCTTGACATGTCTTTACCGTCATAGAACACTATTAACAAGTCAGAAATCAAACCAATACAAACAGATGTCCTCTGTCATAACGACTAGATGACAACATTTCTTTAGTTGACACATAAACCACAAAACACAGAACACTTTTTCAAAGAAGAATTTCCTGCTTTGTTGGGATGATAGCACGAAGCGCGGTCAAAATCCTTCCGTCCTCTGTCGTATGCAGGGAACAACATAGGTATCGCCTCTCATCGCGATAGCATGCAAGGGGCCCCATGCTAAAACATAAATAGGGAGGTCTTAGAAATCTGTCAAAAGGTACAAAGATGTGTGTTTGAACTTCTGTGTTTGAATTCCTGGTGTCGCCTTTTTGTCTCGGCGTGAGGACCTGGCGCCCACAAGCATTAATCCTTTGAAAGTAAATGTTTAAAGACAAACAGAGCCCAGGGGTCTGCGGTGTTGAAGTTGAGGTGTTGCTGTACACACAATCACCAAGTGAAGCACTCGGCACCTTTATATGCATTTCATCATGCTGTGAGTGCTGAAATTATTCACGCCGTTTTGATCTGCTGATTTGCTGTTGAGGAGCAGGAGGGGAAGTGGTGTCAGAGAGGCAGAAGTGAGTTGAAGGAAAAGTCTTTGCTCAAATATGGAATATACTAGAGATTACAGTTTTAGTACAGAGGAATAGACACATAAAAATGATAAAATTACACAAAATAAACATGTGGAAAAAACCCTCAAATGGCTGCTGTACTCTTGATGCATTATTTCATTCTTTTTTTATGTAATCCTGTTGCCTTTTTAATCTCAAGTTCTGAGCTACATCCACGCCATCTTTCCCGACCATTTGCTGTCACTTTCCAACCTCTCACACACTCTTCTTTTCCAAAGCCACCACAAAAACAAGTTTCTGCTCTGCGACTCTCGCTTTCTCAGTTTCTTTTAACCATTTGGTTTTCATTACCATCTGACCCCGAGTCTGTCTGGATAGTTGGATTTGAGGCTGGTTTTAAAATTCATGGGAGAAAGCCATATCATCGCTGTGACGCGGGCCTCTTACAATCAAAAGCCAGACCCATCTGCCCACATCTACCCCTACTACCGCATTCAACCCCAGCATGGCGCCGGCAACCACCATCTAATACTGTGACTGGCGCTCCAAAGACTCACAGGAAGCAGACACAGCACGGAAGTGTCCTATGAAACATGCAGTGTGTCGGCCAAGTCACAGAACAAACAACAACAGCTGTGAGGAGAGGAAAGGAAAAATGTGTTGACTTCTTAGTGAGTGGCTAAGCTGTCATAAAGCAACAGAATCAATGACTCAAACTGTTTTTCCTCAAGTTACTGATATCCAAATGACGACATCAATATATCCAAATGCATCAACAGGAAATTAAATTAATTCACAACACTGATTGGGATGATTACAAAGCTGTAGCCAACAAACCATCTTTTTCCTCTTAAATAATCTTAAATCTTTAGTGACACAAAAAAAACAGATCATTTCAGGAAGACAAAAGCATTGCTTTTATTTATGCTGTTTAGCTTTCTTCTTTATATGAAATAAAGAGCATTCTTAGGTTGTAATTATTCATACTTTACAACCATTTAGTTAATGACACTTTCTTGGGTATGTTGTTTATGCAAAGCTGCATACATCAGACTTTTTGGAAAATAATAAGAATTACTCTAAACTGCCAAGATATTTTCTCTTTGTGATTAACTGAAGTTTCCAATTAGTGCTAATTACGTAGCACTGTAAAACTGTCCTAACACAGGAGATAAATGACAGTGTTGATGAGAAAGAACCACGTTTGCCCTCCTACTCTGACCTGAGATGGATGTATAATAGACATTAAGGCAAATAACTCAACATTTAGACCTGCGAAGAGCAGAAAATACAGCAACTGCCCCACAGAGAGATTGAATAATGCTACAGTTTTCAGGTTTGTGTGGGGCTGTGAGATTAAAGTTTGAGGAGGTAACAAATGCTCTGCTGTGGAAGGACTGAAATAAATGAGAAACAGTGTTTGGACATATGGATGAGCGAAGACTGCCGAGCAATCAGAGCAACTAAAACAGGAAGACAGTCTGTTCCCATCAGCATCTCTGGAATGACTTCACTTTAACAAAGCTGCCAAGACAAGATGGTGACAACTCATCAAAGACAGACAGAGAGCCGCAGAAAAACATGATGTGGGTGTTAAATGGGGAGAGATTACACAAAATGAGAGCAAGGAAAACCAGAGGGGAGGAGAGTAACAAAGGGAAAAATAGCTGAAATGCCTTTCAACACTGACATGTGATGAAGCCAGATAGAACTTCGATAATGATTTCAGTCCAACAGAATATCTCACTCATTTATCAGAATAAGAACATTTATCATGAAAACTGTAGCAGCACTCAAAAAAATCTACAACATTGGCTCATTAGCACCTTTTGATTTCAGAGTGGATTCAGTCATATCGTTTACTGTATGCTCATCTGATTTATGGAAACAGACAATTGTTTCTTACAATTTAGTGCGTTCCCCTACACATCTGGGGATGGGTAGGCGTTTTTTGCACGAAAGAAAGACCACTACTGTGAAGCCCAGGTGAATGCACCACTACATCTGAAGCCAATAAGACTTAGCTTAGCAGGTGTTTGGTTTTAACAAAATAAGGAACTAATCAGTGTTTGATTTCAGGATAAAAGTAAAAATTACCAACTTACCCTGGAAGGAAGTTTGATTACATAGAAGCCTCAATAAAAATGCATTACCCTTTAAAAAACTACATCATATTTGTACTTATTTTGATCTCAATTAGGTCTAAAAATACAGCTACTCTTCCCGGAGTCAATGGTTGATTATATTGAGTCAAATATGCAAAGTAACCAGTAAATAAAATTGTCAAACAAATAAGATACTTAACACTTGATTGTAACAGGATGTCTGTTTGTACAGTATATGTATAAACACACTGTATACACACACACACCCACACACACTTGTAAAGCTTATATAAAAATACAAATAAAAGCTTAAAGTGGAAATACTTGAGATGTGCAAGAGTTGGGTAATTGTTTTACTTTCAACTACTGAGATCGGCTAGAGGAAAAGAAACCACCATTCAGTAAGATAAATACTCTGGACCATTTATTTCTATTTAGTTGGACTACAATCCATCAAACAGTTGTTTGTTATTTCAGTCTGGACCAAAGTGTTCAAAGTGGACTAAATAAGTGCTTAACTAGCAAATGACTGACATCTCCCTCTAGAGAACAAAGAAATAACTGTTGTCAAATTAACCTAACAGAAATGTTGTCAGTTCAACACAATAGAAGCAACAGTTCCATTAATCAATCTATGAACTCTCACTTAAATACAAGTGGATTTTTCCTCTTTGCTATGGAAAAAATAGTGCATGCATTATTTTACTTTTCATTATCACTTGTAAACTTGCAGCACCGATCCACTCATCACTTAGTCAATGCTGAGAGTTTGAACAGTGTTACTGTGACCTGAATGACTAACTGCAGGTCATAAGTGCTGCTTATTCTTCACTGTCCCAACACAGTGAACTGCCCCCTTATGATTACTTGTCTCATAATATTTGTGCAGTGCTGAGTGTTCATATTTGTGAACAGTTGACAACACTTACCATTTTGGATGTCTTTCATGTCAAGATGTATGCTGGACATCAGGATACCAACAGCCTGAGAGCGCTTGTTGCTTAACAGCTTCACCACCTAAGAGATGATATATGGAGATTTTTGCAGCGGGGTTACGGCAGGTCATAGAAAAGAGGGATGTTAACACTCTATAAACCACAATAACACACAAAGCACTCACAGGCAGACAAAACATCTCATACTTGACTGGAAACTAAAGGTAATAACATTATTTCTTCCCTTTTGTGGGAGGAAAACTTAAGATTATTCACCCGCAAATATTAGGAAAATTATAATGCTGTCTGGCTGAATTATAGTGATTAATATTTTCCTTCTCTTCTTTGCTTCTGCACATCAATCAGCTTTCTGGTAGGTGATTAAAAACTTACAGATCATTGAGACAATAAGAGGCTTATTTTCAATGCAGAGCGTAATCACATGAATTCAGCCTCTGGAACTGATTAAACCTTCAAAGTCTCATACAAAGTTTTAGATGAAATTATAGTTTGTGTAATTTTACAATGCAGGAACATTCTTCCAAAGACAAACAAGTCCATCAAAAGTCATAACCTCAGCTTACAGTCAAAACAATTGAAACCCAGGATTAAAACGTCTCAGAAAGTTACAATATTAGCAAAAGTTAACTGAATAATTACAGCTTCCACTTGTCAAACATCCAGGAGTTGGACGTGTAGCCAGTGCTATTATGCATGAAGTACTACATCCAAGGGAGAAATTATGAACCACAGCCCGCCTGAGTAAGCAAAAGTGTGCACTGGGTTGCAAAGTGGTGAATGGACAGGACAGGAAACCCGAAGCCTACTGTGATCCAGACAGAATGCTTCCATCGAAACCAGATCACACAGACCACAGACCTCTTAAACACACAGGAAGTTATATCACCAGGCCCCGACTGTCTGTTGTTCCGGGTCCAACCACAGCTTCAAGAGGTAGGCTGACTGAGATGTGATGCCGACTGGATTCTACAGCGAGTGTGGTACCTATAGAGTGGGGTGACTGCTTCAAAGTGAAGTGATAACAAAATCCTAGACATATCCTACTACCAGACCTGACTAACATTTACAAAAAAGTTAAACATTTTGAAGAGACTTTTTCCCTCATGAATCTAAAATGAAAGCTAAAATGAAAGCTCCCTTGAAATACATCAATAATATTATTTTATAATGAAACCCAGCTGGATTCGTGAACCACCACTGAAATTATTTTCATGATTAACATTTGCAACAAAACAGCCCAGAAAGATTCATCTCCTGTGATGTTTTAACATTCACACAGGAGCCAAGGGTTCATACATTTCTGGCTTAAATAAATCCTTTTAATCATAAAAAGAAATTATATCTTGATCCTTTGATCAATTTATAATTTCAGGGTTGGCTGGTATGGGTTTTCATCAGTCTTGCATAACTCTGAATAACATGTGAGACTCTTCTTTGTGGTACAACTTGGCTCCTCAGATGCTTCAAGTAAATTAAGAAACAATATTGCAGTATTTTGCCAATTTGGGATTGAGTTAAATCAGAACTACCCATTAACATGGAGTTCAATAATGCAAAAACAAGTACTGCAGATATATACAGAAATACTGAATACATTTCAAAAAGAGACAAATCTTTAACCTACAATCTGACCTGAGTAGTAAATTTATGAGCAGTACAAATTATATGGAAAAATAACTGTCTGCACAACGAAAGATTTGACCAGTGATAGTGATATTTTAAACCAGTGATTATATTTTAAGATTGGGAAATTTGAACATAACTCTGTTGCTAAATGATGGAGATGGAAAAGTTGAAGTGAAGTGCACAACATTTGTTTCTGTATTCCTTTAGCAAGATTGTGGATCTGACCTTTCAGAAGCAGCTGGTACTTTAAAGCATTTAAAACTTGTCCTTGTCGTCAAATATTAACTCAAATCAAATCCTGATTGATACAGTGCATCCTTTGGCTCCATCAGTTATTCCACTACAGGGTCAAAGGGGGCTGGGGCCTATTAGACAAGAGGCAAGCTATACACCAGGGATCCCCCATTCCGGTCCTCGAGGGCCGGTGTCCTGCAGGTATTTGGAGCTCCCTTGCTGCTACATACCTGACTCCAATCAGTGGGTAATTAGCAAACTTGTGCAGAGCTTGACATCAAGCTCTGCACATGTCACAAGGTGCATTGCAGGCAGCTCATAATACCTGCAGGACACCGGCCCTCGAGGACCGGAACTGGGGATCCCTGCTATACACCCTATATAGTTCGCCAGTCCATCACACAGCCAACATACAGTAAGAGAGACAACCAACCACTCACACCAACTCCCAGGAAAAGTTTAGATATGCCAACCAACCTAAAATTCATGTTTTGGGCTGTGCGAGGGAAGCTGGAGAACTCAGAGAGAACATCCAAATGTCATACAGAAAGGCCCCAACAACCAAGCATGTTCTTGCTGTGAGGCGACAGTACTAACTGAGCAAGGCTCAAAAGATTTACTGATATTTTTAGTCAATATGACTTACAACTGTCTAACATATCATCTAGTTTGTCATCCACAAATAAACGTCCATAAATCTGCTCAAAAATATGAAAAAAACTATCTTTATGAGAACTTGCCAAGAAATCATTGTATTTTAAAATTTCATTATGTCGTGTGAACCAATGATGAATGTGCATCCATCCAGTGCAATAAATTTAAAAGATTTAGATTAATTTAGCCTGCCCCCTCCCCAGTAATTGGATGCTGTTGTTGTGAAACTTGTGTCCAAGTTTAAAAAAGAAGACTAAAACTGGTGAGGGAAAACATGCTGTGTTTTTCTGTGTCATCCATGTAGTTTGGAGGCCGATCCCAGTCCAAAAGGCATTTTACATAAGTGTTGAAACCTGCATTGCCCATACATCAAGAGTGGTATTTTCAGTGTTGTAGGAGACCTCCTGTGTCCAAGTGGTAAACTTTTGAAATGAAAGAGGTATGCATTTTTCAGTGAAGGAGGGGATGTAGACACCATATAAGGAATTTCTAACCAATAATTCAACCCTTTTCAATAGAGGGGGAAAGAGAAAACATGCAGAAAAATCATTATATAAAACAGACCACTGTTCTCCTGCATCTTTGAAAATGGCTGGAGAGGATTTTTTTTATGTGCCTTTGCAGTTTTTCAGACACAAACGCCAAAGATGTAGTTGATTTGCAGCTTCTTTATCTCTTCTGATAACACACTGAATCTCTTTGGGGATGTGGATGGTGGCTCAGACAAGTCAAGGGGCTTTTTTAAATATTTTCTGACATTCATAAAGTAAAGTTAAAACAACTGTGAAATACACTGGGATTTCAAGTTATGCGACTTATGCAACCTCAGTAAAAGTGTTATTTGTGTGATTTTTTCTCCTAACGTTATTGCAAACGGTCTTCATCATATCAAGTCTTGAACAGCTGTAAATGAGAAGGTAAAAAGCAACAGCATATTCTCCCTGTGAGTGCACTTTACTGTAAAACTCTACTTTAATTTTCTTTTTTTTTTTTTAAAAGACAGGTTAACCCTTGAAACTGGCCAGCAAAAGTAATTCTTGACAGTTATGTCAGCAAAGGCCTTTAAACTGGCCAAGTAATGACGCCAAAGCTGCTCTCTAGTGGTAGGAGGATGCGTGTCCTCCTACCACTAGTATAAAAAACAAAACAAAAAAACAGCAGAGTTTACAGCGCGCAAGAGGATAGGAATAGTTGGAAGTAGTTGAAGATGTTATCTGTCTAAAGTTGCAGGATGGGTGTTTATGAGCTGAGAAGTCAAATGTTGACTTCACATTGGGGTCAGCCACAGTTCAGGTTTTAATATTGTCATTGTTGACTTTTGTATTTTCAGCACCACTGTTCCCTGCTGTGTTTTTGCTGAATTTCCTTGGTAATTTTTGTGTGTGTTTAATGTTTGTTTTTTTTAACAGTTCCTTTGTACAGTACCCTTGGATATTTTGAAAGGCACTTTAAATAAAATGTATTATTATCATAATCATCACTTCTGTGGACACAACAACTAGTTAATTTTTGTTTTGTTTTTTCATGCATAATTAAACTCAAAAGGGAAATTTCAATGGGGTTTGTCAGCTGTTTTGCATTATTGTTGACTTTACTCTGCTGGATATGAGCTGCAAAGCAACATGCTTAAAGTCATAACATTGCTTCATTCTTATGCACATTAGATACTGGGTCTTATTGGTACTTCTTCACTCCACTGTACTGGATTTCTTTTGCTCCATAAGAGTAAATTACTTTCAAAAAGTTAAACTTTCATTCAACTCGAACCTTTTTTATGAAGGCTTTATATTTTAGCGTTATGTTTCAACATCCCCATAAACTAAAGATTTCCCAACAATGTTTATGCCTGATACTAACATTTCTCAGTAAAACTGCAGATGATTCCACAGAGTCTCAATTATGGGTGATAAGAGAAATGTTCCTCCCTGGTGAAACGTTACTTGTGATTTGAAACACATAAATTTGACAAACGGCACATCAACTCAAAGATCTTGACTAGCGCAGCTTCAAACTGTGGATCAAATGTTTGATTTGCAGATTGATGGAGTGACATAAAGCGTGCCGGAGAGGGAAACAGTATGGCTATTAAACTAAGTCATACAGAAAGCACAATGGGAGGAACCGCACCATGAAATACAACTCCCAAGCTTCTCACTCCCTCCCTTATTTCCCCTCTCCCCTTCCCCATCTCTCTCAACAGTCATCATGGCCATGAGGTTTCTTCACTGCACGCGAGTCATTGGCTCTGTGCCACCGGATGGTCACAAGGGAGTCGGTTGGGAGCCAGAGCTCACACCACATAATAACTGTCTGGCTGCAGCAGTTTCTCCTGTCACTCAAAGCGACTCGGGGAGCGACAGTGGGAGAAAGGAAAAGGGCCAAGGTATGAGAGGAGAGAAAATAAAGATTGGGAAATCCCTAAAAGTGCCATATTTGGTCACAGACACGCATTTTAAGGCATTTTGGAAGAAAAAAAAAATCTTCATAGATGTGTATTACAGACAAACTGAAAGAAACACACGTACCTGTTTGGCCTTTGACTTGGTGATTGTGTCTGAAATTGGCTTCTTCTTCTCCTTGACGGCACTTTTAGAAAACAGCTCCACAAATTCTTCAAAATTTACGGTTGGCTCCTCAATTTTTTCCCACACCAGTGGACCAGTATTTCTAAAGACGGAGCAAAAGTTCAATTACTGGCTTTACTAACACAAGTTTAACCTGCCAAGTACTGCACACTGAAGCCGTTTTCTGAGAACTCAGTTTTTTGGGGGACGCAAACATCAGAAAGTTAAATACTGTACTTGTTGAAAACAGCAGCCAACAGTTTCACTAAGAAGGTTCTCACTCAGTTAATCAAGTAATTTATTCCGGTCCGAGTTTTCCAAGTCCTAATAAGGACAGAAAACCTGGTTTTGGTCAAGTTTCTGCTGACCACAATGCCTGGACTACATCTTTTTCATTTTCCACAACGTTAGCATCTCCATTACCAGCATGTGCACGATCTTTATCTTAAGTGGACAAGCTTCCTCTTAAATATCTACTGTTCAGAGAATAACTTTTCGCAAATGATCCATATCTATCTTACTTTTTAGCATGCAGCTGAATGCGGGTCCAGTAGAGTGGTTTCATTGGCTTGGGGGGCTCAATCACAGCCTTGGCAGGGGCAGCTTCCTGGACCATCATGGACGGCATGGGACCTGGTGGGGGGGGAGGCCCAAAGCCTGGAGGTGGTGGAGGAGGAGGGGGGCCCATTCCAGGTGGAGGGGGTGGTGGGGGAGGTCCGAAACCAGGTGGAGGAGGTGGTGGAGGAGGCCCAAAGCCTGGAGGAGGTGGTGGTGGAGGGGGTGGAGGTGGACAAGGTCCTACACCAGGTAAGGGAGGAGGTGGTGGAGGGGTGAAAACACCTGGTGGTGGTGGGGGAGGTGGAGGTGGGGGCATCCCCCCTGAGATGAGGGGAGGAGGTGGTGGAGGTGGCTGGATGCCGCTCTGCTGCTTCTGCTGGCACGTGCACACAAAGCCCTCTGTGCTTTTAGGGATGGTAGATGACGAGGAGGACGACGTGCTGTCAGATCCTCTGCTCAAAGGCACATCAAACTTAAAGCTCTCCTCCACAGGCGACGTCTGAACAGACACCTCCTGGCTCATCCGCTCTAATCTTCCTCCTTTCGTCTGTGGGAGCTTGGGGTGGCCATTGCCCAGGGTTACCGTATTATCCCCACTGCTCTTTGCCAGGGAAGCCTGCTGGCCTTGCAACGCAGCAATCTTAATCTGCAGGTCATCGATAGTCCTCTCCAGCTGAGGGATGAGGCAGGTTTCATCCTCCGAGGATGACTGACCCGACTTCAACCGGCTGGATTCTGTCTGTCAGTGAACCAAAAATAAGAAAGAATGAAAAGGAAAAGAAGATCTTATAACTAAACTGCAGGATTAATAAATGCAACCTGTTAAATTGAGCTTTTCCACCATGAAAAAGAATTTTATGTGTACGGACTATAAATATTGAAAGTGCAGACAGAAGATGGTCAATCTTTAACACATTGTTAAATAAATTCATAAACAGTAAAACAGTCATGACTTAGGGAGCTTAGCATCAGTGCTATGAGCTGAAGAAGACTCAAGAAAGTCCATAATGTCTAGACTCTACAGTATCAGACCTCTGGCTCCAGACCGGTTAGAGCAGGGATGAGGGGATACTGAGAGATTTGACCCCAGAGACAGCGAGTCTCGCTGGGCCTCGCACAGGGAGGGTTGGTGTCTCCTTCTACATTCTTAAGCTGTGGTCAGATTTTTGCAACTTAAAGAAGATGCTTGGTCAGAAATGGCCTCCTGCGCCCCCCCCCCCCCCGACACACACACACACACACTTTATTGTTTTAGAAAACTAGGAGCTTTTTTGTGATCGTTCCACATAACTATTAAACCAATCCTGACCTCTGGTGGACAAAGAATAATTTGCAGCTGAGGCATAAGCAAGTGAAACAAATCCCGAAAATGTAATATGCAAAAGGTTCAACACATTTCTGAACAAATCAAAATACACATTTGAACAATTGTACCGTCCAGTTTTTCATGTCAGCTTGAGATCTCCCTTCTCTCCTTCCTCAACTCTGTTTCGATTGCATAATGTTGTACATTTGGTATGAAGTGGTCTGAACTACTGTGCTTTTTAATGTCATCTTAAACTAGTTTTTCAAACCATTTTGAATACTGAACATCTGATGTGATCAAAATAAAAAGTTGAGGAAGAAGAGAAAGCACGAAAAGTCTAAATATCATATTCCACTACAGTACATCATTTGTGCCCATGATATGTCGTATTTTATAGTTGTTAAAAACTGTTTTGAGTTTTGTTGTAATTGTATTTGATGAAATTCTAAATCAAAGTTAATGCCAGTCCAAATGCAACAAATAAGTCTTTTGAATATTAAGTTTTGTTAAAAGTCTGCAATATATTGTACAACAAACATGTTTTTAAAGCAGGACCTTTCCACCTTTTCTGACTGAGGCAAACATGCTTTAAAATATTTACTGATGAGAAGAGGGTGTAACCAACCTGAAAGTGCAGAGCACTAGGTGTCTTGGTTGATGAGCGATGCAAAGGGGATCTCAAGCGCTGTACCTTCCCTGCAGTTCGCCCCCCATAGAGTTCCCACAGGTGGGAGGACACAGGGAGGCCTACGGATGCCCAGGTGTACAGCTGTTCCTCCTGCACAAATTTTACAAAACAAGAAAATGTTAATTGCCATCAAGTTGTAGAATCATTATGTTGATCAAGACACCCTTGCAATGAAGATTATCAAATTTCCATGGGTTTTCTTAATGGATCGATGCCAAAAAACAAAACAAAAACGTATTTAAAACCACTCATTTCCCATTAGTGGGTATGAAAGGGAATAGAATAGAGTATTAATTCATGACCCTATATAGTATTTATATTTTAAAAAAAGAAGTATTTTTGCATGTAAAAGGGACACCGTTCATTTATATGTTCTCCAGATACGTCTCTAATCTAAATCACATTTCTTAAATCAATGAAGCTGAGGAAGAATTTAACTTCAGGCTGAATGCAGTGCAAACAGGACACCAGTAATCTTTGTTCAGCCCACCAAAACACAGCTGCAAAGTGGTTTTATTACCAATTTAAAAGGAAGCAAATTGGAGAACAAGAGATGGCAAATGATAATGACAGAAAAGGAGCGGCAAAAAGACGGCACTGAATGCAGAACATGACTAATGTCAAAATGAAAGCATAAAATGGAGGCAGCAGAAGGAGATTTAAAGGAAAATATTGTAAAGCAGAAAAGACAAACTGATTTGTTTTAAGAAGCAGATTAGATGCAAGATGGAGAAACTTAAAACTGCTGTGCTCTTGACGCAGCAGCAAAGGTTATTCATAGTCGAGGTGAATAATGCAAGTCTTCAGGGCAAGACCAGAGCAAAGACAACGCTGTCCAATCCTGACACGACGAGCTTTTTGCAGAGGAAGAGCAGCCTGAGCCCAAGGCACGTGGAGCTGTTACATAACATGGTCAGCAGATGGTCTACGCAAACACGCATGTGTGTATGTGGTTGCATGAGACTTGGTGTCAGAGGGAGTGCCATTAATCCAGCCATGCAAGGAAATGCTTGAACATGTCTGAAAGGTTCATGCTGTCACTTTCTATATGAATGTGCATGTGTCTATTTTCTTATGATCATTTTCTTACCATTTACAAATTTAAAAAGTGCCCTTTTTTAATTTGTGCAGTGTGCAGCAAGAAAAAAGATCTTTGTATTTGAGAGCTTTGCATATATGATAAACAGCATTAGACCTAGATTTGGTTGCGTCTAATTTTGCTTACGAGCATACAGTAGCTTCTTACGCATATACATCTGCAGGGGTGTTGCATTTGTGAGGGTAGAAACTGAAATAAAAAACAAGCTAAAATTCCAGACAGTATCTCACAGTGGAACGTCTAATTCAATTACTTTTACATCTCGAAAACAAAATAATACAATCTATGTGAGCAACAGGGAGAAAACAGAATTTGTGTACCAACAGGACTATTTTACTATCATTTTCTAAAGTTGCATATTATTCCATACATCTCTATAAACTGGACCTACAGTACAGCATCATGACAGTTAGATAAAGCTGCTCCAAAGGAATGTGATAAAAATGGCTCTGAGAGGGGCCATGGTGCCGGAAAGATGTTCACGTGCGAGTTGTAGGTTTAAGTAAGGCATTACTGGAATGGAAAATTAAATATTAATGAAATCAACTTTCACATGGTCACTCCATCAGCATGCATCACTGATCTTCAGGTAATGAAATTAAATCTCTCTCGCATGAATTACAATAAACAGTGGATTATCTTTGCAATGCATATTGTGCATAAGATGCTGATGGAAATTTGTGTTCAAACTTAGTGTTTGAGTAGGTGCTTTTTTTTGTTCAACATCTCATATTGTGCCATTTTCTCATCCTGAATGCTATAGAATATCAAAAAAGGTAGAAAATAATTTCATTCCAGCAAGATGGATCACATCTTAGTAAGTAAATGGTTCCTTCAAATCAAATTCCTTTTATTTCAATGTGATTTGTATCCAACTTTCAGCAAAATGATTTTGATGTTTGGCTAAGCCATTTCAAAGAAACATGTTTTGTCTCATTTGTTCATTCATTCAAATCTGTACCGCTTAGTCCAATTAAGGGCCGTGGGGATTGCTGGAGCCTGTCCAAGCAATTATCAGGCGAGAAGCAGGGTACACCCTGGACAGGTCGCCAGTCTGTCGCAGGGCCAACACAGAGTGTGTGTCATCACTTTTGTAAAAACAAGCCTGATGGGACATGGTGAAGCGAGAGGACTTACATTAAAGACTGCTGAGACAGTCCCATCACTGTGGTGCTCTGTAGTGCTGTCGCTGAAGGGTTGCAGTAGACCGTAGAACAGCATCCGGTAACACATTTCTCTTGCCTCCTCCTCTGTAGATGCATCTCCATTATTCAAACAAAGCCTCTCCAACAGAGTACGGCCTGACAACAGAGTAAAGGGAAAGTTGTTTTTTACATCATCTTTAGTTATTGTATAGTGAGGTGAGCAAAAATTAATCGAAAGACACCTTATGTTAATCTAGCCAGAGCTTTGTTTCAGATTTAGATGTGATAATTAAACACCTACATGTGCAAACTTTGCTCACACCATTGACATGTAGGTGATGCGAGATGGTGTCATTTGCAATGTGCAAAAAAACCCAAAAAAAAAAGTGATAAGATATTCAAGTTACTAAAGAGTAAAATTCGTTGCAACTTTAAACTGATATTGATGATGAGAAAGTGATCAATGAATTTTTTTGTGTCTATTATCATCTATGACCATTTTAAATTTAATGTGGCTTAACTCCATAATGTGATTTTAATGTCAATTCTACATATGAAAACAGCATATTAGATTTGGAAGGAAAAAATTTAGCCGCCTGGTTATATTACAGAGTAAAAAGTAGTTAATCTGAGATGTGATGAGTTCATCTTTATCCAAAAAGCCCTGAGCAGGTTTAAATCCCAGCTTATGAAGTATCCATTTCTTTAGAGGCAGAATCAGTGATCTTTAAGGGCTGTTAAGTTATTGACTGCATAGCAACTTGAATTTGGAGCCTGAAGCAAAAACAAAGCTAATGAAAAAAGTTGGTCCCTGAAAAATGATCACAGTTGGCAAGGCTGTAAAATACCCCCCTTTCTCTCTTTTTATAAACCATGTGATCAGGGGACAGCACCATATCAATTAACAATATCCCATGACTTAAAGTCCTGTGGACATTGATTCAGTTCTATAAAAACATTAATAAAGACAACTGCCCAAGAATAAATGTTGATTTTTTTCTTCTATGAATTCATGTGTGAAATATATTGCTGTCAAGACTAAATTTGTCAAACTACAAACCAACTTCAAATTTTTCACTTTTAAATTTAGAATCAATTTCAAGGATCCATCTTTAATCACAGAGGTTTTCAGTTGTTCAATAGTTAAATGTTCACTTTCTGTCTTTCCACTCTACCCCAAACAGGGTCAGATGTGACCTGGAAAAGTAATCTAACAGATCCCTGTCACATGGCGTGCTAAACAAGGGGGTGAGTGTGTCTTACATAAAACATGACATTACATCCTACACAAGGGCCTAAAACAAATTTCAATTAGACATTATAATTCAGTGTTCCTCCACTGTTTGGTTGCATTATTTCCACCTGATGAAATTAAAATGGAGCTCACTTCATGGCTTATTTTTCTCTGGCAGACAAACTGTCACTTGTGTTTAGCATCTACATATGCGCACAGTGAATGCATCTGTGGGTTTTTTTTATATATCTAATCCAGTGGAATCAGAGGATGGCATCGCCATGGGTGGCTGCTGTTGCAGCTTTGTCTCCCTGATGTATGAGCACATGCACAGCTGAGCTCTTGAAAGGCCTCACAACAGAAAAAAAGACAGAGTGGCTTTGTTTTTATTAGAGGAGACTGTTGCTCTGAATACATGTTTCAGTAAAGAACCCTTTTTGGTTTTACCATGTTTTTTACAAGCTACTATACACCAAATTTTCTTTAATCCTGCAATGATTTGTATCATTTATAGGTCAGAATTTCCACCAGCAGGCAATTAATATAATCAGTTCAAAATGCAATTGCATAATAACTTAATATAATAAAACGGGGTTGAAGCAGAATAAATAGGATCACATCTGACAATTGCAGCTTTACAGCAACTGTTGAAACAATATTTTGAAATATTTTGATACAAGGATTCTTTGTTTTTTGGCCAATACTGTACCAAAATCAATAATGATAACCTTCAGTTCTAAAAAGTATTCATACATCATATTTGTGTCAACACTACCATGCTGGGAAATTCATCAGTCCCATTAAAAATTCATCAAATGTATTGCATGCCATTCCTTTGCGGATCAGACCTTCATTATTTCCAAACAGCTATTGATAACACTGAATGATGTGTTCATTACTACAAACAAAGGGACCGCTGTTTCCCCACAAACAATTGCAGCTTTAAATAGTCCCTTTCAATAAAACAGTATATTTGATCTTTTAGATTGTCAGTAGGAATAAAGCTGAATGGATAACATGTTCTCACGGACCATATGGTTGTTTTCATCAGGCATTAATTAAACAGGGTGTCTGCATTTAAATCTTATTTGTGCCTTTTAGAAATCCTTAAAGCTTTGTTCTGATTGCAGAGTTCAGTTATTTCATGTGACTCACCAGAGAAGACATCCAAGTAAGGTGCTGAAGAATTAGAGGTCTTCCTCCCATAAGATGCCCTCTTGGAGCCCAGTGTCCAGTAGTTCCCAGCTGCATGACTTTTCTCTGGAGTTTCCTGCTCTGGTAACTTAGCTACACCGACTTCACTTCTTTCCAACTCATCTAGCTCTTCAGACCAGTCCCCAGAGACACTATGGGGCCCAGCGATGGAGGACGACCTCTGCTTGCGGCTTGTAAACCCCTCAGCTCTGCTGGATTCCAAAGAAGCAACAGTGGCATCTGTTTTCCGAGGCACATTGGGGCTGGTGATGGGGGAACCGACTGGAGAGGTGAGCTGCCTGGTGGTGGTCTTAACATAAGAGGGGTGGACTGGAGGGTAGAGTCTGACAGTTGAGGGGGAGTTGGCAGATGTTCGTCTAGACTGAGAAACAGGCAGGTTGTCTACTGTCAGATGGCTGATGGACATGCTGCTCTTCCTTCTTGTCAGGGAAAGAAAATCCCGTCTTACGCCATCCTCTTCGTCTCTCTCAACAGACAGGTCCAAACTGCTTACACTCTTGTGAGCTCCAATTGAGCCTGCCCCTACCAACATAGAGTCCAAATGAACAGACGGTAAACACATATTTTTGCTCTGTGTGGCCTGATTTCCGTGAGACTGTTGTAGATGGAAAACCGGGCTCTCTAGGTCATCCTGGGGCTCCTCAGCACTCTCATAGGAGGTGGTGGTTGTGGTGGTAGCCGTAGTATCTTGGAAGCTGTAGGTACTGTTTGTCTTTGGGAAAATACTGCCACTACTTCTCTCCGTGTCTAGAGCCGAAGATGGTGGTCCACTCTCTGCTGATGAATTTCTTGATATTGGTATGCTACCATTTTCGATCTCCATTTTCTTATGGTCTAGTGTTTTGGATAAAGTTTTTCTGCCAGCAGGTGGGGAGTAAAGTCCCTGGTCTAGGTTAAATAACTGGGGAGGCACTGTCTCAGGGACTTCACTCACCTTAGAAGTTAGGTGCTCATTTAAGGGCCTGGGCACCATTTCCAGAACTCTGTCACTGACCACAAGCTGATCTCGAATGGCTTGCTGGATGTCAGAAAGCAGGTCCTCAGTTTCTGCTGCTGCTGAGTGAAAACTGTACAGGTCAGCCTCTGAACCTGAACTTGTCTTCCGGCCAAACTCCCCCACAGACTGTTGACCGTCTGCGGTCAATCGGCTCAAATCGCCCTCGACATCTGATAGCATGCCCATGTCGTCAGCAGACTGGCTCGCCTCTGCACCAGGCTTCAGCTCAGTCTTACCAGCATGTGCTGATCTCCCATCTTCCAACACGTCATCCTTAGACAATCCTTTCACTTTGGATAGACTCTTCCTGATCTTCATTCCAGAAAACACAGAACCTTTTGACTCTGACTTTGGTTTCTTCTTACCACTATGTTCTCCTTTACTTGTCTTATTGTGGAACTTCTTAGATTGTTTCTCCACCTCTCTCTCATCAGCATCACCCTCACAGTTGACGTCTCCAGCGGCTCCACCACTTACTCCACCTTTTTTCTGCTTTGTGTCCTGGTTTCCCATATTCCTTAGCAGGCGAACACCCTTTGCTAACAGGCCATGCTGGTGGGGTCGAGACTGGGCATGCTGGCTTTCCTCCTGGGCTGCTACTAATGTTGCTCCTTGGTTGGTCAGAGCTCTCCCAGAGCTGGATAATCCCTGCTGTCTGCCCACCACAGTTAACGGCAGCTGTGAGGATGATGCTGGCTCCCCCAGTACTGCTGATGCTGAAAGGAGGTGGAGACTGGCACTGACAGCCACGCGCTCTCCCCCCCTCCCCTGCACATCCTCTCTCACTCTTTGATCCTTTCTCTCTTTTTGCCCCTCCTCTCCTTCCCAATCTGCCCGTGCAAGCTCAGCTGTCTTGCATAACGGGCTGCTGGTCGAGCGAGCAAGCCGCTGATGCTCCGGAGTTCGCTGCCCTGCTCCATTTTCCAGTGGACTTGGATAAAACTGCGTAGGAATGTGCTGTTGATCCTCTATAATGCTCTGTTGTTGATTAAGAAGCGAGTGCTGTTGTTTATGGAGGATGTGGGTTACACTGCTCTTCCGCCTGCCTTTGAAGGTAGAAGTGAAGAAACTCTCCTTAAGGAAGGGAACTTGAGTCTCAACGGTCTTAATAGTGTGCATGATGACAACTTTGGCTTCATCCAGAAGGAAGCAGATCTGCAAACTGAAGTAAAGGCAGAAGTTAAACATCACATTGACTTGCTTTTTTAAAACTATAGAAATCTTGACATACAGGTACCCATTTATTTTTGAGAGATTTAACCAACATTTTTAAAATTTTACTGTATATATACACACTGTAGTTTTTCCATGCAATGCATACAATTTAATAAAGAATAAAGACCTTTAACCATTTCAAACTGCTGTAAGAATGTCTTGAAAGCTTATTTACTATTGTGTGAATAGTATCTTATTTTCATAGATACAGGTATCTGTAATGATTCATAAAAAAAAAAAAAAAAAAAACAATTATGCAACACTTTGTCTAACAGAATGCCTAAATTGAAGTGATCATTTGAAATGCAATAAAAAAAATAATTACTAGGAAGGATTGATTTATCATTCATTTCAGGTTTGCTGTAGGACGGAGGGGTACAGAAATTCATTCCTACCAGCATCCATCACCTTGAAGAACAAAACTGACTGAATGACTTATTATTGTTGTATTATCATTTCATATATGTTATATTGTTTTTGTTTGTTTTTTTAAAGTACGAGCTTATTAAAATGTTGAATTTCCCTTCTGGGATCCATAAAGTATTTTTCATTTCATATATAGGGTATAAGCCAGATATATGCTTTTAGATCAGTGAAATGGAAAGCCTCCAGTGCAGCTGTGCATGCTTTGCCTTATTTTCCATATAGCCTAAAAAACAAAAAAACCCTCCCTATACGCATCAATTCAGACAATGCAAACTATAATAAGTGGGATTTATCCTGTGTTTCACTGCAGCATCAGTAAAAATGGCTTTAGGGTCTATATCCTGGAAAAACCACCAACACATTGCAGAAGCACAACTGCTCACATGAGCCTTCATGACCATCTGACAGTGAAGCATAAATCCAGCTTAAAATGCAATCAGTAATAAGTAAATAACACAGAATATATATAACAACAACAACCACCACCACCACAGATTTGGGAAATTAAGACAGAGTTGTTTATTTTTCTTGTATCTAATAAATTGGATTAATAATTGATAAACCCAGAGAATAAGCAGAATTTAACCAAAATTAAAATAGAATTCTGCAAATGAGTATCAAATCAAATTTAAGTCAAAGGTGAAAGGTATGTTTAGAAAAATAATCAGCCCATCACTGTATTCATGAAAACACAAAATGTTGTCACAGAACATTTAGTTTACCAACATTGTTGAGCCATTATCATTTCATGTGTTTGTGTTACTGCATGCCTAATTAACTGAGGGTGAGGCACATAGTTGGGTCATTTAGCCAATTAAAAGTGAAACCTTGACTTCTTCATGAGTGAGTCAAAACAAACTTGTTTAAAGTAACTCATATCTCTAACATTCTTAACTTAATACATTTTACAAAGTGTCTGTCCAATTACATCAATAACAGCCGAGTTATTCTTCCTGAGAACATATTGATCAGCCCTGGGCAAAATCCAACAATATTTTAACATTAGAATAAAAAGTTTTTTATCCTGATTCAAAGTTACATTTTTATACAAATGAAACAGTGAAAAAAACAGAATAAGTTTCTATATTCTCATACTTAAAAACCTCATTTAAATGTGGTATACTTGCCTGACTGGCGGTGTCTCCTCACTGGTTTAGTGCAGAATGAAGAAAACAACACAAATGGGTGTTTGTCTTCGCCTGTGAGCCGCTCCTTAGCCATGGGTCACATGAAGTTGGTATTTTCCTCATCACATGTCTGGTCTCCATGGCCATCTTCCATTCAGCCCCGTTCCCTCACTAACTCTATCAGGCCTCATCACGGGGATGTGCACAAGTGTTAAAAAGTCAAAGACCACTCATCTTTATTCATTTACACTTCTAGCAGGAGCTGTAGTGCTGAACAGTTGCACGGGAATTATAAAAAGTAAGCGCAACACAACTCAGATGACCTCTTATTAGTCTTATTTTTCTTTAGTCTGTCCTTTCAATCAGTAAATGAGCTTCAGCTGTGTTCCGCCAGCACAACCACCAGGTATTAGCCCACATTACGAGTTTCTTGTGGACTAGGCCAAGACGCCAACCCTACTTATAGAGATGAAATATCTGCAGACCGTCTCTTCTTCCCTTCCTTCCTTCTTTATAAGTAGATCAATGGATTCCTTAAAATGTATTAGTCCATTTGTGTTTGCCACCGAAATATAGACTAAAAACGTTCTAAAAACCATCAGCTTAGCGTCAAGACATTGTTAGGAAATTGATTCACCTTAATAGCAGGTGGGTCCGTGTTTTTACAACAGTTAGCCTAATAGCTAAACGTAGCCTACCCAAGTGACACCATTACAGGCTACAACCGAAACTTAAATGGGTAAAATATAGTTCATTTGGAATAATGTCGTGGTGTGACAGACTTTAATTACATCACGTTGATCCAGCGGTGCATCTTACTGCCCTCCCCTGCTCTTCCAGACTGCGGTAACGCTGCCCGGCATTGTCAGATGCTCAGACGCATTTATCAGCCGAGTCTCGCACTGTGACACCCAGCAACATCTGACGAGGGGGCGCACAATCCACTAAAATGATGAGGGAATGAGGGGTAGGCTACTTTCTTAAATTTCTTTTTTCTTTTTTTTTGTTTGTTCGTTTTTGTTTTCTGTTATCTTCCACGGCCTTTCTGTCATGTACACAGACTGCGTTTCTAGCCTATAAGTCAGCAAGAAACAAAGGTAAAAGATAGAACAAAACTGACAGGATTACAGAGCTATGGGGCTAAAAACCATCATAGAATGCATCATTATCTCCCAATTTCAGTTCTTAGCACTTTGAAGCACTTTGAATTGTTCTGTACATGAAATGTGCTATACTTGCCTTGCCTTGCCTCTTACACAGGTGTTGAAGCCTGTAGGCTACCACTGATCTCAAAGGAATTAATTGTCAAAAATACCTGATATGTAAGAATATAACTTCTCCAGTAATACAGTCGTCCTCAAAATCATAATCTCCCATTAAAGAAAGTCCAGATTTAATTAAAATAAATTCAAATGACAAAAACTATAATAATAATAAAAATAATAATAAACATTAAGTACATTATAATTTAGTGAAATAAAATTTTGTTTTGAATTCTGGTTGAAAAAAATTATAGATTTAAAAACAAACCAACAACAACAACAACAACAACAAAAAAAAAAAAAAACAAGCGAACAAACAAGTACAACTATTCCAGACGAATTAGAGCACTTTGTTCATGAACAGTGGGCCAAAATCCCTGCCAACAGGTGTAAAAATCTAATTGACAAGCTACAGAAAACGTTTGATTGCCGTTGTTGCCTCAAAGTGGTGTTTAACAAAATTTTAGTTCAGGAGCCTCATCATGCTTTTTTGCTTGTTTTATTTTTTGTTTGTTTTAGAGATGCACCAATGCAGTTTTTTCCAATCCAGTCTGATACCACTGGGCTGAGCGTATCGGCCAATACCAATACCGATATACATTGCAAGTGTAGGTATCAGGCTTGAAAAGCATTTAGCCTTGTTTTTAAAAAAAAGCTAGATAAAGGTATGTACCTAGTTGATATTATCCATTAAAAAATAAAGTGTACATGAGCAGCAAAAAGAAATAACACTTCTTTACTCTGTGTGATGGCATTGCAAACATAGAATTCAAGTGACTAGATCAATGTTACTGTATTGCTGTGTGTGATATTAATTTTAAAAAAAGAAATGATTGGCTGGTAATGCTGGATCGGCCTTATTCAATCATTATTCAATCTGGTTACTTACATTAGTCAATTAGTCAATATCAGAGCCAATATCCAATCTGGGTAGCAGATCAATGCATAAAGTTTCTTTTCAATATTTCTCTTAATCAACAATTCAATTAAAAATCAATGTCATAATTTTCATAATTTTATATATACAGTTATATATATATATATATATATATATATATATCATTGTTTTGTTACCAAATCTCGCGGTATTTCGTAAAATCTCATGAGCTTTTGTAACAATATTATCTCGCAAGATTTCATGAGTAAAATAGATCGATACTGCATTTTTAAATATAGATATGGTATCGGCATATGAAAATATTGCGATATTTCGACCAATTCAGGGAATGGGACAAATGGATCTCGCGATTATCTGACAAGGAAAGAAGCCAAGGTTAAAATTTAGTGTCTTACAACTGGGTAGGAGGGAGGGGGGAGCAGGCCTCCCCTGCTTGAGAAAATACTTCTATGCCTCACAATCAGTGATTCCACTTTATTGGTGCAACCAGGAGTATAAGGCCCACTGGAAGGACTTGGAATCAAGATTAATTGCCGAAATACCTCTCCAAGCAATAGTAGCAGATAGAGGGTTAGTGCTTCAAATGAACAAGGAAAGGAGGAACCCCTGGATAATGCATACAATCATACTGTGGCAGAAGGTAGTTAAACTGTGTAAGGGTTAATCAAATTCTTAAATTATTCAGGTGGTGTGCTCACAATACGGAGTATATCCCTAACAGGAGTGACATAAGATTCAAGGAGTGGATAGCAAATGGTTTGACCACATACTGGTCCTTCACTAACAAAGGGGTCCTGCAAAGCTTCCAGTTTTTGCAGCTGAACTACGGATTACAGAGAAATGATTTCTATAGGTACTTGCAACTACGTCACTACTTTGATAAAAACTGCAGTCATAAGGACTTGACAATAGAAGAAACAGAATTTTTCAACATCCTATTGTCGGCATACCAATCCACAATTACAAAAACCATCTCAAAATTATACAAGGTTCTCCTACTCGCTGCAAATGAGAACACCATGCAAGTTAAAAGAAGGTGGGAAAGGGAATCAGGGCTTGAGATTTCGGACGAAGCATGGGGAAAAATTTGTATTTTTCAGTGGTCTTCCACTAATTCCACAGACTGGAGAGAACACTGCTGGAAAAACGTGATACGATATTTTAGGACCCTCAACAAACTAAAGGCCAGGGTTTGACTCAAACCTGCTGGAGACAGTGTGGAGAATATGTGGCAAATCACTTCCACATTTTTTGGAACTGCCCTAACCTTAAGCAGTTCTGGAGGGATATTCACAACACATTAAACAATGTATTCAAGTCTAAAATACCTCTGGATTTTAATTCCATCTATCTAGGGAATGTGCAGACATTGACACAAATGAAGGATATAAAGCTGCTGCAAGCCTTGCTTGCGGCAAGTAAGAAATCTATAACTAGAAGATGGCTCAACCCAGCTCCTCCTACAATAGAAGAGTGGCACAACATAGTACTAGAAATATATAAAATGGAAAGGATTACTTATTCCCTGAGAGTTCAGAAGGATAAATTCAAGCAGATATGGGAAAAATGGATTATATACATAACCCCTCCAATTGTCAAGAAATTTTTTATTACTCTTTACCCATGCTGGATTGTGTAAGCTACCTTTGACTTATCTTTCTTTGCTTTTGTTCTGTATATAGTTAACTACAAAATGTGAACTGATTGGGAAAATGTAATTGGTTGGAATATGCTCTTTAAGTGAAGCAACTAGATGGTAAGAAAGGAATATCTACGTGACCAAAAGAGCATGCTAATAATGATGTGGACAGTGGTCTAACACAGCGAACCCGAAGACCCTAAAGAGCTTGTTTGGAAACGACAGAGGGTGGAACTGATCGTGGTTTAACTGGAAGATTTGAAGAGAAGGTCCGGAGCTAGCTCTCTGAGCAGGATGTTTGTGCATTTATCTAGTCTATTTTATTGATCTATCTCGTTGTATATATGTGTACATGTAAAGAAAAATGACACTGAAACTATGTCCACTTAAGTAAAGTTCCCAAATAAAAATAAAACTACAAAAAAAAAAGAAAATATTGCGATATTTCAGTGTATTGATATTTTTTCCCACCCCTATAAAATAATCAGGTGACCCCTTTTATAGTCAGTCGAGGTGCAGCCGGGTCATTACGAAAAAATAAAGCAAAAAAAATTTGCACAACTAATACCGCGATATAACGATACATGTATGTGTAAATACCATATATCTCTCATGTAAATATATTGCAATATATCAGTATATCGCACAGCCCTATTCAGACCCTTTGCTGTTACTGAGTAGAAGCATCCTTTTGAGCTATTACAGCCATGAGTCTTCTTGGGAATGATGCAACAAGTCTTTCACACCTGGATTTGGGGATCTTCTTTCATTCTTCCCTGACAGATCCTCTCCAGTTCTGTCAGGTTGGATGGTGAACATTGGTGGACAGCCATTTTCAGGTCTCTCCAGAGATGCTTGCACTGAGGAGAGGCTTCCATTAGGCCACTCTGCCATAAAGCCCCGATTGGTGGAGGCTGCAGTAATAGTTGACTTTGTGGAACTTTCTCCCATCTCCCAACTGCATCACTGAAGCTCAGCTACAGTGATGTTTGGGTTCATCTTTACCTCTCTCACCAAGGCTCTTCTCCCACGATTGCTCAGTTTGGCTGGATGGGCCGGGTCTAGGAAGAGTTCTTGTCATCCCAAACTTTTTCCATTTAAGGCCTATGGAGGCCATGGTGCTCTTAAGAACCTTTAGCGCTTCAGAAATTTTTTTTCCTTGTCCAGATCTGTGCCTCACCACAATTCTGTCTCTGAGCTCCCAGGACAGTTCCTCTGACCTCATGACTCATTTGGTGTTTACATGCACTGTGAGCTAAGGTCCTAGCCAGGTGTGTGCCTTTTCTAATCAAGTCCAATTAGTTTAAACAGAGCTGGACTCCAGTGAAGGAGTAGAACCATCTCAAGGAAGATCAGAAGATAGCACATGAGTTAAATATAAGTGTCCCTGCAAAGGGTCTGAATACTTATGACTATGTGATATTTCAGTTTTTCTTTTTCAGTAAATTTGCAAAAATTTCTACATTAATGTTTTTTTCTGTTGAGATGAGGTACTGAGTGTACATCAATGAGAAATAAAATTTTTTGATTTTGGTAAATGGCTGCAATGAAACACAGTGTGAAAAGTTTAAAGGGGTCTGAATACATTCCGTACCAACTGCTATGTAGGGACTTTTCAATCAGTGGTTGTTTAAGAACTGCTTTAGAAATGGGAATTTGGGGACCAATTCTCTATAATCATAAATGAATATTACTTGAGGAAATACATGTGGAAATAAAGTAAAACATGACACCATTTCTGACAAAAAAAAGCTGTTTTTGTTTATTGACTTAAAATAAGCATATAATTGGCATACTTGAAATGAAACAATCTGTGTGTTCACCATTTGGCAGTTTACATTCCGGGTATGTAGGTATAAAATAAATCATGACTTGATAATGATTCCTTATGACACTGGAGCAGTGTTCAAAACAGGCAAATATCTACCATTAAAAAGGCAGGGTTTCTTTTCTTCCCCCTCCACCACAATTTACACATAAGTCAAGCATCATGTATGACCACTGAGTCCAACATAATTGTCTCCCTATACTTTCTAAAGTACAGTTTGACTTAACTGTCAGTATATTTTACACAATGTCAATTTTGAAAGATTTGGTTTCAGCAATGCTGAAAAAACCTTCTGCATTACACAAAAACAACATAGTGTGCATTAAAATAGAAATTCAGATCAAATTTTGTATGTTGGTGTTGACTGTTGTTGGTGTGTGAAGTTTGCCAACCTTAAGAAAGTCTGATGATACTTTTATACCAAAATAGGTGCCAACAGTAAATACAAATCATATGCTGCAATGCTTAATAACAATTTCAAAGAAGACCTTCCTCCAGAAATCATAAGAAAAAGAAATAAAATCATTAGTGAATAACTTTAATGATTGTGGCTGTTCTTTTTCCACATGATATACATGTTTGGGCCACTTCATTAAACCAAACAGCCTCAGAGAATGTATAACTGATGCACACTTATGATGCAAATGATAATATTTTTTGTCTTCATTTAGGATTTTGCAGTCTAGATATTGATGATATACAGTATCCTGGGTAACAGATCTTTCTCTTGGCCACAAGATGCTGCTGTTGCTCTTCCGTATCAAAAATGGTGGGACATATACAAAAAGCTCCTTAAATGAATCAGTTGTAGAAATTGAAAAGTTAGTGAAAAACCAACTATTCTTCTACAAATGGACATCGTGTGTGCAATCAATCATTGTGTCCCAAACCTGAAATATCCAAATGTACATAAAGAGAGAATCATCATTGTGTAATCATTACTTTTGACAGAAAACTGCAAGTACATAAAACACAACCAATGTACTTATTGTCTCCACCATAAAAACCACAACAATCACATTGAACACAACAGTAGTTCACTGACTGTGGTGGCACACAGAATATTCACAACTTAGTTCATCAAAAGAATCATTTTCAGACTGGCTCAAAATCTCTGGAGTACCTAGGATACAAAAAATGAATATCACGAAAATAACAGATCTGTGTTGACCGAGAGTCACGACTCAAGAACGGTTTATATTCCATTATACACAGGAAAGTTATATTCATGTACAACGTACAAAGATAATCCACGAAAGTTAAAATCACATGCCAGTCAAGAAGATGTCACTGCAAATCAGTAAAATGTAGAAGCCTGTGAACACAAAATTGGTTTTATCTTGGCTTTCAGGTACATATTACAGATACATAATTTTGTTTGAAATGCAAAACCACTCTGCACATTACAAATCTAGCTACCCACAGAGGGAAATGATAAGAAATATGAACCCCCAACCCAGTGACATAGACATGCTTTCTATTTGTGTCAATTGCACTTCAGTATTTCTCCTGCAATGCATTATAAAAGCCCTTTACAATAATTTTCCACTCAGTTCATTTTCTCTTTTCTTGGTAAAGAGTTCTCCACGGAGAAAGGCGAAGCTTTCATCTCCAGACCTCACCTTAGGCAAACCTTCACACACATATACACCTTTGCTAAATGAATGCGCCGACACAATCACATACCGCAACACCACCACACTGGTTTGCTGTGTTCAAACATCACAGCCATGAAGGACATTTAGGATCTCTGGGCAAAGAAACTCCACAGAAACAACTACCTGGAGGCTTCTTTCTTTTCCTTGTCCTGTGTTTAATCTTCAAATTCTGTGATAAACCAATCAAACCTTCAGTCATTTACGTGGATTCCCTGGGAATCCTCCTGTGGAAGACCACCGACTGTCTCTGTTGGAACTGCTGCTTCCTCCTTTTTTTCTGGTCCCATCGGCACAACAGTATCATCTTAAAGGTTGTTCGGAAAGTTTTGTTGCACAGTGCGTAGCACATTGGGTTGACTGTACTGTTGACATAGCACAGCCAGTAGCCTACTGCCCACAAAGTCTCTGGGATGCAAACTTTGCAAAAGGCATTGATCAGCACCATGATGTTGTAAGGTGTCCATGTGATGATGAAAGCTAATAGAATGGCACTGAGAGTTTGAGCAGCTTTTTTCTCCTTCACTAAAGACATACGCTTCCTCTTAGTGATCTGAGTTCGCGCTCGGGTTGCAAAACGCTTTGCCATAGCTGCTTCTTTGAAGGACATTGGGACAGAGGGGGATTTGGTAGCTGTGCTGGTGGGAGTGCAATCAGTGGCAGTGGTTGTTGGGGTACCATCCAGAAACCCTTGGTTAGAGTTGGTCTGGATGGTAGACATTGATTGAGTCTTGCGTGTGCAGAAGCGTTGGTGGTAGCTATTTTCCTTACTGTTTGTTCCCTCAGGTGTAATAGTGGCAGTGGTGTTGGTGGTGACCGTTGACAGGTTGT
The DNA here is from genome assembly GCA_023101725.1 of Atherinomorus stipes. Taxonomy (NCBI): domain Eukaryota; kingdom Metazoa; phylum Chordata; class Actinopteri; order Atheriniformes; family Atherinidae; genus Atherinomorus; species Atherinomorus stipes. The sequence goes on from JALJCO010012783.1 coordinate 477,692, forward strand.
CTCGGTTATACTCAGCTCCCCTCAGGGGATCCTCTTCTGAGGCTGCATCCAGATCCTCACATGAGGTGAGCTGAGAGTTGACAGCAGCCTTAATTCCAGGGAGGCTTAGGACAATGGAAAATATAGCATGACTCTGGGAAATCATCTCTCTTCCCCCACAGTCCTCATCCTCTGAGGACCCAGAGTGGTCCAAAGACACCGCAGCATCATTGTTGTTCCAACTGTCACTGCTGCTCTGGTCTGGATCCCCATCTGCCTGTCGGATACTACCAGGTCTCCAGGAACGAACCCCAGGCCAACAGTGGAAACGACCAACCAGCTCTTGACATGTGGTCTTTTTCTTAGACAGCCTGGTCAACTCATAGCTACTGCAACTTCTTGAACTTCCTGTCTGATGTACAAAATGGGCTCTCTCCCCCCCCACATTCCCTCCTCGTCCTCCTATGGCACCACGGGCCTCTGAACCCTGCAACCCAACTAACTCTTTTGAGCGATTCTGGGTCTCTTTGTAAATGCGCCAGTAGAGAACACTCATTATTGTCACAGGCAGATAGAAAGCTGCCATGGCTGTGCAGAAGGTGATTATAGGCTCTGTGAGGAACTGAATATAGCACTGATTTGGGGGCACTGTCCTTTTACCGACAAAATATTGCCACAGGAGAATAGCTGGGGCCCAAAGAACAAGAGAAACAAACCAGGCTAAGCCTATCATGATTCCAGCCCGCTTTGTGGTCCGTTTGGCCCGGTAAGTTAAAGGCCTTGTGATTGAAAAGTAGCGGTCAAAGCTGATGACCAGTAGGTTCATAACAGACGCATTGCTAGCAACATAGTCAATTGCAAGCCAAAGGTCACAGGCCCAGTTGCCCATGGCCCAGTAGCCCATTATAAGATAAGTTGTATAAAGGTTCATGGAGATCACCCCTATGATGAGATCAGCCACAGCTAAGCTCAAAAGGAAGTAGTTGTTGACTGTCTTTAGCTGGCGATTAACCTTGAAGGACACCACTACCAAAATGTTACCAATGATGGTGACAAGTGACAATGTGCCTGTCAATAAGACAATGAGGACAACTTGCCACACAGGGTGGCCACCCAGAGGGCCAAGGGCTGGCATTTCAGTCCCATTTTGTGAAGACTGGTTGAAGAATTTGCTGGTAAAAGAGGAATTATCGTCAACAGGATCCACATTAGAGGCCAACCAGGGGGCTCCTGCAGTTTCTCCTCGATGGAACACGTTGGACTGTGGGTAGGCTTTGGCCGAGGGAATGGCAGTCAGGAGGAGACCAGGGTCTGTGCTGTTGGAGCTCATTGTTGTGTTCTGGCATATTCTAAAGAGAGAGACAGAACAGCAAGATTAGAAGAGACAAAAAGAGAGGGAGGGGAAAAGGACATGGCACACAATTGGAAGTGGAGAGGAGGAAATGATAATGACAGGGAGAAATGAAACGTGAATAGATACATGAATCATTGACAATCCTATTCATATCCAGTAGGTGAGGCTATAAACCTGCTAGACCAAAATGGGTGTACGTCTGTCAAAGATGTTTTAGTCTCATTTTTCTTTCTCTTTGTCCATGAGTGAAATTATAGAGTAATCAGAAGGCACACTAAATGTGATGGCAACCATATATCACACACAATCTCACCTTCGTGTTATAAAGCTTTCTTTGAAAGAGAGACTGCAATCATCATCTGTTTTGTCGCAGTGCCCACTAAATTGTTGAGACTCTTCACTAACAGTACACACTCGTTTTGTACTTCCTCCTGGCAGCTTTCTCTGCTGAGACGTTTTTCTTGAAAGGAACTTGCAGAGGGGTCTATGGACAGGTTTGGTTTTCTACTTTCAGATCAGATGTGGACAGAGCTCACCGGAGAGCCTTGTACGAAATGTAACTTTGATGTAGCTTGTCAATCAGCAGAGTGAAACTTTTTTATAAAACCTTTTCTCTACAAAAATTTGTGTTAAAGCAGAAAACAACTTTTGGATGTATTTTGACGTTTTGGTCTTGCCTGAATAAAGATGTTTTTATCTCTCATTTAAACAAATAAAGATCCCCGTGTTTATGTTAAAGCAGCCCTTGATAACTGAGATGATGAGAAACTTTTATTTCTTTCAAAACCAGCATGTTATATTCACTGGTAAGGAGAATGTGACGACTTAAAATTTTGTATCTCCAGGAAAGTGGAGGAACATCATGCATTTGTTGACATATAGCATAAAAGGGACAGAACACTTAATAATTCTAAAAAAAACTTCCTATTTTGCATATAATAAGAAAAGATTTGATAAAGTTTTATTAAATTTGCCCAAAGTAAAAAAAAGAAAAAGAAAGAAAGAAAGAAAGAAAGAAAATTTAACAGGTACTATTACAATGGATCACATGGAAATGCCACAAATCAATGTATTTGTGGCATTTCTAATTCAACCAAACCAAAATCAATAAACTTTTCAGCTGGGCACACAAACTTAATCATGTATTTTGAATTTCAGAATTAGATTGCAACACATTCATTCACTGTATTTTTAAACTATATCCTGTTATGAAAATGCAGGCAAAATAAGCTTTTAACAAAACAAATTGATGTGAAAGCAGCCTCTGTGAAAGCAGCAAACAACCTGCTGCTGGGGTACACTTGTAAAATCATCTGACCCCTCTTCTCTAACCCATCTAAACTGCAACAGACACCATTTTCTCAAAAATGTTTGTCTATATCAATCGCATACTGTATAAAATTACAATCACTTGCACTCGGTATTTATTCCTACAGGGAAAGACATTTGAAGTTGAGTGCTGCACCTGTGCTTTGACTCTCAGATCTCCCACAGAGCTGTTGAATAACCCCAGTAGCCAGCGGCGTCTCACAGCCGTTTGTGACACTGAGCACACACTGCTACAACTATTATTGGGAGAACCCCTGCTGTTCCTGCTGCAGACACGCAGCACCTTTTTCATGCGCATATACGGACAGTATGCTCTCACATGTCACATATCATTTTTGTTACAGTTCTTGAGTAAAGCACAGCCCCCTGCGTGCATAATTTGAAGCACATCTGCATAGACATCCACAGTACATGCATGGGAAGATGCACACAGTAGGACTGTATTAAAAACTGTTTCATAAGGGGGAAAATACAGTATTAAAAAAAATCCAAATCATGTTCATGTTAAATAATGTCCTACAATGCAACCTTTAGGATAGATGCCAAACTTAAAAGCCTCTGAATAGAACAAAGTGTTCTTTAAATTTCCTACAAAGCTAATTTTACTGAGCATATAATACAGCAATATGTTACTAATGAATGTTGAACATCTATTAATTGGCTTACAAGGGGAAAAACATGTTTGTGTGAAGATAAGGGCTTAAACAGAAAGAAAATCTGTCTTTAATCTGCTACCTTTATTTCCTGCAAACACAGAGAGTGGAAAATGGTTAAAAAAAAACAAAAAAACAAAAGAAAACAAACAGTGGCTTTTTTTATTATAAGAGTATTTAGGCCGGTCAAAGCATGGCAAATCATTTTCCTGTTTAGTGGAATACAGATATAATTACTTTACAGAGCAAGGAGGGAAACCCTGGATCCAATGAAAAAAGCCAAATGTCAGACTAAAAATAAATAAATAAATATATAAAATAAAAAAAATAAAATGAAAAGCAGTAATGACAAAAGACAAAATAAGCTTTTCATTTCTGCAATCTTTCATTGATAAGGCTTTGCTGTTTACTACTAATGTTTAAACTCCCAGAAATTCACTCTTCAGGGCACAGAATCTCTGCATAGAAGATGTTGGTTTTTGATTTCCCTCAAGACCTCTTAATGAAAAACACACAAGAATGGCATAATATTCAAACCTGTGTGCTAAATCTGGACTACCAGCTGCTATCACAGCTATGCCACTTTGGTGTAGTGTCAGCATTAGGCCCTATAGTGGCCTAAGCTTGACTCCCAGGCATGTAGGTGTGACAGTTTCAGGTACACAGAGAGATCAATACTCATTTACTGTCTTGCAACACAACTTGTTCCATTACATTTCACAGCATTTGTACCAGCTTCCTTGGACAGCACAACCCAGGCTAGGTGCAAGGATCCATCTAAATTGGGTGACTAGGCCAGGTGATGGGAATTGGCCAGGTGGCTATTCTATCAGGTTTCTATTATCAGCAAACTAATTTAGCAGAGGAGAGATACAGAATAATAAGTGGATAAACCAACCCAACAAAGGATAGCTGCTTAAAATTGAACTCATGGGATCTATAACATCTTCCATTGAAGAAATAAATGGAAGTTTAATCAACAATGTCTGTATTTTAAAATACTTGTCTTTGCAAACTATTACCGAAGTCTGTTTTACACACTGCTTGCTTGGACTCTCTTTTCTCACATGTAGATTTTACTAGAACCAAATGCAGAAAGACATCTGGAGGCAGAAGAGTTTTTGCACTTACCATAATCAGGCATTGTTTTGAAAACAGCTCAGGCGTAAGCAACTTCAACTCAAGGCAGTGTGCTGCCAAAGAAGGCAGAAGTAAACTCAACCACAAAGTCAAAATAAAAAACACTCCGGCCCTACAGGCAGAGAGAAAAACAAACAAACTGATCAACAAATGGAGATGAAGATTTGATTAGATTTTTACTCCACTGGCAATTCCAAGAGAGCAACATGCTGGATGTAAATGTACAGTTGACCCAGCAGATGTAAGCGGTGGTTTTGTGGGGCAATTACTGTATCACCATAAAATAAATAGATTTCTACCTTGCGTCAAAAAGATAAGAATCGAGTGGAAGTGAATCAAAACACTAGTGATGTATTTAAAGAAACAACAGCTTGAATATACACATTAAATGCTTATTACTTTGATAAGAAGCCACTAAATCTCAAGAAAGACCCGTCTCTCCATTGTCTGGCGATGTGACATTGCACAAATCACAGTTAATACTGATAGTTCAGGGTGACGTTGGTAAGGATGCTTGTTGAAAGGTGAAATGTAATCTGGGAAGCAGTGCCGCAACACAGCAAAATTATTGATTCAGTCTACAGCATGCAGAGAAGCAGCCCTGCTGGAGAGCACAAACTGGAGTACTGGGATCCAGGCGTGTTATCTTACATCTGCAAAACACAGATGATGTAATGTGCAACCAGGGCTGGTAAAACTAGATATAAACAAAACAAAGAGACAGTAGTATCTAAATACTATATAAAGGTTTTTATTTCTGCTTATTTTGAATTTGATAATGACAGTCCATAAATCACTAGAAGGACAAAGCTGATAGCCTGAAGGGCATAAATGTGTGGAGCCATTTTTCCTCAAATAAAGACATGAACACAGAAAAGTGCACACAGAGAGGAAAACAACATGTGGTGGAAGTCGGCAGGCATAAATCAATAGTTGTTTCCAAGTGATAATACCTTGATCGTATACAGTGTGTGTCCTGGAGAACAAAACTGCTTGGTCTTTAGTTTCCTCGTGGACCGTAGATCCCAGAGAGGGATTGAGATGAAGTTTTGGACATGAACAAAAACCTTGCCTACAAGCACATGAACTACTTCAATGGTTTATACAGTATTTAGATGTAATTAAGTCATTAGTTATGTTAGTTCTGCATGCATACAAAGAGGATCAAAAACATAGTGGAGGAATGAAAATAAGGTTTACGTGTCCACTCAGTGTGGATAAAATGGAAGGAGCTGATTATAAGGGGAGCACTTTGGAATGAATACACAGCAAGAGGAAGCTTGATATTCTTAATTCTCACATGGTTAAAGCTTCTGTTTTCCATTGCAAAGAGTAATTTCTATTATGAGATGTTCAAGAAAAGGCACAAACTGATGCCTTAAATCTTAAAGTGCCAGTGGCATGAAATTCCCGGCGACTTCTGGTCCCTTTTTAGTCACTCTAAGTACATCAATACTGTATCAAAGGATCGTTCACCGTAACTCATCCTTGTCATAGAATTGCAGGTGCTACTAGTTAGCGCTACTGTTAGCACTGCTAAGGTTCGGTGGGCGGGACCAGAAGGCACGCTTGCCCCTGTTGTCATGGTGCTCTCATGGAGAGGAGGCGGAGTGATATGGAGATACCTGGAGACATTCGCCCATAGACTCAGCAGTAACCTGCAGATGCGCTTCTCCACACACTCATGTTTGAGTAAAAAAAAAGAGTTGCTGTGTTCTGTTGAACACGGCTGCACGTCAGTTTCCCTCAGAGATAAAAGACACGAACATGATGAGAAACGTTTATTAGAAACTTTGTGTTTCTTCGTGGTGGCTGGAAGCCGCTATAACCTCCTGAGGAGGAGACGGAGCTGCAGGGAGATTTTCTGGTAGTTCGGTCGGCACATTCCTGCAGAAATGAAATCATACACAAGCTTTTCAGTGGGGAGGACAAAAAGATTGGTGTTGTCCTTTGTACGCCAGGTACAGAGCAGTTCTGATGCGAACTGGATGCCATGATGTTGGTTTGTTGTCGTAGGTCTCGGAGGGAGGGACTTGGACAGTGTAGTTCGGGGGAGGGGGTAATTCACTGGAAATCATGGCGTCACAAGCTGCACGAGGAGTAAAATACGCCGAACTGCCAATCAGCCCATTTGTGAATGCTAACTTCACCATGTAGGCAGACACACCCAGGGAAAAAAGAAACGCAAATCTATAATTTAATCCCTTCGGGGGACATAGGCAGGCTGGGGACACTAAAATATATGATCAAAAACTTCAAAAAACGCAAATTTCATAGTAGTGGCACTTTAAACAAAAGCAGGAAATTAAATGTGAATGCTCTGGGGGTGGATTAAAAGAAAAAAAAAAACTTTCCAGAAGAAAATTTAAAGATGTTGATTAAAGTTTTTAACCTCTGTCCAAACTCCCAGATGTCAACTTTGTTTACAAACTTAATACATCTGTCAGAAGTGCTCAAAGTTCGAGTCTATTTCACCCTCCCTCCTTAACTTGAACATGAGTATACATGTACAGTAATACATGTGCAATTTCAGAACATGGTAAACTTGTGAGCACTATAATGAAGTTTTTTGGACACACATTACAAATGTTTTCAATGGATAAGACACTTTTCCATGGATTATCAATCAGAAGAATTTTATAACATATTTAAGGGGGAAAATGAATTAATTCAATGATAGATTTTGAAGACAGTGATTATTTTCTTTTTTTTATTGCATTAATGTAAAAAAATAAAAGAAGCTTTTTTCCTGTTGTAAAAATATGTTAGAATTTAGAATATGCAGTTCATATTAAAGAAGAGTTGAGAGAAGGAGACTTTTTTTGTAGTTCCTCTGTATGAGCTAAATCTATCACAGGCTGGTGATGGTGGTGCTGCCAGAAGATGGTGGAAAGGGTTGTGAAACAGCCTGAGGCCATCTGTCAGGTGCTCACGGCTGACAGAACAAGCATTTAGTGCTTTCCTGGCACAAGATGGACTTGCTGGAGTACACGAAAAATGTTTTAAGTCAACGCTTTAAAGTTCACAGATTTCCAGTCAGGAAAATCTTAAAAAAGAGAATAATGTGAAGTCTCTAGATCACCTCCTCTAAACAAATGTGAAAGTGACGTGCAAGACAGTTGAGAAGTTGTGAATAATCCATTGCTGAACTGCAGATGATTGCAATTAAATGTGAAATGACTGTTAATACATATCTTTTGTAAGTGAAAAGGCTAACAGTGATAATCCTTGATAAAAATCACAACTTTTATAGTAGTAATGATCCGGTTTTGGCAGTGTACTTCCATGTATGGAGTGTAGTATTCAGCATAGTTTAAGTGTTAATGGCAGTAGCCACTAATATCCTTCTGGATGACTGAAAAAAAAAAGATGCGATGGATGTAAGAACCAGGGATAAAGCTATCTGGGGCTTTTACACAAGCTTAGATGAATAATGTCCTTTTATCACAACAGGCCCAGATTGTACACGTTTGTGTGAAGACAGAAAAAAAAAAGTTTTAAAAATTCCAAAAGTATTCTAGCCTTGCGATTATAATACCATGGAATTTCAGTCTTACTTTTCACTGTGATGTTATTGGTTGAGACATTTAAATTTGGACCATTATTACATAATAACTTTGTAAAAAACAAGAAAGAAAGAAAGAAAGAAAGAAAGAAAGAAAGAAAGAAAGAAAGAAAAAAAAAAAAAGAAAGAAAGAAAGAAAGAAAGAAAGAAAGAAAGAAAGAGAGGGAAAAAACACATTTGGACTCAGCTGCCAGAACACACACATCTATACTCACATTTTCAAGTATATCTAAGCCAACACAGATTAAATTGTTTATTGCAAAGATGTTTTGGGCTCATACTTTAGCAAAAATAGCAACATTTTATGTAATCAAGTGCAAATATTTCTGTCAAAGGACAACTAAATGTGATCAGTGTAAAGCATTCAGCTCAGAGATTCAGAAAACAGGAATCTGTGGAAGAAGTCCAGTCAGTGCTTTAATAGCAGGAAGCAGCACAGCATAATTATTCTGCCCTAACCTTGTTTATTCTCCTTTATGACTGTGGCAGCGAGGAGATCTGCTTTTATTGAGGTGTCGTTTTTGTAGCAATCCAGATTACTGTGGCGCAGCACTGGTTCCTGCTTACACTGGCACCACAAACCATAAACAGACTGCAGCCTGACAGAAGCTTAGTCTGATAAAATAAGAATTCAAGGAAGTGAAATAATAATCATTGTGAGAGGTTATGCACTGTGCCAGTGTGAGAGGATTGCTCTGCTAAGGTTGCTGCTGAATGCAACAATAGAAGTATCTCTGTTGCATTAAGACTTGCCTGGTAGGGTAAAGGTACCGCAACATGAAAATGGAAGTCTAGACACTTCTGTTTTAAGTATGTTTCTTTTGTCTTTTATTAGAACTGTTTAATTTTGTCCAGCAAATCTGAACTTTAGCTTCATTATGTTGCAACTTTTCGCCAGTACGCATATGAAACGAATTTACTTTTACTGAAGCATTTCTTACAGAGCGGCAACACAGAAGGAAAGAAGAGGCTACTACTAAGCAGGATTAGGGGCTTACAGAGGTAATTTCAGGTTCAGTTCTGGATTCTCTCCATCCTGAAGATGGTTCATGTCTTACCAAGATGCGCTACCCCCGCAACTTAACCTGTTCTGAAGCAGATGAAGCAACGCCTTTTATTTCTATTTTTACATTCTTTTATGAAATGAAAAAAAAAACATATTGATGTATGTATGGTGAAATAATATCAATATGTCATCAGAAGGGTGCTCATGTACTCCAAACAACAGAGACTCTCTCTCTCTCTCTCTCTCCATAAACAGTATATACGTATATATATATACGTTATATATATATATATATATATATATATATATATATATATATATATATAGATATATATAATTACCCAATATATTACTGTGATGCTGTAAATAAAGATTATGTAAGGCTGTTAATAAAGTGTATAACATTAATACTGTAAACTTTATTTATAAACTTTATAAAATGCTAAAGTTTGTCAACGTAACAGTTTTACATAAACCTTATTAACAGCTTCACATTAACTTTACTATATTGGGTAAATTCTATTTGCTGTTGTTACTTTAATTCTTTGTTGTCCATTCTACTCAGTTTTATTTCATTTTCATTTTCATTTTCTGGTTAAGGTTACATAATAATTCAGTTGGGATGAAGGGTGAATGATGTTTTCCAGGAGCATTTTTTACAATATTGCTCAAAATACCCTTCACAACGAAATTTCAACCAAATATTTTAGTGCTCTAACACTCACACAAACAAAAAAAAAATGTAGTCACCTGTGGAATGGACAGGACTGAAAAACACCATCCAATCATCTTGACCAGCCCTTTCAAGACAATTAATTGGTGATATGTCAATCAACCTCAACTGCCGTTTGTCCCTCCCCTCTCCCCCTCCACATGTCCTCCGTGTATCTCACAGTGTAAACAAACATGGCCGACAGACTGTTCGCTGCTACTGCTATTTGCACAGCAAGATATGGATCAAGTTGTGGGAGGCATCCACATTTGCAGTGTGAAATTTTCACACTACAAAGGGAGTTGTATTTTTAGAAATGTGGTATACTGCATCAGCTGTTTACTAGCTTGCTAACAAGCTATCCACTCACCTGTTCCTAGTTGTTTTTACCGATTTGCTCATGAACCTTGCTCAGACCATTCGTCCAGGATCCCCTAGCCCACCTTTAAGAGGATGACAGCATATCAGATGTTAAAAGGGGTAAAGGGGTCAATTTAAATATGTAAGTAAGTATAAATCAGAAGTCAATAATGTTATTTCCTTACTTTTCTCATCTTGTTTTGTGTTCATTTGTAAATTTTATTCAAATAAACTACAAACTACTACATGTTTCGGAATTAATTTAGTTAAAGTAGACCCTTTATCTGACATTCATCATCACTATCCTGTTCTGCCACTTACTAAAAATACTGTAAGTAATACAGCATCTGGTTTTTGTTTCTGTTTTTTTCTATTCTTATTATTTTGGCACCACATTTCTCCAACAATACATTTGAGAATTTACACAACATCGGGTAGATTCAATTTTGCCTATTAAGCTTAACTGAATCTCGCCAGTCAGAGAGTCTCACAAAATAAATAGAGAAAAACAATCTCCTATTTTACTGTTAGTGAATACTTTGGTTAGTTCCAAAGTAATAATAATATAAAAAGTAATCTCCATAGGCCATAGGCCCCATGCTGAGCCAGTCCATTTCTATACTGTAAGCATGCAACGTTTAAATTCAAGTAAAAAGACCATTTAAAGGCAATAAAGAAATATATGAAGCAAAGGAGGGAATGTTTCATGTATTTGGAAAGCAATAAATTACTCAGAGTAAGAGTTTGGTGAGGCAGGATGGATCAACAAAGACTGATGTGGCATAGAAGAGGAATGCTTGTTTCCCAATTTCCTCCAAAGCGACGGTTTCTTAATCAGATTCCTTAATCTTAAAGAGGTATTATGTAACTTTCCGACCTTAAAACTCTGCATTCTAGGCCCGTTGGATGGCACAGTAACATCTATTATGCCCATTTTTGAAGCCGTCACTGCCCAACAGCATGCCAAGGCTGAGAAACCACAACAACTTTTTTATCCGGGACGTGGTGTGACATTGCAGCCTAGTTTTGCTTCGCACACCGCATCACAAACTAGCTAACAGACATAAACACACCAACTATTTTGAACACTCACTGTGAATTAGGGTCCAAAGAATTTCCAAGACATCATCAGTGGAAAAGAAAAAAAGAGAGAAAGAGATAAAACAAACTGAAAGCTGGAGAAAATTAACTGGCTGGAGAGTCTCACAGAACAGGTAAAGATGCAAGATGGATGCTGAATTAGCTGTTGATAGGGGGCTGAGGAAATCGCAAAAAATCTCTAGTGCATCCTTTAAAAAAAAATACACCTCCAGCTTACAGGAACGTGCACCGTGGGCCATTGGGGAGTTGATTTATTTTTTTCTTTCATTATACTTGTATGATCCCCAAGGGGAAATTAGGGCTCTGCTTTTCACCCATCTCTGTACTGTGAGTATCAGAGAGCAGTGGGCTGCTACTTAAAGCAGGTGGGGGGGGGGGTTAAGGACCTTGCTCAGGAGTCCACAGTGGTACATACCAGGGGGGTCGGGTCGGGTCGGGGAATCGAACCCAGGTCCTCCACGCCCAAGCCCACGATGCTACCACTGGGCTATCCACTCCCCAATTACCGTGTTTCTAAAAGTATTATTAGTATTAGTATAAGTATGAATTCGTTTTTTGCTATTTTTGTTGTTTGTTTGTTTTTCGGTGGATTTTAAGAGCAAACAGCTGCACATCACAGAGCTGCATAGCAGCGTAAATGAAGTGGTGCGAGCGCGCGTGGGGGGGATACAAATGGCAGCTGACTTTGATGGACATATCGTCATTCAAGTGTTAAGAACAGGATGATTGGATGGGGTTTTCTCAGTTTTATCCATTCCACAGGTGACAATTTAAAAAAAAAATTTGTCAGTGTATTTAATTAATTGCTCCAATCAGGGTGAGAAGGAGATTTTAAGTAGTATAGTAAAAATTGATCCTGGAAAACATCATCCACCCTACCTTTAAGCCAATCAAACATCTTCATTTGCAATGTAACATAACTGCAGCATTCAAAGTAATGCGTAGCCGTAGACTTGCGCAGTCTTATACCAACAATGTATTATATTAATCCAATAGCGCTGTGTGCACTCTGAAAGTAATTCTCGGATTTTTGTCGGCTTCAGTTGTTGAATTAGAGTAGCTGTGGGAGGAGAGAAATCTCCACGTGGAAAGAGAAGCAGGATGTTGTGCGACAGGCTCATGGGATTTCACACACATCCTTACCTCTGCGGTGGGTCTCTGTGCTTTTTGACAGCCTCAGTAACAAGCTGCTGGAACTCTTTAGACATGGCACTCTTAGACACTTAGACATGCCTGTGTAGTTTGTGTGTATGTGAAAGGAAGAGACAGGAAGAAAAACAGGGGGGCAAAATAGAGACAGTAGAAGAAGGGCTCAGGAATATGTCAAGCCAAAAGGCTGTGGTCGCTTTAGGATGACTGCAGGGAGAATGCTGAAATTTACCCTCTCTTTCACTCTTATAGTAAATCTGAATCTGGATGAGGTCCAGCGCATACCTTTCGTGTGCATTTTAAACAAAAGTAAAGGTGCTGTCACTGAAATGAGGCTGAGTTTTATAGTGAATGTCACAGAGGAACACAGGAAAAAGAAACGGGTCGAGCATTAAATTTTGCTGCAGTGACAGCGAGCTCCTAACAATTTCCACAATCCAAACTATGAAATACCACACTTTGAAAAACAATGTTGTTTCATGAGTCTAATTCCAAACCTGACCCTTTGCCTCACTCCTCATGCCTGCACTTCAATACAACCCTACACAGATGCTATACACATGCAACCTCTGCAATAGGCTATTGCAATCAATCCTTAAAAGGAAGTGCAACCATGTGCCTATTGAACAGGCACTCAAAAGAGAAGCAGAAGGAGAAAAAGCACACACTCTCTTCTATGTAAACATGCTTCAGCAGGAGGAGAGGGGTCTTTAAATGGTGGAAGCAGAGATGCCGGGTTGTGGAAGGGCTATCGGAGACTGAGGGTGAAAAGACAGAGGGGGAGGGCTTGGAATGTGTCAGGAGATGTAAGTAGTCTCACCTCCTGCTTGGGGAGTGTATTTTACCCTGTAGGATATTATGTGTTTATTTGAGAGAGGCAGAACAAAACAGATGTCTCACCTCATGACAAAAGGTTGTCTTGTGACAGAGTCCATGTCTAGCAAATGTTCTGTATGCTTCGACGCCACACATCACACGCACATGTTCACTTGTCTTTGCAGATATGCTTACATGAGGCAGACATATATAAAATAACACCCTGAGCAGTGTTGACGTTGTCACATATTGTGCTTTCCTTTTACTAAACACAGTCAAGCAAATGTGCATCATCAGCTGCCAAAGCTCAAACACTTGAAGGGGCAGCGAGTTAACAAGGTGATTATGAGGAAGTTTTGAAAATGATCCAGGTACTGTATTGCCACAAAGAGAGGTTTTGCTGACAGGATTGGTTATAATACAGTCCAAACACTTCTCCTGGCGGATGTAGACAGGCTTACGTTAGACAGTTAAAGCACTAAATGTATTACAAACATGAACACTCACAGGGATGTGGAAACACACACACAATCTCGCGTCTCTGCCTCTTCTGCCTCATTCACTCAAACAATGACGACCCAGCCGCCTCACCCTTTCCTGCGCTCCAACCCCCCACCCTCCCCCACCCTCCCACTCAAACACACAATGGGTGTATCCTATTTCATCCAATAATATCAACCCCAGTGACGTGACAGTACCTGGCACTAGAGCTGAAAATAGCTTTTAAATTTGATTCCCTAAATTCTCGAGGGAAGTCATAGTGGTCTCATCTGTCTCTCTCAGTATAAAAATCTCATTCTGCATTTACCAGCGGCTGATGAACCTAAACACAATGTCCAGATGTGGAGACAGGTCTGACAAGAAGAAAAAAACATGTAAGAAAGGAAGAACCAGCTCTAGTGAGACAGATGGTTCCTGCAAACACAGAACTTCTAAGTGGAACTAGCAACATCATTTCTTCAAGTCTTCATTACTAACATGTTGCTTATTGGAACATACAGCTGTGTGAAAAAGTGTTTGCCCCCTTCCTGATTTCTTACTTTTTTGCATATTAGTCACACTTAAATGTTTCAGATCATCAAACAAGTTTAAATGTGAGACAAAGAAACACAAGTAAACAGAAAATGCAGTTTTTAAATGAAGATTTTTATTAGTAAAAGGGGGGGGGGGGGGGGATCCAAACCTCCATGGCCCTGTGTGAAAAAGTGATTGCCCCATAAACCTAATACCTAGTTGGGCCACCCTTAGCAGCAACAACTGCAACCAAGCGTTTGTGATAACTGGCAATGAGTCTTCTACAGCGCTGTGGAGCAATTTTGGCCCACTTATCTTTGCAGAATTGCTGTAATTCAGCCACATTGGAGGGTTTTCCAGCATGAACCGCCTTTTTAAGGTCATGCCACAGCATCTCAATGGGATTAAGGTGGGGGCTTTGACAAGTCCACTCCAAAGTCTTCATTTTGTTTTTCTTAAGCCATTCAGAGGTGGACTTGCTGATGTTTTCTGGATCATTGTCCTGCTGCAGAACCCAAGTGCGCTTCAGCTTGAGGTCATGAACAGATGGACGGACATTCTGCTTCAGGATTTTTTGGTAGACACCAGAATTCATGGTTCCATTTACCACAGCAAGTCTTCCATGTCCTGAAGCAGCAAAACAGACCCAGACCATCACACTAAAACCACCACATTTTACTGTTGGTATGATGTTCCTTTTCTGAAATGCCGAGTTACTTTTACTCCAGATGTAATGGGACCTACACCTTCCAAAAAGTTCAATTTTCGTCTCATCAGTCCACAGAGTGTTTTCCCAAAAGTCTTGTGGATCATCAAGATGCTCTCTGGCAAAACTGAGACGAGCCTTTATGTCCTTTTTGCTCAGCAGTGGTTTTCATCTTGGAACTCTGCCATGCAGCCATTTTTGCCCAGTCTCTTTCTTATGGTGGAGTCATAAACACTGACCTTAATTGAGGCAAGTGAGGCCTGCAGTTCTTGGATGTTGTTCTGGGGTCTTTTGTGACCTCTTGGATAAGTCGTTGCTGTGCTCTTGGGGTAATTTTGGTCGGCCGGTCATTCCTGGGAAGGTTCACCACTGTTCCACATTTTCGCCATTTGTGGATAACGGCTCTCACCATGGTTCGCCAGAGTCCCAAAGCTTTAGAAATGGCTTTGAAACCTTTTCCAGACTGATAGATTTCAATTACTTTGTTCCTCATTTGTTCCTGAATTTCTTTGGATCGTAGCATGATGTCTAGCTTTTGAGGATCTTTTGGTCTTCCTAAATTTGTCTGGCAGGCCCTGTTTAAGTGATTTCTTGACTTGTGGCCATAGAGGCTTGGATTTTTTTCCTTTCCTTTCCTTTATTTAAAAACTGCATTTTGTGTTTACTTGTGTTATCTTTGTATGACATTTAAATTTGTTTGATGATCTGAAACATTGAAGTGTAACTAACATGCAAAAAAGTAAGAAATCAGGAAGGGCAAACACTTTTTCACACAACTGTATACTATAACACAATTAATCCCATATTCTATAAAACCAGATTTTGAGCCATAACAATTGTAAACAGCATCAGAATATTGAACAGTTCTTGCATGAATGTGCTTGGGTTTAATATTTGCCACTCCAGTGACCTTTGACTATGACTGTGTTGCATTCTAAACAGAATTGCATTGTCAAACACAAGTCAGAATATTTATTTGCAGGGGGTTTAGAGTCAATTTTAAAGTTGGATACCAAACAAATGCCCTGGAGATGAAGACAGAAGTAGTGGGATGGGATTCCTTATAAAGTCAAACCTGAAATTTGACTGGACACAAACATCTTAATACAATTTAGGCAGCAGGAGCAGCATTATCATATCCATGTGAGTTAAAAAAAAAGTTTTAAATTAAAATGGGAAATTGAGACAGATCCTGAGGCTAAGACACTCATTTATGGACAACAAAGGAAAGGAAGAGTTCGTGTTTGAAGGAAAATAACAGAAAAGGTTTAGAAAGATTTAAGTGTCATCACTCTTACAAACACATATTGCACAAGACAATTTATGAAGGCAAGTGTTTGCAAAATGTTTATTCTTAATCTCTTAATGCCTGAATTCATTTACAATTACACAAAAACAAAATAAATGCTGTTAAAAAGTTAGGAAATCCAAAGAGACTGGAATAATCTAAAATGCAGTTATTTATTCAATTAATTAATAGTAACAAATATGCATGCTTGAATAATATAGAAATTAATAGTAAATAAAAGTGAATAAATAAAATAAAAACAAAATAATTTTAACAGACTGGAAATGCTTTGTCACAACTTTGTTTAATAATGACAAAGGCATCATGAAACTACAAACAAACAGGAAAATCTTTCTTCACTGTATGACTTCATATCAAGAACAGTAGGCAAAATCTCAATGACAGCATTTACAGGTGCACCAGTATCTCAGTTATTTCTGGATTTTTGGAGTATCCCAGTGTGTGTTGTACATGTAAACATCCCATTCTGCTTTCAGAAACCTGGA
Organism: Atherinomorus stipes; assembly: GCA_023101725.1. Classification (NCBI taxonomy): domain Eukaryota; kingdom Metazoa; phylum Chordata; class Actinopteri; order Atheriniformes; family Atherinidae; genus Atherinomorus; species Atherinomorus stipes. The sequence continues at coordinate 494,370 of JALJCO010012783.1, forward strand.
TAAGGTCTTATCCTGGTTGTGAGAAAAGTAGATGCTACCGGGAGCACATCGATAGAAACCAGGACACTGTGGCATGTAAACACCGTATCCACGCTTCTTAACATTCTTTGCCTCCAAATATCATAGTGGTTGAGAGAAGTTTGACATTGCTGTATATGAGACCCGAAACTTTAATGACCATGAGAGTTGGGATATGAATGAATGTCCTGGAAAAAGAACAAAACTTGGCTAAGTCCCAAACCCAGACCCATTTGTTGTATATGCAAATGCACTTGATGTAATGAAAATGTGCAAGACTTAGCAATAATTCCTCCAAATGAAACAACCTTATACTATACAACTGGCAGAAAGGAAACATGATTGAAATGAATATTAAGGTAGTGCAGATGCCATCTGCAAGTGTTTCCTTCCAATTAATTTATATACAGTATCTATTCAAAGCAGGGTTGTGGGTAGTATGAGTATTTAGGGATTTGCCGGTGAAGCAGTCTGATCATTCTGTGATTGGATTGGAGAATCAGGTGATTTCCAGCTAGACATGCAAAAGCTTAAAGCTACAAAGAATAAGGCCACCAGCAAAGTTTAAGCATCTGAAACAACTTTAAATGAAAACGATTTACAGCAATTTAAGTGAGAGCTATATTGTTGATATTGACTCTGCTGTTACTTTTGTTTCAGACAGTTACAGTATGAACTGGGTAAGTGTAGGTCCATATCACCATATGCCGTTGCAACTCTTTTAATGCACTGTGGTCCATGTTGCTACCCTAATGATTAGCAGTTGAGAAGGCACAAAATATTTTATGCAGACAGTTGATCACATGTTTAGTAATAACTTCATAATATTTTCCTGAAACACTGAAGCAGCTTCCTGGTTAGGTTTTGTTGACATTACCAGGACTAAAATACATTATTTCTTCAATGAGTCAGTGAATTTCAAGAATGTGAGTTTGCTTTGGTTACACATAAACATATTGCTTTACATTAAGAAACTCTAAACCAGGGGTGTAAAGAGTCGGTTCTTGATGACCACTGTCCTGCAGGTTTTGGCTGTTTCCTGCTGTAGAAAACCTGAATCAGATTAATGGATCAATATTTTTGAGCAGAAGTTGACAACAAGGGGAGGGGATCCATTCCATTTGAACCAGGTGTGTTGAAGCAGGGACGTTTTGCCCATGTGCTGTAGTTTATTCTGTGTTTTGATCAAATTGAAAAAAAAGTCGTTCTTGTCTGTTTTGGGTGTTTATACAGTAGGTGGGCTGTGCTCATGTCTGTTAAGACGCTGAGCTACATGTACTGTCTGTAGTCACATGACTCCACCCCATCCAGTCTGTAACGAGTTATCGTCCATTTATCATTACAGAAGTGAACTGCTCAATATATCGTGATATTGATTTTAGGTCATGTTGCCCAGTCCTACTCCTGATCTAAACTCTTTTTCTAGTTGGGTCTAAGCGATAACATCTGTTGACTGGGGGAAGCAATTAAAGATTTTATTTTTCAAAAACATTTTTTGAATTAGCTATGCAGTTCTTCTCATGACCACTAGAGGCAGCAACTTCCTTTGAATTTTAAAAATGATTAATGAAAGATCATTTCTGCCTGTGTGAGCAAACTCATGGAGTTGTTTATAAAAAGAAAAAAAAAATAGAGACAGAGATGATATAATTATCTAACTTTGTTGTTTTACCTACCTGTGTTGTGCTTTTGCTTTCTTACTAACTGATCTTTCCAGAGGGAAATGTTACTTCTCAAAGCTTTCTCTTTGCATCTCAGGAGACAAAAAGGAGATCTCACCCCAGCCTCATTCAGGTTTCAAATCTTTCTCATGAATGTCTCTTGTTTCTCCTAAAGTTCACCAGGAGAAATAGTCTATTTATTGTATTTGAGACTTAATGCAGATGTCTTGAGAATCATTTGAGATCTCCTCTGACTAGGTTGAGATTTTGTAACTTTTTTTTTTTTTTTTTTTTTTTTTTTTGTGCAACTTTTCTATCTGGAGACAAGGTTGAGAAACAGGAGAAATGAGCCATCGTCTCATTTAGCTCTCACGTAGAGCTCACATTTGTCTTGGAGAAGTAAATGAGACCTTTATGAGATCTCTAAGGTTGCTGACTTGCGTAACGTTGGCCCCCACCCCACACAAAACTCAGTGAAAATAACCAGTAACGTAGCACAAACTATTGATACTGTTTTACTCAGTGTTGCGTGGGGTGGGGGGCAATTATGCAGGTCCAGCACCTGGCATTGTGCCAAATAGCGCGTACTGCCTGCATAATATCAGACCATCCTGAACAGCGTCTCCTTATCTATGTCCTTATAAACTGGCCTCTTCATACGACCCACAGGGAAACCTGCTGCACTTTTTATTTTGTAGTTATATTTATCTTATATTCTATTTCTTATTTGCCTCATATCTATCAGGTTGAATTTAATTTTGGACATGCTCTTCTGAACTTTCCATGGCAAAGTAATAGCGCACGCTAAATCCTCATTTAAATACTGCTGTTTGCGCCTCTTACAGATTACGTGTGTAATCTTTGTAGATCACCCAGAAACGTTGAAGACACAGCACACGCTATTTATCAGCGTGACAAAGAAATTAGCGGTCTTTATTTAAATTCTTTGTAAATCAGGGCCTAAGAGTTTCAGTAATAAAACATATTCAGTGAGTGCCAGTGGTCGAATGCCACAAGAAAGTTTATAGCCTACAATTACATTTTGTATTGGCGGCTTGCTGATTAATGAAGCATGAATGTTAATGACAACAGACGTGTGATGGATCAGCCCCACTGACAGCTCCCTTTTGCTATCAAGGTTTGTTGTTATTGGTTTGTCAGTAAATATACAACAAGAGAGAGAGACATAAAAACACTTCATCTGTAACCAAGGGATTCCCATCAGCAGCAAGTTGTTTTGAGAAAAAGCCATAGATCAAAAACTGACAAATGAAACAGAACTTGATGCCTTTTGCTATCCTCTGAACCAACCACACATCACTTGAGACAAACTCTGTAATTAGCATAACGAGGCAAACCACTGCTAATACACAAATAGACTAATATCTGGAACAATAAAAGGCTGCATTTATGTGACGAGTGACGATCAGTGGGATGTAATAGTCTCCATCCGGCACAGTGACACAAACATTATGAGGATGGAGAGTGATGAGATCCTCATAAGCCCGTGATACTGGTTGGAGCAACACTGAGTAGAAAAAGACTCCCTCTGACTCCAGCTGCACTGGCAACAGGCAAACTCGCTGCAAGGGACAACACGGACCACAAAAGCAAACTAGTGGTTCAGCTATAAAAATGTTTCTTAGGCTATAAAGGAATGACACAATAAAAGTCTACACACCTGTGATGGATATTCACTGCTCTGTATGAATTTCATTCAGGATTGTTTTCACTAACTTCCCCTTTACTGTTTTTGGTTGTAACATAGCACGTAGCTCTAGGCTTGAATTACGTATCAATCAAATTTAGCCCTAACTTCAGAATGGTTATTCATCATAATCACATCACCCATGCAGAGATGTGTTATTCCAACATTGTTCCACTGCTGCATCAAATGTGCTCTTAGAGTGGAAAAAGAACAGAATAGATTTTCTTTCGCAAAAATCTATGAGGGGTTAAAATGACTTGTATCTCCTGCCAGACAATACTACTCATTTCTTTCCTCGTTCTGTAACAACCGAGGATGAAGTTTTCTGGGTTTTCTGCTTTGAACTACCTCTTTTTTTTTAACCCAACTACTTTTATCTCATCCGACAGTCTCTATAGCGTGTCTCTTTTAGATGTCAGTAGCAAAAGAAAAAAGCTCTGAGGCCCTTAAACTTATTTAAAGTGTGTTGAGAGAGGGTATATTACTCAACACTGAGGTGAGTGGCTGAAGATAAACACCATAATCACTCAAGTGTTTCAGTCATTTTTGAAGACTCTATGATACAAAGGTTGCATCCATGTTTTAGCCTTGGAAGTTTAATGTATAATCATACCAGTCAGCAAAACCTTTCCTGGAATTTGGCCCCTCTCTTTATCCAATTCCCTGTACAGAATCTTCCCATGGGCTAATGGCTTTATCTCATGCATTTCAATGGACTCATTTAGAATGAGAGAAGGAGGCAAACTGGAGGACATGGCAAGAAAAAGTTAGACAGAAAAAAGAGATATATTGTAGGAAAAAATCCCCAATTGTCCTGGATTCCACTGATATAATTCCACTATCTCCTTATTTTCCCAGCCTTGCCTTCACCAATAGTCTGGAAAGTCCATAAATCTTAAATCTTCAATAAATATTTCCCTCTCTCAGCTATTTAAACAAACTAGCAAATGGTTATCTTTGTTAGTTGATACTCAGTAAGGAAGAAAATTGTTATAATAAAATGGTTGTTTTTGGATTGGTAGATCGTCAAACCCTATTGAGTCACCTCTTTGGTGACTCAAAGAGTTCAAATTAAAAAAAAAAAAAATGCTGTGTAATTTTTAGTGTTATATCAGTCAGAACGTTAGATTGAGTCAGAATATTTCGAATGTTTCTGTAAGAAGTATGACCAGAAAAAGCCAGAAAAAACAGTCCTAATTTCAAAAGTGGCAAGACACAGTGGTCAATTTACAAAAGGTAAAAAAAAAAAAAAAGGCAGTGATTTGCCTTTTTTTTCCATAGTGAAACCTCAAATGTTAAAGGTGAGATGTTTTGCAATGAAAAATATTTTCTTGTCCTGAATTTGCTGGCTAAAGCAGTAGGAACAAAAAGTCACTATAGAAGATGTTTCAGCATTTCAGCAAGCAGAGACAGTTAGCAAGTATTTGAATAATGCGCATGCGCAAGACCAACCTGCTAGATTCACAGCTCCCTCCCCCTGGCCCCATTGAATTGACCGTCAATCACTTTTACTACGGTAGTAAAAGTGATTGCGAGCCAATAGACAAATTGAAAATATAAGGAATGCAGAGATAATTGGCAGATGTTTTTCAGTCCCATTACTTTCGCAGGCTGATGTAAAATAATATTTATATATTTAAAACTTTTAATCAGTCATAGTGTATGGAGGAGTAAACCCAATTTAATCAAATATTGCAAAAATTGTTGAAAGAAACTTTTTTGATTAACAGAGAACAGCTAGTTCTGTAATAATAATCAGTGTTTTTAATTGATTTTTGTAAACAGCAATTATTCAGTACAGACAAAGATACAAGACTTGTAACACACATAACAAAGTTTCACGGCCGAAACCTTGGGAGCCGCCATGTCTGTTCGTTTCTGCCAAGGGCTTACTGTTACCACGGTTACAGGATATTTTACACTGAGGACATACGCAAATCAACAACACACATAGGAAGAGCTCCCGAACTCGATGACTGAAAAGTGGATATTGTTAAACCCAAAAAGCGGTCTTGGACATTTTGTGCCGTACGTTGCTGCAGCAGCTGAGCGAACTCATTAAAGGTGCAGCATGCAAAGAAGATCCAGAACTGCTGCCATCTTCCCCGGGCCAAAACTTATTCAAAATGGAATTAGGTAAAGTTAATAACTGTTTTATGATAAAAACCAACACAATATTCAAAATTTTTGGAAATCATGGAAAGAGGGATCCAGCCCACCAACACTCCTGCAGCTTTGACAGTACAAGGGTGCATTATTACCTAGTGAACTGGCAGTTTGCAGTTCTGGAAAGACAACATTCATTCAACACCTGCTCCCATCCAGATTACATCTTTGTAAGAGATGGCTTTCATGCTTAAAAACATACTGCATCTGTTACAGTACAAAAGCATGGTTTAGCAGGGTGCTGAACTGTATGCAGTCAAGACCTTTTACCACTTGAAAACAATTGGTACATCATGAGATGCCCGATGTGTCAGAGAAGAACCAGAATTGATGAGCAGATAGAATCTCATTTTAGACAAGAATGGGACAAAGGTCCAGCAGCTGGTCTCCCCAGCTCCCACAGGTTTACAGACTGTTGTTGATAATGAAATGCAGTGGTGAACATGGCCATGTCCAGCTTTTATAGATGTGTTGCTGCCATCAAATTAAAGATGAGCTAATTTTTTTTTTTTATGAAAGGGTAAAAATGTTTATAATATTTGACATGTTTTCTGTTTTTATTGTGATAAAATGTTCTATGAGATCAGCAGTGTGGCAATTGAGAAAAAGTATTTCTAAAATGTTTATTGTCTACAAGCTATTCCTGATAAATTTATACTTTTTACAGAGGAAAATCCCTCTTTTCCAAGTAAGACCAGCATAACTAGTAATTAGAAACTTTTATCAAATATGCTTTATAAGATTTACATAAGTGATCTGCAGGAATGGCAACAGCTTAAGCAGACAATTCCTTTTTTGAGTCACAGAATGTGATTCATGTTTCTTAGATCAGCTGACAACTGACTACAAGATGCACATGACTTGGAGTCCGTATCCCGCCTGAATAAACATAATGCTTCATTAACTTACTTTATCTATTCTTCTTTCAAGTCCCAAAATGGCTCGACTCATTCCCTTTAAAACTCTTAAGTCCGACTGAAGTTCTGCACTCCCCTCATGTGCAAATCCCAAAGAAGCCCTAATGTCAAATACTTTCATCTGTTTTACACAAAGCCTTGGGGAAGAAAATGCCATTTTTGGAGAGCAATTCCTCTGGAAAGAGCACAAAATCACATCAGGGGAGGTAACCTTTTTCTTTTTTCTGGGATAGACAGAGTGAATATCAAACTTTTTAAGGAACTTGATACTCAGTTTCCAAATAGCTGGATAGGAATGTTCATTTAATTCTGTTGCTAGATGAATGAATAACTAAAATGCTGCTGCAAACAGACTTTTCATTGCTGGATTTTTAGCCCACACAAAGACTTTGAACCAGGAATCTGATGACAAATCCACATCCGGGACCTGTCATTTTAATGGATGCATAGCGGCTCACTGTGTTGTTTGCTTTCGTGACATAATTTTCTTCATGTAATGAGAGCAATCCCCTCTGTAAACACAGCTTCAACGTACGCATTTCTGCATCCCGTGGAATTTTTCAAAACACATTATACTTTACACTCAGAAAACGCCTAAAAGTCTATTTTTCTGATCAGGAAAAAAAGTAATTGCGCCATTATTTCATCATGCTTGGATTACTGCACTACTTTTCTTCTTTTGTTGGAGCTCCGTCAGCCCAGCAGGACCACATAAAGCAACACAAGTTTCATGCATCAGCTTCATCTTCATTTTGGAAAACAACTTAAGCTTTAACAGTTTTAAGTTAAATGAGGCCTTATCTCAAGTTACATTACTAGCCAAGGTTATTTGACTTAAAAATGACCACTTTAAAATCCCTTTTGCAATCAGAAAACTTAAAACCATCTTTTAAATCGTTATTTTTAAAAGATATCACATGCTTTGGTTGAAAGAATCAACAAAGTTTTTAAGTAAAAAAGTTTTATTTGAGTCATATAGCATTTACTGAACTGTATGAGAGCTTGTCAGGATTTTTTTTTTGTCATTTTGTAAAAATGATTAATGTTAGTGGAATTTTTCTCTAATGAGTCCGTGTTTCCAGTTAGACCCTGGAAATTAAACTTTCAACGTGACTCCACACTGCATCAGAAAAAGAACACATCAATCAGACATGTGGATTTATTTTTCCAGTGTTGTGATAGTGTTAAATTTAGAGCCTGTTAATGTACCCATAGCAAAAATGCCATATGTAGCTCTATGTCTGTCAAAACTGTGGGCATTTAATGAATACTTTTTTACATAATAAGGGAGTGAATGACAGACTGAGGGTATTAGTCTACTTGTCGGCTGATGCACTCCAGATCCATACTGAAATGAATTCTTTGATTTACCACCTATATTGTATGTATATAACATGGCTAGAAACCAAGACATTTTCAGACAGTAGCTGTGAGCCATACTGTACATGTATAATATTGTTCAATTTTGCAGTTAACAGATGCTGCAAAACACTATTTAATACATGTTGATATGCAAAGTCTGTGAGGTTAAAACTTTGTAAGGTAGGCTCACCAGCTTACTTAGAAAAATAATCTAATTTCTCCTAATCGTGACGTTTCTTATATCTTACCATCACATGTTCCCCTTAAGTCCGGTCTAACCAGAAAAATGTGCAATAAATACATTTGTCTTCATGTCCAAAAATATTAGCATCACACTATACTGCTGAAAATTGCATGGTGACAACAAATATTTAGGTGTTATAGAGCAGCAACAAAAGTTAAAGGCTTATGGAATGATCAAGGCTTAAAGGGATAGTACACCCACAGAATGATGTGCCTTCATTTTCTACTCGACCGTAGAGCACTTTTTAATATTTCAAATGCAGCCGGAGATCGGCTGCATCTGAGATATTGAACACGCATGTAGGAAGTGGGATGTTCTACTATTTAGGCTTTAAAAAAATATACTAAATAATGTCGTTTCGAGTAAATTATGGACGCTACCCACTCAGGACACTTGGACTACATTGGACGAGCAGTAAGGAGCAGTATATTGCCAAGTTTTTGTGGACTTTCATGGACCTTTTGTTTCAGGCACCGCTGAACCCCATTATATGAATGTTGGCAGATAACAAAAACCTCCCCGCTCTCCAGCTGCATTTGAGATATTAAAAAAGTGCTCCACAGTCTTGCTCAGCATGAGGGTGAATAGAAAATGGAGGCACATCATTCTGTGGGTGTTCTATCCCTTTAAGCCACCACCCCTTTCTTTACAGAAAGTTACCAAATAAACAGTGTGTAATCTGTACATTGTGACACAGAAAGACATGTGGACACATATCTTTAGCACCTGGTAGTTGAACACCATTATGTAACATTAATGTGGGTTGAAGTTGAGTATATGCATCATTACTAAGCAGCATCTCTGTGACAAAAAGACTCCATTGTGTTTGTCATGAAACAACAGTTGTAGACCCATACATATGGACCTTTTAAAAGCCAGCATGTCTACTAATGAAGACATTGCATGGCTATATTTAGTCAGCTTTTCTAAATAACAATAACAATCTATCTGCATTCTGTGCTTTAGAACAATTATACTTAGTTAAGTATTCTCATTTTAAGCTGTGTTACTTTATGCCATATTTCCACTGAGTTACATTTCATATTTCAGCAACACTTAGAGGAAAATTCAAAAACCTGAAAACAGATTTGTACATCTGCATTTTATTTCTATTCTTCCTTTTCCCATTAATCATCTCATGACCTGTCAGATTTATCTTCTAGCTCTGGATATACAGAGTAGCCCACCTCCAGTATTAACAATGATAACATACTGAACAAAATTCAGTAATGTCAAATATACTACTCAACTACTCACTGTTAAGATTATAAAATTTGGCTTTTAAATATTTCATTGGTCAAGCATGACATGTAGATATGATGGAGCAGTAACCCATAAGGGTGTACTCAGTCTGTTGTCTGAAGGATGTAGGATAAAGACATTGCGGGAACAGAATGGACATGGAACATCAGGAATAAAAATCTGTACCCTTGAATCATTTTCTAAACTGAGCTGTCTTGACATTAACAGCAGAGAAAGGCTTTGTTGATGGTGTGGAATAAAAAAGGCAATGATGACAGCCTGCCTTGGTGGACAACAAAAGAAACGTAGGCTGGTGTGAAATGGCAGTAATGTTGTTAATTGCACTTTCTCAGGTGTCTCCATCACTTTAACATGCATATTACTATTATTAATCTTAATATAAGTGCTTTGCACTTTCCATTTCTTTAGGCCTTTGACATGTAATATCTGAAATGTGTAATTATAAAAAGAAAAAAAAGGGACCATGTTTTTATGACATGCAGATTTTGTGGTGAGTGTGTTAAGAAATATCCACAAAAACAGTCATGTTTCTAACTTCTAATCCCTCTATCTCCCCATGGTTAAGAAAAGAAAACCACCTTAATACATTTTTATAGGGTGCCAAGCAGTTGTTAACAGAAACTGTGAGATAATGAACCATTTACTCCACAGGTGGTGTTAATTTCATGTGTCACCTCAGCACACGGTCTCCACTGATTATCAGGGACACAGCTCACACATTGCTGCAGTTACCACAGTGTCATTTTCTTGGAGCTTATTTCTAGTTTAAATTTCCTTGCTAAAAAAATTGCTTTCTGCGTTACAGATTCAAGAACTGTCATACCTGTGCTCACAGAACGTTTACACAACTTCCTTTTGCTTGACACAGTCAAATCATTTTACATAAATCAGACACAGCATTTGTAAAATGTCAGCAGAAGAGCTGCAGTGCTCTGAAAATTTAGGTTTTAATGTAGCAAACTTTGAAGATCTATAAATCATGCAGTCAGTTGATGACATGATATTTTTTAACTTTTATTTATTTTTTTACCCTCTGGAGCTTTTTTGCCTTGGGGAGCATGCATTGCTGCTCTGAGATTGCATTTAATTCATTATACCAGCACAGACAGGCCCATTTAAAGAAGTTCTTTGGGATGCTAGCCATACTTTTCTCAATACTTCAGGCCAAAACTTTACAGACAGTAAGAAAAGTTTAGTTTTTACGCTTCAAACAAAAATGGACAAATTTATTAAATTACATTTCATCATATGTTTCATAGTAAATATTTGGGAACCACTTCATTTACGCATAAACAACTTATTTATTAACATCATGAGAATCTGAATTTTGTCATTGACAGAAGCTGACTTTGGGCATATCCACATTTCTTCCTTACATATGAAGTTTGTGATCATTTTAAGCCTTCCGTTTAGAATTTTATTATCAAATGTCCAGACACAAAGCTTTCACTGGTGCTATCTTAAAAGTCTAATTTGGAATTATCTTTAGGAATATGGGGGCCCTGTCACAGCAGTAAATCAAATCTTCAATAAAACACTTAATTCCCTTTGTTTATTAAGAATAAACCTTACACATTAAAGTAGTGTTTCTCAACCCCGATCCTCAGGACCCACTGCCCTACATGTCTTCAATGTGTTCCTACTCCAACACACCTGATTCAGATTTATGAATCTTCTCTACAAGTTTTTTTGAAAGCCTAATAACAAGCCATTTATTTGATTCAGGTGTGTGAAAGCAGGATTACTTCTAAGACATGCAGGGCAGTGGGTCCTGAGGCCCGGAGTTGAGAAACACTGCATCAAAGATATCAATATAATCGCACAAGCATTCATTGCTATAGATTCCACTCTTGGTACTGTATCGATATAATTAATATTTTTACCGATTCTCCCACTAGTCTGTACAGTTGACAGTAAAATTTTCGAGTCATTTTCTGTCAGGACATCATTGTTTCCCAATGTCTTTCTGAGAGAGCACTTTACAAAGCCTTGAAAGAGAAATGTACTATACAAATAAACTTGCCTTGCCTAAGAGTATGGGATGAGATGAGGTAAATAAACGCTTCATTTTTCTTGGAACATTTCCAGAATAATGTGGAACACTATGGAAACTTTGTTCTCCACAGGACAAAGACTCATCCATTAAATAGTTATTATATTAGACCAGGGACATGATGCACGTTAACTAACAAGGAAGTTAACATACAAACATGAAGACAAGAGTAACTGGACCCTACAGTAAAATCACATCATGTTTTCTAATTAGAAATCAAATGAGCCAACATGGCCGCTGTTGCTTGGTGGTTGGCTGTCATGTCAGCCACTCATGCTTGAAGACCTCTTTGGCTTGCTTTAATATAAATTAGTGAAGCTCACTTGAGGCCACAACATTCAATTTGTGTTATGACCCAGCTTGCCACCAGTTAGCTGCTTTTACATGTTGAAGTGGAATCGAATGGGACATTTTATCAGGTTTATCTGTTGAGCAGATGTATGTGTGTGAAGAAAATTTTTTTCCTTTATGTTCTTAAAACTGTGGAGAAAAGTTTAGTCTACAATAGTCTACATTTAAGTAAATTTACATCATGAAATACTGAGGGTCACAGGAAGACTGACTCAACTCGAGCTGCCCAATAATCTATCAACATGATAAATTCTGTACTTACTATATTTGGGTCACACTAATGGTCTTATTTACCTAATTAGATTACCAGTTAGCTGCTACTCCAGAGTAAGACTTGTCTCCAAGTTTTGTGCAATCTAAATGTATTATTTCTAATTGATTTTATCTATTACCATCACCACAATAATCTTTTTTTCCTTATTAGTATACTAATAGGAACCCTGTTGTCATGGTGTGAGGAGTTTATTGTCAGTATAGATGTGTTTTTTTTTTTCTTAAGCTGATGACTTGCTCTGTTGTTTTGTTTATGACACATTCTTGTATTTCTTATGTTTTGTAAAGTTTCTGCTTTATGATCGCCTCCGGTATTCTTGGAAGATGCCTTGTTCCCCTGGACTTATTAATTTTGCATCCTTTGTTTCTTTGTTGTTGTTTTTTTTAGACCTGATCTTTGGTCTATAGATTATCCCACTGCTCAGTTCCCTTGCACACCTATTTGCTTTAGTCTTCACCACTCATTAAATTCCTTGTTTTCTTTTCTCAAGTTTCACATGATCATGTTTGTGTTTCTCAGTAGCTTATTTTTAAATCTTTATTTTATTTCAGTGTGCAATTTGGATTTTCTGCAGAAGGTGCACTTTTTGTTTCTCCAGTAAGTTATTAAAAGTTTAGTCTTCAGCTGCTGCCTCATTTGTTATTGTGTGTGTGGTTGCTAGTCTTTTTCCACACCCATATGCCAGCTGCGACAACTTCAGGAGGGTTTGTTCCTACATATATTCCATAAGTGTTTAAGGCTCTGTATAAATACTGTAGCATGAAATATGGGCTGTGCAGGAAGACAAGCTTTTAGGCATCGTTGCTCCAAAGGCTGTTCAGAGAGTCTGTGTGAACATCACATTCTCAGGGCATTTAGATGACGTATCATTGTTGTTTCAGAAAAATGGTTTTACATATACTGTATTTAAAATCTGTTATACATAACAGAGGTTTAAAAAATGTAAAATGAACACATTTTACTCTTGTATCTTCGTTAAATACTATAACGAACAATGATAATACACAAGTCATGAAACATTACATTCATTTACCTAATTAGCGCATAATTCCTCAATTTACTCTGGTTGTACTACAGCATGTATGTCAATACGCAAAAGTACAGTCCTAACATGATAGCTTTCTAGGTTTTTAATTGTTATTTGATGCAAATGGAAAGATGAGATTTGTAAAGGAAAATCTATACATGCAACAGTTTAAAGCCTTGAGAATACCCTATTTTTAAGATGCATCTTAAAAATAGATAAGTCCAAATCAGTATTTTGAAAGGCAGAGCAATGCATGCAACAATTACAAATTCCAGGCGATGTTTTGTGCAGGGGATCAGTGTAAATATTACGCTTTCTGAGCTGAGCTGACCTTTCTGACCGTGCAACAGTGTAGTATTTAGACAAATGAGAAACATTTTCTGTCTTAAACTTTGCTGAACTTGTAATTCCCATCTGTGCAGTGAATAAACATTTCATTTAAACTACACAACTAGTCAAACATCCTTGAAAAATATTCATCTTTACTTATTAAGCCGTGATAGAAGTTTAAAAAGTACAATGGTATTTACTGCAGCACAGTTGAGCCTTTACCTCAGATGTGCAGCATCCCTGTTCCCAAAGAAAGTAGGAGATAAACAAAAGAGTAATCTATTAAAACTTCTTTCTTTTTTTTACTCTGTATTTCATTTGAATTCTTCTCACCCTCTAAGCTGTGTCTCCCATAAAGGAAGTTGGCTTTGAAATCACATGTAACCCCTTTCCCACAATTGTTTATTTAATCTTTTGTGTATCTTTTTACAAGCTTGTCCCTCAATCACCCTCTTCCTGTCTCCCTCTGCTCTTCAGACTCAGACACTCCATCAGTCTGTCGCCCTATAGTAGATGAAGGATTTGTGCACTGATATGACTGGTCTAGCAGGAGGGTTATTTAAGGCGGGACAGGGCTGGATGAGATTTCATTGATCAGACGTGAAAGACCGGTTGATTGCTTTGACTGGGTCTTCCCCCTCAGCTGTGGGTAGGATCATCTCATTCATGCGGACAATATTGCATATCTGGCAGGTTTTTCCTGTTTAACTCTTCCTCACCTTCACTCCATGCACACACTGTTTAGACTTGGGACTCAGTCAGAAAAGACTGATTCTAGATGTAATTTGTGCACATTGCTCAACATTTTCCAGACATTGCTGTCTTTGGGAAGAAAGTCACCATTCAGTCTTGTCTACAGACCAAAATACAAACTCTGTACCAGTGTCAATCAGTCTGTGTGTTCAGTTTTGTAGAAACAGTCCCTCTTGCCTCGTCATAAAGAATGATAGGACTTAAATACGCATAAGATACCCCTTATAGCCTGTATCCTTGTTTGGGCTTTAGTTTCATAAAGTTAAAGTCTGAGTGTGAGACTAATCTATTTTACTGTTCAGGGTTTACTGTTTAAATATTTGTACTTCTGCTACAGATACCCTACGAGTATGCATTGAGTTGCTGTGTAGATAAATGACTGGAATGTGTTTGAAGTTTTTAAAAATATTATCAGCAGAATCCACCGCTAAATGTCTCTGTGTGGCGATGATAACATCATGTGAGGGGAAATTAATTAATTTCCAGTGACCCAGTCAGAACATTAGATGAGAAAAGCAAAAAAAGACAAATGCTCAGCAGACCACAGTTCCAATGTTTGCTCAGAGTTCAATCACACTCATCATCATCTTGTTTATCTTGCCAATCCGTCCATGTTAGTGGGGCTTCTTGTGCAGGATTTTGTCACGGTTGATAGAACCTCCTTTCAATTGACCTCATCCTTCCACACTCCTCATCATCCACTGCTGGGCGAGAGAGAAGCTGTCCCCTGAAACCATACAATTGCAGCTCTAAATCCAATCTTATACATTCTGCCCACTTCTATAAGTGTAGGAGAACATAAAAAGTCTTGCATGCCACTTGCTTAGTTCTTCCAAAGAAAAGATGATGAATGGCAGTCACGTGTTTCTTTTCAGTGATGCTTTTCTTTAAAAAATATGTGTGTGTAAAAGAATGAGAAATTATACACATGCTCAGTTTCATTAAAGCATAAAAAGGTTGTCTTGGACTTCTTACAGACAAGGTGCAATTCATTTTCTTCCAATCCCCTGCAGTATGTCGTAATTGTATTACATTCTGTTGTAACTCTCTGGCATGAAACTAAAGAAACTCTCTACATCTGCAGTAACTCTGCCTAATGGTGCACTTGGTGGTGAAGAAAAATTTTAAAACACTCTTAAAAGACTGACTGGATGCCATGCCATCAGCATCTGTGTTTCTTGCCATCCTGAGTTTGTCACAAGCTAATACACAAACAAAAACAGACAAACACATCCCTGCTTGCCAAAAACTTAATGAGATCAAAAGTCAACCAAAAATATATTTTTTTAACAAGAAATGATGAAGTTAATAAACTGATCTGTGACTAATGTCAAATCACCGTACCATATTATTCCAAATCCATTTAATTTAGCATTGCTTTGCTTATAAAAAGCAATTTACCACTAACAACCTTTAACAAGTCTTTTTTGTAAAAGAGTCTTTGAACAGGTCTTTGAGCTCAGTGCTGACGCTGGCGTAATGTTTTCTGTGGTCACCATCTTCTGTTAATTAGCACTTTACAACAAGCTTAAGCTGAGGCTAATGGGTATGTCATCAGTCAGGACAAATTAAGATGGTCATTGCCAACGTTAGAACAATTTAACCCTGAGGGAAACAGAAATCTACCTTTTAAGACAATTGGATTCAGAAGTTGGTAATAAACCAGAACACGCAAACCTAAAAAGAAGGCTGCAGTTGCCTTCCAAAAAGGAGATTAAAAAAATTTAATTATTATTGAACAGAACCTTTTACAGTTATTATGCATTAATAAAGGAAAGAAAACACTTTGACAGGGCAGTATAAGTTATATTTACAGTTTAACTGTAAGATGTTTATCATATACAGTATATGATAAACTGCATTGGCATTACCCATAGAACTGCACAAAACCTAAATATTTCAAACACAATCCTAGTAATGGAAATGCCTTATTTAGGAAAAACTTCTCATATGTCGCATTTTTTCCCCCATGAAGTGGTTTTCAGACGTATCAGTACAGAAGTACATCACAAAAGACAATGGAAACATTGCTTTTGCATTTACACGATACCTGATGCAACATATGGGGTCACATGACCAGTTCATTTTAGGTAAAGATGATGTGGTACAGTATGCATGGATGGAGGAGGAGGTGTAAATCTTTTAAAATATAGTTAAAGAGAAACATATAACCACCATCCTTCATAGCCAAAAAGTTTAGCTGAAACGTGCAGTCATGTTCCTCAAAGTGGAGTCTCACAAGGACAAGATTTGACAAGAATTACAACTTATGTGCTAAATATAATTTAATGGGAAGCAGGAGAATATTCAAAACAGAACACACAATATGCGCAAAGTGATACGCACAAAAATGAATCTATGCATGGAAAATGAACCACACAAACATTTAAATAAGAAAAAATCCAAGTTGAAGAATTATGGTACATGACAGATATGGTCTTCCACTGCATAGTGGTTTGGGGGTTAAAATCAAAATATAGCAACTCAACTTTTAGTTGGACTATTATTTCTCCTCTTGGTTCACTTTTACTGCTGAACCACTGAGAGCTGGATAATATTCACAACTTGTGGAAAAAATGAGATATTCCTTAATTAAGTTTGAGACATATGGCTGGTTGCTGAATGAAAGCAGCAAAGACTGCCACTTGCTATATTCAGCTGCAGATATACGTTGATGCTAATGATGAATATTGAGGCGTTGAAGAGGGATTAAAGGATATGAAGTAATTTGATGATGTCATCAACATGATGCAATCTGTATGCAATTGTGGAAAAAGTCCATGCAAATTCCATGGGTGTGACTTAAGGAAAGAGTAAAAGTAATACATAGAGGAAATTAGCTGTTACTGCCTTTTGTTGGGAGAGTCTTTATTACAAAAAATTAGGCTGTATTATATAACTCCCTTAATTTGTGCAGGCTAGTAGAAGTGGTCGTCATTTCTCTTCCCAAAATTTCCAAGTAAGGGTGTTTTCCTCTTAACCGAATGACAACATCAGCAGTGTAATTTTCAGTGGGATAATAAATCTCCTGTACCCTGGAGACAGACAAACAGAGCATGTGTGATGGATGACCGAGCTGTTAAAAAGTGAAAAAGCAGAGTTAGGAAGAAGACAATTCAGTGCCACAATGCCAAAAGGCATTTTGCCAATAGAAACCTACCCATTATCTTGAAAAAATAATCTTTAGGGAAATGGGTGATTTAAAACTGGGCTGCTCGAGGAGACAACAGCGATGGCACAAAGAGTGAAAAAGATCATTAAAAAACTGTCTGTGACATAAATGCATGATAGTGTACTATAAACAGAAGCAGTTTTACTGAATGTAGACAGCACAGACAAATGAAAGAGAAATAAAAGAGAACAGGCAAATACAAACAGGTTGCAGCAGCTGAAGACAGAAACAGGAAAACAGAGGATGCCAGAAAAAAACCCGATTACCGAGGCGGAACATTAGGATGTGAGAGGGGAAAAAGGCATGTCAAGGAAAAGGGTAAAATATAAGCACATAAAACTGGTTATGACCTATTATGGTGTGAAGTGATTATGTGGTTGTAACATTTGACTGGGCTGGACGAGCAGTGGGGGCCGCAACACAGGACTGGAGGTGTTGGGGCGGAAAAGGCAGGGAATGTATCTTCTCTTATGGAGTAAATTGTCTGTGACTGGTTTGTGTGTCCATCATTTCTCTCTGCGGTCTAATTACAGGCGGTTCCACCTGGCTACACTACTACCTCCCCCTGAGTGCAGCGGTGACACATGACCGTGCTGAGATTCAGAGATGAGAAGTTAAAGCTGGAAATAATTTAGTTTTGGAAAGTGGCAAGAGTTTTATGCACTTCACATCTACACCCAGCTGCACACAGCTGAATCAGTGAGTCATTTCGTTGCTTTTCAGTTATTGCAAAATCCTACAGAAGCAGATTTTTATTAATTTCAGGTGCATGAATCACTGCAACGGAAAAAAAGGGGGGTAAATCAGCACTAAACAAAGGTGAGTCTTGGTGGTGGGTCTCCAAAGCTTTTGATTTCTCTTCTAGATAAAGTGGTCTGCATGGCGCTTATGTATGAAATTGATCAAGTTGCATGTCCATAAAAGTACCTTGAAATATCACATTTGATACAATTTTGATAGACAAAATGGTTAGTATCTTCAAATTTCTTCAAAGTGTCAGGTAACAAATCGAACGATATGAATGAACGAACAAGTACTATTGTCCTGTGAGTTCAAAGTCAAAGTGTCAAAGTGATACAGAAATTTAACCGGTGAGTAAATGCACGTATAAACTTCTAGAAATAAGGTCCAGGTTGAAAAAAAAAAAAAAGTTATCCTTTAAAGTTTGCACCTATTGCTAAAGTTGCTGCCTACAGTAAGGTAGTGGGTTAATCTGACATACAGGTTATTGTTCCTCATCCCAAAAGCTTTTACTTAAAGAGATAGTTTGTCTGTTTATTTATAGTATCAGCATATCCACAAGTAACTGACCATTTTTCCTGGGAACCTAGGATCCATCAAGTAAGTTACACCGGGGAAGAGGGGGAGGGGGGGGGGGGGGGGGGGGAAGGGGGGGGAGGGGGGCTATAATGTTAAACATGAACATGGGCAACGTAGCGATCAAACATAAAAACAATCACCATTCAACTTTGACTGTAAGACCTACCCCCTTCCTTTGGAAAGTGTATATTTTTGCTTTTATAGTCTCTTGCTGATGCTCTCCCAAGCAGGCTGGTTTGGTTACACAGTGCTGTCTTAGATTCTGTTCAACCTCCTGGCTCTTAACCATTCTTACCACTGCTCTCAATCTGACATTAATAAAGGTGTAGCTGGGGCTTGAGAGATTAGTTTTAACAGTCAGGTGCAGCAGCTCAGTGTCTGAAGTGTGTGTGTGTGTGTGTGTGTGTGTGTGTGTGGGGGGGGGGGGGGGGTCAGAGTGATGTTTTCCCTTTATTAAAGATTTTATCTAATGAACAGCATTTACACTGAAAACATCATAAGGGAAATTTTTTAAATAAAACTGGGTGCAGTCATCCCAGTCTGCAGGTTTTATGTTTTTCACGACTTGTGTCCATTTTTTTTTTCAACACCTGGAGTTCATGCTATTGATGGGTGCACTTATGTATTTTACAATTATGATGTACCCATCAAGTTACTTGTCTTCCAACAAGCCAGTCAGAAACTTTAAGTAACAGCTCAAATTGCTTTTTAAGTACAACTGGTGGTTAAATCAAAGGTAATTCACTCATCATTATCATTGTAAAACACAAAAGAACTGTTTGTGAATAGAAGGGCTGAAAGGAACAGCAGTAAAAGCTTAGAAACCTGTCCAATCAATGAACTTCCAACAGCTTCTATCCAATAATTTCTCCCAATTAATGTAATTGTCTATCAGCTTAGAAGCAGAACAACCCTCCAGGACCTCTTTTAAGACATTCAAGGCCGCCCTTAAAAAATGCTGTGAGATCTAGCAGAACTGCTTCTAAGATGAGTCATGATGAAAAGTCCCTGACTTTAATATCTAATAAAAGCGATGCTTCTCGTCTTGTGCAGAGCCTGAATAATAAAACTGTGAGACCCACTTCATCAACTCCTACTTCATGTTGTCAGCACCCCTGACCCTTTAAAAGTAGTCATAGTAATTCAAACTGAGCTCAGAAAAAAGTCATCAGCAGAGGAGAATAAATTTACCTTGATTGGCATATGGAGCCAATGTCTTTGAAGTGTGAAAAAAATAAATACACAAATAAGAAATAAAACATCACCAACACTGCCTCAAGGTGTTAAACATGAGAAAATGCTAAAGCTGCCCAGACAGCCAGGAAGTGCTGGGGCACATTTACGCAAACAAATACAAGAAAAAACAAGAAGATTTTACAATAGGTTTTCAGATTTGAAGTGTAATTGCACAACAGGGGATAATACTCAGAATTACTCTGTCCTTAGTGGGCTCATTACTAAGAAAAGGTGATCATTTTAGCAGTCTATCAAACCCTGCCACCTCCGATGAATGACAAGTGATCCACATCATAATGCATGCTAAGTCTATGCATGACATTAAAGGCTTTGGCAAGCACACATCAAAATAATGATCATCTCCCCACAAATCCTGACAGCTGGATTGACTGAGTGTGCCAATTAAAACAAAGACAGCTGTATAAAATTAAGCAAAAGCGATAAATTAACAAGACAAGCGCAACATATTTGTGGTTTACTACATAATCTGTCGAGATCTCTTTGCCAGTTATCGTTTGTGGCATAATACAAGCACCCTGCATATCACACTGTTCTAATAAATACCACACAACAGGCAGAAGAGACTAAATAAATGAAGAATGACAAGCATGAGGCTTTCCAACTGTTGCCATCACCAGCATCTAACAGAAGAAGCACATGCCAATAAATTCAGCAGCACCCTCTTCGAGTCACAGGAGACTGTTCAGTAAGGAGCAAGCTTACAAGCAGCCCTGCGTTACACCCGCCTACCTACAGACACATCTGTGACAGGAAACTTTTTTAGCTGTCTCCCCAAGTTGCTCACACAGGTTATCCCACAAGGATTGACAGCTGAGTTGTGAGCATTGCAACACGGTGTGCTGCCATGTTTCAGGAGTCCCAAATCATTCAAGCAGAATAAGGGAAGACTCCTCTAAAAGTGAGCTATTTCCCACTGCATGATAACACTTCAAATTCAAATTGAGACCATTCAAAAGCAGGATATTGAAAGCTACTTATAAAAAGGAGGAAATCCATTAAGAAAGCGGGGCTTACTCTGATGACACAGCAGTCATCCCAGGCAAAGCTGTAAGAGACTAAGGAAATGTGCACTTCATTTAGAAATATACCGTTTAATGCCACCAGACAGGTTGTATTAGGTCCATTTATTTTCTGCTTACAGTCCTGATTGTTTCTCAGATGAGCGTCGCCACTTCACGAAGCTCACTTTGTTTGTGTGTTTGTTGCTTTGACTGATTCATTAATATGAAACTAGAGTGAGATGGACATGTATTTGAGGAAAAGAGGACAGGCTTAGATAGTGTTTCATGTGAGGCATGAAATAGAGTTCTAACTGTGGGAGGTGAGACAACAGAATCAAGAAAGCATTTTATAACCCAAGAGCCTCGACTAATGAAATACTGCCATGTGAGACATTTATTGCTGTAAACCTTAAATTACCCATGCAGCCATTTGGAAGTCAGATTTCCAGCCTGTGAGAGTAAGAATATATTTAATGGCCTTCTCCTCCATTTACCCACCTGAGAATTGAATGGGGTGATATTACACAGCACGTGTGACCTGTATTAAGTTTGTGGACAAATAAATGGCAAGCTATTTTTGCCACTAGGTCAGGTGTTGGTTACACCACTGTCCTGCTGCTGTTATTGTGTTAGCACACAGTGACTTTGCTGTGAAATGGATTTCAGTGAGTGTAGACCACAGGGATGTTTACAGAGCTTCATTTTGCAATGAAACATAACAGGCACAGTGAGTCACACTCCTTCTCCAACTGGAATCCTATGGCACTGAGAAAACAATAAACAAACAAAAATAAATCCTGCAATCACAGTCGAGGAACAGTTGATGTTTGCAGAACTGATGTAGTTTGCACAGTTTCACAAATGATGGAAGATAAATTAATGGCCTCAACAATAAGCTAATAAGTGTGGCTAAAACCTGATTCGAATTGTCGTAGTATTATGTAAAACATCAGGGAAATGACCTCTGAGGTGGGGGTAGAAAAGGGAGAGGGAATGTTACTATAGCAGTGAAACAGACATGTCAGGCATGTCATACAATGGTAATGTCAAACTGACTTAAGTCTAATTAATTCAAGCAAATGTGAGGTTGCTAAATAGGATTCTATTTTCAGTAGCATCTCTTATAACAAGCGTTTCACGTTTGTCACAGAAAGACTTCAACTTGGAGACAAACACCCGTCGGTGTCGCTCGGTTTCTGCAACAGTGACTTGAACAGCAGACAATTGCACCTCCTTCAAAGATGTTTTATTCCCATTCTCTTCTATTTTCAGTGTCCTCTTTTTTTTTCACCCATGGTTTCTTTTTCACAATCATCAGATTTTAGATTCAGCTCGATCTTAATGTGCATTTTAAAAAGAAAAGAAGCAGGCATTAGACATTAGATTCAAATTCAAATCGCTGTTGTGGTGGAGTTTTAACTCATTAAATCTTCGTTATGACTCTCCATCACAGACTGAGCCTTAAATACAACAATGTTTGTCATTCATGTTCCTCCCTCCTGTGTCTTTACAAGGACAAATGCATAAGCATGGATCATTGAGCACCCTGAGGCACTAGTTTTTGCATGATGTTGTTCTGGTCTAGTCATTAACACCATGTTACTGGGATGTCTCTTGGTCAACGGCCACACACACAGGAGGCTTTCAGAGTTCGCATCAGATCAGAGATGGTTCCCTTTCCTTTTGTTTCCATCAGGGGCGGGTGCAGCTAAACATTATTTATTGCTGCAACTCCTGCTAAAAAAAAAAACATTTTCAATCTTGTTGGAGTGATAGACACAAAGAATTTTGTGAACGCATAAACAAACCACTAAAACCAGAAAACTGGAGAAAATGGGATGTTGCTTTGCTTTTTGTAGGACATACTATTACAGTCAAATTCATCTTGGTCCTGAGCTATGACCAATCTACTTTCAAAGAGTGCTCATTCATATCTGTAAGGAGCTACACCATTCTTATCATTGCCAGATAAAATGTGCAAAAGGTCAGCAAATTACGGAAATGAATGCAAATTCTGACATTCTGTTCACACACAATACAACATGATCAAACAGGCGTTCATTTCCTAAAGTGCAGAGAAACCAGGGAAACTCAGCAGATCAATAGATTCCCAGAAAGTCCATCCGCAATAAAATGTGAGTCATCACTTATACAGATTTTATCCCTCTTAGGCATAAAATTCAACAGGCTTTTGAATTTTCCAGAACTTGTGACATGACTACTGTAAATGAATATGTTTTAAAGACCTCCCTCTGGCTAATTGACGATATACTGTAGAAACTACTCATATGCTGTAATCTTTTATACAGTATTATATCATCCACTGGTTTTGTTGTGTTGCTCTCATGGAGTGGAGCAAATAAATAGATAATATGTGGGCACGTTTAGATAAAAACAAAGCACTGTGTTTTAAACAGACCAAATGATTCTGTACCGTAATTGTGCAAATCTAATAAAGTGAAAAAATATAATGCAGCAAATTATCAGGTAGAACCAGCGTGAGAAGCCACTGAACACTGAATAATGCAGCTATAACACCACAAATGTTTTGGAAAGCAGACCAATCTGGGTGACTAAAAGGGTATTTTCTTACATGAAGACTGCATTATGCCACATCATTTATTCTTGCTGCAAGAATCTTATACTGTAGCTGTGTGAGATCTATAAAATCATCTCCCCTCACAATGTGCACAGTTCAACAATCAAAGAGGTTGCACAGGTGAAGAAAACCTACTTTCTGAGCTCCAAGTCACAACTTTAGAAAGTTAGCAGTTTTTTAAATTAACTACATGCCACCATAGACTGTATATAATCACTGGACGCAGCTTCCGGTCTCTTCTGAATAGAGAAATGTGAAGCCAGGTGGGCGTGTCTTACCGTCGCCATCTTGCAGTGTCACGTACGTCGTCACTCCAGGAAAATACGAAAATGGGCACAGCGCGGCCGCGGGGCAAATGATTGACAGCTGACGTACTGTGGGCTAAACACTAACTGAGCTAACACGAAACTAAGAGGAGCTAACAAAGATAAGGCTCCTAAGCGGCATGGTTAAGGTAAGACATGCTTAGACTTGCAATTCGCTGACTAAAAACCGCCGTTGTGCGACTGTAACAAACTGAGACCTTATTAAGAGCAAAGAAGGAGCTAACCAGGAGCCTCCGGTCGGCAGGCGGAGCTTCCGGTCTGTCATAAGGACACGCCCTTAATTATGTGTAATTTGAAGAATAAATAACATCTAAACGAATGAGTTATAAAAAAATTCACCCCCCTCACAGTTGACATGAAGGTAAACTTGACCTAATAAACCTAAAATGATTTTTTGAACCAGGCTGTAAACCTGTTTATTTCTGCTGTGAAGTTGGCGTTTTTAACATGGGAGTCTATGGGGATTTGCTCGCTCTTGGAGCCAGCCCCTAGCGGATGAAGGGAGGATTACACTATTTGCAACAAGGAAGCGAGCTTCACTGTTCTGAGGCGGAGTTTGCCCCTTGCATGCCACCAAAGACTAACCTTCCTCCTGAATCACTTGTACCTTCCTTTTAATAGCACTCTCCTCTGCTTCACACCGCTGTGTCCCTTAGTAGTGGAGTCCCACCAATGACACACTCCTTGGTCTTATAATGCTGATGGAAGGCTTTCTGTGCCATCTGCCTGCCAAGAGAATTTGCAAGTGTGGATGCAAGGCGCATGCATAAGGTTATTTCAGATGTGTATAATATTCAGTATAAAGGAGCAGATGAGGAAGACAAAAGAGGAGGAACTGTAACAGGCACAGAGAGACTAAATACTGGTGGAGGATAATGAACTTTCTTTCACCTGGTGCCATTTCTGAAGAGAACAAATGGGAGAAATATCATGAGAAATGTCAGAGTGGTCTTGGTTTTCTTTATGAAATCTGCTGGGATAATAAATAAACTATAGTTAAGTTATTATCTCAGATATCACATCAAATCATAGAATTAACTCTGAAAGAGCTTAAAGGTACAGTATGTAAGAATTACTGACAACTCCTGCTAAAGATGGTTATTTGAAATGAAAGATGTTTTCTTTCAAATGACTTCATATTTCAGCTCTGTTGTGAATGTACGGAGGCTGTTACTGGCCAAAATTCTCCCAGATATAAAGATGTTTTCATGTGTGAGTGGATCCAGTGGTAACAGGTGTAGCTATGACTGGACTATGAGTAACTGCTTTTAATGTCTTTTAAGGCATTAGTGAGCCCAAACTGATCCCATTAAACAAAGCTTTTAAAGTTCAGAGGGTTCTCACTTCACACACATTGTTTTGCCCATTCAGGGACACCGTAGTAAAAATGGTGGAACAAATATGGCAGCCTCCATATGCGCACTGCCCAGCAAGTAGATATAAATGACTTATTCTAAGAAAATAAACATATTACAGTTATTCTAGTGCAGCGATTACACATCAACAGAAACACAGTTTTGAATTATAAATCATATTTTTCTGCCACTGACATTTGATTTTTTTACATGCTGTACCTTTAAAGTTCACTCATAAGGTGTTTTTTTTTATTATTGATTCTCAACAATACTTTGAACTGATTATGAATATTCAAACCTCTGCAAACTTTAGCTGACCCTTATCTCAGTGGATGAAATTAAATGCTTAAAAAAACAGACGTGTTTGAGAAGGAATAAAACCCCACTTTAACAGAGCATTAGCTTTTGAAAATAAACCAGGCAACATTCGCTTGTACATTACATGCTGGGTGGGCACATGTGGTCTGTTAACATTAATATATCAATGAAATTCTGCTGCTTATGACTCCAGAGAAATATTATAAGCGCATTAAGCAAAGAAACCTGTGACCTGCATATGATCCACAGGGAGGACCAAACCTAATAGATTTTTTTTTCCTTTTTCTGCCAAAAGGCTAAATGAAAAAAAAAGCATGTTGTCAGTGGAGTGTTATTAATTGCAGGACAGTGCAGTTTCCTTGGCTTCAGTAATTCACTGAAGAAATTATTAAAATTGTGAAGTGATTACATCAAAATGCTTTACACATGCAATTTTCCAATTAACATATGTTAGTATCTGCAATCACATAATTTGCTGATACTCTTTAAATAAAATAAATACAAAACAAAATCTACAGATTACATATTTTTTCAACTGTTGAAGAAACTGTCTTTCTTCTTCAGCTGTCACCATCAAACTCCACTCAGAAATTCACTCCAAACTCTTAACTTCCAAACTATAACAAATAATCAAATTGTTGATTATTTGTATACATATTACATATTGATTGTAACTACATAAACACAAGAGGGTAATACTACACCTTATCAATAACTACAGGCAGAAGAAAAGATAACCAGTGAGTGAGATTGTTTATACACCCCCACACATACAGTAGGTATCTATAAGCAGCTCAGAGACATCATTTCAAATCCACACAGTTACAGTAGGACACAGAAATGAGTTGAATTACTTTGCTAAATGAAAGGAACTGGTTTTCTGGATGTAACAGAGAAGAGAGGTGAGCTTTTCTCTCTTTCTCCCTGCAGATTAAAGAGTTTCAGCTGGGATTTCTTCAGAAAGTTATCATTCACTGGTGAATCACGTAACAAACTGAGGAGGTTTTTGGACAAATATGTCAACACTTTATTAGACATCATACACCCACACTCACACCCAGTACTTACTAATAACCATAAACTATAGAACAGGGGTGTCCAGCTCTGGTCCTCAAGGGCCACCATCCTTTCACAAAGCTTTTCAATGTATTCCTGGTCCAGCACACCTTACTCAAATTAACGCGTCTTTGGGCAGAACTTCATTGGCTGTTAGATGCATTTAATTTGAGTCAGTTGTGTTGAGGCAGAGAACATAGAGACCTCTTAGAAAAATACTCTGGCACTGCATGGCATCACCTGTGTCCAACTGACCTCACAGCAGTCTGACCAGCACTTATCCATGCTGTTCCCTCCTATCTGATTTCTTGCTTGTGTTCTCTCCGATGTAAGTCGCTTTGGAGGAAAGCATCTGCTAAATGGTGGTAGTAGTAGTAACCTGCAGGGCTGTGGCCCCAGAGGACCAACTTTGGACACCTCTGCTATAAAATAATGTTTTCCTTTTGCTGTATACAGTGCTATACAGTACATCAGTGGAGTAAAGGAGGACCTTGTGCATTCAAAATTGATGTGAGGGACTGTTGACCGAGTATATGTGTCAGTTTGGGAATAATAATGTATTGAATACTTGTGCATGATCCAAAAACAGAGTGTGAGCATTAATGCAATTTCTCCTGGCAACAAAGTACATTCATTTTGTTCTTTGTCACAAACTAAGGGAACTTTACTTAAAGGTGCATTGTGCAAGTTTAAATGTTAAATACTATTCTTTTATTTTATTTAGCTGATCTTTCTTCACTGCAGTTTTCTCTAATAGGGGAGAGCGGGGTAATGTGATACAGTTTTTACATTTGCCCTTCTCTTGCCAAGATAAAATGATATATCAGTAAAACTGACACATTTTCCATTAATTCAGGATGTTTCCTTGTTATGGAAAAGATCGGAATGTTTTTAGGACAAAGGGCAATGAAAATATGATTTTTTTAAAAAGAGTGGTCTTGTGTCTCACTTTACCCCAACCTTGGGGTAAAGTGAGACAAACACGAGAAATCAGTGGGGTAAAGTGAACCAGTTAGTGGGTAAGCTGATCCTCTTACATTTTCCACTTTAAAACTACCATAGAAACCCATTTTTCAAAATCACAGCTAGACTGACAACTGCACATTCCAAAACTAATGTCAGACAAGTAACAGAATCATGGGGATTGGTCAAATAAGCACATTTTTCAAACACTTGAAATTTGTTCAAAGTAGGGCTGCCATGTTAAGTCGACTAATCCACTAGTTGTCAACTATCAAAATAGTCAGCAACTAATTTTATAATAGTCTGATGAACTGATCAATGAACTCGTTCATCGATCATTGTTTATAAGTTTTGTTTTTCATCTCAAAATTGTCGCTCTACCTTCAGCTGGCCTCTCTTTTTGTCTGGTCAGCTTCTACAGTAGAGTTGTGCATTGACATAAATAAACACATGCACCACCGCTCAAAAGTTTGGACATGTTTTTCCATTAGATTTCATTAGAAAGTTTCCAAACATTTGACTAGTTCTGTAAATAGGTTATGCTACAATTTTCGTACCATCCAATTAGTCAACTAATCGCCAAAATAGTCGGTGACTATTCAATTATCAAAATAAAAGTTTGTGGCAGCCCAAATCCAAAGTACTTTAAAAATGCCACATAATATTATTTAAAATGTTTTAATTAACATTCAGAGTGTGAGTTCAGGACAAAGGACAATCAGAACCAGCTGGTACGCAGCCTGGGGTCAGAACATGGACCATCAGAACCTGTTAGAAGAGCCTGGGACTCTGGGCTTTTATTTGAAGTAAAAAATAAAACATAAATAATGTAATATTGCACTAAAACATGTTTAAGACTAAACTAAACTTGTGCTTCAAGTGTCTCACTTTACCCCACAGCCACTTTTTTTAGAAAAAACAACATATCTGGCAGTTCAGGCTAATCAGCATCAAGCACATGGTTTTACGTGTTAGAGGTTCATTAACATGTTTGATATAAGTTTTTCTACCTGAATCAATTTGCTTTGAGACAACTGCTAATAAAGTTCACAGCAAGAAAATTTACTTTTACATGCAAAAAACATACTTAAAATAGCACTAGCACAACTTCTTCTTCCTGGTAAGTGGGTAATGGGAGGGGCTTTAAAAAACATACTGGTCACCTGACCACAAATGTGTTTATTTGCCGAGAAACATCGGGTGTCTCACATTACCCCGCTCTCTCCTACTGTTTCTGAATTCTCAATGCGAGAGTTTCGGGTACAAAGCCTCAAGGGGGCACTTGTGCGGGAGACGAGCTGTGCGTTCTTGTTCATCTGGCTGCACCGGTGTTGTGTATTCCACCACAGCAGGTCCGCGCATGTTGAGACAACACTAACTGCTGCTAAAATATGGAGAGCAGGTGCCTCTCAAACCCCAACTCAGATTCCAGTAAGACAAAGAGGAACCAAACTGGAGTTTAACCGGTCCCCACGGCAGGGGGGCTTGTTTTGGCACCGGCACCGGAGAAAGATGAGAGTAAACAACCAAGCAGCTTTTTTTTTTTTTCATTGGAGGGAGCTCCGATCCAGTCTGGGAATTGCAACCTTGGTATTATTTGAACATTTTAAGTCTTATCTTAATTTGTATAAGTAAACACAATTGTCATCTTATAGAACAGTATTTTGATACTTTAGATGTTTAAGTTATTTGAATATTGTTGGCATTACTTCAATATTCACAGAATGATCTATTTCATTTACTGTTACTGACCTTTCAGTATCCGAGTTCCTACCAACTCTTCTTTTGGGGGGAAGGAAAAAGAGGGAAAACTTGTGTTCAAGACCGACATGTGCTCTTGAGTGTTTAATACTGTCCTGCCGTAAGTTGGCAATAAACTTGATGAAAACTCAACTGTAGCCCGCCTCAATCCACAGCCAGAGAGACTGGAGAACGCTACCTTGTCAGAAAAAGGGGTTACAGAATAAAACAGGACACACAGTTAACTTTCTTCTCACTAACAAGGTAAATGTGATGTATGATGGAAATAAGGATGCATAGTATTGCAGTGCTAAGTTTTTAGCATGGAAACGTGGCAGTATGACAGCTATATGTTCCCGGGGAAGAGATACACTCTAGCCACTTGTTAATTTAGTTGATGCTGTAATTTTATAAGGTAATCGTGGTCTCTGCCTGTGAATTTAGATATTTGAACTACAAGCCAGCGTTAGCCTGTTGTTACCGTTAGCATACAGTTCGTCACTTTACTCAATGATCGAACCGTAAACAAATTGCAGATTTTAAATAAATTTTATTACTTCAACATCATGTCTCTAACTCTGGGCTCAGACTGAGTGTAATGTGGGTTAAATTAGAGACCAACGCGGTCAAAGCAGCTCATGCGTGTGCACGACATTAGCGTCACTTCCATTTTTCACCAGAAGGGGCGAACTTCTTAAAAAATATTCTGGAACTTGCGCTTTACTCCTTTAAGTATTCTTATTTTCGGTACTTGATTCCAAATAAGACCAATTACATTTTACTTCACATTTCTCTTAAACACTTCCCATCCACAGAAAGCAATACATCTCCAACTGTGATGGTGAAATAGAATTTTTCTGATGAGCTGAAGGATTAAGATCTTATTTATGGATGGAGAAAATGAGCTTATCTTTTTTTTTTTTTAATGATGAATTAGCTATTAAAAACCCCTCTTGGATTAGCTGGGAAAATTTGTTTTCACAAACCTGAAAACCTCTTCCCAATGGACAGCAACATTTAAACATGCTGTTAGCATGGCAGAGTGTGATGTAGATAAAAAAAAAAAGAAAAAAAAGAAAACCCTCAAGTAAAACACTTACACATACAGCAATAACATGCAATATACATATTAATATAATAGAAATATTCATTCGAAAACACTGACAGGGACAAGTTAGCTCAAAATACCTTTATATTTTTACTTAAATTACAGCATGGCATTAGTTCTTTTACTAATGTGAAGGATCTGAATATGTCTTCCATAAATGACAATTACCAAGAAAAATTAGAACATTACTTCCAATGATGAGAGGGGACAAAAGACAGTCAGGGATAAAAGCCTGTCTGGGGAATAGATAATTGGCAGCATTAACTTCCTGAGGTCCGAGCTGATGCAAAGGGGAGGGAGTAATGTAATCATTGGCTTTCTGTAGAGTCAAATGCTTTGTGAGTCTTCGTCAAAAAGCCACACTGAGGTTTTAAATGCAATTTGACACGGTCGATGAAAACTTAAACATGCAAGTTAAAAGCTGTTAGCTGGAAAGACAAGATTCATTAATACTGATGTAGATAACATAACGCAGCAGGCAGTGGACTAATTAACTAAGATTAATCACCCAGAGTCTCATATGTTGTACATTTTAAAGTAGATTGTGTGTGGGAAGCAGAGATGGAGCAACTGCAAAACTTCATCATTTCCCAAGCAAAACTTATTAATCACTAATGAAATGAAATGAAATGAAATGAAATGAAAAATACTTTATTCATCCCCGAAGGGAAATTCAGTATTGTAAAAGCTCACTTTTTTTTTTTTTTTTTTTTTTTTTTTTTTTTTTTTTTTTTTTTATAAATAAACAAAAAGTCAGTTAGTCTTGTTCTTTAGGGTGATGGTTGCTGGCAGGAATGAATTCCTGTATCTCTCCGTCCTACAGCGAACTTGACGCAGCCTCCCACTAAACACACTCTGTTGATTCTTCACCGTGTTGTGGAGAGGATGGGAAGTGTCCTCCATTATCTTCATCAGCTTGTGAAGCATTCTTTTTTTGAACGGTCAGCTCCAGCGGCTCCAGATTTATCCCCAGCACAGAACCAGCTTTCTTGATCAGCTTGTTTAGTTTCTTCAAGTCTCTGGTTCTGATGCTGCTGCCCCAGCAGATGGCTGCAAAGCTAATTGCACTTTCTACCACAGACTTATAGAAGATATGCAACATCTTTTTGCAGACATTAAATGATTTTAGCTTCCTTAAGAAGAAGAGTCTGCTCATACCTTTCTTGTAGATGTAGTCACAGTTGCATTTCCAATCAAGTCTGTTGTCCAGCTGAACTCCAAGGTATTTGTAGTTCTCTACCACCTCCACCTCCTCTTCCAGGATGTAGACAGGACTATGCTGCTTATTCTTGCTCCTCCTGAAGTCAACAATCATCTCTTTAGTCTTGCTGGTATTTAAGATGAGCTGATTGTTACTGCACCATTTCACAAACTGATTGACAAGTTCCCTGTATTCGGCTTCTTGTCCATCACTAATACACCCCACAACAGCAGAGTCATCAGAATATTTCTGCAGATGACAGGACTCAGAGTTGTACTGGAAGTCTGAGGTGTACAGTGTAAAGAGGAATGGTGAGAGTACAGTCCCTTGTGGTGCTCCAGTGCTGCTGACCACCATCTCAGACACACAACCTTTCAGTCTCACAAACTGTGGTCTGTTTGTGAGGTAGTCGTAAATCCAGGTGGTTGTGGAGGGATCCACCTGGAAGTTATGGAGCTTCTCACATAGCAAAGCAGGCTGAATAGTATTAAATGCACTTGAAAAATCAAAGAACATGACCCTCAAAGTGCTGCCTGACTGGTCCAGATGAGAGTGGGCTCTCTGAAGCAAGAAGATGATGGCGTCTTCAACCCCAAGCCCATTACGATATGCGAACTGTAATGGGTCCTGAAAGGTGTTCACTTGCTTGTTGAGGTGAGCCAGTAAGAGTCTCTCCAGGACTTTCATGATGTGAGATGTCAAAGCAACTGGTCTGTAGTCATTTGGTTCAGCTGGTTGTGGTTTTTTAGGGACTGGAACAAGACAGGATGTTTTCCACAGCACAGGAACTCTGTTCTGTCTCAGGCTGGTGTTAAAAAGGTGCTGGAGAACCGGACATAGTTGTTCTGAGCAGGTCTTGAGAACTCTGGGACTGACACCATCTGGACCTGCAGCCTTGTTCCGGTTCAGTTTTTCTAGTTGTTTCTTGACCTGGTCACATGAGACAGTCAGGCTGGAGGTGGAGGCAAAAGAGGTCTCAGGTTGTCCTGATGTGGAGGGAGATGAGGCTGTGTTCAGGTCCATGACTGAGGTGCAGGGTGACAGAGTGGAGGTGGGACAGGAAAGCTGTGGGCTCATGGAGGGTGTGTGGAATGTTGGGTTGTCGGCAGGGGGGGAACTGAACCTATTGAAGAACATGTTCAGTTCGTTAGCTCTGTCCAGACCTCCGTCAGTCTGGTCCCCCTTTAGCTTGAAGCCAGTGATTTTCTTCATTCCCGACCATACATCCCTCACGTTGTTCTGCTGGAGCTGGCTCTCCAACTTCTTCCTGTAGTCCTCCTTGCACTTCTTAGTCTGTGTTTTCAGTTGTTTTTGTGTGGTCTTTCAGTAACTCCCTGTCTCCATCCCTGAAAGCTTTCTTTTTGATGTTCAGCAGCTTTTTCAGGTCACTGGTGATCCAGGGTTTGTTATTGGGGAAGCACCTCACTGTTCTTGTTGGAACGATGCTGTCCACACAGAAGTTTATGTAATCTGTCACACACTCAGTCATGGTGTTGATGTCATCTCCATGAGGTTCACAGAGGACATTCCAGTCTGTGGCCTCAAAGCACCCTCTCAGAGCATCTTCAGCCTCAGTAGACCAGGTTTTAATCGTCCTCCTAATGACTGGTTGCTGCTGAACGATGGGCTTGTAGGTGGAGGTGAGAAGAACCAGATTATGATCAGATCTTCCTAGAGGAGGCAGGGCAGAGGAGCTGTATGCATTCTTTGTATTTGCATAAAATAAGTCCAACATCTTATTTTCTCTGGTGGAGCAGCTGACAAACTGCTGGAAAGTTGGCAACGTAGCAGAGAGGGAGACGTTGTTGAAGTCTCCAGAGATCGCTATGAATGAGTTTGGATGCTGTGTTTGTAGTTTAGCCACGACGGAGCTGATGACATCACAGGCTGTCTCTGGTGCGGTACCTGGTATTATATAAACCGCTACCAGAATAACACAGGCAAACTCTCTGGGTAAATAATATGGACGGAAACTCACAGCTAACAGTTCAATGTCTCTTGTGCAGATCTTCTCCTTGACAGTGATGTGTCCTGGATGACACCAGCGCTGACTGACCAGCACTGCAATTCCGCCTCCCTTCCGCTTCCCGCTGAGCTGTATATTTCGGTCCGCACGGACCGTCTTGAAGCCGTGTACAGACGCATTACAGTCCGGGATGTGTTCATGCAGCCAAGTCTCGGTGAAACACATGATACTGCATTCTCTGTACTCTTTCTGAGACCTTGTTAGCACTTCGAGCTCGTCCATCTTGTTAGCTAGCGATCTCACGTTACCCATCACAACAGTTGGAAGAAACGGTTTAAATCTCCACCGTTTTTCTCTCTGCCTTACCCCTGCCCTGCATCCTCTTGTCTTTCTCCTTAACTCCACTGGGATTTGACGTGTTATTTCGCTGAAAATCTTGATTTGGGAGAGTTTTAACAGTTGATCACGGTGGTAAACAATTTTTCCGTTGCTATGGATACACATCATAACAAGCAGTGAAAAAAGCCAATATACGAGGAAAAATCTCCCGAATTGCACACCGTTGAAACCAGCATAAAAAATCCTCCAAGAAAAACCTAATCTGACGAATAATGTCGATAAAAAAAAGACAACTATATTAGAAAAAAACACAAAAGTTAAGGGAGAGCTTTCACAAATTGCAGCTACCTAGCAGCGCATTCCAGAATGCGCAAATAATAGCAAATTACTTAAAAAATTATGCTTTATAGTTCATACAGGAGAGACACTCTTTAGGTGATTATATTAATGAGAGCACATTAAATCATCTGCTTCAAAGTGAAGCCTACAGTACATAGGTGGATTGGTATTCCTGCTCCATCAGACAAAGCAGAGGGCTTGAGGGTGAGTGTGAGGCCAGCTGCTGTCTGTGTAAGCATACAAAAGTGTGTGTTCACAGGTTCGTGTGCTAATTTGTGTGCTTTTTTTTTTATCACAGTCTCATCAGAGTGCCTCCAGATGCTGGTGCCATTTGCTCCCCTGCCAATCAAAGGCCACAGCAGAATGGCAGATCCTCAGAGTCCTGGTTTACAGGCACTTTACCTAAGTGTCAGTATTGCTTCAACACTTGTGGCATATAATTCCAACACTGTCAAGATCTTTTCCGCAGTTGTAGCGTTTTACAGTAGCTATTCTAGCCTTTTGTTTGATATTGTCGTCTTTAATTAGGACAGTAAATCTTGTAAACTTCCAGGATTATAAAGCTGACATGCTAAAATTTCAGTCTTTATTGTTGTTTCAATATAAATGCAAATATAATACAAATACCACCTGAAGCCATTCTGTTTGATCTTCTAGACTCTAGCTGGCATGTAAGGATACATACAAATCAGTGTAATGTGTGATTGCACTCCCTCTCTTCCCCCATATTTCACCCAACACATGCATTGTTTCATGTTAATCAGCATATGTTTGCTACTTTAATCCAGTGAAGAGAACAATCTGGTCCCACAGAAATGTGAAACAACACTCAAACACATTTGACAAAAGTAAAATATCAGATGTTTTTGTGGAGGACTTCAAGGTGAATTACTCCCCACCAGTAGGTGGCGCTGTCACGCTCACTTCCTCAATTAGCTTAAAAAAAAAAAAAAAAAACGTCTAACAGCTTATTAGCATTAATAAATGTTTAACTTGTGTGTCCAGGAGGAAAGTGGGAACCTCTGCAGGGCTTTTGGGTTCCTTTGCAACTTCACCTTCATCCTGCTTTATTTTTTTGCCTGCTTGAATTTGAGAAATGTAAGGCAAGGAAAATGTTTAATTTCCACACAGAGCAATCAAGCTAGCAACTCCTGAGCTAATGGCGCAGAATCTTTTAGTGTAGATGTTGGTATGGTGATCACATAACATTGAATATTTATATATATATATAATTTATAAATTTTGGAACAGTTAAAATTGA
Source organism: Atherinomorus stipes (assembly GCA_023101725.1). Lineage (NCBI taxonomy): Eukaryota > Metazoa > Chordata > Actinopteri > Atheriniformes > Atherinidae > Atherinomorus > Atherinomorus stipes. The sequence goes on from JALJCO010012783.1 coordinate 529,818, forward strand.
AAAAAAAATTTCTTGTATGCTATAAGTTTTTTTTTTTTTTTTGGGGGGGGGGGGGGGTCACTGAAGTCACTGAAGAAGAAGCTTGTCAGTTTTGGTAGTAACGGTACATCCTTTTTATAAACATTGTGTGTCTCCACCAGCAATCATGCTCCTATTACACACTTCCATGAGGTCAACCGTACAGAAGAGCATGCTATTAGTACAAAATACATAAATAACTAAACGGATACAATTAATGCTTGCTAATTTGTTCAATTCCAAAACTAAAAACTCTAAAAATTGGATAAAATTATTAAAGTGATATGAATTTGACAGGGTAAATACCTACTAAGCTTTCCATGGAGAAACTGATCTTCAAATGTGAATTTATGAATAGACACACAGTTATACATTCATCACTATGGAGGTCAGATGAGCACCTGCAGGGATAATGGCTTTTCCAAAGGACTGGCATGCTGTTTAATTAAGTGTCTACAGGTTAGGCACCTCTTACATACTAGGTTAATTGAAAAAACACTAGGAAATCTGATAGCAGCTATAAAGCTATACTGAATGTACTTTTTCACATCGATGATCCACCTTTTCCAGCAGGGAGGTTGAGATGCCGTTATCATCTTTGACATTTACACTCATCAAGTCTGTCCCCAGCAGCCTCAGAAAAGGCCACTTGATTGCAGCATATAAGGCCACCAGGTATCTTTTCATTCTGGTTATTACAAATTATATCTGGATACAAGACAGAAGGCCTTTACCAATAACCATCCATCTTGAGGAGCTTTTTCTTTTTTTTGGTTCTTGGTATTAAAGGGAATGACAGCTGTGCAAAGAATAAATAAATAAACAAAAGGGATTAAATTCATATCATGGAGAAATGTATCCATCCCAATTGCATTGCTGATTCTGGCACAGATTAGCATAGCCTGTAAAGAATTGCTGATATCACTAAAACAGGCTATACTAATTAAAGCCAGAATCATCAATATGGATCTTCAGACACCTTGATTCCTAAAAATGGAAGAGAAGTTTGTTCCAAGTGAAGCTGAAATTGGAAATCAAGCATTTGCATCAGAAAGAAAGTGGTTTAATGTAAGAACAACACACACTGAACTGCATGCTTCCTTTTGTATAAAAAGTGGACAGTCAACAAAATGTTCAGGTTGAAGTAACATTTTGCCTTCTCATGACATATTTTGCTCATTTAGTAATGTTAAGGGTAAAAGAGAATAACAGTGTTGTTAAATAAAGTGATGTTTCCAGTTTGTAAGTCCCTGTGGCCAATGAACATATGGTTTGTTGCAGTTAAGAGCTGACAGAAGCTCCCCAGGACAGATTTCCCCTTGTTTCATGAGGAGTCATTATCAAACAGTAGCCATATCTGGGAATTATGCTCTGGACAATGAATCACACCGTGGCTGGCTTCTCAATGACACCCTGGCCTGGTGAAATAAAAACGAAGGGTACATTAGAGGGAAAAAATGAAAGACATGGGCGTGCAAATAAGCCAGAAAAGATCAGCCAAGGACAGAGTTAGTAAGGTACAGTGTGGTAGGAAATAAATGAGCACTCAACTGTGTTTTGTGATAGCGAAAATATCATGTATATTCTGTTTCATATTTTCAGTTCAATAACAAGTGATTAAAAAACACTGCAAAATGTCCCACATAGAGAAAATAAACAAGAGATGAATAAAGCGCTAATATGGAAGTTGTTTCACTGTTCTTGACTCTCAGTCCTATTTGTTAAAGAAACAGGACTTGCTGTGTTTGGTCTGGCTTTCTCACACAAACCTTGTGAATATAACACCTGACAGCATGCCTGTTAGTCATAAATGCACGCTCTGCTCAGAAGTCTCCATTCTTTGCCGCTTATCCGCAGCTTTGCAAATATGGAAGCTGTAATCATGAATCATCGTAATGATACAGCGCTCAGCAGATACGGGTTACTGATTCCTCACTGTGACGCACGCCTCGATTTCTATCGCAGCCTTTAAAAAGGAAAAAGTCCCAAAGGGATTGTGCAAGCCTAATAACTAAAATGTTAAGACAGAAGTTCAAAAGATAAAATGAAGACAAAGTTATCTTTTTTTTTTTTTTTTATTGGGTTCCATTTCAAGTGTTACTGAGTCATTTGATGAGTAATTTGAGAGAGGCTGGGAGAAGTTTGTCTTTCTAAAGATGAGAAGCATGCCTGCCCGAAACTTTTTTCTCTTCGTTTAGCCTCTGGATTTATGAAGATATGTCGATTACAACAAAGCTGCAAGCCCTCCTCCACCTTATTGCTGTATTTATGGCTTACACCACCAGACACAGGAGATAAAAAGCCTGTGAAGTAAACTTCTGTTTTTAACTCAAATGGCTCTATATTGTGACATTTCCTTTGACAATGCTAAACATCTACTAGAATCTGTTTAAGACTGCACTTAAACAGAATAAAACTTTGAGCTAAATGCATGTAAACATGGCCCCTGACTGGACTTATCCTAAGTCTTCCTGCAGGGATGTGAATACTTTAGAATTTATGAGACTGTAACAAATATCTGATGTAACATTTCAATGAAAATGTTAAAACCAAACTTTACAGTCTCTATGTTTATTGTAACAAATCTGGATGTCATAATTGGCTGATCTTGTCTGTTTCTGTTATGTCACTTTGCACTTGACATCATTAATCAGACCATATCTGCCTCAGTATGCCTCAGTTCTTAGCACAGCCCTTATTGCAATGCTCTTCCAGCAGGTTTCGCAGCATTCGTGAAAAACCTCAGCAGGTTCAGAGGGGGGGTGAATGTTACTCCACCAGTCATTGACCTTTACAAAAGCTGCTCAAAATAAATCAGTTTAAACCCAAACAGGCTTATTCTCCTGTTCGCATTCAGCAATATTTAATGATCACAACCTTTTTAGACTGGTCAATTTTCCATGTGTGCAAAATGGCTGTAATTCACTATTGGGTTGGTTTCATTATGTCAGAAAGTCCTGCTTTTGAGAAAGTGTGGTGTACTAAAGCTTTGTGGATACAGAGGAATTCAGTCTCATTATGCTCTCATAGGTTACAGGTTGGTAGTTGCTGGGCAGATTCTGAATAAACTGTAGCATGCACAAGACGGAGGATGAACATGCTGCTGCTGGCAGTCAGATAGGGTTCAATCAGCTAGTTTTAAAGGTTTACCCACTTAAAAAAATTGTAATGAAACATTGTACTGAGTAAAAACAAACAGAGCAGAGATGTCCCCATTTAATTTAGCAAATCTGTTGAAGTCATTTCTGCCAAGAACATCTCTTCTTTCTGCACCTCTAATATGCCAACACTTACACTTCTTTCAGTTATTATCTGTTATATGAGCTCTTTTTTTTTTTTTTTTTTACAGTTTCAAGATAAATGCTCACACTAAACTAAGCATCTGCGTAGTGAAGAAATGTAATTTAATGAGTGAGTCTGAGAGTGATACTATACGTCATTTTATATTCTCCAGTTGTCTGGCCTGTATACCTGAAACTCATCAGCCTGCTGCACTATTTAAAGTTTTTCCTCAGGTTTCATTTGTGCTTAACACTCTCAGTAATCCCTCATTTTCTCCGGTGCTTCCATACTTACATCAAGTCTGCATCCTGAATGCTTTGCCCAGCTCTAGTCTCACTCCTCAGTTTGCCAAGCTGCTCCACCAAACCTGTCACGCTTTCAGCTCGAAGCCAGTCCCTCTTTAGCTACTCATTCCATTCGCCCTGGCTGACTTGCTCTCCTCTGCACTCAGCTGAACCAGCTCTCCTTGCCAACCATACATTCTTGCTACACATATCCCCATTTTTTCTCCATTATAAATGCGCTATTCCCTAATCCACAACAAAACCTGTTCACTGTGAATCAGCTTCAAATAATTAATAGCTGTAAAAGAATTCAGAGCAATCCAGAATAGCTGTTTAGATATTTTAGCCAGAACTGCCATCTGTGTCTAGCTTTAATCTTAACAAGCTGCTCTCCATCTCACATATATTTGCAACACAGTCTGATTTAGAAGTGAACACAAGCAATGTGATTCTTGATCAAGTATTCAGTGGCAAGCCAATTACAGTGTTTAGCATAGAGGAGACATTTTGGAGATACATTTTATGCAAATCAAATGAGGTAACACAAGTAGACTTGCAGAACAACTGATGGCAGCAGCAAGCAAAATATTTCCGATATTCTTCCGGTCATTAACTTTTAGTGCTAAAGCAATACTTGAAGTGCAATTAAGCCATTCACAGCTAATAACATTTAACTATAGCATTAGTCAGCCAAGGTATGAAAGTTCTGTGGCCTGCTCAAATGTCAAAATACGTCATTTACTTATAATGAAGAAGCAATACACAATGAGTAACTTTAACATAATTTCTAAGTGCAGTGTGTTTTTACACTAATGTTGAGCTTCAACATTGTTACCAGTGAAAAAAATGCTAAATGTGTGAAAATAACAGGAAAAGAAAAACTTGTACAAGTTACAGCTAAGACCACTGTCAACAGACTACAAAAGGTTGGTGTAGCAGGTATTTGTTAATATTACCAGCGTGTCCAAAGAAAGAGAGTAGGATGTATAAATATTGCACACATGTACAGACATGGATGCAGTTTCCAGTTATTCTGCTTTCCATTCCAGCAGAATAACGTGAACTGGTCAACTGAGGAACTGTAAAAATCAAAACCACACACAAAAATATATTCCTGCCACTGGAGAAAAGTTAGAAAGACACATCCGGACACAGTCTGCAGCAGGTATGGTGCTGCTAAGTAAGTAAGTGAGTAAGAAAGAAAGAAAGAAAAGTGAGTTTTAACTAAAACATTAGCTTTAAAGTTTTGTGGCTAACTTTTTTTACACAGTTTCTCCTTCAGATGTCACTGTGGCCTTTTTTTGAGGAAAAATGTCAAAAAATACGGTGTTCATCTGTTTTCTCTCAAAATTCTTTTAATAATGATGTTAATCTATTCAAAACAAACTCTTTTTTTTTTTGTTCATGTTTAATGTGTCAAACTGGATGTAATAAGCTAACCAAAATGTGGAGCTTCCCAAATGCTTGTGGTCTGAACTGTAGAGCATTTTGACAGAACAATTTAAATACATTGGCTTGCAAAGTGTTTATTGGTATCTTCCTTTTTTTTTCTTTTCAATTTTCCAACCTGTGGAAAAGCACCTGTATCTCAGATTTCTATGGAGCACGTTTACCTTGATCTTGCTCATTTTCAGACACTCATATCAAGACTAGGTGCACTGCAGCAAAGGTTTCAGAGCTGCTAACATGATGATCATTGGACTTCATAAGTCCAATGATGATGATGATGATTGGACTTATGAAGGACATAATGAGTTTCTAGATGTAATGGAACAGGTACAGCAAAGCTATAGAAGATGAGGGCTGTGTGTATGGCAATCCCTCTGCAGTAGGAATATCCATCACTAAGACACATGGCTGGGGATCAAACATTGACAAACAGGCAGGAATCTGAGCCAAAGCTGCCTTCAGACAAAGCAGTTAGCAGATGAGCTGGTTAAGTGCAAGAATGGGACTTGGAAATATGGCTGGAGACCAAATTAGACTCATTACGTGCAACATATTATGTGCTATCATGTCTGGAAGCCTCAGCACGTGAGTCAGGGTGAGAAAAGACAGGATTAGAATTGCAGAAGAAGCTATTTATTAATATTAAGAACTTTGGTTCCATCAAAAAAAAAAAAAAAATAGAAGAGAACAGAAAAGAAGAGAAAAGAAACAAACTTTCCACAAATTCAGAGTGAAAGTCACAATGTATTAGATTCTGTGGAGTATTTTAGACAGAATGACACAGCTTTCATTCTTGACATGATGGCACCTATGAGCCACAACTACAGGATAAAAAGTCATCAGACACAATGTCACGGCTGAGGTTCTGCACCATCCCAGCTCTGGTACTTTTCCTTTCTTTAATACCCATGACTTCTTCAATCTGTCCAAAGACGCTTCATTTCAAACCCACAGGGCTGCTTCATCTCAGCAAGCATACTGTGTGGTTTTGAAGTTCACCAGTGTCCCATAAAGCAGCTAATACACAAAGTATAAACAGCTCTTCACAGCAAGGAATTGGCTGAAAAAGAGACATTCACCAGATTCATGACATTAGATTAAGTGTTTCTGGAGTGTGCTGTGGTCAGATCAGCTGTGACTGCAGTGGATGTAAAATTCGGTGTGCTTCATTTCTGCTGAAACAAATTACGTGGCCCTGTGGGAACATTTTTAGAGCAGGTTCACTGATTGTTATGAGGCTTTCATTTACTGTGTGATTCACAGTTTTGACTAGGCAAAAGTAAGGCAGACTGTATCAAAATGCAATTAAACCTTTAATATGAGTGCTATTCTGCCAAGTGTCTTATCCAGAGAATCCAAGCTTGTGCAGTTTGGCCTTAGAGCATGGAGCTGTTCCTGAATATGAGGGTGGTTTTCATGAGTTAATTTTAGATGCTAATATGTGAACAAAGTTATCCTGTTCTGAGCAGCATTGTTTGTTTGTTTTTTATCTATAAGTCGACTCATATCTGCAAATAAAACATATAATTTGTAAATCTAATTATCACTGCAACTGACCTTGAAGTATGTGTTCAGTTTTACAACGTCTGGATCAGCCCGTAATTAACAGCATGAATATTACACTATGTAACAAGTGAACTCCTCAGATAGAAATGTTCCAAAGCAGCAAGTAGGTGATGAAGTTTACTGTAATCACTTGCAGGGGAATATCCAAATCTGATCTTATTTAGTGCAGCGCACTGAGTGGCAGGAACTCTGGCTGCCAAAAAAGGTAGTTTGGGCTGGAGATGAGATGGTTGGCAAAAGATTCATAACAGCTTTAAAAAAAAGAAAAAAAAAAACTGTGCATCAATTAGCAAAAAACAGTACAGCATTTTTTTTATTTCTATGGTTGTATTTAATTTTCACTGCCAGAAACAAAGAGGCTGCCCATGTCCTGACCATGATTATCAAGCAAAACAAAATAAGAAAAAAACTTCTTTTTGCTGTGCTTCTGTGTTGGATAATTAATAAAAGTGCCAAATTACTCAGAGTAAATGTTAAATGACTTGGATCATGATCATTACACAGCATGATTGGTGAACCTCTAGAAAACACACAAACATGCTTAAGTAGAAATTAAAGCTAAGACATCCATTTGGCACAGCAGAAGCGTTTTTATGGACACTGAAAACAAACACTGTTACGTGTTTTAAAAATGACTAATCCTACTAAAGTTTCATCAAAACATTGTGTGGAAGCAAAGACTTAAGCAGAGTGTCCTCAGTGCAAATGAGTGTGTATGTGTGTATTTATAGCACCAGACTTCCTTACTTATAGCAAAGATTATTTGCTAATTGCAAATATGAGCCTCTGAGAACTACAGCTGAATGCCAAACAGGTTTATTATAATGAGTAAAGTATTGATACACAGAACCCGACTGGATAATGAAGTCCCACTGGACTGGTTTCTTTACAATTATTCACCTTTTGTTCTCAAAAAGCCCTTCATCAGTATGACTTTGACAGACAAGCTACAACAGCAGAAGAGAGATAATGGCAGAAACTAGGAGGACTTTAAAATAAATTCTCTGTCATCAAGATTTATAAGCACTTTTTGAAATGTGCTTCTTATCTCATTCCAGTATATGTGGCAGTATGAACATGATCAAGTAAGAACTATCTAACCATGTATAGATTCGACTGATATAGATCTTTTAGGGCAGATACCGATCATGTCTGTATCTATCTATCTATCTATCTATCTATCTATCTATCTATCTATCTATCTATCTATCTATCTATCTATCTATCTATCTATCTGTAAAGTACAGTAAACAAAGGTAAACAAAGGTTACTGCACCACATTTCATATTTTTGTAAAAAAAAAAAATGTAATTTATAATTTATCCTGTATTCATGTGTATATTGAAGTGTGATTAAGCTGGAAGATAAATCTAAACAAATATCATTTTGTATTTTGAATTTTGTATTTGATTTAATTTTGATCTCATTCTCATTTTACTTAAGGTGGAAAATATTCTCGTACATCAACATCAGGGCTGATTACAGGAAAGCACCGAGGAAGTATAAGTCTTGTTGCCTTCTGGCCTCTCATTTAAGTTTAAGTTTAAGTTTATTTGTTTATATAGCCCTTTACAGTACCCATTGGATACACAAAGTGCTTTACAGCAGGGGTAACAGAAAAAGAGACAATGTAAAACATCATAAAAATGCAAAGGTAAATACTGGGAAAAATTAAGAACAAAGAAGATCAAGAGCTATGAAAACAACCAACGGAGAATCAGAACAGGCTACTCGGGGGAGCGCAGGGTGTACCTAAAAGAGAGTACATTTACACGGTAACAGAGGTTTGGGGGTAAAAATGCAAATATCTGACAACGACCTCCAGTGTGACATTTTCTGACGGTGAAGGTGAGTCTGGATATCTTTCATGTCATCCTGTACTTGAGCTGTTAAACCCCGGCGGGTTTGGTTCTGTTCGCAATGATAATAAGCCCCTCTATCCACGCAGACACACGGTGCTTCTGTCGTGTTGTTTTTTCTCCTTTTATCGGGATGTTTCACATCTGGATGTGTGGTTGAAAGGTTTCACTGCCCACTGGAGTCCTGACATGCGCTCTGTTTCTGTTAATGTTTGTGTTTCCCTGCAGAGACGGTTTATAACCCGCTGTTGTGGGGATCTCTTTTCTGTTTTCCCAAACACGCACAGGAGAGATATTTGCATTTTCTTTGGGTGAGTTGTCTGTAACCAGGGCGCTGGATCAGGTGGTTTCTCCTCTAATTCTCTTCATAAGGAGAACCGAGGGTCAGCTCCAAAAAGCAGCGGCATTAACTTTCCTTCAGCTTCTATTCTGTAGCCTATTTATGCGACGGAGATCCGCCAAAATACAGATTTTTCCTTTTCTGTCCGCATCACGCTCGTCTTCACAATGGCACGAAGTTAGAGACTTATGATCCACAAGCTGATGAATGAAAAAGACGGTTTGGGACACATTTGAGCTTTTCCCCATCCTGAAATTAATTTTACTTGATTGTGTAGTAAAGTCAGACGACACTTTTCACTGTTATTGATCAGCTGGTTGCGGCTGCGGTCGAAGGACACGATGAAAATAAATTTTACAACTCATAAAAGCCTCAGTAGGCCAGAGCTGCAGGCTTCCAGCACTGTTAGTGGAGGAAAAGAGAGGTGGAGAGAAGGGCGGACGCAGCGTCTCCAGCAACTGATGCCTGTCTGTAAATTATGTTGCGGGGCGCGTATCGGACAACGCACCCGACGTATCGGCCGATGCCAATACCAGCCAAAAACGCAAATATCAGCCGGCCAATGTATCGGTCGATCCCTAAATTGAACAATTTATGGTGCAGCTGCTGTGAACCCCCATAAATAAATTCATATTCACATAAAATCAAACTGTATGTAACTGTGCTCATTTTTTACTTGAAATTAACTAAATGAAACTACATATCCCAAAGCTCATTCAGCAGGTTATAATGGCCACTTCTTCTGTGTGATCTTCAATTGTCAGTTTAAACAAACAAACAAACAAAAAAGCCTTTCAAAATAACTAAACATAGTGAATGCCAATGAAGTTTTATGATCTGACTAATAGGTAAACAGATAAAAAAAAAAAAAAAACATTATTTCAGACAGGTAATCATATTTAATATAATGAAGTGACAAAAATGGTTAATGTGTTCCTGCCTACGCACACTCAAATGTGTTTGTCATTATCTCTTGCATAACCATGTCTGTGGCTGCTGTTACCACAAATCCAAATTAAACGTGTGCCCACAGAAGTCTGTCCAATGCTTGAGTGCTTTTAACCAGTTTTTCTGTTGCACACGCACCCAGAGATGCTGGGTAACATGTAAACCCACTGAACTTTTTACACAGTGGCAGCATTTATAGTGTATACATAATGATAAATGAGCCTTGCCTTTGGCGGTTTTGCTTGGTTCTAATGTTTTCGTGCATGTTTCACTTACAGAGATTGCAATGATTATAACCTGAGGTCCTCTACTTTCGATTTGATGTCTGACATCAATCATCAGTTCAATACAAGACATAGTTTTCATACCAAGGCACTCCCATCCAAGACTGGTGGCTAACTTTATAGGAGCCTTAGACGTAATGTTTATCATGAAATATTTTCTGCAACATAATCCACAATTTAAAGGTGCATTGCGCAAGTTTAAATGTTAAATACTATTCTTTTCTTTCCTCCACATGCTCTCACAATTGCCTGATGTGTACAATGAGCTGATCTCTCTTCAATGCGGTTGTCTCTAATACTGTTTCTGAATGCTCAATGCGAGATTTTCGGGTACGAAACCTCAAGGGGGCACTTGTGGGGGAGATGAGCTGCGTGTTCTTGTTTGTCTGGCTGCGCCGGTGTCGTGTTTTCCGCCACCGCAGGTCCACGCGTGTCGAGACAACACTGACTTCTGCTAAAAGATGGAAAACAGGTGCCTCTCAAACCACAACTCAGACTCCAGTAAGACAAAGAAGAAAGGTTTTGTCTTGTGAAACGAAGAGAACCAAACTTGAGTCTGACTGGTGCCAGAGTAAGACGGGAGTAAACAACCGAGAAGCTTTTTTTCTTTCTGTTTTTAATTTGAGGGAGCTACGATCTGCTTTGGGAATAAAATGGGACCCACAGTTGACTTTCTTCTCGCTAACAAGGTAAAAGTGATGAATGATGGAAATAAGGATGCATAACATAGCAATGCTTAGTTTTTAGCATGTAAATGTAGCAGTATGACATCCATAAGACTGTTCCAGGGGAAGAGATACACTCTGACCACTTGTTGTTACAGTTAGTTGATGCAGTAATTTTTTCAGGTAATCGTGGTCTCAGCCTCTGAATTTGGATGCTTTAACTACAAGCCAGCGTTAGCCTGTTGTTACCGTTAGCATACAGACCATCAGGTTACTCAACAATTAACCGTAAACAACTTACAGATTTATAACTTTATTACCTCAGTAGACATCGTGACTCTAACTCTGGTCTCAGACTGAGCGTAATGCGGGTTAAACTGAGGAAGACCAACGCAGTCGAAGCAGCTCATTCATGTGCACAACATTAGCGTCCCTTCCACTTGTCGCCAGACGTGACGCGCTTCTGGAAAAAAGCTGGCACTTGCGCTCTACCCCTTTAATGGCACCGTTTGACCTTTATGTATTACACTGGGATGCTGAATTTCATGACTTCATGAAGAATTCAATTTTTGGTAAATATGTATTCACAATAGTTCAAATCTATCTGTCTATCTGTTCTGTATGTTGTTACTAATATTGGTACACTAGCAAATAAATTGCAGAAGTAGGCTACTCAAACTGGATAAATATTTGAAGGTCATATTACCAAAAACCTGGCGAGAAATTCATTTAACTTGCTAGAGAACTGCACACCTTTCTTGTGACACTTGTGCTTTGCCTTCAACAATGTTTCTAGTGTTCTTATTTTATATCAAACCACTTGTTCACGCCACTGCGTTTCCCAGGTGCTGTTCTTCTGAGTTTCTAATCAAATTACTAATTATTATGCATCACATCTATTAGGCCTATGAGAAGTGAAAGTACAAGTAGTGTCACCAGTGCTTTGGCACTTTGATTATTGCTCTCAGGCTGAAATTATTGTTATTATGATTATTTCCTCAGTTTATTTTTTGTCAGTCTTGTGTGTGTATAGATTTCCACAGGTAATAATTTGCAGATTGTTTGCAGCCACTGAAGACGGCCAGCCTGTATGGGCTGTCATTAATCTAATAAACTGGATTGTACATCCATATCAAAGTTAAATATACCAACATTTTCACATGGGTACGAAAAGATCTACAGAGTTTTCAAGGTTAAGAGATGTGTGTCTTTTTGTTTGACTATTTTTTGCAGGAATGAATAAACTGATTCAAGCAGTCTTGGGATACTCTATATGCAAACAAAAGAGAGGAAGTTATGATTTTCAAATCCTGATTAAGTTTTATTTTTCTGTTTATATATTCTTGCCCAAACCCATCTAGCAACAAGTAAATTTTGTGAGCTTAACTACCTATTTGTCTTTCTTTTCAATAAGAACAGTTAGATTTGCTTCTAAACGCAAATATGAAGACTAGTAATCACTAGTCTTATCTCACTTTTTATCTCAAAATCAATTCTCACATTTTCACAATCTAGTTTATACAACCCTATGTTTAAGAACAAATGCATGTATTTTGTGGCAACGTGAGCTTTTGAGAAGTATCCGATTAGTATTTAATTAAACATAACTCCTAAAATCTTTTGTTGTTTTTTTTCCAGCACATTATCTCACATGAGTAATTTCTACAACAGCACTCTGTGTAGTAAAGACGGTAGTGTTTACAGTTGGACATTAACAAGTTTGCAGATTTTTTTTTTTTTTAACTCTGTCAGTGTGTTTGTGCTAGCTGTGCAAACTCAAGCCTGTAATGATGCACAGAGTCAACAGTTGTCCTGGCATTTTTTGCAGGTTTATAGACAAAACCTCTGTGCTGAAGACAGAACGGTGTAATGGGCAGTTACTGTAGGTTAGGCTGGCTTTGGTTCAGTTTTGGTTAGCTTAGCCTAGCTTAGCTTAGCTTAGTTTGACCCTTATTGTCCCAAAATTAAATTCATCTCAGGCTTGTAGTGCCATGAATGCAACACATAATAAAATCATACATACATCAGCCATACAAGTTTATACAGGAGGATTATGTCTCCAGAGATTTGATGGTGATGGATTGATGAGAGAAGGATGTGAGATTGATAGCTGATAGATGTTCACTCCAAGCAGCTGCTTCAGGGCCTCATTTGGCAGCAGCCTGCTAGAAAAATGCCTCACGAGACAAGGTAGGCTTTATGACAGAAGGATCCAGATCAACAGAGAGGTGATCTTTGTTCTATAACTAATTTAGGAAACTCCTTTTCACTTCTCTCATTTAGCTTCTTCTCTAGTCTAACTTTCTTCAGCATTATAGTGTTATTTTATCTTAGGGTGTATGATGTGACAGTAGTATATACTCCTTTACTTATGTAGGATTTCAAGTGGTTGATTAATGCATTTGCAAACCCTAAAGTGCTGAATACATGATTTTGACATTTTTCACCATGTTTTATAGACCAAAACGTTCCTCGTGATGATCTATCTAACAAAAACAGACTTGCCTGCATGAATAACTTTTTTAGCAAACATTGCTGCATTTCAGCACATCTGACCAGACTGTGGCCCTGTTCGCAGAAACTGGACGTGACGGTGCAAGTAGGAGCTGTGAGAAGGTCTTGGAGCTGACTTACAGTTCTAAGTCTGGTTCTAACCCGTTGTCCCCATCTTCCTCAGCTCGTCACACTCTTCTGAAATGGCTGATGATCAACCACACAAACCAGTTCCAATCTAGCTGTTCTGGAGCCATCTTTTATGTTTTCCACCGTTTTAATTTTACATGTAAACCAATGAGCCGCCCGTAACTGTCTCATCTGTCATGGAGAGGCTAAAGTGCTATCGGCTAGGGCGTTTTGGCTTTTCAACATCGGATATTTACATGAATATAAGTCCGACTGACTTCTAAGTGCAAAGAACTACTTATTTTGTTTGGTTATATTGTTCTATTGCTAAATTACTTGAAGTTAAGGTTGTGTCATCAACACTTTAACGCCTGTAAAAACAATGTTATTAGTTGATTCACATCCAACTGATCAGCATACCAGCTCATTTCTGAACAGATTCTCTTCACATTCAAATTAAATGATTTCTGATGGTCTTTATCCCGCCTGATCTTTGTCACGTTCTTGTCTCTTGTCCATCGGGATCAAGCTGTGGTAATTAAGGTTTTTTGTACTTTGGACATTTCGCTGTTAAATTTAGGTGGATCCATATTTCCTTTTCTCTCTCTTGTGCTTCATCACTGCAGAGCTGTGTTTTTGTTTTCAACATGTAGAAAGTGAGACTGCAGTGCATGAATGAACATACCTTCTTAAAATCTAGCTTTTTGTGTATTTCCCCACACTTGGCATACTGTAACTACAATAAACTGCAAGTTACTCTTCAAGCAATAATTGTTTTTGTTTTTTCTTTTTTTCTTTTACTGGCTGCACTTACAGTATGGTTGTTTCATAATTCCAAGCACCTGATAGTTGGTAACATTATTACCAGGCCATTGGTGTCCCCCCTGCACCAACTCAGAAACTTATTGTAAACACAATCAATTTTCTCCAGAAAAGTACCTTGGAGGACAACTGGAACACATGATTAGGCGGAGGAGTAAATACTGGATTGAGTGACATCTAGTGGCATAAGCTGCAGGTTGCAGTCAACCTAATTCCACTTACCTCGCACTCCCCTTCAAAGTATGCAGAAAAAATAAAAATCCCAGTATTTTGCTTGCCCCTTCTGGGCTATAAAGACGAAAATGGCAGAAACATGGCTTTGTTACATGTCTTCAGGGCAAGGCTGGCAACCAGCTGGTTCTCTGGATAAAAATTGCTCATTCAACAGTGAAGAAAGCACAATAATTTGTACTGACATTACAATTTAGCCCATAGAAGTACTAAATGTCACACACTGGAACTTTTAGCAGTGATGAGCAAATCAACTCTTTAGGGGGTGGAAAGGATGAAACAGTAAGTGTTAAATGAACATATCTTTTCCATAAAGGGATCTCCAATAAAACCAGCATTAGATAAAGTCCTCTGTTTAATAGGACTCCATTTGAAAAATCTAACATGAAAATTAGGAAATGGCTCAGGCTGCAGACAGCTGACAGGGGAAGGGATGCTGTCATTTGTGAGTACATGGAAATCTCTCTTGCTTAACTCACCAAACGTTGTGGGGAGGTGAAGTGCCTGGAGGTCACCTTTCAGCGGAGTGCCTTTTGGTGTTCATGCTGTCTACTGGGGGTGCAGAATTATCCTCCTCCAGCCGGATCATGGTGTCTAGGAGGCAGACATGGAGCAAGGAGGCAGAGGGAGAAGATGATAGGAGAGAATTTGTTTAAAAAAATATATTGTGTCCAAATTAGGAAGTGAAATACCTATAGCTGACTGACTTTTGCAACTGAGGTCAAAATCAACAGGGTTGGAAGAACTATAACACTTCAAGCATCCACAATGAGCCAAATGGTTGCTCTTTCTCACTAGAAATGATGCATTTTCCATCATTAAGTGAAGCCAAAAAACTTCACTTGGCAAATGTCTATTTTTCATGTGTCTCACAGTCAGATAGCTCATGTTGCTTTCTGTAATATAGCTTGACATCTGCAGCACTGTTGAAATCTTTGTGCTTTATGCTTTATTTATGCAATATGTTTTAATCAAGGATCTACTCAAGTTATGTGGCTACCATTCCCCACTGGATAACATCTGTCAAAGGAAAGAATGGCATGTCTTCATGTCTAGGGAAGTGTTCATGCCTTATATAGTCTGGGTCTAGTTGAGTTGCCTGCTGCACATAGCTGGATGTAGCCAGGGGCTAAGGAAGGAGACCTTTCGAGAGCTCATTAAAACAGTCTTCAAGTCTTGAGAGACAAATATGAATGTACTACAAAAGAATGAGCTTGCCATTAAAAATAATCAGAAGTAATGGAGCGGTTCCCAGACTGGAAATGCTCTTATTAAAAACGGAAGTCGTAGCTGGCTCCAATGGGTAAAAGAAAAAGGGTGACAAAGTGGAAGATGGTCAAGGTTGGGGCTTGATACTACAGTAACACTAAAATGAATCACATGCCTTCAGTAATGATAAGCAAATGAACACTCTACCCTCCTTTTCCTGTTACAAATACAAATTACACCTCAAAGGTCAATTTGCGGAAACATTTCTTTTCTAATGGGGAGTTGCATGACATTCTGAGCAAAGAGGATTCTCTTTGCATCTATTTTTTTTGTAACGGTGGCATTTTCCCTGGCTGCATGAAGTCTAAAGAAAAAAAAACACATGGAATTCACAAAGAAATTAGCAGCTGTTTTGTACCTTAAAAAATGCATCCCAACAGGATGGAGTACTTCATTCTAATACTGACGACCCCGCTTGGCCTATCAGCTCCAAACTTGAGCTAAATCTGCAGGGGTGTTTTTTAAATGAGCCAGAAAGAGCACTGAATGAGACAATTACCATTTTTGAATTTCCACTTTAAATCTGTACCCAGACTTGATCCAAGCCTCGATTCACATTAAAGTACCCAAACGATGATAGGGCTTTTTCCACAATAGCATGACCTGGTAATTATCCAGATAGAGAATGTGGATCAGCAATAGCTCATTAACCAGTCAGTACAGCAACTTGTCTTACAGTACATGTGAGGGGCCCTCTTTTAAAGTAACAGATAAAAGGTCAAGTAATTATATAAGCTTCAGTTTCCAGTCTCACAGACGATTATTCTGAGGAAGAAAACTCTGAAGTGATCATTTTCAAATTGCTGCCGTGAGGAATATGAAAAGAAATCAGCAGACTTTGTTAAACTGAGTTTATGCATCTGTACACCAGAGGTATTTTGAAGGCAGAGTGGGACAACATACAATAATCTTAAAATGCCTTGCAACACAAGCAATCGGTGGTGATTATGTACTAAGAAGCGACTCATATCGCAGCTATTTGAAATAGTTATTTCTAAATTAATTGTAAAGCTTGTGTATGTAGGCTTTACAAAAGTCGCCGTAGCTATAGTTTAATTTGCACAAAGGGTTTAAAAGCTTGAAAAACTTAGGCAATGTCTTCTCAGCTTAAGATAATGCATGTCTAAGAAAACCATTTAAAGAAACACCTGCAAATTAACAAGCCTTATCTCAGCATTGTGCAAAACTTACATAAATTTGGATATTTGGATGAAAGTCAAAGTGTAAATTTATTTTATTTTTTTTCCTTATTTTATTTACTGAGTGATGTATATACCTCCATTTCATAAACACTTTAGTTAAACTAGAATAAGTGGCAGTGTATAAATATAAAGAGCTTCTGTAACTCTGTATGCATTATGCAGTATTGCAGCTTGTTGGTGCCTTGTAAAAACAAACAAAAAAAAAACGTATTGGTTCCTCTAGTGGATTAGTGGAAGTGCATATTTCACTGTACATCCCTTTTTAGACATAAACTCATTTTTATAAATCTGATGACTGTGTAATGCGTCAGCTTAATGGCTTCACGTCAAGTTCACTTCTAACATCTTGATATTAATTTGAACACACAAGATTCTGACTGCAAGAAGTTATTACTGTATACCTGCATCAAAAAACAGGGGAGCTGCATTTGAGACGGTCGACCATAACATCTTAACAGACCAGCAGAAAAACTGGTTGGGACTTTCTGGCCACACAACTAACTGGTTTAAGTTCTAGTTAAAGGATAGGGACTATTTTGTGTCTGTCATGTAACTAAAACTGAGCAAACAAATAACCAGTGGCGTTCCCCAAGGCTGTATCTTGGGGCAACTGCTGTTCGTCATCTTCATGCTCCCACTTAATCAAATGATCAAATACAAAAAATATGTTACCATGATTATACTGACGGCACACCTCTCTTTTTGATAAATCTTATACTAGTCAGGGGTGGTTAGCCATCAATTAGTTATGCTGCCTGTCCTTCAAGTTGCAGGCGGGACCTTCTCAGTTCTGCCAGAAGTTTTTTCTTCTTATTACAGTAAAAGGGTGTTTTCCTCTCGCTGTCATCAACCACTCCGTGCTTGCTCAGGATGGGGAATTGAATTGGGCCAAGTCAAGATCCGACCCAATCTATTGGTTTCCTTAGCTTGACTATTATGAAATAGCTCAAACTGATCTGTCTGTGAAGTGCCCTAAAGTGACATTGTTGTCACTTTATTGTTGTCACAAATATAACCATCTCATAATGCATTTTAAATAATAGAGGGGTTTTTTTAGGCGAGGAAAAGAATTTAAAATTCAGCATTCAGCTTGCAGCAATAATGTTAAAAAACCAACAACCAAGTCAGAAATTTGGGAACCTTCTTGGACTCAGATCTTAACTTTAAGACAGTTTTGAAGTCAGCCTTTTTTACTTAAAAAAATCAAGTATTAAGGGACTGATGTCCATGCATTTATCTTTAGCAGACTAGACTACTGTAACACTGCCCTTGAAGGTCATCCTTAAAAGTCCATCAGACAGCAGCTGGTCTTGAACAATGCTGCTGAAATCCTCACTACGTCGGTAAAAGTGGATCATATAACTTTTGGTCCTTAGATCTTTACACTAGCTTCCTGTTCGTCAAAGAACTGACTTCAAAATAATGTCATTTGTAAAGCACCAAATCGTGTAGGAACAAAATACATTCACAAGCCAATATGTTTTCCTAAAACTTAAACCAGTAGTAAACAAAAAAGGAACATGTGAAATGAAAGTATAGCTTCAGTGTAGCAAAACATTTCTTCCCCAGTTCCAGGCAGTCCCCTGCCTGCCTAGCACATCAAAAATTATCCGGGCAGTACCCAATGTATCAAAACGTGACTCAGATGGGCTCCTGTCCCACTATCAGTATGAGCTGAGAGGGTCAATGTGTTGGTTCTGCTGAGGTTGTAATGCAGGAAAAACTGCAGCTCTGACAAAACTTAACTGTTCTTTGCTATCCGTCCAATCATTAGATTCAGCAAAATAAATGTTCTTTCACAAAAACACCACACTGTGCTGCATTATGGCCTCACATAATTCTGCTGCAACCTCTCCTCTGTATGTCACACATGGTGCAGATGATAAATGTGCAGCAGTGGAGACAGTGTACCAGGTAAAGGGAGAGAGATCTTTTTTATAGAGTCAACAAATACTTTGATACTGTAAGTACAGATCATCTGCTCCAATGCCAGTATTCTTTACACAACCACTGCATTCTTGGCAGGCTAACTTGAATTGTCATGGCGACATTAAATCTTGTAGTAATAAAACTCTTATACTGCACTTCAAATCTGATGAATAAACAACAAATATTACATGAGAACTGGTTTTCTCAGTGACAGTTATAAGGCAGTCTGCAGGTAGAATAATTAAAAGGTTTGATAAAACTCAAATTTCAGGTTTTAAATGAGGGTTTATGAGTTATGTGAACTTTTTTAACTAGACGGAACTTACAGTAACAAATGCACATGGTCAACATTGTGTACTAGGCCACAACTAAAACATGACAGACTGGATTGTGCAGATTACTGTAAACATAAAGCAGTTTAAAACTCATGGCACCTTTACTCGCAGTCCCACATCCCTCAACTTCCTATCCCAGCTTAGGTCCAGTATAAATCTTCCAGCAAAGCTCTTAAAATTTACTGGCTGAAAAGCCATTGATATCCCCTTTCACTGACTGTTTATCCTACCTTCTGAGAGGGACTACACAGACCCAAAAAACTGCCCTTGATTAATGTGCTTTGGGCTTTATGTTAGGCAAGTGAAATACCAATACTTGGGTTAAATTCAGCACAGCATGCGCTGCATGCTGGGGCATGATAAAAAGGGGCTCAGTCTTCATCCACGGGAAGAAACATTTACAGAACTTCCATCTGATAGTAACCATCAAACATCATCTTAACCTCAAAGCAAACACTATGAATGGCTCAGTATCAAATCACTAGCCTTTAAGGGATTTGCAAGAGTCTCTGTGCCCACTGAGTGTCTTAGAATGGCTTTTTTGATGATTGATAGAGTAGAAGAGTATATTGTCTCGCTGTAAGACTGCATATAAGAATGTGTAGGAGCAGGGCAGACTGTGTGTGCATGAGACAAGAACGTGCAGAAAGGCAGGAGGAAAAGGACAGAAACTGTGAGTTTCTTATGGCTGAACTGTGGCTGAGATGCAGCCAAGGTCATCCTCTTACTTATGACATACATGGAGCCAGACTGAGCCTCTCACTTGGACGCTCTCCATCTGCTCCCACTGATAAGACTGGCTACTTCATGAGCAGCAGGCAGACGCCGTGGCTCTTCATTGTGCATAATATAGCGTGATTAAACTCAATTAATATTCTCGTGGCTTGCAAAAATTAAGTTAGGATTTTCATACAGAGGCTCAATATTTAGTTCAGATGCTTTTTTTCCAGATGCATTTTTTAATATATATTGATGCTGGTGTCTGTATGAATGATTGCAAAGCAGAGGAAGAGCAAAAATACTTACCTCTGTTAAATGTGGACAGAAATCTTCTTCTGATTGGTTTATGCATATCGACCAGAAAACTAAACTGTAAGCAGTCAGAGGCGAGAACAGCTTGACCAAAATAATAAGACCTTAACCAGACCGTGTGGCCGGCCAACAGCCCAGAAGATTTTGGTGTGTCTTTTCAAGTTGTTGTAAAATGAAAGCGGTTATGTGTGAAGCTGGCTGACCAGCAGAGCTGCTCTGCTTTCTGCCGTTTGTGAGCAAAAGCTTGCTTTAAAATTCATAAGAAAAGAAAAATATCTTGCTGTTACACCAGTGAGGAAACTGTGGATTGTTCTGTGAGCCTCCCTTTTGTTTTACCTCATGAATTCTAGAAATGGATTTTTAAAAACAGGAGCTCTAACAGTGAGGGGAATATGGCTGATAAATACTGTATGGGAGTGACTTTCCTGGTTAAAGAGATTAGTGAGGTTCCATGTTTGTGGCTGTCATAAATAAATGCATGACGATAGTTACAAAAGATAATAAAATGTTAAGAACGTGGCAATAAAGTAATGAAGAGTCATATTTTATGTCCTGGCAGGATGTTTTGTATTACATGGTTATGTGATTCTGCACGTTGTCTGTGTGTGGCATGTCAAACGCGTTGTGCTTTTACCAGAAACAAGTTCCTGGATCAATAAACCACAGAAACTTTGGCAGCAACCTAACCACAGGCATACTGTTTTCTTCATTAACGTTTCACACTGTTAAAACAAGTCAATTTGATGAGCCATCTGCTTAACACAGCTATTTCCCCTCATGCACACACTCAAAAACACGCAGATCTATCCAAAACATCAAACACCCAAATCTAAGCAAAGCTTCTCTGACACCGAGCGGTTCCCAGACTGATCACCATAACTACAGCTGATGATCTCAACATGCGATGCTTCCTGTTAAATGAGCCTTAACCCATGGAGGTGGACCAATTGGCAGGAAATGAGACCAAATTGATTGGGAAACAGATGGAAGAGAAGCAGCCACAATAAAGCCCACGAGGCTGTGAAGGAAGGAAGGGTGAGGATGAAAATGAGACAGAGAGGGTGAAAGAAAACATGAAATCAAGGAGAGATTAAGGATAGTTCTCTTTCATATCATCGGCCTTCAAACTGAAGTCTGTGTACAGTCTTGGAATTATTCTAAAAGCAATAAGTAGAACTGTGAGCAGTGATAGTTGTATCTATTTAACAAAAATAAATTTCACTGCCTCTGCTTTGTAAAGTTGCAAATATTAAAGATAATCTGCAACAGTGTCACTTCCTTTGTATTCTTATGTAATCTTTCCAAGAAACAGGGCACAAGAAACAAAAAAGAGGCCTTGAAAAGTAGCCAAAAGTAAAACGTTTTCACATTCTCACATTTCTAAAAGCGTCACTCTAAAGAGTTCCAACTGCTACGACATCTCTGCTGTCACAGCTCATTTTTAGACAGATTTAAGCACCATTCAATCTCTGTTTTCAGATATATCAGCGATGATGACAGAACAGGTCTTTGTGACCTTCCAAAAGCAACAGCATGAATGACTAAACAGTCAGGATCCTCAAAGGCATAATCAGCTATCCAAATGGCTCAGAATCCAACTAGGACTTTCTACACATGATAAATTTATTTTTATTATTATTAATCTAGCCAACATCCAGATCTCATTTGTCAGTGCTGTGTGGATTATCTTAACTTCGTTACAGGGATTTTAATGTCAGTTTAATGTGTGATGTTTGCATCAATTTTCACTTGTCTTGGCAAATGATAAAAATACATTTTGGCCATGTCATCACTATTAGCACAGCCTGTTTAGTTTTCATCATGCATGCATGAAAAGTACACATGCTCTCTTCCTAGTTTCCCACTTTTACAATGATAATAACAGAAAAAAGAAACCCGGCAACACACCAATAAAAGCAAGGAGAAAACAAGCTGCAAGCTATGCCGGGCTCACAATATTCCATTAATTAGCTCTGAGGACATGATTAATATACAAAGTATCATAGATACAAGGTCTGATGAGTAGCCCTGTGTGTTTGTTTACTCCACAAGTTACTCTGAATTTTCTCTGTCCTTTGCATTATGGCTGAGTCTGTTGGCAGAGTTAAAGTAATTACGCTAATGGATGATTTCCATTTTTGCATACAAAAACAAGTTTTGAATGAGAACACTTTAAAATCCAAATTTTAAACTGAATGACCAGATTCTGTCTAAATGACCAAATGAATACAAAATACACACTTTTCAGTGTTTATCTAGATCAGATTAACTCAGCCTTTTGCTGCTTTGTTCCCATGAAAGTTTTCATCAGTGTCTTTCTGTTACATGGAACTACTGCAACTAAGCAAAGAGGCGTGGATAGAATGGCAAAAAGAATATAGAACTATTTTAAAAGGTGATTTATTGCCATAGGTTAATTATAAGTTCAAGCAAGTCTGTGTACAAAAGAATTTTTAATGCCATTGCTGGATTTAAGTGCTGTCTACCACATGTCTGCAGCTATTAACAACCTATTGATCCTGGTAAAGCAGACAGAGTCAGATAATGACAGGTCCATGCCAAGCCAAGTCAAATTAAAGTCAAATGAATTCATACAAAGTGCTCTAAATATACAGGTTGTTAGCAAAGTGCATGAATCATCATCTGCACTGAATACAAGGTTGATGATAGTTATCTGCTCAGGGTGGGAATTTTAAAAATCGAAGCACGGTCTACACATCTACACATCATTAACCCTTCAGAGCTACACTGACCTCAAATGTTCATTTGATCTCCTCATGTTTTGGTGAGTGTGGAAGTGGAATGGGGTGAGGTTGTGTGGGAGAGGGGCACACTTTGATGTTGTAATGCAAAATTTCTTTTATCTCTCACGGAGCATTTGAGACCGGCCCGGCTGTCCAAAAACTCAATTAGAGACACTCCGAATACGAGCCGACAGCATAAGAGGAGGCGTGAGCCACAGAGGTGTGAATAAATGTAATTATTACTCCAAAAACGACAACAAACTGAGAAACGCAAACAATAAGGGGAGATTTTTAAGATGAAGTCTGCTCTATCTTCATTGCAGTAGGAAAAGACAAAACTGAAAATATATATTTCATCAGCTTCCTGGCAGCAAGATGACCAAAGACAAGCACTGATTTCAGTTTTGAAGGGGGCTTTAAATGTGTCTCACCCAGCTGGTGTAAAAATAAATGTGTCAATAAAGTTCAAGTAACTGGTTAATATTAAGCTGGATGGACAATTGAAGGCGGCCTGCTTGACAAATGGTGTGTATCCTTGCTGCACAGAGTGAATTCCTCATCTCATTTAGCCAGCTGTCAGCCAGAGTTTCACCATCAAAAATATCCCAATGCAGCATCAAAGAATTCTGCAGCCCAAAAGCTCAAAGCTCTTAGTGTGTTCACTCGGCCAAAACTCCCCGTGTTGTTGTTACTCACTTCATTAAGTACAATGTACCTTAGAAATATGATTAAAAAGAAGAAGTTGGAAGGGAGAGAAGCAGAAAGACAAAAGGGACGGAAGGTAGAAGAAGCAGAATAGGCGGCTGCATCTGTTTGCTGTTTACATGAACTGCATTGGCAGACCCCCCCTGCATTCTTTGATGACACTAAAAAGATGCACTGCAGCTTAGGTGAAGAGGGAGGAAAGTGGAGAGGAGAGGATGTGGGGAGGAAAAGAAGCAGAGGTACAGCTTTTTACATCAGGCCTTTCATCTCTCTTCTGCCATCGGTCATCAGAAAAGGGAGAACACCGACTCCCAAACACTTCGCCTCATTCCAATTCCATTTAGCTCGGGACTGCTTGAGAAAGACTATATTACAATGTCCCAAAAGACGCAAAAAGAATTATTCATGCACAAAGGAATTTAACAGCATCGTCAGAGCGCCAGCACCAACAAAAGAATATTCTTGGCTTTCAAATAAAGTTGTTCCTCCATCAGGCGAAAGCTATTGCTAACCTTCATTCTGTTTAATGAAATATTTCCTGTGGTCACAGTGACAAAACAAAAAAAGAAGCCAAACATTTGGCGTGAACAGCATCAAGACATTAATTTGGTCACTTAAATGAGAGTACACTGAATCTCAACAAACACACAAAGAAAAGTCTTTTTCTCACACATCGGTGAGCCTCACTGGGTGAGTTTTAATATGCTGTAGCTATTATTAAGCATGCATAATGCTAAGAAGTGTTTGTGTTTTCAAGGAATCCCTTCAGAGAGAGTCATATGTATAGGAGTGTTATGAAAACTTGCCGAAAGAAATCATGGGAACAACATCTTTGGGACATTTGTTTGCCTTTTCACAAGTTATTTGTGCAGTTTGACCTTTTAATTCTTCACAAACAGCTGGTCATAAACAGTCAGAGGAGGATCCAAAGTCCCCACTGCAAGACCTTATTGAAAACTTAGCAATAATGGTGACTGAAGTAAAAATAGACAGAGATGAGCCAACAGCCTGGCTAAGAAACCAGCTGAAAAATGTCAACAAAAAAAAACACAACAGACAGCTCTGGCAGCTCCGGACTTAGTGATACATTCCATTTAGTGCATTGCACATCTAATCATAACCTAACATATGGGATACCCAACAAGTAGCATGTGAAAAGTAAAATATTTCTTTATTTATGTAGCATACCTGATTGGTCAAACATCATGTCTACAAACCGTTGTCACGGAAATGCGACGGACTAATAGCTGCCCTGCTTAGCAATGACCAGATGCTCTCACAGACCGTATTGATGTGATGTGATTAAAGACCAGGATCAAACCATCAGGTTGGAAAGTAGAGGGCGTGCTGTGCAAGAGAAACAAATTACAAAGACAGCAGAAATGAAGAAGATATGAAAAGACCTGCATCTGGACTCATTTTAATAACATTAACAACTGAAAGGAGGAGTGTAGAATTTGTAAGATATCAAGCTGGGCCCAATATTCAACCCTCACAGACACGTTAGTGTTTGCACTGAAATATAAAGTTCCATCCATCCATCTATCCTCTCTACCAACTTATTCAAAACTAAGGGTACAGGAAAACTGGAACCTGCGTGGTTTCTTTAAACGACTTTAGTAATATATACATACTGTATACGTGTATGCATGCATAATCATTAGGTGCTTTCGGACTGCAGGAACCTTTTGGAGTTCCTATAACCGTTTCGGGAACCAGGCCGTTCTTTTGCACATTCGGACATATAGGAACTAGGGACCTTGGACCTCCGTTCCTATAACCTTTCTAGCTTCTACTCCGAGGCAGGG
This sequence comes from Atherinomorus stipes, assembly GCA_023101725.1. Classification (NCBI taxonomy): domain Eukaryota; kingdom Metazoa; phylum Chordata; class Actinopteri; order Atheriniformes; family Atherinidae; genus Atherinomorus; species Atherinomorus stipes. The sequence goes on from JALJCO010012783.1 coordinate 555,212, forward strand.
TCTTTTCGGGGTTCCATAGGAACTGAAATACGTAGATGATTGATGATTGGTAGAACTGGCAAGCCACGCCCCTTGCGTGATCTCACATCTGTTTAAATGTTTACCGAGATTGTGATAACGACAAGAACTATTATAATAGGAGTGTACCATTTTTAAATGAATTGGTACCCTCATCACGGTCATTTGTATCATGTAACGGAACAGCCCCCCGTTGGAAAGCTGCCCTAACGTCTTGTTTACGTTTCATTGAAGTACGCCCGGACACTTTAGTGGACGGACCGGAGTTCGTTCACTAAAGTGGCGCAGATTGTACTGACACATTTTGCAACTGTATTTGGCTTTTCCATCTCTTTTATTCAAAGCTATTAAGCTAACTTACCAGCTTCCCCTTCCTTTCCCTTGTTTACCTTTTGCTGAAGTGCACCCGGAACCTTAGTGGGCGGTCCGTCCACTAAAGTTTCCGGGCGGCAGCCGCAGATTCTACTGCTATACTTTGCAGCTGTGTTTGGTCATTAAATTAATATGAAAATAATCGCTTTTGGACGTTTCAAAATAGTTATCGATTCGGAACATGCACCATTGTGATGGATCTAATAATGAGTTGGTACACTCCTATTGTAATAGTTCTTGTCGTTATTACGATCTCGGTAAACAGGTAAACAGCTGTGAGACTTTTTAAATATGGAGGGGCTGGAAGAAGCAGACCTCACACAAGGGGCGTGGCTTGCCAGTTCTACCAATCACTAAACATCTACGTATTTCAGTTCCTATGAAAGACCCTGCCCCGGAGTAGGAGCTAAAAAGGTCATAGGAACTGTGGTTCAAGGTCCCTAGTTCCTATATGTCCGAATGCGCAAAAAAACTGTCTGGTTCCTGAAAAGGTTATAGGAACTCCAAAAGGTTCCAACAGTCCGAAAGCACCTATTGTCTCTGGCTGGCTGTGCTCAGACTACAGAAGAAGCAGTTCCCATCACAAGCACTTCCCTAAAACCCTGACAGAATCACAGCTGCAGTCAACCTACAGTATAGCCATGGCAAAATATTTTAAAGCTCGTTTTTCAGGTCATAGTGGGCTCCTCCAAAGCATTAGAGATGTATATTGATATTAGCCATGGACTAGAGTTACAGGTCGATGGTGCTGCCCATAATTATTATTGTTAGACTTGTGGGAGAGACAGTTATATATTTTTTAAGTAACTAAAGTCCAGTTGATTCATGTGAAGTCATTTTTATGTAGCCATTTCACATAGCCTGTATTTAAACAGCAAATTTTAACCAAACTGCTGCACAACGGATAATATGACATCCAAATGAATATGAAGATAATACTTAAAATATATAAGTAAAAACTATCTAAGTTGATCAAGCTGAATTGAAAACTGCTATCTGAAAGCCATTTAAATAGTCCATTTATATCCATATGGTTTTAAATTTGTTTAAACAACATCACCTTGAGAATTTTTCTTTTGTATTGTTTTCAAAAACATAGATGTTCACTTTGAAAGTAACATGAGTAGAAGGACTGGAAGCTTTCTTTTGGTGTTTAAAAAGATTATAAAAACTATCTTTGAAGATGTTATGAATTTTACTTTGCTGCTGTCTTATTAATCACTGGGATGCCAAGGATCTTGTCTGTAGGACACAATTTATTGTCCTGGGAAAAGATGATGATATTGAAGCACATGCTAATGTTTCCACAATGGCTGCTGCAGTTGGCCATTAATAAGATGCAGTCCAGACTGATTAGAATAAAACTCACCTCTCATGGGTTACGTTCACGCTGCAGCTCAATTCTGGGTCCCTAATGTGACTTAGCTTTTTTTTTCCATGTCCGACCGAGACCTTTTTTGTATGTGCTTATAAATCAGGTACATATCCGATCTGTGTCAAAGCGGCTGAAGCTTAAAAGGTTATGTCGCATTTCTTCCAACTGATGCACAAAAGTGAGACAGATGTCTCATTTCTGCACCGGAGGAGACAGATATGGTGTGATCGAATGTAAACAATGGAGAAAAAAAAGGAAAGTAAAAGACGGACAAAACAATGTTATATCATGTTTTTATATCATGTCTCTGATTGGATATCGACTTCAAACTGATACACATGCTAACAAGTGTAGCCTCCATGTTTACCTCTGTTAATGCAGCGTGCCACATACTGTATGACATCACATCTTCCTCTGCGTATGCGGGTCACTTCAGAGCCATGAAGTTCAAGAGTCTGATGGAGGTTGTATGTTAATGATAATGTGAATGACAACACAAACAAATCAGATTGTGGTAAAAAATAAACAAAAACAAATTTGAGCATTTGACCTGCAGAGTAAACGTACAGTAGCCATATGTGACAGTAGGGATGTAACGATATTGTCGACATCTCGGTAGGTAAACTGCCGCGAAATTGTCGTGGTCTTGTCGTGGTATTAAACAGCATATCTCTTGAGACAAAAATGATAGTTTTCAGTTCGCTCTATGCGTAGCGTAACATACTAAACTACGTAGACCATGATCCTTCGCTGCCAGTGCGCTCTTTTTTTTTCCCACTCTTTTGAGCCAATGGGAGCACACGTAGCCCCCCTACACAGGAAAAACAAGGTAAAAGGCGGTCAGGTGAACACATCATGATACTGTATACGGACGATGGAAACAGCTGTTATTCTCCACGAGAAGCGAGAACTTTGTTCCTGTTCTGGAGGCCGCAGGGAACGATAAGAAAGTTTGTTTTGGTCCGGTTATTCCTCCGTGAGAAGCTTCAGCCATGAAGCTGCAGGATCGCCGTGTTGACTCGGTGAGTTTATATAGATTATATAGATGTCCGTCTATTAAACGCCTCACGTGTTGTACACATTTTCATATTTTTTTTCACCACCTTGATCAGCTGTTCATTAAAACTCTCCGTTTAACCTGCAGCAGTGGATGCAGAAGAGCATCTGATCAGCTGATTGTCGTCGTCACGGCGCCCCAATCATGTCCGCAATAATTAAGTTTTGGCAGAGTCTGTAGAAGTTTAAGTAGTCAGACTTCTGACTGACCACTGAAGAAGACGGACTTTTCAGATTTATTAACTACTAAAGATGAGGCAGTTTCTTTGTGCCTGTGTCTTTTTTTACCTAGTAAATAGGCTGGTTAAGTTTATTTAATATAGTACCTAAGCTGTCTTCTCAATAAATATATGTTGGATTTTTACTTGATTTTCAAGCTTATGCAAAGGTTTTTCAATCAGGCCAAAATGTTATAACCTTGAATATGACGATAAATGTTGTAGCAGTGACTCGTCAAAGCATTTTATACCATCATTATTGTTATCGTGAGCCTCCCCACAATATCATGATAAATATTGTACCGTGAGGTTCATATCGAGATAATATCGCACCGTGAGATGTGGATATCGTTACATCCCTATGTGACAGTGTGGGGTCCTGTCACTATGTCTCTGATAGATCATGCGCCCTGGCTACTTGGCCACAGGGATGTCCCTTTGGCTGACTAGTAAGCGCACGTGACTCTCACCTAGGCGTCTGTGTGAATGAGTTAACACTTTAGGATAGTTGTTTTATACTATACCAATCTAGATTTCCCCTTCAACATGTGGAGTCAAAACACCATTTATCAATTACTTTATTTTTCTTTTCAACATTTTAATCACTGTTCACTCTACTTTCCAGGGTTAATGTTCATAAGTTGCTATTATAGATCAATAGACATAATTTACTTCTAATTTTCATCTAGATAAATTTAATTGAAATTTTGGATGCACAAATTGATATATACCAATGACCAATAGGATTATTTTTTGTCATGTATTTTCCTTTCAATAATAAAAAAAAAACTAAATATGGATTATAAAGAAAAAATGGAGCAGTTTTATTGTATTTCAGCTCTTCATCAGACAATCTTTGAATGAGTGCAAATTATTGATGATAATTAAAATATTTCAGTCACTATCAGTGCTTATAGGAACCTGCAAATTTTTTTGTACTCAACAAAATTAGATGCAAATAAATCTTGAACATTTAGAGCAAAGTCAACAAAGCAACAGTTCTCAACAGATAATTATTAGTCATCAGATGAAATTTCTGATCGGCTGATTGCAGTCAACAAACTGAATATCCATTAACACAGATGTTAAGGTGATATATTTGCGTTCCTTACAATTGCTTTTTGAGCGAATGAACACTTGCGCGATGCCATAAAAAAAAAGACTCAGTTTGATGCAGCACAGATGAAGCAAGAGACAGAGAATAATGAGAGGCAATAAGATTATACTAATGCAAATCACAGTCAAAAAGACATTCAAGAACTGGAGCAGCGTAATGGTTTTGTTAATTCTACTCCTAAACAGTTTCCTGGTTTGTTTTTTGGATTGAAACAAATGCAGAGCGGCTTGTGCTCCACCATTGCTTTGTTACTTCTCTGCTCTGCTGGATCAAGAGTTAATTCTGTTCAGTGACTGTGGGCTGCAAGTGACAGCTGCAAATTAATGATTCATTATGCCCAGTATAAGCAAATAGTGAGCCGGTGATGGCGCAAAATGGATTTACACTCACATTCAGCGTCGACCATGACAACTCTTCATCCGTTAAAAAATATTCAGACGGCCATGTGGAAGAATTTAAAAGCAGCACTGCTCTTTAAAACCGCTGGATTTTTTTTTAATCACATGGCAAATGTTCTGCTTAGATTCAACTTCTGACAAATCTGAAACCCAAAAACTTCAACGCTCATAAGAATCCATTATAAATGTGATGTATGGATTTCTCAGCCTGCAGCTAAAGCTGAATTTTCCATTTCCTTTCCACTGAAGCCAGTCACTGGAGCCCCCACTACATCTCAGGCACACCATATATTCAGAGGTGCGAGAGCAATTATAACAGTAAAAAAAAAAAAAAACTCAGATTCTGTTGAGTCTGCAGGATGCTTAAGAAGACATCATAAAATTTTGATAATCCATTTCAAAAATATTTCCCCAGCGTTGGATTGTTACATGAGAAAACTGCACAACTGCAGAACGTGTTGTACATGCAAATTCCATTAAGAGCTACAGCACTGATTTTATTCATGATGTGCTTTAAGAACAGTTTGTCTGACACAAGAGACTATTTTCTTTTCTCCAGAACTCCTTGCATATCAATAAAGCAAAAGCTTTTTGAAGGTCCACACATGTGAGTCGACAAAACTCCTAATCTCCTGCATCCTCCGATTCCTTAAAGGCTGTAAATTCAGCCAAGCGTCACAGATTAGTTTTGCTTCTTTACTTTCTTTATTAGGGAGACTGTTGCGCTAGCTGACATTATATCACCCATTACTCTAACCTTTTCCAATTTCTGCTTGCCATCATCTTTGTAGTGAACCACAGGAGTGTGTGAATCATTAAATTCAACAAAGGTATTACAAGATCCTGGGATTACCTATGAACATGCTTATTTAAAAGCTTTTCATAGGTGATGATCCAGCCAAAGAGAATCAATATAACCTATAAGTAGATGTTCAAATCTCTCAAATTCCTCAAAAACATACATTTTAAATGTACAGTTTTATTCGGCATGCCACTCTTGAGGCCTCTTGGATGCACATGTCTCTCTGACGGATGAAGCGCAAGCAGAGATCGAATGACTTCACTGTTTAAACAAGTGTTGTGCAAGGTTGAGCCACATCCTGTCACTTCCTCTGACTGATTGCAGCGAATGTGAAAATGCCCGAACAATCACAGCGACAGGGCTCGGTTAACGGCATCGAGGGTCCACGAGGGGAAAGAGGGGGAAGAGGCTAATTAAAGTGAAGCATGCAGGCGAGATAAATTAGAAGAGAAGGTAAAAGCTGTGAGTCTGATTGTGTGCTGCTAAATCTAAAAACGAAAGAAAACGATGCCCCAGCAGCACTCTGTGAGTAAATAAATTCAGTGAATATTAAGAGATGAGAGACTCATTTCATTCCCCGGAGCTTTCAGAATTGTGTTAATATAAAAGAATTGATTTTTTTTCCCTCAGACATCTAGATCTCTAAAGACTCAAAAAGGCAAAGCAGATGTGAACAGAAGGCTGCGGGTTTATATGAAAACAGATCTTGTAGTTAACAATATGATATAATAAAAATATTTTTTTTGCATATTTTCCAAATGCATTCACTCATTTATAGTAGAAAAATATTTATATACTGAGAGAAACAAAAATGATTGTATTTGAGGCTTTAAGTTGTTGCAGATTGGTAGGGAATTTGAAAAACTTAAAACTAATTTATGTATCAGCAAGACTCATGTTTAAAGTTTCTTCTGCACTACAGAAAAGGAGGGGGGAAGGGGAAGAAAAGAGAAGAAAAGTGTGATCTCCTGATTTAAGACAACACTCCTTGTATGCAAATGAGACTCATTCTTTAATCTTATAGTTTTTCATGGCTGGACAAACAACATGTCACAAGGGGCACTGGAAAGCTCCCAGTTTCAGTCAAAATCAATGGGTTTTTTCTGTTAGTGCACTTCAGAGAGCTATAGCAACTGCATTTCTGTTTACACACATGTATTTATAGTATTAAACTGTGGAAATGTTGGAAAAAGACAGAGAAGGGGGACTATCTTAAGGCACAGTTAAAGAAAAAAAAAAATCTATATAATGTTCCCTCAAGAAACCTTGAACTGCTTCTAAAGGGATGCACGTCAAAGATGTTTAGGAATTACAGATAAACAGCTGCATCTGAAGCATCTGTCCTCATAATTTGTTCCGATTAAATAACCTGATTAGAACGTGACTGTCTCTGAAGCATTTTGACAGATCTCTCATTTCACCCCTCAGCTGCTCTCAGACAAATTCAACAGGGAGACAAATAAATCCTGGTTTAGACACCTGGCGTTGCAAAGACTGAGTCAAAACAAACGTGTTAAGGAATTCTAACCGTCTGGAGTCACTTTCATCGTTATTCTTGCCTTGTTAATGCAACTGTTCTCTCACGATGTATCTCATACAACAGCCAAGTGGTCAGAAACAAAAGTCCATCAATTTGCTAGCAACTGAAACACGTAGACACGGCAGTAATGGGATTAAGTTTCTTGTCATCAGCACATGATAATGCTCGGAAACTAACCATGGAATTAAGACGGAGCTCAAACACTGGATTGTGAACAATATAAATAACCTCTGCCACATCCTGATTATGATGTATGGAGAGCAAAGCGCTGCGCTCAAACTTACTGCCAAAGCTGAGATACAATAAAGGGGTTATTACCAAACCAGGGTGCGACTCATACTCCGTTCCACTTGCTTTCCAAAGAACAGATGATCATTGCAAACTTATTGTATCAACTCAGATGCTGATATCCAACACACAAATGATAAACAGTGGCAGCGAAGAGGTCACAGGGTTGTTCCTCTCCCCTGTAGGTTCTCACCAGCTGAGGATTAGGGAAGATGTGACTGGTGTAATGATAGAAGCATAAGGAAAATTAAGCAGATGGCTACAAACTCTATCTGGCCCTCTGTGCCTCTGTAAAAAATGTGATTTAATAAGATTAATTCAAAGAGCTTTACTCTGACTAATCTGACTAAAAAAGAGTAGTTAAATAAACACGAACGGTGAGGACAGAACAAAAAGGTGGCACAGCCTGAGAGAAAACTCAAGAGAGCTTACTCGGGGTCATCGAAAACATGCAGCCTCTTTTTTAAAATGAAATATCACTGTGAACACAAGTGTGTGAAAGAAGAGCTGGAACAATTGATCCTACCAGCTTAAAGCCTTCTCTAATCACACTCAGTTTTCATTGCATCCCCTAGATCTCAGTGGCATCCTGTAAGTATGTTAAGAATTAAAATGTAATTACAAAGTTTAATAGATTTCTCTGGTGCCATGAACTTCTGTTTATAGAGAGATTAAACAATCAGGGTAAGAACATGCTTGTGGCATTACAGTCAGTGTTTCTCAGTGGCTACATGTTGCTGCTCAAGTAGCAATGTGCTGCTTTGGTAGGTTATTTAGGGGCCATCAGGCACAGGGTGAGGGGCCCAAGAAGGGGCAGGGATCCAAAGCAGCGCCACAAACAGATGCATGAGAAAAGGAAAATAGCATAAATTACCAAATGAGAGATTCTAAATGACATTAAATAAAACAACACATATAAGAAACAGAATAAAAAATATGTTAGAGAAGTTAAGAAACTAAGAACAAGCACAGCGGACTCAAAGCAGCTTGTAGCGACTCCCCCGCAACCTCAAGAAAGAGAGTCTTAAAATGGTTTCATAAACGCAATTAATAAAAGCAATTAAATATATTAGAACAATAAGAATATGGAGCGATGACTAACATGGCGGAAACCAAAGATAAGAGAATAAAGCTTGACAACAACCACAGTTTGATAAAAAAAAAAAAGGACTGAAATTAGCTATAAACGCACTACAATGAGACAATTATGATTACAAGGGGAGTCAGAATGAGTCTTTATGCTGCAGTGATGTAAAATGATGGAGACACTCAAAAACGGTTACCAGTAACCAGAACGACAAAAAAATAAACACAAATACACAACAAAGTGATGTTAAAGGGGAAGTTAGTTTTTTTTCAATCTGGACCTATTTTCTAGCATGAAATATGTTCATTTAGTCACCCAGACACTTTTGGTGCAACTTGAATCCCTTTGGGAGATATTTAGATCCACCCGAGATCACCAACAAAACATTGGTGAAATGAAGGAGTTTGTGGCAGATAACACCTTATTTAGAGGCTGCTCGCTGTTGCCCCATCACTTCCATTAAATTGTACATACTCTGATCTCGAGTGGATCTAAATATCTCCCGAAGGAATTCAAGTTGCACCAAAACTGTCTGTGTGAGTAAATGAACATATTTCATGCTAGAAAACAGGTCCAGATTGAAATAAAAACAAACTTTCTCTTTAAGACTAACCAAAGAGGCAGAGAAAAGTAAAAAACTCAAAAAGGGTCATAAACATATCAGCTATGTTTATTGTTGCTTTGTGGGGTGTGTGTGTGTGTGTGTGTGTGTGTGTGTGTGGGCGCATTTTTGCAACATTGTGGGGACCATGTTCTGGAGTTTTACCATCACAATGGGGACATCTTGCCCTCGTGGGGGCATTTTCCCGGTCCCCACGGGTCCAAACCCTATTTTGAGGGTCAAGATTAGGTTTTAGAGATTAAGTTACAATTAGGTTTTGGTTAGGATTAGGACAAGAGTTAGGTTTAGGCAATCAGTTATGGGCGTTAGGTTTAGGGTAAGGGGCTACAGAATGCATTATGTCAATGAATGTACCCCACGGGGATGTAAAAACAAACATGGGTGTGTATGCGTGTGTGTGTGTGTGTGTGTGTGTGTGTGCATGTGTGGGAGGGGGATTATAGTGTGTTTTTGTTTGTTTGTTTTAGTTGTTTGTCAACACTGGTGTATTTTTATTTTTGGACAAAAATCAGAATTGGAGTTAATAAAATACACAAAACAACAAATTGTCCCTGATTTAAAGTCTGCATCACGCCTCATAATCTATGAGAACACACTGTCAGCTGTGCTCCTGCAGCCCCCTCGGGGCAAAAGGGTTTGTTTGAAGCTGCAAAAATTCCCAAACTGAAACTAAACTGGAGCTGTGTTTTGTGCAGCTCCCAGCTCTACTCTGTAGCAAGAAGCCATTGTGTCCTTTGTCTTCCTTGTTTGCCCTTTTCATTTGCAGATTTAGCCTGAGTCTGTGCCAGGATGATTTAACCATTGTGACCATTAACCACTGTATTTTCATGTTTACACCGTATTTTCAGCTGACAAAATATTGATAAATAGAAGGTGCCGTAACCCCAGTGTGCTGCATGTATATGCAATAAATATGGCCTGCTCCCGGTATGATTACATTTCAAAGAAACGCAGAGGGTACCAAGCCAATAAACTGTTTCTTTTTTTTCTACCAACATTACCCTGCCAAAAACCTTTGTATGGAGACATGCCAGGCGATTCCATCCATCATCTCTTGCTTCTGGACTGCTCCTCATCCAAGAGACACCACTATAGTTAATGTACTCTGGCTGTTCAAGCCACTACCACATCTATCCATTTCTAAGAAACTTAATTTGGCTTGACAACTTTTTAAAACCTATGCACCATACGTCTGCAACTTTTCTCTGATAAAGTTGTTCGAAGAGGGTTTGGACAGCTGATATGGATAAACACAACACAAATGACTGATTTTAAAAAGCAGCGCAGTGATTCATGATTTTGCACTTCTCCAACGCTTTCATATCATGCCAAGTTACACACATTCCTGTGATAAGCTTGAGATTATTATCCCTTTGCTAAGTGGAAGTAATCCCTGCGGACGTGTTAAAGGTTTACGCCACCCCGTCCACACATCATGGAGGTGTAGAAAAATCAGCCAGGGAAAGCAGGAATTCTCTCATCACCCAGACATGGATGGTTGACTAAGAGACCAAGTCAAAATAGTCATTTTGGGGTATTTTTTCTAATTTAGATTTTCCATCATTTAAAGTTTGAGTGTTGCCTACTGCATTTCACTCTACTTACTTTTAGTTTCTGTGGTTAATGAGGATCATGAGCTTGTAGTCAAGCCTGCGTGTGCAGCACAACAGAGGAATAAGAATCGCCGTGAATTATTCACGGTGTAGTTGTACTGCTGCTTAAGCCCCTGAGCCCCAAATATTTTTTGAAACTTCAACCTGAAAAACACATCATGAAATTCAGCTCCTCAACTATAAGATCATACTGTGGAGCCTTTGGCTTCGGGACAGTTGGAAAGCCACTCTTTGTCCTCATCGCCAAGCCAGAGGAAGATTTAAAAGCACCATAAAAACTTACTTTCTAACTTATTAAACCTGGACATTAAATAGTGTAAAAGAGCTTAAAGCTATAGGGTTGGCAATGTTGGAAAAACGGTTCAAGCATGCGACATTAAAAAAAAAAAAGAAGAAAGCACCACCTGAAACCACGCCTTCAGAGCACAGGGACATGTGCACCGATGTTTTATGAGCAGGTTAATGATAACAGCTGAGTGGATAGCTCGTTAGCTTGATAGTAAACAGCTGACAAACCACGTTTCTAAAAGCTTTAATCCAGTCACCTCCAACTCCTTCTGCAGTGTAAAAAGTCCACATTACAAACGTCAACGCCTCCAAGACTTAATCCTTATCTGTTGTTTTGTTTTGGTTTGTATTGTTGGCGCAGCAGCAGTTAGCAGTCCGTTAGCTATATTTGTTTACAGTGAGCGGCGCACAGAGTGGGTCACATGGGGGACGGTGAGAGGGGTGAAACAGAAACGAGACATAAAGGCATCGATTTGTTCTTATACATTGCGAATCACCAATTCCTTTCAGTGCAAATGGGAGGGGTTGGTCAGAGTTTTTACAGAACTGCAGCTCTCACAGAGGTCTGACTTTTTTTCCTTCTTTTTTATGAATAAATGATGTATTGACGACTGTCAGGATGGAAGGACCATTTCACCCAGTACAACAAGAAGTGTTTCTGAACAGGATTACCAACTCTGGCTTTAACACAGCGTTGAGTCAGCTATATGATGTTACTGGACCTGCACTAAAATCTCCCAGCACCTATCACATTCAGCGTAACATGTTGAGATTCACTTGTACTAAAATGGGGCTTAAAAACTTTAAACAAATAGCTCTAATTAGAATATCACAATCATAAGTAAATATACAGAGTTGCACATAAAGACAAAAACACAGTAGTGAGACCAGGACAAATTATCTTGATCCATATCGCTGTGGTTAGATGTTGTCTGCTTGTTACCATTTCTTTTTTCTTTTAAAAACCCAACTTTATCCCCAGTATGTGCATCTGTCTCTTTTCTCTAATAACCTGTCCAATAAGAGCACCCAACTGTGCCGAAAAAAAATAGCAGAGTATTGACCCAAACACCTCCTTAGGCATTCACAGACAAGATAGCAAATAGGAGTAAAATTATTTCCGTCTCCTAGTGTTGCTTTAGACTCATGTAAATGTCATATGCCTGGAGGCTGAGGGTCTTGCTGGCATGGATTAATTTTCCTTTCACTACATCTTTCACAAGCCTGGTATAAGTTTTGCTACTCACTGTTTATTTCTAAAATGTCAGACAAGCTGAGGAAAGAGGAAGACTAAGACAGATGCTACATTGAGTTTTCTTAAAGTATGACATACATCAGCCTCGGGTCCTTCAGAGAAAAAAAAGATCAAGAGACTGTAATTATAAGATGCATCACTTATTTCACTTGATTTTGAGCATTCAGCTCCAACTTTAAAGCTCAATGCACAGTAACACCAATGGCTACCTTCAAGCATTATTGAGCACACAAGCAGAGCAAACAAGCCTGGTAAGATGGATTATTCAGGTGAATGGGTGTAATGAAATTGTGTAAACAATTGGCTCAATCCTGTCTGTAACTTTAAAGATCAATATTTGATCTACAAGACATGACTTTAGCAACAACTCTAACTCTTAACGGTATTGAGGGAAGCAAAAGAACAGGCCCCGATAAGTACAATTTAGACAGTTTGTCTAGTCATGCAATGTTTTAACATAAGCAAATACAATAAATAATAATTTAAACGGCTTGTTTAGTGTTTGAAAGTCTATGAAGACTAGAACACATGATTGTAGGATGTCAAAATGAAGGATATGATGTGAGGTAAGCTCACAGAAATGGCATCATTTTGCACAGGAGTAAAATCTTGTTGTGTTTTTTTTGTCTTTTTTTTTTTTAAGTTACATGCTAGCAGTTAGAAGTTGGCAGAATGGTTAGTCAGCAACTTAAAATCTTTTTAAAGAGTACTCTCTCATGCTTTAAAATTGCATGACATTGTGAATATGCTTTAAAAAGTGTCTTTGTTCTCCATCCTCCACTATGATCATCCCGGTCAAGCTCATACACTCTGTTGCTGCTCCTCAAGGAGTTTTTGATGAGTTCTGGTTTGGAATCAGATCACTCTGTTTTAATTCTGTAACAGGTGTGTTACGGCCACCCAGATACTAACCCTTTTGTCTTTCACTCCACCTTTCAACATCTTGAAACCAGTCTTTTTGTTTGCGTCCCTAACCCCTAGCAGAGCTGGGACGTAACAAGGTGTTAAATGAAAGCAAAAAAAAAAAGGTGGGGGTTACTTATCATGCATTTAAAATAACAGCAAGATAGAGGAGCAGGCACATTGCTGGAAGATTAAACAGGCACGATCCATGAAAGCACAAGGATGATCAGTCGTTCTGCAAATTCATGAAAAACATTGGAGTAACCGGTGGCTCTGATGTGCAAAACACATCCCAACCAAAAACATCTGAAAATTGGCTTTTTTATCAAATGGTGGTTATAATCTCTATTTTTTTCCCCCTCAGGCTTTTCTCTTAAGGCTGTACAGACATACAATAAATTCAAGAAAAAAAGGTAATTTTTCTGCACCAAAATGAACCAATCATTCAGAGGAAGAGTTATTTGTTTAACTAGAGATGTGTAAAACATTAAAATCCTAAAAGGGGGGAAATACAGATGCTGCAATAAAGGCCAGAGATGAATGCTGCAAGAAAATGGTAAGTTATTAAGTTAGTAGATTAGTTATTGACCAAATCATATCAAATTCTTATGAAATATTCTCTAGTATATAGACTGATCTTAATTACTCCTACTCTGACTTTAATACGTTTATAACTGATCATCTTAGACAGCCAGTCTTAAATTCTTTATCACTGCTTAAAGGTTGATATTGATAATTTTTATTAAAAGCTATATTCAAAACCCTTCTGTTGTGTTGTTGTTTTTTTTTTGTTGTTGTTTGTGGGGTTTTTTTTTTTTACCCGTTTTCAACTGTAAGTATGTAAAAAGTGCAATTTTTCTGTTCTTATAGGAACAAGATTTCATGACATCCTCAGGAACAGTTATTTTAACACAACAAAAAACATTTTAAAAATTTTGGTCAATTCTGCAGCAGACGGAGCCAATCAGGCTGCCCGAACTGAGCTGATCTGGCCGCCAGAGCAGAGCAGAACAGGCCGCCCCAAACCGAGATGGTCTGGCCGCCCAGAACCAAGCCATTCTGGCCGCCAGAGCCTAGCAGAAATGGTAAGATCAGCTCGGTTCGGGCAGCCAGTTCTGCTCAGCTCTGGCAGAGATCAGCTTGGTTCGAGCGGCCAGATCATCTCCGTTTGGGGCGGCCAGTTCTGCTCGGCTCTGGTGGCTAGATTGGCCCGGTTCGGGCAGCCTGATTGGCTCAGTTCGGGGCGGCCAGATCATCTCGGTTGGGGGCGGCCAGATCGGCTCGGCTCGCGGCTGCTTGGCTATTTTGAGTTATAAACCTATGATGAAATTTAAGTACTATAAATGGTATATTATAAGCCATCAGGTATGAAAGCAGGGAGTTTTTTTATTATTATATTATTTTAGTATTAAACCAATACAGAATATCTGAATCTCAACACTAATGATAAGATCATAGAACGTTAATGCAGATAAGATACAGAAATGATATAACTTGCAGCAGTAAAACAACAAGAAGACCGTGCAATGTTTTAATGCACTTCAATGGATTAATCTCATAACTTGTTTTATAAATTAATCTATTTTTAAAAGCCTCAAGGACGGGGTAGTTCTCAATGCATGTATTTGTAACTTGTTTTATAATAGATGACTCCCGTCAATGTGGTCAAAAGGGGTAGTTTGTCCAAGTGGATTTGCCGTAGGATGATTACGTCATCAGCAGCCAGAGGCCCCCGAGCAATGTGTGAATGTGTGAAGCAACTGTCATTCATCAACGATCACCACATGATAAAATACTGTAATTCATGCATGTAAACAGACAAAATAACTGTTTTGTCAATATACTGTTAATTTTCCATTTGTACATCCTATTCTGAGTAAGAAAAAGTTGGTTTTATGAAAAGAAAGGACTTTTTGCCTTTTCCCCCAACAGAAATCTCTATGGGTCATTTTTTTACCTATAGTTAATAATTTTACATTAAGAAAAAGGAATCAAACTCTTTCAGGGGTTAGTTGTACTATAATAATATTCTAGTAGGCTCGCATAATAACCTTAATCATCGTCATCCCAAGAGGAAATATAATGAGAGAATTTAAATGGTCTTTTCAATTAAAAACAAGTGGTGTATGTAAGATAAAAGGTCTATATGACCCCCCAAAAAGAGAACATTTTAAACAATATTTAGGTGGACATGAAGACATACTGAGCTCACTATGAGGTGAAAAACAATAATGGATTATAACTATTGTTTTTTGAGTATTTTAGGTAAAGTTAGATTCCGGTAAGGCTGGACAATTAATCAAATTTTGATTGTGATTTCAATGTTGCCTTCTCACGATCTTAAAAACACTGTAATGGAAGAAAAACTATTAATCCTGAAGGGAACAGGAGTTATAGGAAGCAGACTGCAGGGAGTATAGAACAGGAATGCATGTGAACTGGGTATTCATCATTTTAATATATTATTCTTATTTTACTCCTTTACTTGTTTCTGATTTCTTTTCTTTTTTTCTTAAGTTATATTTGAGGTTGAATTTTGGTGGTTCAATAAACACTTTTTTTTAAATGAAAAATCGTGTATATTAATCGTGATTTCAATACCAGTCAAAATAATCGTGATTGTAATTTTTTCCATAATTGTCTAGCCCTAGATTCCAGGTCAACTTTGAACCGCCAACACTAAAGAGGTCAACAGCTTTTGAACACAATTCAAGGGTTAAAAAATTCATAAATAATACCTCCACAAGGCGGTTTAGTGGGGTACAGAATGAAAGTACGGTATTGCCATAAAAAATTATTTTCAGACTGAAAGTAAACATCAAATAAATTTTAACAGGTTCGACAATGGTTATGTTTGCGTCTACAAGATAATACAGGCCGCCGTTGTGGGTTGCCAAATACAACCTCTATGTTGCAATAGTATGTTGGACACAGCTAGGATGACACTGGGAAAATGGTGGAGTCGGCAAGTCAAGCAGCTGCTTTAAAGTCCCAGAGATATTATTATCCATCTCTGAAGAGGAGTGACCCGAGAAGAGCAAAACCTACAGTAAATTTAGATGAAGCCTACACTACAGGGACCAACATAACCATTTTCCACAGCATCAAAACGCCAAAATGGCGACTTTTCTCCTGGATCGGTAAGTTAACTAGCTTGCTAATGTTAGCTGTCAGTTATAAAACTCCTCTGCATTACTTGTTGGACATGGTACAGGCGGCTGGTTACTTGACGTTTTGACAGTGAGTCTAGCAACCAAATGGCTGGAATTATTTTTCTGCTGTCGTAACTACAACCTAGAGCAGGGGTGTCCAAAATTGGTCCTCGAGGGCCACTGTCCTGCAGGTTTTCTTTCCGTTCTTGTTCCAACACACCTGACCAATTAAATTAATCTTACAGCCTATGAAGTTCTGCACAATGACTCATTAATTTGAGTCAGGTATATTGGCGCAGGAAAGGAAAGAAAACCTGCAGGATTATGGCCCTCGAGAACCGACTTTGGACACCCCTAAGCAAGACATACATGATGTCGCTACTGTGTCCGTATTCTATATCTAGCCTTTAACCCCATGATGATGTGATGCACAGCTCTAATGGGCTACATGTATATGCCAGACTCCACTACTTCCTGAACTTCAACCAGCAGCTTTGCTTCTTGTCTTTCATTACTGGACAAACTGATTAATCCAGGTGTGTCTGGCCAGTTTGGCACACCTGGATTAATCAGTTTGTCCAGTAATGAAAGACAGGAAACAAAGCTGCTGGTTGAAGTTCAGGAAGTAATGGAGTCCGGCATATAGCCCATTGCAGTTTATTAGGTAGCAGATTAGGTAGCAGAATCCTGGCCTGGGGCCTGCTACATCATCAACTTCTTCTCTGCCCTGCCCCCCCACCCCCCACCCCCACCCAGGTTTCTAAAAAGTTATATTTTCTCAAATACAGTTGAGGTTTTTTTGTTTGTGTGTTTTACTGTTTTGCAAATAAATATCTTTTTTTGTTGTTGTTGGTTTTAAATATGGTATTTTTTATTTCCTTTATGTAATTTAGATGTTAACTTTAAAAAAAGGGGGGGGGGGGGGGGGGGGGTCATTTTGTGTTTATGATTTGCTGTGTGTTTGTGTGTAGTTGTCTTTTATTATTGTAGTTGTGTTTTCTGCAATGCTTCAATGTTATTGTGTTTTGCAGCTCAGGGCCATTGTAAATATAACACAGATCAGTGTCTTTTATGTCAGCTTCTTATTCTCTCCAGTGGGGAAAAAATAAAACACAAACAAAACAGCAAGAGATGCAGGTGGAAGAAAGTTGCAGAGATAAAAAGTCATCTGCCCTATGTTAGATGATCCCTCGTTCCAACCGCTGCCGTGACTTGGATATAGACCATTACAAATGCAAAAGATGTGATTTAGCCGGGATGTACTCTCAAGCCGTGAGCCTGGTGTACAATTCACCACAGTTGAAATGGGCTTGATGAACTGTATTACAAAAGCGTGGGGGAGTCTGGCAGAAAAAACAAATGGAGGTAATGACAAAAAGTGCAGCAGACATTTTTCAGATCTAATGTGTGAAACATTTCTTGGCAGAATCCTAAAAAGAACTTGCATACTGATACACTCTGATAGATCCATTTTGACAAGAACCTAATCACACAGCAGCATTTAATCTAACTTCATGCTGGAATTATTAGACTTCCAATGTTTTTAGTTTGTCTTTAAATGAGAAGATTCAAGTTGTGACAGCAGCGAACTAGAATTCAGATGCAATCATCTCAAACTGATAATGAAAAGGTATCCTTTCTAATCCAACAAAAATAAGGGCTTGAGCACATTACTGTACTGTAAGTCACGTAACTGAGGGACAAGTGAAAGGAAAAAGTAGCTGTCCCTGTAAAGGTGTTGGGACAAATTTCTAACCTGTATGTCTACTGGAATGATGGAGCACCATTCTTTGTGGATATGTTCATGTTGTACTTATGGAGAGCAGAGCAGCACATAAATCCAGAAGGGACCACATAGGGCTGTGCAATTAATTGAAATTTGATCGTGATTTCAATTTTAATGTCAAACAACCTCCAAACTGATGTAATCGAGTTGAAACGATTTATTTGCCATTTTCCATCTTTACACAATTTCTGACAGTTATTCTGAAGTTAAAATTAATTTTAGTGGCTTCTCACCTGTCCAATTTGCTGTGTGTCATTTACAAAAATGCCAAATTTGGAAATCTGTAGCGTTGCACTAATGCTTAAAGGTAGAGTCCGACGTTTCCCCCCTGAAAATAAACATTAGACTTGTGCAAGTGGAAATCCAACTGAAACTGTGCCTTTGGGCCTCGACTTCTTCTGTGGCGCTTTTGAATGCAACTCTCTCTCCCCCTGCCTGTAATTCGCACTACAGCTTTGTTTTGTTGTGTTCAGGACGTTTCTGGGTGGAGATTTCTGTTTATATCACCAGCCAATGACAGAGCTAAGAGCATGACGCCATGTGAGAATAAGCTCATGATTGGAGCAGACGCCAGTCACTCGAACTCTCAAAGGAAAAAGAAAGAAAGAAAGAAAAAACGGCGGATGCATCAAAAAAAGGTAAGAGCTTTAGATAATGCAAGTTGGAAAACCAGAGCTAATATTAGTTTGGCTTTTACCCGATTCTGAGCTCTGAAGGAGAAGCTTGAAGCTGAATAGTTTGAAGAACGAGGCGGCCATTAGCCTGAGAGGGAGGGGCGCTAAGTTTGAATGCTGCTGTTTGCAAACAGAAACGGTGGAGGGACTTCGGGCTCTACCTTTAAAGTTTAGTTTGGGATTTTTATTTATTTATTTAAAATAAGAATACGCATATTCATTGTATTTTTCAAATATTGAGATATTGTAGAACAGCTGGACAGTTTATTTTGGATACATGTTTTTCTGTGCCATATTTAAAGGGACTAGAGCCAAGAATAGAAAAACAAACAAACATCCATGTCCATTTTTTTTTTGTACTAACGGGTGATGAAGCGCTAAATACCAAAAATAAAGTTTCCACCCACGTTTCTCTCCATTGCCTTGTACAGGGTGTGTGCTGCAAATGTGCTGCAATTCAGTGTCCGAAATTTCCCGCGCTGCCCTGCGGACGTGACGTCAAATGGCGCTACATCTGCAGTTTTGATACAGGAAGAAGACGGTCACGGTAAATTCTAACACTGTAAGCGATAGTTATGGATTCTTCTGCCATCAGAAAATGATCCAGATCAACTGAAAGACACTAAAAAGAGTAACTACGAAGAAAAAGGTGAGTAAACAACATTATAGCTTCAGTTTGTGCACGCCCCTGTGACGGCTAGGCTCATGGCTGCAGTTACCTGAAGCGCCAGTCGTGAGTTTAATTTCTTAATCTTGCCTCAGGTCCCTTTAATATTCAGAGTATATCTATTTTATTCAGTTAATGTTTATCCATTGAAAAACAGCTGTAAGGTGTGTACTTACAGCCCATATTTTTTTCAGTTTCAATGTTTTGCTTCAACGTTTTTGCTATATTTAAAAAAAATATATAGCTTTTAACAGAAATGTTACATATTCAACCTTTAACCGGTAGTGTGTGTTTATTTATGTCAATAAACAATTCAATAAAAGATAACCAGACAGAAAGACAAATAAGGCAGTGGATGGTACAGCAGCAATTTTGAGAGGAAAAACAAAGCTTATAAACAATAAACGACAAGTCGATTATGAAATTAGTCACTGACTATTTTGATCGCCAACAATTAGTCGACTAGTCGATTAATCGACAAATCGTTGCAAACCCTATATAAATAAAATAAATGTAATGCGTAACTAAAAAATAATCGTTTGAATAATCGGGATTTCAATATTAACCAAAATACCCGTGATAATGACTTCATAGCCATTATCGAGCTGTTAAATTTTTTCCATAATTGAACAGCCTGAGGGCCACTAATGTTCAGTAAGGTTTAGATTATGATTGTTAACCATAGCTCCACTTAGAGGGGTGCGAAAAACTTTGTTTTTACCTGGGGGAGAGGGCGAGAAAAGTGAGCGAGCCTACTACAGTACTGAATTTCCTTTCTGGGATAAATAAAGTGTTTCTCATCTCATTTCATATTTTTAGATCATTGTGCCATGTATGTTTATCATGTTCTATTTTACAAGGTTGAATTTGTTAAGTGGATTGTGAAGTGGGTTCGGTTTCATTATATTAATAAAACTTAATTACAGAGTGACATCAATTAAACCAATACAGTATGTGAATGAGCCCCAGACCAGTTTGTACAGAAAAAATTGTGTCCCAGCATAATAAAGGTTGAGAACCTCTGATTTAGATCAAACAGTGAGTGTGCTGAACATCACTGCATATGATTCACATTATTTTCATCAAACCATTCAGTGACCCTTTGTGATCCATATAAATGGAAGAATTGTCCTCCTAAAGGAGTCTAAGGCCTTCAAAATGGAAATGTTTCAACAAAGGATAAAGTTCATCCCTCTGAACTACTTTGTATTGATTTGGACCCCTCAATGCCAGGAGTAAGCCTTTTGACATCAGAAGAAAGAACCCTCGGGGTCTTTCACCATAAAAGCGTCAAGCATTCCCCATTTGAGACATGGCAAATCAATCATGTAATCACTGCAACTCTAACACAATATTCACCTTAAAGTATGTGTCAACATTCTGTTCTTACTACCAAAGTCTGATCACGTCCTGCACTGATAGTCAGCTATTTCTCCTTCCATAATGTACTAAGAAGCACCACTGACATCTAATCTACCCTGTCAACCACAATTTCCTATCCTATTTAAAGATCCTATGTATTTAATGTTGTGGTCACTTAAAACAGTCTTTGTGACTGATGCTTCTTGCATTTGCTGCCCTTACTATGAACTGTCTTTAAAGCCAGTTAGATCTTTATTTCCTTTCCTCTCCCTCATTTCAATACAAAATCAGAATGAATTGGACTTGTTTACAGTTTTATACAAGGTGCAAAACATGAGGGATATACATACAGTACATTGTTTAATTTCCCAGTGCAGAACACCTGTGGGTAAGCATCTGCCTCAGTTATGATACTCTTTTATTTATCATCACTCGATCAGACTGTAAAGAAATCTCTCTGGACTCTTTTATCAAGTATTGAAGACACACTTTTTCATTCAAATAGGAGCTGTTTGTTTACTGTAGAAATCCTGGTTAGATGTATTCACCATCCTTATATGTAATAGCACTGCATTAAGCAAACAGTGTCATTATGTGGTGATTGTAGCATGACACAGTATGTGTTACTATTTAGATTAGTACAGCTTAAAAAAGTCTATGAAATATCACACTGACAGAAATGACTGTTTTTGCAGTCAGCTTTACAGTATGAGTTTCCTTGTCTACAGTGTTGCTTTTATGTTAGAAAAAAAAGCCTCGTTTTGTGTCATTCAATATGTTTAACCAGTCTAAGTTGTTAGAACAGTTCTTTAGATTCTTTTTTTAATAATTAAAAAAAATGTTATTTAAATATCTTCTACTCATGTGGGTATTTTACATTTATTCTTTTCGCTCTCTTGCACCTGCAATTCATCCACAGCAGCATTTAATCCACCCTTACGTACCAGCTATTTTCAGGATAATCAGATGAGGAGCATTTTTTGCTTGTGGAGTATTTTGGATCCAAGCATTCTTGACAACGGCCTGCATACAACTATATTTTTTTTAAGTAAATTTTTAGCAAAAGCTGTTTTTACTTAATTACATGGGTTTTTATATAAAAACAATTATTCAGAAAAATATCAACCTTGTGTCAGGACAAACCACAGTAGAGAAACAGCCTTTTTACTGTTGTTAATCACCTAAGGTACTATAACTTGGACAAACAGAAACTTTCTGTCTGGGTGCCACTGGATGTTTGTGTTGCCTTATACAGATGATCTCAAGATATGATTACACAGACTGAGAAGTATGGTTGGTCTCTCAGGTACTGTTAAATGGATTTTTACTTCTATCTCGTAGATCAATGTTATTTTATTTTATTTTATTACAGCATGGATACATGCTCATAGGTATCCATAAAATCAAGTGTGGGGTTCCCCAAGGATCAGTTTTAGGCCCCCCATTTTTTTTATCTGCACATGTTGCCAATTAGGGATGTCATCAGGAGGCACAGCACTTGTTTTCACAATTATGCTGATGACATGCAGCTTTACATTACTGTGTCTCCTGATGACCGAGAGCCAGTTAATGGTCTTTCAAACCATATTTTTAGATGTAAAGTCATAGACGGTAATTTATTACAGCTTAACCAGGACAAAACTGAAATTTAAATTCTTAGTTCTGAAGACAATACAGAGATCATTTCACCAATATTACTCAATTTAATCATTCTCAGTGTGTGAGAAATCTGGGTGTCTTTATCCACTCCAAGCTGGGTTTTATTCCACAAATTAGCCATGTCATAGACAGGATTTTATCATCTTAGAAAAATAGTCACTCCACCCATTTTTCTCTCTTGCCAGCACAGAGGTGCTTTCATTTGTAGTTTACCAGATTATTGTAATGCTCTGCTTTCTGGTCTTCACAAAAAGGGTATTCTTAACCTACAGTTACTCCAGATCTCAGCAGTATGTGTTTTGACGAGGACCAGAGGATCTTCACAACAGGTTTTTTTTTAATCACTGTATTGGCTCCTCGTCCATTTCAGGGTTGATTTGAAGTTTCTTTTAATCATTTATAAATGTCTTCATGGTCTTGGGACATCTTATCTATCTGACCTCTTTTTAAATTAAAGGTACATTACACAAATTTAAATGCTAAATACTATTTTCTTTCCTCTACATGCTCTTACAACTGCCTGATGTGTTAAATGAGCCGATCTTTCTTTACTGCAGTTGTCTATAGTACTGTTTCTGCACGCTCAATGTGAGGGATTCGGGTACGAATCCTCAGGGGCTGGGATGTGGGGGAGACGTGTTGCAGATGCTTGCTCGTCTGGCTGCGGCCAATGTTGCGAATTCCACCGCCATTAGCGCATCATTGAGACAACGCTGACAACTGCTGCCTTTCAAACCCCAACTCAGACTCCACATAAGATAAAGAAAAGAAAATTTTGGACTAGTGTAATGAAAAGAGCCAAACTGGAGTCGGTGCCAAAGTACTATAAGACGGGAATAAGATGAGAGTCAACAACCGAGCAGTCTTTTTTTTAAAGGGAGCTCCAATCTACCATTGGAAGAGGACTGCAATTGGCTTTCTTCTTGCTAAAAAGGTAAATGTGATGTATGAGGAAAATAAGAATATATAATATCGCAATGCTAAGTTTTTAGCATGTAAATGTAGCAGTATAATAGCCGACTGTTCCTGGGGAAGAGATACACTCTGGCCACTTGTTACATTTATTTGGTTCGGTAATTTCATAAGGTATTCGTGGTCCCAGCTTGTGAATTTGGATATTTGATCTACAAGCCAATGTAACCCTGCTGTTACCGCTGGCATCCAATTTATCAGTTTATTCAAGTATCAAACCATGAAAAACTTGAAGATTTATAACTTTATTACCTTAGTAGACATTGTGCCCCTAACTCTTGGTTCGGACTGAGTGCAGTGTGGGTTAAACTCAGAGTGCAGAGCCTGTTAATGTTTTTAAAAAGAGATTCACAGGGTCTGCGGGGTCTTAAAAATGATCAAAAGTTGATCAATCGGATGCGTAGTGCCTTGCGAAAGTATTCAGCCCCTTGAACCCTTCAACCTTTCGCCACATTTCAGGCTTCAAACTTAAAGATATAAAATTTCAATTTTTTGTCAAGAATCAACAACAAGTGGGACACAATCGTGAAGTGGAACGAAATTTATTGGATAATTTAAACTTTTTAAAAAATAAAAAACTGAAAAGTGGGGCGTGCAATATTATTCGGCCCCTTGCGTTGATACTTTGTAGCACCACCTTTTGCTGCAATTACAGCTGCAAGTCGCTTGGGGTATGTCTATCAGTTTTGCACATCGAGAGACTGAAATTCTTGCCCATTCTTCCTTGCAAAACAGCTCGAGCTCAGTGAGGTTGGATGGAGAGCGTTTGTGAACAGCAGTCTTCAGCTCTTTTCACAGATTCTCGATTGGATTCAGGTCTGGACTTTGACTTGGCCATTCTAACACCTGGATACGTTTATTTGTGAACCATTCCATTGTACATTTGGCTTTATGTTTTGGATCATTGTCCTGTTGGAAGACAAATCTCCGTCCCAGTCTCAGGTCTTTTGCAGACTCCAACAAGTTTTCTTCCAGAATTTTCTTGTATTTGGCTCCATCCATCTTCCCATCAATTTTAACCATCTTCCCTGTCCCTGCTGAAGAAAAGCAGGCCCAAACCATGATGCTGTCGCCACCATGTTTGTCAGTGGGGATGGTGTGTTCAGGGTGATGAGCTGTGTTGCTTTTACGCCAAACACATCGTTTTGCATTGTGGCCAAAAAGTTTGATTTTAGTTTCATCTGACCAGAGCACCTTCTTCCACATGTTTGGTGTGTCTCCCAGGTGGCTTGTGGCAAACTTTAAACGAGACTTTTTATGGATATCTTTGAGAAATGGCTTTCTTCTTGCCACTCTTCCATAAAGGCCAGATTTGTGCAAAGTACGACTGATTGTTATCCTATGGACAGACTCTCCCACCTCAGCTGTAGATCTCTGCAGTTCATCCAGAGTGATCTTGGGCCTCTTGGCTGCATCTCTGATCAGTCTTCTCCTTGTTTGAGATGAAAGTTTGGAGGGACGGCCGGGTTTTGGTAGATTTGCAGTGGTCTGATACTCCTTCCATTTCAATATGATTGCTTGCACAGTGCTCCTTGAGATGTTTAAAGCTTGGGAAATCTTTTTGTATCCAAATCCGGCTTTAAACTTCTCCACAACAGTATCTCGGACCTGCTTGGTGTGTTCCTTGGTCTTCATGATGCTCTCTACGCTTTAAACAGAACCCTGAGACTATCACAGAGCAGGTGCATTTATATGGAGACTTGATTACACACAGGTGGATTCCGTTTATCATCATCAGTCATTTAGGACAACATTGGATCATTCAGAGGTCCTCACTGAACTTCTGGAGAGAGTTTGCTGCACTGAAAGTAAAGGGGCCAAATAATATTGCATGCCCCACTTTTCAGTTTTTTATTTTTTAAAAAGTTTAAATTATCCAATAAATTTCGTTCCACTTCACGATTGTGTCCCACTTGTTGTTGATTCTTGACAAAAAATTGAAATTTTATATCTTTATGTTTGAAGCCTGAAATGTGGCGAAAGGTTGAAAGGTTCAAGGGGGCTGAATACTTTCGCAAGGCACTGTAAAGGGCCTTAAAAAGTATGAAAAAGTTTTTAAATGTGATTTTACGAGGTATCAAATTTTGTTGGTATTCAAGCTCCAGTGTTTCGGGCTGTCCCGGCTGTCAGTGCCACGTCTTCAAAATGCATATTTAGAATTAAATATTTCAGATGGACACCCTCCAAATTTCTTAATCAAAACCACATACTGCCTTCAGAAGCGCAGCAGTAGTAATTCCACTGTCAGTTATCTGCCTTGCACGTGAATGCAACATGCAGAGAGCAGCGCAGACACGCAAGGTGAAATTGAGATCATCTGACAAGCTTTTTACATGTGCTCCAGAGTCCAGAGAGGAAAGGTAGTTGTTCAAAGTTGTTTCAAATTTTACAAGTTAAATACATAGACATTCCAATAAAGATACTAATGATCAACAGCAAACGTGATGCTAACGCTACATAGGCTAATGAAGTTGATACTAGTTAGCTTAAACAGTGTTGGCTATCATCGATCACACTGATTATGGCCCCCTCTCCCCACGCTTTTCATATTTTTGGTCAGAGATTCCAGGTGAGATGCTTCACAGGACTAGGTGAAGATGAGGTAAACTCAGTTTTAAATTAAAGGTGATAGCTCTTTTTGGAGTTCAGACAACCAGGATTTCTGTCGTGGTTGAAGCCACGTTGTCTGTTCTCTGCTTGTTGGAGTGTGCGCACACGTGTTTGCGTGTGCGGCATCGGGGTGAAGCTTTGCTGCGTGCAGTACAGAAATTGTGTGGACAGAAATTAGGAGTTTTGGTGTAAACCAGATAAATAACTAAGACTGATTAGGTTTTACTTGGACAAACAGGAAGTCTGTTGTCGAGGAAACTTCAATGTTTTGGCCTCAGGTTGCATCTTCCACCGTAGTTGGTCAGTGAAGCCGTTCATATCTCAGCTTTGCATGGGTTTTGTTGTGTGTGTGACTGTGTGAAACAGAGACTAGAATCAGGTTTAAATTGCTATGTTATATACTTTGCTGTGTGAAAGCTTATTTCTTCTAATATTAAGCATAAATTGTTTTTATTATGTAAAACACTTTCTGTTGCTTTTGGCATGAAAAGCACTTTATCAATAAAAATTTGATTCGATATTATAAAAGTGAAGCCAGTAACAGCTGCTATCTCATTAACACTTGAAACTGCAGCCACCAACTGCTTCATAAAATGAAAGTGGTTGAATGACTGCACAGTTTATTAAGATAACCAAACGTTCAGCTCAAATTACCTCAAAATGTTTATGGGAGAGTACATTCTTGCTAGAAATTTGTTAGTTTTAAATTAAACTTTATAGCACAGAGCTGCTGTGGGTGTCTTCATACACATCAATGTCAATGTACTGTATTGAGTTCAGTCTACAGAGCACTCTTTAATGTTATCAATATGGTGTGAAACTACATTAACCCAGAATAATAAACAAGGCATCATGACACCAACATTAATTGGACTGAAGTAACATATGGCTGAATACTGAGCTTTTGAGCCTGGTTCAAGACACAAAATCAAATATATATATTCATTTTCCAACCTTTATAGTTGCTCCCAACTCAGTGATAACTGATATTAGAA
This sequence comes from Atherinomorus stipes, assembly GCA_023101725.1. Classification (NCBI taxonomy): domain Eukaryota; kingdom Metazoa; phylum Chordata; class Actinopteri; order Atheriniformes; family Atherinidae; genus Atherinomorus; species Atherinomorus stipes. Next base: position 582,041 of record JALJCO010012783.1, read on the forward strand.
GTTTTTTACTCACAGAATGTGCATACCTCAAGTGAATTACTCTTGTCTTTCATCTCCCTCCTCAATATTTTTCTCACTTGCTGTGTAAAGCTCTCTTTTGCCACGAACCATCCCTCCAGAGCTCCACTGAAAATTATGGCTGGTAACTTATTGATTTATTTGTTAACAACAGACAGGATCCAGACATCACTTAAGCCTAAATATATATATATATGTTGAGCCTGAATGTGAACTCCCTCAAGTGAGATTTGCTTTGTCAAGAGAGCAGCAGAGAGTGAGGCAGTGTGAGAAAAGCAGTGGCACATGACAGAGCGTGAGCAGAAGTGAAAGACTGACTAAAGATTTGAATAGAGGAAAGAAAAGGAACGAACAGAGCAAAACTGAGAGTGATGAAAGAGGCAAAAAGAAAAAAAAAAACAAAGTTTGCAGTAAAATGCAGCCAGGAGATGTAAAATCTATAAAACTGTATGGAAATACCAGCATCTGCAGCAGCACTGCAGGTTGTTTGTAAGAGTAATATTTACACTTAGACTGGAGCGATTCAAACTTTTGCCCACCTAGGAGATGTACTGTACATGAACCTTTGTTGACTTCCACTCCGCCTCTTAATTTCCTGCCCAATAACTGGCCCTCAAACTGTAACTCACCCGCATTATCTTGACTTGTGCGTGGATTATTGTGTGCTGAGCATACACAATATCCTAAGGTAAACAGAGAAAAGCGGTGTTAACAGCCACGAAGTGAACACCTTATTGCTTCCTATGAAGGGTTACCCCAGCAAAGGTTATGATAACTAGCAGAGGTCAGGGAGTGATGAGTGTGAGCTTAAGAGGCATGTTATACTGTATACAGGCTATAAAAGCCTGAATTGCATCCAGAAGGTGCCATCCCTGCAAGTAATATAACCATGAAAAGCTGAATATAAAAGGTTAAGTCAGTAGCACAGTATTTGCATAAGGTGCCAGTTTAATTATGATCAGACTCTACTGTATGTATTGTATCAAGATTAACAATCATATAAAATGTATGACATTTGTGCCTAAATGATCTCAGAAGTCTGTCTCTGTCCTCCCAGCTTTGTCTCTGAAGCAAAGCAGGCGCCACGAATGTGGGACAACAACAGTAGCTGCCCAGAGAGCGGAGACAAAGACGAAGAGGCAAAGCACTCACCTCACAAGGCTTTACTGTAATCACACCCTCCGGCAGCACGTCTGCGTACTGGAGGAACCAGAGGAGATGGGAGAGAGCGCGCAGGGCTGCATAAACACAGCTGTTTATGGGCAAGTTAATTGAGCGGACAGTGATTGACAGCCCTCTATCTGAAGCTGGAAACCAGCAGGCACAAAACTTTGCACTAAAATCCTCTTCAGCTGAAACATTTAGAGGCCAACTACAGAGAATATTCTGCTGTTGTTTTAATAATTGAGCTGAGATGGAAAAGTTTCAGTCTGTATGCTGTCTAAAGATAGACGCTGTACTTTGCTCTGTTCTGGTCCTAGTGGCTGTGAAAGTGGATTAAACAGGCTTTAACATCAAGACAAGCTCTAATGAAACCCAATGGGGGAGTTTGCCCGTCTGTTTGGCCAGCTGACTCTTGTAAAATACCCATCACTATCTCCTATTGCCGGCTCTAAAAGTAGCCTGCTGGTGCCAGTAAGTGCATATGCTGCTTAATGGCTATATTGTTATGGCTTTGTCTGGTTTTTACATTATTTTAATCACATAATGCTTCCTCCACATTATTGTGTTTCCCCTTTTTTTTTTTCCATTTAACTGTAGTTTTAAGAAAGTGCTGACCAGGTCAAGCTTTGCCTCAGGAATCTTGTATTAAGCACTAAAAATGATTACATGAAGGAGGGTTGGTAATCACTTTTGCTGGAAGAATCTAGTATTGGAGATTTCTTTTAACGTTAAACTGCATCTGCAGATAATAAGCTTAACTTAAAACAAAGACTGGAAAAAAAGAGGAGGGGCGACATTAAAATTTTGCTCATGCTAATATGTTTTAACACTGTGTGGAAGCTTCGGCATCTGTACATGAAAGGCAGCTCCCACGCAGAAAAGGTACGGCTAAAGGTAAAAGCAGACATTTTCTTCCCACATGGCGCCTTCAAGACCGGGGGTTGGTGTAATCAGTGTACTATCATCCACCCACAGCCCATTTAGAAAAGTCATAACCATGATCAATACTGTGGTATAGCATCATGCAACACAAAGCCATCTATCAAAGGGGGAAAAAGCCTCAAAAGATATTACTGACCAGGACACAAACAATACTTCAGTCCATGAAAGCTCTATTGCTGCTCACCTTTTTGTTTTTCTCTCTTTTATGTGTATTTTTCTCTCCGGATGTCTCTTGCTACATCTCTCTCCTCAAGAAGCAGTGGAAAGTCATAATCATTTATACACATTTCTGCTCCACCTTAAACAGACTGCATGCACCATGGCACAGAACTTGTCTCCAAAAGAGAGCTTTTGTTGACATATTGATGTAAAAACAAACAGGTTGTGTTGATAAGAGCAACATATTAAAATGTGAAACTCAGGTTCACAGTCATGGTGAATAGTTTGTGGTTCATATGCAACAAACTGTGATGTCAAACTCATATTCTGGCTTCTCTGATGATGGATAACTGCAGCCCAAAAGGAAAATATTTGCACCATGGCACAAATGCCATTCTCTCTGCTTTCACCCTCATTATGCAGCAGCACAATGTCATGGTCACTGACAGCGAACATTCCTTCACATTGCCATCTACGGGTTTCATAAACATTCAACCTATTTCATGAAAGCTTTCAACTCGCCTTGTAAGGACATGATTAATTTGCTTTACTGTCCTCACCGAAATAAAGAGGAAAACACCACAAGTCAGAGAATATCCAACTTTTAGAGGCAAAATTTGACCTTAAATCTAACTGATTTAACTCAGAAGAATTTCAGCGATAGAAGCAGGTATTATATTGACGTATATTGTTTTCAGTTTTAACTTAATGTAACATATGCCTGAGAGGCCACGTCGTCTTTTCGGAGAAGCATCAGAAGGGAGCTGAGAGGTGGGCAGGGATGCTGAGCTGGGCAGCAGCACTTGTTTGCCTAACTTACAGTAAAATAAGAGCACATTAAAGCTTATGCTCGGTTTACTAATCTGCATCCGACACAATCGCTCAGTAGAGATGCTCCTTATATTGGTACCGGATTTCTTTGCAACTTTTACGTGCGTCGTTGCGCGACAAAGAAAACGTGGCTAAATCGGTTCTGGGAGTAAAATACCACCCAGATCACTTTGAAAACATATTTTCCCCAAACTTTACAGTTTTTGTGTCTTCTCAGCCTACCTTATATCACTGATGTCACTGATGCGCAGTCAAATTCAGCACAAGTCAGGGGGAAATGACAATCCAGCTCAAACTTCTCGCAGATCCATGTTTGGCTCAGAAGCTGTACGGCAGTCCAGTCTATCCACATCTGAGGCGCTAACGAGACCGAACACACAAGGTTCGCCACCTTCCACGGTCACCGAGCCGTGGATTGGATGACGGTGTGAGGAGGACCGCGGGATCTCCAAGGGCGCACGGAGAGCCACTGCGTCAGGATTGGGCTAGAGGAGCCGTGACGCACCGGCAGGTGGCACACCCGTCGAATAGAAAAAGCCAGGATTCATTCATGCGCCGCAGCTCAGGGGGATCTAAAGCGACTCAGGGCACACACCGGTGTTTAAAACCGAAAAACGTGTCAGAGACTCAATCAGGGTCAAACATTTAAGGTTCTTCATGTTTCAGCTCTGTCGGTAAAATTAGCTCAGCCTTTATAATGTAACTTCGAGTTATTCCGTTTAAAATGAAAATGGATTTAAATTTATTTTTGAGCAAGTCTGTTTCTTTTGGTGAAAGCCATGCCCTGTCATGTTTGAACTGTTTCTGGAAATGTCTGTTTCTTCTGATCTACAGTTCACGTGTAAAATATTAAAGGGAGGGCAGATAATTTAGCTGCAAATGATCTACTCATATATTTGAGAGTCATGTAGCCTAAGTAGGCACTATTGCAAATACACAAGAAAGAAAGAAAGAAAGAAAGAAAGAAAGAAAGAAAGAAAGAAAGAAAGAAAGAAAGAAAGAAAGAAAGAAAGAAAGAAAGAAAGAAAGAAAGAAAGAAAGAAAGAAAGAAAGAAAGAAAGGAAGAAAAAAGGTGTTATATTGGAGCAAAATAACGTAAGAAAAAAAAAAACTTCACCCAAAAAAGACAATTTTCAGTTTCACCCACTATACAAACAGAATGTGTGGTGACAGTTGTCTGCATGTAACACAAGGAGCCAAAGCAAATGTTTTAATAATTTTATAAATACAAATTAGAAGTGAGTACAAATCCTTGGAGGAATGTGGAAGCTGGTGAAGGCTGGCTGCAGGGACATGTGGAATGAAAAGCTTCCTGCTCAGAGTCACTGCAGACCCTGGGACCACATTTCCTGTTCCCAGTGAACGGATAACAGTCCTGTGAAAACACAGAATGGTAAGAGACATGGGTAGGATATTGTCCCGACTTCCTCCAACATTTGCAGTGCTCTCATCAACCTAATGCCTTGCAGGCTGGCTGATACTGTGTCTGTGTGTATTTTCCCATCAGGAGTGTTTGTATCCTGTGAGAGGAGAAGCAGTTCTTTCCATCTGGATGTTGGTGTGTACTGTATGTGTGTGGAGGCTTACATAATTTTGTGTCTGTTGCAAGCAAGTAGCTGAGAAAGATGGAAAGTTGCTGATCTGGTTAGTTAATGTTCTGGAGTTCAAGTTGGGTGCAATGGATGGTGTCTTAAAACCATATGTATATTTATCAATTACTTAACAAATCTAGGGTGTTTTGTACAGTAGTGATTTAAAGCAAGAGACAATAATCAGGGCAGAATATGTAAAAAATACTGACATTGAAACAGCTTGTTTAATTTAAACATGGACTATACCAGGCCAAGAAAGCAGGCTCCAAATGAAATCTGTGACCATGTGCTGCAGAGCAGAAATGACTGCATTATCGTTCATCATGCCGCATAAATAGTGTGTTAATAGAAAAATATCAAATAAGGAGTCCAGTTAAGATACAGTCTGCTGTTCTTGTTCATCACACCTGCCATGTGGACCTTGATAAACGTAAACTCTGAGCAGAGCCTCTACATTTACCATCCTGCAATTTCACACTGCTCTGATTCCTCAAGAACTGCATGAACACACCGATAACAAAGTAACTGTAGTCCACTGGTCTGCAGAGACCGCTTTCACTTCATCATGGCCTCTTCCATCAACTCCCCTTCTGAAAAGTGTCAGGTTTAAGATTCTGACATCAGTCTCTTAAAAAGATAAGTCTCCCTTGAGAAACATGAATCTTTTCCAGTTTCCCCAGTTTAACTGGAGAGGAGGAGGTGCTTGACACTGGAAGGTGAACCTGGACATGTAGAGGTCAAGACCACCAATGACCCTTGTTTTCATTAGTGGGGTGAATGTGGACACCGTGGAGGACGATAATGGCTCGGGGAGATCACTGACAGTAAACTGGACTTCACTAAAAGCACTACTGACTGTTTTCTGAGTCAGCTCAGGTCTGGGTGATGCTCAGGACGTTATACGAGTCTGTGGTGGTTGGTGCCTTATGCTGTAGTGCGCTGGGGGAGCAGACGCCAACAGACTCAATAAAATGGCCAGTCATGTTGCTGGAGCAGAGCTGGACTCTGGAGGGGGTGTCAGAGAGAAGGATGCTGTCCACGCTAAGAACTGCAGCCCGTCCCCTCTGCTGGACAACCTCAGGAGCATGCTCAGTACAGACTGATTCCACCTCGCTGCAACACACAACGCCACAGGAAATCCTTCCTTCCTCTCACCACCAGACTCCATAACTCTGGACTGGACAGAAGCCATAACCTCCATAACCTCTTGTAAATATTCATATATTTGTTAATGTCTTTGTTTATTCATATTTTATATTTACACTCTATATTTTAGTTTTTCTTTATGTTTCTCTTCATTTTAATTTTTATTCTATTTAATCCAGCATCTTATCCTACTCTCATTTGCACTCTCATTTCTCACAGTTTGCTATTATTCCACAGTTTAGCCCATAAAAAATAAAAATCAATGCAAAATCTCAAAGGTTAGAACAACCCCAAACCCCCCAACAAATTATCCATAAATTCACATGTGATTAATCTACTGTCTGTAAATATCAACTGATAACATGCAAGATCCCTCATCATTGGCATTTCTCAATCTAGAAAAGGCTCACAGCTGCTTTCACCTGAAGAGGTTGATAAATAAAGTATGAAAACAGCATGAAAGAAATCAATGTGAAGGATGAAACTGCTTTTCATAAAGCATCTTAGGAAAATGACCTCTTGGGGTATATTCTCAACACTAAAATATCTCTTAAATTGATCCATCTGAGGTCAAAATAGATAACTTCAATATGATGTGATTTACGCAACAACACAATCCAGGTCAATGTCTATTAACACCCATTACTGACTTCTGTGGCTCAACCTGTACTTTTGGGGTCACTTAAGGGCTTCTAAAGGGTATCAGTTTTAATCCAGAACTACTCAGAGACAAATATCAGCTATCAAAAAAGCAAAAAGGCTTTATATAAATTTGAGAAAGTAGTCTTTTTCAGCGTCTGAATCGTGATTTTTGCATTATTTTCAGCTAAATATGAGTAATTTAAGCAAGTCATTTTAACAGAAGAGCCTGAAAAATCCAGTGTAGTTAAAGTTAAGAAATGAATTAACTGTGGTGGTTTTGCACAATTACGCTCCATCGCTGTTCTAGTTTTAGTTGACAAAAAAAAAAAAAAAAAGGTATTAACTATTCAGGTAATGTTTTATGGTCAAATCTAACCATAAATTCAAATGTTCTAATGGAAAAGGGATTAAAATTTAAACATGAAAACGTCATGCAATTATGTTCTGACAAACACTATGTTTGATTTCACAACATGAGTAATTTTCTGCTGATGTCTCCACCTCACAACCTCATGTCGGCAAATATTCCTGGTAAACACGCTTGAACTGGTTAACAGCCTGCTTCCATTAGGAGCTAATTATCACTCTTTAACATAACTTGGAAAATGAGCACAAGTTTCATTTATCAGCAAAACAAAAAATAAAGAAAAGTGAATTTTGCTGCCTGGACCGTGGTGTGGATGACATGATGAATGCTCTCACTCCTTGATTATTCAGGGGGGCTTCAATTTTGAATGGACATGTGTGTATGGTTGTTTGTGTGAGTAAAAATAATCACAAAGCGAACACCCCAGGATAATTTCACTGTGTGCGGTTTCTGTGTGGCTGTGTCCTTTCTTGACAGGTGCAGTAAGATATTAGCATATGAATACCAATGATGTGTTGAATTATCAACCTATCCCAGCTCCCCTTTTTTTTTTACTCTGTTTTTTATACCCTGCCAGTACACACACATTCAATCTAGTATTTTCCAATTTACAGTCAACTCTTCATTCTTTTTATGTCCCAAAAACAACTAAAAAGGAGGGGGAAGTAATCCCATCACTGCCCACAGAATTCTTCATGCTTTTCTTTTGACATTTCATCACTGACCTTGATCATAGCATGACTTGTCATCTCCTCTGTCATCCCCATCCTGTAGCAAGCCATTAGAGGAATATACAAGTGGACCAACTCTCTTTCCGTCTCCTTGCAGAACTTTATCATGAAGACTGTCAGCAGCATTCTTAGTGTTTCCCCATGAAAGCTCAGATTGCTACGCATTTTTAATAATGCACTAAAAACTCCACAGCAGGGGCTACAGTGCATCCAAATGTTTAAGTTTCAGCCTTAGTGATTCATTTACTACTAGATCATGGGGAGGATAACCAGTCAGCTATCATTTAGAGGTCAACAGCTTGTTATTAGAGTTTGTGCCTTGTTGGGATAAAGTGTAATCACAATCAAACAGTGCTAAGTGCCACAGAAAGTACTTCTTTCTGACTGGAGATGTGACACATGCTGATTAATGTCAGGAGTCAATCAGCTTTCTACTCAGCTTACATTCAATGTAGGTTGGTTTAAATTCTTATTGCAAACTACAGCTGAAGACACCACCCATACCCAGTCTTCAAAAATGTGTACCTATAAGAAATGGTCTTGCTCACATAAAATAGTTTTGTTTTCTCTTTATTTAAGACAAAAGAGGAATGACACTTAATGAACATAAAAGAATGTAAATATGCCAGATTACAGCCCAGGGCTAATTTCCATCTGTCGACCGCAGCAGGTTGTGTTCCTCTCAGTTTCTTACACAATGTTACAAAAGGGGAAGTGGAATAAGTGTTTTTTCTTTTGATTATGGAATAGGGGTGGGATTAAATAAACTTACGTAGCTTCTTATCACTTCTTTTTGAATATCTATGATTATGTTTACATGTTCATTTATTTCTTATTTCTTTATGTTGTTTGCAACATTTATTCATTTTTCCTATTTTCAACCTGCCTATTGTATGCCATAGGTGAACATATTTAAAATAAATTCAAAAAATGTTAGAGCAGAATACATTGTTAAATTTTCATTAAGATAACTTGCATAACTAAATGACAACCAAATACAATATATACAATACATACTAACCAAGATTGTTATAGTTAACTAAAAATAACGAAAAAACAAAAAATAAAATTGAAAAAACATTTTCATTAACTGACAGTTTTTTTGTTGTTTTTTTTTTAAAGATAACTGTCTGAAACGGTATTGTGTCTTTACAAAACTAACTAAAATTATTGCAAAAACATCCTTAGTTTTAGTCTTTGTGAATTTATTAAATACATTAGCTTTTTGGGTTGATATAAAACCTATTTCTATTTAATTTATTTACTTACCTCAAACAGTTTTACTCCGAGTGACTTTTTGATGATTTTGAATGTCATACCAGACAAATACCTATAAATTTACGGTCTAAAAAAACTCTTAAACTAAAACTAACACTGGAACTAATAAAAACTAAACAAAAATAAGCATTTTCCAAAAAATAAAAACTAATAAAAACTAGCAAACCTACTCAAAAACAAACTAAAACTAACTGAATTAAATAACAAAAAGTCAAAACTAAGTAAAAACTGAAACTAATTAAAAAAAAACTATTATAACTTTGATACTAACCACCCTTTCAGAAATTTTATTAACAGCTAGGGGAACTTCTTTAAAAAAAAATTTTAAAAAATCAGCAATTTCAGTGCATGAACTCAACTTTTTCTATCTTTACATCTACCAAACCATCCTTCTTGCTGAAGTTGAACACTGAAGTCAATTTGACTTTTAGTCCAAAAACCCTGCATCCTTTTCCACAACGTAACTTTGTTATCTTTCATGTGTCGTTCACATAAACTGCTGCACAATTAAAGCTACTCACAGGGGTTCAGTTAAAAAGGAGAATAACTCTAAAAATATCCCAATTACATAATCAGGAATAATTCCTCAGGAATGGAAAAGCACCCCCAGAGCCACAGGAGACATAACGCAACTCTTTAAGTAGTTCAGTAGTGCTGGTACTTAAAATATGTAAACTAACCTTCAAGTGTAAAAATAATAAAAGCAACCCTGAGTTTGTTTCCACTTCAAAAAAACATAAAATTATATGATGTACAGCTACCAGACAATTCGAGGTCTTCCTAATAGCTGTATGTTTCGTTAGCGGCCATCAAGTGTCACCCTCAAGGTGAAAGAGCTGCCAAGCCCGCTTCATTGTGATGCATCCAACACAGTGTCCTTCATAAAATCCTACACATGCTTCTTTATGCAGTTAGGCAAAATTAAATGCAGCGCCTAATACCAGCCCTACAATCACACCGTGTCACCCTGGGTTTTTCTGTCACCCCGTTTTTCCATGTCCCCCTTGTCACCAGCCAGAAGCTCTTCAGTCTGAACAAGATTATCAAGAGTTTTAATTACACTGAAGGAATAAACTAATTAATTATCACTATCAGCATTATGGCACATCCCTTTAGATAAATCATGTGAATCTAATTATCCTTTGACCTCTCTGCTCCCTGAATAAGTTCATCAGCAAATACACAGTAAACACACTTCATGCTTGAACTTGAAAGTCAGAATTTTCTTGTTGAATTTCACAACAAGTCACGTTGACTGGCATTTCTTTTGTTTCCCACCACACAAGGGGACAGACTGAAGCTTATCCATCCCTAAGATAACATAACAGCACGGCTCAGAGTTTTGACTCAGTTGGACCAAATCCTCCCCGAGCCACAATAACAGGGCTTTCCCCACATTCGGCAACACAATGCCAAAGAGCATGAATCACTTACTTGTATCAGCATGTCGAGAGCCGATCACTTGCTCACCATATGCTGCTTTGTCTCTCTTCCCTGAGTCCCACTCCTCCTCTCCGCTAATAATTTACCAGCTGCACACCTGGTTAATCAAATGCTTATTTCCCAATATTCAGAAAAGAAAGACCCGCCGGGAGTTTTAATGTGTACAGTTTCAAATCCAAGCTCTCATGGGGTGTGTGTGTGTGTGTGTGTCTGTGATAAGGAATGAGAGTGCGACTAAGCACCAAAACAAGAAGAGGATGGTGAATTGTAACGGTGTGATTTCTGCTTTTTGAACCCTTATAACATAGATAATAAGAGCATTTCAAAGGCTGAGGAAACGGTGATCATCCTTATAGCCTGCAAAGCATATTCTTAGCTTGGCTGCATTTTCTGAATTGGGCATCCAGATGTTCGGCTGTTAAAAAGGCATATAACCCATGAGAGAAATTATGAATGGAAAGTCAACCAGAGGGGATGCAGTACAAAAGCAAATTAGAGTGTGCATGTGTGCTCTAAAATATAAAGCAGGCCTGTCTGCATGTCCACCTTTATGAACCCAAATTTATTCTGTTTATCTCTTTGCACTTATAGAATCAGGTTAAGTGCTGATAAATGTTTCCCTCCCCCTGCTCCTCGGCTCTCTGAATAAGGTCCACATCTGGTTTGGGTTGTTAGACTCATATTATCTCCTCATGCAGTACTAATCATGGCCATCCCAGCCAGGCTTACAGGATAATGTTGGATCATACTGTTTTGATGGACTGGGAGACAGAGTTCTGCTCACAGTTCATTACGTCTCCTAATATCATAAGGAGACATCTGCAGATGCTGCTCTGTAAAGTAAAATCTACAAGATGTGATAGATACAAATGCATTATTGTACAGTCCCCTAAAGAGGAAAGCGCACCCTCTTTCAGAGCTAAGGTTTAACATATCAGGACGTAATAATAAAAAGGAAAAAATCCTTACAAGCTTTTGAAATGAAATAAACCTCAGATGAAAACAAAGAGCATATTACAACAAAAACTAGGCCAAAACACAGAAAACTAAGTCAACACCTCATAGAACCACACTCTGTCTGCAGTAATAGCTTAAAGTATTCATTTTCTGTATATTATCAGTCTCTCATCTTCATGGAGGACTTATGCTTCATATCTCTTTTCACTGTTGCTTCAGATCATTGAAGCATGCAGGTGTTTGTTCATGCACAACTCTCTTGAGGTCTCATGACAGCATTTCAGTCAGATTAACGGCTGGACTTTGACTTAACAGCAACATCTCCACTTTTTTCTTCTCCAGTCATTCTGCTGTGCAGTAGCTCTGCTGGTGTGTCCTTGTTCAGATCCATAAACCAATTTCAGCCAAACTTTATCTACTGGACCGATGGCCTCATGTCTGACTGGTTAAAGAATTTCACAACTGATCCACTGATTGCAGGGTATTCAGGTCTGAGCTGCAAAGCAAGCCCAAATCATCTATCTCCCTGTAACAGTTAATAAGAGGCGTTTGTGCAAAAAGGTTTTGTTCGGGTTTTTGCCTCGGGGCTTTGTGCATTACAGCCAAATCTCAACTTCCCATCAAAATAAATCTTGTGTTTGATCTGTGTTGCTTTGCTCATTTTAAAGTCATGAACTTTAACATGAAGCATGCTAACTGAGGCCAAAGGAATATCACTTCTAAGATTTTGACTTTTCTCAAGGCATTGCTATCTGACCTTGGGGGAACTTGCTGGGCATTGCATTACTGGGAAGACTGGCAACTGTCTTTAATATGCTCCACTGGTGCATAACCATGCTTACTGTAGAATGACGGGTTCCAAATTTTTAGGATACTTGAGTCTTAACTGGTACAAAATGATAATAACAAAATCATTAGGTAAAGGTTACACCATGTAGGTATAATGGCAGTTAAAGGAGAACTCAGTAACTTTTTTACCTCAATAAATGCTTTTCGGAATCCCCGTGGGGCTAAACAAAGTGTTTACGGAGCGATTCAATGTGCCCCCCCCTCCCGCCGGGGCCTCTGGCCTGCGAGCTGCTAAAAACAACTTTGCCTGCATCGACCCGAGCAGAACTTGCGACAACAGAAACCGCTGTACGGTACTCAGGTCCCCTATCTACCGAGCTGCTTCCAGCTCTGATTTGAACCAGACTACCAGCGCTAATCCGAAGAAAACATTTCTTTAGCTTCCCCCCACCTAAACACGGCTCCTGGCTCTCATAATCAACTCTTTGCTGGACCAGAGTGATTCACGTAGCTTGCGCTGCCTGGGCGCCGGGTGAAGCATCACTGCTTCAGGCTGAATAATCACTTGTCACGTCCGCAAAAAGTAAATAAAAGTTCGTATTCTTACCTGCTACTCGCCAACACCAGAGAAAAATATAATCCACGGCATATTTACCCGCAAATCGCGGGTAAAACGTCCCGTTTCAGAAAATACAGGTCTTTGCTTTGAGCAGAGGGAGACGAGGTGCTGCTACCAACACAGCAAAGTAGCATCAACAAGCTAGTAAAAGCTTAGAAATATAATCAGGGATCAAAATAGAGGAAAGACAGGTAGAGAAGCCGTCTGTGTGCTGTGGGGGTGTAAGGGGGGTTGAACACGACAGTGAAAGGACGCCACTAGGGGAGCCCCGAGCTGAAGTTACTGAGTTCTGCTTTAAAGAAACTGACACAAAATGCCATCCATTCACTCATATTCATCTTTTTTTGTTTGTTTGTTTTTTTGCTTTTTGTATTTCAACTCTAAAATGGACATGCAACAACTACTTGTGGGAGTACAGATTTATATAATGTCAATAAAATTAACAATTGCGTTTACCATTTTTAATAAGCAAAGAAGCCCACAGGCCTACTTGATGGCTAAAGGTTCTGGTGGTGGACTTTTACAACTTCATTTTCACCCACAAAGCTGTTCTAATTTTTCACTTGCTCTGTGGTTTGGTTTTGTCACAGCGAGAGCTACAGGTAAGAAGGAGGGAATCAGGATTTGGATAACCAAAAGCAATGCAAAGGCAGAATATGAAGAGTTCATTTGCAAAAACAGTTAACGACCATTTAGAAAAAACGGAGTTGCTTTCCGTCGCTGTTGGGTACAAACCTCCTATCTCCATTGAACATCATTAAAACCCTCTACTTCATGTGAGTGTGATTTGGTGAAAATATTCAAAAAGAAAATGAAGAGTTTATTTGCAGAAGCAGTTAACTCTGTTCTTTTCTAAATGGTGGTTAACTGTTTTTGCGAATGAACTCTTTATATTCTTTAAAAAATAATAAAAAAAAAAAACACCCACAACTAATGAAAAACAACTAATCTTGCTATAAACAATAGAAACCAAGGAGCTTCATGTCGTGGCCCACCGTTGTAAAACCGCTGTAACCCATGGCTTCCCGGGGCTTATTGCTTTATTAAAACGTACATAAAAGAATATATATATATAAAAAAAATCATACCAAGACATTATTTAAAGGGTAAGCAAATATCTTAAGATTATAACAAAATCATGTGAAATAAATAAATTAAATTAAAATGATTAAAAGCAACCATCAGTCTTGACAAGTTGAAAGACACCGTGTAGAGTTTATGCACAGAGAAAAGAAATGTTTTAACCTGGATAAAAGATGAATCTCTAATGGCAACAACAGAACTAAAACTAACAGATCAAAACAGGTTTAGGCAATAAAATGAGAGGTTTACAAATATAAGGATGACTTTTATAGACAAAGGAAAACATCATGAGTTATTTTCCCACATAAATCATATAATATCTCCTCCATCCCTGCAGCAAAAGACAGAAACATGGTGCAAGCAAGAAAGAAACCGGCTGAAATCTTCTGGATTGTTGCTGAAAACAATGAAAATCATGTCAAATTTTTCTCCCTCTGCACAAAACTAGTAATTCTTTATATGCACGTATTTCAGTTTACCATAAGACAGTTTACATAAGCATGCAAGCCACTTTATACTTATTTACATATAACCATTTTTAGCATTCTGTTTTAAATCTCTGTGACTAAAACACAAGTCTTTGACCCAAATGTCAAACTTGTCATAATATCTGCCAGTGAGACAGCATGAAAATTATAGTGATGATCTTTGGTAATTGAAATTACACTGCCTATCATATCATAATGCCACTTAATCTTCGAACAAATTTGCGGAAATGAAAAAAGAAAAAAACAAACATGGATGTAAATGCTTTTGAAGTTTTTATTTCATTACCAGCCAGAACTATATTTCCACAAGAATATCAAAAGAACTTTTTTTAGTTGCACATCACTAATGATTAAGAAAACCACATATGTCTGAAAAGGTTCAACCAGAGTTAATTTAAAAAGTAGACCAGACACAAAATGTTCTGGGCAGATAAGTCTGTTTTTAAATTGCTTTCGGGCTTCAAATGTGGAATTAAAATAGAAGCAGATTTTGCTGTGACTCTTAGGTAAATGAGGCCAATTTATACATCATCGACTCTAGATGAATCAAACATAACAGATGTCCCAGTTTCGAACCCAGAAATAACCAAATTGTGATGTTCCTCCTCGCCATAGAGGATGCTGTAAATCAACGATCCGCCCCGACAGCGTTGCTTTCCAGTTAGTCGAACAACTCCAGTGACTGGACCCAAAAACGACATGTTGCAACAGGATGTGGCCATAGGTGAGCAAGCAACACCCCCATTGTGTAGGAGTGTGTATGTATATCAATATCACTTTCTACACTGTGCCAGGATGCTGTTGTGTTTAGCATCACACCTCTGTGTTATTGGTTCTGCACCGAGGACTGCCAAGATACTGCCACCACTGGGTTTGGACACGCGTGTGCTGCAGGTGCAAATAACATCTGGGAGGAAGAATGCCCACCATCAGAAGAGCAGACAAAAATAGATTCAGTCACCCACATGCTAGAGCATGAGCTCCTCTCTGATAAAATGTCATGAAACGACTCATTGAATACACTAATTGACAAGACAATTTCAAATTAAGAATGAAACTTTAAACATATCCTGATGAAGCCCTTCCTACAACATAGCTGAGTATTTTAACATGTTAAATGACTGTTAATGAAAACAGCTGGCTTGGCACGTGGGGAGAAAGACTCAAACCTGAACCAGCTGAATGTTGATGGAGTAAGTTTGGGAAGAGAACCTGCAGAGTGCATGAATGTCCAACTTCATCCTTCGACTGTCTGTGCTCACACCAATAACCTCTCCTCATGGAGAAATCGTGTTTTTCCTCACAGCACCTCTTGCTCACAACACAGACACTCCCCACCATCCCAGCTCCACCTACCTACCACACTGAGCTCAGTTTCAAAAACATCCAATTATGAAGTTGCTTCAGTAAACAACTGTAAAACATCTGAAACCTGTAATCTGTGTCTTTTAAGTAAACAAAATGCTATAAACAGGCAGAGTGATTTGTTTGTTTTCCTTGTTAGAGACAATAAAGGGTTGTGACATGCTGGCTGCTCACTCCAAATTGGGCTGTAAGGAACCAATTAGTGCCGTGCAGAACAGTTTAAAATTCTTGTGCCAATCATCATGATGCAATTTCAGCTGACAAATTAAGGCAAATTTGTGGAGGCAAATAATACAATCTAAAACTATTTTTGAGTCCCTCTTTTCTGTTTCTCTGTGATTTCCCCTTGTTTATAAAAACTGTATAAACCAAATGAATAAACCTTGAGCCCTTATTCTATCCACCTATGAAAACAAAGGTGCACAAAGAGCAATAAAGAGGGAGACAGTTGAAGAAATCACAACTGAATCGGGAATTGCACTGAGGATGAGCGCCCACTGGTCAAGGTAACTAAACAATTGTAACAGCAAAGCAGCTGTCTGTCTGCCTCCTCTGAAGCTGATTTATGACATACAAAGGATCGAGATAAGAGGCTAAGTGGAGGGAATGTTTAAGAGAGGGAGTTTGCAGAGGTGATAAAGGGGGAGCAGCAAGAAAACACATCCTATTAGAAAGAAAAGCTGACAATGAAAGGCAAGTGTTCAGGACAGATAATAAGAGCAATCGATAAATGTCTGAATGCTGGTGTGGGATCACCACAGAAAAGATAATGAATCATTATTTAAAAGGACACAGCAAGAGAGACCAAGTGACCATCACTTTGGTTTGAACAGCACCTCCTCTACGGTACCTGAGCGCGAGACCAGATAAATCATTGTGTTATCTCAACAACAACCGGAGGTAAGGGAATCTAAAGGATGTATGTGTCGTCCTCGTGATGATTTTTAACCTCAGCGATCCTCTGATTTTGTAGGACGTTTCTATTAGTGTCATTTACTATATTAGCTATCTAACTTGCTAAAGTAACCAGTAAAAACTGACCCACTGACCCACAGACGGGTGACAAATTCAACTAATGGAAGGCCTAATGAAAAATGTCTTGGAGTGCTTTTAAACAGCAGGTGATTGAATGTGCTAAACTGACTGATTTGAAAAACAAAAACGGGCTGTCTGAAATGGAGGAAGCATTATCCTCTGCACAGAGATAACAGTTATCAAGGAATAAAATGATACTTCATCTCTTGTTGCATTTTAAAACATGTGTGATATCGAGTAAGGAACATTCACAGATTAGAGAAGACAGAAAAAAACATGGAAGCAGAAACGGAGAGTGAAAAGTAACGTCACCTAGAAATATTTAATTTCACAGATCCAAAAATCAAATAAACATATCTTTAAGGTGGATTGTTACTGATTCTGATGAACTACGATAGCTAATTTCACTGAATGAATGCACTTACGGTGAGGCTACAATTTACAAATCAAAGGAAGCTCATGGACGCTGAAATATGATCTGCAAAGTAACAAGGCAGTGTTTTTACACAACCTGACCTCCTTTTTGGCTCATTTATTAAAGTAAACCAACAATACACCTTTAAAAACATGTAGCTGTGATCTTATTTTGTTTGATTAGTTAAGTAGAAGGCAGTAGGTTTTATCAGCTGCCACATAAACTGTAAATTCTTTTAAAATTCTTTAAAGGGACATTGTGTAATCGGGAGCAGCTCCCTCGTACTTTTCATGCTGCATTCGCGTGAAACCGGGCAGACCGACGACATCCGCTGCATGTAAAGTTATCACCGGCCTCTATGTGAAGACGTGGTCCGTCAGTTACAGTGACATCAGTCCACATCTGTTCGGTTGTCATGGCGATGTCGTATTGTTTTCCCTGACCCATGTTTTACCGTCGTTCGCTCGGCTTCATTGATTAAAATGACATCTGGTTTGTTACCAACGGCCGTCTGCCCGACTGCACGTGAACCCAGCGTCAGTGAGACGCTAGTCTCTCCCCCTCTGCAGCGCGGTGACTTTTCAAAGGCATTACCTCAAACTGAGCTGAAAACTCCGGTGTGTCCGGAGAGTTTCTGTGTTTTCCTACTGTCACGCTTCTCCTGAACGCAAAAACATGGTGATACGACATGGCAGCCTCCACCGAGACGACCCACTCGATGTGTAAATGAATGATACGAACGGCAAATTTAGAACTTAGAGGAGCGCTTCAGTTTGTTGATGGGAGTGATTACTGATTAATGAAAAAACACTTTTGAACCAAATAATCAGTTTTTGTGAATAAAACACAGGAGAACTTACACAATATCCCTTTAAGAAATGTGTTTTCATGTGGTTATGTTGAGGAGAAATGGGTTGCCTTAGGTTTGTATCCAGGACCCTGACAATATGTACTGTAGCCCCACCAAAAATAAATAAATGGCAGTATTTCCGAAAATGTTCTTTTATTTAATGAGTTGATGATTGTTGAGAAGACCACAGTCTGAAAGTCCAGTCCAAATTCTCTCAGTGGGTGTTTTACTGGATCTGGGAATATGCACCATAGCATACAATTCATTTTTACATTCATCAAACCACCAGTGGTCCATTGTGTGTTGTAAATGGAGCACTGTGGTCCTGCTACAGAATAATCCTTTTAGGATTTAAATATTTCATAGCAGGATAATAGTGGTCCCTGTGTATTCATCTTCAGCGACCTCCGTCTCAGAAAGGGCAAATGGATCCAAACCGTGATGGCCACCCCAAAGCGTAACAAAGCCCCCAGATGCCCTCGCTTTAAGGATCAAGGGTTCAGGTTGTAAATAAGCCTCCTTTTGCTATTATTGTGAAAATACTGACTGCTAGACTGTACAGCTCAAAACACAGAGTACAGCCCTGTAAGTGGCATGATTTTTACTTTGAGGATCCAGGTCCATCTTCCATACAAAAGTACTTTTTCAAGCTTCGCCAGCTTTGTGAATTTAGTGTGACACCACTGCTTTCCTTGTTGCTTGGTTAGGCTTATTCACTAAAACTGCTTGGGTAGGGTTAGAAAAAGATCATTGCTTGCTGAAAAATACGCTCCTGCCTACCCTGCCTGTGTAGAACAGCATTAAATGTTGCCTGGTGTCTTAAAGTAGCAGAATGTTAAGTGAAACTCCATATTCAGACTCCAGCACTCTGTATCTGTGTAAAACATTTTCTTTCCCCTTCATTGACTGGAGGCAACACCTCATTCTGCAACAGACAGGGGGAGTGGATGGAGACAGACAGACAGACCGAGCTAACTGCTACAGTTGTGTGGGAACACTGCGTCCAGTGATGACAACACATTCTTATCATAGCCACACAATGTTCTCCAAGTCGTACATCACATAACAGTCCCTGAAAAGCACCCACGGGCAAAAAATATTGAAACTTTTCCTGGCGTCTTTCAAACTGTATTAGTATTGTAGAGCTGCAGTCTTACTCTTCATAACCATAAATCCCTCCAGAAGTACAAATATTGAAAAAGAAGGAGCTCTGGGCAATTGGGTTAAACACTGAAATGTCTGAGTGGTTGCTTTGTTTGAAGTACTAAAATGCAATGTCTGTCATGGCTTTTTTTTTTTTTTTTTTAGGTAAGACTCTACTGCAGCAGAAGTAAAAGAAGAACTTGGATATTAGGATTAAAACCATTTCAGTGATAAGTTTGTATATAAACAATGAATTAAAAATTCTTTCTCATGTCACATTCATACTGTGTAAACTAGTACATCCTACAATGAAAACCGCTCTCAATTACATTTCACATCATCAGCACACCATCCACAATCTATAAAAATTTAGACTTGCGTTGGGGGAAAAAAGGCTGCAAGTGTGGCTGATGAATGCTGCTAGATATATCAAGGTTTGGACTACTTGAATGCTAGTTTTGAATTAAAAAAAAAATACAAAAACTAAGTCCCTTCAGAGCATGCTGATATCCATTCGGGTTTGATGCTAATAACAAGATCGAATAAGCGAGAGAAAATCAAATTAAACTTTGTCCAACAGAAAACTGTAACAAAAAGAGAGCGGAGGTGAATAGCTGATAAAATAAAGTCTGAAATTGAAAGCCTGAGACTGGAATCTGTTGTCAGCAAAATGAAATCCACATCCAAATTGCTTATTGCACTTTCATATAAAATCCTCTTTTGATGAAATGGTCTGTTTTTAAATTAACATCAACTGCTTCGTTACTTTTATATCACCATGATCTTTTAGTAAATGCTGTTATTGATCTTTTGAAAGAATACAATACCTTTAAATATTGCATTATACTCAAAGGGGGGTAGGGGGGGGGGGACCAAAAACAGCTCGTAGAGTTTTATTTCAACAAACAGACAAGTGGGAAACTGGAGGCTTGGCTGATTCTGCTTGGTAGGATCTTGGACATGAAGAGAATTAAGGTCAAAAGGAGGAGAGAATTACAGGAAATTCACTTTACCTAATCTTCTATCAAAAGAACACACCTGCTACCTAACAGGCTGATAGATTAAACTGGCAAAGACGGGAAGGAGCATTAGAGTAGTATTGATAGAATAATGACATGCAGGTGTGCCAGCATGTGGTCATTCAGGAGAAGGGATGTCACAGGAAAAAAAGAAGAAGACAGGAAAAGAAGGGGGAAGTTAAGAGGGCTGCTATCTGAATTAAAAGGCCTGGAAATATCAAAATGTCATCGATGAAAAGAGCTGTTCAAATTCTCTAAAGAGGAATGGAGCTTCTTTTATTATCTCCTGTAGCACTGGAAACACTGGACCATCTGCTGTGAAAGAAAAGTAGAAAATTCCATCCTACAACTCCTTGTGGCTGTAACATTGAAAAGCATGATAAAGCTCCTTCAAACGTTCCAAAAGCCAGCTACAGGGTCCCCTCACCACTACAGATAAAAAAAAATCCCCTAATATTTAACACCAAATTAGTCATGTGTCTACTTTCCAACATGGAAGTGTTGGAAATTCCAACACTTGGTGGTTGGTGGTTCCATTCAGTGCATGGAAGCACCGAAGCTCTTGACCAGTCGACGTTTGGATGCCCATTTTATGACGTTGCCCCAAAATAGTCGCAGATTCTGAAGGGTCACAGCTTTCTGTCTCACACCAGCCTCATAATGCACGTGGATGTACAGTATTTGTATACACTGATGGGATTGGACTCCGATCGCCGGAATAAATTGGATTACCCTGTTATGGAGCAATATGTGCTCAACCCAGAGTCTGATATGGAGTTTGAAGTACATGGGGTACCACAGAGACCCCTGACAATTAAAGGCTGGATATGGAATACGGACAGAACAGCGGCATCATGTGTGTCTAAGTTGTAGTTGCAACAACAGAAAAACAATTCCAGCCGCTGGGTTGCTTGCTGCCGATATAACAAGGGACCAGCAGCCTGCATCATGTCCAACAAGTAATGCGGAGGAGTTTATATCTGGCACCTAATGTTAGCCACGTTAGCAAGTGAGCTAGCTTACTGATCCAGGAGAAAAGTGTAGGCTTCACTTAAATCTATTCCAGTTTTTGCTCTTCTCAGGTCACTTCAGAGACGGATAACAATATCTCTGGGGCTCTAAAGCAGCTACTTGACTTGCCAAGTCCACCATTTTTCCCAGTGCCAGTCTAGCTGTGCCGAACATACCATTGCCGCACAGAGATCATATCTGGCGACCTGCAATGGCGGCCTGTATTGCCTTGTAGGTGTAAATATGGCGCCATTGTTGAATCTTGTTATTTAAGCTCTAGTATTTTTCCCTGTAAGACTGGGGGCGGAACTTAGAGATCGGTTGATAATTTGCCAAAACAGAGTTATCAAGGCCTGATTTTTTCAGGAAGGGTAGTACAACTGCATGTTTAAAACTCGAGGATACAGCTCCTGTGGTCAGGCTGCCATCCACTTTGTCTAGGACATAGGGGGCCAATGTGGAGAGTAGACAACCTCCTTTAGAAGACAGGGTGGGATGACATCCTTAGGGGAGCCAGTGGGCATCATTTTGTCAAATACATTATGTAGAAAAGGTAAAGTAACTGGATCAAACTGATTAAAAACAGCTGAACAGGTTACATGTGTGCTGGGGTCATACTGAGGGGAGCTGATAATCCCCTAGCGTTCTCCACCATATGAATAAAAAAGTTCAAGAAATCCTCACACAGTTTAGGTGAACCTTCGGTACAATGATGTTGGTTGATATTAAAAGCAGGGAGGATGATGTTTTTCAGTAGAATTTTTTACTATATTGCTTAAAATCTTCTTCACAACCCCACTGCAGCCAATAAATTAAATGCTTTGACACAAAACTAAAAAAAACTGTCACCTGTGGAACGGACAAGACTGAAAAAACCCCATCCAATCATCTTGTAATGGCCTGTGCTTATTGATTGAATGATATGTCCATCAAACTCAAAAGCCGTTTCTCTGTCCTTTTCCTCCCACTCCCTGTGAACGATTCAGTCATAACAAACATGACTGCGTGCTGCCGTCATCTGTGTAACTGTTTGTTTGGTTTTTTGGGGGGTCGATTTTAAAAGCAAACAAACAAACAAACAAAAAAACGGATGTGGATCAACTCATGGAAGTGTTGACGCTTGCAGTGTGGATATTTTACACCGCAGAAGGAGTTGGAGGTGAGCCAATTATCACGTTTAGAAACGTGGTTCCCTCAGCTGTTTACTAACAAGCTAACAAGCTATCCACTCGGCTTTTCTCGGCTGTTATTGCCAACCTGCTTGTAAAAAATTTGGTGCGCACGTTTCTGTGCTCTGGAGGCGTGGTTTTGTTGCTTGTTTGAACCATTTTTTCAGAATCCCCTACCCTGCCTTTATATTAAAGGAGAACTCGGTAACTTTTTTTACCTCAATAAATGCTTTTCGGAATCCCTGTGGGGCTAAAAAAAAAAGTGTTTACGGAGCGATTCAATGTCCCCCCACCCCCTCCCGTCGGTGCCTCTGGCCTGCGGGCAGCTCAATGCAACTTTGCCTGCGCCAACCCAAGCAGAACTTGCGAAAACAGGTACTCAGGTCCCCTATCTACCGAGCTGCTTCCAGCGCTGATTTGAACCAGACTACCAGCGCTAATTTGAAGAAAACATTTCTTTAGCTTCACACCACCTAAACACGGCTCCTGGCTCTCATAACCAACTCTTTGCTGGGCAAGAGTGATTCACGTAGCTTGCACTGCCTGGGCGCCGGGTGAAGCATCACTGCTTCAGGCTCAATAATCACTTGTCATGTCCGCAAAAAGTAAATAAAAGTTTGTATTCTTACCTGCTACCCGCCAACACCAGAAAAAAATATAATCCACAGCATATTTACCCGCAAATCGTGGGTAAAACGTCCCGTTTCAGAAGATACAGGACTTTGCTTTGAGCAGAGGGAGACGAGGTGCTGCTACCAACACAGCAACGTAGCATCAACAAGCTAGTAAAAGCTTAGAAATATATCCAGGGATCAAAATAGAGGAAAGACAGGTAGAGAAGCCGTGTGTGTGCTGTGGGGGGTTGAACTTTACGAAAGTGAAAGGACGCCACTAGGGGGAGCCCCGAGCTGAAGTTACTGAGTTCTGCTTAAAGGACAGTCTTAATAGTTTCAAACAAAACCTGGTGGTTAGGGCCTTTAGGGGCAATAATATCAGAGAAGTGATATTATTATATCATTGATATAAGAGTCTTTTCGGCTTTTACAGTTTTTTGATATGTATGCCAACTGCTCCTCAGCATCTGAAATGAGACTTGCCTGCAGACAAACATTTCTGCAGAGTGAACCCATTGTCCAGTATGACAAATGAAATCCCATGCAGAACGCCACTACATTTTTCCAACTTGCCATCATCTGGAGCTAAAATATGTAAAAAAAAAGAAAAAAAAAAGATTTTCTTCTGAACTCTGGAGCAAACTTCTGTTAGCTGATGACTTGTCTCAGAGAAAGTCTTTCAGCAGGCTGTCTGCTTTTTCCTCAGAGAGGGTGGATAGTCGGGGTGTCAACATCTACACATGTAAATGGGTACACGAATAATAAATCATAACCTTTTAGAAAAAAAGCAATAACTGTATACACGTCATTTCCCCTCCTCCTCCTCCCCCTCTTTAATTTCTCACTAAAACTGTATTTTTAGGGGTGGTAATTTTTGCCTGAGAGCTTCAGATAATAACTAAATATCCACATACAGTACATAATAGATGCCTGGGGCACGATGTTCTGTTGATATTTGTGTATAAAGGCAACCACAGCCTGTCGCGAGACTTCAAGTTGACTCGGGGACATGTTGGCGGCGAACAGCAGCAGAGCACCGGCACCGCTTTGTGCTGCTGTAGTGACTCTATTCAAGCCGTCAGAGGTCCCATCCGTAAACTGTGCAGCTGGAAGTGACAGATATTTCTTTATATATACATGTATATATGTGTGTGTGTATTTAGTGATCAGGAAAGCTGATCGGACGCCGACTGCATCTGTGCAGGGGAAACGTATTGGGTGAGTTTCAATGCTAGTTGGGAGAGCTAGCTTAAGTTGTTGCTAACCGGCTTTGATGTATATTTTTTCAGAAAATTAAGTTATGAGCGTGAATCTGATCAGTCACTTACTGTAAAAAATGCAGGTGTTTAGCAGAAGATCTAACTGCTCGTGTTAGCCGCCTTTTACAAAGTTGATCACCAGAACATGACTTACTTCTCTCAACTAAAACATTTCTAAATTTTCAGGTCAGCCCAGCCAGCCGTGAAACATCGATAGACATCCCTGCTTATGAAAGCTTTCTTTCTCCTGTGTATGAAGACAGGATATTATGTATCTGATTGATGTAGGAAAAATCTGGTCAGCCGATTTAGCTGTGCAAAATCTTCCACGGGGACTCCATTCTGATCGCACCCAATAAAGGAGATTGTTTACCATTGAATTGTTTTAGTTCTCTGGGATAAAAATAATAAATATCCATAACCGTACTTTGGCTCTACTACAGTGTTTCTGCTCTAAGTTCAGTATGACGGCGGGAGGACAGATGCGTAGGTGACGTCACCATCTGCAACCTAAAGATTGCGTGACGTCATCTGACGTGTAGCCGACGGGTAGTAATCCCGATTACACGTGAAGAAAAAATTGTAAATGTTCACACCCCTAGTGGATAGGTTATTCTTGGAGTTTCTCTCAACAAAGTGGGCATCTACAATGCTGCACACGCGTATTTGGCACTTCATGATTGATTAAATTTGGTGAAATGATTTCTAGATATTTTTTGGGCAGCCGTTGAAGGGGAGATAGAGCTTGGACTGAAAATCTAGAGTCATATAGATTACTCAAATTTGCACTAAGGAACAAAAATACGCCTTAGTTTTTATGAAGAAATGTCACAATTCCATGGTTAAAAGCTCATAAAAGTCCATTTTTCATGATAGGACACCTTTAATAGTGATGCTAGATTGCTTTTATGCAGACACACTTACTGTGATTTATGTAATTACAAAGGCTGAGAGGTGAGTGTGAGCAGTCTGTTACTAATTCTTTAACTTTTGAGGCCTTTCTGTTCCATTTTCAATGACCAAAGTAATGACATTGTAATTTATTTATTTTTTATCTATCTTCTGTATTTGCTTATTTCCAGTATAGGGTCGAAGAGGTTAAAACCTATCCCAGTTGAGGTCTAGTGAGAGGCGGTGTACACCTGGTCGATCAAAGGGACCAGTAAAGGGACTAATTAATCTAAGATGCATGTCTTTGAACTGTGTTAGGAAGCTAGGGTATTTGGAGTCTCGGAGAGAACCAACATGGTGAAAACCCACGCAAGAAATGGCTCAATCAGTTCAAACTGGAAACCTGCTCAGTGTGAGGTTATGGTGCGCACCACCACACAATTGGGAAGCTCCTTTTTTTAAACCTATATGTAGATCTAGAATGCAGTATCACCACTTACCTCCTTTAATCACTCTCTCACCATCTGCCTGATGTTGTTGTTGTCATATAAGGAGTCTACTCTCCCTCTAGTCAATATCTTTCTTTTTTAGGATACTAACCTTAACATCTTAGAAAAGTTTGATGGCACTTACAACAAAAGTCCTTGATTATCCTGAGAATGACATGGTTGCACTGATAGAAATCAGGAATATTCCCCAGAGGGTTAAGAGAATCAGTTAGCATAGAGGAACCAACTGCCATCACCAGATCAAAGCAACTAGACTTACACAGTCCATGATGGCTAATAGCAATCAATTTGGCATCGTTTTAAAATAGGTTGGCTTAAGCGTTCTAATTTAACACAGATGAATGACATGGACAGACAGTAGTCTTCATCCAGTCACATCACTTACTGTAACATGAAGCTCATATTTATATTCGGAAACCTCTGCAGACCAGTTATGTGGGGACATCAAGTTTAGTCAGCAGGCAGATTTGCTTGCAAGACAATGAAAGCAGGCAATGTATGACAGTGAGTGTGACCGTGATGACTTGTGCGCATTGTGTTGTAATGATGTTATAAGTCTTTTGTTCTCTACTTACACAAGTGGAAAGAAATGTTTGGAGTGACAGGTGTGGCACGGATTTCTTCAACTGACCTCATAAGCAATTAAAAATTATCAAGAACAATATAGGGTGGATTAAAAGATTTTAAGTTGAAAAGGAATGAGCAACTGTGCAACCTATCAACATCAATAAACCACATAAGCTGTGGCCCTCCAGGGAATCCCTGAGATCAGTTAATGACCAAGCCTATCTATGATGAGTGATAATATCCCAATGTCGACCTCTATTCACATGACTCTATTGGCAAAAACGGTTACCATGACCTGGTCAGCAATGCAGGGATACTTCTCTCTGTGGCTGCATGCATGAGACTATGAGATAGTTGCTTTGCTGATTTCCAGCATCAACCATGACTGGTATTCATAGCCAACGGCTATATGATGAATAAAATCAGACTGAAAACTATGTTGGCTTGTAAAAGCCAATATTGACTGGTACTTGTATAGTTGATTTTTGAGCATTGACTACAGTATAAACTAACTTGTGTAAGGTTTGTCATTAACTGAGTCATATTTATTGAAGAAAAAACATGACAATGTTTCTTGTTGTAAAGCAAATTTTAAGCATGGTAATGGGCAAATCTCCCCCCCCCCCCCCCCCCCCACACACACACACACACACACACACACCCACGCGCGCACACACCGGTAATAGCTATAAGACAAGAAACAAGGAGGTCTTTTGCCAGCATTTTCAACGTCGTATTGAATCAAGGGCTGCCAAAACCATCTGCCATCCTGCAGCGTGCCATGGCCAGGTCGGGCAGAATTGGTGCAGGCTTATCATTTACTCCCAGATGCAACAAAAACTGTTTTTAAATTACCATTTCTGCAACCTTTTTGTGCAGGGTGTTGAATGTAATGTACATATACAATGGCACTTGGGTAAAATGTGTCATTTGTTGTGGAGGAGCAGTGCAAGGGAAGGTTACATGTTAGCACACACATTACTATGCAAAACTGAAGCTTGGAACATAATGAAAAGGATGACTCCTGCATCCATGTATGTTATCAGCCAGCAGCCTCTGCCTTGCATTTAAAGAACTTTAAGCTGCATGCTGGCTACATATACCACAGAGGGTCTGCACTCTAAATGTATGTTATCTTTATTGACAGAAATCCTGATTATCCTGGCCATATTAAGTTACGGTGAGTGGTACTTAATCATTTTAGAACCACTTTAATTGGGATTAATCACTGGGGTTTTCTGTATGAGAGGGCAGACTTTCAAAAGTTGTAATCTTACTGGCCAGATGATGAGTGAGTGCTGTGTGAGTATAGCTTGGAAGGCAATATACTGTAGAAGTAAATCAGGCTGGAGCCTATCCAAGCAGCTACTAGGTGGGAGGCAGGACAGGTCACCAGCACTTTGCAGGGCCAACACAGAGACAGAGACAAACAACCACTCATGCTCTCTATCAATTAAAGGCAAACTTCTATTTTAAACATATGTAGACGCCTTTGTAGTGTATTAGGTCCACACTGAACATTGCCAATGCAAAAAAGTACAAATACTAGACCGACGGGGCTTTTCTGACAGAAAATAACAGAAAATTCCTGTCACTCCATGTAAAACAGCGCCCCCAGCAACAAACCGGAAGTGACGTAGGGGTAGGCGAACACTCCCGACTCTACTGATAAAAACATGGATCACAGCAGGAGGAGGCGACTCTGAATTCAACATTCATCACAACTTTAATGCTGAAGGCCACAGATATATGTAGAGACATGAAAATGTGGAAATCGCTTAGTGATTAAAGGAGGTAAGTGGTGATACTGCATTCTAGATCTACATATAAGTTTAAAGACGTGTCGTGAGGGTCTGCTGGGAACGTCTGGCTGAGTCCCCTGTCAGGGAGAGCTTTAACTCCCACCTCCGGGAGAGCTTCACCCATGTTCCGAGGGAGGTGGGGGACATCGAGTCGGAATGGGCTATGTTCCGCACCTCTATTGCTGAGGCTGCTAGTCGGAGCTGTGGCCGTAAGGTTGTCGGTGCCTGTCGTGGCGGTAGTCCCCGAACTTGCTGGTGGACACCAGCGGTGAGGGATGCTGTCAAGCTGAAGACGGAGTCCTACCGGGCCTTCCTGGCCTGTGGGACTCCTGAGGCAGCTGACAGGTATTGGCGGGCCAAGCGGAGCGCAGCTCTGGCGGTCGCTGAGGCAAAAACTCGGACGTGGGAGGAGTTCGGTGAGGCCATGGAGAACGACTTCCGGACGGCTTCGAGGTGTCTCTGGTCCACCATCCGGCGGCTCAGGAGGGGGAAGCAGTGCACCGTCAACACTGTACAGTGGGGATGGTGGGCTGCTGACCTCCACTTGGGACGTCGTGGGCTGGTGGAAGGAATACTTCAAAGACCTCCTCAATCCCACCAACACGTCTTCCGAGGAGGAAGCAGAGCTTTTTTTTAAAAGAAACAGAAAAGAAAGAAAGAAAACTGCTGTTCACAAGTCTGAAACTGTCCAAGTCCAGACTGTGAGTCTCTGGAAAAGCGACTATGTGGCTCCTTCAGTTTCTTGCACAAACTGTCTCTAACTAGTTCTTCCATCCTCGTCCAGCGCCGGTTATTTTCAAGTCCTTTATCTGTCAGGACAGCGTCATAAACTCAGGCTCCACGATATGATGTTCCATAGCTGACGTTTGCAAGCAGCCGTTCACTGCTGCCGCTGCTGGATCTCAGCTGCAGCTGGATCTGGATCATCATCCAACCACGCTGCTCCACTTGCGATTGAGTAGAAATGCGCTCCAATGAGCGCCAAAATACGTTGATCTTACTTGTAGATTAATATGACCATTTATAATGTGGGATTGTACACAACTTTTTAACACACTTGACTATATCAAGTTCTTACTGTGGACTTTTTTTCTTTCTTTTTTTTCCCCCTTGCCACCACACGCCGGAAATCCGGCACGGTGCTGGAAAACTTTAAGCCCTGCTGAATGAAGTGATCAAAGTTGCTGAATCAATGTGTGAATATATGTCCATTTACTCACTCCTGTATCTTTGGGCTTAAGACTGTTGCAAGAACAAAACTAAAAAGTCATTAGATATAATCTGGAGCATTTGTCAATTAAATTTCAGCACTTTCTCACATTTTAGAAACATATTTGAAAGATCCCCCAGCTTGCTGATAGTAAAAATAATTACTATGTTTCATTAAGCTATGTTCTAATTTGTTAAAAGATACACGATAAATAAAAAGTAGCACATTCAAGTATCCATGAAACACTTTTTCAGACAGAACCTATTATAATCTTGACTTTGTGAAGGGAAAAGTCAGCACTGTAAGATTAACGAGGGTAAGTAGGCAGGCATGAATGATTTTTATCCTTGGAAGGAAATTAAAACCAGTGGAGAAGAACAAATCTACACTAAGTAGAGAACGAACAACAGCTGATCAAAGACAAAGACTACAAGCCAATGTGAAAAAAATATGCATAAACACACACATTTACTGCATTTTGTACAACTGGACATCTTAGTCTAATCTTGTGCTTTTCTTGTTGTTCTCTGAGAGACAAACATCTATTTTCCAGCTGCTCTAAATGCAAATTGTTAATTTCCCATGCTGCATGACAACTTCAAACATTCTTTTAAATGTGTAATATGGAAAATAGTTTTGCATTTCGGCTTTCCATACTGTTGGTTTATGGTTGTTGATGGGTGAGCAAATTCGATTTGCAAGAAAAAATAACTTCAAATCATATTCTTATCATATTTACACCAAAATATTGGTATGCTGATTAAGATGTTGAGTGTGTTTATTTAAGTAATGCACACAGAGGCACATGAGTAAGCTGCATGACATAAGAAGACGTAATTACTTACATTAATATCCTGGAGAGTTTTGTATATACCTTTACTTTTGACTCCTGATAATGTAAATGAATGGAAGTTTACCTAACCCAACATGTCAACCCAAACACAAACACACATGACTAAGCAGGCTGGTGTCTCGACAGCTGTGAATACAAACACACTTTTGACTACTTTCTTTTTGAGCCAATCCAAACTCTGGATTGAAGTGTTTAGAAATCTAGTAGTAAAGAAATAATATCCATATTCATCTTTTTGGGATTCTCATTAATCTTACTGTTTCTGGGTTGCAGCAGGAACTAAAAGTGATGTAAAATCCAAACAATTTCTGCCAATAAACTGATGCTTCCGAGCCTTGAGATTTTGAAAAGCACATAATTCCACTTGGCTAGAAAACGGGTCATTTCCCCAACTGCTTGAACTTACCTTTGAGTGAGCCAATTTGCCAGTTTCAATTATTAAAGGCAGCACCTGTCTCCTTTCAAATTTCAGTGGCTCAGATCACAGTGCAAACCGCCCTGCAGAGACTAAATCTACACTGTCTGCAGATCTGAAAGCAAAGCCACTGAAATGAAATAAGATAGTGCGATGCAGCATTCAAAGCACAGTGATGCAAGCGGACTCCATCCACTGGGACATGCACTTGTCTTCAGGCCTCCTATCCTTTCCCCTACAAAACCGTCATTGAGTAATTGGCTTTCTCTTGGCATGGAGTTGTCCAATCTAAATGGTAATTTGGACGGCTTGGTGATAATCCTTGTTTACTGGAAAATGGTTTTTCAGTGTGGGGGGAGAAAAAATGTGAAAAACGTGAGCAGAGGTCTCATGAGAAACTCTAATGAGAACGCCCATGTCAGAGTCAGGTTAGGATCACCTC
Organism: Atherinomorus stipes; assembly: GCA_023101725.1. Lineage (NCBI taxonomy): Eukaryota > Metazoa > Chordata > Actinopteri > Atheriniformes > Atherinidae > Atherinomorus > Atherinomorus stipes. Next base: position 612,859 of record JALJCO010012783.1, read on the forward strand.
ATGTGATGAACAACACATTGTCTAAAGGGCAGCGCTTGTAATACCAGAGAGGATATATTAATGTTTTTACTAGAACAACATGTTTTCCATTATTTCAGCTTACCATAAAAGCCCAACCTGTGCAGTCTGTTTTTTTTTTTTTTTTTTTAACCTGTGATCTCTAAGCACTCTGCTTTCCTTCCACACTTAAATGTAGGTGTTTTATTGTCTCTGATGTGACCATAAGCATATATTTTCTTTGTATTAGCTCTCATGGATGTGATTTGTCAAAGGTGCCTACCTGCATTTCACAGAAATACATGCCAGGAGAATACAGAGGCCACCTTAAAGGCACATGCCCCACCCCTGGGTGAAATTGAGCCTCCCCCCGCAGTCCCCTGCGTTGGAAAAGTGGGCAGAAGTATTTTCTAACCGACCAAGTAAACCCCAACCTCCGTAAACAGGGTTGCCACCAGATGCTGCGCATGCGTGCTGCCTTTGCCACTATCCGCGATGCTTCGCCTGTGATTGGCCTGTACTTCCGCAGCATACAGTTTCACTTTTGAATGCTGCCTAGTCAGTCCTTTGATGTGAAATTGGCTTCTCGTTTGTACTCACGAAACTTAATTGTAAAAAATCTCAACTTAGTTCGTTCACTTTCACCAAGTGGTGCTAGTTGGATACGCCAGATTACAGCAACTACGCTAAGCTAAAGTCAGTGCTGCCAGATTCAGAGAATGACTGGGTTGGTTAGAAAACACTTCTGCCCACTGGTCCAACTCAGGGGACTGCGGGGGAAGGCAAAATTTCACCCAGGGGTGGGGCATATGCCTTTAAATGTAATAAGACGAACTACGGGTCGGTCTCAATCTGTGCACTTGCACTATGTGGTACACTACTTCTGAGTGCAAGTGTGGTTTCAACTAAAATTCAGTGCTCTGAAAATACCAGGATGCTGCCCTAAAACCAGTCAAAAATGCAGTGCAGAATGAGACACACTACTCTGACTAAATGGAAGCCATCTTGCCGACGTTACGGAGGAGGCGGGACTTTTGAGCTGTTTTCAGAGCTGAATAATGGTGGTGAACAAAAAGATGGCAACCCCTGCTGCAGTGGAGGCTGTATTGTACTGATGTAAATAACGTTGATTAAGTCATTCATGTATAACTACTCTCGTATACTGTATGTAGCATGCTACCAAGCTGTTCACTCCCCGATGACAGTTACGATCTGGTTATTTGTTTGAGGCCACGGTTATACCAGCTCAGTAGAGTTAGCTCACGTTAGCGGGCAGTGCTAGTCTGTCAATTCCGGTATGTGCAATACTTTATTCAGGTCAGCATTTAGTGACAATAATGTGCATTACAAAGTACACAATGCGCACTACGTACTGAATTCCAGTGTACTCAGGCAAGTACATGGTTTGAGAAAAGGCCTACAAATAAAAATATAGGTGAAGAAAAAGTTCATTTTCAAATTAAGTATATTTTTTAGATAGACATGCAATCAAATTACATAAAACAGAATGTGATCATTTGTAAATCTCAATATTTTAACTAAAAAACAATTCTGTTTTTTTAAGTACCTAGGATTCATACTAGGGCTGTCAAAAAATTAATCCTGATTAATTACATTGCTTTTTTTAACTTTTAGAACACATTTAGGGTTAAAGGTGTCTCACCAGGAATTCTGCATTTATCTTTAGTAGACTAAACTACTGAAACCCTGTCCTTACATGTCTCCCTATAGTCCTTCAGACAGCTGCAGTTTAGTCCAGAATGTTGCTGATACGTCCACACACGCTGACTTCACAACTGTCCTAATGTGAAGCTGAAATTCAGGTCTGAGTCCTGGACTACTCCCGGATGTGTCGCTTGGTTTTAGCCTTTAAGTTGTAAAACAAAAGTTAATGTATTTTCTGCATATAGCAGTAGTAATTAAAAAGGACATCTCTTGTTTGACAATAGGATTAATTTAGGATTAATTTTTTGACAGCCCTAATTCATACAAAATTTAATTTGGCAGAGGTTCAGAAACTCTTATTCCCAACTATGGAAACATTGCTTCCTGAGATTTACAGTACAAATCACTGCACTCTTTTACAAAGTGTCCAAATTTACTGTAGGGTGTATTAGGGCTGTATATGTAAAGCAAGTCTAATAATATTTTAAATGTATTGCAATGATGTTAAAGGCAAAGAAATCTGAATTGTTTTCAGACATACCTTTTGCTTTATCACTTTTGACCTCACTGGTGTGAAGTATCTAGCACAATTTTTAACCTTTCATTTTCTTTAGAATGACAACATTGGTTGGAAAAAGTGGGTAAATAAAGGAGCATAATTTTGAATCCCATTAACGCAACATCTTCTACTGCTGTAGCTTGGTTTTATGGTCAATTTAAGAACTAATTCTTTAAGTAAATGGCAGTTTAGTAATGCCTCATAGCGTGAGGATAGGGATTTAATGGACCAGCGTTTAAGCACTTGGGGAAATAATTTCACTTTTTTTTTCCCCCTCTCTAAAGTTTCTTCAGGTACTTAATCTGCTTCAATCACCAGAGAATTTCATGGTGACACTTCATGTAAAAAGGAGCCAGCTTGTTGCTTTTACTCTGTTTAACTTAAGGGATTAATTTTATTTTAAATACACCTGACAAAAAACCCCACTCCTGACCAAAGTGTGTCTTTTACAAATGCTCATACTGTTTGCATATACAGCCAATCCACCTTAAAAACACAGATTTTTAACCATCTAAACAAATTAATGTTAATGTAGATGACTTAGGGAAGCTTGGTTTGCAGAAATACAAGTTTGTTTGGCTGCAGTTGAGCAGCCTGGTAATTTCATCAATGACCCCAGAGTATATCAACATTCACCACTGGACTGAGTTTTGATGCATTTTTAACGTAGAGGGTGTCTATTTTAGCATAGCTTTGAATATTGAATGCGGTGAATAGGTGTTTCTTATTATTAATGTTGAGAATGACAAGTACTGGCAACAATAATACATTAAAGTGGCACACGCAAAGGACAGACTGCTCACTGAACTCGGTTCAGTTCAGCTTTATTCATCAAGATGGAAAAATGTAAGAAAATTAGTCTTGTTTACTCAGCCAGCACTGGATGGATCTACCAGACCTGAGCCTCTTTAAATCCCCATTGCTAACATGACTTTCTGGTCTAAATCTGAAAAAAGTTTCCTTTTTGTGGATGCCTGACCAAGAGTCAACCTGTGTGTCTCCCGAAGAAGCCCTCTTATACTACACAGGCAGGCAGGCATCAAGTGATTTCCTGACAGGTCAGTGAAAAGGAACTGAACAAAGAAAACGACTTTAGGAAGCGAGTCTGGGGATGACAGCATGGATGAGAAACTACTGCCAGTTTAATATCTGAGACAATTTGTTTTGAAGGCACAAACTTAAGAGTTCTCTGTGCAAGAGTCATACTTTCAGACAGAAATCTGAGGCAGTAACAAAAAGTTACAGCTGAAATGCAGTTCAGGATTCTTGACCTCAGATATGACAAAAATCAGTGGCAGTCTCACTTTCATCTTTTTTTTTGTTGTTTTTTTTCTCATTTTTATTGATTTCTGTCTTGGATTACATCGTTGTGAAATGCTGCTTTTGGTTACTGACACATTACCCTACAAGGACGTAGTTGAGGAAAACCTCAGAATTGTCCACTTGCCTCCTATCATTTTACGGTGGCATATATGAATAGCTGGCCGTTGCATACCACCCTATCTGGCCATGAATAATTCCTAGATTCCTTATTATTGAATGCACGCACACATTTCTGCAATGTTTCATATTAAAGTAAACCTGAGGCCTATACATGATGTATCCGTATAAGTGATTTTCCATCACAGACTATAAAATATGGCTCAATCTTTTGACATTGCATATATTTTACTGTCACAGTGTTAGATAAGGTTAGAGTGCATTATTTCATCCACCAGTTGACCCACTGGGTTTTAATGATGAGATCAAAAACAGTGAAAAAGAAAAAAATAGTATTTAGTGTATGGAAACATTCAGACATGTAAATGAGTGCTCATGTTTTTGGACTTCAGTCTTTGTTTTGTTTTTTTCCCCTTTTCTTTCTCTACTTGTCCTGTCCAGCATCATAGCAAACAGAATGGTGATCTGGTTGCTTTATTGTGTTTAATAGTTTTGCTTTGCCAAGGGGAGCTTTATGAACACAAGGCTCCCCTTGATATCCTGTTTATTCCTTTTATTTCTTCAATTAAACATTTATTTATAACAGCATTCCATACCATACTGCTGGGCTTGACAAGGGAGAAATGAAAGATAACAGAAGCAATGATAGAAAGTGGAACAGAGAGAAAGGAGTGAGGAAGAGGGAGTGAGACAGAGAAAAAGAGGAGAGAAAACATGGATCCACTTACACAGTTCACTGGTGGATCTGTACAGAAACCCCTAAACTACTTTCCAAGGTCTCTGCTGGAAAACAAAACAAAGTAATCCCCTACAGGAGGACCTGCAGGTGGCTTAAAGTGCTGGTGACACGATTTTAACATTTTTTGCCATGTTTTATAGACCAAAACGTCCTTCATGATGATCTATGTAACATAAACAACCGCAGCTGCATAAATGAGTTATTAGAAAACATCGCTGCTTTTCTGACCAGACTGTGGCGCTGTTCACCACAGGAGTACAAAACCGGATGTGACATCAGCGAAAGACTGCCCACCCGGCTTGTTGACTGGAGAGCTAGCGGTTTTGCTAACAGTTTCTCCTTTTGTTTTAGCTTTACTGGCTAAAGGTTACAGATATGCCGTCGCGTTGTGTTGCAGGTTTTTGTCCAAACACTCATAAGAATGGCGTAAGTTTATTCAAGTTTCCAGCTACGGGACTTTTAGCTGTGCTGTCAGCGCTGTGTGCTATCGAATGGGATTCCAAACTGAGAGCGCTTGTTTTAAGACAAGGAGTGTCTGAGAGTTGAATTTAGACTAAAACGGATGTGGACACTTGTTTTGCAGGAAGGAGAGTGAGGAAAACAAGCACACCCCAACAGCTACGTTAGGGGTCGTAGCAAGATGTTACTAAACAAACCGTGTAGCTGTGACGAGCGGACTTTTTGGACGGTGAAAAATGATTTTTTTTTTCTCTGTGTGTCGGCTATTTTCACACTACGGAATCGTTTTCATCAAAAATATTTTTGATTACTTTAAATTGGTGAACCCTTACGAACTTACGAACAGAAGGACTGTGAACAATGTAAACAATTGAAGATTGGACTTATAAAATGGCTTCTGGATCCACTTCAAAGGTAGGGAGATGCAGTTGCTTCTTTTTATTTATGTATTTATTTATGTATTTATCTAAGCTTTATAACCATGTATATGTCCATATAGTGGCTTGCTGGTGTCCAGGTGGGTGTGGAGAGGTTAAAAATCAGTTTTTTAAATAGTTACATTTATTCACAAATTACTATATAAACAAATCACTAACAACAAAAAATGCTAATCGTAATGTATAACAAAGACATACCAATCGGTGTTCCCCTGCCGTGTGTTCCCCTCTGCTGCTGCAATGACCATGTCATCTTCTCCGGCACTCCTGCTTTCAGAGTCTTGCTCACTCGGCATGAAGTCCGTTTGGTAAAGGCTCAAATCTATAAGGTGTGATGCCTCTATATTCCTCAACATCACGTAACTCTTCTGAACTGTCTGATGATTCCACCAAACAAATCAATTCCAGGCTGGGACTATCGTTACCGTCCACCGCTTCCATGTTGCTTGTTGTTAGCTGACCGAGTAAGAAAAAAAAAAAAGAAAAAAGCCGCCCGAGATCTCCCGCTGACGTCGCAATATGGCGGCGTGTTTTTCTTAGTCGCTGTTGCAGAGTTCCTTTCAAACTCAGAAAACAAGATATTTCTGTGAAAACAATTCTGTTTGACTTACAATTCCACTGAGCCACTCATTTAGTGTTGCTGTAATATTGTATAGTAGCATTACATGAAATGATAATCGTGTCACCAGCACTTTAAGTATCCTCAGATCATACAAACACACGCAGAACTACGCCGGGAAGAGGTAAAAACTAGTCAGTGCAACGGGAAGCAGCGTCACAGTGTCAACATGCATAATAAAGGGTGCTCTATGGTGATGCAGTCATACAGATGCAGCCTTGTCTGTGCAAGGTGAAGGAAGCCCGCAAAGCCCGAGACCTGGGCCCCCAGCAGTCACCCAGCGGCCCGGACCCCAGCCACCTCTCCAAAAGGGGGCCTGGGCCCGAGACCGCAGGGTTCATGTTTAACTTGGCTAAACATGAAGTGAGCATGGCAAAGTCTGGTGTGGGACCATTTCCACATTTCCCCTTTCACACTCTCATTCATTTGCTCCCACACAACCACCTCACTCTTACCCTTGCCCCCGTGCCTCCTGGGTGATAGCCCGGACCGGGGAAGGAGCTGCGAGCTCCAAGCCCCCAGCACACTCCTCCCCACCCCACCCACCCTCCGTCCCCCATCCCTGGACACAGCAGAACAGGCATCCCCCGAGCCAGCAGACCCCCCCGCAATGCAGCTGGCCATGACAACTAGCTCGTGAAGCAGCCACTACCCTATCTATCGATAGATAGATATGACGAGTACTTTTCCAAAACGAGTTAACCACCATTTAGAAAAAACTAGTTAACTGCTTCTGCAAAGAAACTCATTTACTTTTGGAATATTTTCACCAAATCACATTCGCATGATGTAGAGGGTTTTAATTATTTAAAATGGAGATTTTTTATTTTTATTAACATTCACCATTTAAGTGCCTGAAAATTTAAAAAATTTTAATTTGAGGGGGGTTTTCTTTAAAAGAGAGAAAATTGTGCGGTTTGTTTTGTTTTCTCTACTGTACTCAAAATATAACAAACCATGATGCCAAACCCAAAAGCAAGAAAAAGAAAGAATAAGAGTAAATTTAGTCCACAATGCAAAACAAAATGCTTTGTTTTCAAAGGTAGACCCTTGCACCTGTTCTGTTGTGCTAAAAAATTGTAACAAATTGTTACCAGTGGTGCGTTTTTATTCAATTATTCTTTATCAGAGCATAAAATCACACAACTTATCTGCTTTTAAAGACTGAATTTCCTTCATGTTTTTACTTCATGTCAGCGCAGTATGACAGTTAATTTCAAACGCAAGTAAGTTATGTGTTTAATTCTGTATGTCTGGACATAGTGTTAGAAAAGTGAGACTGATGGCAGTGGTAGTACTGCTAATACTGTAGTGGTTTTCATATACTCCTCATATTTTAGCCCATAAACACAGACCAAGTCGTCCTTTCTGAGAAACAGACACACCTAAGCTGCAATTCCAGTTATGTTGCAATGGAAACCCAAAGCTCATGTGCATCATTTTTTGTCTTAGACATCAGGGGCCTGAGCTATGTCACGTAGTACTACTGTGCTGTTATAATTATATCCACACAGTGAGCTGACAGTGGAAATTCCAGGACTGAGTTACGCTCCACAACCTAAACTACATCCAACTTTCTGGCCTTTTGGCAAGACTCAACCACAAGTGGAAATATCATGAAGACTTTGAGAAGTCTGGCAGCTACGAACGAACATCCATCTTAACCAAAATATCTGATGATCAGCACATATGGTAATTATGTTTTGAACAGTTGGTATGTTTAATTTGGGGTGTTTTAGAGAGGTGAGGTTCTGTTATTCAGGTAGTGTTCTATCAAATCAACTACTGGGAGGTAACTTCTAAAACTGCCCCATGTTTGTCCACCAGATATTTGATGTGGGAGAACTTGAGTGAGGAATAGGATATCTGTGGGTTCAATGTTATGATAGGATTGATTTTAATACTTGCTTAGAAAGGAATGAGTTTCCAAATGAAACAAGTTTTTGATGAGAGCCCCCCACTTCACCTCTGGTCTGAGGCTGGAGTGGCTCATGATCAACTATGTAGCTCCTGTAACCTTGAGTTGGGCAGCTAAAATCTCCACAAATACTGAGCACAAAGTCAGAGGTGCTCCTTCTCAAAGCCGACACTGTCAATGAGTCTTTTTACCTCCACCAAGGAAGTTATGTTTTCGGTAGCGTTGGTTTGTCTGTCTGTGGGCCTCAGCCCAAGGACAAACCCATCAAATTTTGGTGGTGATCCAGATCACCTTCTGGATCCAGGAACTTTTTTGAAGGATTCTTGATCATTGTGAGATCTGCAAAATTTTGGAATTTTTGCATATAACTCCATACGAATGGCCTGAGTGTTTGGAAAAAACATTACAAGAAAGGATCTCAATGAGTTCTATAGTGTTTTGAAAGTTGATCTGGATACAGAGAAAATTCCAGATACTAGGATCCAGAACACACAAAAATAAGGGAGTCAAGCTGCTGTGCGGAGGTCTGCACTTTCTGTGTGCTTTTCTAGTTTTACTATGCAACATCGTTTCTTCACTCCAATGAAAAGGGGAAGGACTGCATCTCCTTTTCCTAGCATTTCTAGAATTCAACAAGCTCCAATCATGGCTGCCATTTAAATACAGTAGCCTATGTATGAATAATTGTACTTAGAAACCTCACAATGCAAAACCTTCAATGTTCAGACCCTTTAATTAAGAGTATGTGATACATGCCATTGAGCAGATATTATGTTAAACAAGTCATAAAACCAGCCCAGGAAGAAAATCCAAGACTGATGTTAAGGCATCGTGAGGCTTTTCATGTTTGTGTCTTCAGCAAAGAATAATTCCATTCAATAGGATTACAGTTTTTAAAAAAAAAAAAAAAAAAAACAACAGTATGAGCCACCAAAGAAAAGAAAACAAAAAATATATATACTGTAATTAATACATTTTACTGATTTTAATCATGCACCAAGCACCTAGACATATATGTTTACAAAAAAAGCATGCATATTACGTTCCAATTTCCTAAAAGGGAGGGATCCACAGCTTTAAGAAGGACTTAAATTTGGTAAATGCTGTCACAGTAAATCAACAGTAAACAAATCAGTAAACCACACATAATAAAATAAAGACCCAACAGCCATCACACAGTTGGAAATTCATAATGTGAGAAGCTGAACAAACAGCAACAGCTAACAGAACAGAAATCATGAATTCACTTTGTTTTAAGGCAAACATCTATTTGAGCAAGTCTGAGCATGTAAAAACAAATTAATATTTAACTTGTTTTTAGGGATCTAGCTTATAAAACCAAAAATTGTGGATTGCATAATATTTTAGTTGCTTTATGAGCAGGACTGAGTGGTAAAGAGTGAACGAGTCAGATGGGACACCATGATATCCAGACTGGTGAAGGAGAAGACAGTAAACAATGTCACAATTCAAAAGAAACTTTTGTTACACAGTGAAAGCAGAAACTCTGAGCTGGAAAATTTTATAAGAACGCTGGGAAATGTGCAACAGCATACGATGCCACAAATGCTGAGGCTTTAATTTCTCCTTTGTGCTTTAATCCAGCTGCTACCAGAAAAAGAGCTCAGGCTGTTTTGATTCCATGTTGGAAAAGCCAGCCAATACAAGCCCGGTGAACCATTTTAAATTTGTTTTCTTAAAATCTTTTTTTTTCTCCTTTCTTCCCTTCGTTTTCTTAAATTCTTAATTTATCACAAGAAACTGTACAAAAATCCAAAGATTTCTGTCTTTGGTTGCACCTCAGATGTTTCAAGAGCCAACAGCCCCTTTGCGCTCATCTCATCTTTAAAATAAAACATACTGTATATCCAGCAGAAAAGGCAACGTTTCATCTTTCACATCAGCATCCTTTTTTGGCCTTTGACATTATTCCTACAATTCACAAGTTAAAAGCAACACATGTCTGGAAGCTTAATTTTGTAGGATCAGTGTTTGAGACATGCATAATGAAGACAATGTCTGTAGGTGGCCCACCCACAGCCGTCATCCTGCCGTTAACTCAATGTATTCCAGCAGTTTTACAAAACTTGCCATGCTGTTTTAGTAAATGGGTTACACGCAAGAAATCCCCAAAGCCTTTCTTGGCCATCAGAGAGTACTTTCAAATTCATCATTAAGCTCAAATATCCATTTTCATGACGGGTGTTATGACCTGAGCGATGGGATATCCACTGGAAAGCTACTGTGAAACTGATAATGAGACAGAAAAAGAGTTGAAGATGAGGGGTGAGAGGACAAAGAAAGGGGGTGGGTGGAAAGTAAGTACGTGAGGAGAAGGATCCTAAACACATGAGCACAATCAAAAGTAAATGCCAGAAAAGGAACATTTTTTCTGGATGTCACGCATGAGGGGAAGTTGTGATTAGAAAAGCAAATCATTTAATTCAAAAATCATTTCATTCATTTCACTCAAAATGCTGTGAACCTGAATTTGGATCTGCCACTTGATATATAAAACAATACTGCCACTTTATTCCAAATTATTAGTCTGACTCTAAAATGTGGAACTTCCTACCCACAGGACCCTCAAACCAAACCACGATATACAGTAAATTTTGAATAAGAACATAAGCACTTCATTTGTGACCAAGTAATTTAATAGGCTGGTTGGAAATAATAATGTTCAAACAAACAAACAAACAAAAAATCAGTCTAAAATCTAATATCAAAAAGTGTAAACACACAAATTCAAGGTAATTTACTGAGTCTAAAGACAACAATCAAGGCGGCTTCTGTGTAATAACACTATCTAAGGAGGCTTTTGACCTCCCAGCTTTCCTTTCATCCCAGTTGATCCTCATATTGCTTACGGAAACAGTCTCCCACAGGAAAGAATTCCCAGCAACGCTCCTGGTACATTTTCCACACATAGGACTCCTGGCAAAGTCAACAGAGCAGTCATTTATCTTCAAGTCACATCAAATGTATACATTCATTTAAGCTGAGCTCACTGTATCACTAAAACAACAGTCTAGACAGTCAACAGAAAATACAACTAAGTTGTAATGTCCATGTTTTTTTCTGTTTGGCAAGCCAGAGAAACATTTTACACATTCCACCTAGCAGCTCCCTTTTGAACTGAGGGGAATAAACCACTGAAAGAAAACACACAATATATCTAGGAATAAGTCCCAATACCCAGTTCAATTTGGAAATACCACCCAGATGTTCAAAATGTTTCAGGGGGATATGAAATTTTCTATTTTCTTTCCTTTATCAGTTGTGCAGCATTATATTGAAAAGGCAGGCTGTGCCAAAACCCAAATTATGAAGTGAGAGAAGAAAAACTTGTTAGAATTAAACAAGTTTTTATACAGCGTGGCACGCGCACCTTTCATCAACAAGCTCAGCCTGAGACAACTAACAAGAGGAAATGCACCTCTGTAAGAAGCACTGAAGTAGATGATATGTACTGCATTAAAACACTCATCTTGGCCCAGTGCAACAACTCAGCTTCAATTTGTTAAAATGAAAAGATAAGTTAGGGAAAATACCTTGAAATCCTTTCTTTAATGTACAAGTTACACATAAGAACAGTTGATGAATACAAAGAGAAACCGTGATCATGAAAGGCATGTCTGGCATGCACACTATCATTAAATGTGCATGCCTAGGGTCATATGGCTGTAGAAAGATGGTGTGAAGGCAAATTTAGTCTCACTTGAAAAGGTTACACTACAGCTTTGTCATTATCATGGAAAATGCTAGAATTAATAGGTCACCAAGACATGGGGGAAGCGTTGCTGATGCATATATTAAAGGATGTGGTCTTTTAATAACAGAGGGATTGTTTAGGTGTGTTTCAAGTGCCAACTGAATACTTGCTCTGAGTGGATCATGCAGTGCAACAGAAGAAATAGTTATCATAGTTATCATACCTGCCCTGTGTGTTCAGTTTCATCCTTGTTAATAAGATACATCAAAAAAAATCTGCAAGGACAGATAGGAGGGAATTATGTAGGAATTTCAAAAACCTCCCACTCATGGTTGGAATTGATATGGAGGAGAAAACATTTGTGCACAAATTCATGGCATTAAATGAGCTCCTGGGATTGTGAGAGATGAATCCAGTTGTGAATTTTCCACAAAAATCCAGCAACAGAAAACAGCTGTGTTTTGACAATCTGATTAAATATTCATGTTAAAGCTGGCAAATATTAAATGACTGACAAGAAGCAAGGAATAATGAAAATTACTTATCATTCTGTTTATGAAAATGTGAATGCCGATGACTCATTCGGGAGACCTTTATCAAGTGTGCCAAAAATGTCAGCTGAAGCACCTCCATACATAAATAAAATGCGCAAGGAAGAGTCAGTCAGTCAGGCAGAGTATGAAAACAATTTTTGCAGGATTCAGTTACTTCTTGTTCATGAAGAAGAAACTGAGGAAATTATAATATGATTTACTGAAGTCATTCTTTTCTGCATTCCCTACTTTTTGCTGGCATTTCATCCTATTTTGATCATTTGGTGTTTTTATTTGAGCCTTCCTTTTACATACACCATGTTTTTGTATTTACCTTTGTAAAGTGTATACAACACTAGAGCATTTTGTTTTTCAAAAGCAGGATTCATCAATAACATCCTGTGTACTGTATCTGTTCATCTCTATATTTTACGGTAGTGAAGTGTCTCAAAATGTCAAATAAATAAATAAATGAATAAAAGATTTCTTGCTTCTCTACAGTCTACACTGTCATTTTAAACCCATGATGAAATTATGGTAATTTATGCACACAACAGTAAAAAACTAATGATGTCATTGGTTTCAATCTGTTTTATGAACATTAAATTCAGAAATTTTAGTTATGATAAATAAACAGAACTTAAAACCAAGATCTGGTTTCAAGACAAGTAAATAGCCACCAAGGAAAAAAAAGAAAAAAAAAAAAAAAAAAAAAAAAAAAAAAAAAAAAAAAAAAAAAAAAAAAAAAAAAAAAAAAAAAAAAAAAAAAAAAAAAAAAAAAAAAAAAAAAAAAAAAAAAAGAAAAGAAGAGAAAAGGGGGGGAGGAAAGGAGAAAAAAAAAAAAAAAGAAAACAAAAAAAAAAAAGAAAAAAGGGAAAAAAAAAAAAAAAAAAAAAAAAAAAGGAGGGAGAAAAAAGAAAAAAAAAAAAGAAAAAGGAAAAGGGGGGAAAAAAAAAAAAAAAAGGGGAAAAAAAAAAAAAAAAAAAAAGAAAAAAAAAAAGGAAGGGGGAAAAGGAAAGAAAAAGAAAAAAAAAAAAAAAAAAAAAATTGTTCAAGTTTGACAAAAATATCAATAAAAATTGTCATTTAAAAGACTAAAAAGATTTAAAAGAGGTTGTAAAACACCACGGGAGGTCTGACATTGATTTGTAACACTTTTTTTGTCATTTCTCATAAATGTTTAATGATGGTGAAATATGTAAAATATTTAAACTGCTCTGCAAGAAAAATTTTCACCTTTAAAGTGGCATTTCAACAGTTTTCCGAATGCAAATAAAGGTAAAGAAAAACTGAGCGTGAATCAACTCACAGATAGTTGGCCAAGTTGTGCTCCTGCAGAGTGTGAGTCTCAAAACCATGAGGGGTGGTATCAAAGTACTCACTTCCTATTCCACATATAAAACATTTGGTCTGCAGAGGAAAGATGTGAGATGTCATGTTTCATGAAAAAGATACACAAAAATGATATGGAAAACATCAAAAATGAAAGTAAATCCAAACCTCAAGAGCAGAGACCTCTTGTTTTTCAGTATTCTGTGACTGATGGACTATTTAGCGTCCAAACACAAAAACACTGTTCTGTTTCCTGATGCTTCCTCCACATTGCTGCATTTTAGCTGAGGTTTTGCAACATTCTGTTGATACTAAACATACTACACAGTCTAAATTAGCTTCGCTTGTGTTTTCATGCTGGTAAAATGATGGAAAATAAGCAATGGTAAAATGTTTGTTTTGGATTTAATGCAATAGATCTGTCAGGCCATTTGTATTTAGAGAGACAAATTATGGGAGGATGGAGGGAGCAGCTGAAACCTATTCATCATTTCTGAGTGCAGCGGAGCAAAATGGTGCTGAAATTTAACATCTGGAAAAATAGGTGTAAAATCTGTGGGACTGTCGTTGTGAGATTGAGAGATAGATCATATAAAAACAACATGCAAGCACATATGAGTTACTTATGCAATATTAAAAGCATGAAAACTATCCCTTATGTTAAAATGATTCAATGTTACTCGAAAGAACTCTGCTGTTTAGCCCACAGCCATCTGTAAAACACCCTGGTTTTGCTTAAATTCCTTTTGAATGTGTGCAGCCCAGTGAACCATAACACTCTGCTATTTCTCATTCATTATTGTTTTCTCTGTGAATGTAGAACTGCAGGTGCTGACGTTTGAAATGTCAGAAAGGAAAATAAATATGAATCCAGTGACATCATACAATTATTCCTCATGCTTAGTTTAGTGTTTAGCCACTAGAGCCATCTCTACTGCATATTTTTCTTGTCTCTTCGTCTTCTTTTTTTTTTATACATAGAGTTTGATCCAGGAGGGTTGTGTGTACTGGGGCTGCCTGGTCCACTGGCTTTATCAAAACAAAACATGCACACAACTTTAGTTTTAAAAACTGCCAGCAATGCAATATCTGAGATAGCGGTTAAGACAAAAGACAAAAAAATCCATCTGAATTTTACTTATGCTCCAAATAAAAACACAACGAATAATGTCTGGTGTAAAACGAGACTTAGAGAATAAGATATAGCAGCAAATAACCAGTTAACAGAAAAGGATGAATAAAAGCATACATCTCCTTTGGGTGCCAATAATTCTTAAGGACTGACTTTAAAATCAAAAGATTAAAAAAAAAAAAAACTCTATAGTATGATTAGCTGCTAATTAACCAAGAGAAAAACATTTACTTAATCTAATGGTGCGTAGATTTCCTGTAACACTCAAAACATCAATTTAATGCAGAACACGCACAGTCATGTCATAATTAGAGTCATCAGAAATAAACCTGCAGTTAGGTTGGCATGGTAAGATTTTATTAATATGCCTGAGCTAATGTCATTGGCAGTATATGACACAACAGGGGATTTTAGTCACAGGATATTTATCCTTCAGGAGTACTCAATGTTGCACAACCTTGATAGCAAACTAAGGACACTAAAATAAAGAGCTTCTATACTTGATGACTGACTGTATATCTTATATTCACAGTATTTTTTTGTATTTTAGATTAATTGTAGTTTGTTATGTAATGTGTTTTTAAATGTGTGTATCTACCTGGGGACAACGGATGGAAATTAACAATAGCTAACTCTGGTACAAAACAGACTTTAATTTTTAAGACTAATGTTTATTGTACACCGTCCCTTTTAAATAAACTAATTATAAAAAATAAAAAAAAGACTTGAGTGCATACAAGAGTATTGGGTAAAAGGAAATGTCAGCCGTCTCACCTCCATATCCTCTTTCACCTGCTCCTGCTGATCTCGGAGTTCTCCAAAGGCATCAATTATCAAGCCTGAAATATAGCACAAGTGTGTCTGTGTATCACGTTCTGAAGTTGAGTGACAGGTGTCAATAAAACTTAAGGCTTCAGCAGAATAAACAGGTGGGTGGCCTACTTTACAAACTCATAAAAAATTCATGAAACATGCTTTGTAACATTGTAAACAAGATTATTTGTGTTCGGGTATGAATGTATGTGTATGTGCATGTTTTCAAGCTCAACTATACAGGTACTACCCAAAAAATTAGAATATCCTGAAAAAGTTAATGTATTTCTGTAATTCAACTTAAAAGGTGCAATTTTTATATTGTTTAGACTAATAATATGCAAATCAATATATTTCAAGCTTTTGTTTGTTTGGATGTTGCTGATTGGGACTTGCAGCTTTAGAAAACCTCAAATTCTGAAACTCAAAAAATTAGAATACGTTGAAAAGCTCCAGTATTGTAGGTTCAGTGTCACATTCTAATCAGGTAAGTAATCCAAAACACCTCCATAAGTGCCCCAAGCCTTTAAAAAAAAGTCCCTGTCTTGGTTTAGAAGAATTCACAATCATGGGGAAGACTGCTGATCTGACCGCTGTGCACAAAACCATCATTGACTCCCTGCACAAGGTGGGAAAGACACAAAAAGTGATAGCAAAAGAAACTGGTTGTTCTCTGAGTGCTGTCTCAAAGCACATTAATGAACAGTTAAGTAGAAGGAAGAAGTGTGGAAGAAAACTGTGTACAAGCTGGAGGGCTGACAGCAGCCTGGAAAAGATGGTCAGGAAAGGGCCTTTCAAAAGTGTGGAGGACTTCATAAGGAATAGACCTGTGAGTTTCATTAAGTCCAGCATAAACGCAGCATCTACCAGGACATTTGGGAGCACTTCATGCTTGTTTTAGTGGACCAGCTGTATGAGGATGTAGACTTCGTCTTCTAGCAAGACTTGGCACCTGCCCACACTGCCAAAAGTACAAAATCTTGGTTCAACAACCATGCTTGATTGGCCCGCAAACTCACCTGACCTGAACCCCATCAAAAACATGTGGGGCATTGTCAAGAGAAAGCTGAACGGGAAGAGACCAAACAATAAAGAAGAGCTCAAGGCTGTGATTGAAGCATGTTTTTTCTTCCATAACACCTGAGATATGCCAGAAGCTGGGAACATCCATGCCACGCCGGGTTAAGGCAGTCATTCAAGCAAAAGGGGCCCCAACCAAGTACTAAGTACAGATGCAAGATTTTACTTAAGGAGGCCCGACTTTTTTGTATTTAAAGTCCTTTTTTAATTGATTTCATGCAATTTTCTAACTTTTGGGGTTTTTGAATTTGAGGTTTTCTAAAGCTGCAAGTCCTAATCAGCAACATTCAAAAAATAAAAGCTTGAAACATATCGATTTGCATATTATTAGTCTATACAATATGTAAATTCTACCTTTTAAGTTGAATTATAGAAATACATGAACTTTTTCAGGATATTCAAATTTTTTGGGTAGTACCTGAATATCAGAGACTCACCCTGGATGATTGCAAGGAGGATGACAATAACGAAGAAGAAGAATGTGATGTCAAAGACCATTCGCTCAACCTCAAAGTCATCTCCAGCAGGATCCTCAATCTCGTCACCGATACCACCACCTGCACGCACTCCTACATACATGTGGAACATGTAACACTGAGAAAGAGAGATGTTATCAATCAGAGACTTTCAATTTCATCCTAGGGTGAAGACATTTTTTCCTTAAAAATACCATCCCCAAAGACACTTCATCTCAGGTGTTTATTTCTCCTTAAACAATTTCCCTGATATGAAAAGAATTAAGATCAAAACTGACTGTACTTTGCTTCAGAGTACAGAGGATGATCACAATTTGACCACAATTTTACTTTTTTCATGTCTTGTCCAGCATCATAGCAAGCAGTTTGGTGATCTGGCTGCTGCGTTGCCATGAGCTTTATGGGCATAAGGCCCATATATACCCAATTTCATTAAAATTTGAAAACTTCTCTTTTTTTTAATTAATATTTTTATGTTCATTATCTAAAGCTGTTCCCATTTATGTGTAAGAGATATAAAAATTTGTGCTGACTGTAGTTTACTATGGGGATTCACTGTAAAATTCTTATTTCTTATGAAAGCATTTTTTTTAATGCTATTACTCCCCATCCATCCACATATGAAAGTGACAGGGGAGTCTAAATCAGAATAGAGCAGGCGGTCAGGTGTTAGCATTGTGAATGTGCAAACAAAGAACTACTCTGAAGCTCCATCTGCTGTCTTTTATGCATCTGTCCATCATCTGCTGAAAAAGCACAGGAAAGACAAAGACAAGAGGCTTTCCTCACTTTAAAATTGGGGATCACTGTGAAAATCCTAATTTACTTTTCTACATCTGGTGTCAGACAATGAAGTCAGTGGCAGTGTTTGTATTGGAAAGGCAAACTCAAAAAGATGAGGAAAGGCAGATGTGGAGAAAAGTGATAGTGAGTGTCAGCCTCCACATTCATGCTCCACACTCACAGTGAGCATGTCATTGCACTTCATGTCTTGGGTGTCCTTGTCGTCACTCTTGTTGTAAAACTTCCTGAAGAAATTGAAGGCTACAACAGTGTAGAGATACACCACAACTGCCAGAAGACCCACAGTCAGGACCAACTGACACACACATAAACACACACAGAATACAAAAGAATTAGCTTAAACGCAGCTCTTTAACTCTGAGAATTCTTAAAGAAACACTGCAGCTTTAAAGTAAACATTGCATGCATCCTAGCTGAACCTATGAACACAAACTGAACCAGATGGCAAAAAATCACGTGTGACACACATTTGCAAACCCACACACCTGTTTCCCATTGTGTGTAACAGAAGAGAGGATGGTACGGAGTGTCTTAAAGCCCATAGCGATGTCCAAAAGGTGAGCAGCAAAGAAGAAGTTGTTATAGTGACCCAGAACTGACATGGTCATGTACCAGGCCAAGTACAAGAAGGACTGAGAGCACACACACAAGCACAGACAGACTTAAAAACAGCCAACATTAGATTACAGGAACAGATGAGGACAAATGAGTACTTAAGATAAGGTAGAATCACAGGATATTACCACCATCACCTTTCCTGCATGTGGATTTGTACCAAACAAAATCTTAGCACAGAAGATGAATGGGTTCAGTCATGAAATAATAGAAATGTTGTACAAACAATGCTCAGTCATATTAAATGATTGGTCAACAGAAATCAGAGAAGTGATACCTTTATCTGTGCTTGGCAGAGCAATATAGCAAAAACAAATAAGAGAAAAGCCATAAACACAACTTACATTGTCAGTGAACACAACTCCTAGTTTCCAGACCTGGTACTTTACATCAAGAGAGTTAAATCTGAAATAAACACATTACCAAACAGTACATGATAAGAACCTGGGAAATAAGGTCAAAATGTCCATGGCTAAAATCAGACCCTTGAGCTACAGTGTCTTCTCTAAAGGAGAGTGTCTGTTATGTGGCTTCTTCTCAGAATGTCCTGTTCTCCCTCAAGTACAAGATAATGTTCTTGGACCTTCTTTTGTCTGGCCACCTGTTAGATAACACACATTGATACATCCTCACAATCACATGAGCCATATTGGTGAGGTGGTTACAAATAAATGCATGGGCTATTAGTAGTCATTTATCTGAAAACGATTCAAAACAGGACAGAGATGATAGACTTAACCATGAAAGAGCCAAAGGTGTTTAAACAGAAATTTGAAAGGACCCATTTATGAGTTCCATTCTTCACCTTTACATACAAATAATAAAATGACAGAAGGCAGCATTGATTCCCTTAACTGGATGTTGTTCATATCAACACTAGGCTGTCTGCATGCTAACACACAAGCTGCTATTTTCTCTAGAAGTATGCAACACTGCAAACAAGCCTTCAAGCTGGCTGTTAAACTGAATATTTTTTCAATGACCAATACAAAAATTCATATTCTACATTCCGCACGGTATGACGATCTTATCTGTCCTTGCATTATGTATATGAAAAACAAAGCTATTTTAACATTTTGCCTGAAACTATATACACTGAAAAATAAATGCCAAACTAAATCTTTGCACTGTGATATGGATCTTATTAAGAATGCAGAATTGTAAAGACTTTGGCATTTCTAATACTTTCTCTACTCACAGTGTACTCCAGGCGGTTTCCTTCTTAAGCCTTTTGTCTTTTCTCTCAGAGCTGAAGTCTAGAGCAGCTTGATCTAGACCCAAGAGTTCACTGATCTTGTCACAGCCATAAAAGTCAGCATACTTATCCATCACCTGACAGGACAAAAAGATGCATGGAAGCAACAGTTTTATTCAGCGTGTTTTGATTTTAATGCAGCGTGACAAGAGATTTGCTAAAAGTAATTGGTTGCACTTTCTGCACAATCTGTGCTATAATGAGATGGCAGTTTAGTTCAGCTGACAATATGATGTGCTGCCTATGCAGTAATGACCGCTGAACTTAGAGGCTTTTCTCATATCCTTATTGGAGATGCATAATGTTTTGGGGGAAGAATTGTTGCAAATGTCATTGTGTAAATGACTGAGGTTAATTCTGGTCGGGGTGTATACGCATAATTGGTATTGATCCAGGCTTTTAGTTTACCCCTTACCTTAGACTTGTTTGCATTGCATATTCTCAATGAATACATCTCCTTAATCTAGTCAGTTAGATACAGAGATTCTTTAGTGAGCTGTCAGGGGGCTATGAAACTTTATGCCACTTGAGTAATTAACCAAAATGAAAGCTAAACAAAGTAAATTGGCCCCTTTTGTTATCAAAAACAAAATTACTTTGACGTGTGATAAATATTACAGCAAACTCTTATAGTGGCATGTGAATTACTAGATATGAAGTCATTATACCTGCAGACTGTAAAAGTGATGCCGTTTTCCAATGCATGGTGTGAGTGATGGGCCTACTCTACAGTACTGTATATGGCAAAGTGTCCAGCCTGGTGGCAAATAGCCAAAGCTTAAGTAGGAGCTTTTTCATATGTCAATTAAATTAGATACAAAGTCAAAGCATTTGTGTCAAAAAATATTATGGGCCAAGGCATTGATTTCTCCTCCTTAATGTGTCTGTACATAACAGAGGACATTATTTTACATAAAATAGATTATACCTATAGGGATACGTTTAGGCCATCAAAATTAACTGCAGTGTTCGTTATTGTTGTCTGAGCCCCAATCAGGTCAACTGACTTTTGTTCAATTCTGTACTGCTAAGAGATGCAAAAGCATCCAAGTGAGTAACGACACAACATTGCATGCCTGCATGCCTTCATTTAGACCAAGATTTTCCTAGTTTTACACATTTTAAAAACATACATAATTTGGAAGTGCTTATAAAATTGTTTTTAACAGTGAGACATCATATTTTCAGGATTGCAGAATAATTACGGTGCACAGCACACGACATATTTTTTAGCATCAATAGGGCAGAATTTTCTTGGCTATTCTGCATATACAGTAAAAGTCTCACACTTTCATATATGTTGCAGAAGTTTACTGATTTTTTAATTTTAATATTTGCTTTTGCAACGAAGTATTTTAGTTCTCATTAACACAAATGCAACTCTTAGATGACATTATAGTAGAGTTGTAAATTATCCAAGTCAATGTAAATATTACTAAACAGGACAAAGGGCCAAAGCATACTAATTTTATTCATGTCCATAAAAGAACAATCTGAATGAGGAGGCTTACAGTGGGACAAGAAAATCAAATTAGTTCCATACTCAAAACGGGGGATGATTACACTGTGCAATTAGTTTGTAATGTACTGTCACTGTATGAAAAATCAAATACATGTTTAAGGAGAAGATACAGTAGCCTTACAGCATTTCATTTTTTTTGCACAGGATCTTCGTCTATCAGTGACCTTACCTTCCTCTTCACAAATTTATCCCAGTAATTACTTGGAAATGATCTGAAAAGATAAAGAGATGACATCACATATATTTATCAGAAAACTTTTGACTTAAATAGTACTTCAATAGTTAACTCAAAACCATGTTTGCAGTACAGTAAAAGTCAAACCTGTAAAATGACTGTAATTGTTTCCATTTGCAAGTTTCTCAATTTTTCTTTTTATTTAATATCAATTTAAGAACAGGCAATTATATCATAGTAAATTATGAAGCCATAAACATACGGTGTATTAATGACCAGTCGGTCCCATTGCCCTTTGATGTCTTCCTCCGGAGGCTGCTGTGTCACATACAACCCATCAAACTCCAAGCTCCGGGCCACCTCTTTTTCACGTTTAAAAATCACTAAAGGAACCTTTCAATCAAATACAGTCGATTATTCACTTGTGTTAACCGTTAAGTTAGAAAAATTTAAGAGCATTAAAATTCTGACTTTGATGATGTAATAATTCACAGTAAAGAAACCAATTTGTTATAGTAATTATTAAACACATGCAGGAGGTTCTACTTCACTTC
Organism: Atherinomorus stipes; assembly: GCA_023101725.1. Classification (NCBI taxonomy): domain Eukaryota; kingdom Metazoa; phylum Chordata; class Actinopteri; order Atheriniformes; family Atherinidae; genus Atherinomorus; species Atherinomorus stipes. The sequence goes on from JALJCO010012783.1 coordinate 634,698, forward strand.
TATACCTTGAGACAGTAATAACCGATAATACAACAGAAGGAGATGATTGTGTGTGCAATTGCGAGGAGGCGAAGAGAAGGCTCCATGTATCCACTGCTCTCTTCCAGCACAAAATAAACTCTGCCCCTGCTGTCATCTTCAAAAGCAGAGTCCAATTTTCTGCCATGAACTGATGTGGTTACTTCTTCCTCCTCATTGGATACAGGTGAAGATGTTACCTGGGAGGAAAAAAAAACCAAACAAGGAAAGCATTTTACTTGAGTTTAAGTTAGACCCTATTGCTGCTGCCTTCCAGCCAATAGGCTGTGTGACTAAGGAGAGAAGAGTGAAACTGGTGCTGGTCTTGGGGCGGGGCAGGCTGGCAGCACCTGTAGGTGTGGTTGCTGTTCGGTGATGCTCACGATCATGCTGTCGTTGGCAGGTCGACTCAAACCATAACTTTTACCAAATGAAGCAAACTTACAGTTGTGCCAGAACTACTAAGACCCCTTTATCAAATACTATGAAGTATACGGAAGTCGAGCAGCCCCAAAAAATTACTCACATGAGCTTCCGAACAAAATGTAACAAGTTTAAAAAGCAAACTAACCACTGAAACCTGAAAGATAGCACCTACATTTAGCATTTTGTTATTTATTTTATAACAAACTTCAAGTGCGCGGGGGGGGGGGGGGGGGGGGGGGGGGGGGAGATTATGATGAACTCTGCATAGAAAATTGTTTTTAAAGTTAAAAATGTCTGTCTGATAAATCTGATGATTATTATCATTATGTTATTAAAAGGAAGCATCTCAGAATCAGGCTCTCACCTTGTAGAAGAGAAGAATGAAGTTGATTGCAAAGGCGACAAACAGAGCCAGCAAGCGCATGTTGTAAAAATTCCTTGCAAAGTAGTTCTACAGGGGAAAAAAACAACAACAACAAAAAAAAAAGCATTAAGGTATATTGTACCTTTACATTCTAATGCTTTTAAGGGTAAAATGAAGTATATGCAAATATGACTCATTATCTGTGTTCTAATGTGTATGCATCACATGCATAAGCATGCATGAATGTACTTGCACATTACCAGCAGGCTCTTGTTGTGTGAGCTCATCATCTCCCAGAGGGCAGAATGTTGGCTCTGTGGTTCCTTTGACTTATTAGAGCATCTCTTGGCTCTACATTTTGCGTCTGCTGACACATTCCCAGTTTTCTTCTCACATTTCTTCCTTCTGTAAACAATCCAAATATGAACAGATGGAAGGTCAAAAAGCTTTACTTTGACATGAGAATATTAAAGATGATGAAATGAGAATTTCCAGTTGTTTCATGTTTGTACAAATTCAACATGACTTTTGCCTAATTCAACATGGCAGTCTTTAAATGTTTTTCAAAACACCAAATCCTATATTAATTCATTTTTAAATGCTGACTGACTTAAAATCTAAGAATAATATTGCTATCATTCAGATTAAATATAATTCATATTAGAATTGGAAGGAAGAGACTCACTCAGTGCTCTTCGTCTCAGGTATTTCCTCAGCCGTTTCCTCTGTGCTTGAGCAGTCCTTGAGGAAAGAAAACATTAATAACAATAAAATAACACGATGAAAAAGTACAATACTGAAGCAGCTGAAAAAGAAAGCAGCAGCTAGGTTTACTGAAAAAAAATCATGGTGTGCATTAAAGATGAAAAAACAAACATATAAATCATACCGCACTCTGGTGCTTCTCAGAAATATCAGTGGTTACAGTGGTTCTGGAGGCTGTGTTGAACAGGTCACAAAGACTGGCAGTGAGGTCTGGCGCTACAAGTTGGTATTGATCTCCTTCCTTCTTCAGTTTGAGACCAAATATGTCTGAGAGTACATCCACCTCTCTGGGGGAGGTCACTGTCGCCATCTTCCCAATCTCCCTCAATTCTGTCCTCGATGAGAATTTGGCAGAGTACTTCCTTTGTCGATCCAGTCCACTTGGCACCTCCATGACCTCATCAAGTGTTGGTTCAAGGATACCACCAAGCAAGTCTGACATCCTCATCCTTTTAGCTCCCTCTATGAGCCCACCACTAACAAAGGCCACATACAACACATACATGATGCTACGAATGATGACATATATGCACCGGATCTGAGCCATGCAAATCCATCTCAGGGCTAGGACAACTGACTTCAAGATATCTCTCAGTGTCATCTTCATCAATGTTTTCAGGTTTTTCACAGAAAGTAGAGATGTAAGCAACAGCCACCAGTGAAACATAAAAAACAGTCCTTGCTGGTCTAGAGTTTCATCTTCATCTTTATTCTTCTGTTCCTCTTCTTTTCCTGAAGACCTCTCTCCAGAGTTAGAGCCAGATATTTGGGCTGCAAGCTGCATCTCAAAGATGGTGTCCTCACAGAAATTGACAAACATCTCCATTTTCTCCTTCTCTCCACCCTCATTGACCACATCAAAAATGAACTGTCTTTTAGACTCTTTCACCTGTGGTTTCTCCCACTGTGTGCGACTATATTCACTGATCTCAAAGTAGACGCGCTCAAAGCGCTTCCCACTGCCTAGGATCTCAATGCGTCCAAGACACGGCTGGAAGTAAGTCAAGACACACTCTGCCAGCTCCAAGAATGTTTTCAGCCTAGAATCTTTGGGCATGTGTTCAGACAAATTAGTGAGAAGAACAGCAATGCTGAAGCCAATGTCTTTTGCTGGCTCGTGGAAGCAATCCACAAAGGCCTCATAATCCACAATCTCACTGTCATTGGTGTCCATGCAGGACAGCAGGAAGTGTATCTCCACTTGAGAGAAATGCTTGCAGTTTTCCATGGCTTTTTGGAATTCCTTCCTGGATATTCTGCCTTTAAAATCAGGATCATACTCTCTAAAGGCATCGGAGGAGGTGAGGTCTTTAAGTTTGAGGAACATGTCAAAAAACTTGAGGATCATCTCCACATTGCCTGATGATTCCACCAGCATATCCACCATCTGCTTTCCAATAGTTCCATTGATGACATTTCCTGCAAGAACACAACTTATTACTGTTTAATGACGACTATCTGCAGAAAAAACAATGAAGCCACTGCGTACTGTATGTTCTAAGAGCAAAACAACTAATGGTTCCCTATTGCTGGCTCCAAAACATCTCTTTTCTCAGTGTGATGGTGGTCCTTTTTAACCCAATTATATAACTCCATGATAAGTAAGTATTAGTCCTAAAAGGTGTTTGAGATCATCGCTGACTTGGCTAATGAAGCTGTTATGATCCATGACTGTAATTACTTGTTGGTGGGAAAGAAGATCTAGCTGTAAGTTAAGTATGTAGAATACACTAATGCCTTGGTGTGTTACAACTAAAGTGGGAGAAAATTTACATTGATATTGATGGTAATGCGAATTATAGATACATGCTGATACCCAAGCTAACATTACAGTGTGTTAATGACTTACTTCTTTTGTTTCATGCAGATGTAAAAATGTATGATTCAGAAGGCGTAAAATAGGAAATGTTTACCTTCTAGCATGGAAAGCAGGAACACAACCATGTCCTTCTGTAGATCCATCAGCTCTTTCAGAAGTTCAATTTGCCTTGAATCCTGGATAAAAGAACATGCATTTGGGAAACCGTACATTTCACACTCTTTATTAACAGTCCATAATTTCACAGCATGCACTGGACATATCTAGAGAGCATATAGCTGAGATCATTTATATATTTACATCCCCATCAGGCTAAAATGAAAACATCTGGGGTAGAAAACCTATGACAAACTACCACCAAGAGCATTATCAATTCCCTTTTAATGTGTTCCAGGGAGGAATGAACTATACCTGAGAGAGCTTCATCTGCAGGTGTGCAAAGACATGGAGGAATCCCACGACAGCGTCCCAAAGACGACTGTGAGCTAGACTTTGTTGATTCCCAGTACATGGACCCTGCATGAACAGATAATGATATAAGTAGCTAGTGGAAAAATATGGAGGATGTAAAAATACAGAATACTGTGCAATACTCTTGGATAACTAAGAAACTTCAGGTTTGGATACAACTGTTCATTTTTTAAGAAATGTATTTATTTGTTTATTCCCTTAACAAAATCTGATTTGCTTCATTGCTGAGTCAGTCTAGGTTTGTATTGTATTTAGGTAGCTGATGAAGAAGAACTACTTACACTGATACCAATATCACTTATTTCACTGTCTTAAAATTCTGGATAGTGCTACATACATTTAGACAGCTATCATTCCTAAAATCATAACAAAAAATATACAGAAAAAAACCTTTAATACTATGGCAGATGATAGAGACTGACCTGTATGTACTCGGTGAGCGTATTGAAAACCTGCTTGGCGACTTCGATGGCCTTAGAGAAGTTGCGCTGTCCTTGTGCATCAATGACATCCTTTCCTGAATAGTGCCAGTAGAAGTCACTGATTGACTCCTGTAGTGTGGCACACAAGAAGTTTTCTGGTTTAATAGAATGATGCAAATATTTTAAAGACTAAATGCAATTTTTAAAAGTGAAAAGGGAATATAATGGAGTCAATTTAGGAACAGTTTGTTTACAGGGAAAGGGTTACACAAATCGGCCACACTATTACATTTGGGCCTCCAATATATTTGAATGTAACAGTAGTTTGATTTTCTTATTAAGTTCAACAACATAAAGGAAACCCATCATGAACATACTTACCTGTACTCTTAATAAATAGTCCACAGTGGATATAATGATGTTGACTGTAGTGTTGTTCCCAGTTTGTGTTCTTAGAAAGTTTTGGAAATCTACAATATATATAAGAAAATATGAACACAAAATCAGAATTGCATTACTTACTGTATAATAATTGTAATGTCCCATGTGGACAATATGACTACAGAAACCATTTTTCGACGCTTCATCTGAGCATGTGATACAACCACAGTACAACAAAAGACAAATTACCCAAGTTGTGTCCTTCACAGAGAAGTTGCAGGAAACGGAATAGGTCACAAGTTAGGTCTTTATCGGGCATCACCTTTTCTCCTGAAAAGATGGGTAGATAGATCAAGAAGTGAAATAATAATGTATCAAAATTAAAGAAGTGCTACATAAAAAAAAGCAGGCTGAATGAGAAGGAAACTGCCTTTGTCAATATTGAAGATGAATAAAAAAAACAGGATTTTGGACTTTAAACTGAGCAAACGTTCAAGGCCAGGGATCTTTCTGATGGTTCCTCTGCCATGACATGGATTAACAGTAATGGATTTTTTTTTATTCCCATTTGAATACAGTACCTGAGCTGTCGTCCGTGGCCATGCCTAATCCCTCTGCTTTGTTCTGTCTCTCAAATGCATTCAGATCCAAAACGCTGGATGGCACCAAGTCATGCATGCACACACAAGCACACCCACACACACACACACACACAAGCCCCAAAGGATAAGTAAAGCCTTTTTAGTCTAACCATTTTTATCAAATCGCTACATAAAGCCTGCCACCCTTTGTCACATTTGACAAGACTGGTTTTTTTTTTCTACAGCCACTTACCTACATGACCGCATGAGCCCAGCCATGCTCTGAAAAAAGTCAACATCCCGCCTCTGTCTTAGATAATCCAGCATTTTCTATGAGGAAACCAAACATCAAAGATGAATAGATGGTGGGATGTCTCAATTAAAGCAGACTGATTGGTATAAGATTATTGCTTTATTAGTGCAAGTTTTACTGCAGTGTCTCTTTGTATTGAGGTTTCTTGCAACTGTAAAAAGAGCTTCACATGCTAAATACAGATTGATTAAAAAAAAAAAAAAATACTGCTTGTCAAAGACTTCTATGTTAATGTTGGGCTCTGTTCATTAAATGAGCATGACGAGCCTGAATATTACCATCACTCACGAGTGAACAGTAACAATAGTGCAAGGCAAGTCATTAAAGATTTTAGTAAAAGGTGATTGTCTACCAACAGTGGCCAAGGAGGGACAAAGCATTGTCCAGTGTATCAAAGTCACTTTGATTCAACCTGCAACAGGTCTATGAGGCTGTTCACTTTTGGCTCTTTCATCCATTCTGTCTGATTTATTTGCAAGGACAGCAGTAGCGACATGGGTTTAAATAAGGCGTCACAATTCCTCCCATCATTGGTTCTCTGAAGTGGCCACATGTGATCAGATTTTAGTTACCCAGTCTGTGTGGAAATACATCAGGACTATTGATGTCTCTATAAAATCACAAATGCATTCAGTAACTAAACTGCAGCTATGTTTCAGCATTAATACATCTCGGAATAGTCTGAGTTGGATTTATTGTAGAATTAGTTACAGACATTTCAATAAGCTCAGCTCTGCAGGCTAATGGGTGTGAAACAAGATAAGTAAAGGAGTATAAAAAATATATTTGTGACATTAAAGATATTAGCTGATGCTTATTATTAGTCATTGATATTTTGACTGTTTTCTATACAACATAGATGTCCATGGTTGCACATGCCACAAATCTCTGGAGAGCATAGATTCATGTTGTTTGTCTGACAGAAACAATTTTCCAATAGTGACCACAACTGTTACAATCAACATTGAAACGTATTAAAAACAATTCACCGGCATACAAAGCCACCTGGTCATCCACAGATCAATATTTTCCTAACTTTTTTTTTTAAAATCAAAAGTATTAATGGTCCAGTTAACAGAAAATTTAACTGGATTCTCAAAAAATATATTCTGCATTATCTCTACTGAGTCAGAAGTGTGCCTCATTTGAGATTGATTCTCTCTTATAAATTTGGTGTACCAATAAACATTCACAAAAAGGTAATCTTAAAATGTGGCCAGCATCATTAGCGTTTGATTGACACCTCATTTGAGAATAGAAGCCACCGTGCCATGTCCACAGGCAACAATATCCAGCTGTGCAGCAAGGAAAATGCATGGCTCTGTTCTGACACTTATGTGCCAAGCCAGCTGTTCAGGTTGAGGCCTGTTAGAAGGTAAATCACAGAACCAACAGCATAATTCTGGTGCGTTAGAAGTGGGCTCACTGCTAAAATGCAGCTGCTACAACTATTTGTGTTTCAACATCTCTGTTAAAGCCCCACAACAGAATTTTTAGTAGTTTTCTCAGTGACGTGCCCCTATCTACGGCTAAACTAACATCCTTCTTGCATCGTAACTGTTCTGTGAGCTCACTCCAGCCAGTAAAAGACAGTCTTATCTTGACTCTTGTTTTGTCCCTTCCTCTCTTTCGTTTCCTCTCTTCCTCAGGAAATGTATCCTTGTGTTTCTTTGCCGAATCCTCAATGATGCGCGTTCAAAATACCCGCTGTGTTAATATCTGGTTCATATCCGTTTGCTAGTAAGTGACACGTTACGCAACCAATAAAAAACGACCCCGTCCCATGTACAAAACTTACATAGTACAGTTTCTGAGCCCCGGGACGCCTCTGGACAGTGACAGTTTGAAAATGTGCATAATGAATGTTAGTGTGCCATCAAAACGAGTTAGAAACGCATATTGTTAAGCTCTAAAAGTTACGTTGTATGTCTTTAAGTCTTGTTAAAAAATAAGACAGAGTGTTATCCCCAGTAGATACGGGAACCTGTGTCATGAATTGACTAGTTTTGTGCCAGAGCATTATAATTACCTGCTGAACAATGGCATTCCCTCCATTGAGAAGGGCGATACCCAGTTTGAGAGTATGGGCAATCATTGATCCCATGGTGCCTGAGACAAATTAAAGTAAAAAAAAAAAGACATAAGTTTTGGCAACATTGCTGTATGAATATACATGAATGTTTTGGTGGTGGTCGGAGAGGCTGTTGGAGCATATTGGCTGCCAAGCTTCTGTCAGTGTGCCCCAGAGCAGCTGTGCTTACACATGTAGTCTACCATCACCAAGCATGAAGAGTCATTGATGAATAATGGATCCAATGTAAGCACTTTCAGTTCCAAGCAGTGAAGTGCAACATAAATTTAATTAATTATAATAAAATCAATGAAAAGAAAGGAATGTGTGATTCACATTTCAAACAAGGAGTTAAATAATCTAACAAGTTTCTTAACATCAGTCTCAAGACTAATCAAGAGGAACAACAAACAAAAACTTTATTTTGCTCTTTAAAAAAAAAAACTTTTTCAGAAGTCTTCAGTTTACATGTGTTTGATCAAAGTGAATTAAATCAAAGTGCGATCTTCTGAGCTTAATGTAAGGGACTTATTCAGTGGTTTCACCATTCCCTACCTTTACTGGCACTTATGGTTTGCAGGACCATCTCAGAGGCTCCACGGCAATGCAACCTAGCCTGCTGGTACAACAGCTTCTGCTTCTCCATCTCCTTCTCCTATAACGCAAAACATGCAATTTGACATAATTGGAAATGTCTATTCCTCTCAATCAAAGAATATTATCTGAACAAAATATAAAATTAAGAAAAAATTAGCAATAAAAAAAGTTCAAGGTTAAATATAAACTTAATATCAAACTATATTTAACATTTAAAGTCAGATTACTTACTTCAAAGGTTTCCAACTCTTGTTCTCCATCTACATCATCAACACCTTCTCTGCAACAACTCTAAGAAACCAAGCAGACAAGGTCCAATGATGATGTAAAGGGGTAGAAAATGCAGCAAGTCAATAGAAGAGAGATAAAATATTTACAAATCCAGTGCACCTCATTTCTGACTGTATATTTTTGTTATACACTCCATGTGACATTCACCAGGACTTCAAAGCATAACTAAAAGCCTATTAAGACCTGATGCAACATTTGAGAGCAACTGTGCTAATGCTGAGAGCCCCCTCAGGTCTGAATGTGTTACAAGAAACACTACTACTGTATTTGTTTTGAGTCTCTGGAGTGTATTTTATCATGATTACTATCTGAACTGAAAACTGGCATCTAACTCATTGTGTGAACACTTGAGTTCTTTCTATTATGCATTTTTTCTTTAATGAGCTGAACATTTCTCTGATTTCCAGAACCAGAATAATTATTAAGACATGATTATCACACAATGTCCTCACAGGAATTTCATACTAATGATGAGACCCTCTTCATGTGCTGCATTACCTTGGCCATAATAGCAGCATAGGACTTGTAGAGACTGTCACTTCCATTCTTACTGTGAATAAAGAAAAAGGACATAGCATTGCTGTAAGTCAGGGTAGACGATGAAAACACGGTACGTGGTCACAAAATATCAAACCACCAGTGTGTGGCACTGAATGTGTTCTCTAAATATAATATAGAGTCTGGTCCATTTGATTGCATCCTTGAAATGGTAGAGAAGAGAGCATTCCCAGATGAATCTAAACAATTTCCTCTCAAGTTACTCTCACAGACGACATACCATAATGATATTTCAATTATCCTGTTCAACCAGCATGCATTAATGAAAAAAGACATTCAGGGGAAAAACAGAAATATCTCTTAACCCTTCGATGCATCCACTGTATTGCTTTTTCTAGTATATGCATGGGTGTGGATGGTATCTTTGCAAATCAGCCACTTAATTGGACATTAGTGAGTCATCGAATACACTGATAAGAATAAATAAATACATAATAAATTGCAAAATATATACATACATTGAAATTACCAAGTTTGCTTCAGTGATAAAATGATCAAGAAAATGACACAACTCTGTTTCTGTAGTTCACTTATATGACAACATATTTGGTTTTATAGAATAGATGAGAAAAAAAAAAAAAGTCAAATAAGATTAAAAATACATAAAAGCATCATTGTACATGTCTGCAGAAGCAAAATATTATATATGAAAAAATGGCATTGTTTTTTAATAAGTCATGCATCAGGGGGTTAATTTTTTATTCCATAAAGCAGATTTAAGCTGAAAAATATGGCATCTCCATTACTGATGTCCATGCATGACTTGACTCAAATGAAAATACACAATTTCATTATATGGTTCGGACCATAAATGGCTCTACTGAAGGAGAAAGACAGACGTTACTTACATGAGAAAATGTTCCTGCGGGGCAAACCTACATTAGAGGCCCCTCTGAGACCTGAATATTATTAGTGATTTCAGGTGGGCAGAACTTTAGAAAACCCCCCACTTTTGACCAATTTGTATCGACTTTCCTGGGGATGAATCTGACCAGTAATAAAAGCAGAGCAGAGTTTTTACTGCATGTAATCTTTTATAATGAACACACACCTGCTTTCTGTCAGGGCACTTCGACTGAAGAGTGTAATGAGTTGTAGGAGTGGATCGATCGGCTTGGCACCTTCTTCCACATCCTTTACTTCCCCTTTGTCACCTTCACACAGTTTCATCAATCCCCCCATCTGGAGTCCAACAGACAAACACACACTCCATGATGATGTTTATATACACGGTTAAGGCAGAGGACTTGCAAACATTTGCCCTGAAGGATGAAGCATGTATTTCAATATTTTACCAATATTCTCCAAAATATCTGCCTATTCTAACCAGTTTGTGTGAGTGTGTTTCATCCAGTAATTCCATCACAACTAACTATACTGAAAAATACACACTGATTTTGTTTGTGTGTGATGTTTTTGGACAGTGGTGAGATGGCAAAAAAAGAGAAAAAAATTACAACTTTGGAAGATGAGGTTCAGTAAGTCTTTTGTAGTTTTCCAAAAACCTGTTTGGAGGTCAATTTGTACAATTTCCTTCTGCAGTAGAGGTCATATTTTGCAAAACCACTAAAAAGAAGCATTAGTATTTAGAGCTTAGCGTCTTGTTCAGGGTTTTCCAACTCCGGGCCTCTTGGACCAGTGCCCTGCAGGTTTTAGACATTTCTCTGCTGAAACACATCTGATTAGAACAGCTTGATGTCAAGTTCTGCACGAGCCTCGTGACCCATTAATGTGAGTCAGTTGTGTTGTGTCAGGCAAACAATTAGGACACTGGCCCAAGAGGTCTGGAGGTGGTGATCTCTGGTCTAGTTTACTTGACAGCGCTGATTAATTGGCGTGAATGTATAGCCCAAAACTGCAGTTTTAAGCTAATTTAGGAAGAACTGTGAAATTTGTTTTTTCATATCAAAACACACTACAAACGTATGAGTATATAAAGCGAGAACAAAGCAAGCTCCCTCCACTGTTTTGTTTAATTCAAAATACAAAGTTAAATACATTAAAAGAGATGTGTTTCTTGTCTTTTAATAACCCAGCATAGTGGCCTGCTTCACTCTTAAATTGCGCAGAACTATTTTTTTTTTATCTCAACACCACAACCACCTAGCTTTCAACTCACAGCTAAATCCTCCACAAGCATTTCCTCAAAGCTGTGGTCTTCAGCTGATATCCAAGATTTATTGTAGCCTTGGAGGAACAGGTTGACAGCTCGGTGCCTGCAGGGGAACAGGAAAAGTTGTAGAAATGTAAGGGAAAACTTAAAATAACAGCAGGCAGCATAGAAGAAGATTATTTATTGTCAGAAGAGCTTTCATTAGATCCACTGGTACTTCATCAAGGGCTCCAAGGTGATGATTGTTATAAGCACTTCAGAATGTGGCTGAAATGCAATGCAGTCATGGAAACTGCACATCTATAGGGTCGCATCAACTTTTCTCCAGACAGAAACTGATTTTTAAAAAGGAAGAATATTCAGGTTTAAACGTACTTATACCATATGTACACACAGCTTCATCAGGTGTTTTACCTCGGCAAGTTGTAAAGAGGAGTCATCCGAAGGCAGGCTACCACCGCACGTTTCCTTTGTTTAGTTAAGACCTTGTGCAATGCAGGTTTTTTACTTCTCTCTGGGTGTTCCACCTAAAATACCAAGAGATATACAAAGTGCATATGAACTTATTGTACCGAGAAGTTCCTGCAAATACTAACAATAGAAATGAATTTGTGCAAATGCAGAGGCAACAGTGCAAGGATAAGGAGGTTGTATACTAGCAGCTTTCCAACGTGAGTACAATATGTCAGGGGTCTAAAGTTACACAGGGCGTCTTTCTTAAAGTTAGCCAAGTTTTGCAGAAAAACATACAGTTATACTGAGAAACAGCTGCTGATAAATAGCCAAGATAACATGCATATGTTATTATATGCCATGTGTAGCCACTTTCTTGAAATACCAGTTTTGTTTAAATAGATCTTTTGCAAATATTTTGGACATTTAGACCTTTGAACAAGGTGAGGAAGTAAGGAAAGATCCAAGGTGTTAAGAAGCGGTTTCACAAACAGATTTTAAAATCTTTTGGAAGAGAAGCTCTCCGCACTATGATCATGAAAATAAATACAAAAACACATCAAATTTTTCATAGTGAATAGTTATCTAAATCTTATCTTAGATGATAATAACAACAGTACAGGAACAAGTATTACCACCTTCACTTCACTTCATCTCAGTGAACAAACACTTTGCAGTCTAGTGACTGAGGAAGATGGATCCACTCAATGTCACTGTATTTACAGAGGCCAAGAAGGCAAAGGATGATGGCTCTGCTCAGTCTTAATCATGTTTTTTTATAGAGCAGAGAAGCTTACCTGATCTAGGTAATAAAGGACTTGAGCTATTTCTAGAATCCGCTCCACAGTCCTGTGTGTGTCAGTGACGGTTTCAAGCTGTATTGATTTTTCAGTGTTATGGATCTCTGCCTTGATGCTGTTTGATGACTGTAAAAAAAAGAAGAGGAATGATTCTTTTGTATTGAAAGGAAATCTGCTTATTCGGTCTTATTAATAAATTCATTGCAAAGACAATTAGTAAATGCCATTAGGAATTAAACGAACGAACGAATAAACTAATGAATGGTGGGTTGAACAAAAATATCAATAAGAAATGGAAAAAAGTGCTGTCCTAAATATCACCTTAATTGATAACTTTGAACGTTTAAGTTTAATTTACCCTTGCAATACAAAATAAAAGCAAAATAAATTAACTTAAGTAAATCATATATTAAAAATACCTTCAAAAGATTTAACAATATCTGCACTTTTTCCATAAATACAAAAACATGTCCTGAAGGTCTACAACAGGAATGTTTACACTGTATCTGCTCAATTTCACCATTTGCTGATAACTTCAGTTTTGATTAAGAATGCTGAGAACAGAAAAGGGGAATTTGTTTTCTCTGACTTATATTTGATGACATACTTTAATCTTGTACTGTAAGATTTTAGAGCCAATTCAAATAAATACACTCCCAAATGGCATATTTATACACAGATGTAGTACTAATACAGAATAAGTGAAAAATGAAAAAAAGTGAAGCCCGCACACTGAATGATATAGAGGCAATTGGATGCAAAAATGGACTGATTTATTTACATGGTGCCAAGGTGCACAGCAAAAAAGTGCAAAGAAATAGTGAACGTTTCGGTTCTAGACCATCATCAACACTAATGACCTGACTGCACAACTTGAAGCTTTAAATAGGCTGGTCAGCAGTGAAGACAGCCAATCAGGATAACCCTGACAGGAGGAAGACATTAACTAATTAGACATGAGGGATATACAAGGAAAAAAATCCAAAAGACAATATATAAAGACTATCAAAGACAATGTGTAGAAAATTATAAAAAACATGAAAGGGATAATTCTTCATTCAAACCCCCAGGATGAACAGTTTTTAAATAAAAGATCCATCTGCACTCAGATTGAAGTAATCTGCGTTCAAAATTACCCCCTCTTCGATTCTTAGGGATCTGCTGGATGACACAGAAAGAAAGCGTTGAGACGGGATGACCAGCTTCTTGGAAATGTCTTGCAATGGATGATTTCTCATCATTTCTTCTTATAGCACTCTTATGCTCAATAATCCGAGTTTTAACTGGTCTAGTGGTTTTGCCCACATATTGTAGACCACATGGACATGAAAGAAGATACACAACACCAGCTGATGTACATGTAAGACAGTATCTGATGTTATATCTTTTGGAGGTGACATGGCTGGTGAAAGTGCTTGTTTTTCTGGAATTTTCACATGCTGAACAATTCCGGCACGGGAAGAAACCGGTCATCCCATCCAAACTCCTCTGAATGGGAACACGCTGTACATAAGTGTCTGCACGGACAATATAGTCCCTTATGTTTTTAGCTCTGTAATGAGAAAACATGGGAGAATCAGAAAACAGCTTTTTACAGACAGGATCAACTGAAAGAACATGCCAGTGTTTTCTGATGATCTCTTTGATATCTTTACTCAGTGGAGAATAAGTAGTGGTACAAACAACTGAATGATTCCTAACAGAACTGCGGTTAGAAGGCTGACTGACATCCATGTGGCGGACTTTCTCTAAGGCAGCATCGAGCCAGTTTGTAGGATACGCTCTTTGCTGGAAGTCAGTATACATCTTTTGGGCCTCACACTCAAAATCATCAGGTGAAGTACAAATACGTTTGAGTCTCAAAAACTGAGAAAATGGCAGACCTTTTTCAAAGAGGTGGGATGAGCACTTGTGGCATGGAGAATGCTGTTTTTGTCAGTAGGTTTTGTGTACAGAGTGGTCGAAATAAGATTATCCTGGATACGCACTCTAGTGTCCAAAAAGGGAATTTCTTGAGCACTGTGTTTTTCAGTGAATTTGATAGAAGAGGACATATTGTTGAGATGTGATACAAATGAACCGAGTAATGATAATGGACCCCTCCACAGGAAAAAACAGTCATCTATGTATCGTTTGTACAAAAGGATATGTTCGGAGAAAGGATTATTATTGAAGACAAACTTATGTTCAAGATATCCCATAAAGAGATTTGCAAAATCTGGACCAAAACTGGAGCCCATCGAAACCCCCCGGGACTGAAGGTAAAACTGTTCACCAAAGAGGAAATAATTCCTAGTGAGGGCCAAGTCAGCCACAGACAGCAGAAACTGCGTTGGTGGAAAAAGTGACTCTCTCAGATCCAAAAAGTGTTAGAGAGCCTCGAGACCTTCTTGGTGTGGTATGTTGGTGTATAATGAAACAACATCCATCGTTACCAGATGTACTCCTACAGATGGAACCTGGAGATCTACAGTAGCCAAGCTCTTAATAAAATCTCCTGTATCTCTTAGATAAGAAGGGAGTTGTGTCACCAGAGGCCGTAAATATCTATCAAGGTATATTGACAGAGGTTCAAGTAAACTGTCATTACATGCCACTATCGGGCGACCAGGGGGATTTTCTAATGATTTATGAACCTTCGGGAGAGCATACATAACAGGTATGGATGGGTAATCTTTGGTCAAAAACTTAAGTTCAGATTGTGAAATGTAACCATCTGTAAAAGCATCAAACAGGAAAGAGTCAATTTCTTGTTTGAAAGATGAAGTTGGATCATGGTTAAGTTTTGTGTAGTAAGAGGGATCTGCGAGCTGAGATTTAACTTCATGCTCATAGTCAACCCTATTCATGAGAACAAGACCACCACCTTTATCAGCTGGTTTGCAAATAGTGTCCTTCACTTTACTCATAGCTACAAGTTTTCTTCTCTCTGCTGCCTTAAAATCGTGCTGTTTAGTGGTAAATAATTCATTGATGTCACTTTCCACTAGTTTGCAAAATGTATCAATACAAGGGTTAGTAGTAGGAGGACAAAATATACTTTTCACCCGCAATTGAGGTTGATGCAATGGTGTATACACTTCTACATTGTCCTTGTTGTAAAAATATTTAAGTTTGATAGCACGAAAAAACTTAAACATTTCAACCTTAGTACGACAGGGGTTGGCAGGAGTAGGAGGAACGTAAGACAAACCTTTGTTCAACACCAGGTGTTCAGAGTCCGAAAGGGTGTGGGGATATGGGATATCTTGAACATAAGTTTGTCTTCAATAATAATCCTTTCTCCGAACATATCCTTTTGTACAAACGATACATAGATGACTGTTTTTTCCTGTGGAGGGGTCCATTATCATTACTCGGTTCATTTGTATCACATCTCAACAATATGTCCTCTTCTATCAAATTCACTGAAAAACACAGTGCTCAAGAAATTCCCTTTTTGGACACTAGAGTGCGTATCCAGGATAATCTTATTTCGACCACTCTGTACACAAAACCTACTGACAAAAACAGCATTCTCCATGCCACAAGTGCTCATCCCACCTCTTTGAAAAAAGGTCTGCCATTTTCTCAGTTTTTGAGACTCAAACGTATTTGTACTTCACCTGATGATTTTGAGTGTGAGGCCCAAAAGATGTATACTGACTTCCAGCAAAGAGCGTATCCTACAAACTGGCTCGATGCTGCCTTAGAGAAAGTCCGCCACATGGATGTCAGTCAGCCTTCTAACCGCAGTTCTGTTAGGAATCATTCAGTTGTTTGTACCACTACTTATTCTCCACTGAGTAAAGATATCAAAGAGATCATCAGAAAACACTGGCATGTTCTTTCAGTTGATCCTGTCTGTAAAAAGCTGTTTTCTGATTCTCCCATGTTTTCTCATTACAGAGCTAAAAACATAAGGGACTATATTGTCCGTGCAGACACTTATGTACAGCGTGTTCCCATTCAGAGGAGTTTGGATGGGATGACCGGTTTCTTCCCGTGCCGGAATTGTTCAGCATGTGAAAATTCCAGAAAAACAAGCACTTTCACCAGCCATGTCACCTCCAAAAGATATAACATCAGATACTGTCTTACATGTACATCAGCTGGTGTTGTGTATCTTCTTTCATGTCCATGTGGTCTACAATATGTGGGCAAAACCACTAGACCAGTTAAAACTCGGATTATTGAGCATAAGAGTGCTATAAGAAGAAATGATGAGAAATCATCCATTGCAAGACATTTCCAAGAAGCTGGTCATCCCGTCTCAACGCTTTCTTTCTGTGTCATCCAGCAGATCCCTAAGAATCGAAGAGGGGGTAATTTTGAACGCAGATTACTTCAATCTGAGTGCAGATGGATCTTTTATTTAAAAACTGTTCATCCTGGGGGTTTGAATGAAGAATTATCCCTTTCATGTTTTTTATAATTTTCTACACATTGTCTTTGATAGTCTTTATATATTGTCTTTTGGATTTTTCCTTGTATATCCCTCATGTCTAATTAGTTAATGTCTTCCTCCTGTCAGGGTTATCCTGATTGGCTGTCTTCACTGCTGACCAGCCTATTTAAAGCTTCAAGTTGTGCAGTCAGGTCATTAGTGTTGATGATGGTCTAGAACCGAAACGTTCACTATTTCTTTGCACTTTTTTGCTGTGCACCTTGGCACCATGTAAATAAATCAGTCCATTTTTGCATCCAATTGCCTCTATATCATTCAGTGTGCGGGCTTCACTTTTTTCATTTTTCACTTATTCGTTACCATTGTTGGCCCTGCACCTGTTAACACTCCTGGATTGCCAGTAAGAGCGCAAAACATTTCTTCGACTTCTTTGTACTAATACAGAACAAATACTCAAAACAAAAATAATACACAATAGAAATGGACTGTCAACCAATACCTGACTCTGTAGATTTGTAAGACTGCTCAAAATTTGCTCTCGAATCTCATCTTCAGGGTTTTTCTGTGAAGAGCAAATTTTGTCAAAATTAAATACATTAGTTTTATCTTAAAATTACACCCATTAATCTGAAATGTCTACATTCATACCTAAAGTAAACGTTTCTATTTTCAAAGGCCTGCAACTGATGGTTCACTTACACACAAATGCACTAACAGTGCATTTTCCTACCCAGTTTGTTATGTTTATCATTACCGGTACCACGATGGAAAGCAGTCAACTCGCTGAGTGAATTTATCTAATCTGTTAACTGTATCATGTAAATCTAAGAATAAGACTTATTAGCATAAACTCCACAAAGGTAGCTTGTCTTAAGATTAAATCTCTGTCCAACAAGTCACTATGAATGGATTCTGAAATGGGAGGAAAAGAGGAGGAGGAGCTGCCTTATTTTAAAGACACATTCAGTTTAGAAAGATCTCATTTGGGGATTTTGTCACTTGAATGTTTAAGTTTTTTAGTAAGGGGTATTCCTAAAATTCTAATTGAAATAACATCTACAGGTACAGCTACAGCTCATCCAGAAAACTGCTGCTTGAGCTTTAACTTGGACTAAGAGATCGGAATACGCCGCACCAATTTTACACTGGCTTCCTGTCAGTCAGAGCAGATTTTAAACTCCAACTGATTGTCTGCAAATCCCAGAATAGCTTAGGCCCAGAGTAAATCATTATGTTCAGAGTATAAATCTAGCAGGGCTCTCCAGAGACTGAAGTCAGCTAGTCCAGACTAAGCATGGAGAACGAGCATTTAGTTGTTATGCTGCAAATAAGTGGGACAAACTGCCAGAGACTAAATTAACAAATAGAGGTAACTTTTAAATCTAGGATAAAACTTTTCTTTTCTAATGCACCTATGCAGAACATCTGTACAGTATCTTGTAAGTTCTCCAGACTGTTGCTGCTTTTAATCATTCCTAGTCAATTTGGCAATTCTATATTATTTTATTATGATTTTTTTCAATGTCTTAGTATAATTTCCCTTTATTTTTAGATCTGCTTTTAAATGCTTTATCTGCACCCATACCCACATGTAAAGCCTTTAATGTTTCATGTAAAGCACATTATATTGCCTTGTACATAAAATGTGCTATTCAAACAAACTTGCCTTGCTTTGAAGCTGTGGTTCGCATCTTTTTTTTTTTATTTTAACCCTTTCCATCCCCTTCATATTTTTCTTTTAAAAACTAAAAGCCACCTCGAGCTTTTGTTCTTCTGGCCAGTTATATGTTATGTTTGTGACATCCTGCTACAGGTTTTTGCTTATAGTATTTCACAGAGCAAAGCCTCTAACGGCTAGGTAGTAAGGAATGGGAAAATAGTCTGAATCTGTGTATTTGGCCCATCTTAGTGCAGATTTTCAGAACGTTTTAAAGACGAGTTTTCCACAAAATATTTATTTGACACCGAACCAGCTTGAAAGGACAGGATATCATGAAAGCAGAAGTTTTCGATTTTTTTTAAGTTACAGTACAAGGTACAAGGTACAGTACAAGTCCAACACTTATGATTCCCTTGACAAGCACCCTACTAGTAAACATTAGCAAAGTAACTTATTTCCTCCCCAAAGTCAAATCTACTGAAAATTGGTACACAAATTGGTTCTGAAAGCATGGCAGCTCAGTTCAACCACATTTCCTCTTCAATAAAAATGAATTTAAGCTCCCAGTTTGCCTTTTTCTTTTTCTTCCCAACTCTATATTTCAGTTTTGCACATAAAGAGCAACTTTGCAGCGTATGATGTTTGATTTAAGATCCTGCTTCTGCTAGATGTCTTATTGTAGAGTGAATATATCTGTGAGGTATGTTGTTTTAAAAGGTATCAATGAGCAGGTGGCACAGTTGCAGATTGCATTATTTATTTATTGTGCACTTCATTTGCCAAGCCTAGGTATGCGTACATGCGTGTCTATGTTCTCATACATAAGCTATGGCTTTTCCTTAATTATTTATTAATGCACTGCTTGATTTCCCATGTTGAGTCTTTCTATGTAATGCACAGTGAGTTTATGTGTAGTGTTGTGTACTACATACAGTATATGCTACTTATGATTAAAATTATCATGGCCATTGTAATGAAAAATGTGAAAATGTAATATTCTGTGCAAATGTCCAAGATGATTTAGATGGGGCAATGTACATTTTAGGAGAGGAGAACAAAGTACGTTCATTTGCATGTCCAACTGACCTGAGCAAAGCCCTCCTTAGCCATCATTATAAGACTCTGGTCACTTGGAAAACAAACCCGGAGTCCCACAGGAACCAGCTTCTTCGTAGAAGCCACAATGAGAGAGGTGTGTGCAGAATACCGATCCCCCTTCCTCTTCAACTTTCTCTTTTCATGACTGAACTGAACAGCAAGAAGCCATGACGATATATCATATTGTTATTTTCCCAGAGTTACTAGCATCGTCAAAGCTGTACAAAAAAGTAGTTCCTGTGCATTGGTGTATAACACGATCAAATTACAGGCACAGCTGACCTTCGACATTTTGTCTTTGGAGACCAAGAAAGCCAAGTTGTTGATCTCATTGTGGACCACATAATTCTGTTCTTCCCATTTGAATTGCTGTTGTAGAAAACACAGGTGAACACAACGTACAAGGTTTATGAAGTAGAATATTCATATGCATATTTATGGCATGGCAGGAGCATAAATAAAAAATGCTGTGTGTCATTCTCACATGAGATTTGGCCCAGAATATAAAGACCTCTGCCACCATGTCGAACAGCTGCTCAGCCTCAGGGATCGGCTCTTTCAGCCATCTGGCTCTGAGACAAGACAGAACAAAATATATCAACATCACAAAAACTACTCCTGTAAAGCTAAGCCTATCCAAAAAAAAAATAATAATCAAGCTATTAAGCTACATCACCATTAATAAATACATCTCAGTCAATATATCTTTATCTCGACTCCCCAAGTTAATAACTTACCGATTAGAATCCACAAATTGGATGAGGAGTGGATAGAAAGCATACAGGTCTCGCACCAGCACTGTGTACCTCTCCTGCAACTGCAGCTCGGCTTCAGATGTACAAGATCCCTCTGCTTTCATCTGCTCCTCCTCTAACACTACAGATTCTGTCCTCTTCCTCAACTTCTCCACAAGAGGCAGGAAGTGGCTCTTCAACAGCTCAGTGCGAGCCTTGCATATAATTGGCTGAGAAAAAACTAGAATATGGGGATGAGTTTATCATATGGATAACTGGACTGAAATAAGGAACTATGCAGTACCAGTCAAAAGTTTGAAAACACCTTAAGTGTGTCCAACATTTTGACAGGTACTTTATTTGCATAATGTACATGACCATAATACCTCCAACCTGCTTCATCCAATCTCCCTGGCTAGCACCCACATGGTTGTGGATAATGCGGAGGATGTGGCCAAGTAGATCACTAGCATGCTGAGGAATGACAGCGGTGAAAACAGGACTATCCGGTAGTCCCTCGGGGCCCCAGTGCCACCAGTGAGAGATGTAGCTGCACAACAATGGCAGAGTGACCTCTGCAACATGGATGTAGTGAGTTTGGTGAGCTCCAGCTCCAGCGCAGGCCAACTCCTCCACATCTCTCACTGCTTGTCCCAAAGAGGGCAGGAAAGGACACATGTCCTCTACTTGTTCTGGTAGTCCTTGATCTACAGTGACAGAAGAGAAAGCTTTGTGACAGAGCATGAAACTAACTTAAATGTTATTCGTTTAAATGCGTTTAATCTTAGTTTGCATTCCAAACAAGGCAGAAAGTCTGTCAGTGCACAATTTCTTGTTTCACTAATTACATTGATGCCACCTCAGAACTTTGGAATTTTGTCACTATATTTAGCTCATTTCTAAACTCCTCGAACGACTCGTTTTTTGCTTGTTTGTTTTTCTAAGCAACTAGTGGCAAATTTAGGGGCATTTTCTGATATCAATGGAGACATTTAGCGACAGACATGAACGTATGGTTTACCCCTCTCAGTGAGCAGTGCAAGAGTACCTAACTGCAGTTACAACAGCCGATAAGGACGCTGCCATGTGTCCAATCCATACAGGAAGTCTCCAGCGGAAGTTAGTTAAACACCACTAATAGTATTTATCTGCGGCTTGTAGACTGATGCGTTCGGTGCAGTCGGGTGGTTAGGGTTAGGAGATGGGTCAGGGGTAGGGTTAAATTTTAGTAAGTTACATGAAGAACAAACTTCCGATTAGGACTTCCGGCATGGACTGGATATATGGCGACGTCTCGTGACTGCAGTTGGGTCCCTGTCGAGCAGTGAGTGATGCCACAGGCCCCTCCCCCATCCCAGAACATTCAACAGAGGCTCGGTCCTCATGCAGCATCAGTCCAGCTCACAGCTGCAGTCAGAGCAGATGTTCACCTCTGCTCCATGAACCAGTATGAAAATTAAACACTCAAAGTTGCCACAGGCTGATCCCACCTTGGCTTACTCTCAGATATTAATTCCTTTCAATGAAGAGCATGGAGAAAACATTCAAAAAGTTAAAAGTGCTGTAACATTTTGTATATTTTTAATTAGAGCACAAACACAGCTGTTAGTTAAAGTACTTAAAATGATACTATTTTTTAAATTGAAATACAACTAAAATTATTTTTCTAGCCAGAAATAGAGCTTGAATTGACAATATTAATGTCTATGTTTGTTATTTGATTCAGTCGTCCACTAACATCCATTTAAATAAAAAAAAAATGTTGCAATTTGGGGCAACTGTAATGCAATTAAAATGTAATTAATCAAGATTACTTTTTCTCAAGTAATCGAGAAAAAGTCCCCCCTACCCCCCTCTTGGTTAAAAGTATCTTTTACCTTTTATCTCAGCTGCAGTCATGGTGTTGTAGATTGAATAAGGGTTGTTTTGATTTAGACTGGGCTCCAGGAAGCATACAGGAAACACCCCTGCCAGGGCCGCAAGACATGCACCTGCTGCTGACCTCTGCCTGAACAGAAATGCAGTTTTACATTTACTAACTCGACAAGTTCTTCCTTTACAAATGCTCATGTACAAAAACATGAAAGGAAAAAACATATGACAGGGCAATAGAGACACTTGCACATTTTCTGAAATCACACAGCAATATAAACAGTACCCCTCCATGTAGATGCTGCTACTGGTTCCAAGAGAGTAGAGGCTGTTCAAGATCCTGTAACAGGACACCTGGATATTGCCAACTGCAGAGACAAAGTGAGGTTAAAAAACATAAAATGCTCAAAATGTTGTCCTAGAAACAGCCAACAACACTGAGATAGATAAGCTGAATGCTTGATTCAGGGAACAAATGGGACATGGAAGGTCGAGATGGTAGTGAGGGAGACGATATCCCCTGGCTGTAATGTGGCTATGACTGAAACTCCTAATGAGAACTGATTTCAAAGCTGTGGAAGATCCCTGAATGATTTCAGAGGTGTGGAAACCAGCTGTTCTTCCAACTCCTTGGCATACGGAGGTAAAAGGATGAGAGTGCTGAAAACACATGTGACAGTTGCATGTTTACTCTGCGAGATGCTAAGATGACTGAAAGTGTCTAACAAGCTGCACTTGGAATATTGTTTTTAATCTGAGAAATTCTTCCTTCATCAAGGCCATAAAGAATAGTTCTTACCCAGAACAGCCACTCCGTAGTTTTGGTTACCAAGATGATGGAAAAGAGAAGTGAGGGTGGGAAGAAGAATGGATGTTGTGTAGTTGAGAATCTTAGCTACTCCTTTAGCCAGCTGGCCTCTACCCTGAGGCACGGACACCAGGGTTTCAGAAGTTTTTTCCACAGTCATCTCCAAATCAGCTGCAGCTGCCTCAAAATATGTATGCAAAGACATCTGAATAGACTCCGGGGCAAACTTCATCAATGCCCTAGGATCAAAGGAAATTGAGAATTCATTTATTTTCAGCTAAAGTAACCTTTGTTAAAAGGAACAATACTGACAGGAGTATAAAACTAAAAATAAAAAAAATCTCATGCTGAGATCCTTTGGCCTTCACAAAACCAAACAAAGTAAAACAGATGCTAATCTATCTATGCATATCTTTATGAGTCTTAATGGTATCAATCTCTGCTGAGTCAAAATTGTTTCAGCGACATGCTTCAGTTGTTGCCCTCAGGGAGTTACAAAATAGTGGTTTCTACCACAATTAGATAGCATCAGTGTATCACCAGCTCAATTACACCAAACATCTCATCCTCAGACATGGCAATGCAACACTGATAACACTGCAGGCAGAGCGCGAAGATTGATTTAGACAGTGTGACTGTAGTGCCATCTACCTACCTGGCATCAAGAGCCTGAGTCAGAGTGCAGAGGCAGCTTGC
The DNA here is from genome assembly GCA_023101725.1 of Atherinomorus stipes. NCBI lineage: Eukaryota > Metazoa > Chordata > Actinopteri > Atheriniformes > Atherinidae > Atherinomorus > Atherinomorus stipes. The sequence goes on from JALJCO010012783.1 coordinate 658,396, forward strand.
AAACGCTGGCGCATCGTCACCTGAGAAGACATATGTGTACCCACTGTATTCAGATCATGACTCTACATTCACACAGAAAACTACAGAACAAAGGAGCTTACACACAAATCACCTATAAACTGCATCTTGAAAAATAGTAACATGCTGAAAATTATTAGATCAATCATCCTCCTTACCAATAAGTGAGATCCTGTGTCTTACTAGAGATGCAAGCTTACAGAAGAGGCTGGACATGAAAAAAAAATAATGAGAGAAATGGAAGAGATGTTAACAGGGTTAACAAAAAAGAAGAAAAGATTAAAAAAGGCAACTTTTTCCAATCAAGATGGAGAAATTAACCAATGATAAAACAGTAAACAGAGGCACAAAACATGTCAAACAATGTGTTGCACAAGGGGTATTTTTCGCAAGAGGCACATACCATGCAACCATCTCCTTCTCCTTTTTTAAAGCATGGCTTCTATTATCACTCAAGCAGAAAGAGGATGACAAGAAATACAGACGATGGCTTCTTACATATTGTTCCAAAAGAGGAAGGACAACCTGTGGAGTAAAAAAACAAAACAAAACATGTATTACATACATTCTCTTAAATTTCATCTGACTAGCCGCACATTTGAATTAGCATGAAAAAAAAACATTTAAAAATTTGACCTAAATTATGTGCCGTTTGTTCCACTGATCCACTGAAGTTGCACATTTTCAACACTTTGAAAGAAACCAGTCAACCGGATTGTTTTTAACCTCTTCTCCACCTTTTTAAGTAATCTCGCCTATTTTGCATACCCAAATGGAAATGCAAATAACAGAGGCCAAATGTAAGGCAAATTACTTGTGTGAGACAACATTTGAAAGCTTACACCTTCTAGTTTCTGAAAATATAAATTAGAAGAGTGTGACTAAAACACAGCCTGGGCGCCGGCGCCCAGGTGGTTTTAAACAGGTTAATGCCTTCACCAATGCATCAAATCAGCACTCAACACTTGTTTAACATATTTGCCCTCAATTCAGCCTGAGAGATTAAACATCTTGTGATCATGACTAGAATTCAAAAGAAGACGTTACCAGCCAGGGTCTGATGAATGGATGCTATTTAATTAGCTTCATTTTACTGTTAGATCCAACATGTGAAAAACACTGGCAATTCACAGACATATTTCAACCTGCATGTATACACGCATGTGTGGTTGAGTGGGGGACTAGATCTAAGAAGCATGACTGTTCACAGTCTTGGCTGACTGGGCCTGACTCAGGGCGTCCCATCAATGAAAAATAAACCCATTTCATTGCTGCCTCCTTGGAGGCAGAGCAGTGTGGGAGGCTTTAATCTATGTCCTGATGGCAATCGAAACGCCCACAGAGATTGCCAAAATGGTTAAATAAATTACACAGCCACAAAGGGTTCTGCTCAGAGGGGTTGCCCATGGCAACCATCTAACAAAACTAATTAGATGACATAAATGAAATGAGGAAAAAAAAGGCTAATGAGAAGAACTATAAGGGAATTGGAAAAATTAAACTGGGGGAGGGGGATGATGTCACAGATTTCTTATCACATGGTGGTCTTTGACTGGGTTGATATGCATATAAGATGAGGCAAACCTTCTGGAAAAAAACGACTGGTTGCTGGTCTGGAGCCCTCTCTCCTTTAGAAATCTGCCCTCTGGCCTGAATCACCTCTGGAACAAACATATAGAATAATAAATTATTTCACCCAATCAGACTAACTCTTACAACTGCAAAAAATGAGGAAACATACAAATATTAGCATGTCCAGTAATCTAAAATGTAAACTGTAGAGACTCATTTGTATCAAATAAATTGTTCAGATATAAAGTCTGCATTACATGAGGATACAGTATGCTGAAAACCATAGTCTCTCATTTAGAGCAGTGATAAATACTTTTTTTTTCTCTTTTTATTAATGTATCTTAATTTTATATGCTGCACACTGCTGTGTTACCAAGCTTCAACATGTTCTCTTGAGCCTCCTCAGTGTGAGACAGCAATCGCTGCAAGAGAGTGTATCCAAAGCAGTTAGTCGTGGCTGGAAAGTCCAAATCCACAGTCTTTCGATCCCTATAGAGTGAAGACAATCAAAAGGGAATATCAATGAGCTTGTATTTTCAATACTCTTTAAGCTGAATCATATGTTTTATGCCAAGAATTTTGCAGTGTTGCTGTCGGAGGGTAAAGAGGCATACATTTATCTCATGCAGCAGTTGTGATTAAATGCAGCTTGTGACCTACACGAGATGGTGCTAGAAAAACAGAGTCTGGGTGTGATTACCTGCTGCACAGTGTTAAGGGAGCAATACATAAAAATGGAACACCTCACTGCTTTCCACTTCATACATACTTTCACAGTGCCCCTTTACAGTGTTAACCTTTTCCTGTGCAGTACTCACCTCCACACAGTGTAACCATTGAGCAGAAGGAACTTGATTATATCCTGAGCTTTTTCTCGGAACTTGGCCTTCTCCTTGGCAGTCAGTGTGTCGTAGGGTACAAGCATTGATTGGCCACCTCCTCCTGAGAATGGAAATGGGTCAAAAGCAAAGAAGCTTTAATAGCCCTTCTGTTATTCTTGATAAGAGAAAAGATTATGGGGATAATATAGTTATTCTAAAGTGGAGTTGTGTAAAGTACTTATGAGGAGTCATTGCAGACCTGAAGCAGACAGCATTCAGAGCAGTCTCAGTTGGAGAAGTAAGTAGGATGGCTGGAAGAGGAGCTGAGCTAGCAGCTACTCAAGATGTGGAGAGATTATGACTAATTTTCACCATATAAAACCTTATATACTTACAGTGGTTTGAAAATATGCTATATTATACACTATACAATTTACCTTGACAGTTTACGTCAGCACCAGCATATTGTCTCAACCTCACATTTGCATTGCAACATCAGTGCAAAACAACTGTACAAGCAACTAGTGAAAGGTGGCTGCACACAACGGCCCTCATCTATCAAACAAGCGTAGAAATGAGCGCACATCTGATCGTAAAAAGGATCATACGATTGGACCCACGTGTAATTTTTTTTTTTTTTTTTTTTTTACTTGTCCTGTCCAGCATGAAGCAAGCAGAATGGAAATCTGATTGCTTTATTCTGTTGAACAGTTTTGCTTTATAAGCGGAGCTTTATGAATATAAGGCTCCACTTGATATCATGTTTATTCATTTTATTTCTTTATTTAAACATTTGTCTATTACACCATTCCATTTCATACTGCTGGGCCTGACAAGAGAGAAATGAAAGTTAACAGAGGTAATGATAGAAAGTGAAACAGAGAGAGAGGAGTAAGGAAGAGGAAGAGAGAGAGGAGAGAAAACATGAATCCACTTACACAGTTCACTGGTACATCTGTACCGCGATCCCTAAACAACCAAGGTCTCTGTTGGAAAACAAAACAAGCAATCCCCTACAGGAGGACCTGCAGGTGGCTTAAATATCCTCAGATCATACAAACACACACAAACACACGCAGAACTACGCAGAGAAGAGGTACAACCTAGTCAGCGCAATGGGAAGTAGAGAAGAGGTACAACCTAGTCATCGAATGGGAAGTAGAGAAGAGGTACAACCTAGTCATCGCAATGGGAAGCAGTGTCACAGTGTCAACATGCATAATAAAGGGTGCTCCGTGGTGATACAGTCATGCAGATGCAGCCTCGTCTCTGCAAGGAGGAGGGAAGCCCGCAAGGCTCACGACCCAGGCCCCCAGCAGCCACCCAGAGGCCCAGATCCCAGCTACCCCCCCCAAAGAGCGGTCATGCATCCCCCGAAGGGCGGCAAGGCGGCCCCAGCCGGAGCCCCCTGCAGTCTGGAGGCCCAGGCCCCAGCGGACCAAGACCAGCAGCTGCCGACCCCACCGGGCGCCGGGCGTCCCCGGAGCGGAGACAGCGCCGGGCCCAGGGCCCAAGCGCCCAGGAGCAGCCACCCTCCCCCCGGACCCGGGCGGCCCAACCGAAACCCAGGAGGACCGGACCCCCCAGACGACGCCCCCCAGGGCAGGCCAGCCCCCACCCCAAAGTCCCTGCCCCATACACCTGACACCAGGGCGCCACCACCTCTACCACCCCCTACCCCGCCACCACGCTCCACACACACTCCCCACACACCTACCCCAACACTAGGGCTGAAAGATATACCGCCACCGCCCCCACATCGAGACACGGGCACCCAAGACATCAATACCGCAAGAGCAACCACATACAAGATACAGATCCCCCCTGCGCCCGCCCCGCATACAAAGCCCCGGAAGCCACAAACAAAACCGCACCCCCCCACCAAAGCGCCCGGCCCCCAACCAACCCACAGCCACACCGCACCACACCGACACCAAGATGCCCGGCACGAATACCGAGATACGAACCTCCGCCCACACCGCCTAGCCCTACCCAACACCTCCGTGTACCCCCCCCACACACACATACACCCACCCCCCGCTCTTCCGACCTTACATACCCCACTCCTCCTCTCTCCACCCCCAACACTCTCCTCCCTCTACCGTGTAATTTATTAAAACGTTCTTATCGGACCAATCTCGTCGTACGAACAAAAGAGTCTTGATATGATACAATACCACGGCTGAAATCCATCGTCATCTAAATGTCACACCCACGGTTACGCCCCTTAAATATGCATGATGACTCAAACTTGTGTACACGAACTCAGAGCTGTCATGAAATTTGATCGTATCCTACAATCACATCTAAATTGATAAATGCAAAGTCTTGCGTGAAAACGGTCGTACGCACAGATTTTCGTCGTACAATTGTTTGATAAATGAGGGCCAACCTGTTGAGAATTCTTTAATTGAGAATATATGGCATAAAAGAAAGTAACCATATGAAGCACAAGTTAATCTGTATCTGAAGTTTTTATTCAAAGAAAAAAAAGAAAAGATATCTCTTCTATTTCTTCCTGGGAAGCCGTTTGCTTGTTTTCCCAGTCAGACTTTCTCTTGTTTCTTCAGACTAAGGGCTGGACCTACTAAGATCCAAATTTTTGTGTAGTAATTTGCCCGTGCAGTGTAAAATTTCTTTGCGTGGGGCTGAGCCACAGTCTGTGGGTGACTTACTAAGAGTGAGTGCACAAATCGCTGCAGGTGCAAACGTAAAATCTGTCTCACACTTGATAAAACGCCTTGAGAGTGCTAAATTAATATCTTTACATTTTCTCCTCCTAACACATGCACAATTGTGTGTAAATGCCCCATATTGCATATTCATTGCAGCAGACATACTAACTGGATACGGACACAGCATTTTGCACCGCTGAAAGACGCAACCCTTATTGCACACCGTTAGTAAATCAGTTTGTTTGAGATCCGGCCCTAGGAGCACTCTGACACTGTCTGCTGCAGATAAGATACTCACTAGTCCTAAATACTTTAAAACAACACCACTATTTTTAAAGGCCATGACATACCTTTACTCTCAAATTCCAATTTCTTATTTCTAGCCCAAGCATTGTGGTAGTTTTCAGCCAACTGTTCAGCCATAGCCTGATGACAATGATATTATTTGGATTATTCATTAAAAACTGCTCAATGTGAACAAAATAAAACTTGGAAAAACTTGAAAGAAGCAAAGTCAAATCCTTGCAAACGCTAGAATTAAATGAAGACTCATTAATACAAATTCAGCTTACACATTGGTCCCATGATAAGGTAATGCTGCTCATGTCCATAGGTTTAGGGCTAAAGGTTGATGCTCCTTCAAAAGACAGCTAAGAGACAACAAACTGCTGGTTACTTTAAAGTAATTAAAGGCTAAATAAATGTGGACTGTAGGTACAAACAATTATAAACCTGTCCAGACTGAGAAACCCTGCGAGCACAGGCATGCATGCCAGATGCATCTCCTTCTTTGGTCCTCTCTATGGTCCAACCAAAAGCCAGCATACTCTTTATTGTTTCTTTGATTGCCCAGCGATACGTTTCCTTCTCCTGGTTTAATGCAGGACAAATAATGACAGAATAAGTAATAGGACAAGCTTTTTAGAGATGAATCACCACAAGAGACAGACTCAAGCTTAACTTTTTGATATTCAAAAAAAAAACCCATGTTGCCCCTCCAAGGGGGTTATAATTCAAAAACTAAGCAGCAGCATTTAATCTTTTATATTACATTCACCACATTCAGTATGCAAGTGCCTCTAGGGTAAGTCAGTTCACAGATTTCATTACTCAAGTACATTTGTGTACACAAACATGAGGAAAACTGACTTCTCAGTCTACCTTCTCAGCCAGAGCCCTGTATGGCTTGAGGAGAGGATGAACTTTGGTGTTCTCACATAACTGCTCCCCATGAACCCAGCCACTGGCAAACTGTTAGACAGAGCACAAATTCACTAAAAATAATGAAAAACACAAATGTTTTGACACCATCACTGTCAAAAGAGGTTTTAGAAATGCAGTCATTAAGTGGTTCAGTCCAGACCAGAATATTAAATATCAACTCATTTTTAGCTTTCCAGCTCTGAAGAGAAGATGCTGAGACATTACCTTCTCAAGAGACCATTTCTCATGAGTATGTTCTGCATACTTGTTCACAACAAACTCCAGTCTCTCTGGCACAGATACACTGTTGCATGGACAGAAATAATACAGCACTTAGTTTTATTACACAGTAACGTATCTGATTGTAATTGAACAATTATCTGTTACGGCATATTCAAAGATGTTTGTAATTACATCTCTTAAAAATCTGGTACTGAGACAAAGTTAATTCTCCATCAAATCTGAGCTCAGACTTCCTCAGCAGATCATGTTCTTTTCTAAACATGAATTAATCTTGCTGATATTTCTTGTCATTAAATAATAGATGTTTCTCATCAGTATCTTACTCGGATGTATCCACAGGTTGGGGGTCAAAGTGTCCATCTGTATCCATGGAGGATTTTCTCTCCATTTCAGACAAACAGCTTGGCTCCACATGGTCAGGAGGCAAGGCTCTGGAAACTGCGACAAGGCACTGCACACCCAGCCTAAACAACTGAGGCATGTAGGGCTGCACAGTTCAAGAAAGAAGGGAAGGAAGGGAGCAAGAGAGAGCAGAGGAGGGTGAGAGCTCAGAGGAAAAACAATATAATAGAAAATAAGTTGAGATCAGGTATCAGTTTCCTTCCATAAATTTCACTTCTCTGCTTATGTTTAATATTTTTCATCTGTCATTTAGTGCTATTTATCCATCTGGACTGTGTAGGTTCAGTAAATAAACTTATTTAACTCATGTTTATTTATTAAACTAATTTCATAAACCACTTAATTGCTAACATAGGTCTATATGATATAGGTTTTTAGGATCCCATTTCTTTCTGTGAAATAAATGCATATAAATACTGATCAGGATAAAAAAAATTAAATAAAAAAATTCTATAACAAAAACTGAATTTCAAGTTACAAATATCTGTACATAATCAGTTTCATTTATTAAGCAATTTGATTCTACTACTTTTCCATCATAAGTTGAGCTCTAACTACTCTGCACAGTAAAAAAAAAAAAAAGGGTCATTAAATAACAGTAAATCTAAGCTGCAGTGCATATTCAATAAGATGGTATAATAATATCTCTCATAAATTATTTCTTTGATGATTTCCTGTTCTGAATCATTCAGATAACAATCTGTTAGATTATTTCAATGTGCCTACAGGGAACTGAAAGAACATTCATTTATTGATCTTTACTCTCACTAGTCACCAACAAGTCTGTTCAGAGGCTTTATTCCAGGACATGAATAATTGATAAACTTAAGTGTGATCTATCTCCATCCATTCAGGTTCTTGGAGTACACCAAAAGAGCTTCTCCTTACATAAACTTTGAGGACAAAATAAGAAGCAGATAAATTAATAAAGATACTTTTTATTTCCTGCTGCCATTTTGGTGCTAAACTAAAACATTATTTTATTCTGAAGTCATTTGTGTATGGTATCAATATCAAAATGAGAATTTTGCATCGTTTACCTTCTTTGCCAAGGCCTTAAACACCCCCCAGAACAACTTTCTTGATATGTGGAGTTCCTCTTCAGAAGCCAAAGTCTGCTTACCCTGCCCGCCAGTTTGAGAGTAATATTTACACCTCTGCTCAAAATGACTGATCAAGAGCTGAAACATGAAAGCAATGATCAAAATTATTAACACAGATATTTTAACCTGGGCTACTAACTGATATTTACATCAACTATAACAAATTCCAATTAACGTTTGCACCTTCAGTGGCATTTTGCTGTGGTCTGTGAGATGAAGAACATCAAAGACAAGCTGTCGAAGAAGAGGCTGCATCATAGATGGCTGGAGTTTGCTGAGGACATCAAAGAGTGCAAAATTAGTCACATGAAAAAAAACTCCATCTCCATTACAAACACACAATAAAGAGGTTTTAAAAGATTACTTAATCTCAGAAGAGTTGCAAATTAAATTCAAACTGGGCAATACGTTAATTATTTTAATATGTTGATGAATCTTGGCCAGTTGATTAATTAAAAATAAGTGGATTTATGATTGAATTTGAAGTGCGGTAAAGTTTTAAGAAAGACTTAAAAATGTAAGAAACTTTAGGGGAAATTAAATTATGGTATTCAAACCAAGTTGCAATTTTCCTCTTGGATTATTCGAGTATTTTTAAATTTAATGTCATTCTTGTCATAAAATAATTGTAATCAAACACATACATCCTGACTGGGAGAAACATTGCATTGATGTGTCTGGATCATTTTATCTGTTTCTCTTTTTTCAGCAGGCTGCCATCAAAGACGAAAAGAAGGTAAGAGAATATTTCATACATTAGGAGCTAAATAAATAAAAAGATCCATGTGAAGAAACTGACAAACACAAATGTATTATTCATATGAATCTCCAAACATCATGTTAGATTGTTCTTTAAAAAATTAGATAAAGCTTCAGTGAATTAAAAAGGATGTTATACCATCAAGAGCTGTGCCATAATCTATGACTTGATGTCTAACAATCACAAAACTGGTTGTTGCTCTGTCCTCCTGCTTAAGATCATACCTGCACAAAGCCAATAAACAATCTTCAGATGTGTCTCTCTGAGCCTTGGTCAAGCTGAGAGCCCTTGAGACCCGGTAGACTGCCTGGATGAGAGAATCAACCAACGAAATATGATCCTCTAAATCATTCAAGAGAGCAGAATATTTGGTGAGCAGGGGAAGAACAGCTGTGCACAAGTATCTGTTAAGGGCCAGGGCCATATCAGTGGATCCCAGGTCAGCCTGCAATGAAAAAAAGAGGTTGTTCTTACACCGAGCGCAATTAACTGAGAGACACTGCATCTGAGATTGAATGAAGAAGCAGCAGGAAAAAGCAGCAACTAAAAGGGAAATTTACACAGCATGCGTAGAACTTTGATAAGTTTTTTTCTTCATCTGTTGCTTCTTCAATGTGACACAAAATCTTTCAAGCAGGTGAAAGGGGCAACAAAATACTTACAGTGTCAAGAGAGACAGCTGCCTGAAGGTCAGGCAGAAAGCCAACTTCCAGGAGGTGGAGAAGAAAACGTTGTCTCTCTATGCCATAAACTCGATCCAAAAACAAAACCATCGCTGCCTTGTGGTCTGGGCAGAACGCTGTAGATAGATCAGGCTCCACCAGCAGACCATCTAGACAAACAGATGGAAAAATTAATGGTTGTGTCCAAGATCTTATTAAAATATGACAGGAAATTATTGTATGCCTGGTTGAGCTTCTCATGTCTAATATCTGATAAGTGCTTTTCTGCTGGAAGCTTTAATTTTGAATGACTTCAAAATGTCAATGCAAGTGATTTCTTATTACAAACTAGTGATGCAAGATTGGCTGATTTGGTCCACTAAACCTTTTGATACTGAAGGTAGTTGAAAAGAGATGCTGATGACTCCTTCAAGATCCTGAATAGGGATGAGAGACCTCAGAATAGCCCTGATGCGGATGGCCTCTCCTTTGCCTCCCTGAATTAACTGGACAGCAATTTATAAAAGAAAACATCAGTTAGCAATATTAAATTTATTAGCAATACAGTGTAACAGGAGAATCTACACAAAATAGTATATGTACAGTATATACATAGGGTCCTAATTGTTGCTAAGTGCACCACTTACAACAAGTGTAATGGATAGCTAACCACTATTTTAAAAACCACTAACCACCGGTTAAAAACCACATGTACAGAATTTCAGTCACTCCCAGATGAGGAGAAATTAAAATATATTTTAGGTGAGAAACCAAAGTGCTGCAGACTAGCAGCTGAGTATGTGTCCTCCTGCCACAGACTGAGGGATGAGCACAGAAAAACCACATAACTGTACAACCCTGTAAATATGTATGTTGTGATAAAAAAAATGTTTGTATGATATTGTATATTTGTTTGATATTATATATGTGTATGATATTATTGTATTGTTATATGCTTTGGCAATATAAGCACTGCCTTGTCATGCCAATAAAGCTATTGAAATTGATAGCTAACCAGTACTGAGTCATGGCTAATTTTTCTTTTATGACCCATTTTCTGAAGTCTTGTGCATTTATTCTTGCTGACTTGTACTGAAATGACTTCACATGAAGCTCTGTGCACTGTCATCTTTTATCTTGCCTGTGGACCTTAATCCCACAGCAGCAAATTGCTTATGAAGATTATGCATAAGATGAATATTCTTAGACTTTTTCTGCACATGCTACCAACCCTATTTAAGCCAAAAAAAACCAGACAAAATGCAGACATCTACTTTATATAACACTGAAAAGGTTTTCCCAGCTAAGGTTTCATATTAGCACCAAAAGTAAAACCAAAGGTTCATCAGTATGAACTCATTTGCAAACATGTGCGTTGAAATATACTATGTTGTCAAACGATTAAAAAAAACAAACTATAATGTACGATATTTCTGGTTGTCAGAGTTTTAACAACTTACCATTTTATGTGTAGTTCTTTTAGTTTTGTTCTCTCCAATCATGTTCACAGGTGGATGGTAACAGACTGCACCTCATAAAGGCTATGTTTGATTGCTGAAGTTTTATATTAGACTGACTACAAAGTTACAGAATAAAATATCAGTACAACATAATAAATGCAAAATTTAGTTACTTTATGTATGAAATGTCCTTTATCAATAAATTTGCCTTGCAAGACTTTTCTACTATTCATAATAGTCCACATGAAAACAAATTGAGTGTAGCAGTTTTTTACTATAAGTCTTTCACTTCATCCCACCTGTGCAGCAGTACAAGTAACTTTATTGGTATTCTAAATGGTCAGAGCTAGCGAAACACTCACATGCATCTCTGGAGCACAGCGGCCCAACAAATCAATAAGAGCTGAGTAGAAGGTCATGATGGCGTGTCCCATGTGAATGAGGTCATCCTCACTATCCTGGACAACATCTCTGTAAATTTTAAGAGAGTCAAACAATTCACCATCTTTAAACACAGAAAAAAGCCATCACAGTAAATTTGCGTAGATTTTCGGGAGTGTGCGTTTGGCCTGAAAAATTGTCAGCTATTTTAGTTTTTGTTTACGCAACATGTTTGTCTGTATGTAATACTGACAGTGTTCTGTTGGACAAGTGCGTGACCAAAGGGCCATCCATTGAAGGGTCCTCAGAGATCTTGATGGCTTCCTCCATGGCAGCAAGGAGTCCATTACCTCCATCACCTCTAAGTGCAGGGCCAAAACACTCCGGCCGCCGAATCAACAATCTCAACACAACATAAGCATTCTCCTCTACACTTTCACCTGCAGTCAAGGAGAGCACAGAAAGTAAACAAGAAAACTCTGACATTGGGAGTTGTATGTGAGAGCACTGGGCTAGATATGGATATTAATTTCATTTCTATATCTCAATTCTCAAAAAGGTTCTTATTCACTTTGTAGTTCAGGAAAATGATAAACTAAGAGTAAGAAGTAGATCAAGTCATTAATATCTGGATTAAAATCATAGAATTTAAAAACAGAGACAAGGTTAAACTTAAATTACTCAAAAGACATTTGCTACTAAAAGCCAAAGCCATCTGGCTGAACTGCAAATGCCCTCAAGGGCAATTTGTACAAATGACTTTTGGGCACTGCTTTAGAGTAAGAAAAAAAATCAATAGTAGAGTGAATTACTTTGATTGCAAATAGCTAAGTTAATTGGGAGCATAAAATGATGCAGCTTCTTGTGCCTTTTGAGCTTTGCATTTTGCTTCAAGCACTGAAGTCAAAATCCTACAAGCAATAAATGCCTTGAACGCTGTACAAATTGAAATTATAACTACATCTATAATGACATAAAAATTAACATTCACCCTAATGATTTAAACTGATGATTAAAAACTAAAAGCTGCACTTATTCATTTAAATGTACCATTGCAAAAGACAGCAAAGCGTAGAAAATCCAAATAACGTTCTCCTTCCACAGGATTCCATCCAATATCAGTGTAGCCTTTTGCCACCAGCATTTGACAGCTCTGAAGACCGCAGCCTGCAAGGTACTGTACCACCTGGAGGACATTAGACATGGTCTCAGAAACTATTGCATCAGCATTTCTTGCAATGATTTAGTTTAGCCATTATGTCAACTTTGTGCTGCCACGTCATCTTAAATATGCAGTGTTCATTGAAAAAACTATTCAAATATACATTGACAGTTTTTTCCACATTTTTAAGACAGCAAGAGATCCTCACCTTCTCTAGGTCAGGTTCCGTCAGAGCTAAGGCCAGTTCATTGTTATCCATAACAGAGGCTGCTGCAACATCTAAGGGTGTGGATCCACGCATGGATGGTGAAGCTACAGGAAAAAAGCATAAAACACACAAACACAACTCAAACGTTGCATAATTTCAGGATTGCTTGTGGGGGTTTCTGGCCTTTTGTCATAGGGACAGGATCTTAAACATAAAACCAGAGATGTTTTAATTTTGGGTAATGGGTAAAAAGAGATATTTACCCAGTCCAACACTGCTGTTTTCTAACAAGTAGCTGAGGTGGTCAAACAGTGCACCCTGATTGTAACGGCTGATCCGGCAAAAGTAACACAGGAAACGACAGCAGCTGGCCACCATCTTGGGAAAGCTAATTTCCTGACAAAAACATGTAAATTAAACATACTACAAGATATAGATCAACACTTAATGATGCCCATTTCAGAACACAACTGCTTTATGATTTTTACCATTGAAATACTAATTAACCAGGACATCCTAACAGATGATGTCATATTGTTTAATCACTCACCTTTGACTCTCGTTCCCCCAACACATTGACCATCACCTCCATCACAGTCTCATGCATCCCCAATGCCCTCATTAGGTTGGGATGTTGGTAGAAAACTTTATTATTCATTATATCTCTGGGTTTATCCAAATAAAAAAGATAAAGTATACAGTGACGTGTTGAAAATTTGTCAAAACAAGTAATAAAAGAGGTTAAGATGTCAAGAAAAACAGAATATGCTTGCACTAACAATCTCTCCCTACCCAAGTCTTCTGATCATCAGTTTCTCTTCTTCTTTCCCCATGCAGACACTGAGAAGGGAGCGAATTTGGCCTAGGGAGGACAAGAGAGCCATGGTGTCCTCCACTGAAGATTGGCTGATTGTGTATGCCTTTGAGAGCGGTCCCTCCATTTGGCCCCCTAGGCCCTGATACTGGCGGTGCAGCAAAGAGAAGATAGCCCTCACCAGTTCAGGGTCTTCTACCTCACTCTCTTGAGCCCAGCGCACCATCGTGTCAGAAATCAGCTTTTTGAGGGACTCTGCAGAAATGCCAGTAATTGAGAAGTGGGGATAAAAGCAGAAAAGTGGAGCACTAATGCAGTAATGTTCAAAAATGTTTTAGTGAGTAAATGTAACTTTTTTTTTTTTTTTTTCACCCTGTTACAGTAGATGGGCCTCAAATGGGCATCCTTAATGGCAAGTTAATAGCCTTTATTCATAACCACAGTCATTACACAGTCTTGTGTAGTAACACAGCTATATTTGCGTATAACAAAGAACATGTGCAAGTTAACACAATGCAAATGCACAAATTACTGTAATAAAAAAACAAACAAAACTTACTGGATGCATGTGAGCTGCAGTTTATGTCCACGGGTGTCTTTTTAAGTCCAGAGATTCTTGCCACAAGACCAAGAAGTCGATCTTTTAAAGATATCTCAGCATCATCTTCATCATCTAACTCACTGGCCAATTCAATGCCTGTACAATTACAGCACAGTAATTTCCTCAGAGGCAAATATGTTAAGTACCTGCTTAGAATTTTTCACAGTTACCTGACTTAATGTAAATTACTATCAAATCAATAAATGACTAGAAATATTCCCACCGCAGTGTGTGTTGAGAAGATGATGGAAGTCTTGCAGGAGCTGCTGGATTTCAACTGGACATGGACAGTTCTCTTCTTGCTCATCCTCTCTGAACCCCAGGAGCATATTGATCTTTGAAAATGTAAATTCTGCACATTAGGGACTACCAAAGTGATTGATCATGTCTTCTTTTTGGTTTATTCTGTAAAAGTACAAAGCTCAAGAATATAGCTCAAAGAAAAGTATTTCTACACCTTAAAATCCTTTTATTTAATATCTATAAAGGTCCACTCAACCTGCTCCTGCGGAGGTAGGCGGAACTCCTTGGTTTTGCGAGCAGTGAGTGCTGCAGACATGTTGAGGGCTTGCATGACCTGATTGTAGCGAAAACGTTGGTTTTCCTGCAGCTGATGCACAAAGTTGTCACCAAAGGCAATCACAGCTTCTACCCTGTGGCGCACCTGGCAATCACACAGGTATGACAGCAGGTGGCAGAGCTAGAAAGAAAAATAAATAAAATATTCCCTGATGATTAGTTTTAACAGGTTACAGGAGCCTAACAGCATGCATTTGTTATTAAATCATTTGTTATTAAATCAAAAAGAGATAAAAAGAGAGGGCATATTAAATAAAAGTACTGATAACTCACCTCAAGTTTAACAGCTTCTGGAAGTTTCATTTGTAGAAGTCCTTGTTTAATAATGTCATCTTCTTGCTCCTCAGTCCCTTTTCGTTCATGGTCATGATTCCAAGTTTCCTTCTCCTTGAGGATTTTGGCATTTATTGAGAACACATTTGGCTCTACCAGTCTAAGAACCTTCCCAAGATCTTCATCTCCAAACACCCCTATAACCAAGAGACTGTACAATAGTCTTAAAAGAGGGACAAGCAGAAGTTCAGCATTGCCTCCTGGAGGATCCCTCACAGCTTGACCCATAGCTGAAACTCCAGCAGTCAGCATGTCCAGAGTCAGATTCTTCAGTATGTCCAGAGGGATTTCTGGGCTGTCTGTGCAGGCCTTTTCAACTGCATCGTCTCCTTCCAACCCATCACCCCTGACAAAACAAGGAGATGAAAAATGCATCTGTGGTTTAAGGGATGTGCTATGACTCGTGCTGGGAATTCCTTCTGGAAGGTCACCACTTCCTTCATCAAGAGCATCACCAGGACTGCGATAAAGGGAGATTCCTCTGGTTTGGTCAGTCATTGGAACGATGTATTCATGGTTCATCATAAGACATGCTGTGGTGTGGCTGCTCAGGTAAATCTGAAGGGCAAAAAGAATAGCTATTACTTTATAAATTTAATAAACCTGTCACCTTAGATTTACCAAAAAAAAAAAAAAAAAGCATGGCATTCTATAAACAGGTACCTGAATAAACAGCTGATAATATGCAGAGCGGAGCAGGCCGGGGAGGTGAGGGCTCTGAAAAGCATAAAGGAACTGAGGCTGATCAACGTGGCTGCAGAGGGCATGGCAAACTCTGGTGTTGCTATTTGCACATAGCGAGTGGTAGAAGAGGAGGGTATTGAGGTGAAAGGTGAAGAGGTCATCAAGTTCCGACAGCTCCAAAATGTCAACACACCTACATGAATGTCATCAAATGGTAAAACAATTTCAGTGTTGCTCTGTGGTCAAAATCAAATTAAAACTTGATGACTATTTGGAATGAAGGCATGCAACATTTGCTGTATTTTGCAGATGTCCACAGGTAGCGTATGCTACTTTGTGCTCACATAAAAAATGTAAAGGATGATGTACATTATAAACAAAAACATTTCTTGTTGATGTTCATATGTAAACAAAAATCGAAAAGCATATCTTAAATCCTGACTTTCTAACCTTCTTTCATCAGGGATCTGAAGAATCATGACCTGCAGGGGCTCATGGCACTGGATTCTCCAACCATGGTGCTCATCTGGCCGGTCAACCAACACCTTCAGTGCACTATCTGGCAACCTTGTCCACGAAACAGGGCTCAAATGCTGAACCTGAAACCTTGGAGGACACTGAGGGGTCGGATTCCTTCTATGACTGCGCAGCAAACCAGAAGACAGTGGCATCACATTCTGAAAAGAAGACATTAAAGGGGAAGTTCAGGATTTTTGACAAAGGGCCTCATTTTCGAGATAGCCAGGGTCCTACTTATCACTGGAGACAGCTTCATCTTATTTCATCTCATATTCTTGTTACCGATGGTCCTCGATGCTAATGCTAGCATAAGTCAATAGGAATCTGCTAGCCTGTCATTAATAACAATCATATCCACTCCACAGACCACCCGAGGCAAATCAGTTATAACACAAGACTATCTGTGTAAATGTCGTATTAACAAAATAATGTTACAAATAAAACTTACTTTGCATCACAAACTACACATTACATTTCAGGAACTAGTTTCTCACCAGCAGCGGATTACTGACACAGATAGTCTTGTGTTATTACTGATTTGCCTCAGGTTTTCAGTGGAGTGGATACGATTGTTGTGAATGACAGGCTAGCAGATTCCTATTGACTTATACTAGCATTAACATCTGGGACCACTGGTAACAAGAATATGAGATAAAATAAGATGAAACTGTCTCCAGTGATAAGTAGGACCCTGGCTCACTAAAAAATGAGGCCTGTGTCAAAAATCCTGAACTTCCCCTTTAAGTTTTATGGGAAAATAATGTGGTTTGGGAAGACCATCACTGAAGTTTTAGAGGACATAAACCAGTAATGCCCAACAGGCTGTCCTCCAGAAAAGAGGTTGGGTTCTTCTCTAGAAGTTGTTTCTAGCCATTACTGAGACTCCCTCCAAAGATTGTATTAAGAAGATAAACTGCTTAACAAGTTAAAAATCAATTAAAAATAGATAAAGTGACTTATCAAGCATTTGATGTTACATATCTTCCATCTAAAAAGCCTTTTAGACAGAATAAACCATTGAAGTTCTATTACCTTGATCCGTCCGAGCTCAAACTGAAACATGTTGCTGGTGGTGGGTTTGATGAAAACAGCAGGAAACAGCTTTGTGCTTGCCTCCACCTGGATTTAACAAAATACTTTTTTTCTCAATTTGATAATGTAATGCATGCTGGAAACTATAGATTGGAGTTAACTGAATTTACTACACCCAAGATATTAAGCACAGGTTACCAATTGCACCACATTAGAACAATTTGTTGTATGACTTACTTGGTAGAAAGTTGACATCTCCACACCATTAGAGGTAAAGGTAAGCATTCCAGTTGCTGAGTCAATCAAACAGCCAATTTCCAGTCCTGCACTTCTTCGACTTTGAGACAACCCTGTTGCCTCCCCAGCACACACCATGTAACAGTTGCAGCGCTTTACACTGTGCAAAAAAAACCCCCAAACCCCCCCCCCCCAAAAAAAAACAGTTTAAGGCTACATTAGAGCACAGTAGCAAAAGAACTGCATAACATAGTTGTGATTGTGGTGTAACATGCATTATACTGATAATAATCAGGTTATCATAACGGTTATTATTAAAGTAAAATAAATTATAATCGAGACAATAATCTACAACAACCCTGAGTGCAATTTGTATTCAAACTTTGTATTCAAAAGTGTTATATTAAAATGCCTCCATTTGGCTCACACTAACCTTTCCTGAACTTTGCCAGTGTCGTCTCCAAGGGTGACAGTCACAGTGTGGATATTGTCAGTGTCAAATGTTGCATCATACTCATGAAAGTCTGAGGTCACCCAGCCAACCCACACATTCAATGGCTCCTGGCCTGGGAGAACTCTAACTGAGTAGTAATACTGAAGCAGAGGGGTCAGTAAGTGTCACTTTTTAAAATTCATATCTATATGACAATCACATTGGCTTTTTGGGGGGGGGGGGGGGGGGGGCTGCTTATTAAAGATCTGTAGCACACTACAAGTCCTGTAAGCACAGAAGCCTTACAAAAAGTTGTTTCATTTTTGCCTACTCTGCAGAACAGAATGAAAAAAAACATGTCTTCAGAAACTGCAAGTGAAAAATCATTTGATTTTCTAATTAGCTGTAACATAATTATGTCTTTATAATGAGGTGTGGTAATGAGAAAATCAAAGCCTTACACTGGAGCTCTGGATGAGGTGATTATGGTCATCTTTGTCAACGACAACATCTTCAAGCAGCCGTGCAGATGAGTTGCTGCTGACTAAGCCTGGCTTAGTCTTCTTCAACAAGAACCTTACAAAGAATAGAGACATACATTAGCTTCCACAAGTACAATGATTTCTGTAGCTGAATAGTGATTACGTAAAAAAATGTTTCTTGCTTCGTTTCTTTTGTTAGTTTTTATAACTGATTTTCCTGCATCATTCCAACTGGAAACCAAATTTCTAACAATGCTGCTGCCGTTAGACTTTGTTTAACATAGTTTGAAAATAACTGGAGCACAATTATCTTATATAAACCAAAGTAAATCATCAGTATTTTCTTAATTGCATTTTTCTACAACATACCGTTGTTTTAGTTTTGACGTTTTTTCATGGCTATGATCCTTATGGTTAAGCTCATCTCTTGAGCCAGCAAAGCTGTGTGCTGACTTCATCAGAACTTCAAAGTCAGAGTCTGTGTCCTCCTGCTCTCTCCTTCCTTAAAGAACAACAGGCATTAATTACAGCATGGCCCTTGGGAGCTTAACCAGAACAATTCACCAAGGTCATATGGAAAGAACATCAGTAATCCAGACAGTGGATAATCTGTATAAATTAGATCACACACAAATTACAATATTTCACCCTACAGATCAGAAATGTATACATAATTCATCAGGTACAGTGCAACTTGTTTGAAGTTTAGAAAGTTAAACAAGTCTTCACTGTGTTGTCTTCACCTATACTAAACATACTAAATAATGACACTGAACCTGAAGCTGGAGGTAGAGAGTTGGAGGCCCCTGGAAGCGCACCCTCTGCAGGACTTCTGAGGACGGCAGCACATTCTATGGGCATGCTGAGCCGGTAAAAGCCCATCTCACTACCTGCACCATGGTGGGCCAACAGCTGCTGAGACACCCTCAAGCTAGAGAAGGAATCCATAGAGCCCCTGACTCTAGTAACCTTGAAAGAGATTTTGCAAATTGTTATTAGGATCAAAGTTACGACTTGACAAACCTCGACCGAAAGGTCTCACAAATATGTACAGTACATAGAAATAATGCAATGAAAAAGGTTAGGTTACATCTTTGAACAAAATTACAAACCAAGATGTTCATGATTTATATACTTCAGAACTAACCTGCAAGTTGTGATCATCAGGCTGAATGGACTGAAATTGCGGTTGTTTCCAACTCATCCAGAAAGCTGGGTCTCTGGCCATATTGACAGCAAAAGGTTTATAGCCCTCGTGTAGGCCACACACAGAAAAGTACTGCAGAGAGTCCACATGGCGGCCCAGGTTCAGTCTCCCCATCTGGTTTACTCCAACACTGACGACAGGCAACAGGCCTGGAAAAGATAAGACGACACAGGTTGTTTAAAAAAAAAAGAAAGAAAGAAAAATATAAATCTTATCAGCATAATTCATTCATGGTTAAATATCAAAAGGTTGGACTTTTATTATCTACATTTATCATTTTAGTTAACAGATCATCAGTTTACAACGCATTGCATGAAGTCAAAGCTTTTTCCAAACCATCTCTGATGCTGAAGTCCTTGGCAGCCACCTCTGATCCTCTATCATTTAGGAGCAGCTCTCCATTGAGTGTGACCATCATGGTGTTTTGAACCATGTCCAGCAAGCAACCCACCACATCCCCTCGGAGCCAAGGATGTCCTAGTGGCTCCCCGCCCTGATGGTACCACTGAGCCTGACAGTAAAAAAATACAAAAATAAATTTTATATATATATATATATATATATATACACACACAGACAGACAGACAGACAGACAGACAGACAGACAGACATACATACATGGATATATATATATATATATATATATATATATATATATATATATATATATATCCATTGACATAAAGCATTTCCTAGCCCCTTACCCTAAACCTAACGCCCATAACTGATTGCCTAAACCTAACCCTTGTCCTAACCCTAACCAAAACCTAATTGTAACTTAATCTCTAAAACCTAATCTTGACCCTCAAAACAGGGTTCGTACCCATGGGGACTGGGAAAATGTCCCCACAAGGGCAAGACGTCCCCACGGTGATGGTAAAAATCAAAAACATGTGCCCCACAATGTTGCAAAAACGCGCCCACACCAGCCACTTTATCAGGTTCACCTGTACAACTGCTCGTTGACGCAAATTTCTAATCAGCCAATCACATGGCAGCAACTCAATGCATTTAGGCATGTAGAATGATAAGATGATTAAAAAAAAAAAAAAAGGGGGAAAGAAGTAAATTGAACGTGGAATGGTTGTTGGTGCCAGACGGGCTGATCTGAGTATTTCAGAAACTGCTGATCTACTGGGATTTTTCACCCACAACCATCTCTAGAAAATATCCAGTGAGCAGCAGTTCTGTGGGCACAAATGCCTTGTTGATGCAAGAGGTCAGAGGAGACTGGCCAGACTGGTTCGAGCTGATAGAAAGGCAACAGTAACTCAAATGGCCACTTGTTACAACCAAAGTGTGCAGAAGAGCATCTCTAAATTCACAACACATCCAACCTGGAAGCAGATGGGCTACAGCAGCAGAAGACCACACCGGGTGCCACTCCTGTCAGCTCAGAACAGGAAACTGAGGCTGCAATTTGCACAGACTCACCAACATTGGACAATAGAAGATGGAGAAATGTTGCCTTATCTGATTAGTCTTGATTTCTGCTACAAAATTCGTATGGTAGGCTCAGAATTTGGTGTCAACAACATGAAATTTTGGATCCATCCTGCCTTGTATCAACGGTTCAGGTTGGTGGTGGTGGTGTAATGGTGTGGGAGAGATCTTCTTGGCACACTTTGGGCCCATTAGCACCAACATGGCATGGTTTAACCACCACAGCCTACCTAAGTATTGTTGCTGACCATGTCCATCCCTTTATGACCACAGTGTCGCATCCTCTGATGGCTACTTCCAGCAGGATAACGCGCCACGTCATAGAGTGTGAATCATCTCAGACTGTTTTTTTGAACATGACAACTCCGCTGTCATCAGATCTCAATGCAATATAGCCCCTTTGGCATGTGGTGGAACGGGAGATTCACATCATGGATGTGCAGCCAACAAACCTGCAGCAACTGCGTGATGCTGTCATGTCAATATGGAGCAAAATCTCTGAGGAATGTTTCCAGTACCTTGTTGAATCTATGCCATGAAGGATTAAGGCAGTTCTGAAGGCAAAAGGGGTCCAAACATAGACCGTTAATAGAGATGGATGTAGTACCCAGTTACATCTGACTAGAGCAAAGTGAAGCCAGTTGGGCGTGTCCCACCGTCACCATCTTGTCGTGTAACGCATGTCTTCACTCCCGGAAAATACTAAAATGGGCACAGTGCAGCCGCGGGGCAAAATGATTGACAGACAACATACTCTGGGCTAAATGCAAACCGAGCTAACTCAAAACTAACAAGAGCTAACGAAAATTAGCCTCCCAGCTGGATAAAGGTAAGGCATGTTTGGACTTGCTATTAGCTAACTAAAAACTACCATTTTGCTACTCTGCAACAGAGTGAGACCTTACCGAGAGCAAACAAGTAGGAAAGTAATAGCCACCGGCCAGCAGGCCAGCTTCCGGTCTGCTGCACGTCAATCAAAAGGACACACCCTTAATTATGTGTAATTTCAAGGTTAAATAACATCTAAACGGATAAGTTATAAAAAAAAAATTCACCCCCCTCACAGTTGTCATGAAGGCAAACTTGACCTATTAAACCTAAAATGATTTTTTGAACCAGACTGTAAACATGTTTATTTCTGCTGTGAAGTTGGCCTTTTGAACATGGCAGTCTATGGGGATTTGCTCTGTTTCGCAGCCAACCCCAGCAGATGAAGAAAGAATTATAATTAAAAACTTCACTTCCTGGTTTCACACTTTTCCAGCAGAGTTTGCCCCTTGGGTCCAACCTGGTACAGTACCGGCGGTACTAGCAAGGTGTACCTAACAAAGTGGCCGGTAAGTGTATATATATATATATATATATATATATATATATATATATATATATATATATATATATATATATATATATATATAAGAAGAAATTAAATCTTTTACTTGAGTAAATGTGACTAAATGTGATACACACAAAAAAATACATTTAGGCTAAAGTAAATAAGCATTTACTACGAAAAGAATCAAATCAAAATAAGGGTTGGCTTCTCTGATATATCATTTCTCTGCAGTAGAACATATAAGTTCATCAACAGTGAGGCACAATTGCAAAATCAGCTCATTAGTGTTGTAGTAGCTTGCCTTAGAGCTAGTATGAACTATTTTACAGACAATATATACAGGGACACCAGAGACCAATAAACAAGACTGAAAATACCTCTGATGCAGAAATATGTTCTCAATTTCAGGACTTTTTTCCAATTCTATATTTTTGATGAGAAGTTTAATTATTTGCACATTTATTAAACTAAAACCATGTGATAAGTTTAGAAAGGAAATGTCAGTTTTTGGTGGAGTGGTAAAACATAAACATATGGCATGTAACCCTGACTTAACACTGCTTTCTGCTATATGTCCAAAACCCCAGATGCATCGCCCTTGTTGTTGATTCTTCATAAAGCAGCTCAACATTTAAATACTCAGCATTTTAACAGTTTTGTACCTTAAATTGTTTTTTAGTATAGTACTGAGTAAACATGCTTATAGTATTTTACCACTAAAAAGTATCAACACATTCAAGTCTAACAGCTGTATAAAGCCTCACATAAGAAGACAAAGCAGGATCAACACAGCATAGGTCATAACTATAAGGCAAGGTCATTGCTTGTGGCACCATCTATTCACTCAGCTAATCATATAAGAAGCAATGCAAAAAGCACCTGTCAGATGCTGAGCTGCATGACCACAAATGTCTATTAAACTTCTCTTTTAAACATTGTGTTGCTTGGTTGCATTCAGATCAAATCATTTTTGACCGCCTGATGCTTGATCTAGTAAAGTAAATGGTTATTCTACAGAGGAACGTATTGAAAATAAAGTAAACATACAGAAAAGGTTTAGAAACAAACTTTAAATCAGACAGAAAAATTAAAAACTAAAAAACCTAAATGATATGTTTTTTCTTCCATATTCATACTGTGACTAGGGCTGGGATCATGGTTTTAACAACACAGTGAAGAATGATTGTCAAATTTAAATGCCTCACCTCAAATCCATCAAAGGCAAATGCTTGGTCGTCTAAGCCCAGCTCTTTATCAGGAGTGCAGCTTGGTCGGGCCCAGCCCACTTTCATACTCCCTGCTGTCAGTACCTCATATTCGAAATACCACTTCCCCCCGGTCACAGCATATGATTTATCTGGTCTGAACACTCTGCACTTCTCCTCAGAGAAGAGGCATGGCTTCGATAATATGGCTGTCAGTCACAGAAACAAAGCAAATATGATTATCCCCCCCCCAAAAAAAAAACAGAATTGCACCTAAATCTTGTTAGTTATCTTTTACTAGAATGCTGACAAATGTCACAGTATTGATACATACTTTTTAAAACTGTGTATCTAAGCATGTGTTATTTTCATTTGGTTAGAGAACAAGCTATGACTTAATTAAACTTGTGCTGATTACCTTTCGCAGTCTACAATAAGTCGACCTTTGATAAACTCAGTTGTGAGTTGATAAATTAATAATAAGCTTTGAGACATACTCCGTTCCTGATTGAGGGACTCCAGGCTGTAGCCAAATGCCAGCAGGGTGCACACAGCCTCCCTGACACTCTCCTTGCCTGTTCTCCTTGTCCTTTCATCAAGAAGGCTGTAAGGCACAAGGTGTGGGCTCCGCTTTGCTTTCACATCCTGCAAGTACAAATCCAAAGTGCAAAATGGGCAGTCATATCTATCAGTAAACTATACCAATGTCTACTTCTGGGTGCACATGTTTACATGGGATATGTGCTGGGAATACTATCTGACATTCTTCACATTATCAGCAGTTTTAGCATTTAACAAACACCTGTAAGGCTCCATAGGTCCATCCTTGTTTGATACGCTCTTTGGCCCATACATTGTGTTCATTCTCTGCAAGCAAGTTAACCACGTCCTCATCGGCTGGACTGAGAATAACTTGGTTTAAATCTATTGGAGCAGGTCTGTAGCCACTGAGCAGTTCATACCTGAGACAGAGAACAACAAAGTATTGAGTTGTCACGATCAGAACTCAATTTAATAACAATAACTGAGTTTGCAGAATAAGGTACTTGTATTTGCAGACACATTTGACTGCTGTGGTACCCCAAAAGCAAGCTCACCACAGAAAATACAACTAATAATAATATTAAATATCTTACTTTGTGTGAAGTCTCATGTATTTGACACGTTCCTCAGCGCGGTCATCCGTCAAACCAATGTGGAAACCAAAAGCAAGCAGAGTCCTCAAATGGAAGAACACAAACATTTATTCATGCAGCAGAAACTGAGTGCCAATTATTTTCAGGGGGAAAAAAATAACTGAGATCTGCTGGCAATCAAACACAGTTTTGTGTTTTTTCCATTTTATGATGCATAAAATTGAGCTTACCTGAGGGTGTCCTGAGCCATCTGAAGAGTCTGGTTTCTCTCCTGTTCTGGCAGCTTGGAAAACTCCACCAGACAGGGTTCATGCCGTTTTCCTTCATCTCTCACCTGTTTGGCAAAAACAACCATTTTTCCATTTCTGCAAGTACAACTGAAGCATACAAAAATAATACCATTTCTTTAAAAATGTTATCAAAAAAATATTATCAATCTAAGTCTTCAAATGATGTCAAATTATCATTGATCTTGTGACACTTGTCTTACTGGTCCATGTGTCCATCCAAGACCAATTTTGTCCGTCACCCAGAGTTCATGAAAATTCTCTGCCATTTTTTCACGGATATCCTCAAGTTGTGGGGGCAATACAACCTAAAACGATAATACGTGTAAGTACACTACTGTACTCTACAGCACCAGTCAAAGGTTTGGACACACTTTTCCAAAGTATCCATTGGGTAACTGTGTCCAAACATGACTGACAGTGTATATTTCAAATCTGACATCCTCACAAAAATATACATTAGTGAATAAAGTTTTAATCAATAAAGTAAACCAAACTGGTGATCAATACCTTACTGATGTCTATTGGAGTGGGAGTGAAGGTAACAAGAGTTACTGGCTCCGAGGGGCCAATAAGATCTTTTTTTCCTTCTCCACGATCCAATGTGTATTTGTGGCATGGTTCTACCTTCAGTTTGACTTTTGGAAGCAGAGCTTCAGAGCATGAGTCATAGCCTGGAGGCGGGAGGAAGCGAAACTCTCCGTGCCGCCCCCCAAACAGAAAACGAACTCTGAAAGGCAATAATTGTTTTAAAGACCTTGTACATTTTTAAAAAAAATAAAAAGAAAAAAATATTTGTGTTCAATATTATTTGTCGTTGCTACAAAGGCGGGATATTCAAGTAAAAAAATCAGACACATAACTGCACAACTGAGTATAAAATGTCCGTGTAATCTTAAACTAAAACACAGGCATAGAAGAGTTAAAATATTTTTGTCACTGCTGACCTGACTCCAGCAGAGAAGCTGACCACAGGATGAAGAAGTCCATTAGCACCAAAGTTTTCCAACATGCCCTGTACTGGCAGGCCATTAACCCGGAAGGAGATGCATGGAACAGTGAGGTCAAGACAGCAGCTCACTACATCATTTTCTTTCAGCAGGTGTGGGAAGGGAGAGCTCACTTTGCGACACACTGAGCCTTAAATTAAGAAGAGACTTTCATCACTGTTTAGAAATTCTATATCTTCTAATAACTAAAGTCCATTATTTAAAAAAAAGGAAAGTAAACTCATTCTTTTTATGTTACTGATTCATGTTGCACACATAATAAAGATTGAGGCCTAAACCTCTGGAAAGCACGCCTCTGGCCCATCTCCAGGGTTATGATTGATTTGTTGACTAGATTTAATTGTGGTATTTACAGTAATCGCACTTTACAATCAGTGTTGCTACAGTACAGTTTCTATTTCCTGACCTAATCATAAATGTTTAATAAACAAATCTAACTTCTGCAAAATCTTCAGTGCAAGTGCAGCTACTCAGAATAATAATCATCATAATCTCCTCAGTTCCTCTCTGTGCATGCTTTCAAGAACAAATAGCGCTGTTCATGGCTCTTTCTGGATGATTAAGTGCTGATGGAAAACAGCAGTCATTGCTGATATTTCAAAAGTGACTGAGATTTCAAATTTTCTAAATAAGGACCTATTTTTTGCATTTTGCGACTATTATTTTTTTTCAATCTTGGAATTCTGTAATAGCATTTATTTACCTTTCAATAGGTGACATTTTCCCAGATGAGACTATACATATTAGTAATTTTTATACTGATGATCCCTTAGATAAACGTTGCATTTATATAAAAAAAAAAAGAGTAGGGTTTTGTTTTTTAGACAGAGTTTTAGCAAAACCAAATTATCAGGGATCACCTTGTTGGAGAGAGTCATGGGTAACATTTTCTCATAATCTGGCACCCATATGAGTGTGGATCACAACAAAACTCAGGAAAACCTTGTAGCTGCTCACCATCTTACACCCTGACAAAACAAGACTACAAGAAAACAAGATAATAAAAGCATGTTGCAGCAAGAAAATCCCAAGCATACGCTTTACACTGACTCTTATCTCTTGCTGCAGCCCCTCCTCACCTGACCAGAGGTGTAGTCCATCAAACCCATATGAGCAAAGGTTGTCTCCCACTCCATTCCCACCGGAGCCCTGTCCTCCTGTGGGCCTTGGCTGGTAGCCTTTAGCGCAGGCCCAGCCAACACGCAGATGTGTCGGTTCAGATGTGAGGAAGGGGTCGACATGATCCACAACCAACTCATAGTACCACTTCCGATGCTGGGCTGAAGAATCTCCCATAGCCAGGAAGATGTTTGGTCTCATGCTGTGAAGTAGTGCAGACAAGAGAATAGAAGGCGGCAGTACATTCCTTTAATAAGCTTTTGGGATATCTGGAGCAGTAATATATCTTTGTACCATACGGTATTTTGAAAAATGAAACATTATTTGGGTGCACAGAGAACACTTTAGAGTACAAAACATGCAGATGGCAGATTCACCTCTAGTTAGTAGGTTATATCTGTTATTTAATAATCATTTAACTTGAAAGCAACTTATCTGGTAGTAAACCATAGACCGTTAATAAAGATGGTAAACATGAGCATAGAAATTACTTCAAATGCTAAGCACATCTATAAATGAAGAGTGGTTAAACTTTTTCCAGACATGTACATGATTTCATCACCGAGTAGACCCATTGGCCTCATGTGCAGCAATTACAGAGTTTGAGGTAACTACTTCAAAACATGCGTACTTTCATGTGCCTTTTTTATGTATCCCAAACGGTGCCCCAGCACTTCAGCCTCAGTGCTGGTGGTACTGCACAGAGGTGTTTGTCTATTCAGAGACGCTGTAGTAAAACTGGTGGCACAAATATGGCTGCTACGGGGAGAAAGACACCGATCCAAAATCCTAAAATTGGCCAAAAATCGATATCAAACCTACTTTTATTTTGAAAATGGCTTTATTTTGAAGTTCCTCTGACAACATTTTCCTCAGGAGTAGGGATTCTCATGTTAATGTTTTTTTAAAAAAAAAACATCATAGTTGTGCAGAGGACAGATATTACAGATTGTACTGCAAATGCACCTTTAAAGGGACTTGAGGCAGGAATTTTAAAAAAAACAAACATAAATGTCCCTTTTTTTCATACTAATGGGTGATGAAGCGCTAAATACTAAAAATAATGTTTCCACCCATGTTTCTCTCCGTTGCCTTGAACAGGCTGTGTGCTGCAAAATGCGCTGCAATTTGGTGTCCGAATTTCCCGCGCTGCCCTGCGGACGTGACGTCAAATGACCTACATCCGCAGTTTTGATGCAGGAAAAAGACGGTCGCGTTAAATTCAAACACTGTAAGCGATAGTTATGGATTCCACTGCCATGAGAAAACGATCTAGATCAACTGAAAGGCACTAAAAAGTGTAACTAGAAAAAGGTGAGTAAACAACATTATAGCTTTTCAGCTCTGCCATGCGGACGTGACGTCAAATGACGCTACATCCGCAGTTTTGATATAGGACGAAGCCGGTCGCGGTAAATTCAAACACTGTAAGCGATAGTTATGGATTCTTCTGCCGTCTGTAAACAATCCAGATCAACTGAAAGACACTACAAAGTGTAACTGTAGCTTAGTAAACAACATTCAGTTTGTGCACGCTCCCGTGACGGCTTGGCTCATGGCTGCAGTTACCTGAAGCGGCAGTCGCGGCAGTCGCGGCAGTCGCGAGTTTCATTTCTTAATCTTGCCTCAAGTCCCTTTAAGTAAGTAGTTTATAATTATGCGATAACCTTGTTTATTACTTGTAATATTGTTGTTTCATCGTTTTTGTATCGATCGGTGGATCTTAAATCAAATCAAAATAGTTTTGTGACTGAATTTGAGATATTGACAAACATCACTATCCACTGTATCGATATACGTAATATCATGTTATGATCAAACCAGTGTTTTACACGCCTAGCTGCCACCTTGTATGTGGATTCATGGCAGGTATACAGTAAATAACTAAATGGAATAAAAACATAACAGTTTAGTTAAGCGGCTACATACCTAAATAAGTTTTAATTGTAATTACATTTTTCTGTCACTGTTACTTATTACACCTTTAAAAATGTCAAATATGCAACCCTAGAAAACCACTGAGTGTTGTGCTACAAAAGAAGTATCCAACTACAGTATATAACAAGGGGAGCCAAACCAAAAGGAAAATGTAAGCTTGAGCAGATTAAACGTCATAGATCCCTATATTCAGATTAAAACCTACTGCTTAGACTCTCTTTCATAGAAAAAGGTAAGTTATTGAATGGATGGAAAACTTTCTCTGACAGAGACTTGCATGCACAATCATACTGATGCTGTCAAAGCAACTTTCAAAAGAAAGAGCTAATGGGCCGGAAACACATAACTCACAGAGGAAGAAAGGCTTTGGTAAGAAAATCAATACAGCCCTCTTTACATGGCACAGCTGTTTGCTTCTGTATTATGATTTTTTAAAAATCATACTGGAACTCTAATTAAAGAATAAATAAAACTCTACTAATGTCAAGTCAGTGCTGGTTTCTGCAAACTAGTGGTGATGCAGACTACAAAACAGCACTGCTGTGTGCTCACAGGGAGAAATTGCTTAAAGGTGCCATGACATCAAATTTCCTTTTCTGGGGTTTTGGGTGTATAATATGATCTGTTGTGCACTGATGAGGCCATGTGAATGTCCAGAGTGAGAATCAAAGTTCCTGTTTATGGTCTGTCAGCTTTGTCTCTCTGCTCAGAAACAGTTGAATCAGACAGAGGCTATCATTCTACGTAGTTCTATCATTCTACGTAATTTAATTGCTCCAATAAGAGCACACTATCAAGTAAACAGCCCCCCTCTCTCTCTCTCCTAACGGTTTATGCACCGTCCGCTCCCCCCTCCCCTCCCTGTATGATTCAGCTTCGTGTATGGAGCTAGTAGTAACTTCTGTGCAGTCAGGTCTGGATTTTCAAACAAATGGATTTAAAGAAAACTTCTGCAGCAACACTGAGGGAGGGGGCCACAACCTTGTCATTACCTGTAAGTTTATTTATTTTCTAAATGCTGTCTTATCTGATAAACGTAGCTCACACTGTCTAAAGTGCCCATGTTGCTAGCAGTTAGCCTTTAGCAAACTCCGACCGCAGCTTGACCTAGATTCTCCAAATAAGGTCATAGCCAAATAAGGTGTAGCCAATCAAAATGAAGTCAACGTGGTCTCCGGGTAAAGCTCCATATAATCACCGGACCCAACTGTATTACTGAGGAAGTGAGGTCTGGCGTTTCAAAACAATACTCCGCTGTAAAAAATGCTGTTTTTTTCTTTGGAGTATTTACATATGCAGTAATGCCAACAACATAAACTAGTTTTTAACTGTTATGTCATCACTCCTTTAAGGAATATCCATCCATCCATCCATCCATCCATTTTCTATACCCGCTTATTCTTATGCAGGGTCGCAGGGGGGCTGGAGCCTACCCAAGCAGCTACAAGGCGAGAGGCACTTAAGGAGTAAAATACACATTTTTTTCCACACTGTCCAGAGCACACAGAGCATTTCTATATAAAAAAAAAAAACCTTTAACCATCACCGCCAGAAAAGGGAGCATCTCTACACTCTTTCAAGATCTACTAACTGAAGGCAATGTCAGCAGTGTTCTGATTAAAATAAAGATTTTGTCTTTTTTAAATAACCTAAGCAAATAAATTATGATTTCTGACTTTACAATATTTGTTGTCATGGGTGTAATTTTTCTTCACATATAAAAATATGAACATGGTTTGTCAAACTTGATAAAAATGAACAAGAACAGAGTTATACCTGCGAGCACATGGACAGAAATAACAATATAAGGTGGGTGAGGAAGAAAAGAAAAGAAATAATGGGATGATGATTTCTTTATGGTGACTTTCATTGCAAATAAGTACTTGAATTTTTAAAAAGTAAAGTGTACAAAAGAGTGATGAGATTTGACACAAAAGAAGTGAACAAGAGAACGGACTAAGCAGGTGTTAAGATTATTGAACAAAATAAGATAAAACCTTAAGATATAAAAGAAAAGGCTGCCAATAGAGAAAAGCCGCATAAAATGACGCAGATTTTACAGAGAACAAAATAAATTCAAAACACATCCTAACACAAGCTCACAGAAGAAGAAAATTGAAATGGATGAGATGATCAGACAGGCACAGAACACCAAGATACTGGAGAAATTAATAATAGGAAATATGATGAAACTGAATAAAATGTCCAAAGATGAAGTTAGTTGATTCATACAACCTGAGGCAGTGAGCAGTGAGTGTCTCACTGAAATAATCTGAGATGAAGACATTTTGGAATCTCTGATCTACTCAGAAAAAAAAGTTGTCAATCAAACCAAGAAACATCAATGAATACAAAAAAAAAAAAAAAAAAAAAAAAAAAACTTGAATAAACCTCATAAAAGAGAGAAGATGCTGTGCATGAAATCATAGGGCAACCCAGAAAGCATCATGCAAAAACCTTAAGTCTTCTTTGATAAAGTACTGTGCACTGTGCATTTCTTTATACATTGAGGGGTAATATGTGCATTTATTGCAACAAGTGCAAGCATAAATGTAAAATAAACTATGAAGACAAACACGGAACAGACAAAGCTTAATATGACCATCATTCTTCCTCACAGCCTGAGCTCTCTCAGACAAGCTCTCTTAAGATTTCTTTATCAACAACAGCTCTATCAGCTTCTTGGGGGACTTTCCAAAAGTCTTATTGAGATTTTGGCTGCCTTTTTTTTCAGTTCTGTGTGAAAATGATCCTGCACTCCTTCCTTGTGAGGCTTGGGAGGAGTCGTCACTCCCTAAGACCTGTAGCCACTGTTTTTCAGTCCAGTTCTTGTTTAATTTGGAATACCTCAGCCTATTTCTCCCCATTTTTCGTCCTTCTGCACAGCTTCTTGACAGCAACATTTCCATGGAGACCATTTCTGATGAAGCTTCAGTGAACAGTACATGGATCAACTCAGGTTCTCGGTCAGGTCTTTGTTTTGTTGATTTTTTTTCCTATTTCTTCAGGACATCACTGTCAGATACTCTTCATCTGCTGTAGATAGTTTTTTGAGCCTGTGGCTTCTCACTTATCAATTTGTCCAGTTTACTAAATCTATCTAAGGACACGCTGCATGTCATGCTGAGATACGCCAAGTTTTCAGCAAATAACTCTTTGGAAATGACCTTGTTGGTGCCTACATACTATTTCATGCCTATTTTGCTTTTTTTCTTGCAAATGTTGTCAAGGGGAAAATTATGCATCTTTTCAATAGGTTATTTGCAACAAAGTGCCTGAAGATAATTGTTTGGCAAGTTGTTTTTTTAATATGTAGGAACTCTGGCTCCCTTGAGGTAGTTCTCTTTTTGAGCTTGAGTGATACAGTATATCAGTGTTAAAGCAGGTAACTTAAAAATACACACACCACATCATTATACAAAAGCCACACTATTATGATAAAGGTCAGTTACAACAACTGGACTGAAAAGCACCTAATGTCAAGAGAAAAAAAAAGAACTTGTGAAAGCCTTAAGAACTTTTACAGAAGACCAATTTAAAAGACTCCCAAAAAGGTTCAGTCTGTGGAAGCAAAACACATATATACTGTATATAAAATAAGGTGTTGGCGCAGAACTTTTTTTTTTAATACATTTCTTTTTTTTTTTTTTTAAAATCTTTCATGAGTATTTTTTTTTTCTAAGTTTTATGAATGATAAAAATAGACAAAGACAGATAAGATTTTTTTCAGAGAAATTTGGGAAATTGCTGAAAAATGAAACTACTGGGAGAAGACTTAGAGATACTGAAAATGAAAACTGTTTAGATGTTATTTGGTGTAAACATTCCCAAGTACCTGATGACCTGATTAACCAGGCGTGTTTGGAGAAGCAAATCTCTGTCTGGCAGCAGGTTGTCACAGATGAGGTTCTGATTGGAGCGCACAGCCACACCATCGCATACACACAGAGAGCACAGCACCTCCAGCACCTGGAATACAACCCATCAGCCTTTAATGAAGCAATAGCTCAATAAATTGAAATGATCCAACGCCAGGTGACAGATTGTAAATAGCTATTACTGGCTGTTTCAGCCAGAATACTTCACTATATGTTTTTGCATTGGTGGAACAAATACAAAACCTCAAGGGAACATTTTAGCTTAAATAATAAAAAGCATCTCTTCTAAAAAATCTTAATCTGAATTATATTCCGCAGTAAATAGTCACAGCCCATTTTGCAAGGAGTAATGAAGAGTGCACGGCACTTCTCATGACTCAGACAACCATAAAATCTTTCCATTTTTTACCTTAGGGTTGAGTCCATGCTTGTCTAGAAATGAGATGATAGATTGAATGTGTCCATCTTTGATCCCATTTAGTGCTTCAGAACTCTCCACTAGCACACAGTGCAAAACCTCCAAGACTCCTGTAAATGTAAATGACGATTACTGTAGGACAGGTGCGCTGTATTGATCTCTATAATTTGCTTTAATGTTTAGCTTTGTCATGGAAACTAATGCCAACATTAAAAGCAGAGTGTAATCAAGACATAATTCATTAAACAGTAATTGATATAAAATGGCCAGAAAAGCTTCAAAACATATCATCAAATGAGCATCTAAACTACCCCCCCCCCCCCCCCCCCCCCCCCCCCCAAATCTACTTTAATGGATAAATTACCAGCAAATACAACTAACCTGAAGATGCCTCAAGCCGGTCAAGCCTGCCAATCAGCCAGTCAATAGAACTTGAGAAATGTGCACAGTTTGCACGGTTTCCCCGGATCAGAGCAGCTGGAGGAGGAAAAGAAGATGGAAACCTTCAGTGAAATTATTTTTTTCTTTTAATCACCTCTAGTTTAATTCTACTTAAGAAGTGTTTATTTTGTTCCTTGTTTAATCCTTTCATATTCTTACATTTTTCTTTTTCTTTTATACCAGTGTTTGCACAGCAGCTGGGTGGAGCACCCACAATGTCAATATAACTACCACTGTGTAATGGCAATGAAGCGTTGTCTTATTCTATTGAATCAGTTGATTGATAGATACTGAACAGGAAACTGTAAATGTGTTCATAAACATCTTTTTTAAAAGCATTACTGAACCACTTATTCATAAAAGATGTGGTAATTCTCACCTAGAAGCTCATAGAAATGGTTGAGGATGGCTTCCCACCCTTCTCCTGTGTCACTCTGAGCAGCCTCAGCAAAATGAGAAGCGCTACTAAATTGGTGTAGACGGTCAATACAATCTAGGACCAAATCTATCGCACCCTAAGAGAAAAAAACAATCAGTATACCAGACAAAGAAAACTACTGGACCAATCATGCTTACTGCTCTGTTTACCTCTACTTGAAACATGTCCTGCCTTTTCTTTAGTGCAGCTATGCTTTTCTGTTTAGCTTCATGGCTTTGTCCCTCCAGAGGAGGTTGGAAGTATTGGATAAGATCCTGGAGACTGCATGTTACTATCTCCATTGGCAGGTTGATGGAAGGAATGTTTCCTTCATGACTGAAACTGTCCAGTTTCCTAAAGAAAAGTGATGTTTTAATTTTATCATTATTTTAACGATAAAAATGAATCAATAAAAAAGGAAATCAAGACACACAAAAAAACTTTCCATTTCAATAACCAAAATTTAAATTGTCTGCTAAAACAAATCCATGACTTTTCGCTGTAAAATGTTATTCTTGTTTAAATTAAGAACCCAAGAGGATATAGATTAGTGTGTAGATATTTATCTATCACACAGGCAACATGCACTTATAAAGCTTCCTTTTGAAAGCATATCCATGAATTTGGGAAACATAAATACACGTGTTTGTTGTTTTCATGTTGACGAAAAAGGAGACCAAACTATATAGAAGTAGGCAATTTCTCAATAATAATGGCATGTCAATATTTGGAAATGTTTTATGTAGATTTTTTTCATTGAGACACTAAAATTGTGCTTTTTTGTATACCATAGACACACTTAAAAGCCCTGGGTCAAAAATAACCCATAATGGGTTATTTTTGACCCATGGCTGGGTTAAAAAGGGACCAACTAATTTCTGGGTTACTTCAACCCAAAAATATGGGTTATTTTCTTGACCCAGCTTTCGGGTTGAATATACTATGGCCCAGAAGTTAGGTTATATTGACTACAATGTTGGGCTATTTTAACCCAGAAGTTGGGTCAACAACCAAACCACCCAAATGTCTGGGTTGAAATAACCCAGAAATAAGTTGGTCCCTTTTAACCCAGCAGTTTGACCCAGGAGTTTTTAGTGTGCATGTAAAAATGGGTATGCACAGTAAAAACATGCCTGAACACAGTATAACAAAGTTTCTAAACCTTTTTTTCTAAACACTATCTTCACTGTTTTACTGTAACCATGTGCATCAGCACGCTATCCACTAATTATTGACTATCTTAATGAAACATCTGGTACCTTATGAAATGGGTAAACAGGAGACCAGCACTACGGATTAGTCTGGCAGTGTGAGATTCTTCCCTTTGACAACGAGACAGAGTCAGTCCGTCATCCATATGACCCTCGCTGTGCAAAATGGCCTGAGGGGGAAAAAAAAATTCTAATTTCCAAATGATTCTTTCATGAGGTTGAAATATTGTAGTAGTCAGTATCACAAGTTTTGAACTCTGGGTTAATGCTGACTGTCTACAGTAGAAGAGTAAAACTGATTTTATGGACTTGCCTTCCGCTGAGCAATGCGACACTTGGCATCAGCAGCTTGGTAGGTTAACCAGAGCCCAGACTCTACATGTTGACAGTAACAGACAGAATCTCCATATTTGATTTCTGGGATTCCCATGCCATCACCATTGGCCTTCATGCCAATGTCAAGTTTTTCCTATAAACAAAAGTCATCTATCAGATATTCATACACAAGTTACAAACAAAATGTTACTTCATAAAAACACTTTCAGTCATAAATTGGAAAATAATTCACTAAAATAAATAAAATAATACACCAAAGTCCTGGATTGGGACTTGATAATAGGGTTGGGCATCATGAATCGAGCATCGATGGGAACCGGGACTAACTCTCCGATTTTCCCAGAATCGTTCTAATTTTTACACACCATAGAATCCGTCGGAAGTGGAACGTTTGTTAGTATCAAGTTTCTGATACACCCGATTCCACTGACGCACACGGCACAACTTGGCGACTTTGTTGCTGATATTTAGCAAATTTTCAGACCCTCTGCTAACTTTCTTTTTAATAAAACCGCTTGTGACAAGTCTAGTGACAGTTTCTGGTCTTATTGGAGACTTTTGGGACCGATGTGAAAGAACGTTTAGTTTACTGTGCGCTGCCGGCCCTCCCCCATCTCAGAGAGCACACACTGCTAGAGCTGAAGGGCAGACACATATTCACCTCTGCTCCATGAACCAGACTAAAAATACAACTCAAAACTGGCACTGATTGTCAGATATTAATTCTTCTTAATTCCTATGTGGACAGAAACATTTAAAGTACTGTGACATGCAGCAGACTCTTAAGTAGAAAACGGAGTGTTTAACAGTTAAATTTCTTAAAACGGTGAACTTTAACCAGGTCCGTTCAAGTTTAACCAGGGATCTTTTTTTTTTTTCTACCTTTTTTAAAAAAATATATTAATGTTCATGTCTGTTATTTGATTAGTTGTCCACAAAAAAAAGTAAAGTATTTTTTTACCCTGCCTCTTAAAAGAATCAGAATCGAGAATCGTTTGGAACCGAAATCGGAAGAAGGAAATCGAATTGGAACCAGAATCGTTAAAACTCAAACGATGCCCAACCCTACTTAATAATGACTGAAGAACCTTAAATCCTCATTTTCAGACCTTTGATGATCTGAAGCAAAATGACGTTGTCCCAACATCCGCTTTGTCCCGATCAACCAGATGAAGGCCTTTTTCCTCTGTAAGGCCCAGATATCTCCCAGTTGTCACATGGCAAAGTCTAAACGGCTGGCCCCAGCATGTATGCCTGCCACTCCAGCTGAGAACAACAAGAACATTTTTCTGTTTTTGTTTTCTTTTGTTTCTCTCTGAAGGAAATTGAGTAGTTCACTTTGCTTAACTTGGTTTCTCATTTTTATTGTTGAAATGGCTCATGGGTGAGCAGGGGAAATAAGTTATTTCAACTCAGGTTCCAGCAAATATTTAGAAATGAATGAATGAATGAAATTAAATGAAAGATACTTTATATTTCCCCTCAGAGAAAATGAAATAGAATAATAATAATCTAATAAAACCTTTTGAGAAAAAAAAAAAAATGAAAACACTGATTCTGGGATATGTTTGTGGGCCTGAGAAGCAGCAAGATGGAGAATAAACAAATCTTCTATGCACTTACACAACCCGTAAGATTTCGAGCCTCCACAGGGAGCGGGCATGAGTAGAAACCAATCCACTCTCATAATGCATTATCCTAAATTAAGAAAGCATGTATTGTCACAAAGGTACAGGAAGGGATGTGTTCGCTCACAGGTGAGGCCGATCTTTCCAACTGACCTTTGAAGCTCCTCTCCCTGCTCTGTGGGAGGAATAGTCAGACATGCGTCACTGTGGCTGTGGAGCAGCCGCAATGTTTCACCTCCCTTCAGGAAACCTGAAATCAGCACCAAAAATCACACATCTCTTCAATTCTTTACTTGATTTTGACCTTTTGACAGCACGACATCATGTTACAGTATCAAAACATAGTTATTTTTGTTTATTAATGTCCCCAATCCATACACATTGTCAGGATGAGAAGAAAAAAGCCATAAAGCTCAAGGCACTCTGTAGATACCTTGCAAGAACTACATAACAAGAGGGCAAGTGTAGAAAATTGTCTCTAAAGCTGAGTGCTCCATGGACCACAGAGGCCTTTCTGATTATTAAATGGAAAAATTTCAGGAATCTCTCATCCCCGAACCAGTGGACAAAGATGTGAGACAGTTCCAAACAGTTACCAAATAGAGCTTCAGGTCATCCTTGGAGAAGGGAGAACTTCTTAAGATGATAACCATCTGAACAATCACACCTAAATGTTAGAGCAGATTAAAAACAAGAAAGCCTATTTGAAGCTTGTCTAACAAAAATATGGTTTTTAGTTCCTGAAACACAACTCTGAAGATGGCCACTATTCACTGCCTGAATAATGCTCTGTGGTCAAGCATGGTGGTGGCAGCCTCATATTAGCAGCGGGGACAGAGATTGGTTTGGTCTGGACGAATTCTAGTAAGTATTTTTTTTTCAATGGAAAAGACCTTTAAAAACAACTGTAGGATCATGTGTCATGGATGTTTTGTAAGATGTAAGCCCATTAGTCCTTCTGCATGTCTTTATCCAAGAACTTCTAATTTGACATTAATAAAAACAAATGTCCCCCTAACAATGGGAGATTCTTCCTGGCAACAAACAGCCTATATACCTTTTCATCACATACTATATGAAACAATGTTGCCTTTTGTGACGCAAGTTTGTTTCAGCTGATTGCAAACAGTTTTCAGATATTCAGATCCTATATCACCCAACTGTTGAAACAATCAGCTATGAAATCCCAGTTCTTCTTCACTGGAAAAGATAAATGCAGGCAAATACAGAAAGGTTGGAGTTGACTTGTCAATTAAAGTTTAGTCTTTGAATAAGGGCACATTTACACCAGCCTTACTGATTTGAATCAGGTTCTGTTTGCTTGGAAAGTCCGTTTTTGTAGAATTGTGAATGCGCAAACAGACTCGGACCAAACAAGCAGACTCAGACTGCCTACAAACGCGGTACTCATCAAGTGGACCATATGCAGGAAGCGGGCTACAACTGCCATTTCCTGCATTTGATTGAACATGGCATTGTGGGTTAAATGTTGGGCGTCGTTGGCAAACGCCACCAAAGCAAACACACGTGTAGGACCTCTCTAGAAATGGCACGTGGTCAACCGGGGAGCAACAACTAAGTGAAAGTTTCAACTGATTATGGTCAGAAGAAAACATCCCAGTTCCTAGGAAGTACCCACAGAAATAATGCAGTTACTAAAGTAATTAGCTGTGAAATGGAGGCTCTGGGATACACACGCACATTAGACCAGTGCTGCACTAAAGTTAGAAAAAAAAAAACGTCAATATTGTATAAAAATACATATGTTTGGAATAGAGCTGCAAAATTCTGGGAATTTTCAATATGGAAACTTTCCATTGGAATTAATGGGATTATATTGGAATTAACTGGAAATTTACTAAATTGAAGGTTTATTCCCTTTACAGAGAACTTAAATGTAGTTGTGGAAAATATATTGCAGGATAATCTTAACTAAAACAACCAGGTTAAATGCAAGCACATTTGAATATCTGTGCTATTAACCTGTTTAAAACCACCTGGGCGCCGGCGCCCAGGCTGTGTTTTAGTCACACTTTTCTAATTTATATTTTCAGAAACTAGAAGGTGTAAGCTTTCAAATGATGTCTCACACAAGTAATTTGGCCTTACAGTTCCTCTGTTATTTGCATTTCCATTTGGGTATGCAAAATAGGCGAGGATTACTTAAAAAGGTGGGAGTTAAGAGGTTAAATCACATGACCACAGCACACTGCTTAGTGGTGCTATTGAGGCCACACCCCTGCATGTGCGGTGCATTCCTCCAGAATAAGCACTGGTGATTTTTGCAACACTGGAGTACCGAGGCCACACTTAAACTTGCAGACTACATAAAATTATGTAGTTTTTGTATATGGATGGTTGAATATATCATACATTTACTGCCAAAGCTGTCTTTTTAAATCCAAACGTTTACTGCTAATGTGCAGGTTTTTGGACAGTAGGAGTAAGCTAGAGTGATTGGATAGAACTCACACATGCATGGGGAGAACATACAAACTCTGAACAGAAGGGATTTGATACATTTTGTTGAAATTATCCTCAAATTCCAGTTAATTCTTGTAATTCATTCATTGATTCATTTTCTTGTCCAATTCAGGGTCCCAGCTATTCTCAGGTGAGAGACAGGGTACCTGGACAAGTCACCGGTCTGTTGCAGGGTCAACACAGAGAGACAGACAGCCACGTGTGCTCACATTCACTCTCAGGAACAATTCTGGGTAACCAATTCACCTACAGTAACATGCATGTCTTTGGACAGTGGGAGGAAGTAACTGGAAAGATACGTACATGGGGAGAACATGCAAAGTCCACACTGTTGGCCACTGTTGGAACTGTTCACTCCCAAGCCAAGGCTCGAACTTGCAACCTTTTAACTGTGAGGCTGCACCACATCACCATGCCACCCTTTTCAATTCCTATAAATTGCTATAAAGTCCTTTTTCATTCATATAAAGTCCCAACAATCCCTATCATTTCCCCTAATTCCTGTAGAAAGTTACCAATTTGGAATATTTCCAAAATTTCATAGCTTAACTTCCCATGGAAAGTTTCTGGAAATTTATCAGAAATTTATTGGAAATTTTCCTCCCCTTTGCAACCCTTCAGTAGTGGCAGCTCAGGTGATGAGACTCTGGCTCGTTTGGCTAAAGAGCAGCATGAAAGCCATCTTGCCCCGGGAGATCACCCCCACCCACCAACTGAGGCCTGTTTCCAATCAGACGGTGTGAATAAATGTGAGGACATGAGATGACCCCTCCCATCTGGGAGGATTTGAGCAGATTTCCTGGGGAAAATGGGATAAACCATCCAAATGGAGGTTTTTGCTGAGTTTTTTAAGTCACCTACCAGTTCTATTATTTACTAAGGGACTGAAACCCTTTGTAAATGAGAGATTTTTTTTCCAAGACTCCCAAAAACATGTCTTTTCTGTGTTACTGTGGTCTAATGAGTGCAGCTTGACTGCTAAATCATTAAAATTTCATCAAAACAAGTTGCACAAAATAGAAGCCATTAATTATTTTTTGAGACAACTGTAATTCTTGAATAAAACACACTCATTTGAATTATATCACTTCAGAAATGACTAGCATGTTTACTGACACGCTGAGAGCAAAAAGACAAGAAACTTGCCTTGAGCCACTGCACCTCCAGAGCAGATGGGAGCAACACTCCACAGAGTCTGCTGGAAGGCTGCATCCACAATCAGACTGTCACTCAAGCTCTTGTTGTCAGATACACTGCCAAAGGACAGGTGCTGGGAGAAAAAAGAATAAAAAGAAACAAAAAGCTCATCAAAAATAAAAACAACTACTGATTTTTCTACCACAAAAGTGTCATCATAGCCAATTATGCAAAACAACTCCTCAGAGGCACAGAGAAAACAGATTTCCAGCTTTTGCATGGAAGAAACAGAAATTAAACTAATTGCAGATTCTGACTGAGAAAGAAAATTATAGTAAATCTAAAGAATAAACCAGTGAAGCAAATGCCAAACATTGCATTGCAAACTACTGTACAAATATTTCTGTTGTGAATTTTCAACGTTTCTTTAACCAGGTTACATTGTTAAGACACTTGAAACAGGTACCATATCCACTGGAATAACTGCAGTTTTTGTCTTCCAACACTAAATAACTGACTCACCAGATATCTCTCTGTGGACACACTGACCAGTATGAGATCATCCCCAACACGAACCTTCTCACCCTCTGACCTCTGTCTAGATGCTGGATGGACAGTCCACCAGCATGCCTCTCCTGATCCACACAAAGAAATATATAATATACACTGGGTGTCCATTAAGTCTATTTACAATTTTAAAGAATTATTATAAAGGCAGTTGATAAATTATCAGAACCAGATTTGTTCTACTGTAATCAGTGTTTATCAAGGTTTGCAATCACATTGAAATTTTGTGTTTCAGGTATCGTGTCAAATGAAACCCTAAAAAATGGCGACTGCTCAAAGAAGGCACAGTATGTATCATGGTTTATTGAGACATTCTTTTCCATTCTTTCTATGGGGTAATGTAAAAGATATCATGTATACAACAAAGATACAGGACACTACTGACTTGAAGCAAAAGATTTCTGATGCCATTGCCACATTGATGAGAACATGGCAAGAAATCGAGCACCATCTTGATGTGCTTCGTGCAACTAATGGTGCCCATATACAGTAAAAGTGTATGAAATGAGGTTAAAAAAAAAACTTTGACGTGATATCTTATCAACTGCCTTTGTAATACATTTCTTAGAGTTGAAACAAACATTTAATTCTTTGGGGAAAATAAAGCATTAAAAAAAACATACTGTCCATCAAAACAGAATATGATGATGTGGTAGAAAAATAAAAAACTGATCCCATAAGGCAGTAAATAAATAGGTTAAATATAAAATACCCGCTTTATCCTCTTGCAGACCAACATCAAAAGCCAACTTGTCATTTGAAGACTGAGATGAAGACAAGCAGCTAAGATACTGAAAGTATAACAAACAATAGAGAGGTCATTTACATTTTAGCTAACAAACAAATATTTTTCCCAAATTTGATACAACTGTTAGTCGATTAAGGCACAAGTCTACTGGTTTATATCTGCAGTATTAAAAAAAAAGACTCACCATGCCACTGTATGAGTGTAGGAACAAGACTGCCTGTCCATACAGAAGGGTGCGATGGCTACCTCCAGCTCCCACCTGTAAATCACACCATGAATGAACTAAAAGCAACATCATTTAAAGTTATAGTAAATACTGAAAAGACCAAAAGAGAAAAGTACAGCACTCTTCTCAGAAAATGTCTTTTCTCGTTATCCTCACTGCTCTGATGGCCTGTCCAATTTAGAGTTTGCTTTGAATTTCTTTCATTTGTTTTTCAAACTTTAAAAGGTTTCGCCTCACCCTACCTCCCTAAGCTGCAGCACTTTCATACTGGTACTTACGCTCAGGTCAGCTTACCAGCTGCTCCTGGATGTGCCAAGGACATGGCAGAAGCTCAGAGGGGACAGGGCTTTAGCTGTTGCAGCTCACAAATTAAGGAATTTGGTGCTATTACATTAGAAAGGCTTTATCTCTGGCTGTTATTAAATCTGTTCTTAAGAGCCCCCTCTTTGGTTTGCCCTCTGACCTGGAACAGTGGTGGAGAACCGAAGTCCTCGAGGTTGCAGTTTTCTGTGTCCCTCTACAGCACACCTGATTCAAATCAAATGAATCCAAAAGCCCATCAGGACAGCAACTCATTTATTTCTCCCGATAAATTGTTTTGACCCATCATTTACTTTCATGCTTTTATTTGTGCGATATGCTTTTATTCATATTCATTTAATTTTTAGATGTTTCATATGTTTTATCTATTTCTAAGTCATTTTATTCCTATGTTTAACACTTTGGTCAGTGATTGCTGCTGGTTTTAGTGTTTTATGAAACCAAAAAGTTAACTTGACTTATATGTTCAAGATTCCTGATTCTTC
Source organism: Atherinomorus stipes (assembly GCA_023101725.1). Lineage (NCBI taxonomy): Eukaryota > Metazoa > Chordata > Actinopteri > Atheriniformes > Atherinidae > Atherinomorus > Atherinomorus stipes. The sequence continues at coordinate 701,759 of JALJCO010012783.1, forward strand.
AGTGATATTGTAACAGTATGCTACCCCATAGACTGGAAAAATGGATGATGTCATCACGACTTCAGCCTTTGGTTTATAAACTGGAGTGGTGAAGCCTTGAGTTCAGCATTTCATGAATAGAGTATGACACCCAGAGCACCGTTTCCTGACCTCAGTGGAAAATATTTTGGGTTTGAGGAAAAGTGGTGAGAGGAATTCATAAGGACTTCAGAGAAGACGAACCTGCTACATAAATAACAACCCAAATATTTTTTTAAAATTAAGTCTCAGATAAAACGATGATTGTGTTTTAAGAAAAATATGTTTTAATACAGCCTAATAGAGCATCATAGCTGCATTAATTAAATTATGCCATATAAATGGCATAGATGCATTGCATATTAGACATACGTATTGATGAAGGTAAACTAGGAGTGAAAACACACTTCTTCTGCTAGCTGTTCACCGTGGGCCAGCATCTCTTGCAGGGCTCGGACGGAGAGGCACTGGGACAGGATGAAGGCACACACAGACAGGTCTGGTGGAACATTCTGGTAGAAACAAAAAAGACAACATACTGAGTCAGTGAGATAGTTTCACACCCGGCTGCTCCCTACACAAGCCAAGTACTGTTAGTGACAAGGAGTACAGGAAACTTGAATTGGGTTAAAAATTGTTGAAAAAAAATCAACACATAGTAAAAGTTGCTCAATATTATAAGTAGGAACTGCAAATACTTTGCTGTAGATCATCAAAATGAAATTTTAGAGAAGCAAACATCCAGTTTTTTTAAGTACCCCAGACATAATTAGCTAAATTCATTTGCAAATTAAAATTGGATTTTGTGAGATATTACATTTTTTTCACAGAACAACAAGTACTTCTTTAGCTTTTCAATTAATTATATGAATAATTCCAGTCCCCCCCCCCCCCCCCCTTGCATCACAATAACAAATAAAATGCTCTGGCACGATGAAAAATCTGCATCAACTGAGGAGCAGATCTTTACCTTGCAGTTGGAAGTTGGTTCCAGCCGGCAAAGTCTGCTGCCAAATCCCTCAGCTGCAAGACAGAGCTTCAAATGTTCCCCTTGTGAGGTGAAGGTACTCTGTAAAACCACCTCATCTCCCTGAGAAAATGACACACACAAATGGCCATCTAATCATTATTCTTTCAAGTTGACAGTAAACCAACCTTAAAACAAACCAAGGAATTCATGTGTGAGATCTATTTAAACCTGTCATGTTAGCATGATTTTTACAACAGCAGGAAATAGTCTTGTTCCACTGAAGCTGCACGTTCAGGAAATTTTAGTAACTCCACATTAATCTTATCTCCATTTAAATGCCACATGGACTGTGTCAAACAAATTAGGTGTCTCCATCTATTTAAGGAACTGCAGAAAAGGACAACAGATGACCAGGAATACCAACACCTCCCTGCAACCAGGCTGCAAACCTCCATATTGGGAAGACGCTGCTTTATCTGACCCCTGATTCACCCTTCTTTCCACTCTTCATATCAGCAGCACTCTGCAATCAGTCGAACACACTGCCCATTGCTGAGGCACTGAGAGGCATCCTGAAGGCTAAAGCACTTAGATCTATGTTCATGCAGAAGCAGCAGTCTTCTGCATGTCTTGGCCTGAGTTTAAGGCTGATACTGATAGATATTATATTGAGGGGCCTCTCAGTGAGATCACTTCTGAAAACATCATTTATAAAAGGATGGGGGACAAACACAAATCAAACAGTTTTGCTATTTCACTGAAGCCATATGTTTGATAAGTGGGAATATTATCATCTACCAGCTAGATATAAACTAAATGAGACATGGTTTGTCAGGATCTGGCTGCTTCCTACTACAGCTGAGCAACTGCCCCAGGGAAACCCTGTTTAAAGCATGGCAGGCATATCATGGAACCATCTCACTAAAATCAATTTGCTCCAATCTATCAATCTGCATCGCTGAATAGGTGTTTGTGTCTCATTTGCATACCACACTGAGTCCCTGTTATCGAAGGGCAGAGATTACAAGATGTGAGAGAACAACTTGCAGCTAGGAACAATGATAGCATCTTAGAGGAAAAATGGGAAACGCCATGTAGGGATCTTTCTGTCAGCAGCAATTAACAATAAAATGAAGTCATACTAAATAAATTTTTCATTCTTTAATTATAATATTTACTTAAGCTTTGTTTAAACTATATCAAGTCACTGAAATGTCACATTTCAGTCACATTTTTTCATAGCCTTACTCACTGAAATGTAAGCACTATTCATGCAGTCCAAAGTAGTTTGTTTTTTAAAGGAACATTTTCACGAGCAACTTTTTGTAATTGAAGAGGCAACTCAGAAACTATAACCTAGCTATATTATTAATTCTTAATTGAGTAGATTTGACCTCTTACAATAATTACTAACAGTTTTCACCACTGACTTGTTTAGTTTATCTGTCTCTAGCTTGATTACACATTAGCCATTACGTTTAATTTGGACTGAGACTGACTCACCGTTCGTAAAAACTGGAATTCATCGTCGCCCTCCCCAGCGTCAGTCATTATTTCTACCTAACTGGCAACATCTGACAGGAGCTGTGCAGAGGAGACCAAGGAGGTGTCGGAGGAACAGCCGGAAAGTGAATGCACGGCCTTTTGTGAGTGGGCGGAGTCGACGTTGAACCATTGAGAGAAACTGGAGCGTGTCACGGCGCCATTTTGGTTTTCAATAATTTTTGAAGGCGTGTAAAGAAAACAATCTAGCGCGCGGACCCCATATTTAACCAGTGAATGTCGTGAACTAATGCCTCGAAAGCGATTCAGCTTTATTTTAAAACGGTTATTGAATTTGAAAATCATTGCAACATTTCTGTTCCACCCCAAAAATTAACAGTAACCCCAAGAAATGGTCAATTTTTTGAGCAGACATAATTTCCCCCTGCTTCGATATACTGTCTTTATGTGCCAAGTATCACTGAAGCCTGTTAAATGTGTTTCTGCTTTGTCTTTTTTAGTCGGAATAGTTACTGGCAACGAGGGAAAGGATGTATTTCAGACTGGGTTACAAAATTAATTATCGAATCTTAATTAATTGGAAGCACTACCAGCTGTATGCTGTCTTTATAAGTTTTGAGGGGCTTTTGGTTGTTTTCCAGAAGAAAAAAAAAATATTGAAACCAATTAAATTGCTTAGGAATCTATTTTTATGATCTACATTTTTTCATAGCCTTACTCAGGTCATTTTAATTGCACAGTTCTGCATCTACCAAACTATCAGATAGACTTCCTTGGCATTTGCTATGGATGTATGATGTACTGTAGGCTATAGCCTATACAGTATAGGGGACAAGGACTTAGTGCTTTTGTGAAGTATGGCCATTACTGTATTGTGCCACAGAATCAGGGTCAGATCTAGAATTTTTCATGGGGGCACAAGTTTACCAGGTAGAGACCAGGAAAAAGGTGCCACATATAGGCTAAATAAAACTTTTGTAAAAGAGTTTAGGACAAGAGTGTCCATAGTTGGTCCTCGAGGGCTGCAGTACAGGTTCTCTCAGCTTCAACTCACTCAAATTAAACGGACCTAACAGCCAATGAATTTCTGCACCAAGACTCATTAATTTGAGTCATATGCTGGAGCTGGAACAGGAATACATTGAAAACCTGCAGGATTGTGGCCCTTGAGGACTGGAGCTGGACACCCCTAGTTTAGGAGGTGACAAATTGATAATACCTACCAGTGGCCATTTGTTGTAAAAAGTAAAGAAAAGTAAGTTAAAGCAAACAGCCAATGATGTTTTTATATGAACAGTAATTTATGATAATTCAGAATTATATGGCTTTAGCACAAACACTCACTGAGAACAAAAAAAGTTACTTTAAGCAAATCACATGTTTTAGTGTCTCTTCAACTCATTACTGGCCATTTAACGATCCGCAGTATTCATATCTGTTAATTTTATTACTTTTCTGTCTTCTTCAAAATATTAGTTTGAACAAACAAATATCATTCATCAGATGGTGAGATGCACATATGATTATAATCACAAACATGGTAGTGTTGATGCAGAACAGGAAGTACATTTTTTCTACAATCAATGCAACATTACATGTTGCATTTGATTGTTTGATGATTTGGTTGTTTATTCTTGTTTTCTTAATTCTCTGTGAGTAGTACTTGATTATTTTAGTAATTCTGTAAGCTGAGACTAAAATTCATATTCATATATCAAACAAAGCAGCATTTGGATATATGAAGAGCTGGTGTGTTCAATTTACGCTTTGGTCTACATTAAACAATCATGGGGTCCTGCAGTGTGCCTTTCTTGGTTTTCCAAACCTTTTGGATCCGGTATACATCTGGTAACTTGATTTAATAACTAATTTAATTTAAAACTAATTTAATCTAATTTTAAGAAACCATAATTGATTGACAATTTTGCTTAATTCAGCTACTGCATGTCTTTACGCTATCTTTGTGCTTCTAATTCAACACACATACAGTAACCAAATTGAATATGTACCCCTATTACATATTTAATTTGGTTATGTGTGTTGCATTAGAAGCACAAAGACAACACCCTCTGTTATGTACCTACACTTTTATCCATTCAAGCCTCAACCTACAGTTTTTGAAAACATAAATACTGTGATATCATTTGGGGAATTTCCTTTGTAAAACATGTTTTAATAAAGAAAAAGACTTTTGACACAAACAATTCCTGACTGAGACACTGTTCTTCACTGTTCTTGTATTAAATATCAACCAGTAAACATGTAACAGTCCTCATTTTAAGAAATCTGGTGCAGGGGCTTCATTTACACATGGATTATGGCTTCACATATTTTCCAGCATTGTGACAAATTGCAAAGGAAAGACATAATTGAAGCAATAAATTATCAGACCGAAGTAAATGGTTGGATTAGTCGCAAACAGTTCATTGAATTAATCCATTATCCTGATGCACAAATTAAATAAGCTATTTGATAACAGAGCCAAATACTTTCTTTAATGTGTCAGCGCTGCATGAGAATCTTTATTTTGCTACCAATATATAACTAATTAAATTTTGATGAAAAATGAGAACATTTCTTTTAGAGATAATTGGTATACAAGTCTGAGTTTGTCAGGCACATTAAAATAAATTTAATTTAAAGTAGATTGCTTGCTTTTGATGGGTGTTTTACATTCCCAGTGTGCCATGCAGTTTAAAGTTTGGTCTTTTTGTTGTGGCGAATGATCCTTTTCATAGAAAAGCCCATTTGATAGCGCCTGTATCTTAACTATTCCTAAAGGCCCTTTCAGATAGGATGCGTTTTTTGCGGCGCGCGCCGCGGGGTAGGGCGCACCTGGCGCAGAGTCGGCGAAAGAGCAAAGCGGCAGCGGGCATGTCATGCACGCGTTGCTAAGCGACAGAGAAGCGTTTCCTCCCCGACACGCTTCGTTGTGAGAGATGTAGCTCTCATCGTCACAGCAAAGAGCTTTTATCCTGAGGAGGAGGAGGAGGAGGAGGAGATCTGCAGCAGATAAAAGATAACCTGATCCTGATGACAAGGCAGATCTTGGGGGAGTTCAGGTTCGTCCGGGAGCTGCATTCTTTCACTCAGACCGCTTCCAGGTTTACTTAAAGCTGACCAAGGACTACTTTTTTCCCCGAACTGTCCTCTCCTATTGGACGCGCTAGGATGTCGTCACAGCGCGCAGCGCCCGAAATAAAACATTTTTAATTCGAGCGCAGCGGCGTCAGCGCTGCCGCCGCGGCATGCGCCCACCTTGCGCTTCGCGGAGCTCCGCGGCATCGCGGTGCGCGCTGCCGTGGCGGTACCACATACACAATGAATGGGTTTGCCGCCGCGGCGCTGCGCTTGCCGCGTTCTATCTGAAAGGGCCTTTAACGGGGATGAACCTTTATTAATTAAGAGAATCACAAAGATATATATACAGTAATAGTAGAGATGGGGACATTTTCATTTAATCATTCGTGTATTCAGATATTGTCCTTGTGTATGACAGCATGTAAATTCTTTCAACATTTATTCAACACTTGTAAACTGAAAGAAAGTAATTAGCTGTATGATGCAGACAAAGAAGGAATCAGTATCTAAATACCTGATGTTGTAACATAAGGACTTCACAGGTGCCAACAAGAAAACTTGGAAAACAAGAGGCACGTAATACAATGATGGTTCAAATGTTCACGCATCATTTTAAGCTAATTTCTAAAGCAGCAAGAAGAGAAAAGGTGCTTATGTGTAGTTTAAACATTTAGAGAATGCTTTACTTTTACCAAAAAGACATGTCAGAGTGATCAAAGATGTATCAAAAGACAGGGAGTCATGCCACTGTAGTCATTCCTCAAATACATTATAAACACAAAATAATTTTTTTTGCATCTACTCCTGTCAACCTCCAATAATTAAACAAAATGAGAATTTGGCCTTTTACTGATGCGTTGCCTTTTGGGAGGTTTTCTGATGTATGTACTGTAAGTATTGGCGCATTTGTTGCTGGCAGACAATGTTTCTGCTTATATTTCTCTAAATACAAATACTGCATATTTAGCTGTGTGTGTTGTGTGCCTTTAAAGCACCGAGCTCTTGTAAACATTTACTTTTGCACTCATGTAGTTTCCCATTTTTCTCTTCTGTTGGCAATGCACTTTTTTGGGCCTTTTGGGAGCCCACTGTTTATTGACGAAGAGCAGTGGATCTGAAACTGCTTTGACAAACTGTAATCCACTTAAAGCAACTCAAACAGCCTTGTCAGAAGATTTTATTCCCAAAACAAAGATACTGTGTGGAAACATGAAAATACACAATACTACAAGCAAATTGGACTACTTTTTCATGATAAACCACCACATTATAATCTTGCTGGTGTCTCATAAATTTACCTTAATAGAAGAATAATTTCTGCCCAATTATTTATATATATTATATATATAGTTTGACTTAATTTTTCCAATTTTACTTTACCTGTGAGGACATAAAGATAGTACCAAGAAACATAACACTGATTGGCATTATTACAGACAGAATGATGTATCAGAAAAAATATATATGAATGAATGCTTTGATTTAATTCAACATATTTAATCTGCTGTGTTTATATATTACTTGATTTCATAAAGGGACTGAAGGCAAGTAGGGCAGGATGCAGGGGAAAGGTGAAATGGTCAGTACACAAGAGGTTTTCTGGTCAGATTAAAGGTCACTTTCTCCATAGAGGGCAGTGGAGAAGGCAGTGTAGTCTAATGCGCCTGGAGGCGCTCCAGGCCCGGCGTAAGGCGGCATCCTCATGATGCAATACTCCGCTTGTTCAGGAGGAAGCTCTCTCCTAAGCTCATCCACGAGTATGTAGGGCTGTGGAGGCAAAGAGATCATCTAATTTAGAATTAATTTATGTTTCCCCCCCATTTTGTGCACATGAACAAAACAGTGAATACTTGGGGAGGAAAATAAATTACAAGACAAGAATAGCATTGGCTTAAAATATCTGCCTGTGCGCCAACCAACTGCAGCAGCTGAAATGCACACACACCTTATCAGCTGCCAAGATCCGGAAGGATGCCACAACCTGCTCAGCAGTGTCTGTATCAGCAGTCTCTCTGGTCATAAAGTCAATGAAAGACTGGAAAGAGACAATTCCTGTACTATTTGGATCCACCAACATCATTATTCGGGCAAACTCCACCTCTCCCTAGGACAGGCATGATTGGAAAATGTGAATATCTGCATGGATATAGAGTGAAAAAAACCCATACACCCGATGTCAGATACCATACCAAGTCATAACCCATTGAGATGAGGCAGGCTCTGAAGTCATCCGTTTCCATGGCACCATTCTTCTTCTACAACCAGATGTTTTTGGTACATAGGAGGGAAAAGTAAAATAATTATTACAGTCATGACATACAAGTATTTTCTTAAGTGATGCTAATTCTGCTAATACTACAGACGAATAGCACTACTGCATGTTCAAATAACACCAAGTACTCTGCTCTCCATTTCAAGCACCTTATCAGTTAAAGTGTGATATGAGAACAAGGTGAAAGGTTTAATGATGAATGAGCTTACTGAGCATAAAATAAGTAACTGTGTGTAAAGAAGTTGTATGCAAAGATAAGACTTATCAGCAAATTGTGCCTGATTCTGGATGAGATTTCAATTTGTTTCAGACTGTTACCAAAGCAATGTGAGGCAGAGCAACTCTGCTGAGTTCCAACTGGAATAATAGCAGCATCTATTTCTGCAGTGTCACCAAACTATAAGATTGTAATGTGCAGAAATATTCTAAATAATGGTTAAACACTCCACAGCAAAATTACAAACAAATTGCAATAATTCATGATATCCATGATTGAAGTCTTGAAGTCCACCCTCTTTTAAAGATTACTCGTAGGGTCGGCTGTAGAAAAACCTGCTACAGGTTAAGCTTTACACACATGTACTGCTGTAGGAGTAACTTCTTGCTGCTTTTGACTGGCCAACCAAAACAACATCAAAAAAAAGAGAAAAGACCCTTGTGATGTGAAACGGTTGAGTGCTATACCCTGTCAAAGTGGTTGAAAGATGATCGGAACTCATTCATCTGCTGCTGGCTGATACCCTTTGCATCCCGTGTCAGGATCTGGGTCTCGATCTCGTTGATAGTTCGGGCAATGGTTGTGAGGAGCAGCTCCCATCCGACACGGATGTGCTGTTGATGTAGGGACAGAAAATGTTACCACAATGAAGACTATATGCTGGTATTATTCTGGTAATGATATTGATATTCATATTAACAAATGCCTATCATATCATAGTGTTTATACACTATACAGTATGCACCTCCATAGTGTAGTTGGTGTGTTTGTTGTCAAACACAAGTGATTCTTGGATTAGTTGGTGGTCTCCCTCCAACTTGTCGATGTTTGGTTTATAAGCAACAATGACATGCTCAATTTGTTTCAGCTGGGTCATCTGGTCCTCCAGCGTGCCTCCAATCTCCAGGGAGCAGCGCCCAATTTCCTGTCAAGATAACATGCAACAGGGTCAACTCAATTTTAGGAGCAATTTAGATCTTAGATGCCAGTCTAGAGATCTGATGCTTTGCTCATTAATTTGCAGCCAACAAAATTCTGAGAGGACACGCAGAATTTGATACAGAAAATTTGCATGTGGATAATTACACTTAGAAATTTTATGTGGTGTTAATCATCTGCAACATTTTTATCACAGCATCTTGGTTTTAAATAACAAATTTGACAGTAATTATCTTGAATTTTTGTGTTTTGTGAACTGGATGCTAAAATTTCTACTAAAGTCTACATAGTCAAACCTCCATTCTGGTCTGAATCCAAGGTCCAATGAGATTAGCCTGAGCAGCAAACTGCCTTCTGAACCTTTCATGGGCATGCTGGCGGGCCATCTCCTCCTGAAGGGCACCATCTCTCTGAGGAACCAGCTTCTTCACCTAAAAGAAAACACACAGAGGTTGAATATTATTCCTACAATCACTCCCCTAAAAGAAAAAGCTTTAGCATTGAACAGATTTCTGTTACAGTAGCATACTTTGATTACACACTTGAACCTAAATCGGTACTAAATGCTTTAGCTGAATAATAAAATCTAAAATCTAAAAAGTAATTTTTATTGCAATTATTAAAGTTGAACTCTACTCAATTTGATCCATCCGTCATAATTAAGACATCCCATCGACATTCTTCCATTTAGAGATATTGTAATTTTGAAACCATTGCTACCTTCTCCCACTTGTTGAGAAGCTCTTCTGTTGTAATGGTGCTGTAGGGGTTGATAATGTTGGCCTTGATCCCATAGCTCTGGGAAATTTTCTGCACCTCATTGTGGATTCCCAAGATGGCCTGTCTCTCTGCGTCTGCCTCAGGCAGAGTGGCTTTGAACTGCTCGTGAGCTGCGATTAGACTCTGGAGGAAGAAGTAAATGGTGAAGTTACTCTCACTTGGACTCAGCAGCAGTACTATAAAACAGTATGCTATGTACCGTAAGCCTACCTGGACCTCTTCAATCGTATGAACTATGAACATGTCCTGCAGATCTTCCATGGCCCCTTCCATCCAGTTGTTGAAAGGAGCTGATCTCTTAGCGAACTCCAGGAATAATTGATCAATAGTCTCCAGCAACTTGTCAGTGCGCTAAGAGGATCACAGAGATATATGCTGTTTTTATCTTTTCATACTTAAAAAATAGTACATGGCACATTACTGAACACATTCCTCATTTTTATGTGTCACGCATCTGAAACATCCCATGACCTGTTTTGTTAAACAATGCCGGGGAGCATAACATTGTTTTTGCCATGTTAATCCCCCCCCCCCAAAAGAAAAAAAAATCTGGCCTGCTTGTTCCTGACACAATCCTTTCCCTAAAGCATGAGAATAATGTGGAGCAGCCAGTTGGACAAAAAAGCCCCCTGTCACTGTCATTCAGAGTTAATCCCTGGCACTTTTCCTAGACCCTCACACATTTGCAGGTCTGGAATGACGATCATGGATCAGAGGAAGTGGATGGTGGGCTTTGAGCCAGTCACTTCCTGGACAGAACTATATCTATTTCTCCTTCATCCCATCTGCTTCACACTTCTGCATGGGTCAGGGATTTTAGAGGGGATCCAGTTATCTCTTCACTCTTCAGGTCATTGACAGATATCTAAATGTGCTTATGCTAAAGGTTGTGAAGCAATTTCATTTGTTCATGGAACCTTAGCACACTCTTGTGGAGACTTTAGATAGCCCAACACAAAAACTTAGTATGTTACGAGCCATGAACACAGTTCTAAATATGCCTCTCCCTTGCCCTGAAGTCATAAAAAGGAGTATCTGATCATGTTTAACCTCCAGTGCTTCTCTCCTCTTCTGAGTCAGAGTTCCCAGCTTGTCCCATGAATCACAAATGTTCTGGCAGCGTTGGTTCACAGAAGCAATGTCATGGTAATCCAGCTCACTGAAAAGAGAAACCATTTTAATCTGCATTTGTCCCAGAACAGAATACAAACCACCTTCTGCACAAGAATCGGGGGGTAAATTACATGCGTCATTTACTTGAACTGGTGTACATTCAAGCACAACTTTGACAGTGTGGTTTATCATGTACATTTTTAGAGCTGTTGCTATGCAGTAGTGTCCAAGACCAAAAGACTGCAATTTACAACTTCTAGTATGCTGTAGTTTTGCTTTACACATGCCAGCAACCAGATAAACCCAGCTTGTGTTCAGTCAGTGGCAGGAAAAAACAAAGACTAAAGGTTTAATATGGAAAATTTTTAATCAAGCAAACTTAAAAAAAAAAAAAAGGGTTTTGAGGGGTGCAGAAGTACAGCATTTCCTTAAAGTTATACCGTGTAACTTTTTACTCTGACATTAAGCCTAAAATGAGCAGTATTAGATGATTTTTCGGGCCAATATACAGTGACTGATGCATGTCAGCACTCTGAGCGGGCTGCCCTCTACAGAAACCAGACATCGTAACTTTGGAGAGGCGGGCCGTCGATAAAACTGAGCTCATCCGTAAACACAGAAAGCTCTACTTGTGCTACTTTCTCTCATTACTCGAAGCTTAGTCATAGTGGAACAAAGTAAAAAGGTGAAAGTGATGTCTGAGCAGGTCAGAAAAAGAGAGGCAAAGGGATCACGGCAGATCAAAAACACGAGTGGACATTGGAAAAGAATTCAGTCGTTAGAGATATAAGTGTGGAAGCAAAACCCACTCTCTGTTTGCCACGGTACCATTAGACTGGTAAGTAAGTTTGGCTGTTGTGTAGACATACAAAAAAATGTGATGCTTTTCTTTTTTTTCCAGTCAGCGTTTATTCAAAACGTCAAGAAGAGCCGTATAAGCTGCATATAGTTTCCCGTTAGCAAAACGCGTCTAGAATTACTATAGACCAAAGCTAACGTGACTCCCAAAACATTTTGCGCAATTGTGGCTGGTTTGCAGCAATAAATGCATTCTCTTATTCATATAAATATCAAAGAAGTTACAGAACGATCAGCAGTTTGGTTGGTTTAGTTGTATGGTTTTCATAAGCTGTTCAGAAGGAAGCAGAGACACTGTAATGTCCCGTAAACTGAGCTAATCCAGACGTTCTCATAACAAACGTGAGTTTTGCCAAAGTTACGATTTCATTCAGTGCTCAAAACTACAACTATCACTTAAGTTCGACAATGGTATGTTCACAAGCCACCATATGCGATCTCTATGCAGCAATAGTATATTTGGCAAAGTTAGGCTGGCACTGGGGAAAAATGGTGGAATCAGCAAGTCAGGCAGCTGCCTCAGAGCCCCGAAGATTTGGCTTCAGAAGGAGTGACCCAAGTAAATTTAGGTGAAGCCCACACCAACATTTTCCACTGCATCGAAATGCAGAAGGCGACACTTTTGGATCTGTAAGCCAACGTTACTTCAGTTGAAGCACCTCTGCACTGCTTCGTCACGGTGCAGGCTGCTGGTCACATGCTGTATCGGCAGCGAGCCTGGCAACCAAACGGCTGGAGCCATTTTTCTGCTGTTGCAACTAAAACCCAGACACATGTGACGTCACCATTGTGTCCCGTATTCCAGATCCAACATTTACTGGCTAAAGAAAACCCAGTGCCCTACAGGTAGAAAGAGATTAATGGCAACTCAGCCATCATTTGTCAAGGTTCTGAATAGGGATGAGCCGATCTTCAGGTCGGGATCGGCTCCGATGTAGAAAAAAAAATAAAAAAATCCTAGATCAGTTAAAATCGGTAGGGGTAAACATGAGCCGATCCATAGGTGCAGATATATTCAGTGCATTTCTATGCTGCCCCTTTAAGTGACATCACTGCGGACGCAGCACGTGGAGAATGTTTACAAGGCCAGAGTCGCAGCGGTTAGCAGGCTGCCATGTTGCCTTCTGTCGCTGCTCAAGAGTCCTGCAGTGGTTTGGTTTCCACGTTTCACAGGTAAAATTCCCGCAGATGCCAACAAGTCACGGAGAAAGAAAATACTGTTAATCTTTTTGGCCATGACAAGTTTTATAACAGGGTATCCATGCGGCATCCGGTGCCGTGTGGGAGAGACTAACCCAATCCGCTGTTCCATGTTAAAACTCTGAAGCGTTTGTCTATTCAGCTGCTTTTGTCATGGATCTCTCATTTCTAATTTTAATACTAAACCATTTTTAAATCTACCAACCTGTCTACCAAGCTAGTGGAGATTTTGCAATTTCAGCTCCTTTATTAGGCCATTTATTTTTTAGCATTTAACTGCACCAGGACTTTTTTTTTTTTTTTTTAAACACGAGCAAGCTTGTAAGATGCTTTAAGATTGTTAAAAGTTTAAGATTGCTGTGTGTGGGCAGTAACTCAGTACAATTTTTTTTTTTATTTAAAAAAAAAAAAAAAAAAAAAGCAGCAGATCAGCACATCCCTAGTTCTGATCAAGATAAAGTGGTGAGAGAGACCAAATAGGCAAGTGTTAATTTCAAAAATTTTTAATTTAAATGCAAAGCAGCAACTCTGACCCAAACAGTAAACTGCAACAATCTCTGAAGCTGCCTTTACCAATTTGTCTTCTAAAGTCCTGCTAAGCTGGGAAATCCTTGAACAGTTTGCCAGTCCATTGGAACCTGGATTTGGGGGGTGTCCGAATTCCCAGAAATGGCAGACGGGTATTCCTCATAGCCAACTTGGGTGGTATGATCCCTGCCAGCCACATAGTCTGCCTGGACATGAGACACTGTGCCAGGAGGAAGTTGGCCAGTCAAGAAGAGGTAGAACAGATTTGGAACGGGTCCCATGGAGTCCATGTTGCCTGCTAAGGGACTCAACATCTGAGCTGAGGCATAAGGAGACATGGAAGCCAGCTTTCGCCCTTCAGTTTCCTCCTCAGAGTTTCCATGTTCAAAGATAGATGTAGTCGTACTCAATTCCCCACCTTGAAAGTTAGGTTCAGGATATCCAAGAGGTGGCAGCATGCCAGCTTCCTGCTCAGCTTCACCCTTGCTGTCAAACTGAATTGCTGCCTCTTGAGCAGGCTGCATGCTGACAGCAGGTCCAACCTGAGGATTGCTGGACAACTGGGTAGAAGTAGACCCTTCCACAGGTAGGGAAGCAAACAAAGAACTGGAGGATGAAGAGACTCCGGGTTCACCAGCATCAACCATCCATGACATCTGAGGACCTTGTGGACTGGGAGCAGGAACAGTTTGTCTTCTGTTTGGGACACCATCCACAAGCCCTGAGACTGCAGGACCCTCTGGATTGGAGGGAGGACCTGGCAGTTGTCTTGAGTGAGAAGCTGGCATTGAGACAGGACCTTCTGGACTAAGAGAAAAAGACACTTTTCTTTGTGGAACACCACCACCCATCAATGAGCCTGGAGGGCTTTGCAGATTAAGGCGAGAGCCAGGCATATCTTTGCGTGTGGGTCTAGCAGTCACCCATGCCACCGTAGGGTCAGCTGGACTGGCAGTCCTTGGGTGAAAGGAAGGATGGAAAGCATTCCAGTAGCCAGGATTCAGCGCCATGTCAGAAGGACCCTCAAGATTGTGCTGGGTCCAGCCTGTAAGAGATGGAGGGGGGGAGGGAGATATATTTCAATTTAAAACTTAATCAGCCAAGAACTCATGATCAGAAGCGCTTTAGTATATTGAAGTTGTCTTACCTGTGGCAGGATAAGAATAGACATCCCAGCTTAACAGAGCAACGAGGATCAACTGGCTAGAAAGAGAAAACAGTATGATTAATATCATAAAAAGTAGAACTTGAATACATGATTAACTTCAAAATAAAGTTGTAAGCTAATCAAATAAAACTTCACATACCTTGATAGACTCCAAGAAGCCATTTTGCTTGTTAGCTGAACCACTGTCTTCCCTCCTCAGAGTGCCAGTTAAATATGAAACAGAAATACTTTGCCCAAGCCCATAACGAGAAGTAAACGAGACACAGGTGTCTGTCGTTGACTGCTGATTGAAAACTCCAGCATGCCCTTCAGCCACGCCTTTCAGATTTAATTCAGTGACACGGTTTTAAATAAGAAATACCTTCCAGAGTCTGGAAACTTTCTTTTGCCCAGCAGTGGTTAAAATCATATTAGTTAAAAAATATCTCAATTTAAAGTTTGTGAGAAAATTTGTCAGTCTGGCCTCTTTTCTTCCTCTTCCTCCACTTTGTAGAATGTGAATACACAAAGCAGAAGACGGGTTTTTTGGCTCACTGAACTCGAGCATTCTCTATGTGAAAGCAGTGCCATGCATATATTTATTGATTGTCATAAATGTAATTATGCCAGGCAACCATGGATATAGATTTTACAGTCCAATTAGCTCTTACAATAATGCTAACAAGAGAGAAAGAGAAAACAGGGCTGCAAAAGTTTATTTTGCTGTTATCTTCCACCTGGTTTTGTCTTGTAGGATTGTTTAAATGTGTTTTATCTTTTTACTTATTTTATGTAATCTTATTTTAAGTCATGTGTCTGCTCCTTTAAGTCTAATTGTGGCTTCTTTTTTTTTCATTTTCTGTACAATGCTTTGGCCTGGTGTGGTTTGTTTTAAAGTTCTTTATAAATGAAGCTGAATTGTATTCTGAGCCTCCAGAAAACTACAAGCATCTGCAACAGTGGGTGCATACTTCAGCTCCTGTGCAATGGCAGCAATCTGCTCCACTCTGTCCTGATGGGCTGCCAAGTCGCTCTCAAAGGCCTCATGTTTTCGAAGCAGTGCTCTGATTTCTGTCAAGGTGGCTGTTTCATAGTCCTTCTGGGACAGGATCACTTCTTTACCTGATATTGCATAGGAGAAAGAAAAAATATTAATATGTTTGAGCAAAACAAAGGCCTTATTTAGTCATTGCAGATGTAGAGAATATCCGGTTGCAAACCATGACCAGTTGATTGCATTGGACAGAGTCTAAAACCTTTAATTACATCTCATTAGGAATCCTAAATAAACCCTGGAGTTAAAGGAAACACTGAGAAGCAGGCTGAGAAATACAGATGGATTTGGATACACAAAGACCTCATAAATCAAGATGAACAGATAAACAATCAGAACTAAAGACATAGCAGCACAAAAAACAGAATAGCAAGCATGAATGCAGTTTATAATCTGAAAGTTCATTTCAAACTAACCGTTGGCCCAGTTTTCATGATTGGTGGCTTTTTGGCGGAACTTTTCTGCCAAGTGGTCCAGCCTCTCCAGTCTACGGATCTCTGTGAGGAGCCACTCCTCAAAGCCTTTCTCTGCCTGCTCCAGGCCCTGCCACGCACTGGTTATGTCCTATGAAAATCACATTTAATTTTACTTACACAAGAGATTTTGAATTGTTCCTAAAGAAGGACGTTTTACTGCTCAAAAGGTTGCAAAAAGAAAGAAAGAAAGAAAGAAAGAAAGAATGGAAATCATGAAACTCAAAATAAAAAGTAGTTTAAAAATTCAAAGACACTTTTTTTTTTTTTTTTTACCATAAATGACTACCAGAGAAACAGTTTAAGCTTGTGGCTTACAGAAACCATCTTCCCTTCAGAGGGCATAAAGGCAGGGCGATTGCTGATGCGCAGCTTGGTCTGCAGGGTGTTAAAATTAATCTCCAGCTGGCACTTCTCCTGCACTTTAGGGGGCTTGTGCTGGCGTCTGTAGTCCCTGAAGTCCTCCAGCTTGCGCTGCATCTCTGCCATGGTCTTCTCTGGGGTCCTGTTCTCCAGCCAGGGAGTGGTGCGGCGGATCCACTCCAGCAGCTGGGAAAGACCATGACAATATGGGAATACAGTAAATGGAGAAGGAAAAGGCTCCATGTTGGAATTGATTCTGGTTTTTGAGGTTGGGGGTCTGCTAATTACATCAATAGCATACATTAGTGGAGAAAAGAAAGACACTTTTTGACTTAAAGTCTTTGGTTTCATTTTGAGCATGCAGTAATGTTACTATTATAGACAAAGTTTCATAAAAAAAAAAAAAGTACATTTCTTAACAGGAACCTTACCTCACTGGCCAATCTCTCATACTCCTCCATCAGTTTCTCATTTTCTTGGTTAACACCAAGCACCTTACAGATCCTGTTGGCAGCCGTCTCTGCCTGGGAGCACAGGGCATGAGAATAATCTCATTAAATCAGCAGGACTCCCTCCCATTGATCTCTTTTTAATATATCATCAAAAAACATTATCTTCACAGCACATTTGTTGATCGGCATGACATTTTCAAATCAAAGTCTCAATAGACTGCTGCACCAGACTGTGTCCCCCCCCCCCCCCGGTAAAGGTAACAAGACAAGACAGATTCAACCTTCATACCTGTTCAGCTCCAGCAAAAGCGTGGTAAAAGCAGGACACGTAGGTCATGATAGCTCTCTCGTCAGGCTTGGGGGTGTTGATGATATCTGCAGCATCAAGAAAGGGGGGGGGGGGGGGGGGGGGGGGTTAGGGTGGGGGTCAAGATGCCAGAAAGAGAGAGATAAGCGAAAACTACAACTAATTCGGAGAGCAGAAATACATCTATCACAGTAACACTTCACTTATAATTTGTTTTGCTTAAACATATACAATAGTAAAGCAACAAAAACATCATGATGTATAAAGATTATCAGATAATGATAATCCGCTATACCTGTATTTATTAAATTAAAGCCATAAAAGCAGGTATGATTTATAAAGCATGAATGGAAGTGAATACAGTTTGCATAATTTTATATAATTTAATTTTTATATTGAATGTGAGTGAATGTGAGTGTGAATGGTTGTCTGTCTAATGACATGACTGACTCATTTTTATAATTAAGCTTTAAGTCAATATTTGCTGTGAACAAATGTATTCTTCAACAGTCTGATCTTCAGGAGTTTCTCAGGCTTCTTGAAAGACATTTTCTAAACTCTTCTTTGGATGTTGGCTGCCTTTTGTTTTGTTCTCTGTCAAGATGATCCCTTACTGCTTCAATAATGTCGAGGTCGATGCTCTAAGGAGGATTCATCACTCTGTTTGCATCTCTCAGGTTAGGTTTTTCCTGGAGTTTTGTTTTCTGTTTCTAAAGGACATTACTTTCACATCACGTTTATCTGATGTAGATTTTTTTTTTTTCACCTGACACTTCTTTTGCCCTCCATTTTTCCAGTTTTTCAAAGACACATAATTTTTTTAAAGGCAAGAGAACAAATTTTGTGTTTTTGCAACAATCTGCTTGTCACAAAACGGTCTAAAGATACAATTTAGATTTTTTTCTTTCCTAAATTGTGTGTTTTGTAGGGCTGGACGATATAGAAAAAAAGATTATCGATAAAAAAAAATATGTATTGATCGATATCAATATTTATCAAAAAAAAAAAAAAGCCATTGTCAAATTAAGAGCCATTTTAGGTGCATCCCTGGCCATTTAAAGGGGAAGCTTGGTTTTTTTCAAACGGGACCCATTTTCTAGCATGAAATACATTCATTTCCTCACCTAGACAGTTTTGGTGTATCTTGAATTCCTTCAGAAGATATTTAGATCCACTCGAGATCAGCGTATGTCCAATATAATGGAAGTGATGAGGCAACCTTACACAACCTCTAAATAAGGCATTATCTGCCACAAACTCCTTCATTTCACCAATGTTTTGTTACGAAACATTAGTCAGACCCCCCTGTGAGCTCGAAGAGGCTTTTTTGTGGTGATTTGTCCTTATATTGGACATACACACGCTGATCTGGATTGGATCTAAATATCTCCCAAAGGAATTCAAGTTGCACCAAAACTGTCTGGGTGAGTAAATGAATGTATTTCATGCTAGAAAATAGGTCCAGATTGAAAGAAACTGAACTTCCCCTTTAAGCTTTTGCTGAATGACCTACCCATAGTAAAGATCACACTAACACTGAATTCCAATTCAGCCTTTGCCTGGGTCTGTGTTTGTGATTGGTTTGGCGGAAGTAGGGATTGTGGTATCATGCTACCCGATAGGCTACAGCCGAAAACTGTGTTTCTATATTGAACTTTTATTGACCCTCTTTTTTTTTTCTATTGAAAAAACCTCTATCGATCGATATATATCAATATTGAATTATCGTCCAGCCCTAGTGTTTTGTGTCAAAACAAGGTAGTAAGTGGTTTAATTAGCATCCATCCATCCATGTTTTCTACTCACTTTATCCAATCAAGGTTTGCAGCGGCTGAGGCTTAACAAACAAATTCCATTTCTTTTCCAAATTAATTTTTACCTTGTTCAGCAGGTAAAAATAAAGTAATTAAAAAAAAACTTTAAAAGGCCTTCAGAAAGTCTGGAGAAACATCCTTCAAAACCATTTTAAAAGATAAGTGAGTCTAACTCTAGAAAATTTTTAAGAAATAAGGGGTGGTTCAAGACTTTTGCACAGTGCTTGATAATCTTATTTTAAAAAAACACACACACACAAAAAGACATGATAAACATATTACCTTCTGCATCCAGCATCTTGGGAATGTCCAGGTGTTTTTCAGCTATGTCAAAAGCCAGATTCAGGTTCCCCAGGGGATCATCCTAAAAACAAGAACCAAATTCTACATCATTGCACAGCCACATCAAACTTAAAATGCCAATAAGCTGCTCCACATGCAACCGAGGGGATAAACTCCTTTGTTAAAGCTTTCTGTTCATCTAGTACTTATCATGCATATTAAAAGGAATTCAAAGATTGCATTGGAATTTCACGTGTCTTCACAGGAAAGTCGCCTTTTAGATGCTAATTTTTTCGAATTATTTACATTTAAAAATTATTTATCATATAAAATTCAACCAGAAATTCTATTATTTACTTAATCTGATTAAGTAATTGATATAATAGTCTTCAACATCCAAAACAGAGACTGGAGATGTTAACTGAGAAGCAAAACTTCACATCTATTAATTTGATTTATTTGCTCATTTCTGCTTATTATATTATTCAAAGGAATAGTTCACCCACAGAATGATTTAACTTTATTTTCCACTTACCTTCATGGTGAGCAAGACTCTGGAGCACTTTTTTGATATCTCAAATGCAGCCGGTGATCAGAAAGGCTTCTCTTTCCCCCCCAACTTTCATATAATGTAGTTTGCCGGGGTCCGAGGCAAAAAGGTCCATAAAAGTCCACAAAAACTTGTCAATATTCCTCCAAACTGCTCGTCCAATGTAATCCAAGTGTCCTGAGTGGGTAACGTCCATAATTTACTCAAAAAGACATCATTTAGTAGATTTTTAGAGCCTAAACAGTGCTATATCCTTTTTCCTGCAAGCGCGCCAATGCGCGTTCGCGACACTACGGAGGCCTCGGCGTTCAGAGCCTACTCTGCCGATAATGCAAGTGTAGAAGAAGAAATTCGCTGTTTACATTGTGCTAAGAGCGCGAGAGCTGCAGACAAACTGGGACAAACACAGGAGGGGTTGGATATCAATTTAAAACAAAGAAAGAAAGAAAAAGAGAACACGTGATCTCGTCTGCCGTGGCTTCCGTAGTATCGTGAACGTGCATTGGCGTGCTTGCTAGACATGCGATGTACTACTGTTTAGGCTCTAAAAATATACTAAATGACTACGTTTTGAGTAAATTCTGGATGCTACCCACTCAGGACACTTGGATTGCATTGGACGAGCATTGTAAAGGAATATTGACAAGTTTTTGAGGAGTTTTATGGATCTTTTTGGCTCGGACCCCGGCGAACTCCATTATATGAAAGTTGGAGGGGAAAAGAGAAGCCTTCCTGATCGCCGGCTGCATTTGAGATATTAAAAAAGTGCTCCAGAGTCTTGCTCACCATGAAGGTAAGTGGAAAATAAAGTTAAATCATTCTGTGGGTGAACTATTCCTCTAAGTTTAGATTTAAAATGCTCTGATGGACATCTGATATTTTTTGTACTGTAAGTGTCAAAATTTATTCATGGCTTTCCTCCTCACACATCTCTGGGAGTAGAAACCAAGTGCTTTAACAGAGTGGGAGTGGTCCACTAAGCTGACAGCTGACATCAAACCTTTCAAACCTTTGCTGCTAAGGGGGCCGTTGGGGGGAGTCTGGAGGGGTAAAGAGATCACGCTATCATACTGCTGCTATTGTCCCTGTACAGCTTTTCCATAAAGGTAGCAGGTGGGGGGAGGCACATCACATGACACCGCCAGCTGCTCACGGATTCGGTGCACGACAGATAGATGGATGGATGAATAGTAAACCAATGGGATAGAGGGATAAAGGGCGGGATGGACAGAAGAATACCCCGACCATTAGAGCCTGAGCCTGAGCAGAAATGTCTCAGCAGGCTGTAACAAGCTTAATGAACACGCTCACCTGGAGCCAGACTCAACAGCTGCCTGGCTCACAATACAACCGTCTCCTGGCAGCGTGAGCACAACTGAGAAGTCAAAGTGTGATTATACGGGTGAGTATGGATGTCAAACACAGACTAAGCAAAGACAAGGCGGTGGAAAGAAATTACATAATAGCGTCCATCCAGTCCTAATAATGAAATCGGCAAAATCCTTTCAGAGCTACTTAAGATTTGACGGGTAAATATCCCAGTCATCATTCTATAGGCATCTTACTGATATTTATGAGGACCAGACGCCTGTTACTGGGGAACACAGCGTGACAGAGGAGGTGAAGCTAAGCCTGAGCTCTGCAAGGACCACAGCTCATGTTTCTGGAAATGTTCAGGGTCAAGTCTATGTCACGCCATCGAGTTGCGTGCTGAAAAGTGAGTGACTGTTTCCAAAACAAATGAAAATGTCACTCTCCATATTCAGCCTCAGTGTTTCCCTGCTATACCACACAGACACATTTGGCCTGGGTAAAGTAAGTGTTCCTATTTGAGGCTAGTTATGCAGGTTCATCTAAATACACAATGCTAATTATTCTAAACCTTGAAAAATTTAGTTCATTATTATATCTTTAAGCTACCAATCTCCACAAAACCTCACTGGCAACATTTCTGTGGTGAGGGATTTGAAAAGAGGACAAGCTGCTTTATAAATGATCGCACTTGAAAGCGGAAGACTGACACCTCCAATATTGCTGCAGCAGGCTTGGCCTTTCCATCAGGCTAAGACAGCGCCCTATTCCAAGAGGCAAAGGATGATTTACCTGTGTATTATTGTGCCTTGACAGATTTGGAAAGGGGGTGTCAAAAAGGCTCTCTAGCTCTGCAAATAAGCTGCAAATAAGCAGCTCACTGAGGCCCCCACCTGTTATTGCACAAGCACTGAAAATCCTGGCCATCTATTAAACCAGGACATTCAAATGAGATGTGGATATTTTCCCCTGCAAACACATACAGCCCACGTAGTATGTGCATTGCTGGATATCTAAATGCATGAGTAAAGTCACTTCAGGGTGAAAGACTACATATTCTCATTATTAAATCCAATCTTTTGATGGATGCAGTGGGGTTGCACAAAAGCATGCCTCTGACTAAATGCAGCAGTCTTATTTTATGCTAATTATGATTGAATTGTGAACTGACTGCTCTGTTTAGGAAAAATGAAGCATGAGGTGAGGCTAAGGGAATGCACTTAGAATAAAGATATTCTGCTGTGAGGATGAGACATCCTTAAATTATCGTAGCATTATAACCATTAGCAAAATAACACGAATAAATTAGACTAGTTAACTCCCTTTAGACAGTCTACTTCTTGTCAAGCTACACTAATTATAACCAGGAGCAAGTCTCAACATACTAATTTAAGCTAATTTTCTAGTTTGAAATCGCCTTTTAATCAAACACTAAATAATCTGCACTTTGATTAAATAATGAAACAGACAGGTGCGCACTGCATTTGAGTTATTAACAAAGGAAAGAGGACATGGTTAAAGCCCTGAATATAAGTTAATTTTTTTCAGTGTTTAAAAATATAAAGGACTATATTCAAGATTATTCCGTTTTCATTTTGTGCACCATTTAATCAGTTCACACTGTGTGATACGTGTTAATTCTGTGGGAATCCGTGTGTTAGTGTGCTGGGCTGAAACACAGCATCCTGGTTATGAGTGCAACCACACGACACCTTGTTGAGCTTAGAGAAGTCGAGGAGGTCGGGTCTGTGCCTATGAATCAGAGCGCAGAAGGCCAGGCCATCCTTCCAGCTTCACCAGCCAATAAGCAGAGAGAACCAAAATGTCAGTTCAAAGAGGCGAGACTTCTGGTGTCCAGTTTCAGCATTAATCAAAAATGATGCAGCAGCACTTGGCTGCAGCAGTTCACGAGTGTCACACTCAGGTTGTCATATTTCTGTTGTCTGAAGTCAGCTGAAGTCAGACTAACACCACTCTTCAGATTTCATATCTACAACCAAAGAACAATCTTTAAAAAAGGAAGGAAAAAAAAAAACACAAGAGGAAGAGTTTGATACTCACCTGACATGGAAGTTTTGGACATTAACATTCCTATACGGGGCAGTCTTCCTTTGACACCAGAGAAGAAGACCTTCCTTGGCAGATGTTTCTGATGAGACAGAATTCCAACAAGCAGTTAAACCAGCCTTTTTCAGGACTGATACAGCCCTGAAATTATAAAGATAAAGATACTATCCACTCCAATAAAGGGTTGCAGGAGGGGTGGGGGGTTGGGGCTAGGGCCTATTCCTACTTCCACTGTGTGAGATGCAGGGTACATCCTAAATAAACTACAAGTCCAACACGAGACAAACACTCCAAGGAGGAATTTGGAGTAACCAGTTAGTCTAACATGCATGTTTTTAGACTGTGGGAGGAAGCTGGAAGACCCAGAGAAAATCCACTGATGCACTAATATACAGTCATCCTGAAAATTATTCATACCCTTCAGTTAAAGAAAAGACTAAATTCACAATAGTAATTCAGAAACTAGAGAAACTAATAATAAATAAAAATTCACAAAATTATAATCAAATGAAATTAGATATTGCTTTTTAATTGCGCCTGAAAAAAATTATTTAAAAAAACAAATAAATAAAACTGTCCAGGACACATGACAGCATCTTTCCCATGAAAAATGGACAAAAGTACCTGTCAACAGGTGTAGAAGTCTTTTTGAACATTACAGAAATCACCTGATTGCAGTGATTGTCTCAAAGTGTTGCTCAACAAAATTTTAGCTTTGGTGCCCCATCATGCTTGTACAATAGTTTCATTTTTGTGTTTGTTTTTAATATTTCTTTCTAACCGCAATTCAAAATCATTGTCCTGATTTTCATAGAATTTTTTTTATTATTACTTTCGTCAATTTCATATTATTTCACTGCCAACTGATTTTTTTCCTTCTTTAATTTGAGGGTATGAATAATTTTGAGGACAACTGTATATCTGTATCTGTATCTACAGTATATATGTATCTATCTAATATATATATATATATATATATATATATATATATATATATATATATATATATATATATATGACCAATTGTGTAATATGGTTGTAAATCAGTTCCCTAAATAATTGTATCTTAACAAAGGATTGTCACTGTTGCACCCTCAACAGTGCACTTTGTACCTTATTATTATAATTAATCATACTCATATAATTAGATTTTATAAAGACCAGACAGCTGCCAGGGGTACAGTACTATTCTTTATAAGGCATAAAGACTTTATTTTATGAAAGTGCAATGTGAAACATGTCTCTCTTCAGCTTTAAGTGTACAAATGCTACTTTATCATTTGGACACAACTGTAACTGTTCATTTTCTCACCTTCCACGGATATGTCCTGAATGGCGAAGCGGAGAATGATGGTCCAAATCATTCCTAGAGTCATCTTAACATTTCCATCCACAATCTCTGAAACACAAAACACAGTTACAAACATTTTGCAGAGGAAAAAAAAAATAGAAGACAGTCGTGTTATTCAAACTTTTCATTCAGAGATTAGTTTGGATCCCTGGTGGCCTTTAGTATTTCCAAGAAATATAAAGTACCTTCAGCTCCAATGGAGACCAGTTTCACTCCTTTACTTGTGATGAACTCCAAAGCTTTGTTGACATTAGCAATCTTATGAAACCGCATCTTCCCTCTGTCTGGCTTGGGTAACCTTTCTCCTGCAAACAGAACATTGTGTGAAAGAGTAAGACAGCTAATAAAACAAAGGAAAACAAACACTGCCATATGAAAAAAAGAGCAAAACTTGGAGGGAATATCTCACAGTAGTGCTCTAACCTGAGATGACTTCCAGGAGGAGCATGAGTTTTAATCCATTTCTGAAGTCCTCCTCAATATTTTCAATCTGAGTACCAGCTTTCCTCAGGTGAGAGTTACACCAGGCTGTGAAGGTCTAACAGGAAAGAGATCCCCAGGTCATTAAATTAACAAACCTCAGGACATGAAAATAGGAAGTATTACTTCATTTTTGTTCATCTGTTCCTAAAAGAAAGTAATACTTTGACTTAAAGCCTCCTTTATACTGAACAGATTACTCTGTAAGCATGGTTAACTTAAACAAATTGAGAAATAAGACCTTAGCAAGCCTCCAAAGTACCGTATCCTCAAGTTGTTAACCTCTTTGACCAGGTTAACCTTCAATGTCACATAAGCATCCAATTTCAATTTTTCCGACAATAGCTCCACAGCTAACCCCAATCAGAACGAATGTACTCTATGTGGCATCCTGAAATACAGTAAATCAAGTTAAGACGGGATCATTATCTTTCCCCTATTTTTGTAAAGTCTCTCAATAGCCAACAGCAGAGTTCAGAAACGCTCAGCACTGTACAGATGAAAGCCGGGAGCCGACCAGAGCACATTCCAGCCGATATAAGGTGTTAAATTTAGACCGCTCTGCTGTGGCTCACGATAAGAGACTGAGAGGAAAAACGTCAAAACATCTCGCAATGTCAACATGAGGGAAAATGTCACACGGATGCAGGACGACTTTTCCCCTAGCGTCACTTTCTCTCGTTATTTTCCCACTTGTAACATGACATTGATGTGTTACAGCTGTGTGGAGATAGCTATCACACATGTATGCTGTTCATTATATCATGTGTGTTCGCGTGGAGAGGTTTGATGACAGCAGGAAACGGATGAAGGATGGAAGGATTAGAAAAACCGGTTGATTTAACGGATCTGATGTGGTGTCATAAATGTTAATGTCTGCTGTATAAAAGGTGTTTAAATCCATGCGCTGATCAACAGATTGTAAAGCTGAACAGCTGTTGACACTTCCTGGCGTGTTCGTTTTCGACCTCTCACCTTCACAAACAATTAAGTCTGAATGAGTGTTTCCCTGTGGTTTATTACAGACTCATGCTGGCTTTATACAGTTACACACTTATCCTCACTTCAGTTCGGATTTTATAACTTTATACGGCTTTTTAAGTTTACTGTGTTAAAGGAGGCTTGAAAATAAACACAGTTTGAATTTTCACACATGTGCAAAATGACATTAAAGAATATTTTAGCACTTCTTGTTAAACGTACTTGCTCCCAGTAGGACTGTATATAGGTGCTCAGCTAGTCACCCAACTTTCCCCCTTGGGTGCCGGTGCAAAGCAGAATATTACAGGCTTCAGAGTGAAGGCCATCACATTCCACACACTGAGCCCCTGGGCTGTGGGTGACATTGTACTGCTGTCCTCCTTGTTAAAAAAAAAAAAAAAAAAGTAGCCTGCTGGTCCTCCAAATTGGACTCAACCACAGTCGCAGAACACTACTGCCCACTTTCCAAGCACCCCTAAGCGCTCCAGCGCTGCTGTCCGGTGACGATTAAAGCTAAAAATATTCATGAATCACATCCAGAGAGGACCAACCCCTGTTACTTGACTGACTGATGCCTTTAGGGCCTCACTAGGGGAGAGGCTGGCAGGTCTGTCTCCAGGAAGATGGAAAATGTGTAACCAGATGTTTCAAATTTTGGAGAGGCTTAGCCTCATTGATTAATCATATTGTTCTCTTGTGTTTCTTCTATAGAAACATAATCAATGCATGTATTCCTGACTTTTACTCTTTCACCTAATGAGACACAACACCCTGGCAGCACAGATCTGGCTCAGTCTCTAGGACATAAAAAGGTCAATGAACGGCTTATCCATCCCCGATAAACGTGTCTGAGTCGGGCAACAGATTGACAAAAAGTCAATATTAGCAGCAAAGACAAACTACCATGGCTTGTTTTCAGGTTGTGAAACAAGCCCTCCTCCATTGTGGCGTAATAAAAGTGAAATTACTCAAATTGACAAAGAGCACACCTCAAAGGAGAAAAAAAAGGGGATTTGGCAAATTGCTCATTGAGATATCAGGCTGGAGCTCGCAGTAACGCCAAAAAGGAAACACTACACTAATGCAACCATCATCATTTCTGATAATTTTGCACATCTACTCACAACAGAAAAGCCCTCTCCTATGAGCACTTTCATCCCTAAATTATAATCAGTAAATTAATAAATAAGCAGAAAAATTTCAGTGTTTGTGGAAGTTAGACTTGGTATCATGTTGCCGCCTTCTGTTACCAAAATTAAACATAGTGTCATCCATCCCTGAGAGGGCCAGGGGAGGTTATAGAGGGCATGGAGTTGATAGTCTCTGATAGAGCTGCAGTTTAAGGCCCAAGCCAAATATTAAAGCCCTAAAACCAACTGACAGTGTGAGAGGCTATATCGAGTTGAGCTGGTGCTGGTACAATATTTCTGCGTGGTTTCTATAAACAAAAGAATTCCGCGCCAAGGACACTGGATTAACCCTACTATAATGCCTTTTGGTCCCCAGGTTAAAATTAGATGCAGCGTCCATTCTAATCCCAAGAGCGTCATCAAGTGTTGCAAGCATCTGTTGACAGCTCGCATTCCGCGCGTATCAGTGGAGAGGCAGCATTTGGAAAGCCGCTGGAAGGTACAACTATTGTTAGCTGGTACCCACCGCATCCGTCCGTCAAGCTGCCCTCTCTGCACCCAGCCGGAGTTAAGCAAATGAAGTCTGCGGTACGTAACTAGGTCTCCACCGGAAGTTGTCTGCTATTGCCCTTCAAAATAAAACTAATCGTGGAAGATTTTTTTTGGACAGGTGATAAGAACCCGGAGGTTTCATAGTCCTAGCTCTGACGTCATTCAAATTGCATGAGGAACAATGAGATGTAATTTGTTGTGCTTGGCAAATGTTTAGCATTAGCTGTTGTTTATGCATCTTAGTAATTTTCTGTCTCACTGAAGTGCCTTACGTGTATCTTACATCTTTTATTGATAATATTGTTTATCTCATCTTTTGCATCTTAATTTTCTGTAAAGTGACCTTGGGTTTTGTGAAAGGTGCTTTACATAAAATGTATTACTACTACTATTATCACTTTATGGATATATATTTGCTGTTTGCATCCCTGCAGATTGTTTGGAAAGTCGTTTTGTAGTTAAATAGTTTCCTCTTGTTTCTCTTCATCATCATTTTGCACCTCTTCGGGGTTGTTGTTTGTCTCACTTTAGCTGTTTTCTTAACTGTTATAAGACAATTAATTTTTGCCATCTTGTGTCATATTTTTATTGCTTTGCATTTCTTTGGGCCATTTTGAGTCACCTTTCTATAAATTTCGATAGATTGTTTGAAATTCTATTACTGTTATGATTTTTTTTGTTTTTCTTGATATTTCATGTCCTGTTTTGGTGACTGTCTTACTTCTGTTGGCTGACACTGACTCCCATGGTGGATGTTTCTGTGCTCATATTGTAAGCTGATGAAACCAGGAACCCTAAACTGACTGCATATCTTGGCAACCATCGTGGTACTGTCTAACAATTGACCTATTTATTCACACTAGCAACTCCAGCATGATTAAACTGTGAGCTGCTTTAAGCCCAACATCATCACAGAGAACAATATGACTCATTTGTCACTCGCTTCTCATCGAGGTCGCAACAGGTGTTTTATTATGATAAAGGCCCGACCGGAAGTTAGCAAGCTGCGGTAACAACTTTCTCATTTGTTGAACTCTTAACTCCTTGGAAATGTACTTTAAAATGACACTACGCTTTCGGTAATTGGAAAAAAAAAAAAAAAAAGAAAAGAAAACAACTTGAATTATGCAACACAAGAAAAGGTTGTTTTCCCTCCCTTTTTTGACTGGTCAGTTTAACTAGCTGACATGCAGTTTTAATAGCAATAGTAATAATTAAAAAAAAAAAAAAAGAAGAAAAGTCTGACATACTTTCCTCTGCTGTTGCTCCCAGGCAGGGTCCAACAACATGTCCCTGTCCCATTCGTCCTCCTGTATCATGTACTCATCCTCGTAGCCGTTATCATAGTGCACCGTTGTCTCCATCTGGGTCATCATCATTGTGCCGTTATTTACTTTTCTTCCCTCGTAACTCGGTATCCTTTCAGATGTAGCTGATGAAACCTACTGCTGAGAACGGGATAGTTTCCTGACTTTCTCCTCTCAAAGTTGCTGCTTCTTTTCTTTCTCTCTCTCTCCCTCACGCTTGCCCTTGTCCTCCCGACCTGACGCACGTCTAGCCCTGGTTGCCACGGGTGGGCAAATGTCTGTATCATTAGTACTGGGCAGTCACGTGACTGCTTCATACCTTCCCCTAAATTCCCCATCACTCAACCCCACCCAAACCAACAGCAGCCAGACATCCATCTCTTCTTATCAAACAGTCTTTATTACAGAAAAAAAATAACACTTCAGAGTTTTATTCAGGGCATAAAACAACACAAACTGGTTTGGGACATATAAATAAAATGCCTCCTCCTTGGAGAACCCACACATTCTTTTCCTGAAAACAATGGGCAATATAGACACTTAAAAACATACAATCACTGATTAAAAATTAAGAGAACAATGTAGTGTTTTTGTTCTGTTGCTCTTGTCTTGTCCTGGTTAACTGAATGGCAGCTGAAGCCCATTTATTTTCTTACATGTTGACAATCAAAATGAACAGATACCAACTTCAGCCTATGAAACACTAACTTGCATGCATCATTCAGGGCTTATATAAATGTCAGTTATCTTGACTGAAGTACAACAGCTCAAACATGCTATAGTGTAAACGTTGACATGAGACAGTGTGGCAAACAAACAATAAGCATGACATGTGATAAAGTATTGCATAGACTTGGCAAACCACTCATGTCAGTACCCATTTTCAAGATATATGAAGTGTTTCCATCATTCACAACACAACCTCAAAGTGACCAGATTGGCTCTGGATCTGAATTGGATCTGCTAGTCTACTTGGCAAAAAAAAAACTTGACATGATTAGTTATTATATGAATACAGCTACAAATAGCTTTATTGTATTCAGCTGGACTTGTACTCAACTCTTTATTTTCTCTTTAAAGTGCCCTGAGATTACTTTTGTGGTGCTTTCTAAAACTGATTCAAATGTGTAACAATTTCATGATAAAACACTTGACAGATGTGAACTGTCATTACTGAAATGTTTAGAGGATTCTTTCATTCTCTTACCAATGTCAAGGCCCAAGTGCTCTGTCAATGGCATGAATGGAATGGGGGCTGGCCTCTTAAAATGTGAACTATCCCTTTAAGGTTCAAACAGAAGGGAAGAAAGCTAGTCCCTGCAGTCACTACAGAACGATGACCTCACCGCAGAGCTTAAGTTTATCCGGAGTGCAAAAAACAATGCTCGAGTGATTCTCGAAACCATCCAATAACCTTAAGAACATGTTATCTGTCACACTGATGCTGGTACTGATCAGGGGCTCGACGTAATCCAAAATAATCTCTGTGCTAGGAGACGAAAAGACAGTGGGGAAATAAGAGGTTTGCAGGGAGGGACGAACCCTTTGGGACTCTGTGTATCATCTGCAATCTGCAGCAGTGTTCGTTGGTCCTCGGTGGATCAGAAAAAAAGGAGAGATGGGAGGGGATTCAATGAGGCGACGGCCGTTTCCGTCATTCTGTTTCATTCAGGCCACATGGTCGCCGCCATTCCTGGCCTCGTTCATGGATCCACTTGTTTGATACTGAAAATTAAAGCACAATGATTAGACTTGAAACATTTACTCCTCTTGACATTTAATTATCTTGTAAGTTCACTACTCTATAGATTGTTTTATAAAGTAGTAGCTCCAGACTTGGAGTTCCCCTAAGAGGGGCATTAAAACATCACAGGGTGTGCACAAGATCTTTACTCCACAGAGGTTGAACCGGACATACACATAAAATCATAACATACTTCATAGATTTTAAGTAGTGTGCATGACACACAGATGGGCATCAGTTATCACATGCTCATGTACTTGTATTTTATTAAATTGAAGTTAATGAAATCATTTTTGAAAGAGTAAATCTACAACTCTGTACAACAAGAAGAAATCTCTACTTTATTACCTGGTTCTAGTGCGGTCTAGATCACTCTGGTGCTCTCATTATCCATGTTTCAACCGGCTTTGTAAGAAATTAAATCTCATTTTACCTCATTTTAATGTTGGCATGCACTTAGCAAAAGAACCATAACGTAGTACCTCTGAGTGTCAAATACAGTATTTGTGAATATTACAAATGCATACTGAGCTTTAGATTATGTGAAGATGTGTGGTTTATCCCAGACTGGCCAAACACACTTTCATTTTGTCCCATTCAGCAATATGTACCTGTTGGAGACTTCAGTGCTTATAATAAAAACAAATGCTGGTCTCAGTTCATGATGAACGTCACACCTCCCTAAATAGAGGTGTGCAAGCTCAAGGTGGCTGTTCAGTTGTTTTTATAGGAGTGACTGATTGTTCTGGAAACAAGAGCCAAATAAGTTTGCAGCAAAGCATGCATGTTTGGCAGCAGGAAGAGGGTTGCATCTCTTTTGTAAATACGAGAGGAGGGGTTTCCAGGAAAAAGGTTGGGAACCACTTTCACAGGCAGTGGAACTCACCCCACTTATTGCCCACCAACACTGGACAAGCTGCGTGTCTGGTGCTGTAGTCTCCCTCCCCACTGGCAAAAAGATTGTACCAGAACACAGCAGTACCCTGAAACAATAAGCAGCAAGTAACATTTAAAAACACAAGAGTGAGTTTGTGGAGATCTTTTCGTTTAAGTAAGTGAGAACTTAAAAAAAAAACTTTGCTAGAAGGATGGAAATGAACAACAAGATAATTAACGATTCTACATGAAGCTGTTTTGCATGGAAAGGACAGCTCGTTATGAAATTTGGAACATGAGTATAGTAATGTATAAATGAGAGTGCTTTTTTAAATGTCAGTTACAGTAATTAAATATGGAATGGGTTTAGTTGGTCACATAATGCATCAAATTTAACTACTGAAGATAAACCAGTAAAAATGAATGTGCACATTGTTGCTACTGGGTTTACCTTTTTAGGCCAAACTGCTGCACCTACATCAGGAAATACGGTGGCTCCTCCAGCAGCTACATCACTCATCTACAACACAGACAGGAGACACAAAATTCACTGTCTACCCAGGAGATATATGTCTTCAGTTGAATCAGTATATAGAAGTAAGAAAGCAAATTGACTTCAGCTTTCTTTTGATCCTTTATAAACGGCTTAAGTAAACTCCGGCATCAGCACAGCAAGTCCAACTTGAACTAAAGAAGTGCTCAGTTTTGATGAAATTGAGGAAATTAGCAATCAATTTGCAACCAGAAATACAGAATATGAGTTTCTGACTTTGCTCTCTAGAATAGAAGAGAATTATCACAGAGAATTCTCATCTGGACCTTTATAAAACTCAGGTGATTAAAAACTTGCATGACAAAAGAAAATTAGAAAGAAAAATATTTTTTTTGCCTTTTCCAAAAACTTGGTTAAAAAAAGGTAAATAAAATGTCATTTTCTTACAAACAAATATTTGTCAAGCTCTGTACAGTTTCAAGGACACGTGTGGTTAAATGTGGACAACACTGACATCTATAGATAATTCAAGAATTTCAAACATCCATTTTTGCATATTTCTAAACATAAATAAATCAACAAATAGTAACAAAAAATAAGGAAAGAAAATTAAGATAGAATCCAATAATAAAGATGTGTTATTTTTTAAATTCATAGTTACATTTGATGAAAAACCTTGCAACATATTATGCTCATGGTTTAAAGGAGTATCGAGAGGCTTAATTATCCATAAAAACATTTGATAGCCACATGTCACCTCAGGGCTCATTTTTTTAACATATTAAAGTTTTATTTATTTATTTTTCTTTAGGGAAGCATGATATTGAATTTTTGGGAGGATATCCTATGCACCGATATTTTACAACTCATTTGACTGATAACCGATACCTAAACCAATATCAAAGCTGAAACTGATGTAATATTCATTCCTTGTGAAATGAGAAAAATACTTCTGCTGCATCCACAGCAGATCCAGTATTTGCTGGAGACGTCATAATGTCACACAGTGGGCACGGCCTAATGCTATTCCCATGCCCCACTGACTAAAAAACAAAAAAAAACAAAGAAAAACAAACAACAGCAACAAAAACCAGCATTTTGTGGGTTCATCACCAAACAGCACTTGTTATATACTGGTTAATTTTATACTGTAGGTTGATACTGGGTGGATATTGGCTGATATCAATATACCATTGTAAAGTGAAAATCTGCTAATACTGACAAGGCCGATAGTATCATAAATCTTTTGATAATTTTTTTGAGTGAAAATATGAACATAAACTATTCAGACAGAAGAAAATAGATGAAGAAAAATCACCATATAGCTTCCCACCAAATAACTAATGTCATGCCTAATATTTTTGTATAAGTTTCTGAAATCTGAGGTTTTAATACTAAATGAGGCGTTACTGTATCATATATGCACTGCGTCGCTGTCGGGTGCAAACCTCCTATCTCCATTCTACATAATTAAAAATCCCTCTTCTTCATGTAAGCTTAATTTGGTGAAAATATGCAAAAAGTAAATAAATAAATGATTATAATCAAATATATGACTTTAATGTAAAAAACTCAGTTTAAAGTTTGATGATGTTGTGTCCAGGTTTTACAAAACCACGTTTTTTGAAAAATAACCGTTTTGGACATTGGCGGTCTGCACCCGACAGCAGCGACTGATTAGCATAAATCTAAATGAAAATAAAGAATTGAGGTAAATTGAAGAGGTGTGGCTGTTGTAGCACAAGTATAGCACCAGGTGTTAAGCTTTAACAATAATAAAAACCAAACTTATGCTAACTTATAGTGAGGTAAGACTGTGATGTGAGAGAGCTCTGTTTAAAAGTAAATTTTCTACAGAGAACATAACATTCTATGTCATGTGTAGGTATTTATCTTAAACTACCTTATACAAATAACTTATCTACATTTAATGAAAAGACTGCTATAATAACTACACTATATAATATGATAATATCAGAGGTAACAAAGATAGCCCACATAAATAAAGACAGAAAAAAGTAGTACTGACTGACCCAACTTTTTGTTCCCAGGTTGTTGGTTAACAACAATGGTTTCATTCATATTAAGAAGGAAAGAGTTTACTCACATAAAAGAGCCAGGTTGCGATACGATTCCCAGTGCCCAGCTCTTTAAAGGCATCTGGCTCATCTTTCTGTGCAGAGACAACGAGCAAGTTTAATGTCCTGTTGTAATTCACAGAAATGACCTTTACTCAGCTGTGAAGAGCATACCCTTCCAAAGTCAAAGTGAGGTTCATATTGTCCTCCAACACCATAATTTGCAACCTACAAAAACAAATTAAAACATTTGTGAGTCTCACAACTGCAGAAATTGGGTTTAGTGCACAAACACATAAGCAGAGGCAAAGGAGACCTTGAGATTTCTTAGAAAAAAATGAGAACTCCTTACCTGCAGCTCTTCTGCAGTGTCCATTTCCAGACCTGTGAGATCCTCAATTCTCTGGTTGATTATTTCAACTACTGGATCTTCATAGCCAGTTAGCCAAGCACTGGAGTACAGAATGAAAACGCAGATAAATTGAAAAGAAAAAAGAGAAGCAGTTTTTCACAAAATATTTAAGTAGGATACATATTCATCCACTAGATGGTAGTCATGATTTCTTCTGAAAATGCAACAATGACATGCCATGCTGCAGACATGCTGGGAAAAGCATCTGTTAAAGCTATTTTCAGTCAGATGACAGAAACAGGAAGCTGAGGTGTAAAGAAAAGGAAAAGTGAGAGAAGGCCTGGGATTTGAGCATCAGAATCCCCAATCGGCTCAGGGTACAGGACTGGGGACATTTCCAGGAGTTTGGATGAGGACTGTGGCAAAATATTTTCATGGAACTTTTTGGACATTGCGTTTAATCTCTTTAATGCCAGTTTTACATCAAAGTCTAATATCCCTCTCATTCTTTAGCAGAGATTGAGATGACTCATCTTTACAAAGCGTTTCTGTCGATGTGGGTCTGTTCTTGCTGGAACACCGAGTCAAATATGAGCCAGCAGATTTTTTTATTCCAGTTCAAAGAGAGATGAAGCTGAGAGTTCTTCCATCTGTCTGTCTGCTACTTCTGTCACTCATGTTCAGTAAAAATATGTGCTGGGTAGCACGTACACAGACAAAAACTTTGAAGGGACACCACACCCTTACTCCCACATCCACATTCATACACATCAATTACTGAGGGCAGTAAAGCCAAATGGGGATCTGTGTGGGTTTCTGAGCCTGCTATTTTTAAAATGAGATTCAAATTCAAACGCAAGCGATGCATCTATAAAAGTTAGTCATTCTGTTATAAAAGGAAAACAGGTCAACAATTGCACTTTATCTTAAGCCTTGCAAATACTAGCAAATATGGAAGCTAAGAAAGGACAGGAGCTGTAACAAGATACGGTATTACTAGGGAGGTTCGATATTGGCTGTTTTACCGATATTGTCCAACTCTTAAATTCAAAATCAACTGATACTGATAAATGCAGACAGCTGCGAGGTTGTATCGCTCATATTTAGAGAAATATACAACTATCTTCTGCTCTGAGAGCAAATATCTGAAAATATCCTTAACTCAGCCAGAGGAGTTCATGTTGGACATCTGGCTGCCATATATCAGATACTAGCAGGTATTAGCCAACATGTGGCTAATTATAAGGTTTCTGACAACTTGGTAACTTAACCAACAACTTAAAACCAGACATTTTATAAGCAGCTTCAAAGCAAGTCAGTCTGTAGCAGCAGCAGCTGCACCGTAGTCACACGACTCTGAAAGGAATGCTGGGATACGAAGTTCTTACAGAATAACAGGGACTTTTCTACATGCTGGACTGCTACTAGTGGAACAAGATCTCACGCAATCTCATTGTTGCGTTACAAAATCTCGCAAGATCTCGTTGGTAAAATATCGGTCCAAAAAAACGATTTTTCGGTATCACATTTTAATGCCAATATTAGCCGATAATATCGAACATCCATAAGTATTACTCCCTTAATTGGGGAGTGGAGAGCATCTCAAGGAGAAAGTTCCATGAAAATAACTGAATTGCCTGGTAAAATAAAAAATACAAAACCAACAACAGAGGTTTGTTTATCATCACTTGAGCTATCTTCTGAATCATTGATAAACATAAACAACTCCTATTGTTAGTTTTTACGTCGCTGAACATTTTCATTCCTCTGCATCTTGTTTTCTGGGTGCAAAGCCAAACAGCCGTTCCAGCCACTTCACACGTGTAAAAAACAAAGCTGGATGAGAAGCAGGTGGAGACACTGACGCCTTCCCGGTGACCTGTGACCCCTTACCTCTTGGAGACTCTGTATTGGGCTGTGGTAAGTTTCCCAGTTTGGGGGTCATGCACCGTGGCTCGCCTTAACTACAGTAGTTCCAGAGGCACGAGGACACAAACGAAGAGGACAAGAAGATAAAACGAAGAAAAAGGGAGAATGAAAGGCGACACATAGAGGAGGATGGGAGGAATGACAGTTGAGAAGAGAGAGAGAGAGAGAGAAAAGAAAAGCAGATGCGGTCACTAGTTGTCAAAGATTTTTCTGAGAAGGACCAGTGTCCCATGAGGCAATGCCAAATTCATCAGTTATTTATAGAGTGCCTCTGACACAACTTCTGCTTAAGTGCTATGTTAAAACTAACTAGCAGAAAAAGTAACACATTTTCCCCTCCTTCATCTCTTTGTGTTAACTTTCTATAACAGACTCCTGAGCAGAAACATATCCATAACAGACCCCACAACACAATATTTTAATCCAGGTCATACTTTGTTTTTTTCCACTTGTGAAACCACAGCAAGTTCCTACAATTGCTTTAAAATCACTCGGGAAAGCATAAATAGTCTACAGATGTCACTACAAGCTCTATAAAGCTTTGATCATCCTCAGCTGGATTCTGTGCTTCAGTTCAGGAGCCTTTAAGCTTTGGAGGGGCAAAGAGATGGAGTTTGGACAGAAGGAATACAGAAGGGAAATGGGATGAGCTAAGGGGGAAAGGAGAGGAAAATACAAAACATCCCACTTTCTCCCTCTCAGCTTTTATCTGAATACTCTATCGTGGCAGTTTCTAGCTCTGTCTTACCTTTTGCTGATCCTGTAAGAAGCTGTCTCCAGCACTCCAGTGACAGGGTTGGAGATGGTTGCCCTGCGTAGCTGAGAAGCCAGGGACACGGTTTACCCACACACAGATGCATACACATACACACATGTGCATGCCTGCGTGCTCGCCTAACTAGCAACTGGCTTCACAGGTTTGACCCCCCCACCCCTCAGCACGATAAACCAGCTATCAAGCTTACACCCGGTCAACGTTTCCTGTACTCAGAATTACTCACTCGTGGTTTTGCCAGCTGCTTGACTTTCTCAATTTCTGCATCTGAGATGATGTCGATGTAGCGGACGATGTAGGGGCGGTCCCACTCATCTTGCTGTTTGACAGGCGACAGGACATATTGGGGATTGTGATTGTTGTCATAGTAACGGCAAAAGAGCCGGCTCGCTCTGCGGGGTGTCTGATTGAGAGATGAAGATGGGAGAGTACAAGGAGTTGAAACTCAGTTCAAGTTCGGAGAGTAGGCCCTTTTCTGTGTGTGTGTGTGTGTGTGTGTGTGTGTTATCTTCCTCACCATTCTGATACCTTCCCCCCGACAAAGCATCTCATACTTCTTCCTCTCTGGGATCAAAGAGAAGGTCTTTTTGGATTTTGGCTTCTTCTCCTTTGTAGCTGTTTCCTTTTTTTCCTTCGTCTTTCTGGTGTTGACTTTCTTCCACTTCTGCCTTTTTCTGCTTCTCCAGCTGGAACTCAAAGTATTTCAGGTTGCCCTTGGCACGCTGGTGCTCTGGGTCTAAACATGACAGATGGATTAAGAAAATGTAGTGAGTACAAATACTGACAACCGAAAGCACAACACCGTTTGAAATAGAAACAGGTCATGCAGCCATCCACATACAGAATTTCCTTTTCAAATCCACAGAAACATGATGTGCAACATGAGAAAAAATACTGGGACTCACCCAGTTCAAGCAGCCTCTTGGTGTATTCTAGTGCACGCTCTATCTCTCCCTGCTGGTAGATGGCGTAGCTGAGGTAGTCCAGCACGGTGACCTTATCTAAAGCAGACTCCTCTCCTTCATCAAGCTGTCTGAGGGCCTGGGCCATCCACAGCTCTGTGTGGTAGTAGTCAACCTCAGAGTAGGCAATTTTTCCCAACTCGTAACAGTCCTCCACTGTCATACGGCTTTTGTGTATCACTCCTGATATTCAGAAGACACAAGAGGAGAGCAATGGAAAAGAAGATACTAGAATAGTCTTATTCAAGTAGTGATCTTGAATAAGATGAACCGACAGAGAGAAACTGAGTTTATGAAAACACAGGTGTTTTGTAAACTTTAGGACAGGTATTCTGTAAGTGATATGCACTGATTTAAGGTCTTTACCAGGCAGGTCTCCTGTAGAGATGGTGTTGGCATCCAGTCTATATGTGTCCTGTAACCGGAGAAGAGCTTTTGCGGCCCCGGTTTGATCCTCGTCTGTGGGAAAGTACTGTCTTTGGATGGTCAGGTTGGAAATAAATCCTGTGGGAGTTGGACAGGACAGATGAAGTATACTGTAAGGAGAACATAACAAGACAAATGTACAGCAAATACTGCCTGAAGTAATTAAATGTAGCCATGATGAATGGCGATCATATGCTGCAATAACTTATGTTATGAGTAGGTATGTTCGATACTGGATTCTTTTTTTGTTTTTTACCAATATCTGATATACCGATTTTTCCCCAACCCTTAATTTAAGATATCAGATATCAACTGATACCGATCTATACAGACAACTGCTAGGTTGTATCTTTCAAATTTTGAGAGATGCAACTATATTCTGCTCAGAGAGCAAAGATCCCAAAATAGTCTTAACTCAGCCAGAGGAGTTCATTTTGGACATCTGGCTGCCATATATCAGATACTTGCAGGTATTAGCCAATATGTTGCTAATAAATATTTCTGACAACTTGTTAACTTAACCAACACATAAAACCAGACATAAGCAGATTCAAAGCAAGTCAGTCTGTAGCAGCAGCAGCTGCACTGTAGTCGCGACTCTAAAAGGAATAACAGTAACTATTCTGCATACTGGACCAATGGAACAAGATACCCCGAGAGCTAAAATATTGATATGATAAACCATTACCAACCTTTTCTGATATTATATTTTAATGCTGATATTGGCTGATAATATGTGTCATCTCTAGTTATGAGCGACTAAAACAACTACAATTTTTTTTCAAATGTGTGGACTTTAGCTTTTACTTTGCACTGAAACAGAAACAGTGTTATCAATAACATCAGCTCAGGTAAGAGATATTATTTGAGACAGGTTTTTCTTCATTCATACCATCAGTGGTGTCCCTAAGTACAAGACTCTCCAGGTCCCCCCACTCTGTGTTCAGCCTTTTCATCAGCTTGAAGGCATTAACAGGGTGGCCCAAGAATCCTTCAGGGTCCTTGGTGGCTGTCGCTGTCAAGGAGTCTAACTTATCAGCCCACCTGTCACAAAGAAGGCATCAGAGTTAAATGTACTGACGACAAGCTATAAACTACTGATTAACATTTCAAGTGTGGGCAGTACATGCATCTGGTTAAATCCCAGAAATGCTTAACTATTACAGCACAGCTTGTGTTTGTTGATGTTCCAGTTATCTTCAGTGCAATGCAGATAGCCCTTGACCCGCTGTCATCTTCTTTTCCAAAGCTCCTTGTAAGCCTGTTACCTAAACATGTGTCTGGGTAGCGATGTAAACAACCAGTACTGAAGCCTGGTCCCAATTTCTTCCTTGTACTTCCTTCTCCGTTTTCATATCCTTGCATATAGGGTGAGTCCCTGTTCTCATGTTGAGGATTGAGGTGCACTGTCCATCTCGTCATCTTCATGCCCCAGCAGAAAGGCTAAAAATCATTTTGCTTCTTGCTCACCTCTGCAGGGTGGTGCCAGGGTGGGGGCTGGGTGATGGGTGGGGAACTGGGCCAAAACTAAAATGCCAGTCAAGCTTTTGTCAAGCAGACTAAACATAAGAAACACATATCCTCTCAAGGGGAAAATGTCAGCGTGAACCTCAGTGAAATGATGCTGAGCGAGTATAAAACTGTTTCCTTGTGGGTTTCCTCTTCTTTTCTCACAACTCTGACTCTTATTTCGGAGAAAAATTCCTCTTTTTTTAATTTCTCAGAATAAATGCTGGAAATCCGGTGTTAAAGTCCAATCTTTAAAGACTTCTGATAGTCTTAAAAACAGCGAGTAGTACAACCTGTTCACCCTTTACTATTTAAGCTGTTCAATCACTCTGATTCAAACATTAAACCATGTTTCAAATCATAAAAATTACTCGTGTTTTAGCATCTCTTTGAACTGTTGTACTGTATATCAACAGGACCGGAAAACTTGTGTTGTAAAAATATGGCCTACTTTGGTGCATTTGCACTGGATGTGTGAATCGTTGTGTCCACATACTCACCGTTTGACCTGCTCTAGTTTGCTCTCCTCTGCTCTGATGTAGTCCTTCAGAGACGTGACGAGGTCTTTTTCTGTGTATAACAGATCTGTCATCTGGCCTGAAGGAGTACAAATCAGAAAAACTTCAACAGTAATAATGCAATTCTGGATTATGCAGAGCATCACTAATCTTATCACAACATTTCAAGATTCTGGGACTTTTAAAGAAACTTTTCCAGTGCCGTTAGTTTTACAGCATGAGTGTGTTTTTACCTATGGAGGTGAAGAAGTCATTATGGGCTGAGAGCGATTGCAGAGTGCTGAGCAGCAAGAAACACCAACCTGACAGCTCCATCCTGAAGAAGGAAATCAGATGATTAGATTCGACACCTGTTGATGATCAGGGTGATGCACAAATGATCTGTGTCAGCCAGTAAACGGTCTACGGTATCAGCACGTAAGTATCAAACCTGCAAGCTTTAATACTTTTTCTTTTAATTTTAGTTATCAGATGTCTCCCTTACGTGTGCGTGTTCCTTTGTATTTGTATATCATTAACTTCCCTTCTCCCTCACAATGATTTCAACGCCAAGCTGTAAAGAGTCATTTAAACCCAATAATCCATAAACCTATTTCTCTCGAGCAGAGCGCAGCTCCACTGCAGTAAAGTCTGCAAATGTAAAAACTAATTTGGGTATTATTTTTGGAAAGAAATCTAATTTACTGTAAAATCATTTTTTAAATCTATTTGCATGGCTCCCTTTTTGCCAGTGCTGCCATCCTGCATTGTAAATAACAATAAAAAATGATTTTTTAATGTTTTTATATACATTTAAAGTGTGTCTACTGTTATCATTACTTTGAATAATGTTTTAGGGTCGTTTTGAATCTTATTTCAATTCTGTGATTTCAATCCCAAATCTGCTCTGTCAGTCATGTCAGGAGTTATTCCAACACTTGGAAAAGTTACATAAAGACCATTTACTGAGGTATATCCTAAAAAATAAGAAAAAACATACATTTCTGACAGGAGCGAGCTGACTGGTCATAAAACAGAGACTTAAAATCAAAAATACACAAAGACACGAGAACTGCTTCCAGGGGGGGAAAAAAATGAGCTATCAAAGCCCGCGACTGAAAAGGTGAAGTATTTGTTTAATCCCTTTAGATGTCGCGTCTCTCAGCCTCCACATGAAGCCAAATGCAAGTCTGTGGCTTTTATGTCACTACGTCCGGTTAAGCCCTGGATTTGGTCTGGGCATAATTCCCAGAGGGTTGCTGACCTGTGAGGAATGCCACAGAGATTTTTCTGCATTAGCACGGACCGGTCAAATTATAAGAAACAAATTATAAGAATGACTGGCAAATACACCAAAAGTAAACCCACAAAGCAAGGTATATAATGAGTGTACTTTGATATCCACAACATCCTGTTAATCAAAACTAAACACTATCAGAGGATTATAGAGCATCATTTCCACTTGTGCACAACACACTTGTGACTGCTGCATCAAAAATTACTCACTTGCTCTGTAGCTAATGGCAGAATTTTTCAAATAAAACTAGCAAAAACATTTTTTAAAACCTTCTGGACAAAACAGTGGTTGAAAAAACAAAATCTTTAAAAGCAAAGATGTAGAAAACATGAAAATAATATTCCAAAAGTACCTACATGGGCAATGCAGGGCTGGTGGCAAAGTGAAAGACATGCAAGAAAAGTAACTTGTACCTGCACGGTTCTGCTTAATGGTTAAATGGAAGCAGAGAACAGGCTAAGGCAGGTTCTGACTTAGCCACAAGTACAAGCCTGGAGAGAAAATAAAAAGTATGACGTATGGGATTTCAATTTAGGTCACCAGCACGCAGCAGAGAGGAATGAAAATCTGGCCACACACCTCATATTCAAATACTAAAGGAATAAAAAAAGAAAATATATGAAATGGCATAAAATACCAAATAATCTCAGAGTGAAAACTGCAAAGCAATTATACCATCATACTTAATGTCCACAGGATGGAGTT
This sequence comes from Atherinomorus stipes, assembly GCA_023101725.1. Classification (NCBI taxonomy): domain Eukaryota; kingdom Metazoa; phylum Chordata; class Actinopteri; order Atheriniformes; family Atherinidae; genus Atherinomorus; species Atherinomorus stipes. Next base: position 744,502 of record JALJCO010012783.1, read on the forward strand.
TTTTTTCATGTAGTCTTTGAAGTCAAATAAGACAAAAAATAAAGGAATGTAATTATTGCAATCATTGTAATAACAGAGTAAGAGCTTCTGTGTCTCCTGCAACAATGATGCATCAGTGTAAAGGGAGGATTAAAGCTGCTTTTTAGACAGTGATAATTTTGATCCATTAGTCATGCCACACACAAAAGTAAAGGAAAGTGAAATAGTTTTCATCCATAAGAGCTTGTGGATGATTTGTAGGTACCAAAATAATCTATGATCCAAAATCACTTTAGCTGTCAGAAACCAGCAAAGGTAGATTTTATAGTGTTTAGAAAGTATTTATTTAAAAAAAGAAAAAAAGAATAAGAAAAAAAGTCAAACGTACATATTAGGAGACTCTGTAAGCCCTGTGTAGCTTTAACTGGAAAAATAAAATATTCAGTCCTCGGAATCCATTCAAAAAGTGATCATGCTCATTAATCTTTGGCTACTAAAGCATGACTTAGCTACTAAAAACTTTAATTAACCTCTAAAAGCAATAACTAAAGGGAAGAATTCAAGTGTAAATGTAAATATCTTCATTAATCTGGTTATTTTTCAGGAGCAAATTACTCAAAGTGTTTCTTAACTTTTCTTCTCTTTTCTTAAAAAAAACAACCTTTGAAGACTGGCCAGACAACATAAGAAGCTAGAAATTATAATGAGTAAATTTAAATTCCTTTATATATATATATATATATATATATATATAGTCATTCCAAATTTTGATTAATTTCAACATAAAATTAGTATATTTTGTTGACAGATTAATTATTTATTCTTAGAAGTATATTTCAGATAAAACACAATCAAACCCCGCTTTGCAACATACAACACTGATGATGGTTTATAAACTATTAGTTGTTGTTTAATTTCTAGCTTATTTCCAATAATGAATGCATCATATTCCAACAGTAAATTTAATTTCAAGTGGATAAATTCAGTAAAATAACTCGTCGTATATTATGTAACTATTGTGTTAAATCATAAATATAAATATATATTCTTCTAGACTTTACTACATTCTACATCAATACTGTTCCTTTAAAAAAAATGCATTTCCAAAATCCCCTGATGGCTCATAAACAGAGTAAATCACGTAATATACATGTTTTCCAGAGCAACCGTTATAGATTCACTGTTGCCGCTTTACTTTTTGACTAAATATATAGCCTCTTCTAATAGTAAACTTTGTTTATCGGGAGCTATTTTCCAGAGAAACTGACTAAAGTTTTCAGGGAGAGAAGCTGTGGAGACATGCAGGATGTGGATGGAAGAGGACTGCCACGTCTTCGCCCCTCCCCGCCGGGGAAAGTGTGAGGACTGCACACTGTCCAATGGAGTCCGGCTTCAGCCGCTCCAACCCGTGCAAAAACCTGCAACTTCACTGCAACAAGACAGCTGGTGTTTTCTTTCTCCTATGCTGTTCTGTAGAGGTTGTTGTCTTAATAAGTCACCATAAAAATCTCAGTATGAGCAGCGGCTCTGGTAAATATTTCCCCTTTATGTGACTATAGCTGTTATACGGTGTGCTCACACCGTATAACACATGAGTGTTTTGCAAATGAGCGTACACAACTTTGTATAATGAATAAAAAGGCCTAGTTGTTGACAAATTAGCTAAAACTGCTACCAGGAGGAAGCAGCATCCCACGCTGCGCTGCTCTGGAATGCCATAACATTACAACCAGTGTTACCACCTGAACCAAACTGCGCTTTCTTTGTGGTTATTTTTTACTTAGAATAAACCATTTTGACACATTACACGTCTGAATTACCACCAGCTGCCTCCTGCAACTTGGGAGAATAGTTAAAGTTGCTTAACTTTCAACTTAAAGTTAGAGCCGAAGACAAAATGTTTTCCACGGTCGCAGCAAACTCAGAGAAGGTCCTTTACGGTAAGCAGACATTACAACAGCCCGAACAAGCGCAGAGGTTTATATAGGCTTGCTTTTCTTATCTTATGTGGCTCGGGAGGGACTATTTACCTCGTCCACAGCATCTTGTAGCAACAGCTGAAAAGCGTCCGCGGCCTCTGGAGTTTCCCTACAGACGGACTCGGTGATGAAGTTAACGGTGTGGAGGTTCCGATGGTTCCTCCTATTCGTGATGTTTCGGTTCGCTGTTGGTCATCTGGTCTTTAGGGCTGGATTTCTAAAAGTCTGTGCCTGGATGCTACGTGCAGACTCGTGCGTACAGTTTCCTGCAAACTTTGGGGGCTGTCGTTCGTAAATTGCTAGGGGAGGTGTCTGTAGTTGTCTTGACCTGCAGTGATACAACCAGGGACGATTATTTTGGGTTTTGTCTAGGAAACGGGACAAAGCATTCTGCCACGTGTTGATAGAATATCCTGCAGACTCAAGATGTACTTTCATCTGTCTTTGAAGCCAGTTGGACTGTATATTAATTCCCCATCCCCCGACAGTTTGTCCTGAGACAAACTGCCAAGCATGTGTTCTGTGGACTTAACAGATCCATTCAAAACTGAAGTGAATAGTCATTTCCACCATTTTTACCTGCAGCTTTTCCCTCTCACATTCCAGAAAAATCCTTCCTCCTCCCAGCTTCACGCAGGTGTTGCATAAGTTCAGCAGGGTGGAGCCAGAGGATCTGTGTCAAGACAGGAGAAACTTTTAACTCTAATATTTCACATGCCCTCATAGAAACTCTAGACTTGCTAATCTAATGCTCTGTGAGAAATATTGACTATAAGTGCTACTTCCCCTGGTGTGAGCTTTCCGCGTGAAACTGTGCTGCATGACTATGTATAGCCTAAAAATATCACTTCTTGAAATAATCAGGAAAGAAATCTTCAAGAGCAGATGAAATGAATGATGCTTGTGCTGCTTGCTCTGCTGTAGCCAGCACAGGAAATGAAGTAGGAATGCACAATATTGGAATTTTGGCCGATATCAGATATGCCGATATTTTAAAAGTCATGTGGCCGATAACCGATACTGATATTAAAGCTGAAAAAAATTAGCAGTCATTGCAAATAGCAGTTTTGATATCTGTTTCGGACGCTTTGAAAAATAGGGGTGGGAAATTAAATGGAAAAATGAAAATGAAATGAAAAATACTTTATTCATCCCCGAAGGGAAATTCAGTATTGTAAAAGCTCTTTTTTTTTTTTTTTTCTTATAAATAAACAAAAAAGTCAGTCAGTCTTGTTCTTCAGGGTGATGGTTGCTGGCAGGAATGAATTCCTGTATCTCTCCGTCCTACAGCGAACTTGACGCAGCCTCCCACTGAACACACTCTGTTGATTCTTCACCGTGTTGTGGAGAGGATGGGAAGTGTCCTCCATCATCTTCATCAGCTTGTGCAGCATTCTTTTTGAACGATCAGCTCCAGCGGCTCCAGAGTTATCCCCAGCACAGAACCAGCTTTCTTGATCAGCTTGTTTAGTTTCTTCAAGTCTCTGATTCTGATGCTGCTTCCCCAGCCAGATGGCTGCAAAGCTATTGCACTTTCTACAACAGACTTATAGAAGATCTGCAACATCTTGGTGCAGACGTTGAATGATCTTAGCTTCCTTAAGAAGTAGAGTCTGCTCTGACCTTTCTTGTAGATGTAGTCACTGTTGCATTTCCAGTCTAGTCTGTTGTCCAGCTGAACTCCAAGGTATTTGTAGTTCTCTACCACCTCCACCTCCTCTTCCAGGATGTAGACAGGACTATGCTGCTTATTCTTGAAAATATATCGATACACTGAAATATTGCAATATTTTCATATGCTGATATCAAATCAACATTTAAAAACGTGGTATCGATCTATTTTACTTACAAAATCTCGCAAGATTTTGTGAATTTTTGCGGGATTTGACAACAGAACGATGAAACATTGTACGATTTCGTATGTAAAATAGATCGATACCGCGTTTTTAAATGTCAATATAATATCAACATATGAAAATATTGCAAAATTTTTGTGAATCCTTGCGAAATTTTGTAACAGAATGATGAAACATCGCTAGATTTCTTTAGTAAAATAGACTGATACCGCGTTTTAAATGTCAATTTGATATCAGCATATGAAAATATCACAATATTTCAGTGTATCAATATTTTTTCCACCCCTTGTCTTTAGAAGTTTCAAGTCTGTAAAAAAAAAAAAAAAAAGTTTTCGAAGAAGTTTTTTTGTTTTTTTTAGACTTTAGAAACAGCGGGCTGATTGGTTAAATATCAGTGGGGTGGCCGATAGCTGATACTCAGTTTTAAGGCCGATATAGGCTGATACTGATAGGGGGCAGATTATATTGTACATCCCTAAAATGAAGCAATGACAGTTTTATGTGAGATAAGTGCACAGCTCAGCTTCTGCACACGCTACAACCAACAATCTCCGGCTCAAGCTTTAGTGCCAAGTTGATGAACCTGGATGCAGCCTTTGGTCCCACAGAGCGTTCAATTAAAAAAATCAGATGGGAGGGACATTGATCATAGGTGATTTTGATTTGTAAATTTGTACACATTTGAGACTTGGGAGGGAGAGACCAGCAAGAGAATCACTCACAGCATCCGTGAGAGGTATGATTGTGAATGTTTCCTCCCATATTAAAGTGAAGTCAGACCATATTTGACCAGAGAAAAGTGTGGAGGGATTGAAAGGCTCAGAACAGGTTCCTTTCCCAAGCTGGAAAATGTGCAAACTCACTGAATGAATCAGTATAAAAAAAAAAAAAAAAAAAGTTTGTACAATTTAAGCAGTCAACAAAGCTGCCGTCAACGGGAGTTAATATCCCTGTTATTAACAGTGATGCTGTAAAGCAAAACCAGCAAAACTGCTTATAGGAAGAGGAAACAGCAAATTATGCAATATGATTTTAATTAAGGCCTCAAGTGGGAAATAGCACCTCATCTGACTCACACAGGGCCTAGAGATAGCAGGAATACAAGAGAAGCACAATCTGTATTTGTGCAAATATAATTAGCCACCAGGTATTGTTGTGGTGGAGGTATTTTCACAGTGTACGACTTTACCCATTTTTAAAAAAAAGAGATTCTTTGTTGTGTATGAAAGAGGATTTTTAGTGTTTTTCATCCTGATGTGTATGAGACAAATTTAGGGAGCAACAATGAGCAGTTAGATGTGATAAAAGTATAGACTCAATTAAAAACACAAATAAGCTGAGTTTTCAAAAAGGAAAACCCACAAAACTATTCACCTTTGGCTGATACTTAAAATGTTCCCAAAACACATTCGTAAGATAAACATGGTTTATTGGGATAAAACCATGTTGAAAAAAAAAACAAACAAATTTTCTAATAATTTTTTTTTAAAAATTGCATCTGGATGAGTTGATGAGTTAATAAAACGAGAATCAGTGTGCACTAAAAAGTTCACTTCAGCCTTACCACTAGAAAAAGATGCAGGTGTGCTAGAGGCGACATGGGAACTGGCTGTGGCAGATGATGGCAGGTAGACCTGGATACCTGGCATATTTCACCCCAGTTAATTCTCAGTATTATTAATGCTGCTATCACAAAGCAGCCATATAGGTTACGAGGGCAATGAATTTAAAAGAAGATCTACAGAAAATGTAATGCCAATTCATAAAAGCTGATTAAACTGTGTTACTATGCAGGAAAAAAGTTAAGTTTAGAGAAAAGCTCCAAAAACAGACACATACCTATCCTGAAAGAAAAGTCCAGAACATTTTTAACTGAAGTGGCATGAGATGAAAAAGATAAATATATAAATACCTGTATAGCTAAAATACATGTTTGAAATAAGCTAAAAACTCGGCTGAATAAATTAAATAGCCGAAAGGTATTCATTTGAAACCAGAATCAACTAGAGATTGTGATTTATTGAGAGTTTAAAGGGACTAGAGGCAAGATTAAGAAATGAAACTCACGACTGCTGCAACTGGCGCTTCAGGTAATTGCCGCCACGAGCCAAGCTGTCATGGGAGCGTGCACAAACTGAAGCTATAATGTTGTTTAACCTTTTTCATTGTAGTTACACTTTTTAGTGTCTTTCAGTTGATCTGGATCGTTTGCTGACGGCAGGAGAATCCATAACTATCGCTTACAGTGTTTGAATTTACCGCGACCGGCTCCTTCCTGTATCAAAACTGTCGGGGATACAGATGCAGTGTCATTTGATGTCACATCCGCAGGGCAGCGTGGAAAATTCAGCCACCGAATTGCAGCACACAGCCTGTTCAAGGCAACGGAGAGATGTGGGTGGGCTCGTTCTTTTTGGTATTTAGCGCTTCATCACCCATTAGCATTAAAAAAAATGGACATGCACATTTGTTTTTTTTTTAAATTCCTGCCTCTAGTCACTTTAACTGAAAAGAGTTGCATAATTTTAATTACTGCATAATAGCAATTATTATTAAAAATAAAACATGTAGAAAGAGCATAAATAAGTTGTTATAAATAATCTTTTTGTATATAGATTATCATTTCTAATAGGAGCTAAATGGAATTAAAAAGATCCTAATTGACAAACCTCAACCCTCCAATGCAGCTGTGTGTTCTGTGTGTGTGAGATCTAACACACTGACAAAACTACCCCACCTAAAGGTACAACTAACTTGGCTTTTTCATTAGCAAAAATCAAGTATCGCTTTCATAAATATGTATTTTACAGAAGAGTAATCACAATTCTATTGGCTGCCACGTTGCATCGCCATCTTTGAACACGGTGGGACAAACTTAATAGCCTTATGCTTTTTTGTTGTGAATCCCTCCGTGTTGTCAGGGAGAGAAAGAGAAACAAGCAAAGACGACCATGGATCATTCAGCCTGCAGCTTTCCATAGAAATGGAGGACCATCCATACTCTTTGCCCTTCGAGAAGGAGGAAAAATAGCCAAGAAAGGAAAAAGAAATTAAACCAGGAGAAATAGGAGTCTACATCGGCGCAGTATTTACCATATGGAGACAATTCATGTAGGAGAGGGATTTCAAAACTTTGAAGTCAAGTAAGTTAAGTCTAACCATAGTTTTCTATTATATTGGACTAAAATAGATTTTCCTTCTTCATTATGATCATTTACAAGCCTTATCTTTGGAATTGGAGTGATTGGGGAAGTTCTACCAGTAACATAGGCCTACGTGTAAAATCCCAAAATGGCCTTATCTCAGCCGGAAGAGCTCATTCTGGACAATGACATGCAGACACGGTGCAACTACTTTTCCTCCAATTTAAATTGGATTATTTATTAGTTTGCAGTTGCTATTACTCTTCATAGAAGTCATACCAGTAGGTGACGGTGCGCTTCTTTCAGCTGTGTTTTCCAAGTTTTTCCTTGTGTTCCATGATTAATTTTAGCTGATCTGTCCAGGAAGGTGGGGGTTGATGTCCTCCCTCTAGTCAGACAGAATACAGAAGTAAGTTTCTCGTAGTTATTTAACTTTGTGGTATCAATAACCAAACAGAATTATATATCGTTCTGTACCTCATCACCCGATGAGACACTCAAACATGTGCAAGATGCTGATATTTTCACATTTGTGACTCGCGGCTTCGGTAATAACGTGCTTAAACTGTGAGGCACCATAGAGCACTGCTTGGCTGTTTGCATTCAGTTAGCGCATCAGTAGATGGGGGTAATAGTGTGTACCATTTAGCTCGGAAATGGGAAGTTGGAACTTGGAATGACGTTCCAGTTCACAGGTCGGAAAACAAGATAGTAGCCTAACAAAACAACATGTTTGCTAAGACAATTGTTATTAGCCGTTGTTAGCACAGCCGGTGTTGTCGTACCACTTGAAAAATGTGACTTACACCACTCCTCCAACATCTATGTCAAACAATATTACATGTACGACTGGTTTAATGGAAAAAAAAAATTAGTCAGAAGCACAAATAAATATAACATTACAGGAGCTTCTACTGCTGACACTGAGCTTGGCCACCTTTAAATGTGAACTTGGAGGGCGTGAGGATTCTCCGACTTCCCAAGTTGGAACTCCCACCTCAGGGGCCGTTCCAGTTGAAACTTCCACCTCGGAACTCTGAATTTCCAGCTTCCGAGTTCAAATGGAATGCAGCATAATTCTCACACACTGGGGCTTTAAAGGTACAGTATGAAATAATTACCTATATCTAGTGGTATGTCTTTTGAAGGCATTACTTATCCCAAACAGTGCTTTAACTCCCTTTAAACAAACCTGGTACAGCAGTTTTAAAGTTCAGAGGGTTCTTACTTCACACACATTGTTTTGTCCATTCAGGGACACTGTAGTAAAATGGTGGAACAAATATGCCAGCCTCTATATGTGCACCACCGGGCGAGTAGATGTAAATGACTCATTCTAAGAAACTAAACATATTACAGCAGTGATTACACATCAGTTGAAACGCAGTTTTGAATTATATATCACATTATTCTGCAATTGACCTTTGGTTTTTTTCATACTGTACCTTTAACGCTTTAAGGTCTGCACTAAGAAAAAAAAAGCACAGAAAGGTTGTTCTATTTGTGTTTTTTAATCTCTTAAGATAACAGTAACAACAATTAAATGCTTTTTTATTTATTTAAATCAAATAATTTATTTATTCATTTATTTATTTATTTTAGATATAAGCCTCTACCAAACGGTTGGATGGTTATAATAAAGGTATCATACAGTATACATTTATACTGTAAATAAAGCAAAACTTTTGAACAAGTCAGATAAAATGATAATTGCAAGAAATTTGCTTTTCTGATAAGAGGCAACGGCTCAAACATTTGTTTTTGTGATAGTTCTACAGCACAAAAGTTCTTTTGGTGGTGCAACAGGACAAATGTTGGTTGCTGGTGCAAAGCACACATGCTTTTTGATGGTGGTGCAGTGGAACAAATGTTCCTTAGGTTGTGGTGCAACAGCACAAATGTTTGTTACGGTGGTGGTTCAACAGCTGTTATTTTTGTTTGTTTTCTTTTGTTGTTGGGCATGGGATGCACTCTGTTTCTGATGGTAAGCCATGAGGTACTGTAATCTTGTTTTGCTTTTTTTATTTATTTATTTATTTTTAAAGGAATACATTACATTTTGGGCATTTCCATGGTGACCCTCCCTTTGTACTACAAACCCCGTGCTATTACTGTACTATTAATATGATAGTACAGAAACATACACAAACACTGTCTATACTGTTGTTACTTTGCCATTAATAGTAAAACCAGAATATTTATTCAAACAATTTGTTCATTATATTTACCACATACATAGTTCACATAAAATGCCTCAGAAATGTTACATATTAATATTGATTAAATATTTTTCATCAAACATGCAGTTAAATAACATTAAAAAAATATATGCTAATAATAGTGAATCTTAATGTTTTTGTAAAAAAACATTCTTGGCATGATTAGCTTTATTACTATCTAATGGAATATGAATAAACAAATCATTTTAACAATTACTGATCAGATGTTATTTAATTGTGCCATAATGTGAAGCTTAAATTTTCCTTGTCTAACTTCTGGTTTGAAGGAACACTGAAACAGCACACTGCTCAAAGATGCAGTGCCATGCAGTGGACCTTTTGAGAACTAGATCAAGTAGCAGAGATGGCTCATTCAGGTTGACTTGAACCCAGTGCATTATTCAGTGAAATACAGTATATGACTCAAAATGTGTCTATACCAAATGGTTGAGCAGAGAATCTCAGACTGAAACACTACACCTTTAAATGCCGACCTTTTTAGTGAATGCGAACAGCTTTTGTTTAAAATCAACATGATATTTTTGTAGATAAGATTATTGAGCAAAAAGGTTAACAGTTTCCTGTTATGGGTCAGTGAACAGAGACTCAGTTGAAATTCAGACTAGATGTAGATTTTAAGTATGAACTCTCTTTTTTAAAAAAAAAAAAAAGAGAGAGAGAGAGAAAGATAGAAGAAAAAAAGAAGAGAAAAAAGAAAACAAAAAAAGGGAAAAAAGTATGAATTATACATGAAAGGTAAAAGTTGTGTGAGAAAAACTATGTGTGAAAACTGGAAGCATATGTTAAACTGCTATAATTTTGTATCAATTGATAATTCTGTATTCTGAAGGAGCACAATGATCAGAAACAGGCTGAAAAAGCTTAAAAATCAACCTGACACTTTTAACACCCATAAAAACTTACAAACTTTGATTAATATCCAAAGTCAGCAATGCAAGCTGTATCTTAGTTTCTTCATTAAAAACATTAACTATGAATATTCTGAGCCTCTCCTACTCCTTACCTCTTCCTTTCTCTTTAACTGTTTTCACCTCCTTTGTTATATTTACTGTCGTGACCCTGGCAGCATGGTTTGTTGGAACTGTCTGCTGTCTGTTTGGGGAACTGCTTTAAGTGTAGTCTGTGAGATTTACATTTTCACGGCTACTTGTGAGCTAAACAAACTTAATTAAACTCTTTGCAACTGGTCTAATGTCTTTTACTGCCTTTTCTCCCCTATGGCACAGAATGAATAAGCATACCATTTCGTCTTATCACTTTATCTTTATGGTCATTGTTGGGTGTACTGATTTGTATTTAATTATTTCTAAGTTAAACACTCTGCCCTTTGAACCTTTTTTTAAATCTGGTATCAGATGTATTGCACAGTAACCCTCAGTTATTTATACGAAAGCAATAAAGTTTTGACTGTTATTGGTGTTAAATAAGGAAACATATGGCAAGTTATAAAGTGATAAAGAAAAACAGGGCACTGGATAGTGACATACAGTATTTACATCATTAAATACAAGCTCCATTTTATCAATATTGTTTCAAGTGCAAAACAAAGTGCTGTACAGGGACAAAGCAAAATTTATAGAGACATACAGAAATGCAACAAAGTGTGGAGAATTGGAAGATAAAAAAAAACCTCATAAAAACAATTTGCAAATAGCCGTTAAAAAAAAACACAGCAATAAAATAAAATAAAAAAGTCAAGATAACACACAAAGGTTAAAAGCTAATTCCAACTTCCTGTTCTGATTAATTAATGTTAAATCAAGTTAAGTGTTTTAACATTACACTCATTTGCCCTGCGGCCGTGGTTTGCCCGATTTAGTATTGTCCGGGAGTGATGACACACGCGACACGGCATGATGGTGACGGAGGGACCCGCCCAACTGGCTTCACTTTGCTCTATTCAGACGTAACCGCATTATACGCATTATATTATTTACAGTCTTCAGTTCCCTCCCACACCACTCAACCGAGATCGCGCTACTTCTTCAAATTCTCCAGATACAGAGATACTCATGCAGACACATTGGATATCACATAACATCTGTGAGCATAATCTGTGTGCATATGAGAGAGAGTATATATGTGTGTGTATGCATGTGTATGTGTTGTTTGTTTGAGATAAACTTGGGGGACTGTTGATGTTTTGTATTGTTTTTAATATGTGAAGCATTTTGTAAAGCTGTTATGCATGAAAAGTGCTACATAAATAAAATTTGATTTGATTTGATTAAGATTTATATACATATAGAAATATATAGAGAAATATATATCTATATCTATATATCTATAGATATAGATATATATATACAGTCATTGGAGTTACTGAGGTCAGGCACACCTGGATTAATCAGTTCGTCCAGTAATGAAAGACAGAAAACAAAGAACCTAACTTAAGTTCAGGTAGTAGTGGAGTTGTGCATATAGCCCATTGGTTCCAGGTTAAGCTGAACCAGTCTGTCATATAGCCCTAACAGGTATGATGTCTGTCTTTGATAAGTTAACCTTAAAGGCAGAGTAGGGGATCCTGGAAAAATGGTTCGAGCAAGCTACATTGTAAACAATGTATGGATTATTGTACCAGGAGGTGGACGTTTTGGAGGCAGTGCTGTCCCTGAAGGAGAGACGGGCGGAGACACGGGAGCGTCCAGGAAAACAGCAGGTAGGCTAACTAAGCTAACGGTAGTAACCAGTGGTTTAATGTAAAATAAAATAAATGCTATAGCGAGACAGGGATACGATGGGAAAGATGCAAAGCATCCAGGCTGCTGGATGATAAGGGAGAGCACGGTGTTTGGTAGAACCACACCCGCCGTGGAAAACTGGGAGTCCCCGTTAGAAAGTTTTTATGACGGTCATTTTAGATCAACCTGCTCCAGAGCTCTTCTGTTCATCAGGCTGTGGGGAGGATTTCTGAGTGTTGCTGTTTGACGTGTGTTTAATAAGCGGCTCAAAGAGGAATAGAGGCGGAGAGCTACGTACTGATGTTCGGTACAGACTGATGCTGCAGACCCGCCGGTGAGTGGATTTCACCGGCAGTGATATTAAAACACTCAAAAAAGCTGCAGGCTTTCGTCTGCGGACCTCTAGCTTACCAGAGTCCAAGTCTCCTGATCATTTTCCTCATTTTCTCTAGAAAATTCTCACCTCATGATCTGGAGTCAGGGAGGTTCCAGCAGCAGCAGGACCGGTTTCTGGTTCAGCTGGAGGTTGTTAACTGTTCTGTCTTCAGCTTAAACTTTGGAAAACTTGCTTTTAGACCCAGGAGGATACAGCAGTGGGTCCCCTTTTGTCTTTTCTTCTCCTTTGGCTCACCAGTCTCCGTCATTCAGCTGTTATCTTTATAATTGTGGACCTGACCAGAGGACTCTCATTCAGGACCGCAGGACTAACCAACCTGGTGACGTCAGAGCTTTGAGTACTGCAAGATGGCGGCGCCCTTGTCCTAAAAACATCAAACTTCGCAACGTTTTTCTTTTGTATGCTTATGTTTTTCATGTTTGGTATATAATTACTGATAAGACCAGGACTCAGTCTAGTATACAAAGTTAGGTTGGTTGACCGTTGCATTTCCACTTTAAGCAATATAGTAAAATATGCCTTTAAAACCTGACATGCCTAATTGCTCTAAACATTCCATCAGGTGCAGGATGGACGTATCAATCTTATTCAAAAACTAAAGTACATCGTCTGCATAGAGAGAGATTGTATGTATTTTTATCTCCAACCTCTATCCCCTTTATCTTGGTTCAGTTTTTACAAGCTCTGCAAATGTCTCGATAGTCAGTGCGAACAAGAGGGAGCTCAGTGGGCACCCCTCTCAGGTCCCTGGCTCCAGGAAGAAGGCGTCTGAGCAATGGGAATATGACAGTTATGGAGGCTTTAGGAGAGCGATGTAATAATTTAACCATTTAATGAATCCTGTCCCTATTTTGAATTTGTCCTTAGTGCAAAAAGGAAAGGCCCTTCGACTCTATCGAAGGCATTTAATGAGCCCAGAGACATCACTAATCCTTGGATAGCATTATTACTGGCGAACTGTATTATATTCATAAACCTCCTCATATTATAATAAATCTTTTAAGACCCCAAAACTAAAGTTTTCCCTGAACTCGAAAGTAAAAAATGACTTTATGTCTCCAAGACAACCTTGTAACTAGTTTTCTTGGGTTTAAAATTAATATTTGAGCAGGGTGTCATCGGCATAACAATGAAACTGTGCATCAAGTTTCCTAATTGGCCAGTAAAAGTGTAAATAAATGACTAGGCCAGTCCAAAACAGCATGTGCTTCACAGATGAATATGTGTATGAGAGGATGAGCTGTGACAAATAAGGTACTGATCTAACTGCACCAGCACAGAGAAAATATCATCATAGGCAAAATAGCGGTTAACTGAGGTAATGGTTAATGTCAACTGCTGCATTTTCAGTGCTGTAATGTAATCCAGGCCGAAAGTCATCATTCAAACCAGCATTCTGCAAATGACCAATTTGTTGTTTTAAGACAGCGATTTCAAAGGTTTTGCAGACAAAAGAAAATGATTGTTCTGGTTCTACGATTGCCTTAAAACATCAAAATCAAGTGTGTGATCTTTTAACTAACTTTTACATGTGTGGTTCAAAGTGAGGAAGGTTTATGGGGGATAAGTTGACCTGATTGCACATGAGTGTTAATAAGGGGTGAAACAGTTTATTTAGGATGAGATCAAGCTGACTTGTTAATGATTTAGAAGCAATGGTAGTTAAAAAATAACTTAGAGGGTAAATTATTACTTATTCTTAGTACTTACCCCTTACTATTAAGTATTAAAGTATTCATTTTTTTACCTGATCACTTTGATATATTGCTGAGTATTTCCTATAACAATAGGCTTTGCATGTAATATGCTCATCCAGAAAGTATAACCACTCTTAAACAGGATGTGTAATAAAACAATATTATATTGTAAATGGATTAATAGTTAACTCAATTACTCAAATAACGTTATGTTATTTGAATAAATACATATTGTGCACCAATGGCATACATTTATAAATTTTCTTACTTTCTTTGTGTGGTTCCTGTTATTTTTGCCAACTTGAGCATTTAAAGGCAAGTTCATGTTGCTGCCTCACATTAAAACAGTGTGACTGCCCTCTGCTGTGCTCCTGGGTGATTTTAATTCTAACATATCCATATTTTCTGAGAGATGAGTGACAACACATACTGTATATCCCTCATATTCATATAAACTTAGTTCATACTACACATACAGTATGCACTTGTTAATGATGCACGCATCATTAATTACCATCCTCCATCTGGTGTCAGCCGACTTGCTGAGCATAACACTTCTCTGCAGCACTGAGACTGGTTGCTATAGCACTCTGGATCAATAAGAGGGCTTCATCCTGCCGCTGTGTTTGTCTGAGCTTCAGGGTGCACACACACCTCCATCTTCTCTAATGGCTCTGTTTACCCAAGCAGACCCTCACTCATGCAGCCATGTGGCTGCAAAAGGGACCCAGACAGAGCAAAGGGGGGAAGGGGAGTTGGAAAGATAAAGCTGGGAATGGGTCGGTCAGGAATGTGTTAAACAGGTGTGAAAGCTGGAGAGACCGTAGCGTGGACTGTCCTCTCACTTTAGCTAACCTGTACTGATTATATAGAACTCTCTCATCATAATGGACGAAGTCCTGATGTAACATAAAAAAAAGGTGAATCTTTGACACATTTTGTGTAATAGTATGTGTAAGTGAACTGGTATCGTTCCAGGATTCCTCAGATGTTATCTGCTCTGCTGTGAAACCAATGTTTGAAATTTGTCCCGCGAGATTACTTCTTTTATTACATGCTGACAGCCAGAGCGAGAACAAAGTCCATCTGGACCTGAGATAAAAACAAACAAGGTGAATGCCCCCAGCTCACAGAGAAGGTTAACGCAGACAGACAGCGAGCGAGCAGGATGGTACAGCTGACTGGTACGGTTGGCAATTATTAATGACATTATAACCTTATTATTTCTAGCACAAATGTCATCTGAAGATGAAATACGACTATGAGGAAGTACAAATGGTAAGTAAGAATTGCTTCTTGCACTTTTTTGCTGCTATTATCACAAAAATATGAACTTTTAGTGTGGCAATATCTTAGCTGCATTTTTTATTTTTAGGACATAAAGTGTTTTTAGCAATGTTATTAAAATGCATAATATACGTTGGGTTTATTAGTCAGTATAACTTAATTATGCATTATTTCCCCCTGAAAACAGCTAGGAAGAAAATATTTAGAAAATGTTGCTAATACTTTGTTAGGAAGCATTATCAATTAGCTTAAACTTTGTTAAAGATCTTCAAAATACTAATATTAATGGATTAATAATGACTCCAAAGTGATATTAAACCACCTGCTATGAGAAAACTGGACTATCCTTCCTTGTTCTTTGATGATATTCTCCTTTCTTGTGCATCGTGTGAATTTCTCCTCTTACCTCTGCAGATAACGCCTCCACATGGAGAAGCAACCTCTGCAAAAAATGACAACATGCTTTTAAGGTAAAAGGTAATCCTCTTTTTGCAAGTATATTGTGCAGTATAGTACAATGTGAATGAAATTCAGCTATATTCATGAAAGACCCAAAATACAGTATGTGTGCATGTCATACAGACACATTCTCTGTTATTGTGTGATCCATGCCTGTAACTTCCTGTATCGTAGCTTAGGCAGATGGAGGACAGGATGGTTTGCATCAGCGGTGAGGAGTCTATCTTCAAGTCATGTGCTGAAGCCCCTGATACCCACCTTCTGCCTGGTGGTTGTGATTGTATACGGCCTGGCTGACAAACTCAGGAACTTTGTGGTGGGCATCTTTATCCCACAGTACCACTACCCGTATGCTGTGGCTTTCTGTTTTACACAGGTAGGTGCCTTCAGCTTAGATTATTACTGTCAATTTCCTGTTTAAGTCCAGTGATTAATGACATTGTGCATTCAGGAAACTACATTAAGTCAACAGGAGCTAGCATATAAAAAATGTGCCCAAAACCCTGATAGCAGGCTATTTGCTTTTCCTGCAGCAACATTTATAGTATATCAGCAAACATAGGCAAAGTTAGATAGCCATAGATATTGAAGCTCTTACAGTAGCTCCCTTTGATGGATTGTTGTTTACTGATGCAGTAAATTTTATACAATGTGATGTCAGCTGCTGGCTTTTTTTAAACTCTGTTAGCATGTGTGTGTGCTAGTTTGAAGGACAGAGCAGAGGCAGTGTCAGTTGGAGGTGAGGAGAGACGGGAGGTGTTTAGTGTTGATAAACGTTTAACCAAATGCCTGCTCTAAACGCTGACATGAGAATGTGACCCCATGCAAAGGTGGATCACGAGTGAGTTTTCTGAAGGGCAGTCGTGTAAAACGTGCAGCGTGACCCTGAGTTTCTACATGCATAGTATGTATTTGTAATGAAAGTAGTCCAGTGAATCTATACTTTATGTTTTGTGTTACGATGGCATTGCCTACAGAGTTTTCAAGCTGTAAAGTTATGATGACTGTCTAGGTTATATTGGTGAGTAACCGGTGGGTGTGTTCACTTCTTATCCACACACTCTGGATCCAAGTCCTCAAAATACGTGTTTATTGTTGGTCATGAAACTTTTGTATCATGCTTCAGAAGAAAGAAAAAAACAAAAACAAAAGGTCATTAAGTATGTTTGTGGATGTTTGGCTGAGAAAGAAACTTTACAACTTTTATCACCATATTTGAATGTGTGAAAACAAGTTTAAATCCACACATTTTTCATAATTACAAATTAAACCTGCTGGTTACTTTTTTATCTAACAGCTATTAAGTCACAGGTGAAAGGAGTTATCCTTCTGAATCTGCAAGCAAACTTTAAACCATGTGGAAAAATGCTTCTACACCCAGGCCAGGGGTTAACTGGCAATCATTAGCAATAAATTTGATCAGTGAGTCAAGCTGAGTCAGAGGAAAGCTTTGTACTTGCAGAATTGATCTACTTTATACTTGACTTGACTTGTGAATTTGATTCACACTTTCAAACATTCAGATTTGGTTCTTACTTCTTTCCACTCATTCAGATATGACGATGCTAATCTCATGCCACTATTCCAGCTCCATATATGTATGTGCAATATCTTTTTAAAATAGCAAAAATGCAATAACTAGCTGAACTGTTTTTTTTTTACAAGCTGTGGTGGCTTTGATGATCTAAACACATTCCTCAGTTGGGGACTCACATGAGACGTCATGCCTGTTAGTCATCATAAAAGCTGCTCACATCACAAATTACTTCTCCTTTTTTTTTTCCACAGGATAATTTATTATCTCATTCTTCACACTTATATGATCTTATCCTCTGCAGGTGCTGATCTCTCTCTTATTCTTGAACCTCTTCTATGTCCTGGGTTTGGTGCCTCTCAGACGTTACTCCAGGGTCCTGGGCGAGAGGCTGCTGCTACCTGCTATCTGTAACAGTATTCAGTCTGTGCTGACCATTTGGGCCAAAGCCAGCAGCTTGTACGCCAGCCTCTTCCTCTTCACCGTGCCGCTGCTGCCCCTGGTAACAGTGGGTTTTAGTTTCGCCCTGAAGCTGGCATCCCCACCATCTCATCACTGTTCTGTTCTCATCTCCATCTTAAGTGGGACATTTATTATACTTTCAGGTACATAAATATCCAGATGCATTGTTCAGGTGAAATTGTGGGTTTTTCCACTTCAGAATAGTTTAATCTTTAATGAGTTTCCCCTCATTTCCCCTCCAGCATCCAGTGGTTTCCCAGCTATTGAGCCTCTGGAGTACATATATGCACCTCTGGCTTTAATCCTCAACAGTATCTCCCTAACTTGCCTGGCTAAAGTGTGTGAAGCTGAGCGACACCGTCCTTCTGATGCCCGAGCCTCTGTTTTTGACATCTACTATACCCAGCTGATCAACCAGAGCTGGGTGCTGGGGGTGTTGTGGCTGCTACACCCTGACAGTCCCTGGCAGGTGCTGAGACATAGCAGCTGGCAAAACCTGCTTTTCCATGGATACCTGCTGGCTATTCTGCTGCTGGGGATGGTTCTCAACTTCATGGTCAGCATGTCTGCTCTTTGTGTCTCACCACTGGCTGCTGCGCTGCTTTACTCAGCAAGACCGATGATGCAGCCATTTTTTCACCTTCTTTAGTGTCACTGAATTGTAAAAACTTTCTAAATGTGACACACTGACCATGAGACCCTTATTGCTCCCACAAAATTTGCCTGCATTTGCCTCAAGAACTTAAAGGTGATAGCTACAAGTTTAATCCCTCAAGTTTAAGTGGCGCACTCACACTCACTTACTCAGTTAGCATAAGCAACGTTACAAAACCAGCTAACCATGTCCAGGAGGAAAGTGGCAACCTCCACAGGGCTTTTGAGCCCCTTCACTGCCTTCAGCCTCATCCTACTTCATTTTTTGAACACTCAAATTTGAGAACTGTGAGGCAAAGAATATGCTATTTCTACACATACCAATCGAGCTAGCGACTCCTAAGCTAACGCTACAGAATCCTTCAGTGTCGACGTTGGCATGGTAATCAAATGTAAATATTTTAATATTTTGGACCCGTCAAAATTGATAGAGCAGTTATTTATATACTATAATTTGGTGTGTGTGTGTGTGTGTAAAATTAAGACTTTGACGTTTTGTAGATTTATTATTTTTGAAAAATGTATTGTTTTGATGAAAAAGTTGTAGCTATTACCTTTAAGAAGTTGAAGTTAATTCACAAAACTTTCTTATGAAAAATGCAGGTTCCCATTATGTTTGTTCAGTTTCTGCCATTTTGGATTTCATAAAAAAGTTAGATGTGCTTATTTCAATCACTAACATCGGCTTAAACCACTGTCAGACCAAATAATTACAGATCTTTAATTTCTAAAAGCCTTATTGCTTTCAGCCCGCTGTAATGTGGCTAAGCTTTTACATAGATAGTGAAGTCTTGTCTCAAAAGTCTGATTAATCAAAACTGAACTTGGTACATGGACTCTTGACCTCATTTAGAAGAGATGCAATTGAAATGCACCTGATCAGCAAGGAGTGCTGCACTTAGCAAATGTTTCAGTGTCTCTGATAGGAGCGGTCAGAGGTCTGAGACATGGAAACTCAGCGTTTTCGCTTTAGGACTTTATTTAAGAGAGCCTCAAATCTAGTGTTTTTAGGGTAGGGTCACACTTGGCACGATTGGTTTAATCCTGTTTCAACTCACCGAGTGTCAAAAGTCTAGTACAAACGGCTTCTGGTCGCACTTGCAGTCCAGATGAGTCTCAAATCCGGCCTCATAAAACTTATCATTGATTTCAAACTGGGAGGTGAAACATACAGGAAGTAAGATCCTCATTTCTAACATGTTGACACACCCTACTGAACAGCGCTTCTCACAATCTTTTTTTACTCCAAAATGATCAGTTATGGGTTTCAGATTGCTCCCATTGCATTACACACTCAACACGTCTCATGCCGCTGTCAGATGTGGCTTATACTGCACAAACACCTTGAGGTCTGGTTATAAAATGATTACCATGAAGTTTCTGAAGATTAGCATCTGTACAGGAAAAGGTTTAACCAAAACATCAAAAGATCAAACTAAAAAACCTTTTCCCTGTTCCATTGAGGAACATGGTGTACTCTTTCATAACAATAAAACACAGACTAGTTCCCTTACTGGAAACAAGTGCTTTAAATCCAAAGGTGCCACTAGTAGTATGTGTTCTTGATTTTTAATTGTTTTTACTCCTAAAAATCTTATTGTCGTCTATTTCATTGAAATGTGAAAGCTGTAAGACATTAACACTTTAAACCTTTCGTATGTAACATGATTAACAGTATTTAAGAGATAAAAGTCCCACTTTTTTCTCCACTAAGTGAAGTTCAACCAGATTTCTTTCCAGGCTTTCCTTGAATGATCCTGAAAGTTTTCAGATGAAAAGGAATAACGAGGGACAGGTTGCTTGCACTGATACACTGTTTAACTCATTTCATTACATGTTTACTTATCAGTGTTAACAGAATAATCGCTGAACTCATTTCTCTGAGTGAATATTTGACCAAAGGTTGGTTAAAGTTGCCCTTGAATGAATCTGCTCAGGTACCAGATGATTAGGGGGCCACAATGAAAGAACAGTTGCTCATTAAGCTTTTGTTTTCTTTGTATCTGTTTTAAGTTATCAATGTATAAACTGTCCAAAAAAGAATAAGCTATTAAGATTTTTGGAAAATATGTATATTGCATTATAAAATGAGTTATGTCACCATTATTCATACTTTGATAAATAATGTGGAAAAACAGCTGAATTAAAGAGACTGTGACAAATGAGACTGAAATGAAAGTTTTTAGAAAATATATTTATTCTGTTATGTTGGCAAAGTCAATCATCAATACAAACATCTATTACACGAAACAAGTACGGATAAACAAAAAGAAAAACATGACCAAAATGATTTATCGCAGTTCACTTTTTGTTGACTGTCACTGTAAAGAAACATGGAAATAAATGGTGCCTTGAACCCCTTTGAACTGGGCTCTAATATGGTTTCTTGAACTTTTTTTCTTCCTGCTTCTAAAACAGGACCAGCAAAGACTTAAAATGGAGACATTTCTTTTCCCTTAAATTATGTTTTCAGTGGTATATTTAACTTGAACTGTGAACACTCTAGATTTGATAACATTTTATAGAAAATGTCTTCAATATAATACTCAAAGGTAGAGTCCGAAGTCCCCCCCATCGATTATGTTTGCAAACAACAGTATTAAAACTAAGCGCACCTCCCTCTCAGGCTAATGGCCGCCTCGTTCTTCACCCTATTCAGCTTCAAGCCTCTCCTTCAGAGCTCAGAAGCAGGTTAAAGCCAAAACAATATTAACCCTGGTTTCCCAACGTGCACTATCTAAAGCTCTTTTCTTTTCTTCGGTGCATCTGCCATTTTTCTTTTTTTTTTTTTTTTCTTCGATAGTTTGAGTGACTGGCGTCTGCTCCAATCATAAGCTTATTCCCACACAGCGTCATGCCCTTAGCTCTGTTATTGGGTGGAGATAAAAACACAAATCTCCACCCAGAAACGTCCCGACCAGACCATAACAAAGCGATAGAGCGAATTACAGCCAGGGGGAGAGGGAGTTGCATTCAAACGCACCACTGCACGTAAGTAGAGGCCCAAAGGCTCAGTTTAAAATGGATTTCACTTGCACAAGTCTAATGTTTA
Organism: Atherinomorus stipes; assembly: GCA_023101725.1. Lineage (NCBI taxonomy): Eukaryota > Metazoa > Chordata > Actinopteri > Atheriniformes > Atherinidae > Atherinomorus > Atherinomorus stipes. The sequence goes on from JALJCO010012783.1 coordinate 765,922, forward strand.
TTTTCAGGGGGGAAACTTCGGACTCTACCTTTAAATACAGTTTTAATGAGAAGTTCATACAGCTCTGTCATAAAGGCAGTTATCAGCTGGACTTGGCTGCGGTCATTTATCAAGAAGTCCACTTCCTCTTGTCCTCTACGAGGGATCAGAGTTGGGCGGTAGGTGTATGCCCAGGCTCTGCAGCAGGTTGGAAGCAGGTCCAGCCAGCCCAGCCTGGCAGCTCAGAGACTCCAACAGGTTTGCCACCAAATTGACGTCGACATCTAACGGCTGGATCTCCTCTTCCGTCTCTCCCTCTTCTCCATCCTCCCTCGAGAGACCATCCCCAGCAGATGAATGAGAGGCGCCGTTGTTTAAGTTTGCCTTACAATTCTGCAGAAATGGAAAAATGTGGATTAAGGATGACGCACGGAACAAGTCTGGTGCACTTGTTTTTAATTATAACTTCAGGATGAGGAAGATTAACAAAGAGAATTTACCGTTTGAGCGAAGCTTTGTCCAACGTTAGTGCTCATCAGCTCCTGATCCATTTGGTCCATGTATCTTTTGAGGCTGTCCAGAGTTTGTGTCCCACTCATCTCCATGTGATCAGAGGAGCCCGATTCTTTTTGTTCCACCCCTCCTCCTCCTCCTCATCTTCACCCTCAAAATCATCATCATCATCATCTTCCAGATCATCTGAATCTAGCTCTTCGTCTTTGCTTCCTAATAATTAAAACAGAAATTGGTAAATGGAGGAAAAATCTGAATTGTGAATTTTAGAAATCTTTTAGAACCTGTACAAACCTAGCAGCCTGTCCAGGGCGCTGGTCACTGAGTCGGGGTCGAAACTAAAAGGTTGAGATGTACTGCTCCTGGAACACAGAGGAAGGCAGTATTAGATACGAAAGCAAGACTACTGATGGCTCTGAATACACTAACAAGATAGTTTTGAAGCAGTGTGAATTGACTTTTCATCCAAGTAGGACCGTAAAGAAAAAATAAAGCAGGATGTACCCGCATGCACTTGAGAAAAGAAATAAATAAAATCACCATTTAGACCACAGTTATTAACCATCCTAATCTTTGCTGGTCTGAAAATTCAAACCAATCGGATCACACAGCCTGCAACTGCAACTTTATATATAATCCACATTAAAAACAGCAGAATTGGCCAAAGTGCTACATTATATAATAAAACCTTTAAAAGAAAATAAAACCACTAGAAATGATACAAATTAACATATGAAACACAATTAAAAGTCAAATAAAACAAATAATTAAGATTGGATAAAATCAGACCAAATTGTCAACAAATTATACTGTGCCAAAGATCAAAGTAAACAAATAGGTTTTAAGACCAGACACAGAGGAGGCCTGTCGAATGTGCAACGGCAGCTTGTAGAGCAGCAGTTTGTTTCCATTTCTGAGAGTTTGAGGCAATGAAATGATGCAAAAGCAGCCAGATTCCAGCTTCTGTGTCAGACATCATGAAGATGCTGCTACTGTGTAGATGATGATGATGATGATGATGATGATGATGATGATGATGTTTTGGTATCTTTCAATGTAGGTTCTCGCACATTCTGTTTTGGTAAATATATAATAGTACTACTACATTTTATATTTGAGCATTTTCCATCAAATAAGTTTAAATAATCTTAACCTGTACTTAAGTTATTTGATCATTTAAAGATTTTTTTTTAAAATCTTATTTCCATCTAATTTACTCATCAGTATAATTTGTTATTGTTTTAAAAGCATTTCTTTCCAGTACTTCTGTTCTCAAGTTTTACTTATATCTCATGATGTCCTTGCATTCAAGATATTAATGCAAACTGTACAATCATATGATTTTCTATTAATGGACAAAAAAGTATCGGCATCAGTGAAAAAGTACCATAAACTACTGGTATTGTATTAACAGGAAAAATGTTGGCATCGCCCATCCCTAATGAAAAATGTCAGCGCAGTTACATGCACGAGTTTGATCTGGTCATTTGTCTGGGCTATCATCCTTGTCCCAGTATGCAAGGATGGGAGGGGAATCTAATTATTCTGACTTTTTATGTGGGGGATCATCACATGCTGGGTGGCTGTAGCTTAGGTAGAGGAGCAGTCATCTACCAACTGGAGGGTTGGTGGTTCAATTCCGAGCTTCCCCAGGCTTAAAGAGGCAAGACACTGAACCCCAAGTTGTCTCCTGATGTTACTATTTGGGGTATGAATGTGTGTGTGAATGGATTTTATGGGATAATCAGGATTTTATGGGAGCAGGTGTTATTCTACTTCCAATCAAATTATCAGAGCTTTGATTCTGTATGATTTCAGTCACATTATCACATCAACATACATTTAAAAAGTCTGATTTTGGTCAGTCTAAGACAAATCTTTTTTTTCTCCTTGCATCATATAAAATTGCTGACATTTAGTCATTTAATAAGTTTCTCTCACCAGGGAAGTTCTGCCCCCTCATGGGACGACATGGCATTAAGAAAGTTCTTCATTCCTTGACTGAGTGCTACCAGGCTGTAACCAGCCTCCTCTTCCTCCACGTTGTCTTCCTTATCCTTTCCTCTCTCCTCTGCATCCCTGACGTGCTGCGTCCGTTTAGTGGAGCTAGATTTTTGGCTGCAAACATCAGCTCTGCCCCCGCTTCTCTCCTGCAGCAGCTCCTCCAGATCCTGAGCTGTGAGATTCAGCCAGCTGTCACCTTGAGAATGACACAAAGACAAACAAATATGCAAAACAACAAGACAGAAAGTGAATGAAATCACTGGCAGGAAGCAGATCACTCACAAGGATACCGTCTGCTTTTTGGGAAAATAATACAAACCTTAAAACACTAACTTCAATACAGATGCATCCTTAGAGGCTTATCAAGCTTTCACAGTGAACTGAGAAAACAAACTAACATACTATGACAAACTTGCCTTATGTTTGCAAAGAATTTCATCAAATGTGCAGAAGGGATGGTTTCTATATTTTTAGATGAAGTCTTCCAAAGTACGAACTTTGCAAATGTTTTTCTGTTAAACAGCCATTGAGCTCTTTGGATACATTCTTAAGACAGACTTTTCACTCACTGTCCTCTTGGGGGAGCTGTGACTCGAGTTTCTTCATCTCCTCCAAGTTGAACGGACTGCAGCTGTGCAGCACCTGGAGCACCTCCTCCCCTGGGGACAGCGCGCTGAAACAACATGCACAGTATGTATATTTAGACTATTACACGTGGGCATCAAAGGCAGATATACTCACACACTTTAAGCCCTGCATGCACCGATCAGCCACATTTAAATCAAACAAATGAAAGAAATAATGTTGATCGTAACAATGAAATGTTATGCCAAAATGCACAAGCCCTGGAAGAAATATCAACCCCCAGAATGCAAACTCCCCAGATCCCAGTCCAATCAAGGAGCTGAGGTTCTGGAATAAGCTCAACACAGCCCCAGTTGCTGCACAACTGGTTTTGATGTTGTGGCTGTTGTGTGTACAGGCATACTCCTCACCTGGACTTTGAGGCAACAAAGAGTTTGAAGAAATTTTCTGCAGATCTTGAAAGTTCTTTGTATAAGACTGAACCTTCCAGCTCTTCCTGCATTTGCAGATACAAAGAAAAAAAAAAACATTGAAGTATGCTGGCCTCACATTACTTCTATTTATATTTATAACAAAAAAAATAATTGAAAGGTGCGACTTACCCGGAAGTAGCCATTTCTTTTAAGACTTTCCAAAAAGCCTTTCCACTGAGGATTACAGCTGACTGGTGCATCAGGCTCTGAAGATGGCAGTCTGCATTTAGAGCACAGGATCTCAAAGCCATGGGCCTGGAAACAGGGCACAAACCCAGATGGACAATTCCTTATAACACTTCAATAAACCGGTTATCAGCACCCTTCTGGCAACAAGTGCTGAAAAAATTAAGAAAAAACTCAAGAGACTGCTCACCAGCTTCATGCCAAGCTCATGAGCCTTGTGTTGTGGATGAGAGCGAGGAGGCAGGTTAAATCCACTCCTCCTGTCTGGAGTGAATTCCTGCTGCTGCAGCTGGGCATACAGGCAGCGGGTGAACGTCACCTTGAAACATATACTGAGTTACAAGCTTGTATAAATATCTTTATATAAATTTAAATTACCCTTTGAAAGGGTAAACCTTATTTCTTTGCCTTAACCACTACATCTATGAATGTTGACATGTTTTTACCAAGGTGAGGACTCTTGTTTCAGGAGGAAAGGTCTTGAAGCTCCGACAGGCCTGCAGATCAACAGGATCTCGCAGGTAGAAAGCTGAAACTGCAGGGGCAACCAGATCTGGCCGCTGAACCAACACGGTGGCAATACCAGCAGGTATGAAGCAGTGGGCTCGATGGAGACCACTTTTAATCTTTTCTGGGTACCTGTTTGATAAGTAGAGATTGAGGTTTTTCAGTTTGGTTTTGTATACCCCTGGAAGGGCTTTATTAAGTTTGTGATGAAAAGTTATCCCAGATTAATTATTAAAATAATATATTCTGACATTAAAGCCAGTAGCTGCTATTGTAATCAAGTAATTTGTTGTAATTTGTTTCCAGAGTATTTGTTCTATTTGTGAGTGTTATTTTTAGGTAGAGACAGACTTTTATTATGTGTGGAAACCCTCTCACCCTTGCAGCCGCTTCCTCACAGCTGAACATATCTTAGGGTTTGGCCTGCATGTTTCTGGGTGAGAAGAAAGCAGCGCCAGAGCTTGCACCACACTGGGTACCACATCATGGGGGAAACCCTCTGCACTGGATTTGGAAGGACAGGGCAATATATGCAACTCTCCCCTGTACAAGAAGACCTGCCAAAGAAAGGAAGTGTAGCACAGACCGTGTCAAACAGACAACAGGTTTTAGAATGATCTCATTCATCCCAAGCAGTTATTGCTTTATACTAGAGGTGCACAATATTACTGGCCTGATATTGGTCGATATCGGCTTTAAAACTGAGTATCGTATATCAGGCCATTCCACCGATATATTTAACTGATATATACTGTCGTCCTCAAGTGTTAAACTAAAGAAACTAATTATAAATAAATTTTTAAAAAATACAATGTTATAATTTTGTGAAAATATTTCTTTTGAATTGTGGTTGGAAATATAATTTAAACAAACAAAAAACAAAACTAAACAAATTGTCAAAACAAAACAATTGTTCCAGACACATAAAAGCAGCTTTCCCATGAACAGTGGACCAAAATACCTGTCAACAGGTGTAGAAGTTTTTTTTGAACATGAGAGAAAACACCTGATTGCAGTGATTGTCTCAAAGTGTTGCTCAACAAAATTTTAGCTTCGAAGCCCCATCATACCTGCTTACTTGTTTAATTTTTTTTGTTTGTTTTTAATATTTCTTTCAAACCACAACTCAAAATCAGTGTCGTGACTTTCAAAGAATTTCTTATTTTTTCTTACTTTTGCAAATTAAACTTATTTCACTACCAGCTGAATTTAATTTGAGGGTGTGAATAATTTTGAGGAAGACTGTAACAGACGCCATTTGGTGATGAACCTGCGGAATGTCGTTACTCTTTTTTAAATCCGTGGGGCATGGGAATGTCATAAGGCTGCACCCACCACGCAACATTATGTAGTCTTAAGTAACTACCTGATCTTCAGTAGACACAGCAGAAGTCTTTCTAATCTTGCACAAGCAATGAATATGACATCATTTTCAGCTTTAATATCGGTATCGTTTAACACCCAAAGGAATAGTCAAATATTGGCATATTGAATATCAGTCAAAAATCCAATATTGTGCATCCCAAATTAACTTTCCAATTTCAATTTGGCCCAATTTAAATGACCTAAAACAGAAGATCTTCTATAACGAAATAAGTGAGATTGTGGTGTGCTCTGAGATATAATCTATCTTTAAGATTTACGCTGAATTTAGAACATCCATCCTCAGGTTTGGTCCTTAAAATAAACACATCAATTAGAATTGGGATATGGCATGAACACCAATAAAAGGTTATCTTTGTATCTACCATTTTATTTGAAAGACTCACTCTGTTTTCACTGGTGTCTGGATTCAGCCACTTGGGAAGATAATCTGCTGCTTCAATAAGAAGAAATTCTCCATCGTTGTCCTCAACTCTGCAAACACAGGCATTAATTCTAAATTATTGCATGTTAGGAAAAAATGTGATATGCAATAACACTGTTGAAAGTTGCAGAGAACCTGAGTCAATATAAGAATATGATCCACAAAGACCACACATTGTCATCTTACTTTGCTGCAAGTTCTGGAAAAGCCTCTGTGATTTGGTGCAGGAGGTAAACAATAAACCACTCGTCCTCAACATTGTCTCCAAACTGAGTGCTTCCCCCAATGTGAGCAGGAACATCTCCTGTTAAGCAACAGAAACCAGCCACCATGACCAGTCAACCACCGAAGTAAATACTTCAAATAACCTGTGTGCACTTGCAGTATTACATACCTTTCTCTGGATGAGACTTCAGGTTAAATGGCTGATGCTGCCAGATGTATTGTGTTAACAGGGGTGCAACTTTTGCCAAAATCTCCTCTATCAGATATTTGAGGCGTTCTTCAGTCTTCTGAGAGGTTGAACCGTGAGGCTGGATCAAGAAAAGTTTGTACTGAACCATATCCTCCTGAATCATCCTCCTCTGCAGGGCGTCCATTATGGGTTGTATTTATGAACCTTTAAAAAAAAATGTCAAGGTGATTCACATATCATACGGACGGCATGTGACCCGCAACTAAATTGCTTCTTTAGATACAAAACCAAAACTGAAGTCCATGTCGTCTGACAGCTAACAATTGCAGCCATGATGTACAACAGATATCATCAATCATTTGCTTAAGTCAGTCTTACCTCGTTTGGTTTCTATAATAGGGGTTATAGTTGGTAAGATGCGAAATGAAAGGGAGATATTAGATATCAGGGTCAGGTCTTATTTTTGTGCGTTGTAGTAACGAACATCTGCCACTATTTGGGTCCTTCTACAATTTCGAGCCGACTACCCCAAACATCTGCCAAAAACAGTTCCTACCTTTAGTAGGAATATAGTTCTGCTGAATAAAAAAGGAACTTACTCTACAAATAAATGTTGAATATAATTTATGTTCCGCTTATTTATAAGTACTAAATAATTAATTGCATAGCTCAAAATTTCAAGTTTTAATAGCATCATGTATGACAAACGGATTCATTTCATGAACGTAATTCCATTATTACTATGAAAGACGGGAAATGTAGTAAAAATATATTCCTGGGAGCGCTCTAAGGGGGGAAAAAAAAAACGGGGCCCCGCCACCCGAGGACAAAGGGGGGGGGGTGGGGGGGGCAGGGGGGGGGCCCGGCCGGGGGCCGGGGGCGAGGGGTCCGAAGAATGAGAAAGGAAAAAAAAATAGAAGGGAAAAAATAAAAAAAAGAAAAAAAAAAATAAAGAAAAAAATAAAAAGATGAAAAAAAAAAAAAAAAAAAAAATAAATAAGAAATAAATAAAAAATGAAAAAAGCAAAAAAAAAAAAAAAAAAGAAAAAAAAAAAAAAAAAAATATAAAAAAAAAATGAAAATAGTAAAAAAAAAATAAATAAAAAAGAAATAAAAAAAAAAAAAGAAACAAACAGAAGAATAAAAAAAGACAAGAGAAATATAAAAAAAGAAAAAAAAATGAAAAAAAAAAAAATAAAAAAAAAAAAAAGAAAAAAAAAAAAAAAATAAAAAAAAAAAATAAAAAAAAAAAAAAAAAAACAAGAAAAGAAATAAAAAAGAAAAAAAAAAAATAAAAAAAAGAAATAAAAAAAAAGAAAAAAAAAAAATAAAAAAAAAAAAAAAAAAAGAAAAAAAGAAGATAAGAAAAAAAAAAAAAAAATATAAAAAAAAAAAAAAGAGAAAATAGAATAAGAAAAAAATGAAAAAAAAAGAAAAAAAAAAAAAAAAAAAAAAAAAAAAAAAAAAAAAAAAATAAAAAAAATAGAAAGAAAAAAAAAGAAAAAAAAAAAAAAAAAAAAAAAAAAAAAAAAAAAATAAAAAAAAAAAAAAAAATAAAAAAAAATAAATAAAATAAAGAAAGAAATAAAAAAAAAGAAAAAAAAGAAAAAGAAAAGAAAAAAAAGCTAAGGAGAAAAAATAAAAATACGAAAAAAAAAAAAAAATAAAAAAAAAAATAAAAAAAAAAAAAAAAAAAAAAGAAAAAGAAAAAATAAAAAAACAAGAAAGAAAATAAAAAAGAAAGAAGAAAGAAAAAGAAAGAAGAAAAAAAAAAAGAAAGAAAAAAAAAAAAGAAAAAAAAAAAAAAAAAAAAAAAACGAAAAAAAGAAAAAATAAAATAAAATAAAAGGGAAAAAAAAAAGGAAAAAAAAAAAGGAAAAAAATAAAAAAGAGAGAAAAAAAAAAAAAAAAGAAAAAAGAAGAAGAAAGAAAAGAAAAAAGGAAAGAAAAAAAAAAAGAAGAGAAAAAGAAAAGAAAGGAAGGAAAAAGGAAAAAGAAAAAAAAGAAAAGAGAAAGAAAAAAAAAAAAAAAAAAAAAAAAAAAAAGAGAGAAAAAAAAAAAAAAGAAAAAAAAAAAAAAAAAAAAAAAAAAAAAGAAGGAAAAAAAAAAAAAAAAAAAAAAAAAGAAAATAAGAGAGAAAAAAAGAAAAAAAAAAAGAAAAGGAAAAAAAAAAAAAAAAAAGAAAAAAAAAAAAAACCCCTTTAGACCATCGGGAAATCCATTTCCCATGAGCCCACGCGGTTACGCACCTGCGTATCCATGACAGCCGTGGTATTGTTTTCGTCGGTAGTGCTAATGTTAGCATAAAGAATTTCCCTAAGCTGTCGATAGCCTCTGCAACTTCAGTAAATTGATTTGATGGGTAAACATAAATGACAGTAACATTTCTGATCACAGACTTTTATTATTTGGTTGGTTAGATTAAATTTTCACGGAAAATATATTTTAGGTCATTTTTATCGTGCTACTGATGCCTTTATGACATGTTGTGTCACCGTTCATGCAGCGCTAGTTAGCTTGTTTTTAGGCGTAGCCCTCACTAATTATTACCTGTTGTCAGAAACGTCAGCATCTGTATCCGAAGCCCTATCCAGCTTCCTTGCTCAAAGCGCTTTTATGTGCGGGCTAACCTTGGAAGAAATGTTGGACCTCGCTTTACAGTCTTCTCAGAGGGTCCTGGAAGCGGAGGCAAGAATGAGAGGAGAGGGCTTGAGCCCTTAAAACGGAGACAAAGGAGAATGATTTCACGATACAACAGGAGACCTGTATCGCACAAGCTTGAGATGTGAGTACTTTGATAAAGGGAGAAACTGTTTGACTCGGTGGTTTGTGCGGCGTTCATGTTTCCAGTTATTGTGGTTTTTGTGGCTATTCTAAGTGAAAACAAACTTGACTTGATGGTTAAAACTCAGAGCTACAGCATCATTTAAGCTTTCTTTTAAGGCACAAAGATGTGTGATCACGATTATTTCATTGTAGTATTTCTTCACAGGAGGCTGTATATATATATACAGTATGTATATTTGATAACTATTCTTAGTCTGTCATTTGTGTAGTCGTGGATTGTCTCGAAGCAGTCTCGATCACCACCCTCTCCCAGAAGAAGCAGATGATAACCAAACTCCTCAACGCTACCTCCATGACCTGCAGGAGGCTTCCTCTACACACAACAGGTAACCATGTCCTTGCAGGTCTGGCTTCCTCTGCAAAGAGTCAAACCTTTGCACGTCCCGAGCAAAGCCACAACAAATAAATAAGATAAATAAAAAAAATTGCAACAAGTCACACACACACACACGCATGCTCTTGGGTGTGTGTTTTGTAATGCTACACCGTCTTGAACTAGACAGCCGATTCTCAGGGCTCATGCTATGTGACACCCAGAAGCAGCGGATTGATTAATATCACATTGCCTCCTTCAGATGTGCAGAATGAATAATTAAATAACTCCTGACATTTGCTCTTTATTTTCCACTTTGATTATGTAAGCAGCCACTTATGTTAGATTTTCTCTGCCACATAAGAGACTTGCTCTAAAGATGCAAGGTGTTGATTTTTCAGCATGTGTAGAAGAGACGATCTTCTGTGAGATGAAAAGAACTCAAACCTCACCACTTCCCTATTCCTTTGTTAAGCTCACAGACATCTGCTGCTTCAGTTCACTCTGACTGCCCCACCGTCATCTCAGTAGACTCCAACCAGTCCTGGTCAGGTATCCACAGCTCCACTGGTACTGGCATCTCCACAGAGAGGAGCTCTGTGTTCTCCTGGGGCTACGATGTAAGTCTAAGATTTTTCACGCTTGGCTCTGTCAGTCACAGAGTACACATTTTTTCTTAAGCATTGAAAGCATCATCTTACATCTGTTCTGCTGTTTTGTTTCAGGGATTTTCTTTTCTTTTTTTTAATTAGCTACTTTCACATATTGTCACATATTAGATATGTGTGAGACACCATGTGAGGACATATCACCAGCATTTATGTTGTAATAGAAGATGACTTATCTGCTGCTTCTAGAAAGAAAAGCCTGTTTGTATTTTGGTGTCTGCTTTGAGTTCAGCCGAAAATTTCTGGGAGTCAATGAATTATTTAATATATTGCCTTTAAGTTGCTTTGGAGTGATACAAGTTACCTTACTCAGAACTCTGCTCTCTTATTTTTCTTTTTTTGTCTCCCTATTTTGATCTTGACCACAAGTGCATATCCATTGAGTATTTGAGCCCATTGTTATTTCCACTGAGGTTTAGATTTAAAGAAAACTGTGATATGTCAACAGTAGATCATGAACAGAATGAAAAGTAGCCGCTATCAGCTGAGTAGCTGGAGAACAGAAGTGTAGGTAATTTCTTTGACTTCTTCTCTTTTCTGCTGCTTTGTCCCGCAGGAGTTCGACAAGGCAGCGTCTCGGCAGGTGCAGCAAATGTTTGAGGAGATCGACAAAGAGCTGTATGAGGGGAGAGGCAGTGGGGGTGGGATTTTACAGGGGCTGCAGGATGAATGTCAGCAGTGGACCACACGCTTTCCACATCTCCGGTACGCAATCCAATTGCTCCCCTCCAGCCCGCGGCCCAGTTAGCAACAGTGGGATATGCTGGCATCCCACTCTTGCAGGAAAACATTAGTTCACTTTTTGATTTTTGTGTGTTGCTCAGGATCTTGGGAAGTCAGCTGCTGTGCCCCACTGATGAGGGCTTCCAGTGGTACGCTACTCCAGGGTCAGCCAGCCCTGTCAGCAGCACATCAGCAGGCAAAGAAAGTGATTTTAAGTCCCAGGAGAAAGATAAAGGTGGTGCAGAGTAAGTCATGAATGCACCGAAACGCTTATTTGCTGACTGATAAAAGTTCACCTGATTCATTTAATTAAAAACACTCACCATTTTCTGGTATTGATGTCAGTTTGTAGTGATTTGAAACGTAACAGTAGCCTTTCCTCATCTTGGGTGAAGCTTGCTCTGCCTTTACAATTAGCAGATTGCTCACGCTGAATAAATTAGGAAACATTTATTCTATTCTACAATAATTCTATTCATCACTGCTTCTTACAAGAGCAAATGCGTGCTACTTTATTATCTTAATAAATAGTATTATTTCTCTGCTTCAAGTGTTAATTGAATGCTGTCCAAATAACTGGTGTCATAGGGACTCCTGGCCGAGTCTGTGTGTTTCTGACCTAGATACTCCAACTTCTTAATTAATTATTCGGGCCACAGTCTTGTTAGTCAGCATGACAGCAAGGCGATGACTCTAAACACATATGAACAAAAGGCAGAGCTGCTGGCTGATACAATAAAGTGTGGATAAAATAATGATTGATAGCTAACAGTACTGGTAGTATTAGGATTGTAATGGCGCTTATATTAACTAAATTGGTTGTCAGTTTTTGTGTCTATTTTTCTCTTTCAATATAAGGTGCTTAACTATGTTGTTTTGGGGGGTAAAGGTTGAATGTGCAGGGCAAGAGAGCTGCCCTGATCAAGTCCTCCTCAGCAGAACTGGACTGCCCTCCCAGTAACTCCAGTGGCTCTGGCAGCCATGACAAACCACGAGTGATTGAAGTAGAGGGTTTGATGGAGGAATACCTGGCTTTTGATAGCAGGGACCTGTGAGTTAACTTGCTTTAAAGAGTTGTTTTTACACAGTGACCAAGATTTAAACTCCTCTTGTTGCTTATTGTTAAAAAAATCAAGATGACTGATATGATTTCCACAGAGATGATGAGTGGGACCAGGATTATTCCGAGTCAGTTCGGAGGCATCACTGTCTGCCTCCTGTGTCACCATACCGCTGCCGCCGTCAGGCTGTTCTTGACTTGCTGTTTGATGATGTGTGGCGGGAGCTGGTTGGCTGGATGAAAGAGCTGATCCAACGCCACTGGGAATGCTGCACCTCAAGTAAGACTTATGCCGACATTAGATTGAACTCTTATTACCAAATATATGTGCATTCACTGTTTGAAAATAAATTTGATGTGTAATTTCCAGATGATGAGACCATTTCTGGGAGCTTGAGCCCTGTACAGTCAGACTCCCAGAATCCTTTTATGCTGCTTTCCTCGCTGCCCACAATGCTGCCCAAACTCAGCCAGAGCCGGGTCCCGCCGCTCACAGCTGGCCCACAGTTCCAGGTCAGTGGACCGAAGAGGACTTAGACGAGCCGGGGGATTAGAGCGGGGGCTTAATTTCTCTTTCATCAGCTTCAGTAGATGAGAATGTCAATTCAAAACTCAAGATGTTGTTGACATTTTAAAAGATTTATCTATTTGCTGTCCTTTAACCAATCCCATAAAACTTAAAGTGATATTTGGTTAATGTCAAATTGGGTTTAAACGTCTAAGACTGAAGCAGGAGGAGAAAGTGATTAAGAGGGAAACTGTTAAACTTGGAAAGGTTTATGTTCACGACAACAGAAGTGATGCAGAGTCTAAAAGTTGAATGTCGCTTGTTTTTCACTTCTGTCTGTTGCTCTTCGGTTTCTCAGTTTTTCCAGTTCATTAACTTGTATCACTGTTTTCTTTCCTTCCCTCTTCACTCCCTGCCCTTCACCTCTCCATGTTTGGAGACCTTTTGTTTTTGTCTGTCTTTGGTTTTTGCTTTTCCCATCTTCCTTTTGTTTCACCTTGTATTTGTTTAACTCTTTGCTCTGCACTCTTTTCTCCATCTTCTCCCTGTTCACTGTCTTTCACCTGACATCCCATTTCTCCCCTTTAAAGAACACAAAGTCAAGGGGCTCAAAGCACAAGTCCAGACGGAAATCCAAAAAGCAGAAAAAGCCTTCCAGTGTATGTAAACGCCCTCACTTAGAGCCAAAATGGTGGTGTTGGTTGCCCACCAACCGTAGAAGCTCATTATCTTTATCTCTAGAGTAAATGTGCTTGTGCCTGTTGATTAACTCCTCAAAAAAAAAACCTTACAGCTTTTTTTTCTTTGTTTGTTTTTTGTTTTTAATTAACTGAAATGACCTTCTCGCACACTTTTTCTCTTTAGTTTGTTCCTTTCTTTTATGAATGTTGGTACACATTGTTTTTCTAGTTGCTGCCTTCATGTATTTTATGTGTGACTGTTTGTTTTTATTATATTTTTGTTTGTTTTTTCTGAATTAATTAGTGGCATAGTGGATATGAGGTCCTCCATCACTGCATGAAGAATAACCACTTCTATTAAAATGTTACTGTTGTATGGAAATAACTACAGTCTGTGGTAACTGGGTTTCCTTTCTCTTATTTGTCTCTGTTCTTGACCCTTTAATCTTCTTCCACCTCTCATCCCACCTGTATCATTTCCTTCACTCACTCACTTCACACCATTCCTCAGGTCGGTAGGGTGCCTGTAGGAGCAGCAGCGACCCAGCACAACCTGAATGACCTCATCATGATCCACGGCATCCCCCTGCAGCAGAGGAACCTGGGTGCCCTGGAGAGAAACCAGTATGGATGCATATCACTCTTAAAACCAATTAACATTTCCCCCAAAATAGGAAGTTATATCCAAGTTAATCACATATTTTTTAACCCAAGCTCCTCCATTATACCACGTTTGTGTTTCTGGTGAATACACCTTACTTGGCTGAGAATTTACCCAGCTAAAATGTAGCGTTCATCCCTTGTGCTTCCCGCTCGCCTTCCCACACAGAGAGCCAGAGGAGCGTGCACCTCGCAGGCCAGGCTCCAGCGTGATCCCCTCCAGCAAACCTCGCCCTCGCCGAACTCTAGAGCAGAGCTCTTCCTCGCTGTCTCGCACGGCGCAGTCCGCCCGACGCAGAAATCCTCCTCCTCGAACCCTACTGCCACTGGTTCCCAGCTTCAGCCAGTCCAGCACAGGTGTATCCCTGGATGAGGTCATCCGTGGGACACGTCTGTGAGTTAAAGCTTTAGAGGAATCCCACTAAAACGCATACCCTTCTCTTTTACTCCTTTGTTCTCTTCTTTGGCCTCTGTAACTCTGCAGAGGCGGTGAAATTACTTTGCAAACAGCCTCATGTAGATTACTATTATAAACTTGTTATGAATTGTGAACAAAACAAATGTAATCATGAACCAAGTAAGTTGGACATTTCATCTACATTTATTCTCTTTCTTTATGAGAATTGGGTAAAACGTTTCTGGTTCTCAAAGTCAAATCCTGCCTCTGGAGTTAAACTGTAACCTTTTATGATGCTGTGGAGAAAAACCTCAGTCTGACTTTGACTTTCACCCTCATAATTAAATATTGAGTGTTGCAGAACTCTCACAAGTGCAGCTTAGATCAAACTACCTCCACTCATTAAGTTTGTGACTTCTTCCACAGACCAACAGCCAGCGACCATCTGACGTCTCCGTTGTTGCCGCTGAGCCGAAACACACTCCTTCCTCCCATCAGCTCCGGGGATTCAGAGTCCTCTCATTTAGGGCAGCAGTCCAAGCTCACACAGGTACCATAACAGCACCAAGCAGATGATGGGTCGTAGAAATTTACTAGTTATCTCCAAAACTTGTATAAATAACAGAGACTAACAACTGCACCGATTCCTTTAAAATGTGTTGGCCATGTTTTAACATACAGTAAAATCCCCGTAATCAGCCACGCGTGATATTTTTCATCTCGCCAGCGTCAGAAAGGCGCATCCAGCCGCGCCCACAGTGCTATAAATGACGAAGCTGGCAGCTCAATACCAAGGGATCGTCACCACCTACTGGATGCATTCTCACGTCCCAACACAACTCACACATACAGGGTAAGATGCTTCACAGAATACAACAAAGGTTACTTTCACGTTCTTTTTATTCTTTCTACCCATCAGGATAATGGCTGGCTCATCGGTTTATTAGTGTATGATCAGTGTGTTTAATGGCATCATGTTTGATTCCTGCTTTGTCTTCAGTCAGACACTCCGTACCGACGTTCCTTCACAGTACTGGACAACATAGGGCAGGGACGGCCGGGCAGAGCGTCTGTGGCCACAGGTGAGAAATTAACCACAGTAGCTGGAGAGAAATCTTTAAAAAAAAATCTGAAAAGGGAAGGATGCAATACGCTGAAGGCATAAATATAACCTACTTTTTGGTGGTTCAGTTGTCTGATACTTGAGATTCACCATCTTGCTTTTTCATATGCTTGCTCTTTATCACTTGGATGGGGGTGGGGATACAGCACAGTCCAAAGTTGTCTGCAGACACATCTACCCATTCATTTTAAGTGGTATATGTATTAAACTTTTGTAAGCTGGATTTTTAGTTCATCTCTTAATCACTTATGCATTAATTTATTCCTTCATATCATCAGACTCTCTGGGAATCGGCGTAACTGGCATCAGTCTCGGCATCAGCAGCTCATCTTTCTTGGACTCATTTTCTCACCACCCGCTGGGACACTCGCCCATCAAAGACGAAGAGGAGCCAGACCCACATGCCTCCGTCCCAGGTCAGTAGGATAAAGTAGCTGGCAAAAAGCTTCCAGACTTGGATAAAGTGTTAAAAGTTAGGGCTTACAGCTGCTGGCTTCCAGTTAAATTCACCAACTGGAAGAAGGTTCATTAACTTTAGATCCTTCCTTTATCCCACAGCTCCACTGGTGCCTGTGTCGGTCCCATCTCGGGCCTACACCCGTGGAGGCGTCTCATCCAGAGCCAGCAGACCTGGCTTGTAGTTTGCCCTCTCCACAATCTTTAGCCATTCATCTTTTCATAAAGCAACACTCTACAGGGTCGGTGCCCACTTAACGGTTTTATTTTACACAAGTAGCAAAAAGTTTTGATATGCTCCTGCTTGGTTGAAGGTTTTTTGTTAAAAGCTTATTTTTGTATTTCATATATCAGCTTATGTGGCTGCCAAACAGCAAAAGTAACCTGTCCTTGCATACAATTTGAGCTACCTGTGTAGATATTTGTACAAAGTTCTGTTTGCATGATCTAAATGTATATATTAGATCTATATGTGAACCACTCTGACAGGGATTGAGGATAAAGCCACTTTTTTCCCTCTCCGATGTTACATCAGAATTTAGTACTGTATCTTTTCTTACAACTTTTTAAACAACCCGTGCAAACAAGAAATATTTAGCTGCAGCTTGTCACTGCATGCAGGAGCCAGTGGTAGGTGCCACATTCTCTTTATTAAAGCTAGCTAAAAATCACAACAGGAGGATGTAGCAGCTGTATGAACTGAACAGGTGCTTCTACTAGAATTATCCTACAATGTAGGAATATAATGTGTACAGGAAAGTAACTGTAAATAAGGGAATTTATTATCATGTCTGTACAAAGTACTGTAATAAACGCGATCCCCGTTTATCTGAGCGAAGCTAGTTGGGCACGGTTTCACAGGTAACATCAGGATTACTGCATAAATGGGAGCTATGTTTATTTATATTTAAGATACCAGACAGCTGTGCCACAGAGGCAACAAAGCTTGAAAAATCAGAGTTTTCCTTTGTGTGTACTCTTTGAATCTGTTTTATACAAAAATAAAAGAACAATGCAAGTGATGTGCTATATACATGTGAATTTATTGACATTTGAAAACTTGAACAGTAAAATAGCAAGAACAAAAAACATTAACATTTTGTGTCAGAATAAACCCTTCTGAGATTTAAAATGTTTTAGGTAGAAAATTGGGACATTGTTTGAACTTAAGTTTGAGCTGAAAAGATGTTTTTATGACATTTACTTCTTTCCTTTTTTTTTCCTTTTTGGGGTTTAGCACTTTTTTTGGAGTATTTTGCCTCCAGGTCTGACAGGAAACTGTTGAAATTCTTCTCTCTGGACGCCTGTCGTTGCTGAAAAATAGGAAAGAAATTCAAGTTGGAATGAGGGAGGAGAGGGGAGGGGGGGGGGGGGGAGAGCCTGTGAGGATTATATATGTATGCATATACTGTATTACCTGCAGCATCATCACAAGACTATCATCCTGATCACCGAGTCCAATCTCTTTTTGCATTTCTTCTGCTTCTTCTCGCTCTCTGTCAGCCTGGAAGTTTAACAAGATGTTTAAATTCATTTGAGATCACCAAGAACTCAAACAAGATGATTGGTAATTAAAGCTTGTTACATACTCCCCGACAAACAAGAACGAGGCCACAAGAACAAGAAAAGTTCATTTTGGGTCTTGTCAATACAAAGTCCATGAGAATCTTTATCCCCGAAGAGGTGGGGATTACTGCGTGACTACGTTGTCCCAGTGATTTTATATTTAATGATAATCTTTGTGTCAGAGCGAGGTTGAGCACATGTTGGTATACTGAAATGCCACATACATTTTCATAGTTTCTCACCGTCCTGATCAGCTGTTCATTAAAGCTAGCCATTCAATCTCCCATCAGCGGAAAAGAGTGACAACTTTCTACTCTGGTTTAACCATGCCCACTTAAAATATCCAACCAATCACTCGACAGTTCTCGGAACCCAACAAAAAAAAAGTTCTGCTTGGCTGATGTGTCAAGAACAAGATGTCACTTTGTTGTGGTGGCCTGGAGAACAAGAGGAACGTTCTCATTTCTCACAGAGTATAGGCTTGAGTGGCAGACTTTAGCCATACGATGCCATGTGAGGAAAGTAAGTTCAAATAAGTGTCTATGCTTTGGGATTTTTAGTGATCTTATCATCAACACACTTCTCACCCTCTTTCTCCGGGCCCTTTTCTTCTTGTTGCTCTCTTGTGTAAATGCTGGGTACGCTTCCACTTCTCCACTGTCGATGGCGGCCTGGATGATGCTGCACACCCTGGGTTCATCTTCTTGAGAAAAGCACATCACCGAGCAGGAGATGGCATCCATGTCTCCTTTATGCTGCACATAAACCCGGATCACATCCTCTCGCTCTTCGTCAGAGCCCTTATATTTCATCTCAAAAGCCATAATGTCCTCCTTTGTAATCTAAGAGATGGATGGAGAGCCACAATAGATCATCTGGACCAAATAACGTATTGTAATAACATCTTATTACAAAATCTGAATTTACAGTATATACATTGTGTGTCTTATATATATATATATACATATATATATATATATATATATAAATTCCTGGTACAGAAATTATTAACATAAATGATATTGAATCTAAAACCTGCAGGGCAGTGGCTCAAGGACCACAACTGGATATGTATTACAACATCAGATGTGTATCGCAAATTCATCTCCTCCTTGTGTGGGGAAAAAGATGGAACACCTGCTGCGCCCGCTACCTTAGGAAAGAGCAGTCTCCAGTAATCCTCCCAGCAGCGGTCTTGACTGAGGACATCAGACTCTTCATCCACCACTCCCTGCTCATCGTAAATGGCCCTCTGCTCCTTGTCACTCAGCACTGCATACAGTTTTCCTAACACCTGGAGGCAAATATTAATTATATGCAGCCTTATGAAAAACAGTAGTAGTTCTGCACTGATATCACATGCTTTATGATATAAACATAGAAGATAACAGGTACTTCAGACATAAAATTCATCATTGGTCAGTTATTGCCTTTTTTTTTTAATTATAAAATCTACTTCGGTTTTTATGGAAACGTGCATTTGAAGCAAAACTGCAATTACTGTGCAGGTACTTAATGACAAATATCAACCATAAATATGACAATTATAGAAGTTTTAAGCCCCATTTTTAAAATGAACATTGATTCAGGCAAACTAATTTGCCAATTTGACTGAATAAATGTCCTATAAAATCTGTTAAGCCTGTTAACGACACAACAAACGAGTTTGTTTGTGTGTGTGTGTCCCCTCCAATTATAATTAGCTCCTAAAGCAGTGCCAACACAAACCGGTTTTAGCCTTTGAAAGAAAACCTTAAAGACTTAAAAAATAACAGATTCTTGACAGAATACGTCTGTAATGCTGGAATTATTCGGCGAACACTGAGCTCATTGTTAGCTAGCTCGTACACCGAGCTTACTGTATGTTCAACGTGTGCTACTTGATGGCTAACAACATGGAAAGCTAACCTGAAACTTTTCTGTTGCCTGCGGGTCTTCGGGGGCCCGGTCTGGATGCACTTTCATCGACACTTTGTAGTAACTCTTCCGAATCTCTGTCTCGGTCGCCTCTTTGTTTACACCGAGCACCTCGTACAGGTTGGAGGTCTTGAAGAGCTCCTGGCACCGCTCGAGCAAACCCATCTTGACAGCGCTCTGGTAAGAATGCAGACTGGTTAAGCGTTAGCTCCTAAATGTTTACAAGCTTTGTGTTGTGTTGTAATCGTTAACTCTCCACGCTCAAGTGAAATTAATCCAGTTTCTGCTCTCACCAGTGTAAGCAGTATTAATTTGGCGCGCTGGTTTGTCACTTACATCCGTACGCACAACAACGCGCTTACGTAATGACAAACGTGGTCGCTCGTTGGTTGTCATGATTCAACTCATCAGCGTCAACATGAGCGTCAGTCAAAATTATTCATACCCTCGAATTAAAGAAAAGGCTGAATTCATAATAGTTATTCAGATAACAGGAAATAAAGACACTAATAATAAATACAAATTAAAAAAAATACAATTTGGTAAAATAAAAATAATAATAATCATAATCATAAAACAAAAACTATCCCAGACACATTAGAGCACCTTTCCCATGAACAGTGGACCAAAATACCTGTCAAACGTGTAGAAGAAAACACCTGATTGCAGTGATTGCCTGAAAGTGTTGCTCAACAAAATTTTAGCTTCGGAGCCCCATCGTGCTTGTTTACTTGTTTTATTTTTTGTGTGTTTGTGTATAAAATTTCTTTAAAACCACGATTTAAAATCAGTGTCATGATTTTCATGAAAATTTTATTTATTATTACTTTTGTCAGTTTCAACTTATTTCACTGACACCTGATTTTTTTTCTTCTTAGAGAGAAAAAAAAAGGAGGGAATGCTAATCTCGGGGACTGGAGACCCTGCCGTGCAATAAACTGTCACATTTCATATTGTTCACCATATCTAAATACATCTGAGGTGTTTTTTTTTTAAAAGATTTTTTTTTGTTAACATTATGATATGGATTATTGCTACTGGAATTTGTTGGCTATTATTAGGATTATTATTAGGAAATGAAAATGGAGCTTAATTTTTATTAGTTAAACTTTAATAGCATTTTCTATATAGGATCTGTGTTCTTCGGATTCTGAGTTTCTCAAACCATCAAGTAATGCCTCCTATTAAATTGTATATTCAAATATTCAAGCAGCGTTACGGATGATTCTTGTATTAGCAAGAACTTCATTGGTACGCATAGAGCAGGTGTGTTAGAACAGCTGACTTTCAAGGACAAGGTTACTGATTAAAAAAAAGGTGCCAATATTTACTGTTATTGTTATACAAAGCGAAGTTGTGCAATAACAAAAGCCATAAAAAAGATTAAAATGAAAACAAGTCTACAGATATAAATGGAGCAAAAGATGGAAACAAAAGAATGAATGAATGCACATATACAAAACTGTCTTTTGGACACCACTGGTCTGACTATATTTTGCATCCAAGGAACATTCTTTGATATCCAAACATGGGGACAGCAAAACTTTGAATTTCTGCCTCTTAGTTCTTGGACCTTTAAACAATTCAAGAGAAGTGAAATTTATGATTGATATAGTGCTTAACACTGTCTGTTAAAGAAAAAAAAGAAAAAGAAAGAATGAAAGAAAAAGAATTGTTGAGCATAGACATATTACAAACAACAAAGAACCCATTTTAAAGTGTACTTTGTTTCTTTAAATGTCACAAAAGCCCCGTTTCCACCCGCGGGTCTGGGTCAGGTCGGGCCGGGCCAGGCCGGATCGGGTGGGTTTGGGTACGGATGTGTTGATTTCACGCTGTGTCCCCACAGCAACCTGTACCCTTATTCTGGAGGTGGAGAATTAGCTGGACAGCGCTGCTACGTGATTGTGTGACATCATCGCCGTGTAACACCGTGTAACCAAAACACCGGTGCCACACGTGACAGAAACAGAAAGGAGTCACCCCCGCTTTGTTTTTACGCTGGGTCACGCAGGAAGTGGCGGATTTTTCAATGAATCAGCTGATTGCTGTGTATTAGCTCCACCTCTTTGGTCCGGATCGGTTAGATCAGTACCCCTACCGAAGGGTACCAAAAAAGTAGTCCGGGTCGGGTCGGATATAAGGGTACCTGTCCCAGTTTTTATCTGTGGAGACGCAAAAAAACGTGGACCGATCCGGCCCGACCCGACCAGACCCACTGGTGGAAACGGGGCTATAGACAACTCAGTTGATTTCTCAGTTGATCCCTTTTCATTAGTTATATCTTCAAAAACACCAAAGATACATTCTGATAGGAATTAAATTGTATTTTTGCACCAACTGAGAGCTGGTAGCAGGAAAATGAGGCACTTCTTGCCAAGCTATGCTGTGTCCTTTAAAAGAAAAAAAAACATGACAACAAGTGGCAGACTCAAATGCAGATGAATAGGATTCAAAAGAAATTGGGGAAAGGGGGGTCCTTGAAAGTGCTCATATGGGACATAAAAGATGCATTGCATGTGGCCTTTTAGTTGATCCATCTACAGTTCAACAAAGAATCGTTTTTCATAAGAAATGATCTTTTGAAGGGGGAAGGAAAACAGGGAGAAAAGGCACTACTGAGTGTAGTGATGGACTCAGACCTAAACTTTGAAAAACACATCAAGGCGATCACTAAATCAGCCTGCTATCACCTGAAGAACATCTCAAGCAGAAAAGATCTGATGTCTCAGGAGAATCTGGAACAACTAGTCCATGCATTCATCTTCTGTCGGGAGCTTGTTACTGTACTGTAACAGCGTCTTTACTGGTCAGCCCAAACTATCAGTTAAACAGCTGCAGCTCATTCAGAACTCTGCTGCCCAAGTTCTCACAAAGACTGGAAAAGTGGACCACATCAGTCCAGTTCTGAGGTCTTTACACTCGGCTGCTCGGTCCCGTCAGAGAATAGACTTCAAAGTTTTGTTGCTGGTCTATAAAGAAGCAAAAATACATCAGTGACCTCTTGACCCAGTATGAACCTACTAGACCCCTCAGGTCATCTGGATCCAGTCTCTTATCAGTTTCCAGAGTCAGAACCAGACATGAAGAAGCTGCATTCAGCTTCTATGCTCCACATGTCTGGAACAAACTCCCAGGAAGTCTCAGATCAGCTGAAACACTTAGTTTATTTAAATCCAGGTTGAAGACCCACCTGTTCTCAGCTGCATTTACGTAGATTTTATTCAAAAGTTAAAATCTGCATGTCTCTATATTATCTCTTTTTAATCTTAAATGTTTTTAATTTTAGATCATGCTTCTACTTTTTTGTTCTTAATTTTTTTGTTTCCCTTTTGCACCCGGCTGTAATGCTTATAATGTTTTATGTGAAGCCCTTTGAATTGTCCTGTACATGAAATGTGCTATACAAATAAACTTGCCTTGCTTTACTGAGGCAGTATGGGATTGTCTTGACAGAGAATGAAACTTCATCAAAAGAAAAGCTTTAAATAAGACGCCTGGAGAACTATTTCCCAAGACACTCTCAGAAATGACAAGAAAACTTGTCTAATGTCAGACTGTTTAGTAAGCCCTACCAAATCCTGACTTTCAAGAAGTGTACAAACATATATACTGTATTTCCATTTGTGTTTACACATTATATTGAATAACAGACTTTTGGATTGTGGGGGGTTATACGAATTATAAATAAACCAACAAACAAGTGTGAAAATGAATTAAACTCCTTATAATATTTCCAGGTTTTGTTATTCATCTTCTTATTTCCACACTTCTATTTACCTATTTGTTCTTTTTGTTTCTTAATTAGTTTTTTGTGGCAAAGTTATGTGTTAAAAAAACAATGTGGAAATATGTACCCTTAAATCAAGGTGACAGAATTGCTATAGTATAACTACTGAAATATTGAATTTCATTGACTAAAATTGTATTGAATATCAAAATTTTGCTTATTTTAAACCCAATCTAAACCTATGGCTCAATTTAAAACATAAAACTCACTATTTTGTACATAAACATAAACTAAAATAATCTCTACATTGTATTTATTATCATCTGTCCTCTGACTGACTCACACATATAAACTTATACGACCAAAGTAGTGAAATGTTATCTGAATTGGTACTGAGTCTGTCTTACAGTTTAAGCACACTGCAAATTACAGACATTACGCTGCAGAAACCTTATCTCTTATGATAAAAAGAAACTACTGTGTCTAAATCTACTCGGTGGCACGTTTCAGGGTCTGGTAAACATATGTATTCATCACTCAGTCAAAAACATCCAGATACCGTAGTATTTATTGGTGAGTTTGAAGCAGCACAAGAATACATCAAAGACACTGAGGCAAGTCACTAAGTATTTCTCACTGCTTCATGCGAAAGCAGAACACAAAGATACACACTGACTTCGAAATTAGCATCTTTAAACTGCACCCACCTGTGTTTATAAGCCTGTACAATATGCTGAACTGGAGATATACACTGCAAACCGTGCTGTCTCAGATGTTGTCTAATTATTGCCCCATCTGCTTCTGTTGCATATTTGGCACAGTCGCTGCTGTTGTTTTTGGATTGACTTTCTGTCATCAAAAATCTTGCCTGTCCTTTGTACTCAGACACAAAATAAGCACTTGGACAACTGGCATGTCATTACCATGATCAACGATGAGAAACAAAATGACGAGAGCACACGAGTTGTACAGTAAATGTTATGAACTTTTGCTGGTGTGCAGATCCTTCTCAAATGCTTTCCAGTTTGAATGAAACCCCTGTTCCTCCTCCAAGAGATCATTTCTCATTATGCTAACAGTCTGTCCACAACAGTCAAATGGCTTTGTACTCTTGGTCAGTCTTTACAGCATGTCCATGGCTGATGCATTTTCCCTTAAACTGGGACAGTTGACAAACTTCCTCCAGGGGGCAGCAGCTCAGCATTCCTTTCTGGTCTTCACCATCTTGCTGGCGTACTTGATAGGGATCCCCCAGCGTCTCATTAGATAGACATCAAACACATAGGACGTTCCTGGCTCCAGGCCCCCGATCACAGCTGTAGTGACAGCCCTTCGAGGATTTAGCTCTTGGAAATACTTGCAGAGAGCCCTCTCAGTGTCAGAGCGGGACTCTGGCCCCAAACAGGGTGCAGTTAGAGTTGATACTCCCCCGGCCTCTGCATCAAGGTTTGCAATCTTTCTGCGGTACACACAGTACAGGCTTCTTTCCTCTGTGCCCATCCAAGCCAGAGTGATGCTGTTGCAACCGCGCAACCGGTTGAAGGATTTTATCTGGAGGGTGGAAGGCAGAGACGGGACCCCTCTGCGGTGGTAGGCTGATGATATTTGCATTTTGACTGAAGCCATCAGCCCCCCTGGTAGACTTGTGTCTGTTAAAGAAGAGGTCTGTCCAGTTCCTTCTCTCTCCAGGTGGATGAGATAGGAAGGACTTCCCTGGAGCCAAACGTGTGCCAAGTTTCCCCCAACACCCCGAGAGGTCAAAACTTGGCCTTTACTAGACACGGTTACTTTGATCTTTTCACCTCCACCACAGCTCTGTAAGGTAAGGAGGGCGCTCTGCTGCCAGCCCCGTGGACGGAAACTGAATAACTGCTCTGAGTTTGAGCCTCCGTCTTTAAACGTCACCCACCTCAGCTCTCCTTCTCTCAAAGGGGTGATTGCAGGTCGAGCCTCCTCATGCGTCCGAGCAAATGTCCCCTTGTACGCAGTGCTGGTACCATTTATCCTGTCGATCACAAAAACATCAAAGTAATAGGGAGAGTCAGGCAGGAGCTCAGAGACGGTGCAAACACTGTCCGTCCCCTGACACACGCATTGGAGATCGGCATACTCATCAGCGAGGGCAGAAGATGGACTCTGGGCTTCGGGATAAGTGTCCCACTGCTGCCACCACCAGTCTTTCAAAATTGGCCAGACTGTCACCGTCTTCCTCTCCTTCTTATCCTCTTTCTGATCTTTTTCTTTCCTTGTGCTCTCTTGCACAGCACAAAGGCTGGGGTAGTTCTGAAGAGAGTTGACGAGGACACAGTAATTATAACTGTTCTCTTCATGTGGGAGGCTGCTTACAGAGGCGCTAGGGGTCCAACTGAGGGTGACACTTGTCATGCCTACGCCTAACAAGTGAACTCGTGGGTCACTTGGGAGCAGAGGAAAGATGCCTGAGGGTCCCAGGCCCTCATGGAGGTACATGATAGCTCTGGTGTTCTGTTCTTTGGAGCGAAGCCTCAAGATGTAGATGGAAGCGCGGGAATGGGAAGGACCACTGTAGGTGTCCACTGCATTACCAGTGAAGCTGTATATTTTCTCTTCAGTTCCAGGACCTCGCCACCACACCTCAGGCATGCTCTTTTTAGTACTCCCTAAGAGGAAAAAGAAAAAATAAAGATTGAAATCCATGTATATACCACACTTGCTTCAAATCCCTGTGCAAAGCAAATCTTAGCAATATTAGCTATTGATTATCTGGTCAGAAATTGGCAATTTGTACTATATATAGCAACAAATTCATGGGGGGCTTTTTTGCTGACTTAGAAATATTGCCTTTTCTCACTCCTCTCTGTTGCTTTCTTCTTGTTAATCAGTATTGCAAATGGGTCCAAATATGATATCAACACAAAACTGTAGGCAGTATCCACCCTGTGAGAAAAAAAATTCCTCATACAAAACGTCCTTTTTGCCTGAGGTCCTGCTTCATTGGGAGGGACCCAACTGCAGTCATGATATGTCGCCATATATCCAATCCACGCTGGAAGTAGCAATTGGAAGTTTTTTCTTCATATAACTTACTCAAATCTAACCCTAACCCTTCCCCTAACCCTAACCACCTGACTACATCATACGCATCTGTTTGCGAGCCGCAGGTGGATACTCTTGGCAGTGTTTAACTAACTTCCGCTTGAGACTTCCTGTATGGATTGGATGTATGGTGGCGCCCTTCTCGGTCATTGTAACTGCAGTTTGGTACTCTTGGCTTCATCTGTGTCCAGATACCATTCTAATATCTTCCAAGAAGTCTCTAGACAAGCCTCATGATATTTGTTTTGTTTTTGAAATGACTTTGGCATGGCTTTTTAGCCTTGACATGCTAATGGAGGAGTTCCAGTACAAGACCTTAGAATTCTGCTGAAGAGCCTGAAGGGTTACAGCTCTGTTACGGCATTGTTAGAAAAATTTCATTCATTTTGTTAGAAGGTTACTGTGGAGAAAACTCTAACACACTGGTTCAAATCCCTTTTAGTGAATTAATGCCAAGGCATTAAATACAATTAGTTTTTATTACCCTTTAATGTCTTTGGTGATTCCTCGCATTTTGTGGGCGGGGAAATAGTCCACTCATATCAGGACTGATTAAACCATAAAAGTTAAAAAGGATGAATGTGAACTTTGGATTGATTTGCAGTGATGCCACCCTTTTTTTCTAGGGGTACAAGTTTACCCAAACCATGCCAACAAATACTCCACCACCACCTAACAGAGCCCCTGGATCCAATTTCCGGTGGGGTAAAGGGTTCAGGTTTTTCTTTTGATTTGCGCACTGACACTACATTATACTACATTATATTTTACCGTAGAAAAACCTGCAACTTTGGTTGTGTTTTTTTCCCTGTAAAACAGGATATATTGCATTCAAAGTAAATTTTTTTTTTTTACAAAATTATTAATACATTAGTGTTTTTTTCTTCATAATTTTACTTGAAAAAATGTTCTGGAGGGCAGTTGATAGTCAACAATCTTACATGAGATTGGTAATTGTTTATTTCGATCCAAATGAGATCCACACCTGCTTCATACCCCATCAGTATCAAGTTAAGTTGTTTTTGTTATTGAATAATGTTGCTAGGTAACTGGTGGGGTCTCCATGAAGTCACAGCCCTCAGCCTGGAAGTAATTACAACAAATAATAGATTAAAAGAACAAGATAAAATCTGTTAATGAGTTTTAGAATTAAAAGTATGCCAGGCGGATCCTTACTACCTTTTCTGTATTCTGCGCAAAGCTAATCACTCTTGTGTATTCAGAGGCAGGCCTCTCATTTAAAAAAAAATTTTTTTTTACATCTTTTTAACATATTTTCTAAAGCTGTTGGCATTGGTTTTGCAAAATGAGCCAATGAAGAATAATTTGTTTTTAAAAATGTTACATTGCTGTTGTCTATGGTGTGGTTGCTAGTTTAAAAAGTCCAAGTTCTCAGGTAAGAATAATTAATCACAGGGGACATAATCTTGTTTTTTTGAGGTCAAATAATTATTTATTGTTCTCTTACAGATTTCTTTGTTAGAGTACATGTGATATTTAGTTTGCTGAGGCAACAATTGTTTAGATTAAGTTTAAAGAACATATTGCAATTTAGTGGGAGATGGTTGCCACAGTAACTGAGCAAACCTGAGCAGCATGGCAAACATAATTTGTTTATAAAATGACTCAATATTTGTCATTTAAACGTAGATGGTCTGGGGTCTGTATGAAGCAACTCAGAGTAACAGGACAACCCCCCCCCCCCCCCCCCAAAAAAAACAAACCAAAAAACAAAACCAAAAAAAACTGTGGACATAACAAATGAACAAATGCATAAAATGTCAATTACCACTTCAAAAATTATAACCAGTATTTATGTATCGCACATAAGTGTTTTCATTTTGAAGTAGGTTACAAAACTCTCCAACTGAATGATGCTGGCAACTTGCAAATAACCAAGAAAACACCTTAAAAAAAGGAAAAAAAAAACCCAACCCAAATATCACTTGTTTTTCCACTGTTCATGTCTCCTGGAGCAGAAAAATCTCTCCTCAAATGAGACCTAATGTTACAGAATCAAAGTGAATAATTCAAACTGGTGATGGGGACCCATGAGCTCAGAGTCTGAATGATTCATGTGTCATTTTATAACTTCATAGTGTTGTTTTAACATGTAGTGAATCTTGTGAAGGTAACCTGGAAAAGTGCAACATGCGGCCCATGTGTTTTTGTTTTTTGTTCAGGAATCTTTACATAGTTAGTTTCCCAGTTTGATTTAGATTTCCCGAAGAGTAGTTTGAGTCACTGTGCAATTCTGTGCTGTGGTATGTTTATTTTATTAATGAGTTTTGGTTTTCCAGCCACAGATCACTGAAATACTGCAGAGCTCAGTTTCATTTAATTAATTTTCAGTATTTAAATTGAGTGCTGGTGTGTTTCATGATATTTTAAAATCCAACATCTCATAATGTATGGCAAAAAGTTACGATCACACAGTTATTGCTTCTATCCCTACATATTCCTTTATCTATGCCTCCAACTTGGTCAAATGGGTGCTAACATGGAGATGTCTGGAGACAAGTTAAGAAATAATCACTTTTGAAAACACATAAATGTATTCAAGCAGCTGCAGTGAAATGACTATTCATAAAGGTCTGCTTTTAAACATGAGCAAATAGTAAATGTAAACTAAATCTGTGACCTCCAACCTGTAAATATAAAGACACAGAGCTCCATGTATGTTCCTAAATACATTTTTCTTCAACAAAATAAGGTAAGATTAGACTCGTTATCCTTCACTAAATCCAGAAATTGTTTTGATAATATCTAATTGATCGTCTCAGCTCTGCCAGATGTAGTGTTGATTTTCAGAGTGTGTGGAGGGGCAGTTTGTGGTCTCACGATACTCACAGTGAAGGTTTTTGAGGGGTTTGTCCTTCAAAGTGCGAGCCGCCAAGCTCCATTCAATGGGAAGGTCACAGGGGCTGACAGTCACTGACATCGCAGAGGCCTTCTTCTTCAGCGTAAAGTATAACCTATGGACAGACACCGAAGATAACCACAAAATGTGGCTTGATTCTTCACAGGGAATGTCAAAAAGATAACATCCTGTTTCCATTCAGCTGCTAAGTGATGGATGAGAAGACAAGATATCTTCCAGTGCAGACAGTGCGCAGCATTCCCTTATTTTATTGGATGGATTTTAGATAAGGTGGGCTAATTTCTTTCTGTCTTTCTTTCTTCTTTTAAATCTCATTTTATTTTACCAGCAGCTGTTTCACTGTCTCCATTTGCCTACATGCTGATCTGTCATATGACAGCAGATCAGGAGAGGTGACCTAGAAATCAGTTGATAAGTTAGCATTTATGGTTGAACATCCCCACCTGGCATCACTGCTCATGATGGACTGCAGATTTGCATATTCATGCTGAGTTTTATTCTAAAAGTGTCACGTGAAATCTCCTATCAGTTACTTAGGCTTAATGAAAACGAGTAACTGCATGCTGATTTCTTAACAAATATTTGTTCTCCTTCTGCACAAATGCAATTATTCATGAGCATGTGCAGATGGTGGTTGTTTCCAAACAGATGTGCGACATTGTCATTTTCAAGGGCACACAGTAGTGTATTTAACAGAGTGATTAATTTCTGAATTAGTGGGGTTTTTTTTCTCTATTATTTGCCGTGTGGTTCTGCATGACTGCACTGGCGGACAGACTGTAGCACACGGGGAGATGCATTTCTCAGCCACCACTTTTCAGAAAGTAAGCATTTGCCGGCTTTGCTGGAAGGTTTTAGACCAGATCTTTTTCTATAGTCATGCTTGGATCAACTTATGACATTTTTTAGGGGAAAAGTGCAAAAGTTCAGTGGCTTCAGCTTCTAAATGTTTGTTAAAATCTTCAAATCTTGCATGTATTACCTTATTTGCAGTATATGGTCATAAGTCAAGAAAATCATGGTTGCTTGCTTTTTTCTGACTTTGTGTAAATTTGACAGATCCCTGGTGTCCCATGACACTTGCATATGAAAATACTTTTATGTACTTTAACTTCTAATGCTTTTGCCTTTCATACTGAAAATTTTGTGCTTTTTGTTGTGAGGTGCATGGTTTGTACTTGTGCTTGTAGACTTTTATGCATTGGTTTGTGTTAATAAATACTCATAAATGCCTCTTGTAGCAAAACACATGCATTTTAAATTATTTATTCATTAATCATAAGCAGTTTTTGTACTTAACTCACTATTTGCTCACCATCCCTTGCCACCTACAGAAAGTCATTTCTGAGGGCAATTTTTCAGTGTGCTATATTACGTGATCATTATGTACTGGATATGTATTTAAGATGATCAAAAAGCACAAATCAGTGCACCAATGATACTTCCATCAATTTATTTTCTAATCACAAAAATTGAAAATGGTAACTTTTGCAACAAAATCAAAATTCAAAGGTTTATTGTTTTCTGCCCTAAAAGAAACTTTCGTGGGGGTTATGAAAAGACTTTTCTTTTTTCAAATAGAGAATCAGAAAAATGGAAAAACACAAAAAAAGAAAAAAGAAAAAATGACATTGCATTTGTAAATCAGTGCTTCTGAGTTTTATTCTCTTGAGATATCTCCAGATGGCGTGTGCCCACAGGAGGCTTCATCTTTATGATTCCCTTCTCTGTATGGTGAAAAGCTGCGCGGTACAGTCTGGTTTTGTAATGGTGCATCTCAGGAGACGGGGTGTCAAATTGCTCACTCTTAATTTGCAAGAAGTTGAATTCTAAGCCTCTTTATGGAAATCAGGTGTGTCCAATGCGGACTTTGACCTTTTAAAAATGGCCTTATTGTTGCCCTTTACTGAAATCTAGAAGCAGACAGCATATTATAGTGGAAGTGGTGGCCCTTTCTAAAGCCGTGCATGATCTTCTTTTCTGTTAAGTTGTGGACTCAGTAACTATCTGTTACTACTCTGCCTTGTGGTATGATACGTATATGACCATCCAGTTTTTGACCACATCATGGCCCTTCTCAAACAAACATAATTGGCTTGATATCAAGCCCTACATTGAAAATGGCTCCAATGATTCACGTGATGAACATATGACATTTCACCTTTATAACCATTAAAAACAGTTACACAATGGTGTGGTGGTTAGCACCACAGCCTCACAGTAAGAAGGTTGCTTGTTTGAGCCTCAGCTGGGGAGGGCTTCAAACAGTGGCCTTTCTGTGTGGAGTTTGCATGTTCTCCCCGTGTGTGCGTGTTCTCTCCAGGTACTCTGGTTTCTTCCCACCATCCCAAACATTCCATGTTGGGTTAATTGGCCACTTTAAATTCTCCCTCAGAGTGAATGGTTGTTTGTCTCTCTGTGTTGGCCCAGCGACAGACTGGTGACCTGTCCATGGTGTACCCTGCTTCTCACCTGATAATTGTTGGTATAGGCTCCCACAATCCTAAGTTGAACTAAGCGGAAAATGAATGAATGAAAAACAGGAGAAGAAGCTCTCTGACTTATATAGAAACATCTTCCAAGACTTATTACAGATTGAAAATAAGCTTGTTGCCGCCCCCAGTAGCAGTCAGCCATCAAACAAATACAGGATACCTGCGAGTTTTTCCTTTAGGGAGTGTTACAGATGTGATCTTCCCCTCAGGTAACCATGAAGTCGGTCGAAGTGGCACCTCGTTCTCAGGAGCCAGAGCCGAGTGCACCTGGGGCCACGAAGAGCAGCAAATGAGTGCCCAAACTGCACCCAGACACCATGATAGAGATGTGAGCGCCATCACCGACTCTCTCTTTGACTTATCTCCCAGACTCTAAAAAGACAGAGAAAAACAAAGTCTGCAGCATCAATCAAAGTCCATCAGCAACACACAAAAACAGAACTCAAAGACTTAGTTAAACTTGGACTGAACTATTCACACATACTAGAGAGCTGAACTGGCTGATGAGTCCCTGATATGAAGAAACATCCTGTCCTATTCAGAGAGAATTATTCATGTCAGGGATAAGTAATTGCAGTGCTATATTACTGGGAAATGTGCATGTAGCTCAGCTTGACACTCACTGTAAAAAAAATCACCAATTGCACCATTTTTCAAAGTGTGAAGTGGGTTGCTAATATGGCTCTGAAGTCTATGCTTTTATATCTACATTTCTATTTTTAGTTGGAGGTTTCAAATAGGTTTATTCTCCAAATATCTCTCATTGTGGGCATGAGCAAACAACTTTATCTCAAAAAAGAAGCGATAAACTGATGCAGTGAGAAGTGCTGTACGCAAACAGCATATGGAGAGACTTTCATGTAGAAAAACAGCAGAAATTAATGCAATTCCTCACAAGAGGAGTTTATCAGTTTTCAATCTCTTTGTTTTCATTTTTCTCACTTTTTTATGTGCATATGTGGGTGTGTTATTGTGCGTGGGGTTGTGATACAGTGATAGAGGATAATTACAGGTCTCAGTGTTCTTTCTCCCCAGAGAAAACACATTTGTTCAAAGTCACAGAGTCTTCACAAACACACTCCCTACCTTCACCTAACAAGGTGTATTATGTCAGTGTGGCCCCCTATAGATCAGATGACAATCACAGTGGAACCATGGAAGCAGCTACAGAAGGTACATCAGAGACTTTCGGGCCCCGGGACACTCGGAGATCCAAACTCACAAACTGTCGCGCAGCTACAAAGTCACACAGTAGCGCCTGCTCATTATCCTCACACAGAAAGAGGGGAGTGAACGACCCATAAAGCTTTAACTAAGAGTCAGGCAGTGGGAGAAAAACAGATTGAAATGGGAGGGAGGAGAGGAAGGGGGAGACTGAGGAAGGGCTGTGGAAATGGAGAGCAAGAAGAGGAGGATGTAGCAATTAGAGGAAAAGAAGATGGAGAGATGCAAAACGCTGAAAGTGACACTAAAGAAGAGATGGCTGGAAAAACAGCTTTGCAATGCAACAAGCTCTCAATGAATGCGCTTCTGAGTTTTAGCCACACATATGAAGCTGATTGGTGTTTACTTTAGCCCCCGTGCCAATTGTCCAGTGTGCCACACATTACCAGACGGCTTCACAACCTCACAGCCCCTCTCACACACTCCCCCTCATTCAGGCTCCATAAAGATGAGGACACAAGAAAGCTTGGCGGGCTCGTTTCTTCCAAAACGCACCCGCAGATCAAATATGCATACGGCTCCTCAGCAAATTATGGCCAATTGAATTTTCATAAGGCAAAAGGGTTGTGTCTTACAGAGAGACGGAGCTTAGTGAACTTAACTGCCACCCTCTTTAAATAAATACACACTCTACTTTAAACACAGGAGCTCCTGACTTTGATGGCCCCATTCACTCTTAGCTTTTTTGTAAATATGAGTTTCCTCTTTCCATTATGTTTATCTCAGACTCAAATGACTGCTTTAATTCTGGGTGCTGTTTGAGTTTTAATCAAGTCAAGCTCAGCTTTGTTTGCCCCTTTCTGTCTCTTTGTGCCCTTTCTTTTTCTGCCCTCTTATTTGGAAGTTGATGCAGGCTCAGTTTCAGTGGGACAGGTTGAGTGCTGTGTGCTATCTGTCCGCACATTGTATTAGCTATCTTCTATCTCTCCGGGCTCTGGCAGGACCATCTGCCTTCTGTTATCTTTGGGCATGGACAGATTAAATGACATGGGGTGGTCCCTGCAGGATCTGTTGCCCCCCCCCCCCAAAAAAAAAAAAAAAATTCAAAAGAAAAAAAAAATAAAATGGATACAAACGGTCAAAGAACTGGCCTGTGATTCACGATGGGGGTAGACAAGATGATGGCGGGGTAATATGCATTGACCATGGAACTTGATAGGATTTCACGGCTGATTTTCTACCTCACTGCTTGTACATATGAATATATTCAATGTTTTCCTGTCTTCTTACTTTTCAATGACCCTTTGTGTGTGCAGCCCCTCATTCTCCTTGTGATGAGCATTGCTCTTTTGAGCACTTACTACAACATTATGGCTTTTTTTTTTTTTTTTGCACACGCCGTCTACTTATTGCCTGCAATCAGTCTCTCACTCCACAGTCATACTTTTACAGTAAAACAAGTGTAATTCATATAATCAAAGAGAAAAGACAGAACCCCCTTCAAATTTTCCCTAAATGGGATTTTATCAAGATCAAAACAGTCCTACTACATGGTAAAGTGCCCTGCATGTATATCCTTTACACACCACACACACACACACACACACACACAAAAACAACTGATTCAAAGAAACAAGTTGCTGACTTACTCAACCAGTGGAAATTTGAGAAGCTGACACACACACACACACACACTCACACACATGCTCTGCAAGGACAACAGGCATGCATGCATCCCCCTTACCTTCTCTCAGCACACGCTCTTCCTCTGTGGTGCAGGGAGTGAGGGATGGGATCAAATGAGAGACGGAGAGAGGATGGTGGAGGAGGAGGAGAGAGAGAGGGGGGGATGAGAGCCGGTTGTGAGGAGAGGAGGAGCGACAGCAGGTTGTTGTTGGGTGTTCCACTGATTCCGTCTCCCATGAGGTGCTGCTAAACTCCTGCACTTCAGGAGGTGTCTCTTCCCAGCTCAGGTGTCCCTTCAGGGTTGTCCCAGCTCCGGTGTGCCCCGGAGCAGCGCAACGCTCCACCAAGCACTCCCCTCAGTCTCTTAGTCCTTCACACGTGGAGGCTTGTCCTGCCACAGTGTGAATGTCATCCGGTCAGTGAAGCTTGTATCCTGTCTTCTCGTCTCATTTTTCCCTCTGTTGTCCTTCCCTTCCTCCTGTTATTTTCACTCGTTCCCACCTCCTCCTGGTAGTGAGCACAGCTCACTTGCAATTCAAATAGGCTCATGTGTGATTGTGTGTTTGTGCATCTGTACGTGCAATCTGAGAGTGAGAGAGGGAGTGGATGAATGTGAGGGGGCTGACGGTGAAGTCAGTGAATGGGGGAGGTGATGAGAAGATGGAGAGAATGTGTTGTCAGAAGCAGCGTTGGAGAAAAGGGTAGTGATGTAAAAGTTAAGTGCATTCACAATTCATCAATCTCAGGCTGCTCTGATAAGATCTGTCTGAGGAGACTGTTTCAGAGAATATGTTAGAGGTTACAATGTCTTTGCGCCCTTATCACTTGTTCAGTCGGGCGCTTAGTCTGCCTCTAAATCACCATAATTGAATGTAAGATCAGCTTATTGGGACTTTAATAGCTTTATGGGAATATTAAGAGGACGAAAAGTGACTTTTTCTGATTTTGTTTCCTACTGTTAGGAGACATTTGTACATTTAAGCTTCAAATTTAGATGATTTACAACTTTTCATACTTTCTGAATATTTTAAGACTGTTTTTAAAACAAAATATTACCTTTAACATCCTCACATATTCCGTTCACACAAATCTTAAAAGTAATGCAAGTAAACAAATTAGAAAGTTATCACACCTCATTTATCTGCTCAGAAAAAAAAATATTCAAGATTGCACATCACATTAATTTCTTGGCTCAACATTTCCTGTCTTAACAATCTTTGGCAGAACAGTTTGTGTAGCTGGAGTTGTTGTACCACTCCCAGTTTTAGTTCACGGGCAGACCTCACATCACTTTTCCTTACAATTTGCTGTTATCTTTTAGATGCTGTAAAAAAAAAAAGCTCAAAATATAATATCACGACCACCATGTGTCAAAGATGGAAAACGTAAGTTCTGTTTTGGTTGATTCTGTCCACCACCAACGTTCCACCAACAATGTCTTGGTTGTTGTAACTTGGCTGCAAAATTACAAACTAATTCTGTTAATACAGATAATGATGTGTTGTATCTTGTAATTCATGCCCTCTTCAAGATACAAAATTGTATCGTAGTCATATGAGATTTAATAAACAGAAAGTGGAACTGTTGCTTCTGTCTGAGATCAGAAGTTAGAGCCAGACATGTCAGCTTAGCCTACTGTAGCATAAAGCACTCTGGGAGCAGATGAAAAGAAAGCAGTGACATATTTACAGCTATTTCCTGTATTTTAGCTGTATTTGGAAACGTGAAAATCTCCATCTCATGTGGTAATGTAAGAAGACTAACAAGTTAATGTTTGTAGTCTTTTTTGCTAAGTTAAATGAGTTAGCTTCCAATAATAGTTGTTTTATGCAAAAAACACAAGGCCGGCATTAATATTAGCATCTAATTTCAGCAAGAAATTGTATTTCCAAAATGTTCACACCACATAAAAAGGATATGTATGTATATATATATATATATCATACATATATATATATATATATATATATATATATATATATATATATATATATATATATATAAATTCTATGAAAATCATGACATTGATTTTTAATTGTTGTTTGAAAGAAATATTAAAAGCAAACACACAACAACAAAAAAAAAATTTAATGTTGAAAAAGACATCTACACCTGTTGACAGATATTTTGGTACAATGTTCATGGTCAAAGGTGCTCTAATGCGTTTGGGACAGTTCCCTGTTCAGTTCCAATTTCCTGTTCCACAAAATCAAACTTACAATATCACACCTGTGCAAGTAGCTGCTGGGTGCATATGGAAACCTAACACACACAGAGACATTTCAAGTCTGCAAACAAGACAGCCATGTTAAAGGCTTCTTGTCCTCAACCTATGGGTCAAGTGTAGATCTCCGGGGACTGAAGGTATTCACATCAGTGGGTCTCAAACCCCGCCCACTCCTCTCATCTCCACACAATGGTGGGCCTCATGTACCGTTCTCTCTCTTCTGAGCTCTCCAATCAATATCATCAGGAAAATAAAAAAAAGAGCTGTGAGCTTACTCTCTCCCTTTCCCATTTTCTGATGGGGCCTTTTCTCACTCTTTCACTTTGCACTTCAGTGTAGGGCTATTGAGGTTGCTCTGAATGGGACCCACTCCACCCTGAGGGAATATTGTCTGACCGCAGACCAGAATCTCAGAGACTGCCCCCCCTCCCTTCCCCTTTCTGTCGCTTTCTGTCGCTTTCTGCCTGGCACTTCAAAGAAGAATAAAAAAATGTGGCACATGAGCTCTATTAATAAATGTATCACTTCAACAGTCACAACCGGTCTTTTTTGGGGGGTGAGGACCTTTGCTGCAATTGGATCTCTCTTGCAAAGCCACCAATCTTTCTCTCTCCATCACTCGCCGTTCGTGCTGCATTTTGAAGTCTCTAAGAAGTTCTCAAAGTTGGCAATCTGGCAGAGCATGATACGGCAGCTGCTTTTGAAGCTCGGTCAGTGATTAACCTTACAGAGATTACAACACACATGCAAGTTTGCATATGAGCTACGTTTGAGCAACTTCTATGCTGTTTTTTGGAATAATTTGAGACCTATGTTTGTTTTTCTAAGACATCTGTCAGGCATCTGTTAGGCCTGGAATGGACAAGCTTGTGTGACAAAAGCTCGCGCTTTTTTCTCTGTTTCACAGCCACCATGACCAGCCAGAATATTTCTTTTGATCCCACCACCCCTCATGTGTTGGCTTTCAATAATTTATCAACACACAGACACAGGACAAATTCCATTCGTATAGACTCAACGAACGACGAAAGTAAGAGTAAAAATTTAATTTAGCATAATTGCGTGAAAAGAAACAGCAAAACTGGCCTTTTCATCTATTATTGATGCATGCTTACAAGCTATGCATAATGCAAGGTGCCGTCCGACAGCCATGTATTAAATATCATATTCAGGGGGGTCTTTGGCTGTATGCTTTCAATGCTACTGCTACTCCAGTTGGCTTTGTAGTGTCCAAGTAACAGACTTAACGGACAGAGTTGCAAGCTAAAAGCAAGAGACTGAGGAAAGGATTGATGGTGTGAGAAGAGATTGACAGAAATGAGATGAAGTAAGGGGACGTGAGAGAGGAAGGGCGTGCAAGCTGACAACGGGTTAACAGGAATCTTTATTTTTAACAACATGTCATCACCAGCCGCCCATCTGCTCCTGTGCTGTGTTAGTCTCTTGGGAGTGTGTGCATGTGTGTGAATGCGTGCGAGATAGAAAGAGGGAGATGCATGAAAACCCATCACAGACCAAATCACCGATCAGAACCCAGAGGAGGACCAGTGAAGAGGATAAGGTTAGAGAGGTGGGTGGCACACGGTTATCTCCCTCCTCTATCCAAGGTGAATGGGTGTGTGTTTGTGGCTGTGTGTCACAAGAAGTAGGATTAGTTGGGTCAATCTACAACTGCCCTTTCTGTGTTTGGTTGGGGGATGGAAGGAGGTGGAGATGGTGTTCCAGAGGTAATGAGAAGGAATCTATTAGCAGAGGAGGGGGAGCATGAGGACACACAAAGAGAAAACAGTCATGAGAATAAGGCTATGTTCGGGCTCCGGGGGTGGCCCCAACAAGCAGATTTATTTATTTCTGTCCGGATAAAGGGACTAGTCCCTGGGGAAGATGGTACGCTCTGTAGAGAGATGTTTAGTAGAAGTAATGGGAGAATGGAGTGAACTCAGAGTACGAACTAGCCGTTCCGCAGGTCATTCATCATTAGCAAATACAGTTCAATCTCTATTGCACACTTAATCTCTCCACTTTCATTCTTTCTTCACGCCTCTTTCTCCTTTCTTCTCCTGGTTCAGACTTGTTTTTCTCCCTGCATGCCAAGGCAAACTGCATCCCTCCAGTGGTCCGTTCCACGTTATCAAAACTTTTAAAAGCAAATATGAAGGAATCAAAACATCTTTTTTTCTCATGTTTATGATGATGCGCTTTAATATTTTTGGAAAACATGTGCAGCAGCCAGACTTCAGACCTCATTTGCCTCGTGTCAGCACTAGATCTGCATCACATATTGAGTACTGAGATCTCTTCCCCTTCCAGTGTCTTTCTTTCTCCCCCTCATCCTTCAGGCATGGTGGATTTGAAGGCTAATTAGTCCAGAGAAACCAGTCATCCCAAGGAGTCCACCGCAGGCCACACACATCCTCCTAGTGAACTAGAAGCACCAACACCAACCCAACCTCATAAATTCATGCACAAAACAACAACAAACAGACAAGAAGCAACAAGAGTTTTTAGAGCAGAATGTTTTATAGATGTACACACACTAAAGTCAGCAAGCTCGCGTTACGTAAGTTTTTTTCTTTTACTTTGACAGAGGTCAAGTGTTTCAAATATTCTGCATCACACTCCAAGATGCTATTTACAGGACTGTCTGGCTGCAAAGGGGATGTTATGCAGCATCAAAACCTTTCTTTTTCGTGCTTCTCCTCAGTTCCCCTTGCTTTCTCAGACATCCCTTCCCCCATCTCACTCTCTGTTCTAAGTCTTTCCCTCATTTCTGATCCATTTTTTATGCATTACTCCATTACTCTCAACTCCCATTTACAGTGCATTCCTTCTTCCCATCTTTCACAAACACACTTTCAGTCTCCTTCCTTCAGTCACTTTGCTTCCTTTCTGCCCTCATTCCTCACTTTCCTCCATTGCATTATGACACATTTTGCCACTTCTCTGCTTCACTCCCCCTCCTTTATTATCCCTTTGTTTCTTCTCTGGTCACGTCATCTCACGCTAAGCATTTCTTCTCCTCATATCTTTCTTTCCAATCTAGTTTGTCTTTCTCTGTAGGCCAGTACATCATGCTGTTTGTCTGCACTGCTACCGTCCTCCCTTTTCAAAGCATGCCGTGCTAATTTGGTTTCTAGTATTGCCTATTGTCTCTACTCCTTTACAAAACAATTATACAAATGTCAGCGAATGTAATTAGCAGTAAATGTAAATGCTAGCCTGTCTGTTCAGACATTTAATAGCCCTGCTTGAGCACACATACTGTATGACTTCACAGAGAACAATCAGCAGACGTTCAGGTTGGTGATGTCATGAATCACAAGCAATGAAACATATAGAGATCCATAAGTGTTTTTTTTTTTTTTTTTTTTTTAAATCTCGTTATAATGATGTGTACAAACGAGATGCAGAAGTTCATGGCTGGTTCTCATCTTTGTCTTTGATTGCAGGACATAACTTGCTTGAGCCCATTTTCATGGCTGTGGAAAAAAAAAAAAAGAACAAATCATTTTAATTTTACTTGTGGTTTAAAAACAACAAATGTATAACATTTTGTATTAAATACTTTTGGATGATAAATTATGTCATAGATAGTTCAATTTATTTTCCAAGTTAAAATGTCTCAAATTCACAAATTCAAGAGAGGAAAAATGGGATTAAACATTAATGACACATTCAAGCCTAAACGGTCCTAAAACCTGTTAAAAAAAGAGACTGTCCTTTTGAGTTAGCAATCTAATAAATGGAAATAAAGATGCAACAATATTTAAAGTTTATTTTCCAGTAAAAGTTAGGATGTATTTGTCTCATAACAAATTAGTTAAAGAAAAACAACAACAGAAAATTGGTGACTGACACATAAAATGATAGAACCAAGCCTCAGAACGATCCACCAGGCATGTCGTCCACTCCTTCAGGGTCACCTTTTTATTCCTGTTATAATCACATGACCTGCAAACACAGCACAGAACATTGACCTCATAACATGGCACCTTCAACTGCGTAAGAATTTCAGAAACACATGCAGCTGCACACATAAAATTAGAGATTACTATGAAGACAGACAGATAGAGTTTAAACACATGTTAATATTAGACAAACTGAAATGGGGCTCCTCTATTTCCATTGTCTTTCACTTCACTGTGCAGCGCTATCTCTGAAGGGTACTCCTTCAATTTGTGTTAATCCATGGGCAGCGGGAGACACAGTGGGTAATAAACATTATCATTGCTGGGAATGGCTTGACATTGACACAGACAGCTCTGCTCCCACAAAACCTGTCATTGCAGACTAGCAGAGAAATGGGGGGTTGGGTGGAAGAATGGATGATGAAGGAAAATAAGAAGACATGGAAGCAGGACAGAATGACAGAAATGTCAAACTGGAGAGGGTTGGGGGCGTTAATGGAGAGAGATCATTTTTTTTGTAGAAAAGAAGAAAAGAGGATTGCAGGAAGCAGAGAGGAAAGGAAAAAATGCTTGAAGAAAGAGTAACTTAATCGAGAATTGATGTGGTCATGAGATCGGTGGGGAGGAGGACACAGAAAGCGGGACTGGCATGGAGGATAGATGGATAAATGCCATTCAGAGAGAACAGCATGGTGGGAGGTGCGACTTGATCAGAGCTGGGCAAAATGCAATGCGCTGTAACATTTTTAACCCTCAGTGTTTCAGTAATTAGCTGAAGAATCCCATATTGCACGAGACAGAAGGTTTACACTGCGAACCCCTGTGTGACATGAGATGATGGTAACATGAACATATGAGCAACAGTTTTCATTCTAATTATAAGCTGGGGCATCATCTGAGGGGTTTTGCTACAATTGTATTAGGTTTTCTGTGAATACATCTAGTGGACAAAATACTTTGGGGACATTTTACTAACAGTATCATGACATGTGCTTTGGCATTTAATGAAAAAGAAAAAAAAAATTGTAGAACTAGTCAGTAAAGACTGAACTAACTGGAAAAATGGAGTAGCACAGTGCTCCAAAGGCATCTTCTTGTAATGCAGCTTCTTCAGGTCTCTGCGGCTCAACTTGCCATCTTTGTTCTTGTCCAAAGAGGTAAATCTTTGCTAAAAGGGAAGACAAAAAAAATCCCCAAAACAAAACAAAACAAAAAAAAAAACAAGCTGAAAAGAAGCAACAACAGCTAATCATCAGAAACAGTTCAGAACTTTTTCATCAATACCAATACTGATTCTTTTTGTCCTTTAAAATAAAATCACATGATTGCACAGTTTGCATTAATATCTTGATTGCAAGGGGGATTGTGAAATATAAGTCAAACCTGAGAACAGAAGTACTGGAAAGAAAAACATTTTTTAAACTATCATAAATTTTATTGATGAGTCAATAAGATTAAAAACGTCTTTAAATAACTAAACTACAGGTTAAGATTTTTTTAAATCTATTCAGTAGGAAATGTTCAAATATATAATGTAATGTAATATTATAATAAACATAATGTGCAATAACCTGCATTAAACCACTGAAAGATAACAAAACCTCATCATCATCACTAACGTTCCGGCATCATCATAACATCTACAGTAATAGGCTACCGATATGTGACACAGAAGTTATAATGTCTGGCTGATTTTGCACATAATTTCATTGCCTAATACTCAGAAGTGGAAACAAATGGCATGTTTTGTATCTGTACAGTGGTATCTCGATAAAAATGTATCAAATCCGATAATTTGTCTGCCTGGTATCGAAGTATCAACTCCAGGGTATTAATATGCCCAGTTCAATCAATTCATGTTCAATAAATCAAATACGGCTATAGAGAAGATAATGTAAGCTTGTCAAAGAACAAATCCCATTCCTTTCAAGATCTTTGGCTGACTTCTAATTATAAATCTGGTGATCACTAAAATTCAATTTGTAAAACCTACACCACTCTAAAACATTGTAATCAGTATGTTGCCATACAAATGCTCGCTTTTTGTTGAGAAAAGGTAGCAGCAAAAAGTTAGCACCTCATCATGCGCCTCACACAGCTGCT
This sequence comes from Atherinomorus stipes, assembly GCA_023101725.1. Classification (NCBI taxonomy): domain Eukaryota; kingdom Metazoa; phylum Chordata; class Actinopteri; order Atheriniformes; family Atherinidae; genus Atherinomorus; species Atherinomorus stipes. The sequence goes on from JALJCO010012783.1 coordinate 808,578, forward strand.
CGCATGATGTAAGACTGCAACTCCATTTCTTCTGGATCAACATTACTGAGAGCTGAAAATGCGCAAAAAATCTGTTCGATAACACCATGGATCAGTTTTCATGTCATCAAAATAATGCATGAGTTTTCTTTTAATTCATCTGAGGTTGTAGGTTGGGGCAGCCAGTGAGAGGTTATTAAGTTATCTCTGTTTCACAATCTTACTGAATTATTTAGTGATTATTGACCAAACCCTATTTATACATGGTGTTCTTGAGAGCCCCTATCTCAGTCTGTGGACACCCATACCACAAGCAACAGAAGAACTTGCCACTTACAGTAGGTTGTTAGTATCGATCAGTCACTACAGGGCAGTTTGTGCACTAGTACAATGGTGGTGTCTGGTGTGAAAAACAACTTTATGTTCAGTGTGAGGTTATACTGGAGGAAACATGATCCTTGGCATAGAATTCCGGTTATTTTTTTTAGCATAGTATTTCATTGTGGATATTGATTTTATTTGTGTCATCGTTAGCTGAGATCATCACAGATTGTAAATCACAGTGACTTCTTTCTTCTTTCAGTCTCACTTCAAACACAAAGTCTGACCTGTGCCAGCTGTGTCCTCTGGGCGTGACTAAGGCAGCTCTGGGGCAGGGCTGCAGGTGTGTAAGACTCCCCCATACGACTCAGGAGCAGAAACCAGTCCAAGAGACGATATGGAAACTGACCTAACTCCTCCTCAGGGCATTTAGCCTTAGGGACTGTTCAGGAGATAAAACAGAGCTGCTTTGGAAGGCTGCAGTGCACAGTGGAAATTGTGTGTCACGTTGAATGTTGAGTGTGTTTACCCAGACAGGGTCCTGTGTGAGCCAGCCCGATGCGGCGTCTCTTTCTGCAGGCTTCTTTGTGAAGCAAACATTCATTCCCATAGGTCTTTCCCAGAACGCTGCACACCGGTGCCCTCTGCCTGATTGCACGAGTCAGTGCCCACATGCAAACATTAAACGAGAGGATGTAATGATAAACTGCTGTACTTAATTTCTTTTTCATTCCTAAACTAAGTCTTTTTTTTTTAAAAAAAATCTGTTTTATATGTACAATTTATATGAGAATTGAACATTTTTGTATGGCATGTGGTGTTTACCGTGGACATGACTGAGGACAAACACACTTGGGTATGGGGATTCCATTTTCTTCAACTACTTGGCACCAGGATCCCGTTGGACTATAACATTTCAACAGCGTGCAAAGCTTTTCTGTAACAGAAACAGACAAACAAACAAACAAAAAACAGTGCTGTTTTTTTTTTTTATCAATATACACTGCCTGGCCAAAAAAAGTCGCCACCTGGATTTAACTAAGCAAATAGGTACGAGCCTCCTATTGGATAATTACTGCATGGGCGATTATCTTTCAGCTGGCAACAAGTTATTTAACCCCAACTGATGCAATGACTTGCTTCTCATTTCCTAAACAACCATGTGGAAAGACACATCCGTGGTCTTGGAAAAGATGTTAGTCTGTCTGAGAAAGGTCAAATCATTGGCATCAAGAGGTGAAAACATCCAAGGAGATGCAGAAACTACTAAAACTGGGTTCAGAACAGTCAAACGCATTATGAAAAGCTGGAAGGATAGTGGACCATCGTCTTCCAGGAAGAAATGTGGCCGGAAAGGCAGATGAAGTGATGCAGCATCATGCCTAGTGCCTACTGTATGAGCCTGTGGGGGCAGTGTCATGATGTGGGGTTGCTGCAGTTGCTCAGGTCCAGGTTCAGCAACAGTGTGTGCTCAGATAATGAGGTCAGCTGATACCTGAATATACTGAATGAGCAGGTTATTCCATCAATGGATGTTTCTTTCCTGATGGCACGGCCATATTCCAAGATGACCGTGCCAGAATTTATTGGGCTCAGATTGTGAAAGATGGTTCAGGGATCATCAAACATCATTTTCACACATGGATTGGCCACCACAGAGTCCAGACCTGAACCCCACTGAGAATCTTTGGGATGTGCTGTGGTCAGACTCTACAATCATCATCAAGATCTTGGTGAAAAATTGATGCAACAGGATGCAAATAAATCTGGTGACATTGCAGAAGCTTCTGGAAACACAGCGAATGCTGCCGCAATCAAAGCTAAAGGCCGTCCAACCAAATGTTAAATGTTTGACCTTTTTTTTGTTGGCGACTTTTTTTTTGGCCGGGCAGTGTATTTTCACAGTGGTCCTTATTTCATTTCACTGTGTCCTTTTTCTGTTTATAAGCATTTTTAAACTTTTCAAATTAAATTTGTTGTTGGCAGAATCAGGTAGAATAAACAGTATAAAGTTACTTTCTGTGAGGAACTGTTGAATGGTGAACAATGTAGTGGACTGCAATGAAATAATGGCACCCAAAAAATGCATGATTTTGTGATTCAAAATGGAAAGCCATCCTTTTACTCAGTATGAGAGAGGACAAAAATGACAAATCACATCTTTAACATGTAAATTCTGCTCATCATTTAGCAAGATTTGGGTATTGTGTTCAATTTCTTTCTCTAAATAATGTCCCTGTCCCATTAATTTGAAATATCAATCTGCTTTTTCAAAGGTACAGTATGTAAGAATTACTGCCATCTAGTGGTAAAGATGGGTATTTGAAAGTAAAGATGTTTTCTTTCAAATGACTTCATTTTCCAAGCATTGTTGTGAATGTACGGTGGCCGTTAGTGGCCAAAATTCTCCCAGACATAAAGATGTTTTCCTCTGAGTGGATCCAGTGGTCTCAGGTGTAACTATAAATGTACGACGAGTAACTCTTCTTAATGTCTTTTAAGGCATCACTTATTCCAAACAGTGCTCTAACTCCCATTTAACAAAGCTGGTACAGCAGTTTTAAAGTTCAGAGGGGTCACTTCACTCACATTGTTTTGTCCATTTAGGGACATTATACTAAACATGGCGGCACAAATATGGCAGCCTCCATGTATGTGCACCCCAGCAAGTAGATACAAATGACTCATTCTAAGAAAATAAACATATAACAGCTATTCTAGTGAAGCGATTACACATCAGTAGAAACACAGTTTTGGATTATGTATTCAATTTTTCTGCCATTGACCTTTGTTTTTTTTACACACTGTACCTTTAAAGAAACAAAACAAACAAAAATAACAACGGAATTGCTCATTCAACATCTTTATCGTGTCTTTGTTCAATATCCGAATACCTTTAGGCTTAAAAGTTCTTGCAGGTAACTGTAATCTGAAGTAATCATACGAGCATTGCTCTGCTGTGCAGTCTTACCTGGCTCTACTCTGCCAACATACGGTCTCAGACTGTCTTCAGCTTGTCTTTGTCTACGTTGAGCTCGGCCTCCCTGAATCATAAATGCATATTACTGAAAGTTACCCATCACACTCTTTAATGAAAAATGAGAGGATCATAAGTTTCTGTCTTTCAGACACACACAAAACTCAGGTGCAACTTTATATTTCACTGAAAACTAAAACACCATCTGTAATATGATTCCTAAATAAAACATACTGATATCATTAGTGAGTGATAGCTTAAAAACAAAAAAAATCTAGTAATTGTATGCATTTTACACCTCACCCACCTTCCCCCGTATACCTCAGCTCTAACCTTGTATCTCCTGAAACTTTGTAGTTTGTGCCAGGTCCACATCTGCCCCCAGTCTTCCCCAATCAAATTGGAAACAGGTGACCAAAAATTCCAGCCATAACTCAATACTTTTTATTCTAACACCTATAACAAACAACCCTCATGACTAGAACACCAAGTTTTCCTTTGTTTGTGGTTAAAATATTCTCATGAAGCATTATCAGGTCAGAATAATACAATTACTGTTTATGTCTTCATAATTGTTCTTACAGATGTAGACAATCATATTTCATTTGGTGGATAAGAAAGACCTACCATGGTTGAATAAGGGTGACTAAGGAAAAACAAGACAAGCATCAGGCTCAGGTTCATGGTTCAGACATCAAATGGGCTAAAAGGGGAAAATGAGAAATTTAGCTTCAGGAAGGAAACTTCAGACCGCATCATTCTGCGATGGCTGCTAGTTTTATGCTTAAAAAAAACTAAGATGGAGATATTTTTACATGTGTATATCTTTCTAGCATAATCATTTCTTTTCCTTTTCATGAAACACATTTGAGTAAGATAATGAAGAAATTGGCATGAAAAATAATCAATTTAGTCATATCATATTCTGTTAACAGATGCAATTTTCTTTCTTTTTCTACTTTGATGCAATTTACTGACAATTACAATCATTCTGATAATGTAGCAGGAAACAATGCAGCTCTTTGAGTCCCGAGAAAAACACAGAAAATCCTTTTCCATCATTGAGGAAACAGAGGATAGAATTACACTGAGAGAACATCCAGCTTTCACTCTAGTTATTACACTTGAAAAATCCATTTCTAGCTCTCTTACTGCTTGGAACAGAAAAAAAAAAAAACTTACCTGGGGCTTCTGTCACTCCTTTGTTTAGCTCTTATTCCCTTGTTAGTGTGCTCCTTCTTCACCTTGTTGCCAGATACTTCTTTTCTCTCTGAGTCTCACCGCCTCCTGTCAGACTGTATACTTTTTACAGACCGCTGCAGGAGTTTTTCCCTTTTGTACTCTCCATTTGATTCATCTATCTATATATATTCTTCACATTCTTATCTCATCTAACCGCATTTCCTTGCCTGTTTGACACTTTCTTTCACATAAGCCTGCTGTTGCAAGCAAGTGCAGAGAGAGTGGGTATTTAAGCAGCATTAGTTAAAGACACTGTGCAGTTAACTGTTGTTGTACAGAAGACATGAGAGAGACCGAGAGGATGAGTTTTTTAAGAGGTGGAGTGAATTTCTTTGAAGTCAGTAATGATCCACAGGATGATTTACGTACCAGAGACAACATGTGGTCATGCTTCTTCTCACTTTCTTGTTTTTCTCATGTTGGGACTCCACATGTATGCCAGACACACACATAAACTATCCCTGATGGGAAGAGCGCTGAATTTGAGGATGCTTCTGAAAAATATGAGCCGTCACAGGCAATAAAATAGTACAGGCTGCTCTCTAGTGGTTTAAATGGTCAATAACACTGTTAGGTGTACAGAGGGAAAAAGAGAAAATCTCATACAAGTGATGTGTTATATTTTTCTCTGGAATATGAGTTTCTTTCATCTTTAAAGTTGGCTTTTTGACTGAGTGTCCTTATGAAATATTTAATGAAACTATGCTTGAAATATTCCACCTCAGCAAACTTTTGTCATGCAGAGGAAGCATTGAATAGTAAATTGAGGAGAAAACAACAAAAGGCACATGAATTATTAAGCTTAAAGAAATAATAAAATACCTGTTGAGAGAAATGACTTGATGAGGTGGTAAAGTAGCTTGTTTGTAGCTTTCTAATGGCTAAGTTGTAGTTGGGGTCTAAGTATGACAACACTGTGAAAAGTCAACATATATGACGAGGGTAAAACATAATTATTTTTTAATATAAAACAAGAAATAAACAAACAAAACATACTCCATACTTGCCATGTTGTTGATTACCCTTCTTTCAAGCTTGGGTCCTCAACTGGAGACTTGGGAACTTGAGGGCTCTGCACCTTAGCTATTCCTAGGACTGGACACTTCTGGAATGAGATCTCTGATGGTGTTCCTGGGATCTGTTGAAGCCAGTTTTGAGGTCAAAGCCTCAGTGCTCCAGTTACCACTGGCACCTCTGCTGCTTTCCCCCTGCCATATCTTTTCAGCTTCTCATGTTCCTTCTTCTTCACGCTGCATTTGGTATTGCCACATCTGTAACTACTAGCTTCTTTTGCAACTTGTCAACAACTAGAATGTCCAGTGTGTTAGCCATCCCCACTCTATTAGCCTGGAGACCTCAACTTTATAATTCTCCACCGCCTTTGATGGTGTGTCTTCCATCTTGACCTTGAGACATCCAGCCCAAACATTTTAAGAATACTCCTGTATACTATTCCAGCCACCTGGTTAAGGCGCTCTGAGTATGCATCTATCTTACCCTGATATGTGCTGGACCCACTGGGAGGCCTCTTTGCACAGCCTGGACCTGGGTGTGGTAGGTGATGTAGTACAGTAGGTGGTAGACCCCAGTCTCTGACGCTCTTGTGCTTAATGTTGAATCAAAAGTAGACACTTTTCATATAAAATCTAATGAGAATGCGTGTCCAAACTTTTGATTGTAGGCTATTAGGCTATACAGTATATTTATTGTGTGTATATATATATATATATATATATATATATATATTTAAGCAACTATTCCAGCTAAGATTATTTATAAACCCATTTAAATTTAACACAATCTTTGTAAGGTTAACTTTACAAAGATTCATCCCCTGTGAACCAATTCATAAAAACCAAACAAACAAACAAACAAACAAAACAGTCTAATGTAGAGAGACCACTGGACTGTCTTATCCTTGAAATGTAACAAATAGAGTAAAAGAGAGACAATTGACGAAATTTTTTTGAAAAATTTATGTCACACATTGGGGTTTATAACAATGCATAAAATGTCCAAAAATGAAATGACAAAGACATACCAAAATATAACCCCCAAATGGCACAGCTGACAACAAAGAAATCACAAAAATATTAGTCATATTAGTCATTACGTAATGCAATTTAGACGTAGGTACAACAACCAAAAGCGGCTTAAAAACACGAAACAAAAATATTATTTTGCGATACATAATATCAAAACAATGACACGTGAAACAACTTGAGCAGAAATGCAAAACCACCATGGGAAAGACCTTTCCACCAAAAGGAAAAACTATAAATAAATTTCAAATATGAAACCGAATGACAGAGGTTTGTTTTATCTGGATGGTCTGAGGCTGTTTTAAGTTTTTAACTTATTCTGTGCCAGGAAATCTCTCTCTTTTTTTTTAAAAATGAAGAGCTTCACGTGCACGGATTTAACACATGTTGACGTCACATCAGCGGCTAGCACTGAGCTGGAGTTTTATAAGCTATTCAGCTGTCGCTGTTGGAAGCTGCTATTTAAAAAAATCGCCAAAACTTTTAAAACAGTTTTAGCTAAACTTAGATACAAATAGAAAATATTGCTGAGACGTCTGTACGCAAACATGGTTGCAGCAGCTTAGCGTGCAAAGTCACCCCCGATGACAGCTTGACGCTCCGCCCAGCAGTTGGAAGAGAGAGGGAGGGAGGGAGGATGTCGGAATGAAAACTACTGTGGTAGTGTGGAGTCAGGCTGTTCTCTTGAGTTGTGTACTCTACTGCTGTACCTATTTTTATTGCACGTGGGGTTCAAATTGTTGAAATGACCGTGTTTTGTTTACTTATGCTCGCGTGTCGCTCTACGGAACAACGTTGTTATCGATCGTGTTGGACAGCGTAACTAACGGTTTAGGAACACAGACGCTTCGTGCTTTTTTTCTTGTTTCCCACCATACTGTATTTAATGTGAAGTTGAGTTACTTTTCATTTTTGCACCTGCTTTTACTTTGTACAAACTGTGCCGATCAAGGTAGGCTAGTGATTTGTTTGGTTGTAAACACTTTATGCTACGAAGACAGAAGCTTGTCGCTGAACTTACGTGATGACTACAGGCTGTGGGCGAGATCCAACTTCATCAGCCTTCATCACCTCAGTACCTCTTTTTTTAACAGAAAGCGAACGATGAGCTTCAGTTTCTTTACAATATGTCATTTTCAAGCAAGCGAACAAGTGGACTGTGGTGACAACGCTGAGGCCATGGAAACGCTTTTAGCGGTATAGTTCAGGTAAGGGCAACGTTATTACACATCAGCTTAAACCAGATCTGTTATCGGTGTAGAACAATTAAAACTGTTCGCAGTTTTACCTGCAAGATAACATGCAGGCAGCTGCATATAGTTATACATGTTACACCACGTTAAGATGATCAAAACTACGAAGGATGAAGCTGTTAGCAGTTTTCTTCTGTGTTGCCCAGTGAGGCAAAACAGGCCATGTTTTCCATGTTTTCCAGCATCCCCCCCCCCCCCCCCCCCCCCACACAAACACATCCGCACGCACAGAGAGAGCCATAAGCCATAACATGGCCTGAAAGAGTCATTGTACCATGAAAGAGGTTGAGCCAGCCTTTATGTAATGAGCACATAAGGACATACTAATTATATAACATAATAAATTGTGCACTGGTCTTATAATGTGCAAATTTGAGAGTATTCCTACTTGATGAGTCTTCCAGTCTTTGCATACTTGAAGGGAAATTGATACTCTGTGACATGATACAGTATTGGTATACTGTTTGTGCATTTGTCATAGGATTCAAAGCAATAAGGATAACTGGCACTGTCATAAAGTTAGATTCAGCAAACATGAGTTAAAATGTAACCAAGGTTTTATACCATGCCCTGCAGCTCTGTGGAATCATATTTTTGTCCCACAACTGAAGTTGCTCTCAGTCTTTACCATGATGTCTGAGTATGCATGTGTGCTTTATTTTAAGCTGAGATCTATTACAACCCAGACAGTGTAAAGCGCCATAGCATCAGCACGCCACTACATATTAGGATAAAACGTGACTGATTGCCCCTAAGCGTAAGTGAGATGGACACTCCTGTGGTTTCTCCAGCGTTGGGGTGGGGTTGCACACACATGCAAATCCATGTGTGTGTTCCTCTGGCACCTGTTGGCTACAGTCCTGGAGCGCCACCTTGGCTGAGGGTGTGTTTACAGTCTGATTCCTCCCAGCAACAGCTGACCGTCTACACTGTTCAACTGCTGTTAAAGACCACCCAAAAAGCAGTTCAATACGTGAGGCATGAGGGTTTTTCCAGACTGGGAGACTAATGTAACTTCCCAATCTTCGCGTGTGCCCTTACAGTCTATAATGTAGTTATGTGTGAAAATACACATTATTCTCACAACCCTGTGCATTATAGTCATTTTAAGATGACGTGGCGCCTCGTCAAGGGTGCCCTTGAGGCAGATAAGAGGTTGAAATGTGCTTTCATCATGTTTTAAGTGGCTGTTTTCTGCAAAGAAAAGAGTTGAGTCATTTATGAGACAGTGTCAGAAATCGTAGAGTGAAGTAGTCAGCAAAGAGCAAGGTGAGTTTTTAAAAGCACCATCAGAAATGAGATTTATATAATCATCTTTTCCCTTCTAGGTGTTGCACATTATTATTTTTCCATCTCAGTTATTGAAGCACTTTAAACGTACAGAGCTAATTTTACTGCAGTGTAAAGCTGAGAGATGTCCGCCTTTGAGAATGTAGTTTTGCCGTCGTGTGTGTTGTGAGGTTGTGCTCAGAGTCAAATGACTTGACTTGACTTTGACTTTTATCCTCTTTGCCCTCTCCTCTCTCCGCATGAGGCCTATCATTAGAGCTATACTTAGCCATGCTTATCAACACTATCATCCCTGTCGGTAAGACCACAAATGTTTAAAGTCTTGGAATAGCTCTGCACACTGAGTGTAGACATAAGATCTCAGATACACAGACGCAGTCAGATATTGACAGACACTTTGGGTGACAGTGTTCTTTAGAGATCCTGAAATGCTGTTGGTATAAAAGTATTTTTAGAGAAATGTTTCTTTGAGATAACTGGTTTTATTAGCTTACGTTTAACTCGACCAGATTACATAAGTACATTTAAGGAAGATCTGAGATGATGCTACTACAGGATCAGTTTGACATAAACTGTTTAATGATAAAGAGGGAGTTTTGATTGAATAATGTCAAATATGATTTGACTTTATATGGGAAACCTTATCTCAAATGTTGAAGGTGACATCAGGCAATGTGATATCTTAACTACTTTTTGAGCTGAGTTATTCTTTGAAATCAGTTGAGTGTTGGGGCATACATCCCATTTCTAGAGAAATTGGAACGTCTGATGATGTAAATAAAAGGAGCACCTTAAAAGAGTACGGTGGCATGTTAAAATTAACATGCAAACATTTTGTTCAGAATAGTTCATAAAATTCTACAGTTACTGAAATACACGTTTTAATATTCATATCCAAACTAGAGTTTGATAGAAGCCACACAGTTTGGGCAGGGTAAGCCAAAGGCTTTAAAAGTCAATGGCTGGAAAGATGTGTTGTGACTAATTAGTAACTTGGTCAGTAATGTGATTGGATATGAAAAAAGCAATTTTAGAGAGGCAGAGTTGCTCAGACATATCAACTGAACTTTTTCACAAAAACCAGAAGTATGTAGCCGTTGGGAATCTTGTCTTCCTGTGAGGGCTAGACTTCAGTCAAATGTCAAAAATGGATCATGTTTCCAGTCTGGATATTACATTTGAGCCCGTTTACTCGACTCTCCCTCGAACCAGATGTTTTGCCTGCATTGTTTTGATCATGTGACCAACTGATGCATCGTTTTGTCATCTGCAAAGCTGCTTCCGGGAATTTTAAAGAGAGGGAGTTTGTTAATATATCAAGCTTTAAATGTAATTCAATCACGTCCGAAACTGAAGGTTTTTAGAGGAGGTTTTTCTAGCGATTATTCATCATTTCTGATATAAGAAAGCATCAAATAAGAATGAAATTTGCAGAGCCGCTCTGATAAAATAACAGGAAATAAAACTTGACCTTGCAGGTGTTATTAAAGCTATGGTCTACGATTTCAGAATCAGTTGAGAAATTTGGAAAAAAAGCAACCTGCCCCCCCACACAGCCCGCCCCTCTCTGCTTGGTGATCCCTCCCAGCGAGTACGTACAGCCCTCCTCAACCACAGCCAGCCTTATCACAACAGTTTCACAGTGTAATATTTATCCCACATAAAGGAACAACAAGAACATCACATATATAATATTTGCCTTTCTCAACCACCGGAAAGTTTATGGTGTGTTTTAGCTGGAGTTTCTGCATCAGTAATGGTGCGTTCAGACCGAACGCGTTGTCGGTGGCAAAAACGCGCTTGACGGCCAAAGTTTGACGCTGGTTCACATAAAATCAGACGCTGACATTCAGAGACCAAAAAGCTGCTGACGGTTGCGTATTTCCGGTCATAAAACAAGGAAGTGTTAAAAAGGTCTATGAGCTGAGGCTTAGCAATCTGCAGAAAACTGACTACAAATGATGGAGGAATTTTTGGAATATTTTTCTTTAACAAAAACGTGTAGTCTTGAATATTCCATCTTCTACGAATACGATGCGCTTTTCAGTCAGAAGGTTCTGAGAATCTGGTGACATCTCTGTCCGAAAGAGACACAGCTGAAAATCAGTGACCACGTTTACATGCCATCAAAATTGGGGTTAAGGTTAATATTCGTTTTTTAAAAAAAGAGGAAAAATATTTTTATTAGGGGGGGGAGGGAAGAGTTTTTTTTTAAATATGGCTGAGGGGAATAAATTGGAATCTCCGAAAAAGCGAGCGAAAAAAGGTGTGGGGGGGGGGAATAAACATCCGGGGGCGCTGGGGGGGGGAAGGCAGGGAAGTTTGAGAGTTGCAGAAAAAATGGTGGCGGTTGCGTTGGCGGGGGGCGGGGGGGGGGGGGGGGGTTGGCGGTGGGGGGTGGTGGTGGTGACCCACCAGCAGTAGATGGTGGATGGAAGAAGGAGGGGAGGGAGGTGAAGTGGAGGTGGGGGGGGGCGCCGTCCGCTTTTCGTATTAGGGGCAGGGGGGCGGAGGGAGGTAGGGGTCAGGGGTGGGGGGGGGGGGAGGAAGGAAGAAGGAGATAGAGAGGCTGGAGGTAGATACTTTCATTTTTTTTTTACATATTTATTAAATTTTTAGATGGTGAGGGAGGCCCGGGGGGTATCGGTTTCGTTCGGTTGTGTTGGGGGGGGGGTTGGTGAGGTGGAAAAATAAAAGGGAGTGGGGGAGAGGTGAACGAAAGATTGGAAGAAATTTTTCAAAAATTTAAATAAAAAGAAAAAGGGGATGGGGAAAGGGAAAGTGAAAATAAAATAATTTTTATTAAATGAGAATTTATAAAGAAAATATAAGATTAAGATGGGAGGAAAGGTGGGGAAAGGGAATTTGGTAAAAAGGAATGGGATATTGGGTGTTGCGGTTGTGGACGGTTGTATTATTTTAGTGTTGCATGCCTACAGTATGATCTTTGCTCCCCTGGGCTGCTCGGCATTAAAACAGGTATAATTCTGTCATGGAAATCAGTGCCGGGGGCCAGGATAATTTCCAGAGATCATTGCCTGTAAAAAAGCTTACTGTGGCATCCACAAATGCAATTTAAAGCTTTGTTTTGCAAAAAAGAAGCAATATATGAGCATCAGCCTAAAATGCAAGTCTTCTCTGGACTGGAGTTTATTAAAAGTGGATTGGGCCAAAATGGACTGATCTGTAATCAGACAAGATTAAATTTTAAATTCTTTTTGGAAATCATGGATGGTACACTTTCCAGGCCAAAGAGGGGTGGTACCATTCAGCTTGTTATCGGCTCTGACTTACGGCTGCTATGTACTCTGAGAGAAGCGAGAACTTTCTTCTTGTTCTCGGGGTCATGAGAACAAAATTACGTCATTTTGTTCTCACGGACATGATTGAGGACAGCTTGCGGCTTGTTCTCGACCCTTCGCTGAGCAGAACTTTCTTCTCTGGGAGCTCCGAGAAGTATTGTATGATTGGTTGGAATTTTGAGGCAGGCGGGGTTTATACAGATGATGAAGCAGAGAGCTGTCACCTTCGTATTTCCACAGATGCGACGTTGAACAGTTAGTTTTAATAAACAGCTGATCGAGGTGGTAAGAAAGTACGAAAATGTAAACTACACACGTGGCATTTAAATACACGGACACCACCGCATGGGCAACTCCGTCCTGTCACGGACGAGTTTATTGTAAAATCACTGGGCCGCCGGCGCCGCCTCTTCCATTCTATGTTTGAATATTTGCTCTAAAATTAACACATAATTCGAATATATTCGAATATCCATTTGAGCATTATGCCAACAGGCGGACAAACTAATACAAGACATACTTGTATAGATATTTTTTATTTTTATTTCAATATTAACATCTTTAACAATGCCCAGGACATTACAAAATGAATTCGCTTCAGTTCCCCCGCCCCTAGCATCTCCCTAACTTGTGCGAGCAATTAAAGGTCCCAACAAATTAAGATTAAGTTAACGAACATTGAATGCTCCGAGCAAGCTGTAATAAACATGGAACAACTTTGAAACAGCAGGACTATACTCAAACCAGTGTAGCAAATGTAGGCCTAAAGTAATCGGCTATTTTCCCACTGTTTATTTGATATTCGAATATTGATTTTCACATCTGAATCTCGAATTTGTATCAATATTTGAATATATATTCGAATTTAGAATATTAGTTGACAGCCATATCGCAGAACTTCTTGTGGAGTATGTAATGACTGGACGAAAACTAACTTTTATCTTGTTCTTTCAGCGGGCAAGAACAAAATTCTTTAAAAAGCCTACAGCTGTAATGATGCAGTATAGGGGTGCATTACTGCTTATGGAGCGGAAATACCAGTGCTGAAAGGTATTAACTGGTTTTAAAGCAACATGTGCTCCCATCCAGATGAGAATTTTTTAAGGAAGACCTTGCATATTTCAGCAAGACAATGCCAAACCACATTTAGGAGGTTTGGTGTTTATGTTCAGTGTGCACTCCATATGGTCACCTGTTATTTGACCCGTAGAGTGTGGACTGTGAGCTTAATTGATCTGGCCTTTCACTGAGGCAGATGGAAACATGTTGTGTAAGGGTATACTCACATTTGACAGGCTTAGTTCAATTCAATTAGCATTTGCTCTGTTGGTGTGGATCAATTGGATGAAATGTAAACTTCAATCCAAACCTTGTGCACTAAGCAACCTTATATGCCAGGTAATGTGGTTGAAGGCAAAAACATTTACTAATTCACTCACAATCTTGATGTTTGACAATCATCAGAGTTTAAATTTATTGGGGGAAAAAAAAACAAAACAACTTTTCAAACATTTTTACTTATATTTTTAGGCTCTTAAATGGAGAGAATGATAGAAATGGATTTTACCAGGCTTATAATACATGTACAACCCTCTGTTATCTTGTCGCTATATTATCAGATAGTATTAGGTAATATAATTAGGATTAAACTTTCACTTCTATAGGTCACAGGGTCACTCGCCTTAAAACCATTAAGTCTCATTGAATAATCCTTCAAGGCTTGAAGTCATGTGATGAAGTATTTATGTCAGATACTTCACTGGTGCTAAAGATTGTTTGATTAAGTTTGCTTTCATAATTCCTGCATTGTCATTGCCGGTCATTATTTGCTTGCAACCTGCTTTAATTTGCAATTTTCTGTTAAAACGTATGTGGTAACCCGATGCCATTGACTCATGTTTCTGCACCCATTTAGATTCTACCCAGGAAAAAAAAAAAAAACTTTCCCTCTTTACTTTGTGTTGTTATACACTGAGAACATTATGGGGCACAAGACCTTAGTTTTGGAGATGATGGCTGACGTCCTTTGATAATTCACATTGCAGTAACTTTTGGCTTAGTATGCATGTTGTTTTAAAAAGCAAAAACAAATGTTGTCCCCAACTTGGCCTGACATGAATGTGATATTTAAATCCTGTGTTTGCATGGCAGGCTCAACTGCTGCAGTATCTGATGTTGCCACATAATGGATTTCATTGTGCTTTTCTGTATTCAAAGTACTTTACTTAACAAGAGGACATATGAGTATCTAGATACTTTATCCCTCAGTGATCCTTAGAAGTAGGGATGCACGATATAATCGGCCCCCTATCGTATCGGCCTATATCGGCCTTAAAACTGAGTATCAGATTGCTAGTTTAAGCCTCAGCTGGGGAGGGGTTCCAACAGTGGCCTTCCTCTGTGGAGTTTGCATTTTCTAACCATGTATGGTGGGTTGTCTTTTGCTACTCCGGCATCCCCACCATCCAAAGACATGCATGTTTGGTTGAATGGTCACTCTAAATCAGTTAGCAGGGGACTTCAGCACAGGTCTTACAGTGTCCTACCTGTACGTCAGATTAATAAGGAGCATTAATTTGTCTTTTTCGTCCTTCTTATTTCCCCGTCTCCATTCTCTTTATCAGCTATCATCAGTTTTTATCAACTTGGTATAAAAAGTATATATTGCAGTAATCTCTATGTAATCTCTTGCATTTGATAAAAGTTCTATTAAAATCAAACTGGTCTTGGGGAGGACGGAGCTCTGAAATGAGCATCAGACTGAGGTTTGTGTTGTTTAAAACACAATTCTGAAATTCACTAATCACAACCCAATATATTGAATGGATCAGTGTGGCATCAAATGGATCATCCAGTGATCATCTTCTACATGCAAGGCTAAAAAACTGTCAGAAACTTAATATAATAATAATACATTCAATAACACCTTTCAGAACACCCAAAGCTACTTAATACGAAAGACAATAAAAACACAGAAAATACAATAAAGAAGCTGAGATAAACAAGAACAAGTTAAGAGCAGTGGGAATGTGAGAAAATGATGAGGAAACATTCCCCAAATCCGCTTCTTTCTCCAAAATAATACCAAATTTAGATTTTTAATATGACATATTTAATGCTGTTTAGCCTATGCGTCAAAATATAAAATGCATTCATAATATCAAACTATTGTTTATCAATATTATCTTTATCTATGAATTGACCTCACATTTTCTCTTCAGCTGCTGTGTGATAATGGTGGTGACGCAGCGCTGATGTTGGTCTCATCAGCTGATCACACCAACATTAAACTGAGCAGTTCGTGTCTCCATTGTTATGATCAAACACGGATATTCTGAGCCAGTTAGGCCAAAACTTTTCTTTGGACTGCTTGGCAACGTAACCAGCACCGGCGCTACCTGAGGATCCGGAGGATTTGGGTCGTTAACGAGACCGACACCAGCGCCACCACAGCGCAGATATTTACTGGTGTTTGTCCAGAGCAGGTTCCCTTCAGCTGACGCGAAGTCAGATTTACATTATAAGACTCCGTAAAAGTATCGTCTTACGGTTACCGGTGGGAAATCCGCCAACAATGGTTGGTTTATCAACAAGAGGGAAGCTGTGACATCTGACAGGTCAGATAGGGAGAAGGAGAGCGTGCGCTTTACTAAAAGACCGACACGGGAGGCGACGTCACTCCTTGTGAATGAATTGAGAATCTTCATTCATTCACAAGGAGTGACGTCGCCATTGGAGAAGGAGCGGTATTGCCTCGAGTGTGTCGAGCCCTTTATTCAACGTTTTTTTATGGCTCCGATGCAAACATTCACTACTCATTACGTCGCTGCAATTGCAAGCGGGAATTTCCCGCATTATGAGAGCGAGGTTTGCGGGAGTTGATGGTATTATGTGCGATTCCTGCAGTCCCGCAGTGAATTTCAGGCCCTGCATTTGATTCAGGTGTGTGAAAGCAGGGTTGCCAAGAAGTTATGCAGGGCAGTGGGTCCTGAGGACTGGAATTGAGAAACACTGCTTTAAATTGTCTGGGTAGCCAAAAAGAAAAACATTATAATAGATGGAATGAGCATCAACACATGGTTATCAGTAACTGTTTAAAATTTGTTTCTTGCTGTTGTTACATACAGCATTAATGCTGGACCTGACAGGGAAGACAAAAGAGGGAAGAGAGGGTGATGAGAGGAAAAAATGAGACCAAGATACAAAAGATAGCAAACAACCACAAACAGGAAAAACAAGACAACCAGCTGCTACACCTCAGGAATAGAAAAGATCCTATAGCCTCTGTAAGAAAACACAGCAGAAATCATCAGGAGCACCTGCAAATGTAAAAATTATGAACAGCACAGAAATAAAAACAAACGTTGTGTGTGTGTGTGTGTGTGTGTGTGCGTGTGTTTGTGTGTGTGTGTAAGATGTGAGGAATGTGCTGTGTTATATACCGTGTAACTTTTGGCCACTATGGGCACTAAACCTGTAACTTCCCACAGGCGGCACAACTGTCCCAAAATTAAACAGTCTCAGTCTGTTTTTTGGAAAAGTGTTGCAGACCACTTTGAAAAGCTGAGTTTTAAGTCATCAAGCCATTAATCAAAGTGCTCCAGGTTACATGATCCAATGAGAGACGGCCCGCTCCTGAGAAGTTACAATGCCTGGTTTTTGAGAATGGCAGCCCCCTCGGAGCAACGACATACGTCAAGTGCTCTATATTGACCGCAGAAATCAGCTATAGTTACTTATATTAATAATAATGTTAGAATATAATGTATCATAATATTTGGCTAACATTGGGTTCGAAAGTTACACGGTATCACTTTAAGCTAATACAACCTAGTCAACCTGTTTCAATTCTAACTACATTAGTTGTCTGAAGAGTTTTAGCCTCAAAGATGAAACTGACACGGAGGCAGCACTTGATGGACATCAACCATCAGCTGTTGGCTGATTTTATACTGTATGATGATGTCTTGAGGCCCATTCACGCTCCCTTACGTACGTAAATGCTGACGTCCGTTTCATGTGTTGCCCTGCGTCACCATTTTCATACTTCCATGCGTCTTCTACGTTTCGATGGTTCATATATCAGTTTGTCCACGAGTGCCACGCAGTGCTAAGTTCATAGTTAATTTCCCTGTTTTGATGTGAGTCTACACCACTTGGTGTCAGTAATGTAGATATGAGTGTATTTTCGGACACACTTTTGCACAGTCTCCCCTCAAAAGTCCAGCCATGTCTACAGATGTTCATCTCTATTTGTTTGCCATCTTCTTTCTCAGGTGCTTTTATTGGGCTATTTAGCATCAGCGTTTTTGTGTTGTTTAGTCCGGTTCCTGTTCTTCTTCTCTGGTTTGCTCCTGGATATCAGCTACCCAGCTCAACACTGACCCCGCGGTTTCCGGTGGCATTGCTCCGTCTTCTGCGTCAACTGACGAACCAACAAGCCCCTCGAAATCGCACCAAATTGCGTCCATCCGTCTGTGTATTTGTCTTCTGCGTCAAGCATAAATGGGCCTTTATTCACTGACCTGTCGTGGGATTGTCCACCAACTTCTTATACAAATTTCCTGCCAAAAAAAGCTTGTCACTGGGATAAATATTTATTATTAAGCAGAGGCGGATAAACTGTGTGGAAAAGAAGGACGCACAGGAAAGAAGGAAGTGGGACAAAGAGGAAGTTGACCTAATAGTGGTGTATTGTCCATTCACAGAGGATAATTCCATGAGGGATATCATCTATTAAAAGGTTCCCAGTCAGATTTACTGTATGCTTAATTTTTTCCTGTTTCTGTCTTGTGTATGTGTGTTGGAAGGATTTAGTTTTGTCCAATGTCATAGGAAGGGCTAAGTGAGATTAGAGTTAGCAGAGGTTACAGTACTGTGCCTGTCATTTCAAATAGGAGTTTTTCAGCTTGATAAGAAATGCTTATCTGATGTATTTCTATGAAATTAGTGCTGCAGGCAGATTTACTGAGTGATCCCACCCATCTTCTTTTCCAATATCAGGGGGAGTTTGTTCTTGATTATGTTAATGTGCAAGAATTCTTTGTTGATCATGTTTTGTCTTTAAAGTCACTGGCATATTTCAGTTAAAAACCAAGACCCCAGTCAGGATTACAAAAGAAAAGGTTAATATAAGTCTGTATTTAGAGGAATTTCAGCTTGGTACTTTTCAAAGCTCCCTGTTTGTATTAGATTGGTCATTCTTGTGATCTAACTCTAGTCTGGAATGAAAAAAATAAAAAATAAAAAAATAAAAAAAAAAAAAAAAAAAAAAAAAAAAAAAAAAAAAAAAAATCCCTTGAAAACGAAGTGAGCCACTCAGATCTGATCAGCTCTAAACTTCTTTGGGTGTACTTTTGTGGTCAATTGGATTTACAAACCAATAGCAATCAGCATGAAGGGTCTAAACCCAACTCATGAGCTCATACAAACTTTTCACTTCTACTTTTCCAGCAAGAATTGTCATAAGGGGATTAATAAAGATAGTTTGATAAGGCAGTGCATGTTGTATGCCCAAGAAACACATACAGCTGTTTAAAGATCTGGCTTTTTGGATTTGTGTAAAATTTGCAAGATTCCAATCATGATTTGCAAGTCCATCTTGCCAGGCTTCAAACTATGTTTTTGGCCAAACACAAAGGTTTGGAGTATTCCCTATTATATACTAACAGCTGTGAATGTGTTTTCAGTGTGTTGACAGTCTGCTATGGCAGCTCCTATTCACAGAGCGGCACTGCTCTCATTGTGATTTATTTTTAAATCACATTCTGCTCACATATGAATGACAGGCCTTAACAGCGGTGCTGACTTTGCAGCATGAAACCAGTTCAGGTAAGTCACTTTTAGACTACTGACTAAATTAGTTTATTGTTGTGAGCAGCTGGGAGTTGTAGCTGTTAATGTGTCTCTAGGAAAGAAGTTTTACTTCAAAAAGTAAGGTAAATATAATCATGCTATCAGCCTCCCTTTGGCCCACCAGCAATACGGGGAGCTTTAATGGCCTTGCTGACAGTGATTGACACCTGTTGTGTTGCACAGTGACACTTATTAGCCTCTATTGTCCTTGTGGTCAGTCAGATGTTGAGGATTAAATGGGGATGTGAGGTGTATGGCAATCTCCTCACACTGGTTCAAGTGAAGGTCACGCATGGCGCAGGGAACATATGCAGAAGGGTCTGCCTCTGTAAAACTAAAAGAAAACATGGTGTTGGGGTTATCATGATAACGATGAGAGTGGACATCTGGGCTGCTAATTAGATTTATAGACGAGCTGCCAAGACTTTCACCGCTCATAATCACACCCAGGAAAGAACAGTGGTGTCATTTTTACGGATGAGTCAGGGCAGATTATAAAAACAGTTTAAACTCTGTCGCCCCAAAGTTTCTGTGTCGTGACTGCACAGTTGGATGACTCACATTAGCCCACACTTTCTTTGACAGTATGTTGCTTTAGTGTTTTCAGTATATCTTAAGATAAAACGATGCATATCTTTCCACCGTTCAGTGATTTGGCAGAACATGTCATTTGTTCGAATAGGCACTCAGAAACTTGTACTTTATGGCATGACTGTAATTATGTAGATGCAGAACAGTTGATTTTAATTGAAGCATCTATTCAAAGGATTACATGAAGCAAAATAAAAACCAATTTAATCTTTAGAAATCCTGTGTTTTAGCATCTAGTTCTGCCTCAAAGATAATGAGTGCTGTTTCAGGCTCCATGCTGTGAATTATCCAGGCAAGTGACATCACAGGCACAACAGGAAACCTTGAGGAGCTGGCAGTGCTTACATGGTTTTACTGCCTGCATTTGAAAGAAATTGGTTGACTGATTTGGACCAGTTTGCTGTCAACTGTAAATGCAGAGGGGGGAAATTAAATTCACACAAAATCTTTATGAGAACCACAACAAATAGTTTCTTTTTATACACAGTGAAGTTTTATACAGGATCTGTCACTTTGTTTATCCCTCTGGTGGTCTCATGGTGTCAGAGCTGCATGTTGAAAATAGCTACTCTAGCTTATAGTTATAATTCTTGTGTTTGGAGGATTATATGTGGCTTTAGTCTTTAGACTTGTTTTGATATTGTTAGTGAAAAAGAAACATCTGGATTTGCCTTCTACAAATAATCTATTATAATGATTATAAATTTCCTGCTGTTTTTCTAAAAGGCCCTCTCTCTTGCTGCATGCTGGGTGGGGTTTCTGAAAGATGCCCTATCAAATATTAATGCCCTCGTGAAGGCTCTCTTCTCTCCACCCACACACCCATCGTCACACACCACACAACTCATATTACACTCACACGCAGACACACACACGAGGACAGAGCCAGACAGCAGATAGCACAACCTCTGAAGTGTCTTCCTTTTCCTGTGCTTTACTCTCTTTCTGGGTGAACTTCTAGTTTAGATGATGGGGGAAACAGTACAGAGAAAGCAGTTTAGCTCTCACCCAGATGATTGATTTTGGCAAATCAACAGAAGTTCACTGAGTTAAGGTAATGTTTTCTGTCTATTCTGTGGTACATCTTAGGCAATTAAAATATAAATACAGCTAGAAGATGTAATAATGCAGTCTTGTCTGTGTTTTTTTCATCAGTATTTCGTGGTGCTCAGCTCCAAGATAATAAAACCTGCAGTGCACACTTGACAGAACAGGTTGCCACACCTGCTTTCTCCACTTTTCTCCATTCTTTGTTTCCTCAGTAGTTCTCTGTCATTTGATCTACTGCAGTTAGTTTACAACATTACAGAGCTCTTTATGCTGTCTCATTGGATTAGCATCTTTTAGCATCAGTGCAGTTCTGCACAGTATTGCTTTCTCTCAATACACATTTGTCTAGCATCAGTGCCGCCTTTCATCCCTGTCTCATTCTATTAGCCTGCTCTAATGGCACTCTGTTAATCTCTTCAGGGAGAGAACTGTGTCCCACAACTGCCCTGTCCAGATGCCTGGCCTAGTTATTACTCCACTGTGTCACTGCACTTGGTCAATACATGCGGGCAACACTGTTGTTTGGATTTAGTATGTTAGAAAGTCACCTGGGTTACTTTTGATTGTTAGGGCATTTTTATTATCCCTTCATCCATCGTCTTTTGATTGAAAAGCTTCAGGCCTGTAAATGGTTTTCTGAAGATATGTCAGCAGTGTAGCTGGTTAAGTATGTTTTGAACCACTGAAAACATTGTGATTCTTTTTTATGTGGCTTCTGAGCATGCTTTGGGTGGTATAAGCTTTAAAACAAATATATTTCTTCACTCTAGAGTCACTTGAATGATATTCTGAGCCTCTCAAACTGGAGTTATTGATCTATATATTGACTAGTTTTGTACTATAAAAGCCAGATTAACCAAGATGCCATGGATAAGAAGAAAATTTTGAAAGAAAGCTTGACATTGTACAGAGGAGATGTAAGATGCTGCTGTTTTTTTCAGATCTTGCCAAAAGCAAACAAATACTAGAAGATTGTTTATCTTTTTTTTTTTTTTAACTCTCTCCAGTGTTCCTTCCTCTCATTTCCCCACCATATCCTCCTCTTTAGAATAGCTTTGCTATTCAGCAAAGCTATCTCACAGTCCAGGTGGACTTGCATTGCTCAGATCATTTGAATTTGTAATGTCTTCAGTTATTGTCCCTGACAGTGTTTAGAAAGTTACTCCACAATTGCAAATGTCAGCTTCAAATTATTTATTTAAACAAAAAGTCACGTTGTGCAGGTTTTCAGCGTGAAACTTTCCATACACTTTTAATGTAATATGATGTTTTTATTCAGTCCCAGATAAAATACAGGTCAGACAATTTTTTATATTGTGGTTTCAGGTAAAACCATACAGATAAGGGCTCTATGATGCCAACACAATCTTAGGGAAATGTATAGCAAATGGTAAAAAAGCTGGAAAACTATTTATGTATTTTCTTTCATGATAACTTCAGTTTATTAAGATAGTATCTATTTAACAGTGTTTTTTTTTAAATAAATAAATAAATAAAACTACATATTGTTTATTAAGATAAAAAGGCAGACAATTTAACTCTGTCTTCTCTTTGAGACATTTGTCCTATGAACTGTTTTTAGGGCTCCAGGGACCTTTACTGTATTTAACCTGAGCTATACAGAAACATTTTGTATTTTGTATTTTGAAATACCCTCACTGACCATTTTTCCCAACTAGCTTGATAATCAACTCATTACAGTCACATTTGTGTACTCTTTTTTAAAAGGAGTCATGCAAGAATGAAGTCATTTTCAAATCAGAAACACACTTTTCTGGTGTATTCTCACAACTGAGAGAAAACTATAAGTTTGCTAGCAGTACCGTAACAGATACCTTTGTTTAATCCAGTGTTTCTCAGTCCTGGTCCTTGGGACCCCCTGCCCGCTGCATGCTTTAGATGTTTCTGTACTTTAACACACCTGACTGAAATAATCTGCTCATTAGTTACAAGAAGTTGACGAGCAGTTCCATTAATCTGAATCTGGTGTGCAGGAGTCTGAAGCAAAAAAAGCATTCAAGACAGGGGGTCCTGAGAACCTAGATTTAGAAACCAACCAGAAAACTCATATCCTGCTGCCTGAGTCATGCTATATGTCTCATGGTTGCTAGAGTTTGAAAAACATCTTCTGAAAGCTTTCTTGACATACTACTTTGTGGAAAGAGGCTGAGGCTTTGCAATGATAGGGAACAATGAGCACTGGGAGATAGGGTAGACTGACTGAACAGCAGGAACGGGGATTTACTGTGGATAGTAAAGCACCTCCATTCATGCGTAGCCCCAGTGACCCAATAGATCACAGCCCTCTGGCTGTCGTATCCCATCTGCATCCATCCTGTTACTCCTGAAGAATGGATCAGTCTAGTTTGTGTGCATGTGCAGTGCTGCAATGAAAGCTCTTCCAGAGATGAACGGCCATACTACATCTGATCTGAGTTTTCAGCTTCTCTGCTTCTCTGTAAGGTATTCTCCACCTACTGTCCTCTTTGTTGGAACTGAAGCAAGGCCATATCACCTCGCTGTCAGACAGAAATAACGCTCTTTCCCTGTATGGCACAGAGTAAGAAGAAGATGTCATCTCACTTTACTGTTCATTTCACACACAGTGATCACTGCTGAGCTGCTGGGCTGTAGGTCTGCCAGAAGATCTCTCTGAGGGAAGTCTGCCTGTAGACTTGTCTCTCCGCCTCTCAGTACCACTCAATTTAACAGAATCTGTCTCTTTGTCTGTGTATCTCATGTTTCTTCTACTTGAGGTCACTGCTTTTGATGTCTTTCTTGTTTAGCAGTAAAACCACAGAAAAGCCTTTTGAGCTCTGCATATTAACAGATGTTTATCTTGGCTTTTAATCTGATTCATACTACCAATAAATTCTCTAGCATAGGTCTCTGTGCATGTAAGCTTTATCAGGTTGGGGGTTTTACCCTCTGGCCCTCTGTCATCCCAGTTCACATAATATGCTTTATATTATTTTTAAGCATAATGTTTTCATTATACATGTAATCCAGACATGAGTTTGAATGTTTTCCTTATATGATAAATATGGGATTTCTATGCAGGCCTCATATTTAACGTTAGTCTTGGCTCTGGGATATCTACTTACAGCACTTTGTTCAGGGGGAGGGCTATTCCAGATATGAAGGTCTGACAGATGGTCTAAACTGTTTACCTCTCTACTTCTGAATATGTGTCACTCTGTCAACATCTTGATGTTTATTGTGCAGCTTTTTGACACTGACCTACAAATTTAGACACATTTTATATGCTTGAACCAAAACATAGATATAATGAAGAATTCATATTTTATCAGGCTTCTGGTATAAGAAGATGCTGGTGCTGCTACTATATCATAGAAACATGCTCTGATGATGGTAGAATCCTGTAGCTCCTTTAAATTCACCAAAACAAAGTTCAAATTTAATTTCATGGTTAGAAACCCTTTCCATATACCTCACAGTAATTTAATGTTTAGAGAGCTAATGAAAGCTCTTCTTAACCAATCACTGTTTTGCATTTTTGACTCGCCAATGTTTGCTGAGTTAGTTTGCAAAATTATCTCTTTTTTTAAAAACTGAAATGATAAAGTTAATATCTCACTTTTTCATTTTCTGATGAATCAGTACAATAATTCTGACTAAAACTGTTTATATGACACGAATGGAACAGGTGTTTTTTTCTTAAATAATTCATGTAGAGTAAAAACACCAGCAGTCTGGACGGCTTTCTTTTCATGGCTTTCTGATTAGAGAAATGACCCAGATGAATTAACTTTTGCTTCCTAGGTGTGTGTGCTGCTGTGCAAAAGGGTTCTGCCACTTTGGATATGAACGAAGGTTGAAAGGATCTGGCAACACTAACAGTTGTGAAAACCCCCAATCTACCCATTAAGCACATAGACACACAGTCACTACCCCCTCCCCAGGGCAAAGAGGCTTTGGCTGCCCTGCCTGCACATGTTGACCTGATTTTGTTTGTGCAAGTCTGTGTTTTGTGCTTATACTCATGAGTGTGTGTATGAAACAGATTAGGACGGCCAGACACTTCTGTGGCAGTCATGAGTGAGTCTCTTTGATTGTGGACAAGTGGGTTTTCTGCATGGGAATGTGGGGCAGTGGGATTTTCTTTCCCTTTTTTTTTCTTTTGGAATAAGAGACCCATATTGAAGAAACACCCATCCCCCATCTCTGATTAGTTATTGCTCCTCCTGTGTTTGTGTCCTTGTGACAGTTTGTTAAGGTGTCCATTCAAATGTGATTAACTGCTTGTTAACTGTGGACATGCAAGAAAAGGTTATTTTCAACAAGAGTTGTGCAGACAGCTTGAAGTACAGCGTTTTCAGTTTCTGCTTTGCCTCCTGATGCAGATGGGTTACTTTCTCCTAACCATACCAGCCATCTGGATCTTAGAAACTTTTCATATTTTATCATTTTCCAGCACTTGCCAGATGGGTGTAACAAGCAGGTGCACTACCAACACATGTGCCCTTGTCACATGGCTGATTGCAACTGAATGTGCCTAACGAGTGAGAGGAATCAGCCATGTTTTTTTCCCCTCCATTTGCTTTACGTAATGTACATCCTCCTCTGTTCACTCTTCACAGCATGCTGGCCACCTTCCCAGCACTGCCTTCCCCTTGTCCCTGAGGCAATGTCTATCCATTTGCCCATTTCTGTCTTGGCAAAGTGCATGGACACCAAGTCTGCCAAAACTAGTGCCAGTTACAGCTCATGTCATTTGTAAAACTCTTTGAAAATTGAAGTTAATTCTTTTATTAACTTCTTATTAAAAATATTCCATTTATTCCTTTGATTTACTGTTGTGATTTCAGAGGTTGTTTTTTTTTATGCAAGAGTTGCTTTAATTTTAGGTGGTCATAACAAGGATACAATATTCTTTGGTGCACCAGATGTGAAATAACAATGTAGCCATTACAATAAATAACAGCTAAAATGCTGAAATGCCAATCTTTACCATAGTCATGTGACTGCAACAAAACATCTAGATAAACTTACTTTGACAAGGTCTCAAGTCACGCTGTAAGTCTGCCCATTTAATCCCTAATGCTACTCACAGACTTTAAGGAGACAGAGTGAAGCTGATAGTCTTGGCTGTCATCACTGTTTTTATTTTTATTTTTTCTTATTGTGATAACATTACAATATGTACTCACATTTGAGTGTTTCTAAAGCAGATTTCCATCATCATGCAATTAGACTTCTCCTATTAAAGTTCTCTAATGGCAGGAAACAGTTACTGTGCCACAGTAGCTAAGCAAAGTGAGATAATAGCACAAGGTCAGAAATAATATGCAATGGACAGTAAATCAGGACAACACAAAAAAAAAATCACCAGATGGGAAGGTGCATAAGGATGTCAATGATAAAATGCAGATTATTTATTATTTATTATGAATAATTTTGATTTTCAATTTTTTGCTTTGCATTCATTCATAAAGTAATACTACTTGAAAACATGCAGAACACATATTTTAGCATTACTGAGGATCTTTAAAACATTTAGAAGCTTTAAAGTCCAGTCGTACATTGCAAATTAACCTTCTCCCATTTTGTCTTTTGTTGGTTCTCTTCCCAGTTGTAAACATTTCCAAACTTCTCCATGTCTGTGTTGGCATCTAATGGAAGAAAACACATCTATTGGGCCTGCCATGGTTTCCAGATTGCCTAAATTTGGTGGGCGTCCCTCGACTAGTGGCACCAGCCCCTTGTGCAATGGCTCAACACAGCCTGCCACACCTACCCAGGATGGCAAGACGACTTCCCCAGGAACACGTCCAAATGGTTTGATCCGCCCTTCTCCATTTTCCTTGAAATGGAAGAGAGATGAAGGGATGACTTCTTCTAGCTCCACTGTCCCCAATAGTCCTGGAGACTGTAATGGAGACAAGACTCAGTCACAACCTTCCTCATTAGCTAAGGAGATAAAAAATAGCTCTCCAGCAACGCCTAAGATGCGCCGGTCAGGTGCTCTGATGGTGGCTGTCTCCAGTCCCAAAGCCATACCCAAGCAATCCTCAAAGATGAGTCCCAGAGTAGGGGCCAAGTTAGGTCAAAGCCCACTGAATGGCGTTTCTAAGATGGGCTTTAATGGCTCCAGCATTCCTGCTCGTACAGTGTCAGAGTCGCGCCTTGTGCGACCAATGTTGGGTTCCTCCTCTCCCCGGAGCATCTCTCAAGACAGCTTATCCCAGTCCAATGAGAGTCTGAGGATCATGACAATAGATAACATGGTGCGTTCCAACAGCTTCACTCATTTCAAGCAGATTCCTTCCCCAACCAGTGAGCCCATGATACGGTCTTTCTCCTTTAACCGGGCTGTGGAGCTAGCTAAACCTCTTGCCAACACCCAGCTGCGGCCCCCTCGGAGTAGTTTTCTCAAACCTCCACAGCTGAGCAATGGAAGAGTTGGTTTGGGACTGAATGGCAGCCTCGGAGGTTCAGGTGGTCTAGGGGTAGGACTTGGGGGATTTCAATACAACAAACCTCCTGCAGTAGCCTCCTCGCTGCCCAATCCCTCAGTCCCTCCAGTACCAGGTACTCCCCGGGCTCTGAAGAAGCCTCTGCTCCCCAATTCTGTACTGAACAAGTCACTGGCTAGCACTGGTGGGTCTATAGGCTATAGACTGGCTCAGTCAGGACAAGCCAAGCAGCAAAAAACTCTTTTTCAGACAGAGTCAAACAGAATGTCAGATCTTCAGCTGCCCCTGAATATGAAGATCTGTTGGGGATGGCAGTGGACAGTGAACCAACTGAAGAAGCTGGAAAAGCAGGCACTTACTGTGACAGCGAGCAAAGCTCTGGGAATACAGTGGAAAATGGAAAAGAAAGTGGTGTGCAGAGCTGTGACCAGACAGCAGGCGAGACCCTAGAGGACATGTCTTTATCTTCTGCCTCGTCACTAGACAGAGGGGACACCAGTGAAGAGTTTCTAGATGACTTTGACAGTGTGGGAGATGTGCTCAGTGATGGCGACGTGCCTGATAACAGAAAATCTGTCTGCTCTGCTGAAACCCCCTTACACAGTCTCGTCAATGAGGCTCTTGACTGGGAGTCTGTGAATCTGTCTGGTAAGCAACAAGTTCAACTGCACATATATCCAATGGTGTTTATTTATGAAATTCATTGCATTTGTTTAGCCCATCTTCTGTATTTTCTGTCTGCAGAACATAAAGAAGAAAGCCCTATGCAGGACTCCCAGGAATCATTGGTGTTGTCTCCAGAGGAGTGTGATGCCCCCCAGGCGTCATCTGTTGAGCTATCACCCTCCAACAGCTCTGGTGGAACCTACATGTGGGATGAAGAGGGTCTTGAGCCTCTTGGGGGGCATGGAACTCATCCATTAGACAGCTATGATGACTCAGAACTCAATAGCATGGTGAGTACCATGTTTTTTCTTCAATAAGTTTGGACTGAAATGAGGAAGTTTTACAATTTGGCCTTAAATTTAACATCTTCCCATTCTGGAAATTAATATCCATCTTTAATATACTTGTTTCAAGGCAATGCTGTGGGCTAAGATGAGGATAATAGCTGCCTCTATTTCTGCTTTCACTATTTTTAAAGTATTAATTTTCAACAGATGCGGATGTAAGGGCCTAGAGTACCCAATGCCAGCAGACCTTTGGGTTCTTAACTTATATTCACCGTTGTTTCATTTTGCACATAGTTCTTGCATTTCTTTTTTTAATGAAAGGGGTGGGGATCAACCTAAACCTTTCAGCAGTGGTGTGGTTGTTAGAGTAAGGATAGAAACAGTTAAGAAACATCTTAAGCTGTTGCATCTTTCACTCATTGAAGTAGGCTGGAGGGCTAGAGTTAATTTCTGAGAACTCTAGCTTTCAGGAAGTGAGAGTTAAAAGAAATGTACAGGTTATGAGTCATTTTGTGCAACCTGGCACTCATTAAACAGCATCAAATCATCAGCTCAAAAAATTAATTGATTTCTTTACTACAAAATTTGGGCCCACAATGACATCTAATGTATGTAACGTCTGCCTGAGAGGCCAAACCTATGGATATACTTCACTTGCATATGCTTGCACTCATGTGTCCCAATTTTCTCAGTTGAATATTTATAATGTAAGTTTCAATATCCAGCTATAACTTCAACCTCTTATGCCTGAAAAATCAATTGTGCCCATGTCTGTTTACTAAATTCAAATCGTTTCAAATCAATTGTTTTTAATGGGAAATGGAATAATTAGGGATTAACAATGGAAAGCAACATTGCTAGCAGTTTTCTACTTTGAGTTTTTTTTGCTGCTGTTTTGATTCTAAGACCGCTTTTTCCCTGAAAGGAATGCTGACCTTCCTGCCAGTGGTGTGTTAACAGCATTACCAGCCCTCACTTTGGCTCTCTGTATTCCAGTACCAGGGCATCTGATCTCAGGAATGCGTAAAGGGCTTAGAAATTATATAACGAGCTTCCCGTGTTAACTAATTCCATTATATGATGTTGACACAAACTTGAAAATGAGTTGTTTATTGTATAACAATAGACTTGAAACAAATATTAAGTAATTAACACTGTGTTTGTGTGCATGCACTCCGTATTTATTTAGTGCTGTGATTAGTAAAAGTACATGTGCTTGACCACGTGTATCTGATTAAGAGTCATTCACTTAGTCTTAGTGAGTGAGTGTGTGCATGTTTGAGCAGTTTGAGCACAAGCTGCCACCATGTGAGAGACCAATTTGACATTTTGAAAAGGCAAAGGGTTTGTTAGCAGTTCATTTGTAATGTCAAGAGTGTCTCTTGTTACAGCTGGTGCAACCTATTTTGTTTTTCTTCTAAACCAATATATTCTATTCAGGTAAGAAAAGTGCAAAAATATTTACAGAAGTACACTATTAAAGCATTATTAGATTCTTCTTTGAAGGGTTCAGCCCCAGAAGAAATAGATTATTCTGCAACCCAGAGGAAGTGACTGCACTCCAAAGTCAGCGCTGTAGTTGAACATGATATCATGTAGTATTATGATTAAAATAAGTGAATGAAAAGCTGGGGTTGGAACTAGACTGGATTGCTTAAAATTTAGTTGTTGCTCAGACAATGAAGGTCTCCGGTTTGATATGACCACAGGCTATTCCTGCATTCGTGGAAACCATCATTTGCATATGGAACTCAACATCCCAAAAATCAGTGAAGAAGCCTTTTAATGCAGAACCATGGCTTTGGTAGGTGCAGATCTCTGGTCAGAGAAGACGGCAGTAGTGATACACCCCTTGTTGCAGGGCAGGGGAAACTCTGATAAGTGAGCAGCAGAGCTAGGGGGGAAGAATAGTGAAAAGGAAAACTGCAGAAGCTGAAAGAGAGGAAGAAAGAGAGAGAGAGAGAGAGAGCTATGTGGCGGCTGATTGCTGATGTGTGAAGATTAGCTCTATGGGAAATCTGCCTGTAAGATATTTAACTGAGCTATTTGATTAGATGAAATGAACCCACTTACTGTAATTGGATGCACTGAGCTCCCTCAATCTCCACCCCTTTTTTCTGCCATTTCCTCTCCATCTGTTTCTGTCTCACTTCTCATTCTACCCATGTTGATTGAGTAAATAGTTGCTTGTAATGAGCTGAAGAAAACCACAAATATAATCCTGTCACAAAGCATAGTCTGCTTTCAGAGTGATTTATACAACATAATGAAGTAGTAATGCTACTTGTGATACAACAGTGTATGCTATCAAAATTTGATTGATGGGTAGTTGAATGAAATGCTCCCGGCAGCAGGAATTAGATATAAAAGCTTATTTTTTTTATTTACATAATGTGCATTACAAGCTGCAAAAAAAGACACAATCCTAATAAATACAAATATTTAAAGAAAAACACTAAATATCAGTGTTAATAGTATTCATGCGTCTCAAATTTGCTTCTGTTGTCTCTCTTTATGTTGCCTCTATGTTGGCTTGTTCAGTCCACTTGGTGGCACTGTGCATCCTTAAGATTACGCCATGTGGGTGTGCTTCAAAGGGGTCCTTGTTTGTGTGTTGCTTTTTCCTGTTGATTCGTGGCTGTGTCTGCATTTATATGCCTCGGTACAAAATCAGAGACTGGGATACCTGAGCTTATAATGACATTCCTGTGATGTGCTATGCTGATGAGCACAATACCAGCTTTATAAAATTGGTGCTGAAATTGAGAGACACATTGCACAATCACTTCATGCTTTTCAGCCGCAGCTCAGTGTATCAACAGAATCAGTATACCTGCACCCATTTCATGTTTCAACTTTTGAAATATATATATTTTTTTTGATGATAATGATGAGATTTTTTATTTATTCTTTTTTTGTTGTAGCACCTCACAAATGATCATGAATGCATTGATTAGGACATATGCTGTTAGATGCTTTTTACTGTTGTGTCTGTTTTGGACAAAGTAGCAACAGTCAGAGCAAAGTTTTAAATTTTCTGTTGAATGTTTGTCAAACACATGATGCTCATAGCTTGCTAAAGTAAATCATGGTATAATGTGTTTAGTATACCTTATATTTACCCCTTTTGCCATTCTATACATTGAATTGAATTGAGTTTTTTATTGTAGTTTTTTTCTTTTTCTTTTTTTTTCCAAATACAGAACATCAATTATTGTGACTCTTTAAATGACCTGAGGTCCTGTCCTCTTGTAAAAATATGTTTTTTTTTTTTAAATTTTGCTTTGGACCTTTTATCCACACAAAAACTCGTTTTTGAGTTACTGATAAACATTTATGATAATCTTGCTCCAGGGTGAATATTTTCACTCTCAGTTTTCAACGGGACGCATCTAAAGACTTGAGGCATGTGACGCATTGGTGTGCTCCTTTATCCCCCTTTGTTTACACAAGGCAGATGGAGGTTAATGTCATAATTGGCGTTCTAATCTCTCATTAAAGACAAAAAGACCAACATGCAACCTGTTGGTTTGTCAAGCTCTTGATGGCTGTGCAGATCAGTTTGTGGTTATTTATGTAAGAGTAACATCAAATGGATTGGATTTGTGAAATTTTATTTATTGCTTTTTCGTGTTGATGAGAAAATTTTTGAAAAAGGCTGAAGTGTGTGAACGAAGCTTGACGTTCTGCTGATTTCATTAACGTGCATCTTAAAAAGTGTCTCATTAGCCTTGAAATGTCTGTTCTTGGCTTCTTATAATTTCTACTATTTTTGTCTCTTATTTGATAACTTCTGGTTAAAAAATTCAGGTAAAAAAAAAAAGGTTTATCCCTTTTTACCCTTATTCAAAGCTGAAGAAGTGCTGCTGCTTCTTATAGCTGATTTATTTACTTTGTCACTAATTTTGGGCTTTTGTTGAGCCAGGCTGAGACAGGTCAATTCATTAGTGTTTAAATGAGTGAGGTGCTTAAGCTGCTTGTGTGCAGAGTGCTCAGCCATTTATGAAACATGCTGCTAGTGAGCCAGCTTTGCCTTTGCAGTAATGAGGCTTAAAGCTTTTGGTTTTGTTTGTCATGTTTACTGACAGAGACAACCCCTCTAAAAAATAACACATAGGTTTTGTTTGTACCTCTTTCTCATAATTACCTCAGTGATGCAGTTCAAAGTGGCCACTTATTGGAACCAAGCCAGGAAGAATGAAGGCAATAACAGCAGATAGGCAGGATAAAAACAAAACCACTTTCAAAGGCAAGATTGAATTGAGAATCTTGAGAAATTAATATGGTCTATAGATTTTACTGGTATTGCTGGGGTTTGCTGTAATGATCAGTCCACACAGTGCATCTGCAGACTTGCCGGCTCTTCTTCTCGTTTACCGTAAACCTGTCAGAGAAAAATGATAAGAGCAATGGAACTTGATTACTTTGCCCAAATGACAATATCTTTTTTAAACTGAATTTGCCCATAACCATTTTTGGTGGTGATTTCACTCCAGTCAGATACAACATTATAGCCATTGTTGGGTGAGGTCAGAGAGAACTCCTACCCTCACCTCAAAGCAATCATTAAAAAGAAAAGACTCAATATGTTTCTTTTTCAATCACAGCCTTTTAAGACGAGTCATGAAAGTATTTATTCTACTCTTTTTCCTATTAGGGAAAAAAAAAAAGTATACAGTACACACGTCAACACATTTCCCATTGTTCTGGTTTATATATCACATGCAAAAGAATTATAATGCATTTTATAAGATGTACAAGATGTATAAGATGTATAAGATGACAAAATGAAATGTAAATTTATCTATAGATATCAAAATTAGAGATGCACCGATCCGATACCCAGATCGGATATCGGCTCTGATACTGACAAATTAGCTGGATCAGATGTCGGACGAATGTGGCTGACCCAGCGTTTCGATCC
The DNA here is from genome assembly GCA_023101725.1 of Atherinomorus stipes. NCBI lineage: Eukaryota > Metazoa > Chordata > Actinopteri > Atheriniformes > Atherinidae > Atherinomorus > Atherinomorus stipes. The sequence continues at coordinate 841,794 of JALJCO010012783.1, forward strand.
AGTCATTTCTGTTTTAATTAGTAACATAATCAATGAACATTTTATTTGTTAATAAATAAAATTGATATATCTATATCTGCGTTAAATTTGTTACCTTTTTCTTTTTAACAAAGGTTAAATGTTTATGTCAAGCTTGATGCCTTCACTCACATGGCAAAGTATACAGTTCATTCAACAGCTGCATTGGAGTGGTATCGGTCGATATGATCAGCCCAGGTTTTGGTATCGGACTGGATCGTGAAGAACTGGATCAGTGCATCTCTAATCAAAATGACAGTCATCCTCATTAAATTAAGCAAAGTGGTAGCTTATTATATCACTCATTTTACTCAGATTTTTAGCACTGAGTTTTTATAATGTTAACACATACATGGCTATCTACAGGTACACACAATACATTCAGTGGAACAGAGAACATATTGTTATGCTGTCAACAATACAAACATCTCGAGGGCTAACCCAAATGGGAAAAAGATAAATCTTGGAAAAACAAACTGCTGATTCAAGAGTTCCCGAACTCTGTTTTACTCTCTTCTGCAGCTGCCATCATTCATTTAACAGTTTCTCTCGGTGGGCCCCGTCTGCACTGGCTGTGTGTCCCTGAATGGTTCCCTGTGCACAGCATAACAGCAGGAACAAAACAAGACAATAAAGGATGCTGTTATTTTTAGCAGCATCAATGTTCCCATGACAAATGCAAACAATTCAAATGAAAAATACTTCACTACCAAATCCCTAAACCTCTATAAGTCTCAGTGTGTCCACACACCCCTCCCTCTACGAGAGTTGTCCTGGACTGGTGACTTACTGCATTTGTTGTTGTATTTGTGCTTTCATATTTGCTGACATTAGATTTAGTCAGCCAAAACAATACTTTACACTCTTGTGATCGGTGCTTTCACTAAGCAGCTGTAAATGGTTATTTTCTTGTCAGCAGGTTTTTATCATCAGGGGTCTTCAGAACAGTTCTTATACGTAGCTGTACATTTTTCTGAAAGAAAAGAGAGATGCCCCAGCCATAAAGAGCCGATTTATGTTTGGGTGTGTCTATGTGTGTGTAGAAACAACAACAAAAAAAAAGAATGATAAACTCTACTTCTCAGATTGCTTCACATTGTTTTGTTATTATAGTGACACGCACACGCACACCCACACACACACACACACGCACACACAAACACACATGTCTGCAAGCTGGGAGCAGCCAGTGCTTGTTTGTCAAGTGTGAAATTCTGCTGTTCAGTGGGCACATCCTTACAAGCATACAGTAGGATAACTCTGGGCTAGACTGCACCAGAGGTCTTCTCTTTTTTCCATCTTGAAATCATGCAGTGTGTCACAGCATTACTCATTCACTTACAGATGTTGAAATCTGCTTTCATGCTTTCTCATGCTGAACTGAGAATGTCTTCCTTTCCTCACCTTTATTAAGCTTCTGTAGTAACACTCAGCAGCATATTGTCTCCGCTCTTGGTGGAGAATCTTTGCACATACCATAGTAATATTATTTTTTTTTCTTTTTAATCTATCTGCTTTTAACTAATTAACAGCTTCTGCTTTGAAATGACAAAGCTGTTGTGGTCAGAATAAATTTTTCTTTAAAGGGAAAATTCAGATAGCCTTTTTTTGTCGTAATTATCTGATATTTAGTGTTTTCAGATGCTAAAAAACTCAGCTGTATCATCTCATCTTCTTCCAGTGTGAAAATTGTTTTAGGCTCAAACAGTCTGCATCTATATGGACTTTTAAATGGAACGTCTATTTAAGAAATAGTGCATTTTTACTGTGCAAAATATGAATTGGTATGTGAACCTCACCATAGTTGATCGGGGCTGCCCCCTTACTCACAAAACCCTGTTTCATCCTTTGCTTGCAGCTGCTCTTTTATGAAAGTAATATTGTTTGTGTCTCGGCTCTCCTCTCAGGCTCACATGACACAAACAGGCACCAGTTCCACATGCTACTGAAAACTCTGACAAATGAGTTGGACCAATGAGTCCAAATATGCAGAGAAAGAAGAATTACAGTATGCTGCTAAGTTGGACTAACTTATGTCACATATGAGATACATACCCCACACTCTCTTGCTCTCTTTGTCAGACTGAGTCACAGGCACATTCCTGTTTGGGGGTGTGATATTGTGCTATTTCTCATTACATTATTTTTGTAGTAGTATTTCGCACTTAAAAATGAATGATTTTGTAAAATAAAGGTATATTTAATGTGTGTGTCTGCCTCACGGTAGCCAGGCTGACATTTCATTAGAAAGTAAGAGTGTTACTGGGTTGAAAAGAGCAACCTTCTTCATATGAGTGGAGAAAGAAAAAAATATACCGAAGGACAGAAAATGTCTTGAGAACAAGTACAACCAGTCTAAAAACTTCTCCCTGACATGTATTGATTTTTATATTCCTATCTAGAGCTAAGTTTGTGTGTGTGAGTGTACGTGTGGTTTTAAATTGTTCAGTTGAAACCAAAAGTGAGCTGTCCTACTTGACTATTTTCCATGATTATGAGCTACTATGCTAATTTACAGTTTCCAACAGAAATCCTCAAATGGTGCATTCAGAGCATTGGCAAGTTCTGAAAGTGAGGTTATTCGGACATCGGGCTGTGTAAGTGTTATCTCAATGTAAACTGAGAGAACGTTAGCTTCAAAATGATTTTGAAGGCTTTGATCAGGTTTCTAATCCCGTCGTGTTTGTTTGAAGTTTTAGCTGATATTGAGAGCAGAGAGTGTGTTATAAAACAGATTGAGGTGGAAGACCTTCACCTAGATTTTAAATGCTGTCCGTGCTGCTCGATTTGGTTTGGCGGATTAAATCTAAGTGCCTGCAGTCTGGGTGTCATGTGTGGCATTCAAGTGTTGCAAGCCATTCTTTCACGGGAAACCACTGGAATAATTACTGAGCTAAAACCAGTGTTCAGTTGCAGCTCGACCGATTTTACAGTTTAATCACTGAATTCACAAATCAAGCAATTCTTACTATTAATTACATAACAATGTTTTTAAGGCTTCTATAATCAAAGGAATTTAATTACTCAGCTCAGTAAGAATAAAAAATTGATATTTAACACAACAATACAGATGGAAATTCAGTTTAGTCACAATACGTGTGATCACAGTGATAGCTAAATAGTTTTTGCTATGTATTGTAGATTTCTAAATGACATGTAAGGGGAAACATTGACTTTTTTTCTGCTGCATTTTATTCAATTTTCTGATTAATCAGCCTGAGGCCCTAATTTTGAACATACACCTTAATCCAATTCACAGTTCACTCCCCAACAGAGGTTGTCCTGAATATTTCAGTGCCTTAAGCTGCTTTGGCCTTCTGCAGTTAAATGAATGATATTTTGCTACAGGATGGCTAGAGTTCAAACACTGGAGCTGGGGGATGGTCGCCTCCTTTGCCCCTCATGTTCATGTTTAAATGCTCTTTGGCAGAACTACAATACCAACATTGTGATCAAGTTATAGTGATACATTCTGGATTACACATGCAAATATTTCTGTTTTCCAAGCAGATTTTAATTTTAGATCTGACCAGACCTTCCAGTTATGTTTTGTTTCGTTTGGTTTTTTTGTCTCTCAGCTGGTCTGCACAAAGAAACCAGTGGAGTTTATTTCCTTATTCAGAAAACAATGTGTTTTCATTAATGTTTATTTGTAGCTAGTCTGTCATATTTTAATTGGAAAGGAGTGTTGCTTGTATTAAAAAATGCTTCATATATAGCTCAAAACTCGCTTCATATAGCAACAAAGTCGCTGAGTTAGCAATACTGCTTGACTCTGCAGTTTAGCTTGAGAGGTGTTAGCAACTCACGGTGAATAAAACGAAAGCGGGTTGGGGCAGTGGGAGGAGTCTAGAGAAGAGCGCTGTAATGCAAGTTACACTTGATTTGCAACTGCAAACAGCACAAGAGTAAATTACGAAAGAGCAAAAAAATCGGATCTTTTTTATTATTGTTTAAAACCCAGAGAGTAATTCAAGTTAAAATTCAGTTAATCGCACAGCCCTAAAAGTTGCAGGTGCAAATCCTCTGTAGATGGCTGCTTAACTAGTTGAGCTACCTGATTCTCCAGGTTTTAAGTCTATGCAAAATCCCAGACAGCGAGATTATGAATATCTTGGCTCACACGGCTGCACCCCAGCACTGTCTTAATTTCGGAGTTTTGATGTTTGCATATTTCAACAAAACACCACAACACAGTAGCGGAGGGGCATGTGCCTCATGAAAAGATGACTTCCCATCAGAGCTGCTCAAGGCAAAATAAATGTTAAATGTTATGTATCTTCTTTATAAGGTGTTTATCAAGGATTTGTGTTACTGCTACTTTATAAAATAAAACAAACATCCAGAGGGCAAAGGTTTAAAGGTTAGAAGCAAGAGGGCAATAAGGTGAGGGTGATGGGAAAAGTCCTGAGTATAAATGAGAACATAAAACACAAGCGGGAATAAAACAAAAACAGGTTGATTTGTACACAGACTCTTCAAAAAGCAAACGGTCCACCCACGTCTTCACTGCCAGTATTTGAAAGACTGCAGAAACAGGTTTTGTTTGTTCTATTTCCTTCATTATTCCTTCATCCTGAAGTCTGAAACATTCAGTACCATTCAGTTATTGTGCAATATACGAGATATTCAATAAAGTCTAATTTTTCGTTTATGTCTTCTAGTCAAAGCCTGTCAATTAAGTTTCATAAAGCACAAAAATGTCTTGAAAATAACGCTTTGAAGTATTGATTCTTTTTTCTGCTTTTGGGCATGCTTTCAACTATTTGGTACGCTGCAGCACAGCACTCAGACTAGCTCCAATTTTTGAGGCTGTTGTGAGAAGTGTTTTTGTTGGTTTTCAAAGCATCCACATTATCATTCATAATTGGATGCTGTTATTTTTTTTTCTTCCAAATATTTGGTTCTGCTTTGTGTGTTTTGATGTATATCATGTCAAACATCACTGATGTGGCCATATGAATTGTTAATAACCAAAATAATCAGGAAATGAAAATAATTATTGGTGAAAGAAGATGTTAAGATACAAATGTGCAATTTATCCACCATACATGGTACTGTTTGTGCAGAAGAAAAACAAGATATTCCAGTCAGTTTCAAATTGACTTCACATTCGCATGCAAAGACAGCTTCTTTATTTAAGTTTTTGAGTGTCATGTGTTGTATCTTTGGTGTTTGTCTTCTACAAAGCTCTTTGTCCAGAAGCAAAATTATATAATGGCTTATGTAAGCAAAGTACATATTAGGAGACTTACTGCCTTATAAATTGTGTTACCTACCATTTTTGTGGTTCTCAGGATATTCTGAACAACCTGGACCCTCCAGGAACTGGAGATTTGGATGATGATGACCTCATGCTGGATGTGGACCTCCCAGAGGATGGCTTTCACGGTGAGCACACACACTAACGCACAGTTCTCCATGTGCTTGCAGTTACGTTACATAAGATTAAAATTTGTGAGGTCATTCTATGGCCATGGCAAATACTTAACTTTTATTGGCCGGAGGTTGTCCATTATTTTTGTATAAGCAGTTACCTCCAGCAAAACAGTTTTGATCATAATTGTGAATTAATGTATCACCAAGGTCTGAGCTTTCCATTTCCAGCACAATCCTTCTGTGGGATGTAATGGCTTGAATAAATTGAATCCTGCTTTGCCTTGGGTGAAGATTTGCCTTTGCAAAACCCATTGAACTTCTTTAATGGATTGCTTGTTGTGTTATTATGTGCCGTCAGTCTTTTAATACTTTTGTTGAAGAAATATTAAATTACAACAGAACACTTTGGAGAAATGCTGTTCAGTGACCTTTTATGATTCAGACAGCTGTCTGTTTCTGTCTATATGAACGGATACTCAGAGGTGTGCATGACAGTTGTAACACAACTGAAGTACATATGCAGACTTGATATAGTTATATTTCTGTTGACAGGAGTATTATGGCGTTAGGGTCAGTCCCGGTGTCAGGACATCGCAACAGGTCGCACAATTGATTGCCGTCAACGGGCCCCAGTTATCAAGTGAACTTTGGATTTATGAGGACAAATTCCAATTAAACAACGATTTAATATTTTGCCCATATTGAAGCAGATAAGGTATAAAAAAAAACAGTTAAAAGAAGCATTTCCTCTTCTATTGAGGAAAAGAAAAAAAAAAGCTTTTGCCAATACTTAAAATCAAATAAATCCAGCAGATATCAGCTCTAACAGGTCAAATTTATTTATTTTTTTCATGAATGTTTCATTGTACAGTACTTAGGGAATTGTAGTGACTGTGCTATACATAAAATCAATATGAATAACAAGACTTGAAGTCAAGGTTGCAGAGAAGCTGGAGTCTGTCCCAGCAATTGACAGGTGAGAAGCAGGGTACACCTGGACAGGTCATCAGTCCATTGCAGAGCCAATACAGAGAGACAAACCACTCACGCTCACACCCTCTCCTAGGGAGAATATAGAGTAACCAATTACCCTGCATATTTTTGGACTGTGGGAGGAAGCCAGGGTCCTCAGATAGAACCAGTGCATAAACTCCACATTGACATACATGGAAATGTGCAAGTCCACTTTAACACCCATGTTTGAACCCCTCACCTGGCTGAGATTGGAACCAGAGACATTCTTGCTGTACTAACCACTACCGAGCAGCCTCAAATAATAACAAAGTCACGCGAGTCAATCATGATTAACCATTAATACACTTAATAATTTAATGACAGACTATCAGAGGCCAGATCGCTTAGACTAATTTCATAATTGAGGAGTCATTTCTTGTTTTTAAGATTTGTTTTTCCTTTGCCAATGTATTTTCTGCTGCTTTGTCTGCCTTTCTGTCCTTGATGCATGTGCGTATTCGTAGCTGTTGGGGGTCAGCTTTTCTTCAATTGTATATTGACATACGCTATATTGCCAAAGGTATTTGCTCACCCATCCAGATTATGGGAATCCAGTGTTCCAATTACTTCCATGGCCACAGGAGTATAAAATGAAGCACCTAGGCATGCAGACTGTTTTTACAAACATTTGTGAGAGAATGGTTCGCTCTCAGGAGCTCAGTGAATTCCAGCGTGGAACTGTCATAGGATGCCACTGGGGCAACAAATCCAGTTGTGAAATTTCCTCACTCCTAAATATTCCACAGTCTACTGTCAGCTGTATTATAAGAAAATGGAAGTGTTTGGGAACATCAGCAACTCATTCCCAAACACGAAGTGGTAGGCCACGTAAACTGACGGGGCGGGGTCAGTGGATGCTGAAGCTCATAGTACGAAGAGGTCACCAACTTTCTGCAGAGTCAGTCACTACAGACCTCTAAACTGGATGTGGCCTACAGATCAGCTCAAGAACAGTGCGCAGAGAGCTTCATGGAATTGGCTTCTATGCTCAAGCAGCTGGATCCATCCATACATCACCAAGTGCAATGCAAAGTGTTAGATGCAGTGGTGTAAAACAGCCGCCACCGAACTCTAGAGCAGTGGAGGCATTCTGTGGAGTGACGATCTGGCAATCTGATGGAAGAGTCTGGGCTTGGTGGTTGCCAGGAGAACGGAACTTGTCTCACTGCATTGTGCCAAGTGTAAAGTTTGGTGGAGGGGGGATTATGGTGTGGGATGTTTTTCAGGAGCTGGGCTTGGCCCCTTAGTTCCGGTGAAAGGAACTCTGAATGCTTCAGCATACCAAGACATTTTGGACAATTCCATGCTCCCAACTTTGTGGGAACAGTTTGGAGCTGGCCCCTTCTTCTTCCAACATGACTGTGCACCAGTGCACAAAGCAGGTCCATGAAGACATGGATAGAGAGTCTGGTGTGGATGAACTAGATTGGCCTGCACAGAGTCCTGACCTCAACCCAATAGAACACATTTGGGATGAATTAGAGCAGAGACTGAGAGCCAGGCCTTCTCGTCTAACATCAGTGTGTGACCTCACAAATGCGCTTCTGGAAGAATTGTCAAAACTTCCCATAAACACACTCCTAAACCTTGTGGACAGCCTTCCCAGAAGAGGTGAAGCTGTTCAAGCTGCAAAGAGTGGACCGTCATATTAAACCATATGACTATAAGGATTAGGAATGGGATGTTGCTTAAGTCAAGGCAGGTGAGTGAATACTTTTGGCAATATAGTGTATGTAAACACACACACTACCAGTCAAAGGTTCTGACACATTTTTCCATTAGATTCAATGAGAAGATGTCCAAGCTTTTGACTGGTACTGTAAATATGCTACAATTTTCATATGATCTGATTAGTCGACTAATTGCCAAAATAATTGGTGACTAGTCGATTATCAAAATAATCAATTGTGGCAGCCCTAGTGTTAAATATTGTGTAACTTTAATGCTGTAAAACATAAAGGAAACATTTGCAGAAGACAGAAACACAATATACAGTAATTGTAACTTAATGCACTTTCTAAGGACGAGTCAGACCGAGTGTAATCCAGCCGCAGACGATGCCTCCAATGGGAGAGAAGAAGGCAGGTCACATGTACCTGCAGTTATAATAGTGTTGCTTTCTTGCTAGATCTTGTCACATTGCTGGAATAATACAAACTTGAAGAAGTGGTGGATTCTTGCAGCAAGACATATGTCATACATGTTTTCTTCCTTCTTGTGAAAATTTGGACCACATTTTATGTCCATAGTCCAAAGTATCAGCCTACAACTACTTCAGTGAAGCCAGCCAATGACATTGCACCAAGTGTCACAATAGCTTTAAGAACACATTATGGTCTTTAAGTTATCACGAGATTTGGTGATTGTATACACACAGATTAAATATACATACACAACTTGAAAAATTTTGAAAGTTTTTTTCAATGTTGAAAAAGCACACAGGAACTGATTCTTATGGTGATTTAGTACCACTATAAAACAACTAATAAATACCTGTAAATGAATGGGATATTTAAAAGTACAGTATATAAATTGAAATATAGTATAGGACCTAATTTGTGAATGGACTGGCCTTGCCCACTGGGGACCTCCCGCAGCACTGGTACTGGTGAGGGTGACTCTACTGGCTTAGTATGTACACATCCACTTCCATCTAGAAATCATTCATTTTCACTGAACTCTTAATCAAGTTCAAGAATAGAATAGCCTCCATATAGATTTTATGGTGTTGTTTTTCATGGAAAAGGAAAAGACGGGTTGAAGACTGACTTTTTCTATCATGAAATATAAAGAATTTCGAACAAGATGAACAAGGTGGCCTTTAACACCACACAATTCTGTGGTGTGACATGCATAGATAGATAGATAGATAGATAGATAGATAGATAGATAGATAGATAGATAGATAGATAGATAGATAGATAGATAGATAGATAGATAATGTCCTTGTTCCTTTGAAAGGGAGTTGAAGAGAGGGAGAGGAATGTTCCCTCTAGAGGAATGTGAACAGGACCGTCATCCCTTCCTACTCCTTTTCGGGTTGCAGTCATATTTATAGCTCCGCATGTCATGGGTAGAGTTAATGTCATGAGAGCCAGAGTGAAAACAAGACACGCTGCAAAGTCCAGTTAGACCCAACCCACAGGGCTGGCCCTGAGATGTGGCAGACGGAAGGGTGTTTCTCCTGAAGACACCCCGACTGCCACAAAACAGGAAGAAGGAAAGGAAAGAGAAGATGCATAGAGGAAAACTCATGAAGTGTTTTCATCCAGCTGTCAGATCCCTTGGTGGGAGCGAGGCCACAGCTTTTCTCTCTCAGCTGGTGACTTCCTAGCTTGGACACAAACCAGTCACCTCAGCTGCTCCCTCACCGGCCCCTTCATACAACTCTCTCCACAGCTTCAGTTCCTAGGGAGTTCCCAGAAAAACAAGACTGTCAACAAAGTCAGGGCCAGACAGGCTGGGAGCTGGGTTGGCTTTCTCTCTGGCCGTTTAACAACTCACCAGCTGACTGGACAAGGAGCTATTTCTCTGCACTCTCTGAGTTTTTCTTCATGTTTGAGCTCTTTTTCTGATGGAATATATTCACTTTATATAACTTTGTTGGACTTTATTTCTGAGCTGAAAGCAAGTCATTTGAAGCCACTGAGTTTCCTGGAATGTAACAGGTCTGTATGAAGCAGACTGTCTGCTCTTGAACTATGCAGTGACTCGGTGTGAAGAATATTTTTGTCACCACTGTTAAATAAATTGGATTCTGTCTTTCAATTTTTATCTGCTTACTTGAATATCTTTCATATAGAAAGTCAAGGTTCTTTTTGATTACTGAGAGATCATGCACTGTTAGTTGTAAGCTTTGTTGTGCTCACAGTTTATTTCACAGCTGTATGCTACTGAGGGACTCTAAATACTGTGTCCCTTTACAGCAAGTCCTTGAAAATGAAATGGCTTGTCACTCTGTGCAAGCAAATGTTTGATGCTTTGATGGTAGAGACAATTGAGAATTAAATTAATCATGACTTTAATGTAGATATTAACAATTTTTGTAAAATATCGCCACAAATTTGTGCAGTGTGTATATGCATTAGTACTCTATTGTGGTAAAAGAAAGCAACAAGCAAAAAAAGAAGAAACGAAGAAAAACGAAGGTCTGACTTACAAATGCTTATTTTCATTTTAAGCAACAGATGCTGCAGCATCAACAGATGTGGTTGGTTATTCTGTGTATTTGCACTATATTGCTTTTAGAACTCATCACTGTTTTAGGACATAATGCAGTATATACTATGTGTTTCTCTTTGGGACATATTTTGGGACATGTTCAAGGTTCTTTACAATACCTCACTGTTGTTCTAATTGTTTCTATTTAGACTTTAACAGAATGTCCCATAATGAGCGCGCGGAGCGGGCCAATCGACAGGGACAGCGGCGTAAACACCATCGCTATAGTGGACCAGACCACTTCTACAACAATAGCAGGTCAGTCAGGCTCGCAGTTAAAGTTAATGCAAAAGTGAACAACAGATCTAAGTTGTGTAAACTTTATTTCTTTCTCAGGGCTCATGCTTTTCACCATTATGATGGACTCAATGCCTCAAGGATTTCGTCGGGGCCTGTCCAATCTGAAGGCAGGCAGTATGACTGCAGACCAGTGCTGGATGAACTTGCACTTGAACACATGACTCAGGACTGCACTTTACTCAAGAATCAGCTGCTCAGACTCAAGACATTACTGCAGGTTTGAGCCATGTTTAAAGAATGATGTGAACTGTAAAAACGTTTTTATTCATGCATGGATCAGAGTATAAACATGTTTAACAGATACAAATACACACCTTCAGTAATTCTTACAGTAATTCTTTTTATCTTCCAGTGCTGTTGTGTCACACTATGAACATGCTGTTAACAGGCAGATCTTGTCTACATACTGTTTACTTGCAGGATTTTGGATTTAAGCTGCTGCTTTGTCTGTTAAACACAGCTTTCTTGCCAGAGGAGCAGTTTGAATAATCTTCTTAAATTTGCTTAAACTCACTGAATTACAGTGTTCAGCATCAGCAATATGAAACATATTTTCTGACAAAGCTCGAGTAGGCTGTGTGAGATAATGTCGGTTATAGCTAAAGTATCAAAGAAAGGAGGATATTAAGACAAAACATGAAGTCTTTTACAAGTTTTATTTCAAAGGACCAGTTGGAGAGCACTTTTACATTTGAACAGTTGGACATTTGTGCTTCTCTGCTGTACATTTGTGCTTGCATCTTGTGTGAGTTTGTCTGTGAAGCAGATAATTTAACAGACGCTGCTTTGTCAGGCAGGCAAATTCTTTTAGAGAGGGGGAAAAAGATAGGATGACTTGGTTAAGACAAATAAAAGATATCAGCTTAGGAAAATGTGCTCATAGATATATGACGAACCCATAAAACCTGCACTCTACAAAAACCTAGTCCAAGCTACGCAGTTAAAGATATGCACAGACATAAGCCCTTCAACTGCACACTCCATAAAGCAAAATTAAATTGAATGCCCTGACTCTATTTAGCTGCTGTAGGGCGGATATTGATGTTCGCGTTTGCATCTAAGTCAAATGTCTCTTTGAGATATATTCAGCATGTTCACCGCGATTAACCAAGCACTGTAGGCCACAAAGGAAAGGAGAATATTTTTAACACATATCTACTTCTGTTCTTAATTGCATGTGTCTTTTTTTATGAGCCTTCCTTCACTTGCTGAATATTTGTATCATTGCACAAAGTGTCACACATACAGGACACCTCTGTTTTTATACTTGGAGTCAGAATGCATCATTCTCAACTTTAATGAATATCAGGAGAAATATAGTGAAGAAAAAGGGAGACTGATGAAAATGGGTCCTTTTTGTTGCTTCTCACCACATAAACTAAACCTTTTTAAGACTTTCATAAAAATGTTTTTGTTTCATTTTGTTTTACTTATTCTAAACACGCGCTCTGGATGCTGCACTTATTTCAGCACACTGATGAGGGGACAGCTTTTGGATGCAATAAAACAAACATATCAATGTTCAATGATACAGTGTGCCTCTGGTGTCTAACGCCTGCTGCTGACTGTTCAGGGTCAGGGCAGTATTTGTGCAAAGAAGCAAAATTCTTTCACCGAAGTGAAAAACTGCTCTTGAGGCATGCCTAAGGCAATTGATTCTGCTCACTGACTACTCTGCATCTGTGTGTTTGTGTGTTTTGTTTGTTTCCAGCTTGAAGAAACAGACTGTACAGCAGATGTTTCCGAGGAGACTGAAGGCGATACCACAGCATCACAAGTAAGAAACTTTTTTAAAAATATTTGTTTGCACGTATGCGAAGCAGCGTAGCATATATTCATATATAATATGCATATATTGCTTTGTGTTGTTACAGCTACATGTTGCTTGTGTGCTTTTTCAGTTGGATGCCCTGATTAAAGAAGTGCAGATGCTTAGAGAAGAGCTGAGGAGCAGAGACAAGACCATTGCTCAGCTCACATCGCAGTGTCAACAGCTACAACAACAGCATCAGCGAGAACAAACAGTGAGTTTCTGCAAACTGAAAATGAGGGTGTATTGCCAGGGAAATACAATGTAACCATTCCAGTTCAAAGTTATACCACCACTCCTCCTTACATGAAGAACAGATTACAAATTCTTTTCTCATAATAAGAACTAGCATGATGCTCTGAAATATTGATAGACAGAATGCAATGATTAAAAAAAGGATCTTTCAGCTGTGAAGTCAAATGAAACACTTGATGGATGATGCTTCCTGGGAATAAAGCTGAAAGGAGTTCACCATTTTATTTGTGTGGTCAAATAGTTCAGCCTACTTAAAATGACCATTTCTCAGTATAATATTACCTAAAATTATAATCTTTCACATAAGGGAATCACATTTGTTAAAAGGATAGTAAATGTCACTGTTTCAAAAATTCTTTTCAGCTTTTTAAACAACAGCCCAACGCTTTTTCTACCATTCACCAAAATGAAGTGCTGTATGAATAGATGATCAATTTTATTGCCAATTGCAGACTAGCTGAAAATCGGTTGATAACAATGTTGGGTCGATGTATCTGTTCACCACAGTTCTTAAGTGCGACATCCATGGACACAAAGCTAAACATAAAACAACGGCAAGAAACAAAAACTTACCATCTATGATGTTTGTGCGGTTGCACATGGTAAGACTGACTTCTGTATCTGTCAGATTGTGTTTCACCGAAGGCTTAACTTATTTCATCAAGATGTGGTTGCTGAACTGGCTTGCTGCCAGTCCATATTTCTCATCCACTGACATCATATGGCATATTAGGCAAGACATTTCCAAGAAAACCTTCTTTTCAGTTCCCTCAACTTCAAAACAATCATTAAGCATTGTAAAACCAAATTAATAATTACACTTTACAGTATTTTGTTTAAGTTATATACAATAAGCTGCAACGTGCCAATCCTGAATATGCCTTAAAGCGTAAGGAGTCTCTTAACCATCCAGTCCTTGACTTGGTTTACAAAATAAAAGTACAGCGGGAAAAAAAAGGGAGAAACCTCAGAAGAAGAAGAAAATCCCTCCTCCAAAACAGAGACAAGTGTGTTTTTTACAGGACAGAATAGAAATTATATTGCAAGATAGAAGGAGAGAATTACACTGACATGTTAATAGCTTTTGTTATATTTTGCATAGATGAGAAAATATATGGAAAATGTCATGATAGAACATGGTTTGACTTCATGTTACGTTGAAAGAAAATTTATCATAGATTATTGAGCAAGTAGCTCTGCTGAAGGAAATATATGATTTTCTTTATGACAATGCAAATTTAATCATCATTTCAGACACATTCTGCAAGAAGTATTTATGAATGAGTCTCAAAATAGTCATAAATATATTGCTCTCACTGTTGATGAAAACTGAATTATTGAGGCACAGACACTGGATGACAGAGCATCATGTTGACTATCAATGCAAACCCATTTGTTGTTGCTACATGTAGCCTTTTCTCTGATAGTTCCCCTCCTTCACATACGTCTATGAGATAGTTAAACACATCTGTTTTGCCTTCCATTTTGTGCTTTTTACACCCATTCCACATTTGTTAGATCTTGCTGAAAGATTTTATGAAAAACAAAGACTGCATGATTATCTCATGCCATGTAGGCTTGAAATTTATGGATGGGCCAACTGTTTGGCTTCCTAATAGTAAGAGACGACAAACTGCAATACTGTTCATTGTGGATGTGAATTCAGTTTCTGATGGGATTTTGCTTTACTCCCACATGCACTCCATTGTATTATCCCTGCTTCCCAACAATGTCTGTTCTGTTCCATTTTGACTGGCTCCATCTCCACTTTCCCCTTGTTAGCCAAAAAAATAGTATGTCTAGCTGACATTATTCAAATCCCTGCCATATTGAGAAATACCAAAATGTCAAAGCAAGGCCTGTCCACCAGCTTAGCTGCCGCACACTATCTGTCCAATTAGAATTAACACCCACCCACACCAGATTCTTCACTCAGCACAATATTGTTACACCCTTCCACCCAACAAGCAAAGGCAGTAAGCCAGGACATGTTCTCAGATCTGTGGCTGACTTTAATGAGTGTAGAGGCTGTGAAAGTGAAAATAACTTGGACATTTGATTATTTGCTCTGGTTGTGAACTAAATCATCTTGTGAGAATTCAGAGCTTGAATAAATCACACTTCTGTGTGCTGCTGCTGTGATGTCTTTGAATTACAGGACTAAAAAACAATGGGGGGAAAGGCCTAAACAAACACATCAGGGTTGAACTGGTTTAATTTGCTGACCAGTCCGAGATTCTACATGATGAGAAAATAGTCTTTTGAATTTTGAAGCTTGCGAAGACTTCCAGTTCATGTTGTATCTGGAGTTAAAGAAAGGCTTCTGAACCCGCTGTTTGTCCCTGAAATTGGTTTTGGGGTCATATTAAAGTTGAACAGAGAATGGGATAGAAAAGAGGAAGGAGGAAAACTGAAAACTGATTTTTCAACCTTACTTGACTGAAGCCGTTTTGGATGCTGCCTCCACCCCTGTTTGCTCAGACTGTTAATGTTCTTTCTACTTTTGTTTGAGCTGCAGTGAAAATTTCACCAAGGCTGGCAAAGTCTTGCAATTTCTGTGTTTGTACTGTGTTTGCATTTTTAATGTGTTAGTCTTATATAAGAGAGAAATTGAGTTTTTTACCCCATAAATGATTTTTATGTTCATTTTCAGTCATTTTTGATTTTGGCTCATTAAAGAGCTGTTTTAGTGGGTGAAAGTTAAAACTTTTATTATCTGCAGTATCTTTAAATGATCATATGGTGGCTGTTCTCATGTCATACTGTAAGCCTTATTTTCTCTGGCTTCTGAGCTTGCCTACAAGTTATGATTAACACGATATAATCGGCCCCGATGCATCGCCTTAAAACTAGTATCAGACATCGGCCCCTATCGGTATCGGCCTATATCAGCCTTAAAATGAGTATCTGACATCGGCCCCCTATCGGTATCGATCTATATCGGCCTTAAAACTGAGTATCAGACATCGGTCACCCCACCGATATTTAACCGATCTGTTTCTAAAGTCCAAAAAACCCCACAAAACTTCTCCAAAAACTTCTTTTTTACAGACTTTAAAACTTATAAAGACAAGAGGTGGGAAAAAATATCTATACACTAAAATATTGCAATATTTTCATATGTTGATATCATAGTGGCATTTAAAAACGTGGTATAGATCTATTTTACTAACAAAATTTCACGTTATTTCATCATTCTGTTACAAAATCTCGCGAAAATTCACAAAAATTTCACAATATTTTTATATGCTGATTTCAACATTTAAAAATGAAATATTGATCTATTTTACTCACAAAATCTTGCGAGAATTCACAAAATATCTTGAGAGTTTTTAAGAGAATGATGAAATTTCACAAGATTTTGTAAGTAAAATAGATGGATACTGCGTTTTTAAATATCGATTTGATATTGGCATATGAAAATGTCACGATATTATTGTATTGTATCAATATTTTTTCCCACCCCTAGGTTTCAGAGTGTCGGAAAGGGATAACAAAACTGCTATTTGCAATGACTGCTTATTTTTTCAGCTTTAATATTGGTATTGATATTGCTTATCGGCCACATGAGTTTTAAAATATCGGCATATCGGATATTGGCCAAAATTCTAATATCATGCATCCCTATGTGCAATGTTACAATGTGCTGCTTAAAAGATCATCAAAATCATCAAGTGGTGTTAAATTATTGGTGTTACTCTTCAGTAAAATATTGTACCAATCAAAAGATGCATTTCTCAGTAAATCCAGGGGGTAAACGTGTCAAAACTTTTGACTAGTAGTGTTTGTTTGAAGTGTTCTTAACTTATACCTTCTTTCTCCTCCTAGCTTCATCAAGCGCGACAGGTCAGGTGTCAGTGCCAACACCAGAGGGCTCCCTCTTTATTACGACAGGGTGAGAGGCAGATGGACAAACGGACACAGCACCATTACGATAAGACTACCCAGACATACTGGAGACCACCGAGCCAAGCTGTGAGTCCACATATTATTCATTTCACTGCGGGAAAATCAACTCAATTCCCTTTAAGAAGGTCTGTGACAAATACTGTAGCATTTTTCTCTTGATTAGATAAAATAATATTAAACTTTTAACTGATCTGTGCGTCATTTGCCAGGGGTGACACTGCTGGCTGACTGCAAGTATACAATATGTCAATCAGCCAAGCTCTTTTCCAGTTGTCCTCAACTGGAAAGACCCCAGAGGGTTAAATCGCTCTCCCATGTCCTCTCCGTGGAATACTGTTTATTAGACCACCAGTGTGCTTGTCACGCTATCTTCCACTCTTAATGAACATGGAGGCTGGTGGTAATGTTGGGGTGATGGAAAAAGAGAGACAGATTTAAGGGAGAAATAAAGTAGACAGAGAGAGACAGAAAGGGGGGGATTGATAGATACGTGCTCCATGCTTGAAGTATCATGCCACAATAGCATGCAGTGTGGCAGCTAGTTATTGATTTCATCGTTGGAGTGCCGCAGGCAGCGTGTCTGGCAAACACTCTCCTAATTGGCCTGCCCCTCGGCTAAGAGGGCGACAGTCACTTGCAAAGCAGGCATACATGAGCATTATCAAGAGAAAATAAATTATTCAACAAAACGATACCATAAAGGTTCTTAGCTGCTTTCTTAATTGCCGTATAAATAATATGCGGTCAATAATGGCAATTTCAGCAGTAAATAAATATAGATTTTAAATTAATATTGTAACAGACAGCAGGTGAAAAAAAAAAGGAAAAAAATAGCCAGTTTACTAACTGAATTAAATCACTGGTTGCTATAAGAACATATGGTTCAACCGTTGCTATGGCAACGATCAAAGCAGGGCTCTACTGGATGGGAATCATCTCTGTGGTGTGAATGTCTATCTTTGACCCGACGTACCTGCTGCATAATGGCCCGCTAAAACACAAAACACATCCAGATTGCTTCTCTGCTTTAACTCTGCTCTTCATTCTACTATTATAAGATATTCTTTCATTTCTCTCCATCATCCACTTCTTCCCCTTTAATCTACAATACTGTGTCATCACCAGAGTGCAGGCCATTTCCTGAACTCTATTTTACTGCCCTGTGGAAATCAGCACATTATATTTGTAACATTTTACATGTCAGGGCTTGCAGTTGCGATTAGACATTAGCTGGGAGCTTTTGTTTCCTTTTGATGAGAAAAAGGAAAAGGGAGAATAATAAATGATCAAACAACCCAAAGAAAGATATCTTGTTTTTGTTATATTTTATCATTTGAAAGTTTTATTTCAGATCTTATTATTGTATAAGCATCCTCAGATGACTTGGCTTTGGTGTTCCTCTGCAATTCTTTTTATGTTTTTTTTTTAAGCCTACCTGTTTCTGTCTCAGTTTTATTAATAAATATTATTTCTACTTTAATTTATCATATACAGTATGGTTGTCTTTATATCACTGTTTTATGCCATTTTCCAAAGACATAAATGAATAGATTTATAATATGGTATCACAGTTACATTTCGTCTTTCCTTCTTGCTGTTAGATGCCCTTTGCTGTTGATTTTCTTTTCTCTAACATTAAAAGCAGTTCTGGGTTGGATCACTGGAGGAACTATTGCCCTCTGCTAGCATTTTTGAATGGTATGGTGAAAGGATGAGCTAAGATTAGTGCAGATGTCAGAGGCCAATAACTTAAATCTGTTTATAGCGTTAGTTATTTTGTATATTTGCCTTATCAGTAGCTGCAAGGTTAAAATATACACTGGGCCGTGTGAAGTTCCATGCTGTGTCCTGCCAACATATTTGACATGGACTTGTTAGCCCTCTTACTGTGCTTTGAACATACATTTAGCGTACAACAAAAGAATGAACTCATGGCCTGTAACTCTTGGACATGGCTCATTAGGAGTATTTGCTTTTCAGTGTACAGACTATTGTGCAAACTGACTCTTTTAACAGTCAGTGCTTCCTGTATATCAGCCATTCATGCCCAATATTTTCTTTTTCTCAGGATCTAAAAGGTTGTGAGCTTTTTCCCTTAAGGGCTGCTGTAACCCATCTAACTTTTCCACGGTGTACTCTGTAGGAAGAATTTGGCAACATATCCTAACCTACTGTGTTTGGCACCAGCTCCTGCAGCTTCTCATTTTTAATCTGCTTGCAGTCCAATTTTGAGTCCAGCAGCATGCTCGGAATAAAATGGTCCAGTTCTAAGAAATGAGTATGTCTGTTAATGCACAAAATAAACAGAATATTGGTCATGCTTGTCACGGATAGTTACATACCAGGTGCCATATTAGAACCTTCTTAAAGTCACTTTTGCAAAATTAATCAGTAAGACCAACTCCCTGGGGCTGCAGAAAGGTTTTCTGGATTTC
The DNA here is from genome assembly GCA_023101725.1 of Atherinomorus stipes. NCBI lineage: Eukaryota > Metazoa > Chordata > Actinopteri > Atheriniformes > Atherinidae > Atherinomorus > Atherinomorus stipes. The sequence continues at coordinate 861,135 of JALJCO010012783.1, forward strand.
TTTTTAGTTTTGCAGTGAATAAAATCTGAGCGGTGTGAATTTTATTAGATTCAGCTCTACAGAAAATTGTGCGGCTTTGTGTTTGCTTTTTCTGTGTGTGTGATTGTGAGAGTGGGATGTACTGTATCCCTTGTGTTTAAGTGCAGAGCACACTCAGTCAGTGTGACTGAACAATGAGTTCATCCGACTGAGAGTCGGGGAGCCGACCTTCCTAATAACCCAGATAAACAAACATGCAGATGAGCAGCCGCAGTGAAACAACGGCAACACAATAAGCAGCGTTACATCATTGGCAGACAGAGAGGATAATTACAGCTACAGTCCTACTCCCTCTCTGCCTCTTTAACATCCTCTTCTTCATCTCCTTTTCTCCTCTTGCAGCTTTGTTCATGTCTTTTTTATCTCTCCTGCTCCCTCTTTTGTTTTTGTTCTTGCTTGCTTCAGTGATCTCTCCCCTTCCTCGTGTTTGTGTCCCTGTCAGTCTGCTTGAGATTGCTACTCTTCTCAACCTCTTACCTCCTTTGTAATTTGATCAGTTTGCTGTCACTGGGAGTGAAAGGACAGGGAAGAGTGATGAAGAGTGTTTAGCTGCAGGTTGAAACTTTTCCCCCTCCCAGATCTTGACACAATCTCTCCACCCACTCTCTCGCCGTCTGCTCCCAGACAAACCTTCACAAACGCAGCCTCATTTATACACACTTCTTCTTGGACAGGTGAAGATTTAATTGCCAGAGTCAGCGAAGTGAGTCATTGTTGCGAGACTTGAGTTTTAGTTTTAACCTGCTGCATAAGGCTAGGAATGCAAGCAGAGAGAGGGGAGCTACTCAAGGGACACAACAGGGACTTCTGTTGCTGTTATCTAAAGAAAAGGTTGAAAGATTACAAAGAATAACTTTAATTTGACTTTTAAATTCTTATTTAACTTTTGGCAAATCTTACCATCTGCTTCAGGGACAAACTATGTATACTTAACACTTTCTGCAAGCAAGCGTGAGAAAACATACTTTCAGCTATGAATACTAATGCGTTTGTTATTTGTGATGAGAGAAATGAGATTTCACACATGCACACATTACTTTCTTTATTATTTTCCCATCTCTTCCCAGATCCTCAGATAAATTTAATTTTTTCAAGCTGTTATTAAGCACCTATTGAATCGTTCACGAATTGGCAAATGACACACTCAGAGATAAATGTTTCCTGTGAAATCTATTCGGTTACCTTCATGGTGCTGGTCTAATCTGTATGATAACCTTTTTTCAGTTAACTGTCCAAACTGACATCAAACCAGTTTTGCCAAGAGGAAGATTGTGTTGTAAGGTGTCATTGCCACTTAGCTGAGAGTGCTGGACAATTGTTTGCTTCCTCCTGAGCTCTAGAAAGAGGATGAAATGCAGTGTTTGTTAAAGCACCCCGTTACTGCCAGGTGAATAGGTCATCTCCTCTGCAAACATTCAGCCAACAGGAGGGAGTCATGAGGGCAGCAGTAAGAACGAAAACCCTTTCTGTTTATTGGAAAGAACTTAGACACTGCTACCAGGTACTCCTACAGTAACACAGGATTACTGGACTGGTGGGTGAGAAATACAAGCTGTTTTCATGCAGTTGATAGATGGAATATATGAGGAATGACTTTAATAGTTTCCGACTCTCTGCCTCACTGCCTTTGTGACGCTCTGTCAACCCTTGATTGGCGAGTATTTACAACAATGGAAAATGTAAAAATCTGACAGGCCAGGCTGTCCTGCAGTACTAATAAAGCCAGATTCTGTCAGAGTAGTTTGCAAGCTCTGCAACCGAGAGTTTAGCCCTTGCCGCCTTTTCGTCTCTGCAAATGAAGCTTCAGCAGGAGGCTTCTGCCAAGACCTCCTGCTGAAACAATTGTTGGTGTTCAAGGAAGGACATGGACAAAAGCAGATCAGAAAAACTCATTCCTTCCCCCCTAGAGCGGTCTCACTGGGAGGCCCTGAAATAGACTTGACTTCACCTGCTAGGAAGTTGGGACCTTCCTTTTCTAATCTTTACTTACTCTCTCGATGTCTAACTGACTTTCTTCCTCTCTTTTCTGTATTAGAGTTGTTCCTCTCCACAGCTTACTTAGCAGTAGCATTTGCTTCCATTTCAATCTACCTATGATAGTCCAGCTGCATCTTCACTTTGGTTCCCTCAGTAAAAACATGGGAAATCGAGTGCTTAACCTCAAGATAAAACTATTTCGAGGGAGTTTGTATTCTTTTATTATCGTGTACAGTTAAAACTGTGACAGATGAAGGAAGAAAGTGTTATGAAAAATGTAAGATAAAAGTGAAATTGCCAAGACTCACAAGTTTTATAACATTGCTATTTCACAGCAGCAGTCTCCCTGTCTCATTTCAATTACTCATTTTAAAACCCTTTTCAGTTATACTAGGTTATGGATTCAGAACTTTATTTGGGAGTCTGCTGGAAAGGTTTTGCTTACTTTTTGTTGAAAAAAGAAAAACACATTACATGTTCAGTGAAGCAGCACGTTGCCATCCTCTATTTGAAATGTTACTTTTTACTTTTAGTCCCTTTAAGGCTATTTTCTCTCTCTTAAAAAAAAAAAAAAATCAAGTTTGCTCTGACTGGTAGCAAAATGTGGACTGAAAGGCTGATTCTCTTCAGTGAATTTGAATGCGTCTTTGGCTAGCCATGGTCAACTTTGCAGGAAAACTTACCTTTGAAAAACTTTTGAAAGGGATTCTTTTTTACTGTTTTTTTTCCACATCTCTTCATTACCTGGATGGTGAAAACAAATTCAGACCCAAAAAATTTGACCCTGACAGCCATTTCCATATCTCTTCAACCAAACTGGTCTCACAGCTTTCCTGCGAAAGATGAGGACTGGATGTTTATGAAATGATATGTTTAGAAAATTACCTGTCAGAAAGAGTTGAAAAAAAAAAAATCCAACACATTACATCATCTTTAGGAACCGTAAATGAATAGGGGACATGTGTGCCAGTGAGGTCTTCAGAGAAGAGGTTTTCAGACTGCAGCTGAGAAAACGCCTCTTTTGTGATTGAACTGTCTTGACTGCAGCCGTCTTCCCTCCTGCAAGGTGTAAATGTCATGTGATATGTGATGTTCTCCAGTGCCAGCAAAAGTCAGAGCAGATTTGTAATCAGCATGCACTGCTTCAACACCATCATGCATCACATCACGTCAGTGTTGGGCCTGGGGTTGGGTCAGATAGTCTGTTTTGCTTCTAAAGTTCCTTCACTGTGTGCAATGACCCATGAGTTTCCAAGGCCCCTTTTCCACTGAGCCGGTTTGAGAGCCGGTTCGGAGCCGGAGCCTGAGCTTTCCACTGCCTAAGCACCGGCTCCTGGCTCCCAAAACTGGTTCGAGACTCGGCACCACTTTGTTGCTGGGCCAGAGTGAAGAACCGATTCCCAGCTTGCATCGGGGGCGTTACCAGTACAACACAGGGGTGTTTCAAGCCAGCGGAGCAGTAGATTAAAAAATAAACTGGTCCAAGGAGGAGACCCGATGTTTCAGACTATTTGGTTTTAGCTGTACTTTGTTTTTTAATCACATAAGCAGCAACTGCTGAAGCTGGTGAGCACCGAGCTTCACCATGCTGCTGCCAAATAACCTCAGTAAACACTTGTAAAGACCACAAAATTTAAATAAAATTAATATTCTTACCTGCAACCTGCTCACACCCATAAAATCTTATCCATGACATATTTGCCTGCAAAAGGGGAGTAACATGACCTGCTGCAGGAGACGAGACTCTGCTTTGAGCAGCAGCAGAGGAAGAGACAGCAGCTGCTTGCCAACGTAGCAAAGTAGCATCAACAAGCTAGTTAATGAAAAGTTTAGAAATATATTTGGGGACAGGAATCAGAATAGGTAACAGCGAAATGTGACGCAGTAACGGGACGGGAAATGGGATGCAGCGCAACGCACCCCACCCACACCCACACCCACACCCCACCCGCTGCGGCTCGAAAAAAAAACCCAAAAAAGCCCCAAATCTGTTGATGTCGTGACGCAATGACGCAACACAAACTTGGCTCCGTTTGTGGAAAAAACAACTGGTTCTTTGAAAGCGCTGGAGTTGAACCAGTGAAGCACCGGCTCCAGCACCAGCACCGGGCCAGAACCGGCTCCTCTTAAGTGGAAATGAAGCCTAAGTAGCAAGGACGATACTGTCTGGTCTCTAAATACTAAGAAAAGGCAGCTCAACTACTTTCTTTATTATCTCATTTGGTATAGAGAACATTAAACCATCATTTAACGGTTACATTTTTATGAAGTCTTGGTGAATTTCCTGCCATCTTTCATCAATCTCACACACTAAAAACTCCTGGGTCAAAATAATCCATAATGGGTCATTTTTGACCCACTGCTGGGTTAAAAAGAGACCAACCCAGAAAATTGGGTAATTTTTTTTTCGGGTTGAATGTTTGACCCATAAGTTGGGTTATGTTGACTACAATGTTGGGTTATTTTAACCCAGACGTTGGGGCAACAACCCAAATGTCTGGGTTGAAATAACCCAGGAATTAGTTGGTCCCTTTCTAAACCAGCAGTTTGAACCAGGACTTTTTAGTGTGCATGATGTTTTCCAGCAGGGGCAAGGAAAAGTGCTTCGGACTATTTTTTGTTTTAATCAACCTTATTTCTAGACTTCAAATAGGGTGTTTCAGGAAGTTCAGGAACAGTGTGTTCTGTTGTAGAGGGAAAAAAAAAAAACTCTCTTAGCTGAGAACTGTGCACACCGTTTGCATACACAAACTGCTTTAAGAGACATGAAGAAGCATCATACATCTTAAAGCAGGCCACGTATCATGTCTCGATGTTTCACATTCACTGAACTCCATTTTAGATTAGACATATCGCCAGAAAACTTGGATATTAGGTTCAAGTATTTCATCCAGTTTATTCATTGTTTGCCGCCAAATGAATAGATATAATATTGTGACAGTCATGGGATTCTTTTTCTATTAAAACCTAAAAGGGAAGTGGAAGCCATAAATCAGATATCAAGGATTTAATTTTGACTGTTTGATTAATATTCATGCTGAGTTTTGATTGCAAAATCTCAGAAATGATGACATGAGTTTAACGCTGATGTGATATCAGCCTCTGCATGCCAGTATGTGCCGTTGTGTGCTCGCTAATTCGGCTCTTTGTATTCTAACAAAGCATTTATGCCTGAGTGTGTCTTCCATGTGGGCATGATTTTCTGTGCGAGCATGTGTGTGTGTGTTCTGGTACGTCATGCCTTTTGTCCTTTGTGTTTTTTTCTTTGCGTAGGGTGTGCTGCCCACCCCCTTGCTGTCCCCTTGGCAGGCACAGCACCAAGGCTTGACCCGTACCAGCATGCCCCAGCGCAGACAGAGTGAGTCACTAACACCCTTTGCAGCCTCTCTAGCTTTCTGTACTCTGTATCCACGGGTCTGGAAATAGCTTTTAAAGTTAAGTTGCATTTCAAGCTTAAACTCTAATATACTGAAATATCTCTCTTTTAGGTGTCGAGTGATTTATTTTTCCTCCTTTGTGTTTGTTTGCTGTTAAAAGACTGTTTGTGTTGTTTTTCCACTTTTTGATTAATTTTTAACAAGATTAGTAACAGGTTTCATTGATTGTTTCAGCAAACATCATGCAACTTCTTGTGTCTTGACAATTAACACTGTGGTGTCCTTATTGACTCCCTGCTAAAATGTGGCAGCTTTGTACATTTATTGGTTTTATTTAATCAGAAATTGATCAACCTTGTTGCCTTACATAAACTTTCAGATTTCTCTATTTTGGCTCCTCATTATGAGAGTTCTGTCTGCCTCACTCTCAGGAATACTTTGCTGTAATTAACTGCAGGGACAGGATGGAGCATGATGGCTGTAAATTATATACCAGCCCCCAGTCAGACAATGCATGAGCTCTTTTTGAACTAGAATACACCATTTGAATTCTCTTTGTGTTTGATTGTGATTTGAAAAATTTGCAAAGTAAAACAGTTTGACTTCATTGAGAAAGACAGAATCGCGGAACCAGTGACAGCACAGTCGCAGCATCCTCGCCTATCTTACTGCTTCTTGTGACAAAGCTTTTGCGTTATGCTGTGCCGACGACGTGGCATGTAGGCGAGGCAGGTAAAGAAAATGACAGTGGATGAATAGACTTCATAAAATGAACATGAGGAGCTGAAGAGCACAAAGTAAAGATAGAAACAAAGAAAAGGACCCACGCTGCGTTCCTTTGATTTATATTGCTCAGGATCAGCTTTGTGTTGATACAATGAGGGGAAAAAAATGTAGCATAGGTATCAAATTATCTGATGGGTTTTTCATGACAAATCTGCAAACCTTAAGCAGAGCTGCGTTCTGCAGCCAGTCTTATTAAGCTTAATCCTGAGTATCATTAAGAATAGAGGAGAAAAACAGCCTCACACCAGAACAAAAAGAGTTGGAGGGAAGCAGCAAGCGCACGGAAACTTACTAACACAGTGTGCTGTCATATTTTGAAATAAGATGAAAAAACAGAGCCAAAGGAAAAAAACAAGTGCATTTTTATTTAACTGGATAATCCCCTCATGCTCTGACCCCCCACTGGGAGCCTTGGCTGTTAAAAAAACAGCTTCTTGCCCGTGATACAGGTCTTCAGAATAGAAATTAGAGGCAGCATTACAATTAATGGAGGTTGCAGTAATTATTTCTCACATTAAAATGGTTTTTTAGTTGAACTAATTTGTGACCTTTCTTTGCAAGCGCAGGCTTTGCCATCCTCTCCTGAACTCTTCACTCCATCTTTTCAAAGTTTGATAAAATCTTCATTCTCTCTTCTCTACTTTTGCCTCCTCACACGTATGCCTTTGGCAAGGAGTGGAGCACCTAGTGCAGTACTTCACTGATACAGCGTGGTACAGTAACTCTTTATTTAAAATGAACTGGACTTTCTGCCCCTTCAGAACTGCTCACTGGGCTTTGGTCTGGCAGCCTGTAACACAACAGAAGCATGCCCTTTGCCACACATTTGCATGATTTGCTTTTGGTTTTCTGTTTGGACTCTGTGTGTTTCTTCTTGGGGCTTTGGTCTGTTCTTCTTGATGGATCGCAGTTTTGGTTGAAACTGTTTAAGTTGGGATATTATTTTTCTTTTAAACCATCTTTTTTTTTGTATTTTCAAAAATACATCTTTTGTGCTTTGTTCAGTTTTAAATTGGTGTCTTTAATTTATTCCATCCTATCACATAAAGTCTGTATGACCTGTGCATGCCATGGAAAATCCCTCTGTGTGGATGCGTTTCTGTGTTTTAATCATTTAGCAGGTGCTTTCCATTCCAGGTATATCAAAAGAAAAACATTTACAAATGACTCTTATATTGGAAGTGGATGCACATCCTTTCTTAAGCAGTTACCCTCATTCCAACTCTTTTATCCGAAGCAGGAAACCAAGCACATGACAAATGTCCCACACTTAATTTCCACTGCTTATGTCTGTTTACTCAACCATAACAAATGACATCTGAAGTTTAATCTAGTCTTGAAATCACACACCACTATACTAAAAAGCTCATCTACTCATGATGTAATCATCTCAAACACATCATTTCAGTTTGTACATCCACATACCCACACTTTGTTTCCTAGTCACAAACCATTTCTCACAGTGAGAGAAGCAGGAGGCGAGATTGATCACGGTGGGCCGTGACATCTTTCAGGTGCAAGAAATTGGCACGTCGTTGAATTTATGTTAGCTTGATAGCTATCATTAATAGCTTAGATATTTACTCCATAGCTTAGTATGATTGCTGTAAATGATTAGTATCTCTAGCAGACAGGTGTAGATGCAAATTGTTATTGGCTGCAACCCTTTAGACATGTCATGTCGCTTTCACTGACTGGCCTCCTCAAGCTAGGAGCAGTTAAATATACTGCACAGTGTGCTCTCATTACAAACCTCACAATTAAAGGTGCCACATTAATAACACACTAATAGACATTTCAGTCTGTATTTCCCATGCAACACACCATCTAAACTCAAAAATAGCACAAATTTTGACCTTATAATGACATCACCTGTAATTTGTGTGTTTCAAATTGTGGGAGTAAGCAGGGAGTTCTCCCACTCTGACCTCTAATCATGACAGGAATTAGACATTAACAACTTGATGTGTTTATGGCTTGGGTGGCAGAATAAGTGCAACTGTAAAATAAAAAAAAATGTTCACAGGAGTCTTAAAGTTTTTAAATGTGACATATAATAATACACCCAACAGTAAACTGTCACTAAGAGGTGGAGAAGGTGGACGCACTGAGGCAGGGGACCAGGAGATGGAGCTGTGGCGTTGGACAAATGCTCACGCTCGCACTATAAATGACCGATGGCAGAAATAGACACGGCAATCTGACCAGAACAGCTATATATTCACATCCTTTGAGAACTGCTCACTTCCCACTCAGAGTATGTTTGTGCCAAAGCTGAGTTCAGGCTCATTAGTAATTGCAGATAGTTTTAGATGGATTTAGTTCTCTAGGTTCTGTCTAAAGCACAGAGACTCAAAACAATGCTTTGATTTCTAATAATAAGGGCTGACAACTACAAAATATGTTTACAGATTCAGTCTCAAACTAGATAGTTAATTTGAAAAATATCACAAAAACATCTTTATTGATGCTGTGGTAAGCTATGGAGAAAATAAACAAGTTTGTTGGGCCAAACATCCACATGTATAAGGAGTTTATAGACTTTATCTAAGCAGTTAGATAGATGTAATAATCACACTGTCTGACATTGTAATATGCCTTTTTATCTGGAAACATGGCCGAATATTGTTCCAAAAAGTTTAAAGTATTCATATATAACACTACATTTGTCCTGTAAAAGCATTTCATTGAAAAGTTGAATAGTCTTGCAAAATATAGCATTAACCTGTCTGCTTTTACATCGCTGAATCTAAACAATAAAAAAAACCCTTATATCATCGTCAGTGTGGACTAGATAATGAGTTTCTGTTGAACATATTAAATATCCCCTTTCAGATGACACGGTTGACTGGTTTAGAGAGCTCTCTTAGTGGAAGCAAACACCAAGGTTTGTTAAGATTTCCTTTTTTTTTTCCAACACTCAGCTTGGGTTTAGAAAACTGCAGGCCTTGCAGCCCTCCGTTTCAGTACTTTGATGTCCCACAACAACAGCAGCCTAAAAAAAAAAAAAAAAAAAAAAAAACCTCCAAAAGGTTCCAGATACTCACATGGCACGGTTACTTACTACCTACTTGTTTTTTGAAAGGTTCCTTTGTGTCTTTGCCTCTCCCACACTGGCAGTAGATTAGTGAATACTAGTGGAAACAGGTTGTGATATTAAAAGAATAAATGAACACAAAGAAATAAGCCAGAATTCTTCATGTGCTTTTTCACTTGGAATTTTATTGACTGCTGCAAATTATACAAAAGCCTGGATTCAGTTGGGATCAAACACTCTACCTTCACTGATTTTACTTTTGGTTTATTCATACATTTTTCCTTTTTTTTCCCCCTGCAGCCTCAAATACTACAGCCTTTCAACCCCTGTCTCAGCGAGCACCCCCGCCAGGGAAAGCTTGTAAAAACTCCCCCCACCGAGGGCCGCAGTGAGGTCACAAAGAGTAGATCAGAGGAAGCAACTCACGTAGCTGATGACCGTCCTCCTGCAGCTCTTGTGGCAGATGTGTCGGGGGCAGAAGGCTCTGATGAGCTGAGTCATCTACCCACCAACCTGCACAGCCTGGGTTCTTGTGCTCCACAGAGGATAACTGCCAGAGACAGTCCAGCATCAGCGGCTCAGTCTGCAGCACAGCATGGGTGGAGAGCCCCTGCTGCGATGCTGCAGAACTCTATCACTCCAAGATCTGCTGGTTCAACTCGCTCTCGTATGCTGCAGCCTTCTTGCCTTCAGAAGCGCGTTTCTCTCCCTGCATCCAAGCCAGGGGGCACTGCTGGCTTTGCCTCTCTGAGACCAGGCTGTTCCTTAGGGCCTCCATCAAATCAAGCCAAGCAGCTGCCACCTCCATCTAGAGGCCTTCCCTGCTTTAACACTGGACCCCAGCTGCATACTCCAAAAGTGTGCCGTCCTTCCCTCCTTCAGCCTCTCAGAACATCAGAGCCTAAAAGAGATCCATGCTCCACCAGACCCATTTCCCTGGAGGAGTCCACCCAGGGGACACTCAAAGACCGTGGGTCAGTCAAGATCATGAACCCTTTAAGTCGCTCATGCCTCCCAAAGCCAAAGATTCCCTAAGAAGCTGAAATCTGCCCATCAAAACTTAAAACTGGAATCATGTTGTCATCTTTTTAGTATAATGACTGTAGGATTGTTTTTGCTATTGGGTTTAAAAGCAGAAAGCTTGAGCTCACCAACCCGTTTGGACCATTCAGCGATGGCTTTCAGTGACGCTGGTATTCTGACTGCTGGACAGTAATGTTTCTAAATTGGCTGCCACAACTTGTACATATACTACAGTTTATAATTGATCGAAATGTAGTGTGTCACAGAAACCTGTCTTCTCAACAGCTCACAGAAAAATATGACAGTTTTCAGATTGAGGGGATTTTATGGATGTCAAGTCCAGTTTATTAGCTTTGCACATGTACACGAATGCTGCAGATGGAAGAAAAGACTGTTACTACTCAAAATAGTTGGGTTTTTGTTTTCTTTTGCAACACCCAGCTGGCTAATGTCACATTTGAAAGTCTAAGATTGCTCGTTCTCAGACAGCTTCGCCCTCTGACACACAGGTGCATTTGATTTTAAAGACAATATTATTGTGACCTCTGCTGTGGAAATCGAGGGCGCAGGGGAAAATAGAAGCAAAAGTTGGAAGGAAAGGAGGGAAAAACACTGAAAGTGAAATGGCGGCGAGTCCGAAAAACTGATCTCCACAGCGCTCTAATGCTTCTCACTTCCAGAATGAAACTAAGTGCATGTGTAAATGTGTGTGTGTCCAGGTGTGAATGCATGAAAGAAAGAGACGAGGTTTTCAAGGAAAAAGGAAAATGGCTCCCTCGTTCTCACTGCCAAGTTCACTACACTGCTTGCATTCTGCGTGAACCTACAAACCCAGCACACATTAGCAAAAAGGGTCAGGCACCTGCTAAAACGATAAAACGTATACATGTGTGGGTCTTGGTTACCATGGAAACTTATTCATATCCATCTGCTCACATTAAAGAAACAAACTGGGTCCACTACTTTAGGATTACTTTGTGAATTTTAAGATTGAAAGAACTGAAGAGAAAAAGGAGGTATAATGAAAAAGAAAATGTAACAAAAAACCTTTTCTGACAGTCATATAATCCTTATAGACGGATAAAAAGGAAAAAGGTTATGTAGTTTAAAGAAATTATGATTTTTTTTAACATATCAATTGCTGCGTGTCTCAGTGGAAGTAGAGACCCACAAAGTAAGACAATACAAGTCCTTTCATTTCTGTTCTTAAAAGATGACAAACTGTCTGAACAAGTCTTCTGTGACATTTTCAGGGAACAATGCTGCTAATTATGGCAATATGGAAGATATGAAACTCTTTGATATTTTAAAAAAAAAGGTGTTTTTAGTCTGTGATTCGTTTGAATTTTGTTTTCAACTCCATCATAATCGTTGCTATGTAGTTTCCCAAAGATGTAGTTTTTGCATCTTATTTTAAACCAATTTAATAGACAGTATACATTTTTCCATGTTTTAGTTCTTATTTCTGTAGTTAAAGAGATTTGGTGAGTTGACAAGCAACCGTTTATACTAGGAGAATTAAAAAAAAAACCTTGAATGTAGTCATGATTGCTTTTCACCTGGTGGGTTGCATGCACTAAGGTACCAAATAATATGGTATTAAATGACGACTTCCTACTCTTACAGTATAATGAATTCAGCATAAGCAGCCTTGGCTGGCAAACGTCTTTTTTTTTCTGAGCAGCATAAATCCACCTTTTAAATTTTGCATGGGGTTGCTCCTCTCAGTCAATCACTCAAGTCTTAATGGTCAGTGGGAGGTCAGCAGCAGTTTGGTGGGGTGTAATGGCCACAGAAAATCAAATTATAACTGATTTTGGGGGGGGGGGGGTGTTCAACTCTCATACGATTTATAGTTTTTTGTTATTTTATTTCATTTGAACATGTTTTTTTTTGCATTATATGTTGACAATAATGTGTATTTTGCCAAACAACAAGAAATTTCAAATGTCACCTGAGCTTATACGGTGTTGGTTTGTTGCTGATCAGGCCTCTGGAGCTGACCAATCACAGGTGACAGAGTCTTTCTTCTTGTTTCATGAGGATTTTAACCCTGGAGACACTGAACTACCTGTTTTACTGTAGGTAGGGCTAAAGCCAGCAGTATTTTAGGCTCGTCAAGCTCTTGGCACATATGAGACTTGCATCAAGTTCTGAAAAAGGGATCACCTTCAGTGTCACTTTAAACCTGTGCAAATTAAGTTGTAACAAATTAGGGTAAAAACTGAACAAATAAAGAAAACTGGGGAAAAAAATTAATTAAATAAAAAGAAACTGACAGATCATTCAGGATATCATTATGATGGAATAAAATCTAACCAACCAAACTGAGAAAAGTGAAACATAGTTTCACAGAAAAGGTACAGTAAAGAAAAAAGAATGACACAAATAACTTCTTTAGAGGAACATTTTTTATCATCCATATTGTCTCCTTAAGGTGACTTCTCCGTAAATATGTGTGTGAGTGTGTGTGTTACAGCGTCTGAGCTGCTTCTTTCTTCCTTGTTGCTCCTCCTCTCACTTTCTTGCACGTCTCTTTGGGAAGATCAAAGGTATTAGCGCTGTATATTCAGGTAGGGAGCTTTTGGGGCATTAGTGGTGTCTCTGTGGGAGTTTCGGAGAATTGTGTTTATCTCTCTTCCGTGTAGTCCTTTTTTCAGTCAAACGCTCCCGAAATGTCCCCAAACGAGGAGCAGCAGCGTGTTAAAAAGACCTTCTGACAGCAACTCTGCTCTCTTCTCTGTCACGCCACATGACCGCTTGGTGTACGCCTCTGGCGGTGTCCGGTCTGCTGCGTCCAATAATGCACCCTACATAGACAAAGCCAGACCGACAAGCACACGCGCGCCGACTCATGCAAGCTGCATAGACACACATGCACCAAAACTCTGACTAAATTTAAAGAGACATAAAACTCAGAAAGAACACACATCAGTTCACAGTTTCCCAGCTGTCACACAGCCGCACCTACACACACATGCAAGTCAGAGGCATCTACAAAAAGTGCATAAAAGTATGATTGTGTTGCTTTGTTAGCTCTTACAAAACGAGCTCTCCGAGTACACACCGATCCATCTGTCTGCTGCAGCTGAAAAAAGATGCGCATCTCTAGTTCACCTTGGAAAGGGGTTGAAGCTTGTGTGTGTGTTGCTGAGTGAGGATCCACATGGCTGATAAAGCATGTTTACCTGTTGGATGGCTCAACATTTGTGCCAAACCAGCCAAGCAGTCAACGCCGCTCAGTGAAGCCAAGAAAAACACATTTATTTTAATGAAAACAGAAATGGAGACAAGAAGATGCACAGCAAGAGACAACAAAATAGAGCAGCAGGAAAAAGAAAGAAACAAAACAAGTGATTAAAATAATGAAAGTGATAATGATGGAGAGAAGTTGTCTTAGCATACTTCACTCTGATGTTTAAATGTTTAGAAATGTCTAATAGAGAGGAAGAAAGAGACAGAATGGGTAGAAAGTCTGTTTGCCTGCATTGTGGTCCATAGAGTAGCCTGATCCCCTCAGCTGTGTCACGCGCTGCTCAGCAGTGCCAAACAGGAAATCAGTGTTGCCCATTGTGTGTATATGCATGTCTCCAGACACCTATGGCTGCCAGTGTTTTGCTTATTGAAGGGCGAGTGTGTGTTTGAGAGGGAGGCGTGCAAGCCAAGGCTAAAGGTAAACCCGTGCCAGATAAACAGGGCAGAGTCATTCTGCTCTCCCTCTGCTGTATTCCTCATCTCCAAATCAATGTCCTTGCTCAATTCAGCAGTCAAGCTAATCAGTCTTGCTCACTGTGCTCGAACTAAACCGTAGCTGGGTGGAAAACTTGCAGCAGGTTGGATCAATTCTAATGTGGGATATGGGCTTACTTTATTTCTTTCTGCAAAAACATCAAAACATTTGGAGGCTGGATTGCACAAAGAAAGAAGATTTTGCACTATTACCATCACTATCAATTTTTGCTGCCTTGCATTTCTTACAGTATATACTTCCCAGCCATGCACCACGAAGCACGGCAACTTAGTCCTGAACAGGGAAATGTATGCAGTGTCAAGCTTTTGGTTTAATTACTGTATAAAGCCATAGTCCACTATAAATCAACATTTGTATAATAGAAATGAATCACAATGGTGGGCATATTTTAAAAAAAGAAAGGAAAAAGCTGTTTTTAAGTCACTTTCACACATCCAGATGACAGTTTAAGTAAAACAAGTGTTTTCACTTTAGTGCTCCTCTCTGCATGTTCCACATAGTTGAATTACCAAGCAGAAGTTTGCAGTGTTGGCACATAAAGTACAGCAACTGTAGCTATTCAGATATCTTTCAACACTATGCAAGGTCACCGTACATAATCTTGTGTAACCGCTGCTCTTACCTGTTAAAAGTGCTGTCTGCAGTATTCTGTGCAATAATGTGTGAAGCGAAAAAGATGAGGGATTGTTACACTGTCTTTTCAGCGACCTTTTATGCAAATAAAAAGAGACAAGTTAAGCTTTTGAAAATTTAAATCTGAAGCACTTTAGATGGCGTCACTTGTAAATGGAGAATGAGCATTAAACTAGATTTAAAGGCAACCCAAAATTTATTTGGGTCAATAAAACCTTTTTGATTTTTTTTTTTTTGTCTGTTTTGTTTCTGCATTTTTTTTTTTATGAAACAAAAAAACTGACAAAGTTGTTTTGATTAATCTAAAGTTGTCACCTTTTAGTTCCTTAATACATTATATCATCCATTTATGTATCATAATCATTTCCCTCTGTGGTTACCATGAACTATAAGTCCCAGGCAAGTTAATGTAGCAGCAGCATCGGCAAGAGGCCACACAGATGAACAAGCACCAGTTCTTATACAAAAAAAAAAGAAAGAAGATAAGAGATGCCTCACTCTCATTTTCTCATCCTTATTTTCTCTGTCTGCTGTTTATATTTCTGTGGAAATAAAGTATGATTGTAAAATAGAAATGGCTTAGTGCAATGTTTTCATTTCCAGTTGAATTGTCATCTCTTACACTTGTGTTTCTATTAGTTCCTCTTTAAACAGAAGGCTGCAGGAGTATCTGAGATTCACGCCAGTCAGAAACTTGAAAGAGCCTGGCTGTAGTAGCATGCAGGGATTGCAGACGTCGCCAATAAATAATGACACTGTCATTTGGAGAAAACATCGAGATAGAGTGTGAAACTATGAGGGCAAGCCAGACTTTAATATGACTTTATTTTCATATCGTTGACAGGTCAAATTAAACTAAGTAGCATGACTCATCTCTATTCATTACAGAGCATACAGTCTCTTTACACCTTGCATTGAGTCCATTTAATAATGAAATAGTTGCCTCAGAGATGATGGGTGGTTATCAGTCTGCCAAGCTGCAGGGGGGGGGGGGGGGGGGGGGGGAGTGACACTAGATATAACTTGGAAAAATGGAGGGTGGAATCCAAAAGGTTTTCTTTTGAAAAGACGAGAAATTATTTTATCATAGACTGTAAGATGTGTTTAAGGTTTTCTCAGTTGTGATAGAAGTTTTCACATTGTCACTTAGAAAAGGGGGATTTGGAAGGGTAAGTTAACGAAAGATGAGGGAGAATATGATAGATATACAGTGGGTATGGAAAGTGAAGACCCCTTTAAAGTTTTCACTCTGTTTTATTGCAGCCATGTGCTAAAATCAAAAAAGTTTATTTTATTTCTCATTAATGTACACTCAGCACTCCATCTTGACAGAAAAAAACAGAAATGCAGAAATTTTGGCAAATTTATAAAAAAATGAAAAACAGAAATGATAACCATCTCAATTAGGACCAGAAGAAATGGACGGCATATGAGTTAAATATGAGTGTCACTGCAAAGGGGTCTGAATACTTATGACCATGTGATATTTCAGTTTTTCTTTTTTAATAAATTTGCAAAAATTTCTACATTTCTGGGATTTTTTCTGTCTAGTTAGGGTGCTGAGTGTACAATAATGAGAAATAAAATGAACTTTTTTGATTTTGGCAAATGGCGGCAATGAAAAGAGGGAAAAGTTTATAGGGGTTTCAATACTTTCCGTACCCACTGTACTGTATATGGAGGGAACTTTCATGTTAACAAATATAAACTGTGAAACATTTGGAAAAGTTTTGGGTATAACCCACCTGGATCCTTTAGTAGGCTATATTGTACACTGTCTAATCACTATCCTTCATATTGAATCATCATTAACTACGTATATTTTATCCAGTCCAATCCACTTTATTCCTGTAGCACATTTAAATGAAAGAAACTATTCCAAAGTGCAAACAAATAATAACAGTTACTTTGCATGAACATGTTAAGAGATGACCTAACCCCCCCCCCCAAGTTTAAATGCTTCATTTAAGTCTGTGTTTGTAATCCAGGGGGCTAAAAAGTTACTGCCTTGCTCTGGCAGAAGGTGAAATGTTTTTCTTAGGCTATCTTGTAACATGACCTTATATCTGTTTCTTGAAACAACTTATACAGGTGAATGGCTGACAATTTGTTCTGGTGTTAAAAAAGCAAACTGAAAATCACAAAAATCAGCAGTATCGAAGAATCGCAATTTAAATCGAATCAGCACCCTCCCAAAATCTTAATTGAATCTGGATAAAAACCATATCATACCAGCCCCATATGTTACAGTAGGGCTATATGATTCTCATAAACCATAGATATCGATTGATTTCCCTCAAATACAGCTTGAAATATTAAGTTTTTTGTCATTATATGCCTTTGCTTGAATTTAAAAAGCATATTCTCTGCCACTAATGCACCAGGAGGTCCCAGAGTTCTGTTACTTTATTTCCCTCATCTATCTTCTGCCTTCATTTCCTGTCATTTTTAAAAATTCATAAAAAGTCCCCAAATCACTAATAACACATTCCAGGTAGAAATGATTTTTTAATGGCATCCATTGTTGGAGCCAAAAACGGTGAGTTAATAAAATGGTGTTTTTTTTTTTTTTTTAATTCCTTGAGTTCCTCTAAAAATCCGGCTCTGATAGTTGCTGCAGTTCACGCTAAAGACCTGTACAGTGTTCTGAGCAGCAAAGCTGGACTCGAGAGAAGGCTTCTTTTTATTTTCACCATCTGGCCAAACTGAAATAAAGCATGTATTAAAGCTAGTTATTATTTTCATTTATTTGTGCACCCATTATCTATTAGTACCAGGCATTACAGTGCTCAGCAAAGAACCACACCAGGTGCAGACAGCAGCAATGATGGGCCAGCCTTATTTCTAACCAGAAATCCTTTTCTCTTTTTCCACCCACACACTGTAGTTTCTCCCAAGAACTGAAAACAAACTGTGAGGTTAACCGAGACTTATCTTTTCCAAAGTGGATATGTAGATTGATCATATTGCTTTGTTTTTAAAAAGAAAAACAAAGCTATGTGATATTTATGCTTGAATACTCATTTGATTTGATATTTGATTGCATATTGTTTGAGTCATAACATTCACATATTTGCTTTCAAGTGATACAAGTCTTATATCAAAGTTTGCATGAACATGGACAAAGATAGCAAACATGGTCACAAGCTTAACTTATATTAAATAAAAGGATATAATGATCTGGAAAAGTTACTTCTTACTTCATCATTCTCCACATACACCAGTGGCAGAAATGGCTCAGGAAGCTCTTCTCTTACACATTTTAATACAATGCGTTTAAATAAGTGTTCTAATAAACAGCAGTGTGCGTCAATAAAGCATCAAAGACATTAGATGTGACATTACCAGGAGCACAAAGGCAAAGTCATGTTGCTCATATTCCAGAGCTGCAATCAACCTGACGACTCCAGGTGTTTCAGGACCACCAGGGGGGTAAGGTTCTCTGGCTGAGACCCATCAAGATTGGGTCAAAAACAGATTTAGAAACACTACAGGGATGGAAGATTCATGGCAGCTTTTAAGAAGGATGAGTAGACTGGGGGAAGAGAGGTGGGTTCAAGTTTGTTTTTAACTGGGAAATTAAGTTCAATACAAAGTAAAACAAAAAATTTTTTACGAAACCCTTCCTTCCTTCCTTCCTTCCTTCCTTCCTTTCTTTCTTTCTTTCTTTCTTGCAGCTGTAATGTATTATTGACAGCTGTCTTCCTCTGAGCGGACCTGCTGCTGTTATTCATGCCCTCTATAACTGGGTAATCATATGTTATCAGTTGCACCTGTGTTTTTCTCACGGGAACACGTCACGTTTCATATGACATAAATACTGTCACTTACAGAAACCAATGGGCTTTATGCACAACTCCACTCCTTCCTGAATGCAAGCCAGCTCCTTTGTCTCCTGTCTTTCATTACTGGACAAGTTGATTAATCCAGATGTGCCTGACCTCAGTAACCACAACGACAATAGCCAGGCAAACTTGGATTATTCAGTATGTCCAGTAATAATAAATGTCAGGAAACAAAGGAGCTGGCTTATGTTCAGAGAGTAGTGAAGTTGTGCATATAGCCGATTAACTAACTAACCAACCAGGTGGGAGGAATAGCTTGGAGTTTTACATCTCCACAGCTTTCTTTTAATCGTGTTTTGAGTGGTTACCTCCCATACTTGTTGCTAATATTCATAGACCGATGCAAACAAGCTAGACAGGAATAATGGCGTTTGAACTTCTCGGAAATCTGTTCGAGCTTCCAATTCGTCATATTCATTCGCGACAAAGCGAGTGAGAAAACACAGCCCCTGTTCATGAAAGTAAGTTTCCAGTGTTTGTAATCACCGACTCATTGCGTTCTGAGGCTTCTGGTTTTTTTCTATAATGATGGTTCCTTTTCGACTTGATTCACTCAGATATGTTTGTGTTGATCTGAGTGGTGAATCATCCACATTGTGCTCAGTGTTGTGTGCTGAGGTGGTTTAAACTATATTTACCCTTTTTTTTGCTTTGATTGCTGTTTTTGTTTGGGAGAGATTCTCCCATTGGCTCACTGCAAACCTGGCAGAAGATAATTATGAACACAGCTCCCTGATATGATCATTTCCTGTAATCTTGGCCTCATGGCGGTCTAAATGTAGCTTCCAGTGCTGAAGCAATATTTCTGCTCATATCATGAGGATTAATGTCACATCTTGCTGTGCTGTTCTTCATATCTAATTTCACGTGTGCAGCTGCTGATGACTGTTTACAGCTGCTGCTTGTCAGCTCAGTCTGCTGCTCTTCATGTTCGTTTGCTTATCGTGGCTTTGATATGTCATGTTACTTTCTGATTAGAGGTTTTTGTTTTTTCAACTTTTTAAAAAATATTATTCATGTGTTCAATTTGTGAATTACAAATTAACAGCAACCTGCTTCAGAGATCACAAATCTGAAATAATTTGGTGCACTCCCATCACTCTCAGTAAGTCTGTGGTGCCATTTATAGGCTAATGGTCCCATTGTGGTTGTTGACTGACAGACAGTAAAGTCCTCGAAATCTTGACAATCTGAGATTCATTATCTTGGATTTTTGAAGCAGTGCTCTTCACATAATAGGGACAAAGATGGATCTGGATGAATGTATGATCTTTGCTAAAATTAACTATTGAGGTAAAAAGGTATTAGCGGATGTTGTTGAGTCTGTCTCTTTGGATGGTTGTTTTATGCACGCTAAACGCAACAAATAGCAAACTTTGAAGAGTACTGAAAGATCAGAATTGAAACTGAAATGGATGTAGGCTACAGTACAAGTGTTGTCAAATATTAATGTTGCCTTCATGTGGTATCGTATTTATGGTAAATACCATAGTCTGACTTGAAAATTGTTCTTGAACACCCACTCATTTTGTAATTTCCACTGGAAAGCTGGAAAAAATTTATGATGACCAAGTTGCCGAGATGAGGTAAACTTTGACCTTTCAACATGGTAGAGAGCAAAGAAATTATCCTCAATGGGATGCATTACTTTATATTTAAAGTTTTCTGCTGCTGTTATTTGGTTAGTTTGTAGTCTGCATAATTCTGTGACATGCAGAACTTTAATAACATCTCCATTTAAACTTAGTTTTGTTCGTAAAAATATGGTTATTGTTTGGTTTACCTCCTTAGAGCAGGCGCTAGCTAGCAGCTAGCTAGCCAGTCAGTCGAAGATAACCTCCAGTGTTTAACTTCATTACGACAATAAATCACTTGAACACAACGCAATTGGTAATTTCCACTTAACAAGTGGGAAGGATCATCTTTCCCATACCACATGAAGGCAGCATTATTCATTCTTGGACATGAATCCAAATTAGCATGATTAGGACGGGCATTCAGATGACAATACTTGCAACTCTTGAATTTTAGCATGTTGACTTCAAACACTTTAAATGTCAAAGAAGTGAAGATTTATTATTTATAATACTGTTTTAGAGGTGAAGACTGCTGATATTCCTGCAGGCCGTCACAAATGTTTATGAGAGATTATTCCAGAAGTTGAAATCAGCCTAACTCAAGTCTCAATCTTTGGACTTTAAAGGACTTTACTGCTTTGTTACACATCAGATTCATCACATATAAAGCTGTCATGAAAGGAAGGCATTGTTTATATTGACCACGAAGTAAAACAGAAAAATACCTTCATGTTTTACATGATTAAATGCAATAATGTTTGTCAGTATGACCTGCTTTTTATGTACTTGTTTTATACCTAACTTTCTCCCATTAGATGGTAACTGTAAATATATTACAATTCCTTGGACAACAACAAAGAAACCAAGTTCCTATTGAAGAAGAAAATCTTTCCACTTGGTTCAAACCTCAAGCCAAACACTCAGACATCTTTTAGACTTTAACAGCAGATGGATGATTTGCTTTGGGACGGTAATCCCATATCTCGGTGTAACCAGTAGCCCTGTCCAGCAGGTAATCTCCTCAGCCTGTTGGCTGATAAACAGTTGACTCCATGATATATAGTCTGCTCTAACCAGTCAGCATTTTCCTCCACACATCTGGCTTGGAATAAATGGAATGAATCCGATGGAAAGATTGCACAGGTCACTGATGAGCAGTAGCATAAGTAAAGATTCATAAGAGTCATGCTCTCCAATTAGCAATATGCTGAGTATCTGAAAATGACATGGGTGCTTTTTAAAAGGCTTAGAGGCTGTTCTGCCTCGTATGAGATGAGTACATTAAAGGTAAACAGGGCACCGTTAATGGTAATTGTACAGCATGTGATTTGAATCCCTGCCGTGTTGTAGCTGGGTTAATGTAGAGAGTAGACGCAGCTAAATGAGCAGTTTCATGGTGCACTCGGTCGTGCTGCAGAATGTCTGCTGAGGCCAAAGACAACAGCTGGTATTTTTCATCTCAATCATCATTAAAGAGATTACAGCAATGATATAGCACACTGTCTGTATATCATTATGTAGTAATAATGGTGGCCATTCATAATGCTTGGCTCAAAATCAGCACTTTCTTTAGAAAGAAATGGGATAAACTACATTTCTGCTAATTATATAGTTTAGGATGGGCATCAAACCAGTGCTAAACTGGCCCCTTGTTTTACTGAATGGTGGCATTTGATGGCAGAACAGCTTCTTTATGAAGCACCTGTGAGGCTTTAAAGCAAGCTAAAGTTGACTCTGACACCAACACTGTAATGTATATTCATTTTTTCCTAATGTATATTTATCAATTCCCTAGGGGAAATTTTAAACGCACATTCATTCCATACCTGCTAAAATGCATAAGTTTTGGATGAGCCAATCACAAGCAAGAACACACAAGAACTCTGCTTTGGCCATGCTCAGGACATTTTCTTGTAATTGAAGCCTAATTTTTATTCAGCTGGGAACTGCTTCAATTAGTTTAGCTCTTTCTTAATAAGTCATTTTTCTGGACTGACAAATTTTTCATACATATTCATTTCTGCTTTACTTAAATTTGAAAATGTTGCAAAAGAGAAGTCTGCATGTAACTTGGGATGCAGTTTTCTGTTTCCAAACCAATCTAGATGGCCATAAAACACGCATGATGGTCCATGAAAAAACGCTGCGCAAATTCTGAATGCAAATTCTGTTTTTGATTCAGTGGCTGATCTGGTGTGTCCTAGTTGTTTTTTTGTTCTCCACTCTCCTTTTCGTTCTGTTCTGTCCTCCCTTTTGTCCCCCCTGTCAGGTCCAGCTTTAGAATGTCCATTTGAAAATAAACAATGATACCTGGGTATCAAGTGGAGTCTTAAATCCATAAAGCCCCTCTTGCCAGAGCAAATTTGTCCAGCACAACACGACACCCAGACCAGCATTTGTCTGTCACGATGCTGGACAGGATAAGTAGGGGAAGAAAAAAACAAAAACAAAACACACACACACAAACAAATTAAATTTAGAATGCAGGCTTTAAAAGTTACAGGGGAGGGCTGACGACAGATGGCAATATTCATCACTCTCTAGCTGAGATTTTCACTACCCCATGTCGAAGTTGCCAAAGTTTTGAAAAAGAAGAAAAGATCTGTGGTTGCATAGTTGCTAGTATTTTTCTGTCATTCCCGTATTTAACTTGTCAGCTTAAAAAACAAATATCTAGTTGTATTTATATTAAAACAAGATATATAAGATGCATAAACTTTACTGCAGTTCAGTCTCAAACTAAATATTTAGAATTTGGTTGTAATATCGATCAAGGCAATAATATGACATATAAATGAGACCTGCTAGGTGAATTTTCTGCCCCAACACACTTTTTTTTTTTTTTTAATCAAATATTTATTTCATTTTCACTCCGATACAATGCGAATGAAAATGTACAGCAATTAAACATATTGTTACATCATCATACCCCCATCCCCCCCCCCCACTCAACCATATAGAATTGGGGAGAAAGAAAAAAAACAAAAAACAGGAAACAGGACAAAGCAGCTAAAACAAACAACAAAAAAGAAAAAGAACAAAACCTACAAACATAAAGGGGGGGCGGGGGGGGGGGGACATGTAGAGCAGTAAAGAGCTAGTGAGTGATTTAAGATCCATGAAGTGAGTAGTTTAGACACACCACAGACCACGGGTGTCAAAGTGAGCCCTTCAGTGCCTCAGCTGTAATGAACCACATTTTCACATTTGCCTCTTTGGCCCCATTGATACGGACTGACGACAGTTCCATATACACAATATCAAGAAAAGTTAGAACCCATTGCCTGATGGTCAAAGTGTGAGGGGGCCTCCAGCGTACTGCAATCATTTTCTTAGCAGCTGTTAGACCTGCCAATATTACACATTTATGATATTCAGGAACTCGAATTGCCAAAAGATCATTTAAGAATAACACAGGTATGGTCATAGGTACTGTCTCCAAAATAAGCGCTCTAAGCTCAGCGGCCACACCCTGCCAGAATCGCACAACAGGTGGGCACTCCCACATCATGTGGAGGGAGGTGGCAGTCATTTTCAATGAGCAAAGGGTGCATGAGGGATCATTGATAACTTTCATATAGTACAGCTTACGAGGGGTAACGTGTATAAAACTGTGTATAAAATTATAATGGATCTGCTGGTGATCAGGGTTTCGTGAGGCGAGTTTGACATTGGCCCACACCTTGTCCCAGTCAAAATCCTGATCCAATCCAGGGACATCACCCCTTCATAATCTGTCTACCGGAACAGTTTTGTAGGTGGCCTCAAGCAGGTATGAGTATATGGTGGACCATGCCTCTTGCAGCACTTTTAGTAAGAAACAGCTCATGAACTGGATGTATTGGAAGAGGGTGTTGCCATGGTACCCCGTGTGCTTTAAGGGCAGTTCTCAGCTGTAAGTAGAAAAAGAAGGAGGTGCCTGGTAGATTAAAGTTATTCTTGATGTCTTGAAAGGAGCGTAAACCATCCAAATCAAAAATGTCACCCAGAGACCGTATCCCTCCTTCTCCCACTGTGAATAGGCGACAGGTCTCCCACCAATCAGTAGACCTTTGTTATTAAAAATCGGAGACTGGATGTGCCACCTGCGAGATATATTACAAGCCCTTTTCACTGAGCGCTAGATCTGCATCAGATAGGTCACCAAAGGACCAAATTGTAATTGGCTCTGCTTCACCGGTATATTTGCAAATTAAACATCTGCCAAAGACCACGGATATACCATTGTTTCTTCCATTGTATGCCAAGCAACTGTTATTTGTGAGTCAAACCATACCATAAGGGGTCTAAGGGTGAAGGACCAGTGGTAAAGTTTAAAGTTGGGCACTGCTAATCCCCCATCACACCCCAACACACCTGACTCAAATGAATGAGTCACTGTGCAGAACTCGCTGTTAGATCCATTTAATTTGAGTCAGATGTGTTGGAGCAGGGACACATTTAAACCTGCAGGACTGCAGCCCCCGTGTAGCCCTGCTCTCTAATGGTGATAAAGTAAATCCAGTACTGGAAACTGGAAGATTTTTTTTCTCTTTGTTATAGAATTGTCACACTTTATTAAAATGCTTTGTCACTGACTTCTCTTTTAGTTTGGCTGTGACAAAGCCCAGGTGAACTTCTGAAACACTTCTGCAGTTCCAAAGGCACAGAGGGCCTTTCTGCATCTGACATTTATGTTGTCAGGCAGGGACTCTATGACACCATCGGACCACTTCTCCTAAAGGAGAAACGCTAGCCTCGTTCTTTTCCTCCGGCAATACTTTCAAATATTCACAAACGCTGCAGGCGAGATGGCTTAACTTCAGTGCAGTGAGAAAGTGCTTGTGAGGGGTGTGAGGTGGGGAGCAAAGTGTTGGGTGTGGGCTGTAGACTGGCAGAGGAACACGACCATAATTGGATCCCCTGACAACTGTTTGACTTCTGTCTCCTCTAGGACAGCACCTTCTCAGTCAGATGCAGCTATTCGCACAGACGCTCACTGCAGCGCACCCCGCTCAGTTTTAACTATGCAGTAGAGATGACTTTTATAATGACCCACAGATCTCCCGTTTACCACTGACTTTGCAAGATGCTTATTAATATACTCCAGATAATGGGGAATAAAACCCTCTAAAAACATGTACTTGCATACGTTTGTTTATGTAACATGACTGTATTTTAAATTTTGTACTCATTTCTGAGGCATAAAGATTAAAACCTACACTCCCTACAGAGTTTATCCTTAATCCAGCATTATTATTATTTTTCTTTTTTAACTTGAAATTTGGGGAACTTTTCTATATGTTTGGATGAAAATGTGTTTGCTCTATAGCTGGATTTTTTTCCCCCTCAAATTACCCAATTCATGTGCAGTTTCCTGAACATTTGCTCACAATAATTTTAAATGTCATCAACGGCCGTCTCTCATCACCATCTCATTCTGGGGAAAACAAAGCAATAGCATAAACTCTCAGCACATTTACACGCACCGTTAAGTTTAGCTACAGTCATAGATCGGTGTGACCATTTAATTGCGCCACCTTCCTTGTCCCAGTTTGCACTGATGGGAGAGGAAAAAACCAAATGTATGTCCAATGCTGCCATGCTTTTGTTTGGGAGAAAACACTTTTTTTGGGACACTTTTCTGCTTCCAACTTTCTCTGTAGGAGATGGTTATACGTGTATGTATCACTGCAGTGGAAGTCACCTGAATGATGACCTTGCCAGATGATGTTGAGATCTTTGAGAGATTTTATCTCTACTGTCATGCAAACAAGATTATTTAATGCAAAGTTGCAACTGATAATACCAAAGAATTTGTTTTTCACCAAAAATAAACCCAAAACTTTGATATGCGTGGGTAAGCCCTTTAATCAAATGAGACAGCTGACATTGATGAAAACAAACAAATGGATTTGGACACGCGTGGGACGAAATTACAGACAAGAAAGAGGAGATGAGCGGTCTCAAAGGATGAGTGGTTGCTAAGTTAGGCTCATGTGTTGGCAGCTATTCTGCTCATTTGACTGTGTGTGAGAAGAGTGGCCCTGTGCTGTGCTACTTAACACTATAGCTCATAAGGGCGAAAACGCAAACTATCTCAACCCTTTTGAATTATTCATTACCAGCTGTGACCTGAAGTTGACTGCACAGATGCTTGTCAGCCGCAGAGCATTTTGCAGGAAAGTCTCTTTGCGCTTGTACACTTTGAAAAATCAAGGTAGTTTGTAGAACATCTTAAAGCTTCATGTGTTCAGCAGCACATAAAGATTCGTCTAGTTGGGGAGCATTGTGGGTAAAGAATTAGTTAAACCAAAACTGGCAACGACACTGGGATGTATCAGAGGCAAAATTATAATGAGCATAATGTAATGATTAATATGATGATTAATAACATTATTATTATTATTATTATTATTATTATTATTATTATTATTATTATTATTATTATTATTATTATTATTATTATTATTATTATTATTATTATTATTATACAGGTACAGTTGTCCCATTGAGTCTCATTTACAAGGGACCTGTTAACCTAACATGCATTTCTTTGGATAGTGAGAGGAGGCCAGAGGGAGGAACTAAACTAACTAAAGTGCAGAGCTGATTTTATTTATTTTTTATTTATTTAGGATATTAAATGGTGGTTCCTCGGTATTGGTGTTTGAGGATTTTGTTTTTTGCGTGTCCTTAAAAAAAAAAAAAACTTATGTCTTTATTCATTTGTTTGACAGGGGCATTGCTCAACAACTGTGTTGCATGGAGGTGGCTAAGAGCTCATTTTCATTTGTAGTCCCTGGATAGAGGCAGAAATACATCATCTTCATATTGGCTGAATTTTTACTTTTATAGAAGTAGCATTTGTTGGTGTATTTAGGGTTTTTACATCTGCATCAATGTGATCCAGTTACCATATACCAATACTTTTATTTGAAAGATTAATTTAATAATGGCCATATTATATAATTTGATAGGATGGACATATGTGAGGTTGTATTTGCTTTGTTTGTGTCTGTGTGCAAAACCATGAAAATCTTTCTGTGTGTTTACTCTTCTTTGAATGATTAACATAAACTCATCAATATACATGAATCAGTCATGTGAAATCCTCAAACTAATTTAATTGGCACTCCCAATGGTTTAAAATACACAGATTAATGAATATATATATTTGGGTGATTTTTTTCTTTTAAATCTGCTAGTATTACCAAGTCATCATGTACAAAATAGGGTGGCAATATAAGACTTTAATGTTTATTCCAGCCCAATGTGATTTTGGTATTTACTGTATGTTTTTGTTTTTAAGAGGCTGCAACTCCACAGTGGCCACAATGTAGAGCCATCTGAACTCCCTGTTTTCTGGGTGCGGTTAGGTTCTTTTCTTGTTTGTAGAAAAATTAAAACATTGTGATTAGAAAGCTTGATGATTATTTTGTAACTGGCTTGTTCAGATTGTGTTTTTATGCTGAGAAAACTGGAACACCATCAGTGCAGAAGGCTGTTGGAGCGCTTTGTTGGTGGAGGCAGGTGTGATTGGATTGATGCACCTCTTGAACTGAAAATGAAGTGCTGTGCTTAGAAACAGAAGTTGTCTTTCCGTTTTACTACCTCCTGTTTACTGTTTACAATCACTGCATCTGAACCTTCTAATACTGGGACCTCTCACCTATGGAAAGATGATCAGAAAAAGGGGAGCACAAAGCTGCTTCAAATAACTGGGGGGCAAATGGTCAAATAACTGACCATTTGCAAAGTCTGATAAGTCTGTGATTGGTTACAGACCCTTTTTTTCCATGCTATTGGATACAATATGGGGCTATTTACATAAAAATGTAGACTGTGCAGAGTATAGGAGTACTCACAGTATATATAATTTATGTACCGGCTGTTAATTCTCTCCTGTGGACATAGAAATGACAGAAGAAGAGTACATGCCTAATGAGAACGTGTAAAGAGTTATTTAGACCACTCTTCAGGGATCCACATGCATCTGACATAAACATTGCAGATTAAGTCATGTACCTGCAAAGAAAGCACATTTTTTAAGAAACTAAAGGCTGTTCTGGTTCAAAGTAATGGACCTCTCCTCTGCAGGAAATGCACTTACTCACGCTATTCTTCTTCATAAGTTAAGAATTGCTGAGGAGCGGGAAAAATGCAGTCTATGCTTCTGGTGCAGAAATTGGAAATGGTAAGATGCAGGAAGTACCTGTAAGTCATTCAGTTTTCTAGCCTTTTATGTGACTTCTTATCTTTTGGAGTTTATTTGAATTCTGTTTTAATCATTCATTCCTTCATTCATTCAAAGGAATACGTACAATGATGATATATGTATCAGGAATACATACAATGTGAGCATCAATCAGTTCAGAAATCTCCTCTCAGACCACATCAGTAATGAGATGATATCTGCCTCCTCAGAAACTCAGCTGGTAGAACTTCATTCTCTCTGTTATTCCCTCTTTCATATACATATTAGCTGCATTATAGTCACTTACTTTTATTATCTTTGCGCTATCAGACAACAGAACAGGCTTATAGTGACTGAGAAGCTTCTAATGATTACATGTTTACAATCAGCTCCTGTTGACAAACGTAATGTTTAATAAAATTACCATACAGGAAGTTTCTTTTTCTTTCTTTTTTGTGGAGGGGGTTGCTGCAAGGATTTGTAAGATGATCCTTTTTTAAGCATGCTGTGCAGTCAGATGAATTTGTGGCTGTTACTCAGCAGGTCGACGGGTTTATGAAAAGTCCTCAGGCTCACAGGGATTTTTGCAACCTTCAACTGAAATTCGCTGTAAAACTGGAGCATCTGACACTAGATGCTTTTTTTTTCTTTTTCCCCTTTCTTCTTTTCCATAATGCTGCACTCCCCCTTACAGCTTATTGTGCTACTTAAAATGAAGAGCATATGAAAATCAAACTGGGTAAATATTTAAGATTTTAATTGGCTGCCTTTTCAAGGATTTTTTTTGGTAATATTTTAAGAAAGAAGAAACAGATTTGCTCAGAGGCTTTATAAAAAAGCATTTATGATGATTTTATTTTGAAGATTAGAGAAAAACCTCAGCAAAAGGATTTATGATGGAATAACAAGACCTCTAATTCTGGGAACTTGGCCTTCAAAGTTTACACCCTTCTACCACTATTTGTAACTTTTGAGATGGATATGAAATTTGGTGCGGACAGCCTTTGGATAGAAATGGGTTAATGGGGCTGCTTGACCCAGTTTTAGTTGTCTCCTTTCAAATTCCAATAATCTGTTTTGTGTTTTTTTTTTCTTTTATCTTTTTGAATTTAAATATTTTCTGTGTCTGCAACACTTTAAAAAGAAAAGATCACAATCCAAGAAGAAAGTTTAACATGCTTTGAATTGTAGGCCCAGGTCTTTGGTCTGGAGCCTAAAACAACCATTTATTTTCCTAAATTTGTCTTAGTTTCTGGACAATATCGGATCCCACACAGCAAGCACAAGCTGAAATTAAACACATTCAGAAACTAACGAGAGAAAGGCACTTACAAAGTAATCCCCATTGTTGAACAAAAAGAAACGTGGATAGCACAACAGGCTAAATCAAGGTGAAAGTACCATAGAAACCTTGGGCAGCGAGAGTGGAAAAGTAATTACACAAATCATAAATCCATTTTTAACTTGGAACTGTTTTCTTGAATTACAAGAATTCATTTCAATAAGACTCAGAGAAGCCTCCTTCATGTCATAGATTTGTCCCTCCACTTTGAATTCAGAGCACAGCCACAGATTTCTAGTGTTAAGAGCCTAAAGCCTGAAGAATTAGTTTAACAAGACATGAGAGCCCTGCTCTATTAGGAATGGTTTCAGTCTCTCTTTGTAGGAGTTTTTTTTGCCTTTTTCTTTTGCAGGGATATTCTTTCAGAGGTTTTAACATTTGGTGTCATGAATATAAGTCTGTGTTATAAAGCTGCTGTCTGTCCAGCGACACAAAATAGTTGAGAATCCATGAATCACTAGCCTTCAAGGACTGTTGTCAAACTGGTTTAGTTTATTATCCACTTAAAGAAGTACTGCTGAACAAAATAGATCTTAGATGCACAATGGGGTTTTTGAAAAGTGCAGCAGTGAAAAGAAATATATTGTATTTGTGGTAGTATTAGTCTTTGCTGTGAAGTAAATGTGTCAGACCCTTGCCTAGTGGTACACTGTGTGTGTGGGTGTACGTGTCAGTTTAAAGGTGCAGTACACAACATATTCAAAGCTCAATGGCAAATGTAATATATGATTAAAAACTGTCTCTGTTGGTCTGTAATAGTTTTTTTTTTTTTAAATAACTTGCATTTCGATTCCCCTTTTTAATAAGGCCCTGTCCCAATACCCACCCTAAACCCTGCACCCTTGTATGAAGTGCGCACTTGGCAGAAGTGCACATTAAGGGTTGGAGTGTGGAGGTTGCAAGTGCGGGAAAAAGGCAGAATTGGGACAGTGATGGTTCCTCCATTTTGCACCACGTCATTTCATGTCATTGCTGCCAAACTCAGCTTCATCTCTGTACCTGGTGAAGAGGCGTCATTTTCAAACATAAACTGAATAAAGTTCATTTCATCTGTTCTTGTAAAATATGTAATGAAATCCACACAAGTTTAATTAATAAATAAATGAATTACTGAACTAATTTCTGTAAGATGTCTGTAGAATTTCACCAGTACAGGTTAAATAACTGTTACATTCTAAACAAATATGTAATAATGATTAAATTCTGCTCTGTGACTGTTATCGTTAGCATAGAATGTCCATAAATGTCCACATGTCCATAAAAACATGTATAAGTTCTTTGAGTTACATTGGAAACTGAGACCCGTATTAATCACATGAGCTGTAAGGCTTGGAAGTATGGCTACATGATTCTATTATTAATTTTATTGTAAATAGATGCTTTGGTATTGTATTTATTTTTTGCTGTTTCCTTTTAAAAGGTTTGCTTAGTGTTGTATTTTAATTTTGTTAACCTGTTTTTGTTGATTGTATGTTCAAAATTTATGTTGATCTGGACCCCAGGAAGAATAGTCTTCACTGGTGAAGACTAATGGGGATTCATAATAAACTAAACTAAACTAAACTAAACTAAACTATGTCAGGTAAACAGGTTTTCCTTGTTAAAGACGCTGCGTCTTGACTGGACTTACCTATGTAAATAAAGTTTTTAAATAAAAAATTAATTTAGCTACTTTTATCAGTAAACTGATAACTTTCATTATTCAAATGCTTTGAATTTTAATATTAAAAGTATATTTCGAAGAAACATGGCAAACTTCAGTAATTACTTCACCTACAGCATAAAAGATTAAATATTTCAATATTTACATCTGAAATGGCTTTTTTTTCACCACAGGCAGGAGCTCATCACCAAACATGGACATGTTCCGCCTTTATGGTTCCTAACATCACATGCAGCAATGAATTATGGGCAATATGCTTCAGTGAAGTCTGCATAGATGCGGACTTCACTGAAGTGTGGATTGAGGGCGCAAAAGGGGCGTGGTGGACTTCCGCCCTCGAGCAGCCCTGGAGAACTGGGACACACTACGCACTTCAACCCCTCAATGGGAGCGCGCATTCTAGGGGCGCAAGGGGGGAAGTGCGGGTATTGGGACAAGGCCTAAGTCAACTTGCTGTGGTCCACAGACATGGCAACTGCCACATTTGTGCCACCATTTTTACTATGGTGTCTCTGAATGGACAAACATCTCTGTGTAAAGTGAGAGCCCTTTGAAATTTAGTGATGCAGCACTGAGGGCCGTTTTAGTATTAGTTATGCCTAGAGAAAAGTGTATTTATAAACTAGGGTTGCACAGTATATTGCAAATTTAAACACCTCACATGTTTGGCTAATAAAGCATAACCCCCCCCCCCCCCAAAAAACAAAAAACAAAAAACAAAACGATACAAACCCAAAGAAAACAATAGTTGCGATTTTGGTAGAGATTTTGACCATACCGGCCGACCGCAATAGTGCAGGTTAATGATGACGTCAGGATTACTAAATTGAAGCCGCATTGCCATCTCTAGCAGGCAGTGATGTTGGATACTTTGCTGTCAGATATCTACTGTGCACATGAATGCAACGTGCAGAGTGCAGCACAACGTAGCGAATGAGAGGCGAGACCTACAACTTTGAGACCACCGAACAAGCGACATGTGGAGTCCGGAGAGAGGAAAGGTAGCAGTCTTGTGGTAGTGACTGATAATTTGTTTAAGATGTTAAAAGTTGAATAAATTAACCGCAAACATGATGCTAATGCTTCCAGTTTACACTGGAAAACGCAGGCGCTGATATTGGGGCTCGAGCACCCACATGGGTTTGATGGTAAAGTCAATATGTTCACTGTTCTTGGTGATGTCAATGTCAACATCAGTTTTATTTATAAAGCACATTTTAACAACCACTAGGGTTTACCAAAGTGCTGTACAAGGGTTACATACAACTAAGCACTATCACACAACCATAAAAATTAAATAAAACAATTAAAACAGAGACACAAAAAGGTAAAAGGAGAAAAGAGAGGGAAATAAAACAGGTAAAAATTGGTCAACCAATACATCACCAAATGCCATCGTAAATAAATGTGTTTTCACTAGCGATTTGAACGATGCTAGATCAGGAGCGGTCCTGATCTGATGAGGGAGGGTGTTCCAGAGCCGGGGGGCTGCCACTGCAAAGGCCCTGTCAACTCTGGTCTTCAATCTGGATCCCGGAACCACGAGGAAGGTATCATCCCCGGACCTTAGAGACCTTAGTGGTCTGTAAAGCTGAATAAGATCTGCTAAATAACAAGGGGCCAGACCATTTGGAGCTTTAAAAGTCAACAGCAGAATCTTAAAATCAATCCTTCTGCCCATTGGAAGCCAGTGAAGAGATGCAAGAACCGGAGTAATATGCTCTCATTTCTTTTCTTCTTCTTCAGCATTCTGGACCATCTGAAGCCGGTTTAAGGCAGACTGATCCAGACCCACGTACAGAGAGTTACAAAAGTCCAACTGGGATGTAATCAGGGCATGAATAACTCTTTCTAAGTCCTTAGGGCTTATTATGGCTTAATTTTGGCAAGGAGCCTCAAATGAAAAAACGCTAGTCTTTATTACAGCCTTAATTTGACTACTAAATTTAAGAGTATCATCAAATATCACACCAAGGTTTCTTACCTGAGGGCGACAGTAAGCGGCAAGAGAGCCTTAGGACCTGTGATGTACAAGAAAGTTTAATCACGGCACGCAAAAAGCATAAACACTGATGTTCACTGTTCATATTTACACTGGATATATAAAGTTTGAATTTTTAACAGAAAAACCCTTGTAGACCTTGAATGGTTTTCTATTTTTTAAGATAAGGTTTACACTATAAGTGTTCTTAAAATGACTTTCTATACTGTTTTGAAGTGTTTGCTCTGCTGCATCTCTGGTATGTGAGTATGTACAGAAACAGTCATTCTGACATATTTATATCGAAGAAAGTATTATATCACGATACATATCGTTATGGCATAAAGTGACACAGTCTACAACTCCGTTAAAAACTGGATGCGGCATGAAATAATTGTCTCACTTTCAGCATTCGATGTTTACTACGTTCAATTGTAAATAAAACAGAGTTTTGTAAATCTGGCTAATTTCACACAGCATCCCAACTGTTGTTGAACTGGGGTTGTAATTTGATGGAGCTCTCTCCAGTGTGATTAGTCATAGGAAGTGTTGCATTAAGCTGATGGCAGAGCAGATGGGAAAAACACTGGTCGATGAGATTGGAAAACAAAAGAACACAAAGTTTCCTGTAGGGGAAATTGCCCAGCCAGTCCCAAATTCTCAGAGTGCTGGCTGCCTCAGCACAGTTGTTAATCATCATACTGCTGATGCATCCTGGATGACACATTAAATCCTCTGGAATAATGAACATGCAGGTGAGCAAGTATCAAATGTATGCATGAGACATAAAAGGGCTGCAGAGAAGGTAAAGACCTGCCCGCTGAGTAGTGGAAAATGCTTATTTTTCTGTTTGACAAATGTTCAAACTTATTTTTCTCTTCCGTCATCTATTTTCAGAGCAAAATTCTTTGCTATCAATTAATTTGGATGAACCCGGCACTCTATAAAGAGGAAAAGATTTGACAGCACAAAATGATTTCCAGTCCTCTTGAAAGCAGTCATCTTGATCTAGTACATCACCAAATAACCAAGTTGTATTCCTGTTGAATTTCTGGTTTCCGCGGATGAGTTAAACAAAAGAGGAAAGGTCGAGTGACACAAAGTCTTGTAGTGAATAGTTTTTCTGTTTGAAATTGAAAAGACTAAAATCAGAGCAGCTCATATTTTGCTCATGTTGCCCCCCCCCCTTAAGCCTCTCAAAAGAGCAAAGCTGTTTATTTGAGATTATCTGGCTTTTTTATTCTTTTAATCCAACAAACACAAAAGAGCACTCTGACCTTGAAACTTTGGAAAAAGCAGAACATGTCTTAAAACGATTAACTTTTCCTTTAATGCTCTGTACTTTTTGGACAAACCCTCTTTGACTTTCTTTCTTTGTCTGCTCGGGCACAGTTGGAGGGACCTGGAGGAGATTCATGTCCCAGGGAGAGTATTTGTCAGTAACAGATCAGCCAGTACTGCTGCAGTGGCAGGTATCTCCATCACCTCTGTGGTGCCTTTCCTCCCCTTCATTGATCAACGCCCAGTGTCTGGCTAAGTGGGGTCTGGAAACACATCTGCTGCCTATAAGACCCTCTAACAAACGGGGAGACTGTAGAGATCTATACTTAAATCTCTCTGGCTTGGTAGAATGCTCAGACTGAGTGTAGATGCTTTATTTCCAGCCTTCAAGGCTCATCCTTAAATAGATGAGACTCAGGAAAAAGACAGGTGTTAAAGAACTTTTTGTTGTAAAGAAAAATTGTAAGATGGCCTCACAATGAACTCCATGTCATTGCACTGTCCTCCTGTGTCAGAACATATAATAGACTTGTCCGATATTCGGAGAAATCATGTCAACACCGACACACATTAACGTGCTCTGACACAGAGTATATAGCTTTCCTATGTTTTTCCTGAGTGAGACCAATAAACAAGGTGTCCTGTGATGGACAATCGTAGATTGTTTTCTTGCCAGTACAAATCTGTCAGGCATCTGTCCATTGCTCAGCAGCAACACTTGTTTGACAAGCGATGTGATGGAAGTTATCAGGCTGAAGAGCCTGATTGATCGAAGAATGGCTTTGATGGGAAACTGTTATTTGTCTTTGTCCTTTGGTGTTTATTGACAAAGTTGCTGGGGCCTGAACAAGTAGATCATTTTGGTCATGGAAGGTTTTGCTGTACTTGGTTGGGACAAAACCTTTCATTGTAAAGTCTGTTTTTGGTGTTTTTTGCTGTATTTTTCTTCTTGAGTAAGGTAGCCGTCTCCCTTTTCTAATTTCTGTAATTCTGGTGTTCCCATGAGTTTGTACAGCACTAAGTCTTCATTTGACTAACATTATCTTTGTTATCTTCGCTTTACTTGTCTATCATCCATAACTTGAAATCATCTGATCTGTGGATGCGTTTTAATTGGTCGCTTGATCCTCTGCCCTTAGCAGATAGCTCAAGTTAAGAGCACACGGTGAGTTCGTCACCTCTCAGGCAGAAAACTTAAAAAAAAAAAAAAAATATTTTAACTTTTCCTGTCCCGCATCGTAGCAAGCAGAATGGTGATCTGGTTGCTTTATTGTGTTGAACAGTTTTGCTTTGCCAAGGGGGGCTTTATGAGCACAAGGCTCCCCTTGGTATCCTGTGTTTATTCATTTTAATGCTTTAATTAACCATTTATTTACAACAACAGCATTTTACATCATATCCCTGGGCTTTACAAGAGAAAAAATGAAAAAAAAAGAAAGTTAATAGAAGCAATGATAGAAAGTGAAATGGAGAGAAAGGAGTGAGAAAAATGAGAGAGAGACGAGAGAAAAATAAATATATAAAAGGATCAACTTACACAGTTCACTGATGCTTCTATATAGAAACCCATAAACAACATTCCAAGGTCTTTGCTGGAAAACAAAACTAACAATCCCCTACAGGAGGACCTGCAGGTTGCTTAAGTATCATAAGATCATACAAACAAACGCAGAACTACGCAGAGAAGAGGTAAAACCTAGTCAGTGCAACGGGAAGCAGCATCACAGTGTCATCATGCATAATAAAGGGTGCTCTGTGGGGATGCAGTCATGCAGATGCAACCTCGTCTCTGCAAGAAAGAGGAAGCCCGCATGACCCGAGACCCCAGCCCCAGGCCCCCAGCAGCCACCCAGAGGCCTGGACCCCAGCCACCCCCCCAAAGGGACAGACATGCATCCCCCCAGAGGGCAGCAGAGGACAGCCCCAGTCGAAGCCCCCCGCGGTCTCGGGCAGAAAACTTGCCAAAAATTAGGTGCACATGGGGAACTATCTGATGAGCAAACGGTCTCGGAATGACTTTTAGCTCAGCAGATAGCTCTTGTGTGCAGCAGGCATAATGGCCCATCTTCAAAAGAAAAAATGTTGGATTGTCTAAATGAAATGCACAACTTTTTAAAAATAGTGCAGGAAACAACAAGGTGAAGACATAATTCATGTCCATCTGTATACAGTTGTTCTGACTTAGGTTTTACCATGAATATGTGCTGACTCACACATTCAATATAATTGTCAGTTTCTCTTTATGCTTTCTTGAACGGTGTTTCTGACTTTTTTTTTTTAATTTTCTTAAAGCATGACTTATTTTTGAAGGCACAGTGACATTTTCTTACGTAGATTCCTGCAGCTGTTCTTGTCCAAGGCTGACAAACTACACCTCACAAATTTTGCTTCTAGGATGCTGCGTCACATTACAGCCGAATTCTGCTTTTTGCGCCATTTCACATGCTAGCCACTAAATATCAATACACTGGACAATTTGAAAATGCACACTGGTTTACTCAAAGAGGATACATTATCGGTGGAAGAGAAGAAAAGAGAAGGGGAAGGAAAGTGACAGAGTAAGAAATAAGACAAGAGACTGGACTTTTCTGACTGGGTTGACTGGGGAGAGCTCAGAATACAGGTATGATACAAGATAGAGACCAAATTAGTCGTTGTTTGGGGGTGACTGAGAAAATCTGCCAAAGTTCATTTGTGCTTCTTTAAAGCATTCAAAGTACGAGACGGTGAAAAACTACCCTTTCACAACTTTTTATGGACCCTTTTTTCTTAAAAACAAAATAAACAAACAAAAAAACCCCACAACAACAAGAAAATAAAAAACAACTGAAGTTATGACTCACCACTGCTAAGTGCATACAGGGACAAAGTGTTAGTGTGTTGCATTTAATGGATGTGGGAAGATCAACACTTTGCAGGCTGGGTCTCCACCTTTTGATTCTTTGAGTTGTTCCTGAGCAGTTATGAGTAGTATTTTCACCGCTGGTGGCGTTTTGTTGCAGTGGGGATTGTGCCCTTGGTCTGTAAAAATGTGTAGGTGGTTGTTCTGCGTCAAAGTATCCATGCCAGGACAAAACATTTCTTGACCTGACATTGCACTGTTACAGACTTTTCTTTTCCATGGTGGCAGCAACGATATGCATTCACCTAAAAGCTCCATCTAAATCTGATGAATGGGGGGACATATAGAGTGATAAAGGCAGCTGGTAAAAATCAAAGTTCTTTAAGTGGATTTCTTTTGAGGGTTTCTACACAGTTAAGTTTAATCAATTCTTCCCTCATTAAGTGCCTGGTGTAAACACTGTGCACCAGGATGAAACCCTCTAATGCAAAAAGATCAGGCTGTGATCTACCAGGGCCAAATGGATCAATGTGAGACGTCCCAAACATGCTAAACTGAGCTTTGGCTGTAATGAAACTCTTCCTCCCTGGAGGCCAAAACATAACACAGTGAGATGAAGAGGGAGCAAATGTCTCTCTGCATGAGCCAACAAAGAAAATAACTCTCACTTCAGTGGCAATAAGTGTAATGCTGAGAATCTGAGAGTTCATACATCCTTGAACAAAGCCTTTTCGGAAAATTTCTTCGGGCATGCAGGAATAATTTTAGAGTTGCTTTATAAAAGAGGGGCCTTGTTGGCCTTCATGTACTCTGTCCAGAACTGTCTCTAAACAGCAATGTACATTAGAGGG
Source organism: Atherinomorus stipes (assembly GCA_023101725.1). Taxonomy (NCBI): domain Eukaryota; kingdom Metazoa; phylum Chordata; class Actinopteri; order Atheriniformes; family Atherinidae; genus Atherinomorus; species Atherinomorus stipes. The sequence continues at coordinate 899,316 of JALJCO010012783.1, forward strand.
TTATTTTCTTTAAAACGGGTTTAAATGATGGCAGGGAAAATAACTTGCTCAGAGTATGAGTTTTATGTATTACCTCTTTTTTTTTTTAAAGCTGAGGCCAGTTAACGCTGTCTGTATTTTCCGAGGTTAAATTTGAATTCAAGGCAAGACAGAATTGGAAAACTATTTTACCTGCATCACAAAAGATGGATGATAAAGACTCAGACCACCATTGGGTTGCATTATGTTGCCCACTTTGTGCTCATCTTGGTGAAAACGTGTACATCAGATACACGTAGCAAATATTTTAAAAATGTTGTGACTAAATTCCTTCCCTTGGAGCTCAGCCGCTGTGTGCCATGTCACAAACATGGTAGTAAATGTTAGGTGAATGCATGCTGTCTAAAAGATACAAACTTTTTCCTCAACTTTTGACCACGGCATTTAATATTTAGTTGGCCTCACTTGCTGTTTCTAATTTAAAGAGCTTGTTTGTTTGTGGTGGAGGCAGACTTTCTCTGTCAGTTACCCAGCAGTGGTGTAGGATACATTGGAAAGGTTGAGGGAGGGCTTTTTTGGCCAAAGTAAGATGTGCTGATGAAGACTGACAGCTGGTGTAAAGTGCCCCAACAGAAATAGCACAGAGGTAGAAAAGTGTCAACTCCATCAGGCGGTAAAGGAAATCCCTTTCAAGTTTGTTTAAGAGATCTCTGCATCTTGTCGAGTGACAGACGACTTAGTCAGCCACAGCGACTCATTGATGTGACCTCTAATGTACGGGTCAAAATGACTCAGCACCTGCCACTCCTTCTCAGATATTCTTATCTTTAAGTTTGTCATTTTGTCTTTTTCAGAGTGAAATGATGCCTCAGAGTGCAGTTCACCAGTGTTTGCCTTGTGTGTAATACTGTAGTTGTTCAGACTTTAGATCTTGACAAACTAGCAGCTTGAATCAACAGTATGCCTGAGTTAAACAATGAATGTGCATCCAACAAAATAAAACATTGGATTTGTCATAAGGTAATAATGGATTGAAGGTTTGTCATTGCAAAACAAGTGAAAAAATATGACCCTAAACAGTGTAATTAAGGTTATTTTACAGCAGGTGTTTATACTGTAAATACCTAAACGGTCTTGATGCTTTTACGCCCATTTAGTCTGCGTGCACATGTGAGAGAGTATGTTTAAGGTCCATTTATGCTCCATGCAGAGGACAGATATGCAGAGGGATGGACAGTTTCGTCCATCCGTCTGCGTATCTGTCTGTCTGTCATGAACGTACTTTGATGCGTTTTTGCATGGCTTGTTGATCCGTCACTCGACACAGAAGACGGAGCAATACCGCTGGAAACTGCATGCTCAGTGTTGAGCTGTGTAACTGATATGCAGCCAGGGAAAGTAACAAACCAGAGAAGAAGGACAGGAACCAGAACAAAAACAACACAATAAAAGCACCAGAGAAAGAAGACTGCTGACACGTTTTTGACATTTTTTGCCATGTTTTATCAACCAAAACGTTCTTCGTGATGATCTATGTAACAGAAACAAGCGCAGCTGCATAGATGAGTTATTAGAAAACATTGCTGCTTTTCAGCACATCTGACCAGACGGTGGCGCTGTGAGTCGAAACCGGATATGACGTCTGCAAGAGCCTCTTCTTCGCTGCTTATTTAACAGTGAAGTCAATGGCTTCATTGCGGTTTTTAAGTTCCTTTTCAAGTTTTGCAGACAAACAGTAATAACTCAGCCTTCAACTGTATTGACAGTTAATAGTTAAAAGCTTGTAAGTACAGCGTTAGTTTATGTAGGTTTCCTACAGATTTAGAATTCTATTTTGAAGAGGATAAAGAAGCAGGTCAGAGTCGGGACTCACCGGGAAACAGTAGCCAGCAGCATGACGTCTCTGCTCGTCTCTCCTGTTTACTGAAAAGCTATTAGCATTTAGCCGAGCCTCCTAAACATTGGATATTTACGTAAATACACGTGTGATTAACTTCTAACTGCACAGAACAACTTATTTTGTTTTGGTGTGTTGTTGTATGTCAAAGTTACTTGAAGCTAAGGTTGTGTCATCAGCACAAGGTTCCAGTCTCATAAAGCCCAAGTTTCAAGAGGTAAGAAGAGGATCACCATTTTAAACATCCACTACTTTATTCATTTCAGGGATGTAGCTCTTTTAAGATGAGAACTGAAAACGAGTACTTTTACTTTGGGATAATCCCCCAAAATAAAAACATCCAGCACATATATTACAAGTTGCACTTTGAAGTTTGACATAATTGTCACTTGTGACCATATGTTGAGTTGAAATGATAAATGATGCACAGGATCTATGGCTCGATTCATTAACTTTAGATTAATCTGGACCCTCTCCTTGCTACAAACATTTTTTCAAGCTGAAATTTCACAATGTTTGAAAACATAATTTTCTTTTTGATTTCTAGCATTTAACTTAAAAAAAAGAAGAAATATATTGGAATGGACTATAATGTTTTGCAGCAGCCCTACCTTGTGTGGGTGTATGTGTGGGTGTTTGTGAATTGGAGGTTTTATTCAAGGTTCTGTTGGTTCAAGACCAGGCGAGATTGGTTTGATTAAAAAATTGTGCTTTTCTTTTAGTTTTAAGAAGTAATTGGAGGCATTTTCTGTTAAAATGTCATACCTATTTACAGTTTCACATTATGGAAACAAACAAAACATGCAATGTGGCCCTTTTATAAATGAAATGCTTTCTTTTAAATTTTTGTGATTATTGAAAAGAAACTGAAATTAGAAACTAAGCACCATTGCAAATTCAAGATCCTCTTCTCCTCCCCTCAGCCTCTGACTAAGTCCGGCTGAGGAGCAGCTGCAGCTGGTGTAAAAGCAGTGGGCAGCAGTTAAAGGTTACCTGTCGACTGCAGCCCTTTTTAATACAGCTTGTTTGCCTGTTTGTGTCTGGTTGTGAGTGGAACAGCAGCCTGTGAACTGATGCAGAGAGACGAAGCGGAGTTCTCTCACTGAAAGATTTATCAGGCTGAGGAACAACAGCTCTCAAACTTTCACACTCTTCCTTTACAAAGGACAAAAGGGCCATGAAGCCATAGAGCTACTTCATGTGCATTAAACATCTTTCAGTGCAGCAGCAGTTTTTGTTTTGCTTTGTTGTTTTTTTTTGTGTGAAAAGGATGTAGAGTGGAAAAAAAACATCTGTTTAGCTCAACTTTAGTAGCTACAGTAGATAAAGTATTTGTATTGTAGTTTTCAGAGTTAAAAGGAAGAATTAGATAACTCCATACTACCTAGAACCAACCTGTATCAATGCACCATGCACAAACACGTACACCCACACAGACACACACGCACACTTCCTTTCATCGTTAATTTTGCTTTTGACTTACCCCTTTTGCCATTTAAAATAAATAAATAAAAAGCTTCCAGTTGCCTGGATCCCAAGGTTATTCTGCTAATTTTTATTGCAAGAGACCATGAACAATATAAACATAAATTTTATGCAGTTTACCAGAATTGGCCTGAGGCTTTTTATCCTTTCTTGGAAGGTCACAATTAAAACCTCCACAGAACAATGACTAGACTAGACGGCACAAAGCACAAGTTACACAATAAAACATTACACATGTACCCCTGCACTCTCAAAAGTAGAGGGACAAGACAGGAACATTTCTGTACCTGTAGGTACATTTTTTACAAATGGTCTCTCAAAAGAACAACATTGGTCTTTTTGTGGCTAGAAGTGTACCTATATACAATGAAAAAGGGTCCAAAGTAATATAAAGTACAAATCTGTACCATTTCAACCCAAAGGGTACCTGCAGCATTGAAAAATGTGTTTAGCTTGTACAATAACTATAATTAGCAGTACCTCTTAACAGTTTACCATTTAATTATATTTACTATATTATGATTTTCATAATAATCATAGTATAATTATATAATGTGTTTGGCCTAATATTTATATAATAATTATCTATTATCAGCATCTTTGATTGTAGTCATAATCTCTATTTCATTTACTTTTATTCATCATTTTTTATTGGTTTAATTGTACTTTAACTGATGCAGCTTGATAAGGTACAAAAATGGACCAGGACCAAAGGGTACAGAAATGTCTTCCAAAAAGGAACACCCCCAGTGACAAGTGTTTGTACCTTTTTAAGTACAAATTGGTACCTCTATTTTTGAGTGTGTGTCAACTATAATTTGGGGGGTGGGGGGGCAAGATAATGCCAAATTGGGATTTTGAATATGGCATGAATAATAATAACCAGGGATGTCCCGATCCGATCGTGTGATTGGAAATCGGGGCCGATCACGTGGTTTCAGACTCAATCAGAATCGGCTGTTACATTCCGATCAGGTATCGGATAAATGTTTCTTTTACACTGTCACAGCAGCGGCGGGCTGCCACAGCTTCAAGCCTGCCAGGACAGTCAGGGCCGACGCTGCCCCTCTCTGAACGTGTCCCCCTCACAAAGTTTTATGCCTCACGGCCACAGACATATCCCGACAGGCACATCTCTTTTTCCCCTGTATGGTTTTTCCGTCATTTACGGTTTTCTGACCAGCGGTTGGTTTGATTCTGCCTCACGTGACCTACAGAAATGAATGGGAAAATCAAACGTAGTAAGTCTACGTATTTTGAGGAAAAATTGTAAAATAAGTACGTATTGTGGTGTGGACCAACGTAGGACTGTCACGTTTTGGAATGAGACTGGGTTGCTGCCTCATATGAACTGCCAGAATCCCACACGCAGCACAGAGCTGTATGATACAGCATCACCGGGCAGTGCAGGAGTTAAAGGTAACACAGCAGCAGCCTGTTAATCCAGACGGTAACTACAGGGAAGATGGCTGTAGCGCAGAACTGAGCCGAGTTCGGAAAGTTTGATCCATTTGTCAAAGCAAAGGACAATAAATTTATCATAATATATACACTGCTCATATTTAGGTACGCAAAGCAACGATGTGTGCTGGTTCAACATTACTGGTACAGGTCGTGTACCTGTGCGGGTTTGACAGTATCTGTAGTATCACAGTTTATTTAAAATCTACTGTGTTGTTTTTATTTGCTGCCCAATAAATAAAGAACTGTATGTTCTCATAATTCAGAGAAATGGAGAAATAACCAGTTAGTTTTCTTTGTGATATTTACATGCATTCGTAAATGATTGATTCCTCATTAATTGAGAGGAACCCAACTCATGATATGTCGTCATATATCCAATCCACGCCGTCCCAATCGGAAGTTTGTGCTTCATGTAACTTACTAAAATCTACCCCTGACCCTTCACCTAACCCTAACCACGCAGCTACACCACACGCATCTGTTTGCAAGCTGCAGATAGTTATTCTTGGCAGTGTTTAACTAACTTCTGCTTGAGACTTCCTGTATGGATTAGATGTATGGTGGCGCCCTTGTTGGTCATTGTAACTGCAGTTAGGTACTCTTACATTAATTTGGTGTACAAATGTATACTAAATATCTTATTTTACCTCGGCCAAGGAGGTAATGTTTTCGGTAGCGTTAGTTTGTCTGTCTGTCTGTCTGTCAGCAACTTTACGGAAAAAGAGCTGGATGGATTGACCTGAAATTTTCACCAGCTGTGTGCCTCAGCCCAAGGATGAACCCATGAAATTTCGGTGGTGATCCTGATCACTGTCTGGATGCAGGAATTTTTTTAAAGATTCTTTATCATTGTGAGATCAGCCATGTTGGAAAGGCTGTTCATGAGGCGTGAGTGCCCTCTTGTAGCAGAAGTGTGCAGCTGCGCTACTGAGCACATGATCATCAGGATGCAGAAATGAAACTTATGAGCAGCAGTGAGCACAAGGAGAGAAGACTGTTGCACAGACTTCTAGCCAGTTGAATATGATGAACTGTGTGCGTCTGTAAAGAACTGTAGTTGTATTTCTGCCTGAACAGGATGTTTATTTAGCCTTAAATGTTATTTATCTGATTTGCTTATTAGATGTGTTCCTCCATTGACCGTGTGCCTTTTTATGCTATTAAACTAGCTGACCTGTTACATGCCAGTTACTGTAACTGTTAGCCTTGAACACATATGCATGTTTAGTCCTAACTGTAAGGGATTTATTAGTAATAATTAATAACCTGAATGTGTTTATTTGCCAAACAAATGTTCCTCATGGCTTTGTATTTCTGTTTATAGACCACATTTACTTCCATCCAGGCATTCGCCTTAACTAGCCCTGGAATTCCTCACCTGTAAGCCTGTCGTTTGTTGCATTACTGTGCTGTTGTGATTAAGAGTGACCAGTAAAGACAGTTAACTGTACACGTGAGTCCTGTGTGTTCTGACCGACACCCCATGCCGAACATCAAATCTCCTTATCAACACCTAAACAGTCTTACATCAACATCACCGTAATAGGCCAAAGTTTTGGCATTTTTCCATATAACTCCATACAAATGGCCCAAGTGTTTGGTAAAAATTTACAGGAAAGGATCTCAATGACTTCTATAATGTTTCGAAAGTTCATCCGGATCCTGAAAAAAATTCTGGATACTATAATCCAGAACACAAAAATAAGGGAGTCGAGCTGCTTGGCAGAGGTCTGCGCTCTCCAAGTGCTTCTCTAGTTTTAAATGTGATTGGGAGAATGTAATTGATTATAGGAGGTGCCATAATAAAGTAAAATAAGAATAAATAAAAGGAAAAAATAAAAATGTGACATCTCCTGACTCCCCAATTCCACCTTCAAGGTATGCTTGTCAGATTAGTGTGTTGATATATGAGCCCCCTCTCCGACCAGTGGCATCACCACAACAACCATGTTGTAAGGGAAACACTGTCCTGTATCTGTCTTTTCTCTTCAATTTTATGTTATTATAGAAGTATTGGATTGGGACTGGGTGTTGGCCAATCCTCAAAATCAAATGACTCAGATTCAGAATGGGGGGCAAAAAAATAACAAAAAAAAAAACTGATCTGGACATCTCAAATAATATCTTTGTCAATGTTATCCTGATAAAAATCCCAAATGTATTTTTTCCTAAAAACATAGGAGGGAGTAAGTAGAAAAAATTTAAGTATTTGGCCAAATAGAATTATTCTTTTTTCCCCTTTATCCTTTGATAGGCAACCTTTATTAAAATTGACCAAGCCACCAGTATTTCAAGTTTGAAAAATAACTGAAATTTTTACTGAAGGTGAACCCACAACGCCCTCTTAAGTGTAGTTCAGCTCCCGTATTTGGTCCACCTGAATCAGATCACCAGAGCTTGTTTGCACTTTCACACCTCCTTAAATGAACCAGACTTTCCAACAAGTGACATGGGATTCGAATCAGAGGGGCTGGTTTTACTGGGGCTACAGCCCCGAATGGTTTGAGTCTAGCTCCGGGTATGAATTTACTGTTTAACCACCTTTTCCTGAAAAAAAAAATCCTATGAAAATCCAGATGACCCAGCTTTCTACCAGTACTTACAGTAAATGCACAACGAATGCGCTAAGGTCCAGCCTAGCTCATTGGTGTGGTGTGTGAGTAAGCGTGTGTGTAAAGTCTGAGGTCCGATTAGCCCCCCCATCTTTGATGTCAGACAAAGCTAAAGTAAGTACCTCAGCTCCGTGTGCGCATGTGCAAAGGAGAGCAGCAGGCAAATTAAAGTATCTCTTAGCAGAGGAGAGCAAAGATGGACCGAAAATATAAGAGAAAGCAGCAGTTAGAACTCCTCAGCTTTTCAGCAGAAAAGTAAAAGGTAAGTTATCACAGTGTTGACTCTTTTTTTCTCGTTAAAAACAACATGAAAAAGAGTGAGTAGGAGAAAAGGAGAACAAGAAATGAGGAGAAGAGAACAAATAGGAGAGAGAAGAACAAATTAGGAAGAAAAAGAAGAGCAAATAATGAGATAAGAAGAGCAGGTGAGAAGAGAACATGTGATGAGGAGGGTCAGTGATGAGTCAGAGAAGACATAAGGTGAATACTGTATGAACTGTTATACATGAGTGCAGCGCGTGTTTCATTGTTGATTTTGTGGTTCATTAATTTTTTAAATTAAAATTACAATTTATCCACTCCATTATGTCTATTATTTGCCTTCTAAAAGACATTTTTGTAGGGAAAGACTAAAGAAAAGCTCATCTAATTTTTTCAAATTTACACCTGATGCGACTCTGGGCTAAGCCAGGTTGTCCTCAAAGGCTGGAGGCACACCCTGGTGTGAGTGTGCCTTATGAAATGGACTCCAAAAAAGACCCTGGATCCTGAGAAACTCCACCTATGACTTTGTCCATCTGGTCCACTCACAGTATATGATGAAAATATATCGGAGCAACTCATACCATGATTAAATGCACTGTGTAAACATTTTAAAGCCATTTTAATAGATAAGAAATGCTGAAGCAAGCCATGCAACTTCTGAGCTGGCAATCAGATTGGTTTCTGGATAGTTGGACAAAGCAAACATATTCCATCAACCATCAAACAAGCCAATGAAAAAACAAAGTCGTCCTGTTGAGAAGCTCAAAAGAAACAAGATGTTTGGCACTTCTGTTTGAAAAATGGTTCAGAACATGAATTTTTCATCAAAATATTTGTAGATTTTTATTTTCCATCTGAATTGTAGCTGCAATCAAATGAGCTGTGTTGGTTTGCAGATAGCAACAGTTTCACAATACACTTCAAAGTGAGGAATCCAAATGTGCTTCCCCACTTGTAAATATATGAAATTATTCATTAAATGCCCTTTAGAACTGTGCAATTAATAAGTGAATAAAATTATAAATAATTAGTTTGTCAAATAATTGTTACTGCTTGAAAAAGAATATTTCAGAGGAAAATGGTGAAGAAAACTCAACAGTTAATTTCAGAGTAATTTCTTTCTGCATCACCTGTCACACAGTCAGAAAACATTTTACTTTCAAAGGAGATGAAATAGAATTATTTATCAAATGCAGAAAGAAGCTAATTGCAATTCTTTGACCTCGTCATCTCCTAGAGATATTCTTGAGTTCACATAAGGTTGACTATATTTTATTCAGTTTTACTCTAAATTACAAATAGTTTACCTGCCTATAAATGTAACTTGATGGCTTGTAGGATTCAAAACCGTTTTCATACCAGTCTTCAAAAAAAATTGAGATTTATTAATCTCAAGGGAGTAAAGATCAAAAGAATAATCGGATTCAAGGGTTTTGACCAAAAGTGGTGAGTTGTGCCCTGTGCCAGCCTCTCTGACCTTGGAGTGCAGTATAGATATTAGCATAATAAAGAGCCACATCCACAGCGTACATTATGTAGCCACTGTGGATGTGGCTCAAAGAGGGTTAGTTGTAAAGCAACAGGCAAATTTATGTGAAAGGGCTGGCAAAAATAATCAAATGAGATTGACTTACTGAATAATTCAGAAGTAAAGAACTTGAAGTGTAGAGACGGTATTCATGCGCAGATGGTGGTTGTACCTAGTGCACTTCCAGCCTGGTTACTGTCTTGTTGTGATTGTTGTGGTTCTAAAATGAAAGTGTAAACGTCAAACGTCAGCATTCTGCTGTAATTACTCCTCTGAAAAGTCAAATTGCGTTTTTATTCAACAATAGTTAAATTCATTGCCAGTTAACACTGCTTGCCTTGTGTTTCCCCCCACTTGTTCTAGTGAGTGAAGCTAAGATGGGAGGGAGGGGAAAGTACAAAACCATAAACCATTTTGCTTCAGCTCAGCTACACCCACAGGGACTGAAAATAAGGCTGCTGTTGGCCACCCAAATTTAGCAGAGGGACAGATGCACAGCACAGCATCACTGAGCAATAATTCTAACATAATGATGTGTGAAGGCACAGAACGAAAGGGAGAACAAAAAAATGGTGAAACAAGGGATGGAAAGCACTATTGTCAGAGGAGACTGAAAAGGGTAACAGCCTCACAAAATACTTCAAAGGAATATTATTGGAGTTGCACAGAGTGCAGCTGCCTGAAAAATTGATTTGCAGAGCAGATAATTTTGTGGCAGATTTAAGAAATAATGCAACATCACTTTGCCACCAGGGTTTAACTTGGGGCTAGGCCTCCAATACCGGCTGAGATTATGTGGTCTAATTGTAACCAAACTACTGCTTTTACATTATCAGTGTGCTAATGAGATGCTTGTACAGTAGGGGGACGGTACTGCGGCTCTCAGAATGCCAAGTGAAACGTGTGAGAGACATGCACATTTGTAGTTCCCTCAGTGGAAAACGTCACACATTGTGATCCCAAAATGACTGCTGGAGAAGCTTGAAAGAGGCAGCTTTTGAGGACTGTAAACCCCAGAAGGCATTTATTCTGTGGCTTGTGAACAAAAGAGGCAAAAGATTAGTGTTGCCAACTTTTTTCCTCTCCAGTAGATTTACGTGTTATAATATACTGTGTTAGGTTTCATAATAATTCGTCAGCCTTCAGATTTTTTACCTGGTGCCTCTATTTAATTTGGATAAATGTGCTCATGGCACAAGCAAGGTCGCCTCGTTGCAGTTTTGAACAAAGCAGTTCCACTTATGGGTCAAGATTTGGTGTTGGAAACAGCTCTAAGTTGGCTCTAGTGAAGAACTGATTTGGCTTTCCAAACGTAGATGGCCACCACGGAACCATGTCATTGCATCCCTGTCTCTTTCAGCACAAGCTCGAGTCCTCCTTTGTTCAGAATTTCTGTAGACAGACATGATGCAGTCAGGCGGTTCACAAGAACAGCTTTGTGTTCGGCTCATTTTCCCAGCAACAGATGTGTTAATATAACCAATCTAATTTTTAATTTCAGATTAAACAGGCGTTGGGAGACCCCCGTCAGCATCATAGAGCATTCAAACTCTAATATTAATAAGCACTGATCACAAATGATTTGAGAGGGATCAATAAACACCAGCAGACTTTATTAAAATGCCCAACAATAAACACATTTAAAGTTGCTAACTCTACTCAAGAAATAAGCTGCATAATTTAAAGGTGTTATTGAGGATGCTTCTTTGAATCATTTTTGCAATATTATATAAAATTGGGTTCCCTGCACCAATAAGTCTGATTGATTAAAAGCTTAAACGTATAAATATTATATATCAGCTGTAAAGGAAATGGCACTTAAAAAACATCTACCAACCATTTCTGCTCTCATCACGTGTTTTATTTGTTTATTGCCCGTCAATCACTCTTACTACCGAAGTAAGAGGGATTAGCGTTTACATGGAGCAGTTTTGATCTGATCGCACGCCAATCAGAATAAAAATGCGCCATGTGAACATGTCTATTACAAAGTGAAGGCTTCCCAATCATGAAGGAGGCCCCAATCGTTTGCTAGACATTTATTGTACAGTGTTTCAGAAGAAGAGCGGCCTGAAGTTGCCGTTCAGAAACAGAAGCAGCAGTCAAGCGCAAGCAAACGGGATAGAACTGTTCCAGTTAAGCACCCTTCACAATAAAACACTTCTGGGTGTTTCAAAATAAATCATTTCAAAATACTATAAATTAAAAAAGGAGACCTCCTCTTCTTCTGAGCTATATAGGACGCATGTCAAGCATTACAAACGTATAAATCTGTCCATCAAGTTTATACAACTGATTGGATCACTTTTTCCAGCATCCATGTAAGCACGTCTGCTGAAATCTCTGATTGGAAAAATTTCAACCGGATAGATGAATGATTTGTCCTTGTAAACGCACCTTTTGACAGGCAATAATTAATGGGTAATAGGTGAAAGTGTTTGATGAGAGTGATTGACTGGCAAGAGTAATATTACATGCCCAAAGCAGCACATAGCATTTACTTGCTATGGTGTCACTTAACAGTGACGTCATCAAAGCCGCTGCAGTAGAAATGTCTGTAAATGAGGACAAATGACCACAAAAAAGCCACTTCATGCCACTTCGAGCTCACAGGGGGCATCCGAATAATGTTTTGTAACAAAACATTGGTGAAATGAAGGAGTTTGTGGCAGATAATGCCTTATTTAGAGGCTGTGCGTGGTTGCCCTAATCACTTACATTATATTGGACATACTTTGATCTCCAGTGGATCTAAATATCTCCGGAGGGAAGTCAACTTACACCAAAACTGTCTGGGTGAGTAAATGAACTTATTTCATGCTAGAAAATAGGTCCGGATTGAAAAGAACCAAACTTCCCCTTTAAAGCCATGGCCAGGGGAGGGAGCTGTGAGTCTAGCAGGCTGGTCTTGTGCATGCGCTTTATTCAAAAACTCGCCAACAGTCTCTGCTTTCTGAAATTTGAGCCCAAAGTGAGGCTGGTTTTCTTCATATTGCTGTTTGTTTTGTTTTTTTTTCTCTTCATATGATCCATGAGATGTACAGGTTGTAAAATGCAAAGCTAAAATACAAGTTCATGTCTTATTAAGAGGAGCCAATTTCTGAGTGCAAACTGAGGCTTTGAGGTGTGAAATGCTGGTCTACTCTGCTGACTGTGTGTACACACTAGACTGCTGCATTTAAATTCACTAAAACATGCAATCTAAAGATAAAAAAAGTGAATGTTGGCATGAATAATGTACTGTATATTAAAATGTTAGCTATGTATTAATTCCTTTACAAACCCATGATTTCACATTTTAGACAAGATGCTCAGGCAGAAGTATTCATTAAGATTGCGTAATCGTATAAGAAATAAACATGATCTAGTGCTCTCTTTTTCTTTTTTTTTTCCTTCTGCGGGATCAAGGAAACTGGTTGGGACTGCAGTAAATGGAAAGAAACTAGCCCCCACACATTTATTTATTATGCATTTCATTTTCTGTTTTATTTCACTTGCTGATGTATCTGCCAGGTGGGTGATGAGGTGAAACAAAGTGAAGACCATGGGACAGATATGTACAGTCACTGCATCGTCACTGACAAAGGAAGAAATGGCTTTTTTTAAAAAGCTTTTGCCACTGGGTCAGTGAAAACAGACCCTTTGTTTGTCTTTGCTTGTGTCCCTTAAAATGAATAAAGAACGAATCCAAAGTATTTCTGAAAAGACTGAAGCCTCAGACATCTTGCCTGTCAATTTTGTGTACTTTGTTTAGTAGACTCTCTCCATTGGTGCCATCCTGGGTGAAGATCACCAACCTTAAGTTAAAAATGTGTTATCCTTCTTTTGTTTTTACTTTTTTCTTTTTAAGTTACATTTCTTGCATATTATGTGAAATCGGATGCAAATAGCAGCCAGTTTTTGAAGAAGGAGGCTGGCACTATTTGCTTCCAGATCTGAGGATTATCAATGTCTGACTGGGTTTTTGGCATGAATAAATTTCACATGAGGCCACAGTTCATCTTTCCTGGTGTGCAAATGTCTGTCGGTAACTGGGCAAAAAAATGTGGCCAATGAAACTGCAAGGACATGAACATGTTATAATTGGAGTAATATCAGTGAAGGCACAAGGCAAGCAGATAGGTTTTCCAGAAATACAAACTGTCATCTACTACCTGGTTCTTGTAGACTCCCATTACACTGTTTTCTTCTTCTTTTTTTTTTCTTTTAAGGGCTAGTTTGACAGTTTTTTTTTTTTATCTAATCATTCTTTAATTCAGATAGGGGGAGTCTTTTGACAGGATGAATGTAAGAAAACAAAGATGTGCAAAGGAGACCAACAATCAAACATCTAATTCTCCTCCAAACATTACAACCAGACCCCCAAATTTCTTTTGTGCTACAGGAAGTAGATCTGCAGAAGACTAAAAATTAAGGACATGACTTACAGAGGTAGCAGATGAATGATGCTATGAGAGGATAAAGTGGATAATTGCTGACTGCACATGGTGTGAGAAGAGAGGCATCCACTGGATAAGCCTCCTTGAGGAGGAGGATTAAATGAGTACAAGCCAGTACAAAGCCCTGGTAAGGTTTCAAATGGTTGGGTCAATTGAATTGGAAAAGACGGAGCATGAGTGAGGGGAATACAATGAAATGACAAAGTGCAAGCCAAGAGGAAACATTGGCCTGTGCTTGACCAAAATGAACAATATACGTAGTTGGCCTCTTGGCCATTAGAGATTCTTTGCTGTAAAGTAGAAGCTGAAGCAGGTTGATAGGTCATACATGAGTGGCTCTTACTCCCAGACTTGGTTTGGCTTTGGCCAGAGCTGTAGCTTGCTTAGGTTATCTAAGTTTTGTTCCTTTAAAAAAAAAAAAAAAAAAAAAAGTGCTCCTGAATTGAATTAAGTAGGAATAGAACATGGGTGGATTGATATATAAAATATTATTAAAGCATATGATAACGGCTTTAAGCAGCTTACTGAACCTGTTGGCACTAAGTCCTCAGAGAGCAGCTCTACCAACCAATTTAAACACTTTATGACTCAGCCTGGCATCTCGGATACATGTAGAGCTACAGACAGGACTCAGCAGTTTGTTGACCTGCTTTGCTGACTCACACAGATGTGAATTTTGCTGAGTCGTGTCCCAGAGGCTATAGCTTAATTTTCTGATTATGGAGCAGCATTCAATTGCTCGTACCTCAAATTCAGAAACTATTTGACCATGCAGTAGAGGAGACCCCTCTTCTACCTCTGTGGAGGATTTCCTGCATTTTATTGTGGCTCTAAAATAATAATAATATTAATAATAATGATACTGAAAAAAAATTGGGCACACTTGAAATTTGTCTGGAATTCGAAATGCAAGATAAATGCACCCTGAAAGCATGTTAACCCCCATGCTGCTGATGTGATTACAGAGGCCCGGTAACGAGCCATTCATTAGATTCAGGTGTGTTGGAGAAGAGATGCATCTAAAAGTTGCAGGACAGTGGCTATTGCGGACTGGACTTGGCCACCCCTGCCATAGCATGACAATGCAGCTAAACCTATTTATAGAATAATGAAGCTTTTACATTCTTGAAAATAATCAGTATTTAAAGGAGTCATCACCCGGAAATCCCACTTTTTCAAGTTAAAATGTGTATTGGAACAGGACCTCAGTAAAAACGTGCCAAAAACTCTGGAAAGACTTCATCTTTGAGTGCGGGCTCTCACTTCTTACCAGAATCGGCCACAACAGCGCGCTCTCCACAGCACGTGGTTTGGATTTTTTCCCCCGAATGACATGAACTAGAGGGCTGCTAGCTGCTAAGCTAGCCTCTTGAGCACCACCTGAAAGCAGCTGATTACCTGCCGCAGAGTAGTTATGACCAGCTTTGTCAGAGAGGAGGACGACAAAGGGGGGGGATTGCCATGCTGAGCTGAGAAATTCAGCAGTTTTCAGCGCTCTAACAGGGGGACGGCACTACCAGGGACCAGTGGATTATATTTATCAGTGAGGATGTGCAGTCGGTAAGTGTTGCTGCTTGAGTAACTTATTATCTTTTGTATAAGAGACCAGTAAATGATGGTAGACGAACGGACAAGCTGCTAATGTAGCTACAAAAGCTAACACTGTTTGATTAACTTCACGTCAGACGCCCGCTCCTTATATTCATCAGAGTCCAGCCCTTTTACTCCGCGGATCCTCTCTATCAACCGCACCATTACGTTTTAATCACATTTTCTCTGTTGGGACATCATTTCTTTCACTTGGTCTGTCCTGATAAAACTTTGTTTTGACTTTGACGTTTACCTCGTGAACGCGCTTATAGACAGGTCTAACTCTTGTGCGTATTCTCGCGTCAAACAAAAGTTGAGGATAAAAAGAGGTTAAAATGAGCTCATTAAATTTTCGTCCCACCCAACTAGAATTAAAAAATCATTTGAAGATAATTTAAGAAGGATTGTGTATATAAAACACTAGGTTATGACACCTGTAAGTCTACTCTTCTGAGTGGGGGGAGGAAAATGACCATAAAACTTAAAGAGTTGGAGGTGAGTGGATGTGAAAGATGACTTTTACAACTGCTACTGTAGATGTAAAAAGGAAAAGATGTTACTGTGTAAATGTATTAAACTTACTGAATGCAGTAACTCTTTGCATTTACAGTTACACTGTAGTTTATTTGTTAAGCTCCAAAATCTGTTCATTACTCAGCATTATAATGCTTTCACATCTGTGTACAGATAAATATACGAATACACACAACTTTGCATATGCAGGGCTCTAATTTCAATTCCCCAACCTGCCATAAATACATAAAAATCAGGCTTTTCTGTAAACACTGAACAAAAGTTTGCTAATTATCACTCACAATTGCTTAAGTAGGCTAGAAGAGAAGATCTGAGTGATACTAAATAATGAGCTATTGGCGCTCTAAGGAAGTGAAATCTTTGAAAAGTACCAGACCATAAATTGATTTCATGGAAAATCATTAGATTTTCCATAAATATTATTCCATGATGCCTCTTACATCAATTGGCTGCAAACTTTAACATGTGTGATGTTTATGAGCTACTGGCTGAAGAAAATACAGCTAAATTAGGACTGAAAAGTAAAGAAGGAAGGCATGTAGAAGGAAAAACAGAAATGTGGTGGTTTGATGACGTAAACAACTGGGCTGATACTTCTCAACAGCCTAAAATACTTAGTTCCTTGCTGGAAAAGAAAATGTTGAGATAATATTGTTGTCCAGCATTTCCATGAAAAAATGTCAATATATACTCACTGGTCAATTTATTAGGTACACCTTGCTAGTACCGGGTTGGACCCCATTTGCCCTCAGAACTGCCTTAATCCCTTGTGGCATAGATTCAACAAGGTACTGGAAACATTCCTCAGAGATTTTGCTCCATATTGACATGATAGCATCACACAGTTGCTGCAGAAGTGTCGGCTGCACATCCATGATGAGAACCTCCCGTTCCACTACATCCCAAAGGTACTATATTGGATAGAGAACTGGTGACTGTGGAGGCCATTTGAGTACAATGAACTTGTCATGTTCAAAAAACCAGTCTGAGATGATTCACGCTTTATGACATCCTGCTGGAAGTAGCCATCAGAGGATGCAACACTGTGGTCATAAAGGGATGGACATGGTCAGTACCAATACTCAGGTAGGCTGTGGTGGTTAAACCATGCCATGTTGGTGCTAAGGGGCCCAAAGTGTGCAAAGAAAATCTCTCCCACACCATTACACCACCAACACCAACCTGAACTGTTGATACAAGGCAGGATGGATCCATAATTTCATGTTGTTAACACCAAATTCTGAGCCTACCGTCTGAATTTTGTAGCAGAAATCGAGACTCATCAGACAAGGCAACATTTCTCTTCTCTTGTCCATTGTTGGTGAGTCTGTTCAAATTGTAGCCTCAGTTTCCTGTTCTTAGCTGATAAGAGTGGCACCTGGTGTGGTCTTCTGCTGCATCTGCTTCCAGGTTGGATGTGTTCTGCATTCAGAGATGCTCTTCTGCATACTTCGGTTGTAACAAGTGGTTATTTGAATTACTGTTGCCTTTCTATCAGCTTGACCTAGTCCAGGGGTAGGCAACTCCGGTCCTCGAGGGCCGGCGTCCTGCAGGTATTAGGACTTTTCCTGCTGCAACACACCTGACTTCAATCAATGGGTAAGTAGCAGACTTGTGTAGCCAAGCTCTCAACATCAGGTGGTGTGTTGAAGCAGGGAAGCCCTGAAGACCTGCAGGATGCCGGCCCTCGAGGACCGGAGTTGCCTACCCCTGACCTAGTCTGACCAGTCTCCTCTGATCTCTGGCATCAACAAGGCATTTGTGCCCACAGAACTGCTGCTCACTGGATATTTTCTCTTTCAGACCATTCTCTGTAAACCCTAGAGATGGTTTTATTGTTTATTGTTTATTGTTTATTCGGATCCCCATTAGCTTCCACCATGGTGGTAGCTACTCTTCCTGAGGTCCACTAGTAAAAACCATAGCATAAATTACAAAAACAAATACAAGCTTGTCATGATTTTAAAAGGCAACAATAAAAGAAAGAAATAAGAAGGTGGAAAATAACTGGTCATTACCTTATTATAAATGCCACAATACATGTCAAAGAACACTGAAACATTCACTAACAATGTCTTCAAGAAATAATCATAGCTATCTTGTTCAACCACTGTACACTTAGTTGCTCATTCCATTTTCATTGGGTTATTTTTAACATAGTCTCTTAACAGTTTCTTAAAACGTCTCTTACTGAATTCATTAGTGACTATACAAGGCAAGGTGTTCCACTTTGTTATGGCCCTATACATTACAGATCTGCGTAAAGCATCTGTTCGGGGTTTATTTCTTGCAATAAAACCACTAACTGCCTGCCTAGTATTATGACTGTGTTGATTTCTTACATAAATTATTTGCGAATATAGACAGTTTGGTTGCTTACTGTAACAAATATTTCTGAAAAAACCCAATAAATTACATGAAAGAAATGGTTGTGCGTGAAAATCCCAGTAGATCAGCAGTTTCTGAAACCCAGACAAAATTACGTCATTTTGTTCTCGCAGATGTGCGTCTTGTTCTCTTGTTCTCATGTTCTCAGCACCTCGGCCGAGCAGAACTATCTTCTCAAGTATTGTGTTATCGGTCGGACATTTGAAGTGGGGGGGGATTAACGCGGAGAGAAAAGCAGAGTTGTTACTTCCACATTTCTTCATGCGAGATTGGACGAGTACTTTTAATAAACAGATGATCAAGATTATGAGAAAATATGGAAATGTATAGACTG
Organism: Atherinomorus stipes; assembly: GCA_023101725.1. Taxonomy (NCBI): domain Eukaryota; kingdom Metazoa; phylum Chordata; class Actinopteri; order Atheriniformes; family Atherinidae; genus Atherinomorus; species Atherinomorus stipes. Next base: position 917,830 of record JALJCO010012783.1, read on the forward strand.
ATCCGACGAACGTATTGTGTGTTGCGCCATCTTGTGGCGCCGCAATTAAGGTGGGGACTAGTCCCAATTACTTCCTATCTACCAATGTAGAAAGCAGCGAGAATATCTGGATTTACAACATTGGACAATCTTCTAAGGTCATGATAACCTATAGGTATGTTATCCAGATATCTTAAAAGTATTCTGACATTTGTTTATTTTTACATAGGATCATTAATTTAAACCAGTGGTTCTCAAACTGGGGGGCAGCCAGGCTTGGTTTTTGTACTTCTAACAAAAAATGGGCATATTCTTTAAAGTACTAATGAAAAAATGATGATGACTCAATAAGGATCCCCCCCCCACACACACACACCTCAAATGCAGTGCATTTTTTCATGTATTTCATGGTAAATGTCTTAGAAAGAAAAAAGGGGTTAAAGGGGTCCATGGTGTACCACTGTGGACCCCTGAGCAAGGTCCTTAACCCCCCACCAACTGCTCCCCTGGCGCTTTAAGTAGCAGCCCACTGCTCTCTGATACTCACAGTACAGAGATGGGTGAAATGCAGAGCCCTAATTTCCCCTTCAGGGATCATACAAGTATAACAAAAAAAAAAAAAAATGTTTGGGTACATGTGGTAGCAGTGGTGGGATGGGGGGGCTTGACATTATTATTTCCAATGAAAGGGGGCCCTGCAAAAAAAGTTTGAGAACCACTGATTTAAACCATTATTGTCCTCCGGAAACTGGCTTTAATGACAAGCCACACTGGAGTAACACGCACATTTCGTGATTACTTGTCAAAGTTTAAAAAACTAAACCCTTTCGAAGGTGGTTACTTTTATATTTTATCACATATTTGGCATTGGTATTTTTTAAGGACTGTACAGACCACGTAGCCCTCACATGTCCTGCACATGAAACTAAAGGCTGCAGGACACCGTCTTCCTGATCCGTTTGTGTTTCTGACTGAAACACAAACTGTTTTTATTTTCTGGTCCAAACGTTGCCCTGATCAGAGCAAAAAACGTTATATTTCACAATATCTCCCAGATTAGTCATTAACTCTCAGCAACACCACGGCTGTCTCTGTTCGCATTAGCTAGCATAAAAACGTTATGCGGTGTGTCATTTTTGGGAGCATAGATACGTGAAATAAAGTGTCAGATTAATGAGCGTTCACCATAAATTACCGTGTTTTTGTTGTTGGGGATTAAATCCAATGTTTTCTCCACCACAAGTTATTCCTCCTCTGCTCTGTGAGTGTTCGATACTCCTCCCGATACGAACACACTGATACACAGTGGACGGAGCAGGGTCCAGTTTTGTCACAGACGGCAGAAATCTTCATAAAAATAAATGTCTGTGATCTTCTTATTCACTTATTACCACATTAAAGTTTTCCTCTGATGTTCCAACAACCAGGAATATGAGTCCTTCCAGATTTCCTCATGTTGTTAGGAAAAAGTCCGATTCTCATCTGTTCTAATTACACATGTACAGAAACCCCCCCATTGCAATGGCAGACGGTCTAGTCGTGGCGTTTGGCCAGATTAGTCTATACAAAACATGTGGTATTTAAATTCACGGACACTATGAGTGTCCTGACATGGACAAAGTTTGTTGTACATACAATCACTGGATCAAACCCCACCCCGTGCAGCCTGTTGTGGAAAATTTCTCAGGGAGTATATATTGACTGGACGAAAACTAACATTTTTCTTGTTCTTACAGCCTCAAGAGCAAAAACAAAGTTCTCAAATTCCAATATTCCCATCTTAACACCTGTCTGCAATTCTCTTTTGTTGTGCCTCTCTTCTCCTATCAGAGTTGGGTTGTAACATGAGACATAAAACTGCTTTTCACACTTTTATTTCTGGAATTTGTGGAAATGTATTGTTGGCATTAACTGATCTCGTATTAGCATCAGAATTATTTTGAATCATATTAGTAGGCTGTTTTTATTACTTTTAAGATCACCAATTCTTTGTTTCCCTCCTTTATGAATCATAAAAAAGTCAGGAAGAAACTCACCTTAGTTCTTCTCCAAGAAGTCTTTCTTTTTCACACCTGCTTTCTTGTGCTGTGTTTTCAGTTCTTATGTATTTTTTATGTATTCTTATGTATAAGAGTTTTGTTGTCACTGTCCCATGGGTTGCTTGTTTCATATGAAAAAAAACCTGGAAGAAGGAAAAGAGCTGCAGTAATGGTGATGGTTTGGCTTTCCTTTGTGACTGAGGCAAAGTGATTTTTAGATTTATGCCTTTTTCCAAGCCTGTTTGAGTTTCCACAACCTGCTGCAACACCAGCATGTCTCCCCCCTTAACAAAAGAACAAAATAAAGCTTGTCAACTATCAGTCTTCACTGTGAATAGTAGACACTTTCCCTAAAATCAGGACAAGCGGTCAAAGTTGGACAGACTGTAGTTGGCTATCAATCATTTAAAAAGCAAAAAAAAAAAAAAAAAAAAAAAAAAAAAAAAGAGAAAAAAAACAACACACACACACTCACACACACACAAAACAACAGAGGCACAGCTGCATCTTTGCTTTTTTCACCGCAGAACAGTGTTCCAGGTTTGAACCTGCAGACTTAAAGACTTTTATCTTGCTGAATTTGTGTGTAAAGCCTGGAGGTGTCCCTTTCATTTTTAACTAACGAAAGCTGAAGGCTCTTATAATAGCAATTTTTAAATACAACAAATACTACTCTACTGGAGGTTCAAACATAGCAGCACATAAATTATGAATTTGAATCTTATTTTCTCATGGAGTCTCTGCCTATTTCTTACACTGTATCATTGACACTTCAATAATTACTTTGTTTTTACTCTACCTAAACAGGTTTCTCTATGTGCTAGTTTTTCCACTGGAATCACTTAGGTACTGTTTTTCATTTAGTAACCACTTTTGTTAAGGCAGATCTTGGCACAAATGGTATGTTACATGCTAATTAATCACACTTAAGGTGTTCCTACACGGATGACAAAACAGTTACATGTCACTTAAAGCTGATACACGAACAGTATAATTTGAGGCATGTAAATCTTTTTAATTTGAAGTCTCAGTGAAATCAAATTAGATGTTAAACTGTTATTATCGTGGTTTCCATTTCTTATGGCTTGATCAGACTTCTGAAATAGCCAATTCCTCAGGATTATTTCCCTTTACTATTAAATGAAACAATTAAATCTTTTAAATCTATCAGCGGTGATGATGGAGAATGGACGGAACATGATGAGGCTGCTAAGGTTGATCAGTTAAGAGCAGTTGAGCTAAGTGACACTAACCTGCTGCATATTTTTTTTTCCTTTATGATTTTAAGATGGATTAGTAGTGTGTTGAAGATCTTTATCCTCTTAAAAGGAACACTTAGCTTAGCTTCAAATATCAGAAAGGTAGCTGAAATCTGTCTTCCTGCCGTTATCAATAATATTGTTGAATCAATGATTACAATCTGCCCAGTCAATGTGGCAGCAAAATTATGCCAAGCTAGAAAGCTTCTGTGTGTCTCTCTGTGTGGTTCATCTTCTGAAAACTTTCTGATAATGTAGCTATACATTCTCTTTTTCTTTTAATTCAGTTATCCAGACTGCAGTATTTCAAAAGATACGTTGATATATAAATACAGTTAATATACATATATACAGTATATATAGTTCTTTTAAATCAAAATGCACCTGGGTTGAATTTGCTAATGTGGCTTGTGTACATTGTCCCAAAAATACAATATCACACACGGCATCAGTTGAATGCTTGACATAACTTTTTCTGCCTTCAAAAAAAAAGAAAAAAAAAAGAAAGAAAGACAAGAAAAAAGAATCTAGTTTTAGATGCCTTTTTGAAGTTCTGGTTCCTAGGTACTGAATATCTAATGACAATACAGTACATAAGGTGAGTAAACCTTTATTTGTATAGAGTCAGTCAGTCAGTCATTTTCTGTACCGCTTATCCAGTTCAGGGTCGCGGGGGTTGCTGGAGCCTATCCCAGCTATTATCAGGCGAGATTGTGTAGAATTTTTCAAAATGCAATTACAAAGTGCTTGACAATAGAATAAAATAAAACATGGACAACTACAAATAAAATGCACAACAATAAGAAAAAAAAGCAATTTTGAAGAACATGTTTTAAGCTGCCTTTTAAAGTGCATCATTCATGTGCTTTATAACGGCAGAAAATCATTCCCTGACATGAGGCAGTAACTGTTTTTTCTCCTAAGTTGACATAAACTAGGAGGTGTTTCTTTAAAAAGGATGGGTAGGGGATAAAATGCTCCTTCACAAACCACGCGTGATTTTGGAATCATGTGACCTCTGACATCAGAGTAGGTGAAGTTGTGAATTCCACAGCTGACCAGTGCTAAACAATAACCGATAACTCTCCTGGCCAGCACCTTCTTGATCGCCTCCAGAGACATCCTCTTCTCCTTGGACTGACTCAGCCACAGCAGGGTCCTGGCAACATTAGCTTAGCTTTAGCCAGCTCAGCTGCTGGAGCTTCTGCCAGGTTTCAGTGTTTGTTTTGTGCTGTTGCTCTCAACATCTCCAGCTCAAAGCCAGAGGCGGGACTCATAAACGCCCGTACACATGATTTGTGGTAAAAACGCTTTGCACTGGCCGTCCCATTGTTTTCCTACGGAGAGAGCGGTGGCGCCAACTCATGAACCGTGAAGAGATGACTCACTCTGCCCGCAACCCGCAGGACTGCTGCTACATCAGATCTGGACTCTGTGTTTTCTCCGCTGCCTTTCAGCACAAAATCCTGAGAAAAGCGAAGATTTCCAACCGCAGAGTAACTCAAAGAGGAAGGAAAATCTTGTCCGTCCAGACTGAGCTCAAGTTTGGCTTCCAGGACGTTCTCTTCCTTCCAGGACGATTGATGTCGGCTCCTCGGTCACTTTCAGCGGCTTGCACAGACTTTTTCTCCACATTTTGTCTCTGAAAATATGTAAAAGCGCTTTGTATGAGCCGTGAGACGGTGTTGCTGTCAGCAGAGAAATCTGTGGACAGAGTCAAAGGGAAAATGTTCTGCTGCTGGGTTTGTTGAGGTGTAATGGAGCCGGTTGTCGGTGGAGGTAAACACACAGACGCGGTCGCTGTTCGGCGGTCATTCATGTCCTAGATGATCCACTCGAGCGGAGTCCGTCTCCTCTCAATGGAGATTCATCAGCAACTGTCGCTGAAACACACTTAAAACCTCAACAAATACATAATGATGGTTGCTAAAATAAAATAAAATTAATCAGCTTAACAGGAACAGATTTTCTAAACGGTCTAAAGACCGTCGACCTCTAAAAGGTCTAAATGTGTGATACCAAGCGTCTTGTACACATGATTTAAAAATTAAAACTAATTGAGAGGTGACCTACAATGTTTATGCCTCTACATACACTGTAGCTGTGGCCTTCAGCATTAAAGCTGTGATTAATGTCCTATTCAGAGTGTCCTCCTCCTACTTTCCATGTTTTTTATCAGTAGTCGGGAGCGTTCGCCTACTCTTACGTCACTTCCAGTCTGTTGCTTGGGGCGCTATTTTCAGATGGAGTGGCAGGAAAGCCCCGGCGGATTAGTATTTGTACATTGGCAATGTTCAGTGTGTACCTGATACACTCAAGGGCTTCCAGATATGTTTAAAATGAAAGTTGGCCTTTAAAGGAAATTAGAGTCCACACATCTCAGCACAAGAGGAAGGCCATTTGAGAGAGTAGGAGCCACTGCTGCCAAAAGTTCTGTAACCTTTGGTTTTTAACCATGTATGCTGCACAATGAGGAGTTCCTGATCACATGACCTCAGTGATCTGCTTTGGAAATATGGTTCCAAAAGTTCACCCATATCAACTGGGGCTTGATCTTGCAGAGTTCTATATGTTAAAACCAGAATTTTGTAATGAAACCTGTATGGATAGGCAGCCAGTGCAGCTGGACCAACAACAGAATGACATGAGTATTTTAGAGATTTAGCAAGGAGCAGCATTCTTTACAACTTGAAGATATTCCAGAGAGTTCTTATTAAGGCAGGTGAAAATGGCGTTACGATAGTCCAGTCACGAAGACATAAAAATATTTATGATCTTTTCCAGCTCAGAACCTGACACAATAGGGCTTAGTTTAGCAATAACGTTTAGATGATAAATACAAGAGCTAACTGGTGACTTAGCATGGGTGTCTAAGGTCAGTGCTGAGTCCGTGGTTATCCCCAGGACCCCCAGAGCCTGGACTACCTTTGGTTGAAAACCATCAGGGGGAAAGACAAGAATTTCTGTTTTTTATCATTAAGTTTCAGTATCTTAAGTCTGAGGCAGCCACAAAAATTGATTGTCCAGACAAATAAGAAGAAAACCATTTTAAGACTGATCCTGATACACCACCCAGTGTTTCAGCCTTTCCAGCGTGATGTGAAGAATAATAACAATGGCCGCGTTTCCCAGATTAGTTAAGACACTCTTAACGCTGAGGTCCTTCTTAAGTCACTTCTTAAAGGTGCCTTGTTTGGACGTTGCGTTTCCCAGATGCGCTCTTAACTCAAGAGCTTCTTTATTTTCAGGAGCGGCCAGACCCACTCTTTCGAACCTTCTTTAACGTTCCCCCTGCTAAGGGAACAACAGGCCCATCTACTGGTCACTTTTGGAAACGACACTATTTCCCATGAAAAAAAAGTAGAAAATGGAAATTATTAAAAATGGACCTATTCGCGGATCAGTTGTTGTATTTTGAGTCATGTTTTCTCACTCATGTCATAATGTCAATCATCTATGATGGAAGAAAACTGTAGTTACCGAGTGAATGACAGAAAATATTGTGGTTAAGTTTAATCATTATGGCAAGATAGGCCTCCCTATACTTAGCTTACGTTAGATAAAGCTGTGGGTATCAACCACAGAAACAAAAACATTGCTGTAGGAATTGTACGCAATCTATGAGGACTCACGTCATATTTACGCATTTGTCAGCTGTTCATGATGAGATGCACCTGCTTCGCTCAATAAAAGCATGGCCATTTACGCATACCCGTATCAGACATCATGGCTGCTTTACAGCAAATTTTGGTAGCAAACCAACAGCGTCGCCGTAGACGGAGTGACACTGTGTATGTACATGCTTTCATGCGCCAGCATTTCAGTCCTCTAGATGTGCTGTCATCGCGCTATTCAGATGCGTTACAGGCTACCGCGCGACGAAATCGAGCGGATCATTCAAATAGTTGCTCCACACATCAGGAGGCCCACAAGGTGCAACTTTGCTCTGAGCCCAGAGGTGCAGTGCCTGGCTGCGTTGCGTTTCTACGCGGTGGGGAGCTTTCTGGAGGTAGTGGGGGATGGAACCGGACTCAGCAAGGCGTCGGTGTCAGTCGCGCACACTGCAAGGGCTGGATGGGGACATTTTCAGCGCTATTGATTGCCATGCCCTGGCCTTTGCTTCTCTGTCTTTTTTCCCCTTTGTCCCTCCAAAGAGAATGCTTTTTTTACCTGCCACTTCTTCAATCAGAATCGCCATCTCCTCTGGCGTGAAGGCCGGAGAGCGCTTCATCCTCTTGGTGGGGTTCCCTTCAGCCATTACGTCAACAAATAGCGTCAGAATGACCATTATTTATAGGGCATCTGTAAATTTCCAATCGCCTACACCTGTTTAGCACAATTTGGCCAATTACACAATATACAATGAGCTTTTCAATGAATATTTGCAATCACTGGTAATCACATGCATATTTTTAACAGTTTGTCTTCTTGCACAAACACATAAACGTATAAATGGGCTCAATATCAGCGTCGGAAAATAACCTCCACACTAAATGAATGGTGTCGATCGGTATACCTGACCTCGATTGCTTTTTTTTCAGCACCCCCGGAAGTGGATAGCTTCTGTTAGGACCTTCTTAAGATGTAGCGTAGCCAAGACGTTTCTCAGGAAATAAGAACGCGCGAAAGAAGCAATCTGGGAAACGGGCGTATCTTTGCGATCCTTTGTTGGGAAGAGCTTCCTTGAGGCCTTCTTTAATCCAAAGAAGAATCTTAACTGGGAAACGCGGCCAATAACAATAACACAGAGCACCCTCCAACATTGCTCTGCATCAGGATATCATAGGACACTCCCAGAAGGGCTGTTTCAGTTGAATGGGCCCTGCAGAAACCAGACCGGGATTTGTCAGGAATACTAAGTTCTTCAAGGACTGCTATAAGTTGTTTGGCCATATACCTTTTCTAAATGGTCGAAGATTACTGTGATGGCAGGAATTGTGGTTTTCTGATGTTTGCATCCAGTGTTGCCCACAGGGCATCAGACTGGGTTGATGACACTATTTTATCAGCTGATAAATCTCATATTCCTGATTGTCAGATCAGATGGGCGTAGTATTGTTTTTTCAACTATGAAGAAGTCAGAGTACCACAAAATCATCTGTTCTGCGGGATAGCTCCATTGTGCCTCATATTGCAAATATCCATGGGGAATATAGTTTAATAAAAGGCACTGCACTCGCCATGCACGCTTTCTCTCCATAGCAGTATTTGTAGAACAAGTAGAGCCTAAATTTCAGATTGGAAATGATACTCTTGCTTATTAAAACCACTTGGAGGTACTTTATTTTCACACAATCTGCAGCTCTGGTTTTGGTGTTGAATATGTGAATGCAGGTGTGTACATACTTTTCTGTGTAACTTATATATTGTATATTAATATTGGTCATGACAGATTGTGAGCGCTGTTATAGTGGAAAAAAAACGTGCTTGTTCACATACAGGAAAGTGAGCAACATTCTTCATGACACAGGCACATTGAGTAATCCCCAGTTAAACAGGACCAGAGATTTTTTTTTTCCCTCGGAAGAAATTATGTTTTTACCATTGGTGAAACTGATCAGAAGTCCTTATCAAGAACAGATGCCAATCCTTTTTCTTGCTGACACTATGCTGTGCAATCTAGTCCATGACTCTTAAAAGAATACAATATGTTCTGATCTAATTGAATCTGCTGAAAACAGGAGGCATCCCCTCTAGCTACCCTCTGCTTGACACCTCTATAAATGCGAATAGCTGCAAGGCTGTGCAGGTAGTGCATATAAAACATTGCTTTAACACCCCGGAGACTGGATATATTCTCAGGTGATTGGGTAATGGGATGCACATCTGACGTAGAGAATGTAAGCTGTCAGCCTTGTCAGAAAGACCACATTCTTTTGTAATCTTCTGCCACTGGGGTGGAGAAAGGGGTGCAGTGCAGCTGAATGCTGGCAAACATGCAAAGGCCCTCTGTCTGCTGTTTGGACAAGGGAAATTACTGTGTACCTGTGGACTGTAACAATGGCACCTGGAAAAGGATCTTTGATCAGCCATTGTAACCCGCAAACGATGCTGAAGGAGAAATTTTCAAAAGCACTTTTCCATCGCCGAGATCGGCTGCATGTCAGAAATGAGATGGCTTGTGCTACAAGATGGCTTGAATTACACACTCTGAAATATGCATCAGTTAAAGATGAATGCTGAAGACTTGGTATAATTTAGTTTTATTTTAGAGACAAATTTCTAATTTTTTCTGTAATAGGTGGATTTTTGTGGGAAACCGATGAATAAACTATAAAGTGCTAACTGAATCAGGATAACAAACCAGCAATAAAAAAACAAAACAAAAGGTTTTTTATTTGTGGGGCGGCAGTTTCCAACAATTTAAATCTGTTGTTATTTCAGTGCATTTGAAATACTCAGCGTTTCCCATTCCTCTCTTATGTGTACATTACTGAGTGTGGTTCTGAATACTCATTGGGTTTTCTTCTTACTGAGATTCCCATCAACGTCTTTTTAAACTGAGTAAACTGTATTGCTTGTGCTTGCCTTAGTTTGGATCTTTACAACCGTTTTTGGGAGCTAAAAAAAGCTACAAGTATAGCATGTGGTTCCTTTTAGTTGGTCACCTCAGCTGTGTTTGGTTAAGTTGAGCTTTGTCATATTTTGTTTCTCCTTTTCTCCTTTTTTCAATTGTGGTCTTTTCATTTTGGTGTCTACTAATCAATAAATAACTTAATCTTGACCAGCTGATTTTTGTCTTGAGGTTACTACCTCATCTCCCTAGCTGAGTAGGGGTCTTTACAGATCAACAATTATATGCTCCTATTGTCCCCATGTGATCCCTTATATCAACCCCTATGACTTCTATTACGGTAAAGATGAGAAATTTGATGAAATTAAACACACACAATCAAAACACTTGGATTAACCAAATGCAAAAGGATGAGATGGACCAAGTTTATGTTCACATAAACACCAGATCCAGAATATGATCACAAATCTGGTCACATGATACTAATGCACACATAAATATCCACTGATTCAACTTTTAAAGGTGTAAAACCATTTCTCAACTTTCTTACACATTTTTGCGTATTTAGATGGTAGTTCAAGTTTGGCATGTACCTAGATGACACTTTAATGAAGCCTCACGCTTTCTTTTGAGCTTAATTAGCAAACTACGTACAGCTGTTACAAGATCAGTGGTCCCTGTTTTTTTTTTCCTTTTTCTTTTTTCCCTTTTAATTGGAGGATGGCATCAATTTCTGTTGTTAAAAATAATGTTATATATTCAGTGACAGATTACAATGAAAGGCAAAGCAACATTTACAGCATTAAGCTCAAGTCTACCCTCACTGTTTTATCTCATCTGTGGACCGTGACCTTGGTTTGTGGTGGTGTTTATTTGATTATTTCAACCGCTTTTGTGGACAAACACACAAGGGATGGTGTGTGTTTACCTGGGGGATCAGTGCTTCAGTCAGCAAAATGTCACATGAAAACATTAAAGAGATGAGAGCATTTCAGTTCCCGGGCTTATGTGCATTACTAATCAATAGAATGTATATGTTAATTTGGCAGCGTTGCTTCTGGTTCATTGTAGCGATAAATGAAACCCTGTTCTTGAATTAATCCAGGGCTTACTTATTAAGTGATAACAAGCTAGTGGAATGCATTAAACCAGGATATCACTGGTAGTGCTGTATTTTCCTGCCGTGCTTCTTCAGTTGTCTAGAAGTCTTCAGGTTGTAGCCCTCATCAACAGCTACTGGCGATCTTACAATAAACAACATGTACAAAACCTTTCTATACTGTTTTAAGTGAAGGAATTGCAATTTATTATGGTGTTTCTTTTGTTTTTTATTTTCTTATAAAAGCTGACTTCATGATTTAAGTTCTGTTTTGAAGATTCATATCGCTTAATGGAAAATTCAAATGCATGTTCACAGATCTTCAAAATGAAATGTTTACTGTGAAGATCTCAGCATAGGCTGTGGTAATGAAGGTGATTTAAGTTGAAAGCAACTGGATTTTTTTTGGAAAGTGTCATCTTTTCTGACCTGTGCAGAGAATGCAAGTTGTATTAGGGTTTCTATAATAAGTCCCTTTGTTTTCGCGGATTCCATTATCGCCTGAGACTTGTTTGCCTGGCCACCTGATGTGTGAGATGGTTTTATCACATGATCCAAGGTGCGAATGGCTGTGAAACTGTCCAGGGAAGAAATTCACAAGTCAACAGGGATAACAACCCAAACAGCACACAGGATGGTAAAGTGGGTCATTACTTTGGTTTCATTTTTCTGTTTATTTTATTTTTTTTTCCTTTTGCAAAAATATGCTAATCTGACATAGTTTTCACTTGTTCTGGAAAATTGTTGAATGCCAGAAATGACACTGGTATAAAAAAAAAAAGAGAAAGAGAGAGAGAGTGAGGGATTGTTTTTTCCCATAATAATACTACTGTACTTCCCTCCAACATTAGCAGAAGTGAGGGCTGCTCTTTTCTTCAGTGCAACCATATGCAGGTGGTGCCAGCTACTTTTCTCGCTGCAATCTAAAATGTAACATTGGCTTTAATCATCATTGCCATCTTGTGTGTCCTTGACGATCTTTACCTCCACAGCCTCTCATGCAAGGAAACCAATTCTCAGTTTAACAGAGGAAAACATTTTCTGGTCTCTATATTGGTTTCATGTCAGCAACAGTCCATCCTTTACCACAGTTTCAGTGTAGATGTCACGGGGTGAACAACCGGGTGCTGCCAGAGACTGGACTCTGCCCACTAGCTTGGTTTTTAGCATGCTTTTTATGTCTTTTGTGTGGTTTTAGCTTTGGTTTTATTCCCAAGCTAGTGGGAGCTTTTAACAAACTGATTGGCAGCACCTGGGGAGAAGGACTCCTCCCCTGACTTATGCTGCGTTACATTTTCCTCGGAACTAGGAAGTGGGAACTGGGGGGGGTGACATCACACCCGACCAACTTGCGTTCCAGCTCACTAGTCGGAAAACCAGTTAGCAGCCTAGCAAAACAACGTGTTTGCTAAGCCTATTGTTATTAGCCGTTGTTAGCACAGCTGGTGTTGTAGTTCACATATACCACAGGAAAAATGTGAATTACACTACAGCAGCTTCTCCCTACATCTGTATAAACCAATACTACGTGTATGACTGATTTAATACAACAAAATATTAGTAAGAAGTGTGAATAAATGTAACATTACAGGAGCTTCAAAAACTGCTAACACTGGGCGTGGCCATCTTTAAATCTGAACTCTGAGCTGCGAGAGTTGTCTGGCTTTCCGAGTGGAAAAATCCGACTTCAGGGGGCCGTTCCAGTTGAAACTTTCTACTCGGAATTGGGAATTTCCGACTTCCGAGTTCAAATGGAACGCAGCAGAGGGCCTACGGCCAGAGGCGCAACCGCCCGGAGGAGTGACTGCCCGGGCAAGAGAGCGGTGGTGGTGTCCCGGGGGAGCCTATGGCCAGGAGCGCAGTCGCTGGAGGAGCGGCCGCCATGGACCCGGGACAGAGCCAAGGAAGCCGAGAGAGACGCCGGCCACTGCCAGCCCTTTCAGCCTTTTAGGCCTTTTACCCTTATTTTTTCATTAACTCCTTTAGTTGGACTTTTAGGTTTATTTTATGACTTTTAGTTTAGGAGTTTTATTTATTTTATTTCTTTAATAAAGCTTTTATTTCTTAACCACCTGCTGGCGACAGCCTGTCTTTCTTTCCCCTCCTCTTGCAGTAGCCAGTATCGGTAAAGGACCACTTGTTACATATACACGACATGCTCTAGACATGAAATATAGTTTATCTGTTGGAATGATGATTGAAGATGAAAATGAAGGATTTATATTTTAATGTAGTGTCATCTGACTGCTCTTCATTTACTGGTCATCCAATTGTTTATCCAGGCAGCTAATGGAGATGTCTGACACTATATTGGCAAAACCCCTGACCACACCTACTTTCTGCTGCAAAGCAAGAGCAATCTTGAGTTAATCAATTACCTGCTGTAAGGTGAACTTGAAATCATCATGTGTGTTATAAAACAAAATCAGCATTTTGTGACGTGGATCTTCTAATTAAAGGTTAACTATGTAACATTTTTGTTAAAAGCTATATTTTAAAAAAAATAATACCTCCACAGGTCGTTTGGGGGTGGGGGGGTACAGAATAAAAGTACAACATTTCCTAGAAAAATTATATTTCGCCTAAAAATAATTATAAAATAAATTTTAACGGGTTCGATAATGGCATTATATTTACGTCTATAAGCCAATACACGCTGCCATTGCAGGTTGCCAAATACGATCTCTGTGTGGCAACAATATTTTGGGCACAGTTAGGCTGGTACAGGGGGAAACAGTGAAGACAACGAGTGAAGCTGCTTCAGAGCCCTGGAGATGTTATCTGTTTCTGAGGAGGAGTGACCTGAGAAGAGCAAAACCTGGAGTAAATTTAGGTGAAGACTACACTAAATGGACCCACATAACCGTTTTCCACGGCGTCAAAACACGGAAATGGCGACTTTTCTCCTGGATCGGAAAGCTAACTTGTTTGCTAACGTGGCTAACATTAGCTGTCAGTTATAAACTCCTCTGTGTTACTTGTTGGACATGCTGCAGACTGTTGGTCACTTGCGTATCGGCAGCGAGCCTGGCATCCCAGCGGCTGGAGTTGTTTTTCTGCCATTGCAACTACAACCTAGACACACGTGATGTCGCTGTTCTGTCTGTACTCCATATTAAACCTTTAATGTGAAATTTATCACATCAAGTTTCCACTACAATCTCATGTAGCTACCTATTTATAGTACAATCACATTCATAAAGTTTTTGAAAGATGAGGATTACCTTTTCCCCTTTTACTGTAATAAATCATAACCCACGAGAGTTACAGTTTCATTATTTTCTGTCCTTAAAATCTACTCCTTCTCTTGATTGGATGATTCTCTGAACGAATGTATCTTCTGCATTTACCTTTCACTGAGTTGCTGACTGAGTTCACATTATCACAAAAATGAATAAATGACATTGTTCCCTTTTGTATTCAACAGATTATTCTGTATATTTATTTGCAGTCAGTATTTCTTTTCTTTACCTTTTTATATTAACGTTAGACAAACTATGCAACCTTGGCTTTTCAGAAAGGGAAAAAGAGCAAAATCAAAAGATTTTTTTTTTTTATATGAGCAAATTTAAATAAAAAGAGACATTGTAAAAGACTGCTATAAAAAAGAAATGACATGCACTGAATTAACAATTGCAATACCATTTTTATGAAAATGTGTACTATAGATCTGTAGCACCAACAAAGGAAAATGGGAGAGAAGACTGTTGCCATGGTGATTTGGTAATGGAGGTTGTACACTTTTTTCCTGTCCTTTTGAAAGCTGAGTTGACCACTGAGTAGTGAGCTGAATGCTATGGACATTGTCCATTTCCCTATTTAGTCCTTGACTCAATTTTTATTCATTTTCACCATTGAGGCTTCAGCTGCTGTACTTTATATTAAAATGCTGTTAATTAAGGGAACCTTTTTTTGTTGTTGTTGTTTTCTTCTTCTTTTTTAGGATGTTCAGTGTGGTCTAATTGAAAGGCATTAAAATATTGCATAGTACCATAATTCTGTTCTGGTACCAACTTTACTGCAGCAGGGAGGTGATGATGATCATGAGACCCATCATGTCCCTGCTTCTGCTTTCTTGTAAATGTTAAGACTGACAAAGCTGATCCGTACAGTGCTGAACGAACAAGTCACTCAGGAGAAAAACAAGGCTATAAGAGAAAATGGAGAAAATAAAAATACAAGAGAAACCTAAACCCTTTCCACACAATGCTCTTTTTCTAGCACAGTCTTGTTTATTTATTTTATTTCCTTTTGTTAAGACACATATAAAGTAAAACAAAATGGACAAAACACAAAAACACTTGCTTCAAGGCAACACTAGAACAGACCCCAATAAAGTGAATTCTCTATTCCTGTCCAGGTAAATTATTCACAAAAGCCCCGTTTCCTCCCACGGGTCTGGGTCAGGTCGGGCCAGGCCAGATCGGGTGGGTTTTGGTACGGATATGTTGATTTCATATTGCCTCCCCACAGCAAACTGTACCCTTACCTGGAGGCGGAGTATTAACCTGATAGCGCTGCTACGTGATCGCGTGACATCATCACTGTGCAACACCTTTTAACAAACGCCACACCACACGTGACAGAAACAAAGGAGTCACCCCTGCTTTGTTTTTAGGCCGGGTCACGTGGGAAGTGACAGATTTTTTAGTAAATCAACAGATTGCTGTGTATTAGCTTCACCTCTTTGGTCAGGATCGGTTAGATCAGTACCCCTACCGAAGGGTACCGAAAAAGTAGGCCGGGTCGTGTCGGATATAAGGATACCTGTCCCAGGTTTTATCTGTGGAGAGGCAAAAAAAACGTGGACCAATCCGGTCTGACCCGACCCAGACCTGCTGGTGGAAACTGGGCTAAAGTCACAAAAACTTATCAGTGGATTCCTGGTCTTGTTACACTTATTCTTGAAGCCTTAAGTTGATTATCAGATTATTGTTTTCAGTTTTTTTCAGAGCTGGTCCTGAAGAATTTTGAGGGTGAGGACTTCAGCTGAATGTTGGTGAAAGGTTAGTCTGACGTTTACTGTCTGTGTTTGAATGTTTCTAGCCTAGCTTACTTGCCATGTTTATGTGCATTATTGGTCATTAAAACGTTCCTTTTTTGTACAGTTTAATACAATTAACTGTCACCTCATGAGGCTAATCCTCCTTTCATGCTAGTAACACTAAAGCCCAACATGTTTTTATTGAACACTGCGTTACATTAATGAGCATTCAGCTGTCAGTTAGCAATAGCTGCAGAAACCAGAACATTTTCATTGACACTAATGGAGCAGAAGTTGGCAATATTACGCTCACCAGATCTGAGTTTGATAAAGATTATGCATCTGTAGGAATTTGATGCTGCTGTCGTTAAACTTGTGCTGAGGGTATTCAGTGGTGCTTTGAGAGGGCTCTACATCCAAACTTTCTCAGCAGTTTTGAACTAAATGCTGACCTGCAGGCACCTCCTCTCCCTCCCTGTCCTGTTGTTTTTGAGACACAGCACCAGCTGTGAGAATGTGTGTGATAAACGACTGTGGGGAGTGAAACGCTTCACAAGTTGGTTGTGAACATATTTTATATCAGGTTACATCATCCAGGATTTTGCAGGTTTGGAGCTAAAGTAATTGGGTTAAGCAATTTCTTAACTCCAGCTGGACACCTTTTTATTTATTTATTTATTTATTTTAAAACTCAAAAACAGGACATATCTGGCAAAAGATGATGTCTGATCACCCTCACATAAGACATAAGGCATAATTCACTTATTTTATTCTGTCAGGGTACATAGATGTAGATGTGTATGTGTGTGCGTGTATGTATGCAGGGGCGTCTCCAGCCTTTGAGGACAACCTCGGCTTAGCCCAGAGTTGGACCAGGTGCACATGCACGCATGGAGCTGACAAACTTAGGGTGCATTCAGAAAGCATAGTCCGTGAGTCTCGGTCCGATTAGGGACTCCATTCGGCTGGGGCCGGGGGTGGTCTCCTGGGCCGAGATCACGTTGCACCATGCCAAACAAGCCAAACCTTTTGAATAATGTTCCCAATCTCTCCAGAGGTAATGCTGCATTCAGATTCACCGTAGGTGAGGACAAGACATACAACGAACAAGAAGGTTCTCATAACTTCCGTTTCCTCCACAAAACGACATTATTTTTGTGCGTACTTGCAAGAAGTTGGGATATGCTTTCATCACACCAGATATCGATTAAAGCTTTTACTTCCTCGTAACTCCACGTCTGACGATGAGCCATCTTTATAAGTACCGCAGTCCCATATGTTTGTTTGTTGTCATAGCGTTTACCCACGGTTCCCAACATTTTACCCACAATGCCAATGTAGTTTGTTGTCCACTTCCTGTATTTGGTTCACTTGAAACGGACCGAGACCTGCGTTTGTAGGCGGACTGAGTCCATTTGCACATTCACAACTCCCCCAAATGAAGTGGACTTTCCGAGCAAGTGGAGTCTGATTTGAATAAACAAAGCTTTGTTTATTGAACCCGATGGTGTTTTGTTGCTGGACTTTTGTGCTCATCATGGATTGTTTGTAACATGGGAGAAGAACAGCTCATGGAAGGCCTGCGGGATGGGATGGTTATCTACCCTTACGAAAACAACAGTGAGGAAAATAACGCAGAGTCCACTGCTAGGACGTCTCACTCGAGGGGTGTTTATTATGTGAACAATCGTCCCCAGCACAGACCACGTTATGGCAGGCATGAGTGGAAAAACTCTAACCATCTGAGTAATGGCTCTTCAAACCACATGGGAGATCCAACTCTCCATGAACAAATTGTCTACCTGACTGACCAAGTGACTACTCTCAAATCCAAAATCCAGAAGAAAGATTTCTTTATCTCCAGGGAGACAGAAAGGAGAATGGCAGCAGAGGCTGAAAGCGAATTCAACAAAATAAATGCCGAACGGCTGGAATATGCTTTAAAGAAAAGACGGGAGATGAGTGAAGTCCCTGAAAGAGAGCAAAGCATGAACACAGGAAATCGTGAAGAAATGGCTCAGGCCACCTCGACTCCTAAATGGAGGGAACAAAGGTGAGTTTGGAAAAGCAAACAATCTTGCGGCAGCTCTCGAGGAAGTGGAAAGATTGAAGAAAAAACTTCAAAAAGAGACTGCCCTCCAACTTGAGCTGACGTCCAAGCTAACAGGTTTGGAGAATGTGAAAAAGTACCTTGAATGGAAAGAGGCCGAACTCACCATAAAGGTGAAATCTGCAAGGGAATCCGTCAGCTACCAGTCTGAAATGACTGCAGAGGAACCTGTTCCAAAGTTTGCTGTAGCAGAAACAACTTACAGGTATGAAAATGTCTGCGAGCCACTGCTTTCCACACCGGGAGCACTTGAACCAGAGGTGGTTTCAGAAGGAAAAAGGGGACACCAGAGGAACCAAAGAAAAAACAAGTCCAGGTAGGCCTGAAAACCTTTCTAGAGGACTCAAATAGCATAGAAAACTTCTGTCCCTCTATTGGGGAGCCAGAACAAGATAGACTATCTGAATCAGTGGATAAACGTATTACAGAACTGGTCCCAGAACCACGGGAGGTTCTTGAAGAAAATAAGGAAATACTTGAATCTGCTGCTGAAATCACTGAACCTCAAGTCATCCAGCAACTTACAGAGGAAACAAAAATCCTTCCTGAGAGCTCTGTTATTTCAGATAACGTCACGTCCTCAGTTATGAAGCCAGAACCAGAAGAACGCTCTGTATCTGTGGAGGAACATAAGACAGCCTGTCTTATATTCTTACGTTCTCTTACCAGTTCTGAGAACTGGTCCCAGAACCACAGGAGGTTCTTGGAGAAAAGATGAAAATACATGAATCTGCTGCTGAAATCATTGAACCTTAAAGTGCTGGTGACACGATTATCATTTCATGTAATGCTACTATACAATATTACAGCAACACTAAATGAGTGGCTCAGTGGAATTGTAAGTCAAACAGACTTGTTTTCACAGAAATATCTTAAGTTTTCTGAGTTTGAAAGGAGCTCTGCAACAGCGACTAAGAAAAACACGCCGCCATATTGAGACGTCAGAGAAAGATCTCGGTCGGCTTTTTTTTTTTTTTTTTTTTATTTACTCGGTCGGCTAACAACAAGCAACATGGAAGCGGTGGACGGTAACGACGATGGTCCCTGCCTGGAATTGATTTTTTTGGCGGAATCATCAGACAGTTCAGAAGAGTTAGGTGATGTTGAGGAATATAGAGGCATCACACCTTATAGATTTGAGCCTTACCAAACGGACTTCATGCCGAGTGAGCAAGACTGAAAGCGGGAGAAGATGACATGGTCATTGCAGCAGCAGAGGGAAACACACGGCAGGGGAACACCGATTGGTATGTCTTTGTTATACATTACGATTAGCATTTTTTGTTGTTAGTGATTTGTTTATATAGTAATTTGTGAATAAATGTGACTATTTAAAAAACTGATTTTTAACCTCTCCACACCCACCTGGACACCAGCGCCCATTTAGCTGTGTTTTCAATTAACAGCAGCAAGCCACTATATGGACATATACATGGTTATAAAGCTTAGATAAATACATAAATAAAAAGAAGCAACTGCATCTCCCTACCTTTGAAGTGGATCCAGAAGCCATTTTATAAGTCCAATCTTCAATTGTTTACATTGTTCACAGTCCTTCTGTTCGTAAGTTCGTAAGGGTTCACCAATTTAAAGTAATCAAAAATATTTTTGATGAAAACGATTCCGTAGTGTGAAAATAGCCGACACAGAGAAAAAAAAAATCATTTTTCACCGTCCAAAAAGTCCGCTCGTCACAGCTACACGGTTTGTTTAGTAACATCTTGCTGCGACCCCTAACGTAGCTGTTGGGGTGTGCTTGTTTTCCTCACTCTCCTTCCTGCAAAACAAGTGTCCACATCCGTTTTAGTCTAAATTCAACCCTCAGACACTCCTTGTCTTAAAACAAGCGCTCTCAGTTTGGAATCCCATTCGACAGCACACAGCGCTGACAGCACAGCTAAAAGTCCCGTAGCTGGAAACTTGAATAAACTTAGGCAATTCTTATGAGTGTTTGAACAAAAACCTGCAACACAACGCGACGGCATATCTGTAACCTTTAGCCAGTAAAGCTAAAACAAAAGGAGAAACTGTTAGCAAAACCGCTAGCTCTCCAGTCAACAAGCCGGGTGGGCAGTCTTTCGCTGATGTCACATCCGGTTTTGTACTCCTGTGGTGAACAGCGCCACAGTCTGGTCAGAAAAGCAGCGATGTTTTCTAATAACTCATTTATGCAGCTGCGGTTGTTTATGTTACATAGATCATCATGAAGGATGTTTTGGTCTATAAAACATGGCAAAAAATGTTAAAATTGTGTCACCAGCACTTTAAGTCATCCAGGAACTTGCACAAGAAACAAAAATCCTTCCTGAGAGCTCAGTTGATTCAGATAACGTCACGTCTTCAATTATGGAGCCAGGACCAGAAGAATGCTCTGTATCTGTGGAGGAACATGTGACAGAACTGGTCCCAGAACCACAGGAGGTCTCTGAGGAACTAGTCAAAGAAACCATGAAGAAAAAGCGACGGAAGGAGGAGAAGTGTTTAAAATCCACTGTGGAAAGGAATCAACCTGAAGTTATCCAGGAAGTTGCTGAGGAATCAGAAATCTTTCGTGAGAGCCCCTTAAATCATAACATCACTTCTTCAGTTATTGAGCCTAAACCAGAAAAATGCTCAAAATTTGTCGAGGAATGTGACAGAATTGCCTGTATCAACAAGCTGGTTTAACATACCCGGCAAAGGGCTCTGTGTAATTGGTGGACTTATCCAGACATGTGCAGACGTGATAAGCAGTCTTTTAAAGCTGATTATAAACTTGATAAATCAACCACAAGAGGTCTCTGTATGTATGTACAGTATGTGTGTGTAGGGGTGTACATGCGCGTGTGTGCGTGTGTGTATATAGATGTTTAATTGGTTTGGCCTGTCATCCACATAAACGCAGATTTTTGGCAAAAGAAACATTTCATTTAACAACTCTGGCCACAGTGAACATTTGTGTTTGTCTCCGTTTATGCATGTGTGTGTGGACATAAATAACAGGGGTTTTAAGTGTTGAAACATCACTGCCTGTGACAAAATATGCTCTGACATCACATGTACGACCTGCATTGACAATAGCATCACTCCATTTACTGCCCAGGCAAACGAGCCGCGACCCGGGTGGGTGGAGTTTTCACTTTGTTTTGAAACGGATGATCAGGCGGGACATCAGTCAGTTGACCCGGTGAAATCCGGCGGCCTGTTTGGCCGACTTTCATTGTCACCTTTGCTCCCAAAGATCCATGCTTTATCTATAGGGTAATCAGTTATTACCCTCTAGGTGCTGGATCATAGAAGATAAAAGGTAAACCAGATCCAGTTCCTCCTCAAATTCCATCATAAAAACATCACACGCATATTCATATAAAACTATAACTGTAAAACAAGCCGATGGCAGCTTTTACACAAAAACCCAACATTTTAAAACTGTATGTAATATTAGAATTGCATAGTTGCAAATTATTGAATGTTTCATTGTCAATGAAAGGTTTGTAAAACTTACAAATGGCAGCCTCCACTTTGCTGTTCATCTTCCTAACCTGAAAGATGCACACGGAGATTATATTATAACCACAAAGCCTTTGGTCAAAAACAGTTTTAGCCGAAAGTGCGACTACGGCAGCAGACGCTGTTGCTGAGGTTTTACAGGACACTCAGCTGCAGGTTTTCTGATTCACAGACTCAGCTGTTTTACTACAAATCACTGAGTAACAAAGAAATGAAGCAATGGTGACATGAACCTTCCAGACAGTAAAAATAATAACTTTAGAAAAGGTTGCTTGCATCAAAGTTACTTATTAGCATTATCCATTCTATGGGGATATAAATACTGGAGTAATTTCTCAAATACTGACATCCTCCTCTTCTGATGTTGGCCCACAGGAAAGCTGGAACTGAGCCTCTTTTTGGTGTAATTTGTTGGAGAATCCTGGTTAAGCCCTGTGTATCATTCATCACATTTTAAGCTTTTTTCAGGGACTAAATCAGCGATAAAACATTGCAAAGTCTTCAAATCATGGAATGTACTGTACAGGGAGTGCAGAATTATTAGGCAAATGAGTATTTTGACCACATCATCCTCTGTATGCATGTTGGCTTACTCCAAGCTGTAGTCGTCCGAAAGCCTACTACCAATTAAGCATATCAGGTGATGCGCATCTCTGTAATGAGAAGGGGTGTGGTCTAATCACATCAACACCCTATATCAGGTGTATTAGGAAAACATCACTATTAGGCAACTTGACAATAAACATCTAAAGTGTAAATTCTTCAAACAGTTTAACTTATGTTGGGCACAAATTCTTTCATTTCATGCTTGAAACATATTTCATAAAGCCAAGGGATTCTATGTTGGAGTAAAACCAACTTTGTTTCTGTGACAAAGTGAAATAAGTTGCTAAAGTGTAAGAGGGAGCAGTGAAAACTGTGCTGTCAGGAATGTGATTGTTTTATGTGGACTGATGTGACCATATGGCTGCCTGCCTGCTGCTGCTTTGTGATCAGATGGCTTCTTCATCACATTAAGCTCCTGTTCTCAGAGGGAATGATGTTTGGCTGAAAACCTCAGAGTTGAGATGTGCTGCTTTGTCTGCTTTGTGTTCCACGCGTCAACAGCTACTGTACATGCCAGCAGAAAGTGTACAATTGTGCATTTGGTTTAATTGATCTTTGTGATAGAAATAAGTTTTAATATTTTTTTTTCCATCAAGGTAAATAATCAAAGTAAAAACTTCCTGGACTATCTTGTTGCTACTGATGGCATAAAATCCTTCATTTTGCGCCAGTCTTCCCTTACAAAGAGTACGGTCTGTGCCAATTATTCGGACTTCCACGTTTGGTCATATCTAGATTCATTCAAAGGTGTCAAACTCCAGTCTTCAAAGGGGCCGCAATCCTGTGGGTTTTTGTTGTTTCCTTGCTCCAACACATCTGATTAAAATCAAATGGATCCAGTAGTCTCTTGTCAATTTCTTCATAATTACCCATTCATTTCAGTTAGGTGTGTTGGAGCAGGGAAACAACAAAAGCCTGCAGGATGGCAGCCCTTCAGAACTGGAACATGAAGACCCCTTAATGCAAATATGACTTTTTTTTTTCTTTAGAAATGCAGCTGCCAAGTTTTGCTGGCTTAGCTTTGCAGAGCAATATATTCATATAGAAAAAAATTCTGAGACTTGGCTGATGACCTCTATGATTTAGATAACTGAAGGGAGAGCTGACGTTTTGCTTTGAATTGGAGATCTTTTTTTTAATCAGTTAAAATGTCCAGAAAATTTCAGTCAGTAAATGGTAAAGAATCTAATGAAGAGCTTTAAACCATAAGACTTTAAACAATTTCACCTAAGTTTGAGAGAAATTTGGGACCATTACTCATGTATCATTGCCTTATTTGTTTCATATTTCTTGAATACATCAGAGAAATAATGTCATCTAAAGACAGTTAGGGCTCTTTGGAGACAATTGTCACACAGTGCCAGGAAATTAGGATTGAGGCAAAGGTCTTGGGTTTTTCAGCAGGGCAACGAAGTGAATCAAGCATCCAACGGAACAATAGACTGGTTGAAATGGAAAGAGTGGACTCTATTAAACCAGCCAGCAAAGAGAGAGCCTTGACCCAAATCCCATTGATAACCCGCATAGAGAACCACAGTCTTCATTACAAGGATTACTCCTGCATGTCTCAGTGCTTCAACAGCATCAGAAAAATCTACCAGCAGATGGGTGGAAGAAGCCTGTCCATACTTATGCAACCAAATGTCTTTAAATGGCAACATTATCTTTTACTACTATATTGCAGTTTTTGGAAAAATTATATTTTATTTTCCATCTAAAGAAGTCTAAAGAAGCCTTTTTTATTTTTAGATAATTGTTTTGTTATTTTTGCTTTGCATTTATTTAGGGGGAATTGCAAATTTTGTATTTTAAGTTTAGGGTGATCATAATTCTGATTAGCACTGTACACACAATATAAATACAATACCAACACAAACACAAATAAACCTTCAAGTAAAGAAATAAACTGTTGATCTTAGTCTGGTTTGACACTGTCAGGAAAAGATGAAATCAAATCAAATTGAAGGTCAATCAAACTATTTTTTCAATTTCATTTGGCTTACAAACAGCAAGTGACAAAGGGTAAAGAATATATGATAATAATATATTATTAATGTAACTAATGTATATGATACTAGATTTTTTTTTTCTGCAGCTTCATATCATTATTGTTCCAGTCATTTTTCTTGTGCCCTGCAGACTATCAGCACGTCTGAAGCTCTTAATCACAACCCCACATTTTGTTTTTGAGGTCAGAGGTGTTTTCAAGCAACAGTATGAGGTCGCACTGAACTGTCTTTTCTGGTTGTAGTAGAATCTTAGCTGGAGGTTTGTTGATCGGTGTGACGTGTTTGAGTGAAATTGGTTTGCATGCAAAACATATATGATGTCCATTTTTGTTCCCCACCACAGTGCTAAAGGATCTTCATTGATGCCCAGTACAGTTTGCTATTTGGTCTCTTTATATTCCTCTAAATGAGTTGCAAATCTTAAAGGTAATGGCCGCTTTTAGTCCACTGGATAATTTTCTATTCCGTTATCGCCTGTGCCAGGACTTCACTATTAAGTTGATTAGATATATGTCTCAGTTGTTTATCTTCATATTTGCATACTTAAAATCACTTGGTGTAATATAGCAACTGTTTTCTTCATCAGATGCCAAAAATATGCCCATGTGAACATGGAGCTGGTAGTTTGCAGCTTAGTGACCCCCGCTGTACACCGCATGTGGTGTGGAATGGCAGCGCCTGTTCTGGTGTGTCACCCTGTCACACCAGGAGAGTCCAATGCAGTGCGTCTTTGTTGCATGAACTCAAGCACCCCTGACTAAAGTGTGGTTCAGGGCAAAGCTCAACGTCATTTAGGGTTAGAGGTTGAACTCCGCCCCCAACTGCAGGCTTCTCTTTGAACTGGCTGGTTGCAACATCATGCATAGTTGCTGGACATTTGAAGTGAAAAATAAACCAGCAAAAGGTTTTTTGGCCAGTCTGGTATCATTTGCTTGGTTTTGGTTTGATCACTTTTTCTAGCACTTTTTCTTATTTACTGGGCATCTACTATAAGTTAGTTAAAGAAATAAACATCTCGTTGTCCATGGTATCAAATATCACGTGCGATCCTTGTTCACCTGATGGCTGGCTTCTTTTACTGCCTATTAGGACGTAGTGCTGATGTTTCTCAGTAAAATGTGATCCAAAGTCTGCACATGTTATATTTTTTAAAATAAACCGGATTCATTTTGCTTTTCGACTGACTTCCTGCCTGAATGATCCGCTTGACACGGTTTCAATCTGTCAAGGTTATTGATCAAAGAAATGTTCCAAGAATAAAAAAAAGGAAAAATAAAATCCCCATTGAATAAAACTGTATAACTGTTCCCGTCATGAAAAGAGATGAAAAATTAGGTTTTCTTTGACTTGTTGGTACATGTATTTTAATCAAAATGTACAAAAATTTCTTTTCACACAACATAGCATGTGCTTTTTGTGCCCAAGGCATCCAAATAACAGGAACATACCAAGCTGCCTCAGGGATAAAATGAGAGCAGTATTCAATTAATAGTGACAAGTTTTCAACTTAATAGTTTTTCTCTGAGTGGGAGCAGTTTGAGACCACATTTCAGACAATTTTCAGCCTGTTAAATGTTGAATGCAACTTCTCTACAGCAACCTCAGTTGCCACGGCGAAGGGGCATTGATCATCAACAGCTTCTGCCATCTTTTTTATGGACACAAACTTGAACTGATTCAGATTAAGCTTTTCAGCAGCTGGCAGAGAAAATGGGGAACAGCAAGTCTGAACAATCTCAGCATGATTTCTCCTCAAAGTAAACAAAACCTGAATCTTTACTGCTCAAAGATTACATAAGCAAACTCTTTTAGAATAACAATGAAATGAACAGCTCAAAATAAAAAGTGACAGATTTTGTCAGATCGCACAGCACTCAGTGAAATGTTGATGGCATTTCAAAAAAGGAGACGGGTCAGTTACGGTTTACCTCCATGCTGAATTCTTCTGATTGACGTTTGCTTCATCAGTGATTTCAACAGCTTCCAGTCAGCACAGGAGTTGTCAGATATAAATGACAGAGAGCCAGCTGAGGATGTGTCAAAATCTCCAGTTAAACTTGTGAGCACATTAAAGAAGCTGTTCTTAAAGCTTTTAGTTGGGACTTCTGTTTTATAAAAACTGCGTATGTCAGTCAGTGAAGCCTACTGAAGCTTTAGCAGCTCCTCTCTCTGCCGAACATCATCCCAACCTGAACATACTACCTTTTTTTTTTTTTTAGCAATACGGTACAGAAATGGATGTTTTGACCCTGACTGCTTCAGTGTTGTATGTTTAGATCCACTTAGAATTTCAAACATCTGGGCCCGATTGTTCAATTCTCGGTCACTTTAACCACTGGTCAACCCCTAACGGTCGGTTAAATCCTTAACCTGCTGTTAGCTAACCAACCGTTAAATATGCATTGTTCAAAGCAGGGTTAGTAATGCCGTCAGTTAACAGCACTGTCAAAGTAACCATGTGGTTAGCGTCACTGGTTAGCACCAATGTATCCCACAATTCCTCATTTTGTTTACTTCTGGTATTGCACAAAGTACTGTATATAAGATAACACATGGTTAAAGGGACTAGAGGCAGGAATTTAAAAACAAACAAACATGCATGTCCATTTTTTTACGCTAATGGGTGATGAAGCGCTAACTATCAAAAATAACGTTTCCACCCACGTCTCTCTCCGTTGCCTTGAACAGGCTGTGTGCTGCAAAATGCGCTGCAATTCGGTGGCCGAATTTCCCGCGCTGCCCTGCGGACGTGACGTCAAATGACTCTGGATCGCAGTTTTGATACAGGAAGAAGACGATCGCGGTAAATTCAAACACTGTAAGCGATAGTTATGGATTTTTCTGCCGTCAGCAAACGATCCAGATCAACTGAAAGACACTAAAAAGTGTAACTACGAAGAAAAAGCATTATAGCTTCAGTTTGTGCTCCCGTGACGGCTTGGCTTGTGGCTGCATTTACCTGAAGCGCCAGTCACGAGTTTCATTTCTTAATCTTGCCCCTTGTCCCTTTAAAGTTAACTAAGTTTTGAACAAGAAGATAACCGGACTGTTAAAGTTAACAGTCGGTTAAATTTATTCAACAGGGCCCAGTTGTTCAAAACTGGGTTATTTTTTAACCAGCCGTTAAATACATTTAGCCGACCGTTAACTTTAACAGTCCGGTTATGTTGTTGTTCAAAATTCAGTTAATTTTAATCCATAAAAGAGGCTGCAGCGGGTCAAGTCGCCATCCATTCTCAGCTCACCCCAACCCAGCCACATTGTGCTGTTGTGTGAATCATGTTTGTATGTTAGCGAGGAGTTTGTAGGAGTGAACTGCCGTTTATTTTATTCTGTTTTCTCCTGTTTATTTTAGTTAGGGAGGTAAGTCTTTGTCATTTGGTTTCATTTGTTTTCGGACAGGTAAGTTTTGGTAAACAAGGTAGTTTTGTTTTGTTTGTTGTTTTTGGCATTAGTTCACTCTGACGATAACCACTCCTCTACAGTTGTTACTCACTCAAGTAAAGCCATGCTTTTAATAATAAAAATCACATAAAATGCTGAAAACTGTGTGCTGTGGCTACTTGAGGTCTGACGAGGATGGATCTTTCATGGTGCGATCTGGCCACCCCTAGACGGGTCGTAACAGTGCAGCTCTAGTTTTCAGGCCCCTTTGTCTCTTCTTGGATGGGGTGGAGGTGCATTTGCATAATCACACTACAACACAATTCATTCATTATATTTGCACTCTCACTCACTGAAGTCCATCCTGATCATAGTGTGCTTTATTTTCTTACAGAGACCATATTGTTTTCTGTTAAGTTTCTATACAGGTATATCAGCTGACATAACACATAGAGTATTTATGCCCGTCTGGTTTCTCTGGTTTAAATTTGCAATTGTTCCTGTTTCTTTAACTGTTGTGTCTTTGTATACTTTTTCTTCTCCTCGCTCTCTCCTTTTCTCTTCTCACTTTTTTCCTTCCCTTGTTCCTTCCTCTTGTCCGATCCAGCATTAACATTCAACCTATGAGTAACCAACACATAAAAATGCTCAGGTATTAAGGAGCGCAATCCCAGCTTATTTTTTTTATTTTTATTTTTTATCAAACACACTTAATGAATGAAATGAATGAAATGAAAAAATGAATGAATGAAAAATACTTTATTCATCCCCGAAGGGAAATTCAGTATTGTAAAAGCTCACTTTTTTTTTTTTTTTTTTTTTTTTTTTTTTTTTATAAATAAACAAAAAGTCAGTTAGTCTTGTTCTTTAGGGTGATGGTTGCTGGCAGGAATGAATTCCTGTATCTCTCCGTCCTACAGCGAACTTGACGCAGCCTCCCACTGAACACACTCTGTTGATTCTTCACCGTGTTGTGGAGAGGATGGGAAGTGTCCTCCATTATCTTCATCAGCTTGTGAAGCATTCTTTTTTGAACGATCAGCTCCAGCGGCTCCAGAGTTATCCCCAGCACAGAACCAGCTTTCTTGATCAGCTTGTTTAGTTTCTTCAAGTCTCTGGTTCTGATGCTGCTGCCCCAGCAGATGGCTGCAAAGCTAATTGCACTTTCTACCACAGACTTATAGAAGATATGCAACATCTTTTTGCAGACATTAAATGATTTTAGCTTCCTTAAGAAGAAGAGTCTGCTCATACCTTTCTTGTAGATGTAGTCACAGTTGCATTTCCAATCAAGTCTGTTGTCCAGCTGAACTCCAAGGTATTTGTAGTTCTCTACCACCTCCACCTCCTCTTCCAGGATGTAGACAGGACTATGCTGCTTATTCTTGCTCCTCCTGAAGTCAACAATCATCTCTTTAGTCTTGCTGGTATTTAAGATGAGCTGATTGTTACTGCACCATTTCACAAACTGATTGACAAGTTCCCTGTATTCGGCTTCTTGTCCATCACTAATACACCCCACAACAGCAGAGTCATCAGAATATTTCTGCAGATGACAGGACTCAGAGTTGTACTGGAAGTCTGAGGTGTACAGTGTAAAGAGGAATGGTGAGAGTACAGTCCCTTGTGGTGCTCCAGTGCTGCTGACCACCATCTCAGACACACAACCTTTCAGTCTCACAAACTGTGGTCTGTTTGTGAGGTAGTCATAAATCCAGGTGGTTGTGGAGGGATCCACCTGGAAGTTATGGAGCTTCTCACATAGCAAAGCAGGCTGAATAGTATTAAATGCACTTGAAAAATCAAAGAACATGACCCTCAAAGTGCTGCCTGACTGGTCCAGATGAGAGTGGGCTCTCTGAAGCAAGAAGATGATGGCGTCTTCAACCCCAAGCCCATTACGATATGCGAACTGTAATGGGTCCTGAAAGGTGTTCACTTGCTTGTTGAGGTGAGCCAGTAAGAGTCTCTCCAGGACTTTCATGATGTGAGATGTCAAAGCAACTGGTCTGTAGTCATTTGGTTCAGCTGGTTGTGGTTTTTTAGGGACTGGAACAAGACAGGATGTTTTCCACAGCACAGGAACTCTGTTCTGTCTCAGGCTGGTGTTAAAAAGGTGCTGGAGAACCGGACATAGTTGTTCTGAGCAGGTCTTGAGAACTCTGGGACTGACACCATCTGGACCTGCAGCCTTGTTCCGGTTCAGTTTTTCTAGTTGTTTCTTGACCTGGTCACATGAGACAGTCAGGGTGGAGGTGGAGGCAAAAGAGGTCTCAGGATGTCCTGGTGTGGAGGGAGATGAGGCTGTGTTCAGGTCCATGACTGAGGTGCAGGGTGACAGAGTGGAGGTGGGACAGGAAAGCTGTGAGCTCATGGAGGGTGTGTGGAATGTTGGGTTGTCGGCAGGGGGGAACTGAACCTATTGAAGAACATGTTCAGTTCGTTAGCTCTGTCCAGACCTCCGTCAGTCTGGTCCCCCTTTAGCTTGAAGCCAGTGATTTTCTTCATTCCCGACCATACATCCCTCACGTTGTTCTGCTGGAGCTGGCTCTCCAACTTCTTCCTGTAGTCCTCCTTGCACTTCTTAGTCTGTGTTTTCAGTTGTTTTTGTGTGGTCTTCAGTAACTCCCTGTCTCCATCCCTGAAAGCTTTCTTTTTGATGTTCAGCAGCTTTTTCAGGTCACTGGTGATCCAGGGTTTGTTATTGGGGAAGCACCTCACTGTTCTTGTTGGAACGATGCTGTCCACACAGAAGTTTATGTAATCTGTCACACACTCAGTCATGGTGTTGATGTCATCTCCATGAGGTTCACAGAGGACATTCCAGTCTGTGGCCTCAAAGCACCCTCTCAGAGCATCTTCAGCCTCAGTAGACCAGGTTTTAATTGTCCTCCTAATGACTGGTTGCTGCTGAACGATGGGCTTGTAGGTGGAGGTGAGAAGAACCAGATTATGATCAGATCTTCCTAGAGGAGGCAGGGCAGAGGAGCTGTATGCATTCTTTGTATTTGCATAAAATAAGTCCAACATCTTATTTTCTCTGGTGGAGCAGCTGACAAACTGCTGGAAAGTTGGCAACGTAGCAGAGAGGGAGACGTTGTTGAAGTCTCCAGAGATCGCTATGAATGAGTTTGGATGCTGTGTTTGTAGTTTAGCCACGACGGAGCTGATGACATCACAGGCTGTCTCTGGTGCGGTACCTGGTATTATATAAACCGCTACCAGAATAACACAGGCAAACTCTCTGGGTAAATAATATGGACGGAAACTCACAGCTAACAGTTCAATGTCTCTTGTGCAGATCTTCTCCTTGACAGTGACGTGTCCTGGATGACACCAGCGCTGACTGACCAGCACTGCAATTCCGCCTCCCTTCCGCTTCCCGCTGAGCTGTATATTTCGGTCCGCACGGACCGTCTTGAAGCCGTGTACAGACGCATTACAGTCCGGGATGTGTTCATGCAGCCAAGTCTCGGTGAAACACATGATACTGCATTCTCTGTACTCTTTCTGAGACCTTGTTAGCACTTCGAGCTCGTCCATCTTGTTAGCTAGCGATCTCACGTTACCCATCACAACAGTTGGAAGAAACGGTTTAAATCTCCACCGTTTTTCTCTCTGCCTTACCCCTGCCCTGCATCCTCTTGTCTTTCTCCTTAACTCCACTGGGATTTGACGTGTTATTTCGCTGAAAATCTTGATTTGGGAGAGTTTTAACAGTTGATCACGGTGGTAAACAATTTTTCCGTTGCTATGGATACACATCATAACAAGCAGTGAAAAAAGCCAATATACGAGGAAAAATCTCCCGAATTGCACACCGTTGAAACCAGCATAAAAAATCCTCTAAGAAAAACCTAATCTGACGAATAATGTCGATAAAAAAAGACAACTATATTAGAAAAAAACACAAAAGTTAAGGGAGAGCTTTCACAAATTGCAGCTACCTAGCAGCGCATTCCAGAATTTTTTTTTTTTAACACAGACACACACCACACATACCAACACACAATTATACTTAACATCATATCATCATATAAGTATACAGATACATTATCAATGAAAAAAAAGAGAAATATCTTGACCAGCCAAAAACCGCTCTGAAGAATAAATTCAATCAGACCGATCCTGACTTGCCAAGTAAAACCACATCAAGAATACAAGGTTTTATACCTTTCATACAAAAGCTGAGAAGCAGGGTGAGATAATTAAAGATGTAAAGGTCAGCATATAGGTCAAAATAATAATAATAAAGGTCAAAATAAGGATTTAAGAGTTTCCCATCTCTGTTTATATGTTTTGGCTTCATTTTCCGTTTCAATCATATGATCTTCCAAATCAGAAAATCGCTGAATAAATCTTTTGAACAAATTAACACTAAGTGAAAACCTATTTCTGGTTTTAAAAATAAATTGTTTCTCAATGATAATAATAATAATATTAACTGAATCACTACTTTTTTACAAAATCTCCCAACACAACAGAAAAAAAAACCAAACTATATCAGACCACATCTTTTCCTCTTCCATCCAAAACAATGACACAATATGACAATACCATAACAAATGCAGAGTGGTCTCAGGTTCTTGACAACAAAAACGACAAGCATCTGTTTCTGCCATATTCCATAATTTCAACATTTTCCCAATGGGCAAAAAAATTAAATATTATTTTAATTTGAAAAAAACGATTCTGCACATCAGTTACAGTTTTGTAAATTAATCAATTTTTTTTTTCCCCCATAGTGGGCAATCAAATGTGTCCTCCGATTTTCCGCATGTATAATATGGAACTGCTTTTAGCGATTTTT
This sequence comes from Atherinomorus stipes, assembly GCA_023101725.1. Lineage (NCBI taxonomy): Eukaryota > Metazoa > Chordata > Actinopteri > Atheriniformes > Atherinidae > Atherinomorus > Atherinomorus stipes. Next base: position 950,112 of record JALJCO010012783.1, read on the forward strand.
TGAAAATAAATAAATTCCCAGCTTAATTTCCTTCATACCCATTTTTGTACAAAGCAAATGTATTTGGTATGACTTTCAGTAATAGAAGGCTACACCCTCAGTGTAAAAGTGCTTCAGGAGCTTCATTTCATCAGACCATTCAACAGCAGTCTATTGGTCACTTTAGGATGTCACCCACTCTCTCTTTTGTCCACAGAAGTCATCATCATACTGTACACTGCAATATTTCTTACTTATCCTTCCTTATTAGTTGGTTTGTTTTGTGCACTTTTTACAATTGACTAAATAAGTATTTATCGTCAGAAGCTGCTTTGTCTCAGAAGCTGATGCTCCTCAGCTTGCTGGAAGACGGATCTCTTGCTGTGGAAGCTACTTGTTGAGGAGATTTATCATTTATTTTTTAAAAAAATGGATTGCTGTGACCTAATAAGCACTTGATTGTAAATTTAAGACTGACTTATGTCTGAATTATAAGAAAAAAATTATTCAGAGAGTACATTCTGGTTGCAGCATGATATTACAGTGGTCTGTAAAGAGATGTACTTGTGGAAAATGCTATTTTAAAGAAGCACTAGAGAATTTTGTGAGCCTTATAACTATCTGCTTCTGACTCGTTTTGAAGTGTTGAAACCTTTTATGCACCTTGGTCTCAAAAATTAAGTCCTGCAGGTCACATCAGTTTCCAGCCTATAATGATGCACCATTTTTCTTCACAGTACCAGGTCACACTAAACCTGGATAATGGCACACTTTACCAATTACAGATAAAGATATAATAAGACTCCAGTGCTCTTGCAAATATAAAGTTTTGGAGAAAGGGAAAAAAGTGACAATTTAATTTATTCAAGAATGGGGCTCAGGTATATCAACAAGCATTTTGCAGGATTATTATTATATAGCCAGTGGCTAATTTCTATTTTAGGTCCTTAGGCAGGTAGATGGAGTAAAAACAATAACATAGAATGAATTAATAGGGATAACAGCTTAAGACCTGGACAACATATATAATTACATCACATGGTTGCATAATTCAAAATGTGTTTTTATTTTTGATAGCACATAACAGTTCCACATACAGTATGGTAATGAACACAAAATAGGAAATGGCAACCATCAGTTTTATACGTGGTGGGTATGTTGTTGGTGGGCTTTTAACCATAAGACTGTTTTTGAAGGATAGATAATTATTGCTTTCCCTGATGATTACTTGAAGTGATGAATGATTTACTGGACAGATAATACAAAGAGACGAAGTCAGAAAAGAAATGAAGAAAATGCATTTGTGGCGAGATGATGACAAGAATAAAGCTCAGATTGCATCTGCTGGAGAGGGCTCAGAGAAAACCGACAGAGCTGGCTTTGTTGTTGCTATCGGTAAGCAATAACTGATTAGCTCTCTTGTCCTGCATGGCGCTTGTATGCTTGGCACCATCAGAAAAGTTGTTGATGTTTTGGTTTATAGTCATGAAAAGAATATGATCAAGATCAATTCTTCCTCAGCTCTGCTTAGGTTATAAGTAAGAGAGAACTGGAGCTTGATTTTTGTATTAAAACTATTGAAAATAGTTTTTGACCTTTAGTGCTCTCTATCACTGTTAGAAATAAGGCATTGCACCAGCAGGGTAATCATCCCTGTTATCACCAGAGATGAAAATGAAACATCTCTGACTCACATATGGAGCTTCAGTTAGCCGTCTCGGCCCCATTTCAGAATGACGCATCTGAAAGTTTGGTCAGTGTATGAAAAGTCTTGGAAGTTTAAAGTAGGCTATGTGACAGTTATTTACATTGTTAATTACATATGATATGAAATGATTTCACTTGTTTACTAAATTCAAATGCTTCAAAATTAGAACTGTCAGAATTAACATATTACCACAAAAAGATCAATGTTTATTCTTTTAAACACCTAAACATGTGAACGACAATGTTATTACTTGTGTCCTGTTAAAAATCCTCTTTTGGCATTATCTTGGTGAGAAAAGCGGATTTTAGGCATGTAAGTGCCTTGTCAGAGCATTAAATCAAATTCACCAAAAAACACTTTTTTGGTGGATTTATGAAGTTTCTGACAGTTTTCAAGCATTCACAGGATGGCTGCAGGATGACACATTTGATATATCACACATTTAACCACTGAGTTAAATGAGAACTAGAAAAGCACTCAGAGAGCACAGACCTCCGCCGAGTAGTTCGACTCCCTTATATTTGTGTGTTCCCTGATCATAGTGTCCTGAATTTTCTCTGGATCTGGATCAACTTTTGAAACATTATAGAACTCATTGATAGGCGTCGCTTCCATGGGTGTTCGGGCCCCGAAGCACCCATGGAAAATACCGAGCACCCACGTGGGATTAATGGCAAAGTCGGTTCTCATCAAGCATCCACTGCAGTGTTTCCCCTACACTGACTCACTATGGTGGACTTCCTCAGCTATATTATTAGCGCCATGCCTCCAAAATGATTAGAATAAAATCTTTTCACATGGACAACGTCAAAGCCAGCAGCAATCGAACTCTCTTCTGTCAGACATCGCATTTGCATGTGAACGCAGCATGGAGACGGTGTCAGGATGAAAATACAGCACAGCCAGAACGTGGCGTGCACAGACCTTGTGTGAATTGGCCATAAGGCTTTAATTATATCATAAACTTAATAAATAAGGATAAAATGTTTTTTAATGGCTTCAGTTCTTCATTGAATCAAACCACCTAGTAGCCTACAGTCTCAAAATCAGCGTTGTTTAATGAGAAAATAGTACAGACTTTTATTATGGCATGGTCCTGGATATAATCGCCAATGGCTTCATCAAGCTACAGCTAAAAGCAGCCAAACATTTCAAAGAACGAACAAGACTGGTGAGTGAAATAAACTAAAGGCTGCTATTAGGTTGCTGATTAAGTTGTAGTTAGTTAAGAATGAGCTGTGGGTCATGACCGAAAGAACGAGATCGCGGGTACAAGCGGCCGAAATGAGTTTCCTCCACAGGGTGGCCGGGCTCTCCCTTAGAGATAGGGTGAGGAGCTCGGTCATCCGGGAGGGACTCAAAGTAATGCCGCTGCTCCTCCCTATAGAGAGGAGCCAGATGAGGTGGCTCGGGCATCTGGTCAGGATGCCTCCTGGTGAGGTATTCCAGGCACGTCCCACTGGGACCAGACCCCGGGGGAGACCCAGGACACGCTGGAGGGACTACGTCTCCCGGCTGGCCTGGGAACGCCTCGGGATCCCCCCGGATGAGCTGGCGGCTGTGGCCGGGGTGAGGGAAGTCTGGGCTTCCCTGCTTAGGCAGCTGCCCCCGTGACCTGATCCCGGATTAGCGGAAGAAGACGGTACGGTACGGTATGTTACATTTGCTAATTTTGTGGTGAGTTCATTAATTCATTTTACAAAATAATAAGCCACAAATTCCACTAATAATGGGATATTAATTTAGCTGAATATATCCTGACGTCTTGGATGGCCTTCATTCACAGCACCCACCAGTAGAAATGTAGATCGGCGCCTATGCTCATTGAGATCCTTTCATGTAATTTTTTTACCAAACACTTGGGCCATTTGTATGAAGTTTTAGGGAACAATTCCAAAAATTTGGCCTATTAGGGTGATTCATGTAAGACTGTTTAGGTATCGGTAAGGAGGTTTGATGTTCACCATGGGGTGCCGGTCAGAACACACAGGACTCGTTTGTACAGTTAACTGTCTTTACTGGTCACTCTTCATCACAACAGCAGAGTAATGCAACAAATGACAGGCTTACAGGTGAGGAATTCCAGGGCTAGTTAAGGTGAATGCCTGGATGGGAGTGAGTGTGGTCTATAAACACAGAAATACAAAGCCATGAGGAACATTCGTTCGGCAAATAAACACATTCATGGTATTGGTCATTACTAATAAATCCCTTACATTTAGGACTAAACATGTATATTAGTTCAAGGCTAAGGGTTACAGTAACTGGCATGTAACAGGTCAGCTAGCTTAATAGCATAAAAAGGCACATGGTGAACTGAGGAACACTTCTGAATTAAATCAGCTAAATAACATTAAAGGCTACAGTAAATAAACATCTTGTTCAGGCAGAAATACAACTAGTTACTTACAATTCTTCACAGACACACGCAGTTCACCATATTCAACTGGCTAGAAGTCTGTCCAACAGTCTTCTGTCCTTGTGTTGACTGATGCTCATAAGTTTAATTTTTGCATCCTGATATCATGTGCTCAGTCCCGCAGCTGCACACTTCTGCCACAAAGGGGCACTCACGCCTCATCAGCAGCCTTTCCAACATGGCAGATCTAACAATGATAAAGGGTCCTTCGAAAAATTTGTGGATGCAGAAGGTGATCCGAATCACCACCAAAATTTAATGGGTTCGTCCTTGGGCTGAGGCACACGGCTGGTGAAAATTTGAGGTCAATCCGTCCAGCACTTTTTCCATAAAGTTGCTGACAAACGGACGGACAGACGGACAAACCAACGCTACAGAAAACATTACCTTCTTAGCGGAGGTAAAAATATTCATAATGACCTAAAGTTTATGATGGGAGTAAATGTACACATGTAATTTGCATATTGTGATGTCACCAGGTAGCGGCCAATATTGGATTGCGTAGCTTTCAGTAAAAGTGATTTTTCAATATATTTATACACTGGAAAAAATTTACACTGTCATCTCATGCGCCAAATAAAGGAACAGGAAATTGGTTGGCGTAAATTTGCTAATCTGATTTGTATGTAATTTCATATACATAGCACTTTGAATAATTTGTCATAACCTGGCTGACCCCTCTCAACATACATCATCATTATTTGCAAAGTGGAGGATGATCTCAAATATGTTCCTTGTCATTACTTTGCCAAAGCCAGGTCTGCAAACTGTGATTATTTTTTTCCCCACAACAACTGAAAAAAATGATAAATGCTGGTGTCTCACACCTTTAATGGCTTAAATAAATTTTCCATTACAGGTTTTATTATTAGATTTACAACAGCTACAGTTAAAATTATATTTTGGCAGGTTTTTCTGTCTCTCAATAACTTAAACCCTCCAGCTGTCAAGGTTTTTAAAGTGCAGTGAGAACTAAGTTCCCAATTTACTGGGAGTCTGTTGGAAGAGGAATAGGAAGACAGTAAAATATGAGTTTGAAGGCTTGTAACTGCCAAACGGTGCTTAATGCTGTGATTCCTGATTCTTTTAAAAATCTTAAAAATGACTGTAGTTATGATCATTGTAAGAGCTGAATTGTATTGTATAAAAATGACATGGATTATTTTGCTGCACTGAAATTAAAGCCATGTTTGTTTTTTCTCCTGAATGACTCCGCCTCATCTTTTTAGATTTTTCCCCTCTGCGTTCAGATCTTTGTTATACAAGTGCATAGCCTCATTGAAATGCAAAGCGTGTCTTTGATTTTCTACACAATATTAATGTCTGTCTGAATGTGGCCAGTTCTTCCCCTTAATCCATACAATCCTTTGTGCCTGTACATCAAAGAACATCAAAAGCATTCATTATTTTGCTATAATTTATAACATGACTTGCATGGACCAAACTTTGACAGAACATGGCATTAAAAAGTGAAAAGTATGTATCACCATAATCAGCTGCCACTTCTTGATATTTTCATGGTTTTCAATGAAAATGAATACCATTGTACTAAAATATGCCATGTGTGTTGCTCATAATGTAAAATGTATATAGTTTGTTATCAAAGCAAAAAGCAGAAGCCAAAAGAGCTTTCAGAGCTGACAGCACTGTTGGCTTTGAAGCATAATTCTTTGTTTTGAGCAGTTAAAAATGCCACCTTCTCATTTTTAGTGGACACAGTGATGAGCTGCATATCCAAAATGAAGAAAATGCCCCCCCTCCTCCTTTTTTTCATGAGAATATATATTTTTTTATCATGCTGCTCATTGCTGCTACCAAGAAATGAAAGGTAAACAAATGGTGCAGGACAAGTTGGAGTCAATATTAAGAGGATTTATGGAGAAAGCAAATCTTTCAGGGTATATTCTGCTTTCAAAGATGAAAAAAACATCACTACACAAAATCAATTTACCAACATTAGGACATTTCTGGAAAAAAAATGATGGTCACTCTGATGCATGTGTCCTTCCAAAGGCCATAGGAAGGGTTCTGTGTTACACAGGTTGCCCAGACAAATGCCTGACTTAAATATAGGATTAGCATTCACAAAATACAAGCTCAGAAGAACCTTGTTTATGCAACAGATTAAGTGTCTTTTAGCTGATAAAAGAAATTTATTATAATTGTGGAAATCTTAAGGTAATTCTTTAAATATACAGTGGGTACAGAAAGTATTCAGACCTGTTTAAAATTTTCACTCTTTGTTTCATTGCAGCCATTTGCCAAAATCAAAAAAGTTCCTTTTATTTCTCACTAATGTACACTCAGCTCCCCATCTTGACAGAAAAAAACAGAAATGTAGAAATTTTTGCAAATTTATTAAAAAAGAAAAACTGAAATATCACATAGTCACAAGTATTCAGACCCTTTGCTCAGTATTAAGTAGAAGCACCCTTTTGAGATAGTACAGCCATGAATCTTCTTGGGAATGATGCAACAAGTTTTTCACATCTGGATTTGGGGACCTTCTGTCATTCTTCCTAACAGATCCCCTCAGTTCTGTCAGGTTGGATGGATGAGGACGTCCCAGGATGAGATGCAGAAGTTAATTGGACAGTCTCACGGACACGAGCTACTTTCAGAGAGAGCAACTTTTAAGATTTCAGAGAACATCTGAAAGCAGGTGTCCATGCATGTGGAATGGTTGCCAAACCAAATGCTTAACTAGCTATATACACACACAACCAAATTTCGTAGAAGTCAACTGTGAATATCTGTACTGCTGCATGTGTTACAGATGATCTTTTACACTAAATGGGAAAATAAATTCCATGAATAAATGAAGTGTTTTTCTTTTACCCACTTTTCATTAAATGCTAAATTCTTGTTAAGTCAAGTAATTCTGTAAATGGGCTCTATGCATGACTCCACTATTTTCTGAACTTAAAGTAGCTCCTTTGTTTCCTGTCTTTCAATACTGCAAAATCTGATTAATCCAGGTGTGCCTGACCTCAGTAACTGGTCAGGTACCTTAAGTTTAAGAAGTAGTAGAGTCTTGCATAGAGCCCGTTAAGTTTAATAAAGGATCAGCAGTAAAAATTTGAAAGTTTCTAGAGTGGCAGTAACAATATCTGACACACTGATGCTTCTACAGATGATAAAGGATGCAGATCAGTTTCTGTGGATGGTAACTGAGCTCTGGTGAGATGAGATCTTGAAGTGACATGCTGCCATTTTTGAGAAATTTCCAGACGATGATCCAGTTCAAGAGTTTATTTTTTCAAAGACAAGACTGAAACTTGCTTGAATCCTCTGCTAGATTTTCTCCTGCAGACACAAGATGACAGAAAATAAACAATGCATTATATTCAACCATCATTTTTTTCTGGTCTTGGCAAAATCCTGCGAGAACAGTTGAACTATTTAAAATCAGGTTATGATCCTGTTTTTACCCTAGTTTTCAGATTTCAGGTTTACAGAAGGCATCGATGATCTCGTTAAGCATATTTTTATGGAACTTTGATGTTATAATGGGAGACCCAAATCTCTGACATGTTAAACATCATGTTATAAAGACAAGAAAGAATTACCACTCATTATAAAACTTGTAATATGACAATGTTTGCAACTCGGTGGCTATCGGGAAATTTGAGACCCTATACATTTGTCTTAAACTTTATTTACTCAAACAACAAATTATGCTAAACTGTCTTGAGACTTAATCTAAGGTTTGTTCAGAGTCCTACTGAGATTCTTAGAATAATACTGCTCTGCAGAGACGTAATAGTAAAATGAGTTGTCTAAGTGATGCTGATTCAGGCTCTATTTGACTGATTAGTAAAGATGTATTTCTCTGTTGCTTGACAATTTGTTTCACTGTGTGAAACAAGACTACAACTAACTACATATCTAACCTAAAGAATAGCCTATTAGAATGAGTCTGACATGATCTCCACCCCGTACGGATCGTTAACCCCAAACACTGCCTGTAGCCTAGCTCTATGGCTATTATAAGTAGATAAGAAGTTAGCTAACGTGATGGGGTAAAAGCTAATACATTGATAGTAAAATGTAGTTTTATTTTACTATATCAACATCCAGACTGTTTATGTATAGATTGAATGTATGATCAGTACTCACTTTTGACCTTGTAGGAATCCAACAGAGTTCTCAAGTGAAGAAGTCTCGGTGTAGCCATTAGCCTTGGAGAGCCCGCAAAGGTTCCGGTCATTGAACTGTCAAATCACAAAAATCACCATCCAATGGGAGAGGACTTCTCTTAAGACTCTCCCACCGGAGGCGTTTGTGTCAGAAGCGCAAACAAAAACCCAGGAAGCGCAAAGGAGAAAGTGAGGAAGCTTAACTGCAAAGATGGCAGCGAGAGCAAAACTCTGATCAGTGAGAATGAAACAGAGGAAACTGATAACAAAATATAACCTGTCACACAAAACAAAGACAAACACAATAAGACAATATACACAATAGTTATATGAATTTAATTTCAAATAGTAAGTTTTATTTTTTAAATGATTGTTTTTTATTTTTTCACCAATGTTTTTTCTCTCAAATTCTTAATTTTTGTTTGATCTTCTAAGTATTTTTCTTTATTATTTAGGAACAAATGTAATCCCATACATCAAAAGATAAACATTTTAGGTGCCAGAATAATCTAAATGGATCTGCAAAGAGGGAGGGGATAACATTTGGAGCACCTTCAGGTTTCATGAGAGCCCCTGTTTAACATGGAATTGTTTCAAAAAGCTTATACAATGTGAACATTCATTTCCATCCATATCAGTTACATTAATATTCCAATATGACAATGGTAGAAAATTTGATTTGGTAAATTAGGCAGTCTGCTAATATTTTCATGAGCACATAATGTTGCTGAACCCAGACCTGAAGCAACCATAATCCCACCCCTCCCCACAGTTATGCCCAGTAGGCACCAGACACTACAGATGCACCACTTCATTCAGTTTTTCTTACACTGATGCAGCTAAAACAAAGTGAAAGATGGATCATATTAAAACACTTAAATATACAATTTTATTGAATTATTCAAATCATTTGTATTTCCTTTTTTTAAAGTTACAATATTAACAAACTTGTTAGGGAAGTCAACTTTTTCAGAAGGTGGCTGTATTAAAATACAGTGTGCACAGAAACTTATTGAAGCAAATTAATGCAACACAGACACATTATTTTTCCAGATGATTACCATAGGAAATTAAAGTAATAGTGCATAATGACTCTTGTTTTTTGTCTCCCAGATAACTTCAGAGGATCAGACTCTCAGACATGATCCAGAGGGACTGTTAGTCCTGGTGTTGAGCTGGGGGTGTCTGAGGGTGTCAGTTGTCCTTAAACACAAGATTAAAGCTCTCCAGGGGAAAAAGATTTTAGTTCTGGGGACATGTAAATAAGATATTACATTTTACAAAACAAGATGCACATTTAGCAAGATCAGCTATTGCTGCTCTGTCTAAAATTAGAGGTATGAGGTAATTCAGCCATTTCATTCAGCTGTGTTTGAGAAGGGACGCGTCCTAAAGTTGCAGATTAGTAGCTCTGGAGGATCGGGCTGGATAAGACAATCTGACACTTTTCAAACCTTCCTTGAAAGACATGAGCAGCCCTGGGCATGTCTATCAGTGGCACAGGGCTGCGCTGGCTGAAGATTCAGGCCTCCATGGCTGCATGCTCCGTTGGCTGACTCGGGGCGTAGATCCCCGGCTGAATTGCTTGCCAGGGTGTCTGAGGGATTTGGGTTCTTCAGAGGCTTGGAGGGTATAATGACTGGTCATTGCTTTTCCTGCTAACTCCAGAGCATAAGACCTTTGCTTATAGCTGAAACATTTGAGACATTGATTTAGATTTTGCGGATGGTGTGGACTGGTGGCATTTCTGAGCCCGTCAGCTGTAGAGTTGCAGCATCACAGCGGTTCTCATGTTGCCCTCAGTTTAAAATGTGCAGTGTGTTTCTTTAAAAAGATGGGCTCACCTAAACACTGAAATGTCATTCTAAATAATGTATAACCTTTTAAACATATTGAGTGTTGGAATTTCTACTTGTGGTGCCATGTTTGCTTTTGGCCTGATAGATGAGCAGTCTCTTTTGTAAAGAGCAATCCCATTTCAGAGCCGTATCGCGTGATAAAGACTGTCACAGATCCATGTCTGTTGCAGATGAGGACCATTTCTCTCGGAGATGTTCTTTGACAGGATAAGGTGGTTTAGATTTTCCTTGCAGACTCATGAAAGGTAAAAGACAATTTGTGCTGCCGCAGCTACACCGATGTAGAGAAGGAATCAATGTTGAGCTTTGATTGGACACTGAAGATACACATCTCATATGGATCAGAGTCATTTAGGAATCTGCAGTGAAGGAATGTCATTATGTTTTTTCCACTGAGAAAGCCTCCACTAGCATTACAAATTTGAGCAGGAGTGGTATCTTTGGGGGTGTTGTGAGATCTGAAATGGAAAGACGAAAAATAAAGGCACTTAAGCAAGAGTTAGAAAAGTGGAAAATTAAGAAAGAGAGACACCAATGTTCAAGTCATCCTCAGGTCTGATAAAGAGCTTTTTTTAAAATAAAAAAAAATGTAATCATGTGTAAGATCTAAAATTTAAATCAGAGGTCTTACATTCTCGTTTTGTTCAGACACCTTATTTTCATTCAGCAGCTCGGCGTTCAATAGTTGTTAATGACCTTGCCACACTGATAAATAATGTGCTGTTTCTATGGGAACAACTTTGATAGATCTTATTGTAGGGCTTTTTATTCATAGATTCATGAGTTGAAAGGTCATTTGAAATCAAAATTAACGTCTGTCAAAGAATTAATCCAAATTCGTCACATTTTGTACTGCAGCAGCTACATGTGTGTACGTGTGTGAGAAATGGCTCATAAATTATGTACTCCCTGCTTTTTATCTGTTGATGCATGTTTTGTGGGTAATAATGAGCTCCATCCAGCAAATCAGACAGAACAGCAGAGGGATATTTAAATGGCCTGCAACATGTACAGAAAGCTCTTAATTATATGGTCTGCTGTTTACATATAAATGTGCAATCTGGAAGCAGTGAATGTTTGCGTGGTGATTCATACAAACTCTCGCACAAACTTTTGTGATTAGACAATGTCATGACTGATGTTTTTCTTAGAATTTCTTCATTGAATCAGAAAAATCTGATTAAGTCTACATAATTTGTTGTCCTGAGCGTTTAATGGTCAGCCTGCAAAGAAAGATAGACACAGCTACAAGCTCAGTATATGTCCTGCATTTTTAAGTGGGGTTTTTATGTCTTTTAAACAGGGTGTTTATTTATTGTAAGCCTGAGGGTCTTGATTGTGAATTTCTCAGCTTGGTTTGTGCTTTTATACTATGCAATTTTAGGAAGCACTTGCGGGCTAAAACATAAAGTCAAATGAAATGTGAGTCCAATCAATAATGCAACACTTCATCTATCCTTCCATACATCCATTTATGACTGATTTTAGCTTCACTATAAATCCACATTTGGATACAGAACAGGCCTGAGTTCGTGTATGTCATGATGCAATCCTTTTAAAACATGTTTTTGTTTGTTTTTATCCAAACAAAGTCATGAGCAATTAATTGCCGAGGCAGGTGTGCAGCAGCAGCAGAATGCAAAAACCCAATTTACAGTCAGTATAAAGGGATAACATTATTTTTCAGTGCAAATGTGCCACAGATTGTTCCATTCGTCACCAAACCAAGAATAAACGCACAAGACGTGAAACTTCTGTGTTAGTTGTGTGCAATGTGTTGAAGCGAAGCGCTGCATGGAGTCGGAGTTACATAAATGCAAAGAGAAGTAGCATGTAGGAAAAGATTCAGAAATCTACCGTCACAAGGGAGGAAACTCTCAATATGCAAGCAGAAAGGTCTTGTCACTAAGATTTAGTTCTATTCTTTTTCCCCAGGAAGCATTACAGGAAGCATTAGGACAAAGGTTCTTGAACAAGGATGAAAGCTGTTGATGGGGAAAGGAGGAAGAGCCCGAGGCTGCTCCGTGGTTTGGATACAGATGAACTGACGTTGTAATTTGCTAATAAGTTTCAAGCTGTGTCCTCTCTTTGGCTTTGTCCGTGCGAAGGGACATCTGCCCTGCCGGAGGCGCCATGACAGCACTCTTGCTGTGAATAAGCTGGTCAGTAGGTGTCCGTGTGAGACAACATGACAAACCTGACTTACACCTCTGGCCATGACTTCTGGGACTTGTCTGTGCGAGCTAGAAAAAACAGTGCGCATGGGTCTTGACTTGCAGGATGCTGAGGCGTAAAATCAATTTCAGCACTTTTAGATAAAACAGGTGTAGCTGGAGCGCAGACTTTTGGCAGCTTGCCGTCCTTTTTGTGCTCTGCAGAATTCTCTGCAGGCATTTTATATAATCTCTGTGCAATTACTTAATTAGTGACCCTAGTGAGCGTAGCACAACACCATGCCAAATGCCCTTTTTTGTGCCAAGTTTGCATCATAAAACGTCAGATTTCAGATGTCAAATGACAGTAGCCATATGTGTTTGTAGAGTTGAACTCAAATTGTTTTATTCTTTAGGAAAGTTGCATTTCAGCATCACTACTTTTAAACATTTGAGATAAAAGTTTCAGACTTGTCTGAGTTTAAATTTTGTTGATGCACTGTGTATGTGATCCTCCTCAGAGCCCTTATAATAAAGTGCCTTTGAATAATTCAGTGATTATATGTTTGCTTGCTGCTTGCAAGCTTCACAGTGTTATGCATCAGTTTTACAGAAATGCCAGTGAAAGAATGAGGATGATGCTGCATCAAACATGTGTGTGTTGTTCCAGAATGACCCATTATGCCGACGGCCACCTGTTGTGAGTTTGGAGGTTTGTTTCTGTTAAATGAGAGTTTTCTCTTTACTGTTGCCTTGTCTATATTCAGGACATGGTACTGAATTGAGAGGATGCTGTTGAATGTAATCAGTTGTCTTCTTCAGCTCAGAGTAATGAGGATTATGAATCTGATTTATGATGTTTTGTTTTTCTTGTTATAATTGGACCAATTTTGAATCTATCTTTAAAACTGTTTTAATATGAGTTTTGTTGTGAATTGGTGTTGCAGAAATTAAATTGAATATATTTAATTTGTGCCACCTCAGCTCTTCTCTCCCCCATCTTTCCACCTGTGAATCTATTCTTGTAAAATAGTTTTAAAAAGGATGCCTAAATTCCAAAAATGTATCTTGAGTAGAAAAGAATAACATTTGGGGGGAGCTTGAAGGAAGGTGGACTGGTGCATCTTGAATATTCTGAGCTGCTGTGAGGTATGAAGGGGGGTAAGACACGTTATTCCCACACTGTAAAAAGAGTATCTGGGCTGTGGTTGATATGAAAGACTTATTTACATTGATCTAACTTAAATATTTTGGTTTGTTCTGTGCACCAGCACACACATGACAACTGTCATAGCAAAAAAGCTATTCTTCACAACTGTCACAAATTCTGTGATGCTGTTTTGAGCTGGAGTGGTGGCTCAGTCCATAGCTCAGTTCATGATGGGATGGATGTTATTATCAAAACTTTGTTGTGCACTTAGTGTACACCTCCACAAACTCAATACAGGTGCAAAAAGTATTTACGTTTGAGTTGATTTATCACCACAATCGAGTAACTCTTTAATACTGCTGACAATCAGATTAACTCTATCCAGTGTTATTAACCTACAGTGTTAAGTTCTATTAACACTGTACAGTGTAAGCCAGTGTTAAATTTTAACTCAATTATGAGTTAATTTTACTCTGAAATTTCAATGGAAAGAGTTAATTCAACACTATTTTGATTAAGACCAAATACACTCACATACAAAATTTAATTGAACTCTATAAGTGTTGATTTAACACTGCAAAATTTGCTGTGGGGTGGCTTCAGCTAATAAGTATCAGCTGTATGATCAGTGCTTCTCCTTGGGTGAGCTTCCTGCTCAATAGATGATTAGAGCACACAAATACACACAAGGTTCTGACTGATTAAGCTTTCACATATTATGAAACCTTAGTACGTACTGAATGGAGTACATGATTACTTTGAACAGAGTACATGATAACTATACAGATATATGCATTTTCCTAACATAGATTTAGTTAGAGAAAAACAACAAAAAAAATTAGATGGGACAAGTTAACGCAAATTTTTTAATTTGATCCAAAGTAACAATTTTTGCAGTGCATAATTTGATTAAAAATAAAGAGACATTGTCACTTCTGAAAGATGATTGTTTTTAAAAGCTGTAACAGAGTGCAGCATTTTGCAGCAATAAGGCAATATACCATAGCACTGTACAAGTTAAAGGAGCCCTATATGAAAAATGGACTTTTAGGGGCTTTCAGATGTCAGTGTAGTATTTCCTCAGAAAAGATAAAAAAATATTATTTTTCATTAATGAAAATAAAATAAACAGAAAATATAAAAGGCCCCCCTGAAAGGCTGACTACCCACGGTAGATGAAGTGGACAATCAGAAAGTCAAATGGATGCTCAGATCGTAGAAGACGCCCTCTGTGAAAGAAACTCTGAGAATCCTATACACACTCTGGGGGGAGAAAAAAACAGCAGGAGGAAGATTTAGAGAGAGGCAGGCAGCAGAACAGACGGATGATTGAGAGAGAAGGAGAAAGAATTTTCTTTTTTTTTTTTTCTTTTTTTTTTTAATTAAGGGAGGGGAGAGGGGGAAAGGGAGATGGTAGGGTGGGGTGGGAGTGTAGTAGTGGAGAGGAGGAATGGAAGAGGGGAAGGGGTAGAATTATAGGAGAGGAAAAAAAAAAACTCAACTTTGTGTGTGAACTTCACTCCTGACAACTTCATGAATCTCGGGCAGTAAAGTGTTTTTTCTCTGGGGGAATATCTGAGAAATGAGGCGGTACTACTAAGAAATAAAAAGGAGAAAGGACAGACAGGAAAATGGTGAATCACTAAACTCAAGGTTAATGGTAAGCGTAAGGTTATATCTAATTACAAACTACTCCAGGGGTAGGGGTGGTAGTGGTATGGTAGTGGGAGTGCGTGAAATTCAAAATCAAAATCAGGGTGTGGGATGAGAGTCTACAGATAGGTAAGAGGGTGGTATCCCGTAGTCGGAGGAATGGAGTAATAATCTATAAATGATAACCACAAAAAACCAGCTGGGGCTGGTGGTGCAGGGATACAGAGAATCTTGAGAATAATTAGAATAAGCGGGTCGTCGGCGAGGGAATGGGAGGGAGAAAAACAGGAAGAATCGGGAGAGAGGTGGGTGGGGAAGGACAGTCAGCTATCTTCCTTGGGGAAGGAAAATAGATGGAAAAAAAAATAAATAACACAAAATAAATTCTATAGAAAGGAAGGGAGGGAATATATCTTATAAATACATATATATAACTGTTTTGAACATTTGGAAAGCATGATCAGCTCTTTAATGTTTAATTGAGAAATTTATCAACAGTCAAAACAAGTTAAAGTCCTCTTACAGTACCTAACCTCCTCCACTTTCATCTCAGGTGGGAGG
Source organism: Atherinomorus stipes (assembly GCA_023101725.1). NCBI lineage: Eukaryota > Metazoa > Chordata > Actinopteri > Atheriniformes > Atherinidae > Atherinomorus > Atherinomorus stipes. The sequence goes on from JALJCO010012783.1 coordinate 965,733, forward strand.
AACTGAGACACAAAGAGAGATCAGGGATGTGCAGTTTACGGAAATGATATAAGATGAGTGAGTTTGTGCACTCAGTCAGGAAGATTACTGAGTCTATCATAAAAAGAGGAAATAACTGAGACTATTTATTTATTTTTGAATATGTGATTTCAGACTCTTGTTTCCAACGGTTAGGCTTTTTATATTTTGTGCCTTCATATGGTCTTTGTGTCTACCTAATTTTTAACTACAGACCTGTTTAATATTTCTAAATGGCTTTTGTTACATTAATAAATGCATGATTAATCCTTTATAAATGTTTCCAGAGAGAGTGTATTTTTCTTGGCTTTACAACTCTTTTATGGAGGAAAATACATCCTTACACAGTATCATGTACTGTTTTACATAAAACAAAAACATAAAAGCCATAATAATTTAGATAAATTTTACTAAATTTATAAAAGTTATAAACCTTCTAGACCTCTTAGAATTTGTAATATAATCATATTTAGCCATTGGAACCATTGAACACGGTCTTCATTACTTTATTATAAGATTATATAAACTTTTTTTCTTTCTTTTTTTCCCCCAGATTTTCTTGGCTGTAGTGGTCTTTAAACAGTAATTAAACAGAAATGGGGGGTCAAGAAGAGATGTGGGGAGACTTTAGGTGATATGTACTGTGTATGTAAGGGCTGTTCAACCAGCTGAGCCAGACACTAACCCAGAGCTATTAATATCAGTTCAACATTTATCACTAAGCCCAAAGCATTTAATAATAAAAAGCTTCTTCGAAATGAGTTTCTTTTGCAGTAGTTTGAAGGACAGAAGTTGCATCTCTTCATCTTTCCCTTGACTTGTGAGAAGTGAAGATGGTCAGTTTGTGTTTTGGTCTTTGGATTTTCTTTTTTGAAGTGAGCATTAAAAAAACCCCGAATGAGCATTTATCTAAATTTGTTTTGACATGAAAAAACTAAAAACAACAGGTAAGGCAATTTTCTTTTTAAAGGATAACTTTCTTTTTTTTCAACCTGGACCTTATTTCTACGAGTTTATACATGCATTTACTCACCGGTAAAATTTCTGTTTCGCATTGACTCCTTCAGAAGATATGTCATTGAATCTCCCTTTGGCATACATCCATACTATAAGGCATTATCTGCAGCAAAAACTCATTCATTTCACCAACACTTTAAATAAAAGTGAAAGAACGAACGAGAACTATAATTGTCTTGTGAGTTCAGAGTTTCGCGGATTCCATTTTTTTGTATCTATGTAGCGAGATGCTTGTCAGCTGTACTGCAGCCGCGCACGTTGTGGAGAGCTAACTCTGAACTCACAGGACAATAGTACTTGTTTTATCGTTCATTCTACTTAAAATTTTTTGTAAAATGAAGGCGCTTTTGCTGCAGATTATGCCTTAAATAGAGGCTGCCCTGACTCTCCCATTATATGGATTCATCCCAGAGGGCAACTAATAAAGAAACTAAACTATAAAAACTAATAAAGTACAAACTGTAATGTAAAGTACATTAGGAGGTTTTCCAAACATTTCTGGGAATTTTTAAACGGGGGTAAAAGAATTCCTGGTAATGTACTTGGTTTGCATTTCCACTGCATCACAAAGTTCTGGTATATTTCAGTGGACTAGAAGTCACGGTTAATGAGACAGGTCACTAAATGTCATCTTAAAATACACTCAAAGAACCCAGACCTCATCGTCCATCCACTTCTCATAGCTCCATTTTCTAAGTGACCTTAACACGGAGTTAAGTTTGTAGAAGTAGAACTTATTTGCAGACACTGGAGGTGCACATCACTGCAGGTTAGGGATGTCATGATTACATATTTTCCTGGTATGATTATTTTCAAAGAAATAATTCAGATTTTACAATTATCACAATTATTATTTGTTAATTAACTTCCCAACACTATAAATGTGTAACATCACAAACACTCCTTATGGGTCTCTAGGTTTTAAATAGGGCTGTCAAATTTGTGTGTCAATGAAAAAAGATTAATCTGTTGAGTTCCCATGTTTCCTTTTGCATAAGTTAAAGTTATTATTACACTTGCCATATTAAAAATCTCAATTTGATATTATCTCAGCGAGAGAGGCTGATTTTGTACATATTGATATTGTATCATAGCTGTGAAAAGAATTTACCAAAACACTTTAATCTCCTTATTTATGAAAATTCTGACAGTTTGCAAGCCTTGCACTGAGAGGGGAGCTCCAGGATTTAATATAGCAAATAAACTTGTTTTCCTTCCATGTGCAAGATCTGAAAAATAAACAGCTGATCTGCCATCTCTCCAACGTGGGAAGTCAAGAGGCAAAATCATGTTGTGAAATAAAGCATGGTGGGCGCTGCATCATCCAGCCCACACTAATTCAGATTAGTTCATTTGTAATTATTTAATTACATTGCAGGTGTTTGCAGATGATTGTGTCACAGCTCCCTCTGACCTCTGGATGACTTCTGTTCACTTCTGGATCGTATGTGTTCGTGTGACAGTGTCCAGATCCCCTTTGAAGTCTGTCACCACTGTCCCATTAAAAACAAAAAGTAACACACACCAACATTTTCATGTCAAGATTCCCTAAAGCCACCATTTTCCTTGATTTGACTCTGGTAGAGCTGAAATCAAATCGTCAATACGGGACAAATTTGAGTCAAAATGTGTCAAATTTGTATCACCTATACAAAAATATAAGATTTTAAAATAGTTTAATTTCTGTATATTTTTGGTCATTTTCTGAGAAGTTGTTAAATTTTAGGCTAAAAGAAGATGTTTAGGGGAGTTTTACTGCTGATAAATATCAAAATGTATGTAAGACATGTAATGTATGTGAAATAGTATGTAAGGATTTCAGCTTTTACATGGACCACTGCATCTTGTCCAAAGATTCCAGATTCTAAAATGTCATTCATGCTTTTACAAAACAATAACTTTTCTCAATACTCCTTAATTTAATGACACAAAGGTAAAGGGAAGAAACCTTGCAGTCTCCCGTGTCTGACCTGTTGGCAGAGAATGTGAAAAGCAATCCTCACTTTTAATTAAGCCGACATTTAAATAAGCAAACCAGTGACGATAATCCCAGTGTGACACTCATAATTCACCTTAAATCAGCTTTGAATTGAATTGGTAGTGCAGCTACTGAAGCTTACTGCAGTTTAGTTCTGCCCTGCTGACACAACTCGCGTGCTGCTGTGGAACTAAAGCAACTTGGCTGCACAGCTACACACACAAACACACACTCACAAAGCTCTTCAACTGGTTTCGTAGAGAATGGGGTGATTCTGACAACTGCCAGCATGAAACTCAAATGTGATCAAGTTGAATTTGGAACCAAAAAAGTGAAGAGCTTCATGTGAAAGTTGTTCTGTCTCTACTTCTGCATGAGTGTTGGCTACTTGTGTAGTGTGTGTGCCCATTTCTTCTTTTTATCCATCTAACAGTGATCACATCTGCCACATTTTTTAGATTAATATTCAGGCTACGTGGTCGTCTGCCTAACACCATTACTTATCTTACATCTTTGTACAGCGGTTAGCACTACAAGGCCCAACAGGCTGCCCTTAGCATACCAATTACTGCTAGAATTTCTATCCTCCAAGCACGGTTCATCAGATGACACAGACACTAAAAGACAAATATTGCAGCTGACTTCATTTAATAAATATTTTGAATTGCCCCTAGCCCTGTCAAGTCCCTCTTGCCCTGAACTGCAATGAAGCTAGTGCTTAATGTCACTACAAGATGACTCCGTACGACAGCAGGAGCCCAAAAGGGAAATGGACTTGTTTGAGATTAAATTGCAAGTTAAGCAGATGATTAAACTAGCTAACACTCCACAACTAAAAGCAGACAGTGATGCAGTTCATGCAGCCTCCTCAAAGGAAACCCTTGACTTTGTTTACATTCACCAAAGAAATTAGGTTAGCGGAGGAAATCTGATTTATTTAGTAAAATATGAGAACGGTTTTTGCTCTTTAGAGACCCCCGTTGCTGTTAAGCTCATACTTACATGCATCTTTTAGCATGGACGACCCCAAACAGCTTTTCAAACAGGTTTTAGAAAATGTAAACAAATAAATAAATGTACAGTTCCAGATTATTTCAACACTTTAACATGTTCTGTTTTTTTTTTTATTTTTATGATTATTAAAGAAAATAAAACATGAACCCAAATGATTCAAATTTACAAGCATCTCGTCTTCGAGGATTAAAAGCTTTCAGTGTTCATGGAAAACGAACAAAAACAACCAAAGAAACAAAAAGCCTTGACACCTCCAAGGCCCAATCTTCTCCAGTTGCTCATTTGTTAGAAAAAGAAGCGGCATGCAGCAGCTGCTCTCACTCATGCTGGAGCTGTAAACAGGAGCTTGTGATACAAATTTATTTGACAGTAATGTCTTACAGTAATAAAAGAAGCCTGAGGCACTTTAGAAAAATGTTTTTTTTTTTTTTTTTTTTGCTCTCTGGGTTTTGTTACTTTTTCTCTTTTTACACAAATAAAATCTGAGTGGAATAAATAAACAGAACATTACACGACCTTCTGAAATGGATTTACAACAAAATCGCAAAAAAAGGCGTTTTTACTCGGTCAGATTGTCATTCTTCTTCAGGTGATAATGCTCATACCAATGTTTATCGCAATCAATATCAAAGCTGATGAAATATTTCAGTCTAGACCAACAAACCTTCAGATATTTCCATCTCTCCAGTCATGCTGCGAGTTTGAACTGGAGCACATCTTTGTAGTCAGGACTTGGGCTGTCTCCAGGAAAAGATGGATCCATGTTGTTCACAGCATCATTCAACAGAGATCCTCACTGTCGGTAGATTACATGTCATGTTCTCTTTGAAACTCCAGCATCTTTCAGCAGTATCCTGCTCCTGATCTGAGCAGAATACAAACCTTTGAACAGGGTATCGAAAATCCAATCCAGCCAAATCAAACACAATCCGAAACATGTCTTTACCTCCTCGCAGGATCCAGTTTGATGAAATCATTGACAGCAATGTTAAAATGATGATGTAAACATGGTTGCCAGTTTGTCTTGATTTTTTACTTTAAGAATTTTTATAGACACATTTATAGCAAGTTTTTACCAAAACTTGTTTTAGATGTTTGTTTTCTTCTACAGACCTGGTAAAGGAGTCTTTCTGTGTGGAGTTGCATGTTCTCCGTGTGTATGCATGGGTTCCGAAGACATACATGGTAGCTTGCTCTAAATTCTCCATAGGAGTGAAAATGAGCAACGAGTGGTTTGTCTGTTGGCCCTGGGATGGACGGATGACCTGTCCAGGATGAACCATTCCTCCCGTCTTGTAGCTGCTGGTGTGGGCTTCAGCATCTCCACCACCCTAAATTGGAATAAACAGCGGTAGGGTGATAATATGTTTGTCTGTATATGATTATAACATCATGCAGCAGTATAAAACATTACAGGAGTCCAACATAAATTTGGCCCATGAGAGTTGGAAAAGAGGTCAGAGCACAAGGACTTTAATGAGTGCTGGTAATCCAACATAGCAGACAGAAGGTTGAGTTTACTGACCCGTGTTATCTGTGCAGAGGTGTGCATGGTTATTCTACAGCAGTCTGGAATTGTTTGCACGTGGTTTAATAGTTAAAACCAGTGGACAATCGTGCGTAATGGCATTGCTCTCTGGTGCAGCGCTTCTAAAATCACTGACTGGAAATTTAAGGCGTGTGTGTGTGTGTGTGTGTGCTTCCTTCAGGTGCCTTCAGAAATGTAATGAATGGCAAGAGAAGCTTTACATACTGTATGAAGCAGCTGTGCAGAACAGATGCCAAATTTCAACCGAAACAACTCAATGTTCAAGCTCTTTTTGTGTACCTCCCACCTATGTTTCTCTCCCTCCACCTGCAAATTGTGTAAAATAAAAACAGTAAAGGTGGAGATTATATAGACATCTGTAAAACAGTCTTACATTTATACTCAATCTTTTCATTTGTACACAAAAGCCATTTTCTAACATGACTTGTACACATAATCAAGCCAATTACTTTAATCCTTTGTATGTGAAGCACTTCAGGTCACATCTGCTTGTACAGTATATTGATATTTATAAAATATATCAGGGCATCACCTGACTAGCACCCAGGATGTTTTCAGTCTAAATGTACAGTTATTAAGGCTTGGGCAATTAGTCTCTCTGAAAGCTGTGTTACTTACTTGCTTTCAGAAAACACAGAGACGAACAAAAAAAAAAAACACCTTTCCAATTTATACCAAAACAGGGATCAATAATATATAATATAGAAAATATAATTATTGATTATATTATGAAAATAAAATATCAAAAATGAAACAAAGCATCAAACCAGCAGAAATCAAGTAATTTGGAAGTCATTTGATTGGTTAACTTCAATTAATTAATGACATAAATATATTTATCTGAGAAAAGGTTTGTAGACTTGTCAATCAGGACCGTAAATTTAGGCTGGAAGCAGCAGTGTAATTATCCTAACAATAAGTGATAATTCATCATTTCTAGATTGAGGGAATTAAAAATTTTCAACGTGTTGCTCCAGATGTGATATTCCATCAACCATGTTCATACATGTGAATCTCCACCTCCTCCCCACTGATAGTAAGTCAGATAGAATTAGCCATTCGTTTAGTAAAATATAGCCAGGTGTACAGTACTGGCTCGTCGGCTACCTGAGTATACTACTACAAACCCCGAAGCAAGAACTTTGTCCTTATTTTCAATGCTCCTATAAAATGTATTTATGTTCATTCCATACATGCTCCACCAGTTATTTGGTTTTAGTGCTGTATTCATTTGCTCTCCAAATGAGTGTACACATGTTTAGGGTGTGTGGGGGTGGGGGAGAGTGGCACATGTGTACGCTTGGTGACAATGGGCCTCATTCAACAATGGTTCACACGAGCAAATTTGTTCTTAAATCCCACTAACATTTTTTTTTTTTTTTTTATGAAAAATGTTCCATTCACCAAAATCTTTGTATCTTGAATTTGTTCTTGGGTAAGAACAAATTCTACGAACACCAAAGAGAACTCATGAGAGCATCTAAGTGCTGACACATCAGAACAAAATCAGCATCTGTGATGTTTTCTGCCTAAGCAGGGAAGCCCAGACTTCCCTCTCCCCTGCCACATCTACCAGCTCATCCGGGGAGGAAACCAAGGATGTAAAACTATGTAAAAAAAAAAAAGAAAAAACAAAACATTTACAAAACTTGGTGCCAAACAATCAATAGATACAAGGGAATTTTTTAAACAAAGCAAGAAATATTACTCGATACATCAGCTTGTTTTTATACAAAAGGTTAAGTTAGCTTACTGAGTACATTTGTAGGAGAATGTAACTGATATTGAAGCAGTAAAATGAGTAATGTCAAACTGCTGTTTCTTATGTTCAAAGCAGATGGTCACAAGCTGCCACTTCAAAAACACCCAATAAGAGCAACAGTCTTGTTAATTAGATATCCTTCAATATCTCCAATGTCTTGCACTTGGACTCTCAAGTGTTGGTGTCTCTGCACTTGCTTAATAAACAGGACTTTCATGAACTTGCAGTTGATGTAGGAGGAGAAGAAGAAAGACATTAGCATGTGTGGGTGCACAACAAATTGTTGGCTTGCAGTGGAAGCAAATGATGCGAACAAACACAGAGCTCCAAATGATCCTCACAGGGAATAATTTTGGACATATTTATAGAGACAGAAATGGTGAAGGAGAAAACATTTTTAAAAACTAGAGAAATATTGTGAATCTACCGGCCTTCAGGCTTATGTCAGGTATTCAGAAGGAGAAAGAGCCTTTGCGGCACAGAGCATAAAACTTGCATGGCTCTGTCGGGATGCTGTTTCTCCTGGATTATTAATCAGGTAGTAACAAGTTGTCTATCAAACGGCTAATACAGCTCTGCACAGGTAGGAGCTGTCCAACCTCACACGTTTGGCCTCGTAATTAATATTAATCTGTTTTTCTCTAGCATGAAGGCAGAAAAGTGGATGTGCCATATTCATTTGACTTAAGCGCAGAACAAGATGGGAGCTATGGAGCTCTGCAGGCACTATTCCTGTGAAGCCGCCATGGAAAAACAGTCTGTTGCACAAATTTAATAATTACAATGTTATTAAGGATGCAGTGATTCAGCCGAGTGGATAAACAACAAAATATATAATGAGCTGAAATACAAAAGCTAAAATAAGAAAATGGAAACACTTTCAATGCAACAATCTGGCCCTGAGGAACCCCGTTATCAGAAGCATTGTCTGAGGTAATGATAGTTAATTTACCTCTACGTATGAAGCCAGAACAACAGGCTGATGTTTTATGATTTAGAGCGTGGAGTGGAGTACCACATGCTGACTTTATGCACTGTACTCTACCCCACATTGAAGTTGCAGAGTTTTCTGTTTAGGTTTGATTTTTCTGAACAAAATAGTTCTTGCAGCATTTGGCTTCTTACCCATACTCTCATACATGCTTCTTGTTTATGTTAACCGCTTCTTAACATTACAAACATGCACCAAAGTTCCTTGCAGCGCTGGCTGCGCTGTTGCAGGTTGACAGTCTTTGTTTTCCTTTTGTAACTCACATAATTCTGTTTAACAGCCACATTGATGGGAGAATTTTGATTTTATGATCTTGTGAGCCTCATTAATATGGACTGATGAGTTGAGAATTCTGTTAACCAGAACAGAGTTTGTTTAAGTTCACCAAGTTCACCCCAGGATCTGGAGATCCTAAAACCTCCCACAGGGGATTTCTGTGTTGGGGGGGGAGATATCAAATGTCCCAAAGAGGAGATTTTACCATCCTAAATGTAATGGGGAGGGGTAGTTTACCATAATCGTCCTTATAGCTGTACAACAGCTGAACTTGTGTCTGGGCTCTGTGTGCAAGTTCAATGTATTCCCACTGATCTGAGTGGTCATTGTTATTCATTGAATACTTAAAAAAAAAAAAAAAAAACATTAAGAATAAAACAGGCAAAACGTCAAGAAAAGGGCTGAAGCAGGTCCATCTGTGTATAAAGTACAACAAGCACAACAAAGTTAACTTATTGACTAATTACTGACATGTGAAATACTGCTGAGCAGACAGATTGAATCTGTGTAGCTGTGTTTGTGTATGATTGGTTCTCCTGTACAGTTCCCTGCAGAGCTAATAGTGTTGCCGTATTGTTCTAAGTAGTGACACCTACTGTTTGGCAATAGGTGGATTCAGCCTCATGCTTCTGGAAAGGATTAAAGCTGTGCCAATGACAGAAAATAAATCCTTCCTTTAATATATTTTTTCTCTAAAGTTTGAATATGTATTTATACAGTTTTTGAAGTGAAATAGCACCTACTGTGGGTGGACCAGCAATGACTTTAATAAGGGAGTCAGGAATGCATAATTTAACAGGAAAGCACTTATGCAGCTTTAGTAATATGAAACAACATTGTGTAACACCTATCCTTGCTGCAGAAGCCCTTCTACTTCATGAAAAATTCAACATTTTTAAGCAGCAATTTTTCTTATAATAATGTCAGCAATGAAGTGCTGTTCTCTTTTCTTTTACCATTGTTTTGGTGTATCAGCAGCACCGACACTGGAAACCACAGTTCTCCCACTCCTACCTCAGTATGCATCCAGCTCTATTTTGTTGTCCTCCATCGTTACTGTTTTGCTCTGTTATTCAGGAAATACTGGCTTATTTATTCTGTCCGTGAGTGTCACTGTGTAGTTGGTTGGTTCGGCAGCTAGTGAGGCTCAAACGTCTGCCAATCAGCTCCACGTTTTGTTCCAGGTGAATACATCTCAGCGTTATTTGGAGGGTTGCAGAGAAATATTGTGCCGACAATCACAGCAATCACCTGGAGGATGAATCTACACCATCTTCATCTTCTGAATTAGCATATTTTGTTTTGACAACTGTTGATATTTTTTCATCTATCTACCTTTTTTTTTATCAGCTGTTGTTGGTTGAAATTTGAATACATCCAGAGCTTTGTTTTATCATCAAACTGCTGCAAACTATTGATGACTCTGGCACAGCTGCTTTATATCTGTGCATATCAGCACAGCTAGCATGTTAAACATTACCAAACAGTATACACATTGTCCTTGTGGTCATATTAACAGATGGTAATATTTACCTTAGGTCATTGCTTTCTAAATCCACCCTCACAGACTTGCAATTATGACTCAGATGCGCACAGACCTCAGTCTGTGGGGTTTTATAAATGCACTATTGGAAAAACAGGATGCCAACATCCTTGTTTGGACCGAGAACAAGTTAAATGGAGTGTATGACTACTAGTGTCTCATACATGCGGCACTCAAAACGGTGCACACGCAGCTGCACTTATGTTGCATGAGGTCAGTGTGGTAAATATTGTCTGTGAATATGAATCATTTCTGTTTGTTGTTCACTTTACAGAAGTGGACCATGCATGCGAGAGCCAGATTATGCCATTTGGGGGTTAGTATCTCGCTCCAGGGCAATTAGACATGTGAGCTGTTATGTAGGGTATCAAACCAGCGACTCAGCAGGTAGAACCAATAATTATTTAGTTGAAATTTGGCAGAACTAAAGAGAGCAAGAGAGGTTAAACTTTCCTTTTCATTGCATGTTTTGTCCGTTTTTTGTTTTGTTAATGTATTTCACTCAAAACATAGAGAGATGTAGCGTGAAGCTTCATAAGAGTGTAAAAAACCCATTATTGTTATCATAAAACCAAAGATTCTTGATCCAGTATCAGTATGTGGCCTGAAACTGTCGGTGGTAACTGGTCTCATCAGTTCTTCAAACCATTAAACTTCCCATTCTACCATCCATCTTCATGACTTAGACCAGTGGTTTGGTGATGGCTGACATCCTGACTCGCACTATCCATGTCTGCTTGTCTTCTTCAAGATGAGCCTCCTCTTTGGACTCTTCTCATCTCTTGGACAATGTTCACAGATTGCCAGGGAGAGAAAATATAGTCATGACTAAGATTTACATGTCACATTTCTCATTTCAGTTCTAATATACTAAAATTCTTTCACTGTAGTGAGTTCTGGATGATGGATGAGGAGTGTAACCAGGTTAGTGATTTCATACACTGCATTTTGACACTTCATGCAGACTCGGATCCCAGTTGATGATAAAGACATTTTTTTTTTTTTTTTCCTTCCCAGGTGCAGGTAAAGCACCTGACTCATCTACCATCCCTACATTGACACAAAAACCACAGCATAGCTTGTGATGATGACTAGGTTGCTAATTACTGCTCATCTTCTCCATTTTTTAAATTGAATTTTATTTGTGTTGTACAGTATTGGTGTTGAGCTGTGATATCTTCCCCTGGCCTGTTGAAGTATTATGTAAGGAATAACTGGTGCTGGATCATTAATGAGAATATTATACACACATTACCAGCATCATTGATATTACCTTTAAAAAACAAAAAATAAAAACAAAAACATGGCTTTGGCAGTGCCAGTATATTAGGACACTCTGGATAACAATATGACATGGGAATGATTTTTGGCTCAGGTAGAGAGGATAAGAGACGATTTTGTTTTATAAAAGGAATTGATGCTGTAGAGTGTGTTCAAACTCTACTTTGTCCTGAAAATACACTAAGCAATTTGAATAATGGATGGATTGATGTTAAAATGTTGTGTGAAGAATCACAGCTGAAGTGAATTTCTGATCCTTAGATCAAGGGTTTTTCTTTTTCCTCGAGTAGGAGGAGCAGAATCTACAGTCATTATATTTTCTTCTTGTCAGTTTGCCCTCTACTTCATTCTTGCATTATCTCAGGAATGGCTTTTAATGTATTCTCTAATCTTTAAAAATATTAGAGTTTTATACATCTTCAATAAATGTTTTCTCAGACCAAGGCTAACACTGGACTCTGACAAATTAGTCTGACAAATCAGTCTTTACAAGGCTACCTATATTGAAGGAGCTTTATCATGCTTTTCAAATGTTCCAAAAGCCAACTAGGCATATATAAGCTGAATTTTTTTCCCCTCACCACAATAGAAACTAATCTGGTGTTAAATATTAGTTTTTATTTATGTCTTATTTCCAACATGTGAGTAAAACCTTTGACTGCACAGAACCATCAAAGCTCTCAACCAATCGACTTGGTTTGTTTGACCATTTTATGATGTCGCCCTGGAATAGTCACAGAATCTGAGGGGTCACAGATTTTTGTCTAACTTCATGATGCACGTGGATTTATTTGTAAACCCTGATGCATGATTGGACTCCAATCGATGGAATCAGTGGCGGTTCTACATTGAACTACTCCCTGGGCGAGACACCCTCCGAGCGCCCCTCCTCCACGCACACAAAAAGAACTTGCACAAATTTTTACACCGGCCATGTTCAATGACAACAAAAGATATGAAATTGATATTTCTCAATTACCCAAATGTAGGCTAGAATAGGAGAAGCGGAAAAAGCATGAGGTGCGCTGGGCCACTGTGTATGGACGCACCACCAAAGTTCAAATAAAGACCTTAAAAGAGACTGACGGTCTCCAAGAGTCTTCCCTGCAATATGGGATATTACTGTTATACAATGGTTCAGATTCGAAGATCAGTTTTACTCACCATCATCTTACAAAATCATGTTTTGTCTGAAGCTGCTGCAGATTTGCGTGCAGGACCTGCGGGATCCAAAGCAGTTCTCCATGCGGCACTTTCTCAGGGGGGCACCTGCAGCTGCAGGGGCCGCCAATGAGCCGATTCCTGACACAGTGGCATAACAGATAGGATTAATAAAACTAAGTAGTGGCAATTTTTTTTTCCAAGCCCTTGTGCGGCAGCTGCCCGGGGTACTTCTTAGGTGGAGTGGGTAGCCTTATGTTAGCGTCGTGGGCTTTGGCTCGGAGGACCCGGGTTCGAGTCCCCGACACGACATTCAGGTGAACAGTGGTTCACCTGAGCAAGGTCCTTAACCCCCACCAACTGCTCCCCGGGCGCTTAGCAGCCCACTGCTCTCTGGTACCACTGTACAGAGATGGGTAAAATGCAGAGCCCCCCTAAAAAAAAAAAAAAAAAAAAAAAAAAAAAAAAAAAAAAAAAAAAAAAAAAAAAAAAAAAACAGGGAGCCCCCCCCCCCCCAGAGAAAGAAGAGGGGAGGCTGTTCGCTTGATGGTGTGCTCTGATCGGAGAATTTGAATTATGTACGGTAGAAAGTTACCTATGTAGAATAAAATGGTGCTGTCTGATTCGACCATTTTTGAACAAAGAAACAAGCTGACTGCCCATGAACAGGGACAATGATACTCGCTCTTGACATTCACGTGTCTTCATCGGTGCGCAACAGCTCACATTATACCCCCAAGCCCCCCAAAAGTGAAATTTGTTGTTTTGACCCCTTTAAATGATATAGACATGTCTTATAAAAGCATAATTCACATGGAGATGAGGCATATTTCAGTTTCACAAAGTTTTCAGTAAAGATGGATAATGTTAGGAAATGGGACTCCCCCCAAATCATGAGTTGTAAAGACAGCGACAAAATAGTGATGTTTTTCAGGTTTCTTGTTAAAAAGATTAGTATTTTTTGGGTCCCAAAACGCTGATTCTACGTCAAGGAAACATCCACACAATTATAAACTTCTGTGGAAACACCTAAACCTGTCTCCTTGTCCTGATGGCCTAAATAAAATGTCATATAGTTTATATAAGAAAAACATTCCAATTTAACTTTTAATTATATTGATTCAGTAAAGTGAAAGCATTTCTTTCTGAGCAACTCATCTTTTCCATTTTTGTTTTAATTATGTAGTTGAGTAGACCAGGGGTCTCGAACCACCAGAGTGTGAAGAAGATGTTATTAGGCTACAAATGCTCGGGCAAAAACAAACAAAGCTCCCCTTGAAATAAGCAAATAAAGCCAAGTAGTAACTGGGAGAAGAGTGGATAACTTTTTAGAGGGTATTTTTTTTCCACAAATCGAAGCATCTCAGTTTCAGACAGAGAAGGTTACTTTAAACCGAAACGTTCCTGATATGTCAAACAAATTTTAGGAGTTGTTTCTTCTGAGGCTTTCAGTTTATAGTGACTTTATACAAAAATCCTTTAAGCATTGCAAAAGCAACTTTTTCTTTTTTTCCCCCTAGTAATGATCCCATCAGTGAGTGCACTGGATATAATGTTTCAATCACTGAGTTTTGTCCAGTTGGTGCAGCCATGCAACTTCTCCCCCCAGGTTTGCAGTTTATTGTTTCCAGATTAAACTCGGCCAACCAGCTGCTGGCTGTGGTTCGATATTCACTGTACAGGCATGGCATAATTGTTTTCATCTATATAAAGCAGTAAGAGTTCCTAAAATGTCAATCTTTATAATCAATTAATTTTCCTTGTCAGAACTTCCATTCTGTAATTTAAATGTTTAATTATTACATCATCCATAGATTGTTTCACAAGTAAGCTGGGTTGCATACGTAATGAGCATTCTTACTTTCACTGTGTGAGAAAGCACACGTAAAACTAATTAAACAGCCCCGAAAAAGGATCTGTGTGTTTATCATTGCTAATTTTGTGAAATGTTGTGCAGATGTTGATGTTTGTTTTATGAAGAGCAGTGCTGTGAAGTTATTTATATTCCACGTTCTATGATAAAACAAATTAAGATAATCATAATAAGTTTTAGAGGGGAAAAAAGTTCCCTCAGAAATGAAGGTGAAAGCCCCACATGCACTGTTAGGTATGATGGCTCAATGAATGGATAATAAGGCTGCAGCAGCAGTCTGGACAGACGGTCAGTGATCTTCCCGCAGGGAGAGTGGAAGTTATTTTACAGCAGATTGCTTCACACTGCCCACATGAGCTAATTATACAGACTGTTCATGCGAGTCATGTATGGCAAAATTTTGTAATTGCAAAGTCGCTGCTCTTCTGATGATGTGCTACACGACAAACTGATGTTTCTTTTACTTTTATTAATATGTCCTTTATGTTTGGCTTTCTTTTGCTTCTTCTGTGCAAAAGGCAGGATTTTAGTTGTACTTTTTCTCATGCAAAAGCAAAAAAGAAAAGTTTTTAAAGGGACATTGTGTAAGTTCTCCTGCTATCTATTCACAAAAATTGATTATTTTGTTCAAAAGTGTTTTTCCATTAATGTGATCACTTCCATCAAAAAAACGAATTGCTCCTGTAAGCTCTGAATTTGCCGTTCATTCATATATACATCCAATGGGTCGGCTCGGTGCTGGCTACCACGTCGTGTCGTCATGTTTTTACGTTCAGCAGAAGCGTGACAGCAGGAAACCACAGAAACTCACCAGAGACACCGGAGCTGTTGGCTCAGGTCGAGGTAACGCTTTTGAAAAGTCACCGCGGTGCAGCGAGGAGGAACTGAGCGTTACACTGATGCTGCATTCATGCGCAGTCGGGCAGACGGCCGTCGGTAAATAAACAGATGTCACTTTAATCACAGAAGCATGGGTCAGGGAAAACAATACGACATTGCCGTGACAACATATCAGAGATGGGGACTGAAGTCACTGTAACTGACTGACCACGTCTGCACATAGAAGCTTGTTTATGCCTTTACATGCAGCAGCTGGCATCTATCTGCTGTCTGCCGGGTTTCATGTGAATGCAGCATGAAAAGCACGAGCGAGTTGCTTGCAATATACAATTGTTACACCATGTCCCTTTAAAGGTGACGACTTTGATATAACAAACTTTTGACTGCCTCCTCTTCAAATATGTTTTTTTTTTTCTTTTTCCTGAGGTGAGGCAGGGCCTCTGTGTGTTGTGGAGCGGATGTGGCGGTGAGAAAGGACATGTCATTAAATGAGTCTTGACATAAAGTAGTGGCAGCGAACTGTTTGTGTCAGGCAAAAACAGGAAGTGCATCCCTGACGAGACTCGGCTCAGCTCTCGGAACAAGGTCAGCACTTTCACATCCGTGGAGACTTTCCAGTTCCATTCAGGAGTCGAGTACATCCGGAACTGCCTTGTGTTTTTGCATTTTCATACATATAATTAATTTTTTTTTTTTTTTTTTATACAGAAATAAATACACACATTTATGAATAGATTTATGAATAGTTTGAAGTTAAGAAATGAAACCTCATAAAATACTGGGTCATGGTTATTTATGGACAAGTGTAAAATTGCACATCATTCAGCTAACAAAGACAGGCAGTGGCATTAACAAGTTCTGTAAGAGAGACTTCTGATTAAAGGACTGCAGTCTGGATTCACATACTGGCTTTTCATACTGGAAATCCTTGTGAAAGCACCTGTAATGCAGATTAAACATTTTGGTTTTCCTACGGACAGCTGCTTGCTGATCAACTTGGTCCTCATCTGTGCGCCACGCTGCCACAAGTATGACTTTTATGCTGCCACACCAGATTCTGCCCCTCATGTCTGCTTGATTGTTTATCTTTGTATTTGCTCGGATTATTCTTTTTGTCTGTGTTGCATTCTTGAACCAGCTGCTGGAGCAACTTTGTTACTGTGGTGTTTTGGGGGGAAAGAGGTCAATGTCTCTGGAATACATCAGCCAGGAGAG
This sequence comes from Atherinomorus stipes, assembly GCA_023101725.1. Lineage (NCBI taxonomy): Eukaryota > Metazoa > Chordata > Actinopteri > Atheriniformes > Atherinidae > Atherinomorus > Atherinomorus stipes. Next base: position 982,251 of record JALJCO010012783.1, read on the forward strand.
ATCCAGTTAACTGTGCATTTTTTCTCTTGTGATTAGAGGATAATAAGCCATTCAAGGCATGTGCTTTGGTCTCACCTTATAAACATGTTCATGCTTGTTTGCAGAGGTGTACATTAGAGTGAATTGATTCTAGTGGATGTTCTGTTGGAGTAGTTTACCAAAGTGAATCTCCTCCAGTGGGCAGGGCAGTGAAGACGGCTTTGCAGCTGGTGCAGGCGGAGACTTAATAAATTTTCATTTTAAAAAAATGCAGTTGTGAGGAAATTCTTTGGACTTAATGTCTAAATACATCTTACCTATTTCCCACTTTTCTTTCATGTAAAGGAACATGTGCAGTTATATTGATTTTTCAAAAAAATTAAAAGATGGCTGCGCATTATGCTTATTTGCATCTGCAGTCTTTAACACAGACGGACAAACAAATGTAGGAGCAGATAAAACATGAATGCAGTGCAAGGATAAAACTCAATTTAAATACAATAAAATTGACTGATAATACAATAAAGTACAAGATACATACTTTTGTTTTAAGTACCTAAAGTACCTGAAGTCCATACAACTCTGATTGCAATTGGATGATTTACTCTCAAGTAGGGCTGCCACGATTAGTTGATTAATTGACCATGCAGTCATCGACTATCAAAATAGTCATCGACTTATTTAATAATCGGTTAATTGTTTATTGTTTATAAGCTTTGGTTTTCCTCTTTGCGACTGTACCTTCCGCTCCCTTGCCTTTTTTTCTGGTAGCTTTTCTTGAATTGTGCATTGACATAAATAAACACAGTACCAGTCAAAGTTGACATGTTCTTCCATTAGATTCAATGAGAAAGTATCCAAACTTTTGACTGGTACTGTAAATATGCTGCAATTCACTTATGATCTGATTAGTCGACTAATTGCCAAAATAATCAGTAACTAGTCGATTATCAAAATAATTGTTTGTGGCAGCCATACTCTCAAGGCCAGCATCTGATAACAAGACACCTGTTTGGTACCTTTACTGCAGTCATGACTGGTTGCTGAGGAGCCAACCTTTGATGATGCATGAAACTGAAATCATCCATAATCTTCAGATACTGTAGTGTGACAGTCTATTCCAGTCTCTGGTAGCTTTGTAAGAGAGGGCTGATTGGGAGGCGGCAGACCTTTTTGGAACATTGCTGTCACATCTGGACGCAGATCTTAAAGGGATGGTTCAGATTTTTTTGACATGAAGCTGTAAGATTTTCTCACCTCCTGCCAGGTAAGAACCATCTGCCAGATTAGATGCTGCTTTTACAGCCATGTTTAGAAGCTAACGCTAACTATGAGCTATCAGGAAAGAAACATCCATCCATCCATCAGGAAAGAAACATCCATTGATGGAATAACCTGGTCATTCAGTATATTCAGGTATCAGCTGTATTAAAGAGGAGAACGAGAACAGAAGCAAGATAAGAGGAAGGAGAGGTCTCTTTGCATTGGGAGTCTCTTTGGCTGCGCATTCTTTTCAGCAACCAGGTTGGGAAAGGGAAGATAAATAGCTTCACGTTTTTGTATTTGTTTTTACATTGAAAACCGGGCAGATCTCAGCTCACGGGACGAAGTTGGAGCCCGCTCACTGTTGATGATAATTCAGAGTGAGGCTGAATATACGTCAGACATCAGAATATGTGAGAATATGTAACATTTTATTTCTCAAGTCCATTACAATGCTGAGAGTGCATCAGCTTTAAGGCCTGATTGGGAAGTTAACGTTACCTGAGACCAAATGATATACAGTACAAAATGTGGGACTTGTTTGTTGAATCCAAGTAGGATTTTATAGTTTCAGTTAATGGTGAGTTCCTGATGTGGCCAACATATGAACCACTTCCTGAACTGCATACCTTGATGACATTAGAAGAATTATGCCATGTTCTGTTAGCTGGAGAAGAAAGTCAAAACAAAGCTACCTCCTAAGTACTATTTATTTCTATCATGCAGAATGTTTGTTGTGTACTGGTTTTAGATGATCCTTTGCTACTCACAAGTTTACACAGAGATTTTCTGGACACAGAGGAGAGAAAATCTCCCTCTAGCCGGCCTAAACTCGTCTTTACTAGTGATAAAAGTCAGTGGAATGTCAGGAGCATTGTTGATGATCTTCCATGTCCATTGAGTGTGTGTGTTTCTTCATATTGTCTGTCTTTCTATAAAAGATCTCAAAGATCAGTATATATTGAATAAACAATACTCGAATATTCAACTCTAATGGTGCATTCAGACCAACCGCGGCAGGGGCGTCTGGGCCGTCAGGGGCGTCAGGTTTAGATGCAAACGCGTCAAGGAGTGTCGTACCTTCTTGCGGCGCGTTTAGGGCGTCGAGCGCATTTTGAGCATTTTGGCGTTCGCCACGCCTGATGCGTGTCAGGCTCAGCAGGAGCGGCAACGCCATAGTTGGAAAATCTGAACTTTTGCCGCTTTGCCGCTGCGTGTCAACCAACCAGAGAGTCAGCATGTCTCGGTGTTGTGACGCAGACACACATTTTCTGACAGGACTGAAAATACAGAGGAGACCCTGGGGAATCTCTTCACTCCATGGAGACAGTGGAGGATAAACTGTGATCTGAGTCAAGTCCTGGGTTTTTGAACGGTGAGTTGATGACCTGGTGTCCCGATCGTATTAATGAGCTTATAATGCCGTCCCGATGCAGGACGGTAGGTCATTAGAATGGGGCGGATAGGATGAAAGCTGAAAGTGCCCACCGTTGGCATGCAGTTCCTGGAGTAGACAGTGAAACTAACTAAACTTAGAACACCTCTAAACAGTCTGTTGAATCCCCACTAGGCGCAGAAACGCCTGACAACATTGTTCTCTGGCTTTGTGGAGTAAATAAAGCCAAGCAGCTGCTCAGTTTCATCCGCCATGGTAGCACACAGACAAGGAAAACAGCCGGATCCATCACCACACTAGATGCTCTTGCCGCGCTTTACATGCGTCAACAGCTTTTTTGGTCTCTGAATGTTAGTGTCTGATTTTATGCGAACCAGCATCTTACTTTGGGCGTCAAGCGCGTTTTTGCCACAGACAACGTGATTGGTCTGAATGCACCATAACAGTTTCATTCTCTGTTAATGATCCAAACCTTGCTATATCCTAGAGATGTAACAATATGAAAATTTTATATCACGGTTATTGTGACCAAAATGATCACGGTTATCATTTTTATCGCGGTATTATAGAAATACCCCCCAGCATCTTTAAAAATATCCCACCCAAATATCCAGACCAAAAATGGGTCTAAATGTCTACTTTGTCCTTTTTAAAGGGGGAAAATCTAAAGAGAACTGTCTATGTGAGTGATTCGTTGCCTTTTGCCATGTTTTTCATAAATTAAATATTGCAAACTGTGACTACTACTGCTCTTTCAGCCAATGAACAACATCACTAGGAGCTTTTCAAAGTGCTATAATCAGTCACGGTTTTAACGATAATTAAAATTTGAAACGGTATTACTAATCGTTGGGAATTTTATCACGGTTTACCATTATACCGGTTATCGTTACATCCCTACTATATGCATGACAAAATGGCACGTCACATCACTCCTTCAGGACACAAGAAACTGCAGAGGTGTCTGTGATCTGTAATGCATGAGTTCTAGCTAATATCTTTTCACCAGTGTCTAACATAGTATTGTATCTACTTTTATAGGCTGGACTCCTGAAACCTACTTCTTTTAAAAAGTACAGTACAGTAAGTTAACCCAACTCTCTGACCCAGTCAACAGTACAGTAGATACTGGTCTACATTCGACACAGAACAACATGTGGTTCAGTGACTGTGATAACTGTCGCACAAAGGGAGGAAATAAAAAGTAACAGTAAATCTTCCCTGAGAAATGCAGAGATGCTGAAAATCCTTGCGCTTTTGTAGCGATGCTGCTGTTGCAGTTCCACTGATGCAGATGATTGTAATAGCACTGCCAGTGTTTCTTTTAAATGCTTTGATGGTGAAAATTGCTGTATTTATAGAAGCCTCTTTAAAAAAATCTCGGGAACTTTTTTTTTCCTTTTTGAAAAAAAAAAACATTTTAAACAAAAGTGGCGTTAGTTATTCATTGCTTGTATTGGAAAGCGGAAAAAAAGATTTAGATTGTAAGGGGAAAAAAGGAAAGTCGTACCTTATACTGTAAAAGTTGTGTTCCCCGACAACTTTCAAAGTCTCAGATCTCAGCTTGTTATGGGTATGACGTGTTCACAATTATCATTAGAAAAGGTCTGCTGAGACCAGTTTCAGAGCTTAAAAATATCAAACTCTCAGACCTCATCTAGATAATCAGCAGAAAAGGCTCCTGTGTAGCTACCAATCTCTGACTAAAACACCATGCCCATAAAGCATCATATAGTGAAGAAAATCATGCTTGGGCTTTGAATAAAAGGTGACTGGAGTTCGTTTGTCTGTCCTCTCAGATCAGACTGCCATCCTGAAAGTCACATGACTCATCTTCCTTTCCATCCAACATTTAAGAGGTTTGGAAACTGAGATGAATGGCAGGAGTTTGAGTTTTTGCATTGACAAGAATACCAAATATATGTGGACTGATCAACATACAAGTCAGCAAAAATGGCACTTACACAGCATGCACGCTTGCTCAATGGTGATAGCATATTCTCACCCTGACATGTGTTCTGATCTTCTGCAGTTTAGTAGATAGATGATGGTTTTGTTGGACCAAACTTCATCCTGACTCCTGGGCTGCTCTTCATCTGCCCACTTGGCTGCTGGTCATCCTTAATCAAAGTTACACCAGCTCCCACGAGGAGATCTTGTCTGCCCAAAACTCATTAATTCTCTTATTCAAGGTACTACTAAGTACTTGCAGCTGAACCTGCCATTTTTTCCAATGTTTCAGGTGGTTTGCTGGGTTATTTTGCAATCAACAACAACAAAAAAAAAAGACCCTTGCTTCACAAGATAATGTATTCCCCTTAAAGCTAAGGTGTTCCTGGAGAACAGCCACATGCAGGCTGGTGCCAAGGCCACACATAAATTTCCATGTATACATGCATAAATCCTTGCAGTTTTGGGAGGTCTGAATTTCACTTCAGCATCAAATTGAGAAACCATATGCACAAAGAGTAACCGAATCAGAGCCTGGATGACAAATGTCCTTTTCATAAGCATTCACATGTGAGTTGTTTATGTTCAGTCGTGCCCAGCCTTTTGAATTCTGTTGTACTTGACCGCTAATAACAATGATCAAAATGTTTGTCTAATTGGAGTTAGTGGTTGGTGCCTGGATTTATTTCTAGTTTTCAGTCTGATAATTGTCCTGTTGATGTTAACCTCTAGTGACCAGATGTGCATGCAACACAGAGATACGTATAATCAACTCAAATGAGTTGATATTGTGTAAATAATGCCTTGTACATACTATTCGTATTTCAGAAATAGATTACCTTGCTTTTCCTTCTTAGTATTTTGGCATGTTGGTGAAAGGGTCTCTTTTAAAAATACACTTTACTGGTATGAGGAGTAATTTGGGTCTCAGTTGCAGCAGCAGATTTTCCAGCAGTTGTTTGATTTGTTACCTGCAGTGGCAGTCTGCAGGATTAGAGCAGAGATCCTGTAGCTTAAATTCAGACATCAGCAGTGAGCTCCACGTGGGCAGGAGTAAGCAGGTCAGGGAAACCAGCAGGAGAGTTTTGAGGACTGTTTTATCAAAGAACATGGCTCCAAGTTTGTCACGTACCTGACGACTGGAGGGAACATTGAACCGATTCTGCTGTGGATGACCCTGGGAACACTTGCTGTGCTCCAGGACACAATCAAGTTAGATCCTGACAAGTCAAACAAACCACTTTTAAAGTTTTCTTTTCCCAGCGTCAATGATTTTATAAATTTTTTCTTTCAAGTGATGTCATCTTTTGACAATCAAGTTGATTTTTTTACTAAATACCAGGCCATCTTTATCTTTCCTCCACACATAAACAAAATGACACAGATCAGCTACGTCCTCAGCAATTGTTTACGCTCCCATGTGAGCTCTTCCCGCTGAGTCTGGCACACGGGTACATTTTGTTCATATCGGCCCCATGTGTGCTTGTTTGGATCGGTGGGGGGTGTGAAATGGCATCAGGGCCTGTATGAACAATTATGCTTTGTCTTCACAAATATTTTTCTCTCCTTTCATAAACGTGTGCTGATTGTTTCGCCATGCTGGACTGGGTGTGAGCACTGAAGGGAAAATTGAGGCATGAAGTGAGATAATCAGTTGGTATTAATTTCATCAAACATTGGAAAAATAGCCAAAATAATTTGTGCGTTTTTGTGTGTTAATGTGGCATGTTTGTTTGCTGGAGCCTGTAGATATGGTGGATTAAGATGAAATGTACTTGTTTCAGAGTAGAGCAACAGTACAGTACTACATTATGAACATTTAACAGTTTATAAAGTCCAGCTTGTCATTGGTTGGACCCCTTTTTGCTTCCAGCTCTGCCTTTATTCTCTGTGGAAGGAGTCAACAAGGTGTTGGGAACATTTCTCAAGAGATTTTGCTCCATATTTTCTTATTTCCTTTCTAGCTCTTGACAAGTGCGGGCATGATTCTATCTGTTCCCTCCTTTCCCCCTGCCTGCTACTTCTGTCCTGTCAAATCTAGGAAGCCTCTCTGCATTTTTCCTCCTAAATCCTAAATTTTTAATCATGGATCTGGTCAGCTGGTTTCTCAATGCAATTGATCAATTTCTACCCAGAGACAAGGTTCCGGGGCGGCATCTTGTCGGAAAGCTGGTTACATCATGGACTCATGGGAGAACTGGAGGTTCATGCTGATCTGTTCGTTCTGTGGTGGACCTACTGTATATATGAATGGATTTATAATAAAAGGGTTCCTGCTGTTTGGAGCAGGAAACTGGTCCATCAGAAAATTCTAAAGCTGTCGGCAGCTGGTGGCAGGCAGCCCCCAAAACTCAGACTCAAACTTTGTACAAGTTGAACCGCAAGCTGGATGCTCTGTGTGGCAACTAGTTGCGATGTCTGACTACACAAGAAAACTGGTATACTTTGGAGAAGTTGGTGACTCAGATTGGGGGGAAACTAACCACAATTCAGCCGATTTGGAACTGCCATTGTGGGACCTGCTGAAGACATGGCATCAGGGCCTCCTCTCCTCCCTGTCGTTCTGGGGACCCCCCCTGCCCTGTGTTTCTCTGTTGTTGTAAATTGGCTGCATTTGTGCTTCTTTGATGTTAAGGTGTGTTTTTTTTTTTTTTTAACCTTCATCACATTCCCTGTAGGGAGCGGAATTGAGAGCCTTGTTTTGTCTCTTGTAGACAACACTCACAGAAAATACTTTAAAATGCACAACTTTGGTTGGTGTTGTGGCGAGTGGGAGGGATATTCTACTGTAATGTTAGATTTTATGACAGTGTCAAGACAACGCCACCTGGGGAGAAGGCCCCAGGGCCTAAATCGGCTTCAATCTCTGAACAAGGCCGCGCTAAGTGTGGACAAATGGGAGACGTGAAGCCAAAAATAACAAAAATATTCAATTTATTTTGCTGCACAGTCGTTAATATAGCTGTGTTCTAAGTTAATTTAATCCGCGTTAATAATCAACATTTAAAAACGTATATTGGTTCCTCTGGCGACAAACAGTGGCTGCAATACAAGAGTTAGGTTTTGACAAAATTAAACACAGCAAATCATGCAAAGTAAAATCACTACACACAAATATATGGAAACAAAATAACCCAAACCATGCCAAGTAAATAAACAAACAATATCAAATCACAATAAAGAAACAACCAAACGAAAGTCGCAATTATGGAACACAATTAACAAAACCAACGGAAGAGGACAGGAGCCACACGCAATGGTCCTTAGTTGCTACAGTTAAATCGGTGCCGCATAATCCAAGTGCGCCTGAACGCACCACCACGCAAGCAGCGCCGGACGGTGAACTATACCGTGACAGCAGCAGCTGACGCTGCAAGAGTGCAGGAGGTGCCAGCTGCGACACTGGTCCTCCTTTGTGTGACAAATGGATCCGAGTTGGACAGAACAACGGCCCCTCTCTGTGCCGTTAACACAAACACGGGAAATCTTGTACCTGTCAGGAGGACATAACTTTTAGAATCTTGCAAAAAAAATTGCTGCGATAGGCTGCGCGTCTTAAACCTTACCTGTCAGCACAGGCGCATGCCCTTGAACAGCGGGAGGAGGGGGAGAGAAAGCCGGGATGGAATCACAGCTTGTCCCGCTGCAGCTCTGGATCTAAACAGTGCATGCATTGGAGTCAGCCTCAGCCAAAGGCCAAACATGTCAGGCAGATCATTGAATGCCTTACCCCAGGAGAGGTCCCAACTCCGGGCACGAGCCAATCTGAGCGTTTTAGGCACGCGAATGTGCGACAAAGCAACAAGATCTCGGTTGATCACCAAACGCTGAAGCAGCTGTACAGAGTCAAGTGTGTGCGCGCAAAATGCCCACTACACTTATAGACTCACTTGGTGACACCTACCAATTACGCCCAGGTGAGATGCACCTGGCACACCACAGTGTATAGCTCAGCTGGTTGAGTAGTTGCCCCATGTTCGGAGGTTTTGGTTCCTCAGTGCAGCCGGCCTAGGTTTGATCCTTTGCTACATGTCATCCCCCCACTCTCTCTGCTTCCCATTACTGTCAATATACGTAAGGGATAATGCCCAACGAGGTGTCCATTATCAGAAATTAATGGATGACGTGGAAACGTGAACCGTCTCCACAGTTCATGCTTCACATCGGATGGTTGGCTCCACGAAGTCCATTAATTTCTGATAATGGACAACCTCGGAGGGCATTATCCGTCTTTCACTATGGTCACTTACAAAAGAAATAAATGTTTAGCCAATTATTAATATTTTAAAGTTTTTTTCACTGTCAAAATATTAAATTCTGTTACCATGGTTACCAACTAGTGTTTGAGTCAGTGCATTAATTTAGAACAATCGGACTGTTTGTTCAGAACATCTTTTAGGTGTCCTTTATCACTTTTTAACAGACACCCTGCAGCCAATCAGAAACGAGTATTCACCCAGACCATGGTATAATATAAAGATATAAAGGCCACTAGAGTCCAAAAATCCTTTACAAAAATAAAAAGCACAACTTTCTGAATTAGTAAAATATACCAAAAATGATTTCTGGAACTCTAGAAAAAAAAAAAAAACAAAAAAAAATCAAATCTTCCGAAAATCAATGAGTTTTATGTTCAAAATTTCCCCTACATGTGCAATATCTGTACAATTACTGTAATGAATATCTGGTCTTGTATCTCTTTCATCCAGTCATCTTCAGTCCATGACTTCTTCTCTTTCACACACTGTAACCTTGTTACAGTGTTACAGTAAATTATGGTTTACAGAGCCTTCCGGAGGACACTGAAGATGAAGAAAAAAAAAGAAATCTATATTTTGGTTTCTTACAGTATGTGTACAAAAAAAGTATCCGATGTGGATGGAAGTCTTTTGTGGACAGAAGAACATTGCATGCATTTCAGCCACCACTATGTGGACCCGAGCTGAACTGTATCTCAACCTTGGACTCTTCTATAAAGACAAAGCTTTGTCTGGCATCACTGTTGTGTTTTCTCTGAACGACATTAAGATGTTTTTAATTTGGTCTGTTTTGACAGGGGATGTAGGTGTCTGTTAAATTCTCCAAGGACACTGTACATATCGTACCAGATACTCTATCATATGCACAAGAAACCAATATATGTGTATTTTTTTTTTCTGCATTGTCCACTTCAGGCTATGTAAAATTTGGCTGGATTCTAATCCAGTTTCCTTTGGCTAATGGTTCTTGTTCCTGTTTGCCTGTTTCATCTGAGCACCTAAAGTCCTTTATTGACTTTTATACATTTCCCTTTTACACCCAAATATTTTTTACAAGGGTGTCAAACACACCTAATACAAATAAAATAGCTCTCCTTGGCAGCTTGTTGTCAAGTTCTGCCCTGCATGTTGACTAATTAACCTGACTGAGGTGTGCTGCAGCAAGGAAACATCCAAAACCTACAGGACAGCTGCTCTTGAAGACAAACACAGCTGACTGAGGACAATCACACATTGTTAAATACTCTTTTGGGAGCCATGTTTCCTGCCAATCAGCAAGATGCAACAGCTTGTTAAACTCTGCAAAGATGCCGTTTCAACTGCAGAATCATTTGCAAAATAAAGCGTGCTCTGGAATTTTTTTTTAGAATTGAAAACTACAAGGTGAACTCATATTTTCTCTCTACTTGTTTGACTTGTAAAAAAATCCATAGAATATTACAGCAATGTTTTAGTTGTTTGTAAGATGTGTTTGAGAAATCATCTGTGTTCAGGAAATACGACAACAGTCAGTCCCAACTGACACTGGGCAGGATACTAAACCTACTACCAGCCCCTCAAAGAGGCAATAATAATGTGTGATCACACCCACCCTGATGGCCCATATTGAATCAACACAGAGGAGTTTAAAACTGTAAATTAATTTAAACGTTATATTGAAAGGCAACATGAGGTTGTCAGTGCATCACGCCATGTCCTCAGGTACCACAATACTAGTCCAAAACTACAACTTCCATTTCCACCACTTAATAATGAGGCTCGTCTCTGTAGTGAAAAAAAACATTTATTCTAATCCTGAAGTTCATCAGTGAAGCACTTTGTTGTGTAATGGTAGTAAAGAATGTGACTGGATGCTGATGACACTTCAGTTAAAAGAAAACCAAAACAAGCACCTCTTTAATGCAGATTTATCTTTACATGTTCCTTTTCAAAAGTGTAAATCTATTCATCAACTGAAGTGGGAAAGACTTTCTATCATTGTGGAAACAGATACTCAGTCTGTGATGCAGAGCGGCAACATGTATTCAAGCAAACATCTGGCTGCTTTAGTGTTATGATTTTTATTTTTCATATGAAACAAAATCAGCTCTTCCATTGTGTTTTGAAGTGTGAAATGTCTTTTTCATGAATTCTCACAGTACATTCAGTTAATTTTGATTTGAAAGAAAACATCTTTGAACTTGGCACTTAGAAAACAACCACAAAGAAGTGTCACCTTTATTCATTTAGAACAAAATTTACAAAGCCATTCGAACAGTCATTTTTTAATACTTTTATATTTTTTAAACTCAACAGTTGAATATTCAAAATACACTTTTTTTTCTATGTCGCTTCTCTCTTTGTACTTACAAATATGTACATTAAAGTCTCAGTGATAAAGTGTAATCCCACTGACTTCATCACTGGTAATAAAAATCTTTTTTTTAAGCGTTTTATTTATATCTCCTCATGGTGTTGGCACTCTGTTTTGAGCTTGAGTGTCTTTGAGTATTCGTCGTGCTCAGATGGACGTCCCATGGCTGGGGTCACTGGCTTCTGGGATGGGTCCTCCTGGCACTGGTTGGTAGGACATTGGCATGGGTGTCTTGACTGGGCTCTGCCGGAAGAGCCCCCCGTTGGGTGCCCTGTGTTTGCATCGGATGGAGGGCATTGTAGCACTGCTGAGGGGCAGGGGTAAGGTCCTGCCAGCGGACGCGCCTAGTGTCCTTCCTGCTCCATGACCCTCCTGGAGGAAGGTGGTCACAGAAAGTGGGGGTGGCCCCCGGTGTGCTGGGTAATCCCGAACAGACAAGGCCTCCAGTGACTGGCTGGGCTGCATCCTGCCAATGTCCAGGGCAGAGATCTCGATGGACTGGCCTGGCAGCTGCTTGTGGGCTAAGTCTTCGTCCAGGAGGCTGTTCAAACGCTGGTGGACCTGTTCCAGGTTCACCTCTTTGTCCTAAAGATGGATGGGAAGAAGGGACGTGCCAAAGAGTGTGTGTGCGTGTGTGAAATAAAAGAAGCCAGTAGAAAGAATAGGATATCATGCAGGAGACAGAGCATGGAAGTGATTAAGGAGGAGGGTGATAAAGAATAAGTAAAAATGAATGAGGAAGTGAAAAGAGATCCAGAGGTTAAAAGAAGGAATGGGATGAAAATGCAGAGTGAAAGAAGACAGAGACAAGGTTACAATACTTCTCAATATTACCATCATGACTAGTTATGTCAGCACAGTGAGTGGAGTACTCTATCATCAGAAGTCTTGTTTGGGGTTTGAAGGATGCTGAAATAAGTGTCTTATTTCAGCTTCATCTAAGAAACCAAAATACATAAACTGACATCTGAAAATTTCAAGCAGCCAATATTGAGATATCAGCCTAAAACAGTACATCTCAAACATGTAAAAGGTTAGCTCTTCTGAGATGAACTTAAAGATATCACTTCATGCAGAAGTCTCAAATTGTTTTTTGCATAATTTGGTGATCCCACATCTGCATGAGGTGACTCTGATGACAAGTTGACAAAACAGGCTCACAAATACAATCAGACTGAGACACTAGCTGAGAGAAACAGGAGCAAACTAGTATTTGTTTGTTTTAAAAGACACTGATGGGAAAGGAAAGGGAGAAGCCAACTACAGAGTGCAACTGAGACATTTTCCAACAAATGTACCATGCTTTAGTATTGTGTCATGAACCCATTTAAGTCAGACAACACGAAACAACAGGACAGACGAATGGGATGAGATGATGCAACAACATCCTGACATGGCTGACCCCCATGCCCCGCCCCTTTGCCCTGTCCCAGCCAATGACCATTATTACAGTATTTCAGGCTTCTCCTGACCTGTGTCAAGAGCCTCAGCCTCCTCCCAGTCTCTCCCTCTGTCTGTCCAAATGTCCCGCCTCCCTTCTGGCGAAGTGCTTGTTGTGTCATTATATGTCAATGGACCAGAAACCCTTTGCAGACTGTAATCCTTAGTCACCTGCTGGAGATCAGACAGTGATACATAACCAAAATGGTCTTCTGTAAATCTGGACATTGACATATAATTGCAACTTGTTAGTGCTTTATGAAGGGAACAGTTTGACATTGTGGGAAATTCTTATTAGATTTATATCTGGTATTTAGATATGTAGACTATTCACTCACAACCTGAAAACCACTCATACCAGACGTGAAATTACTCCACGAGTTTGCAGTGGAAGGACGGGGTGCCAAGCCACACAACAAAGATTCCAGCCCTGCCTCCAGACTCCCTGTTCTCTGTATGGAGATGCATCACTGCCCGATGTAAAATTATGTATTCGCTCAAAAATGACCAAAATCCCATAATACACCAGATTTCAACCATATTATGACAACTGGAGATGTTCTAGAAACAATTTGGAGCCAAACTTTTCCTGCTGGCTGCCACAGTGAGGGGGATGTTTGCAGGACATGTTGCTGCATTCACTGTGGAATTAATGTTTAACGCGATCTGAAAGAGACTAATGCTCTGTCGGAGAGCCGTTTGCTTTTTAATTAGTTTGGCAGAATTCTGAACATGTTCACAATATTGACAAGCAAGTGTAAAGCAGCAACACTTGCTTGTTCACACACTCATCTTCTGATCTTCCAGATTTTACCTGGATTGGCAGATAAATCTCAGGAATTCCAGAGGGAAAAGGTCAAACATTTAAACTCGTACATGCCATCTCTCCAGGAACTTCCTGTTTGGTCAGGAGGTCTTACTGTAGCAAAGTATCTGTTTACTTATCTCCTGATGTTTGACCAACCTGTTAATAAATCTGCTAATCACAACTCCCAATTTCACAAAGTCGGGTCATTTTTCTGAGTTTTTACAGACGACTACACAACAATCTTCTTGTTAAAGTTCAAGTTCAAGCTGTTAAGAAATGGCTACATATTCCAACTTCTTCTAAAGCCACCAATCAGAGAGCGCTATGCTTATGGGTTCCCACACGTCTTTATTCTGGGCCAAACATCTAATTTTACAGAGAGATTAATGGACTCTCATCGATCTCTTTCTTCAACTCTTGACAAGTGAGCAAATAAGAGAATTTCCCATTATGTCAAACTGTTGGCTGATGTGTTGAGGCTTGCAGTAAAGTTTTGTTTGAAAAGGCTGTCATAATGCCCACATACTGTATTAGTACGCTGTCATGGTGCCAGCAATTAACTATTTAAAGTGATATTCCAACCAAACAAATCTTTTGAACATTAATCACTCATTCCCTGCTGTTTTGAAAAGTAGCTGAAAAATTAGAATTGAAGAAAAGCAACTTCAATTCATCACTGTTGATCCTGTCTCATTATTTACTGTGAAATAAGAAAAAGACAACCAAAGAAATGTTTTTATATTAAAACGTAAAGTCTTCTGACGGGTTCGTCTATTGTTAAAGTTACCTCCATTCCATTGACAATGGGTGGATGGGTATTTGAAAAGTTTTTAAAAAAATGGACAGAACTTTTCTATTTAATCAAAGACCACAGATTACATTTTCTTCAACTAATTATTTATTCGACTGCAGCTGTGAAAACCTGCCTCAGTTGGGATTCGGTTACAACCAAGAAACTGCAGAGTGTTTCTCACTGATCGAGCAAATCATGCTACATAAATAAGATTATGTTCTTTGAGTCCTGCTGTTCATTTTTGCTGTAGCCAATCCTTTGATCACAGTATCATGGTCTGCTAATACGACTATTCTGTTGCTACCAATCTGAGCCATTTGTATCATTTTGGCTTTGTTTGCTTAATTGGACTGTGGGGAGAAGCCATACGTAGCCTTCTCAGAATACTTGTAAACATATTAAATCATTTGAATTCACATTTATTGATCCCTATACAATCACTGAATATGGATGGCTGTATTGAAAGTCTTAATTCAGACTTGAGGGTTTCTTATGTCAAATCCTACAGTCACATTTCAAGTCCAGAGTACTGTATGAAGAAAGAAAGATACCAGGTGGAAACATTAAACGCCAACTATGATGATAAATTTTGCTTTTAACACATCTTGCGTTCTTTTCAGACACACATGTTTATGAATCTTACATGACAGCAGTATGTGGTTATTATGAGAGCAGCTGTACACAAAATGGGAAATTGTTAGTAACTCAAACTCATATGTGCACCAAATCTCAAAATTGGTGGAGTTTGAGTTACTGAGTGTTTTCAGGACAGTACTGGGCATTAAATGAGTGTTTTCATCCAGTATGTTTGGACTGTCAACTTAAACAGGCAGGTCAAGGCTCACACTTTAGTTTAGGGATCCATGTCAAGCCTTAGTCGTCTGGACGCCTCATGCAGAGGGGCTGCCCAGTCGGCAGCAGCAAGATACAGTCAAATTAAAGCTCTAATGCATTAAGACTTGAATGGATTAGCTAAAGAGAGCTATTGTACTACTGAAGCATGTATTGACTCAGAAGTACAATTTCAAGTGTGCTGATTTTGAATTTGTAGTTCAGTGTTGACTTTCTCCTGTGTTTCTCCCATATGAGCACCAAAGACTGATTATATGTAACCAGATTTTTTTTCTTTATGTGTCAACATGAGAGAAGCCACAAAAGTCCCTAAGTGAGCACCCCAACCTCTCTCCCAGCATGAGAAGGAATGAGTAGATTGATCACGTAATGTCTGGACTATCACCAAGGGCACACCTATTATAACTGGGTGTACTGCAGCTCTACTAAATCGGGGCTGGCGTCAGCGCCTGCTGGATCCATAAAGTAGAGTGTGGCAGTGGCATCTCTGGGCAGGACCGGGGGGCCCGGGGGTCTGGGTCTCGACCGAGGCCTTGGTGGGGCAGGGGGACCCGTGGTGGCCACCATGGCCCGGTTCTGGGTTAGCAGGCCTGCGCCCGACGAGTTGTCGGTGGTCACCTCTTTGGGCTGCTCTCTCCGGCAGTGGTTGCTGTTCCACCAGGTCTCCAAGGCAGCCACCAGGAGGGCCAGCAGCAGCCCGGCAGCCAGGATGCAGAACACGCCGGCAAAGCTGTGCAGACGCAGCGCTCGTCCTTCTGGCTGAGCGTCTGTATGGCTCTGCAGGTCGCAGCGGCCTTTCTGTGGCCACCATTTCTGCTTTAGGATGTCAAGATCACCTTTTTCCTGAAGCTCTAAAATCCTGTGGAGAAGACAGAGTGAGTATTCTGTCACATGAACTCACAGTAGGAGCGCAGTTTCATGTAATAACACCACAGGACGTCAGACAAATCCTTCAATAAGCACTGACTAAGATTAAATAACCGGTAATTAAATTACAGACAGTAGAGCAGAGAATTTGAAATGAAGCAATCAAAAACAAGAAGGAAATGTTGAAAATCAATCATGGAGAGCTCAGAGCGATTACCAACCCATCATCATGTAACAATAATTAAATAACAACATCAGCTTAAGAAGAAAACCAAGAAAAAAGACCTGTGCTACTAATGTAATCTTAGCAATGACTGTATGCTCATTAAAGAGCCATAGAGGGTAAAGTGCCATTAAACACCACGGTTTTCAGTTTACAGCAGCAGAGAGCAGCTCATGCTGATCATCAACCAGACAAACAAACAATTAGAGTCTGAAGAATGACTTTCACATCAGACTGCTTGAAATACTAAAACAAAGATGATAAAATGAAAAATCAGCCTGTCAGAGCACTGAATGAGGACTGAGAGTTTGCCTACAACCGAGTGGAGACTTTAAACAAGTCAGCGTGGCCTGCTGGGGTTAGTGGAAAATCAGATATACAATGAAGCCCTCAGACGTGATCATCCAACGTCAGATATCGGGATGAGGACACATTTTTCCTTCACAGGAGTACTCAGATTTCTCTAAGACAAAAAATCCTGTTCTGAATTTAAAGTTGGAATAAATCATGGAAAATACTTGTCCTATGTCACTGTGTTGTCTCTGAAAAAAGGTGTTAGTTCCACTAAATATGCTGAATGAAAATATTGACATTCCAACCACATCCTCAGTAAATCTAAATTATCATTGTGAGGACATTTTTACTTGATTAAATTATGCATCAGATCATCAGCGACTTGGCATAGCCATGCAATGGATCTGGACATTACAGCCAAAGGGAAGTAAATCTTATTTCGACATTTCTAATAATATGTACAAAAGAAAAGAAAGAGAGCTCAAACAAGTGATACTATCTCACGTTTTCCCCACCAGTAACTAAGAGGGGGCTCTGCTCCAACAGCATTCCCACTTGGTAAGTTAATTTTATTTCATCTCTTTCTAAAGTTGAACTTTTCTCTGCTCTGTGCTTGTGTCTCAGCCTTTCAGTCGTTTATGGAAAATTAGACCATGATAAGGTTTGAAAATATGAGGCAACTTCACAGCTTAGTGTAGCTGAAGTCAGATAATTTAGTCATTATCGCGTATAGTATATATATTCCTGCTGTGATGGCACCTGTCACATCTAGAGTTCTTGGTGACTACAGGATTCAGCCATGGTGATCTGAAAGGATGCTGAGATTTGCATCACCTGTTTAACAAGCCTGTATGGAGTTTGCATGAATGAAACAGACTAACCATGATGTGGGAAACACAGTTTTGACTTTCAACTTTCTGCATTTCAGCACAATGAAGGAAGAGGTTCTTAGAATCTCCCTGCCAGTCCTTTAAGTGTTTGTGTCCATGAAAGACCCCCTCTAAGCTGGAAACCTGGGGAGATACCATTCTTTGTGTTGACAGTTTAGTTTTCCAGAAACTATCTTTAGGATGTTGATTTTCATGGCCTTTTCTTTTCTCTGGCCCATCAATACAGAAACTTCTGAGTTCACGTCCCCCTGCACTAATCACTAAGTTTAGAAAGGAATGATAAAGCAGTGCACTGTGCAGATATAAAGCCTTATTACAAAACCAGAGCCTCCCTGACATCATATCTGTAATTTTCTTTTGGAAGATGTCAAAAAATATAGATTGTACAAAATGTTTGCAATGCATTTCTGTTTCAGAGATCATGTATAACATCAAATACAGTAGTAGCCTAATAAAATACCTCTGTCTCTCTACACCTAGTGCCACACAGTGCTACTGTACAGCGTTTCTTATGTAAATCAGACGGAGCCGCTCTGGTGCTGCTGTTGCTGACAGCATGGCTATTCTTACCATGCATTGTGAAGACTGAATCATACGTGTGCTGTTATGGTCTGTCACACACTGGACAAAGTGTGCAATATGTTAAAGCTTAATTAAAACCACTGACAAAACATTATCTATTTAAGTCTTCAACTAATGATAAGGGTGATCACATATTTTCACATCTTTTCACTTCCAGTCTGAAAGTTTTAATAAGGTTAAAGGAAAATTTTAGTGTTGCCATGGGAGACACTGGAACAACTCTACAAGACAATGGGTCAGAGGAGGAATTTAACATCTTTATAGTCAAGTATGAGATGACAGAGGTGTACATCACAAGGTTCAGAGAGAGAGGGCAACTTATTTCATTTCATTACTTATTTGACACAGAAATGCAAGAAAAAAAAAAGTCAGCTGCAGACCCTGTAAATATCCAGGTTACTAAAAAGGGCGAAGCCTTTGTAGTCAGTGTCTGTATTTGCATTTGGAAAATTAGTGAGCAACAAGCTTTAGATGCTCACAGTGGTGGTTTTAGGCCCGGGCAGCCGCCCAGGGCGACATTTTTTCAGGGACGGCATGAGGGCTTGAAAAAAAAAAAAAGCGCCACTACATAGTATTACAG
Source organism: Atherinomorus stipes (assembly GCA_023101725.1). Lineage (NCBI taxonomy): Eukaryota > Metazoa > Chordata > Actinopteri > Atheriniformes > Atherinidae > Atherinomorus > Atherinomorus stipes. The sequence goes on from JALJCO010012783.1 coordinate 1,000,780, forward strand.
TATATTAGGCCTATTTGTCATGACACTGTGTCAGGAACATAGACCGTTAATAGAGAGGCGCGAACCTTCCGGTACGTCACCCGTTGGTTTCTGAAGAGCTAAAAGTGAAGCCAGCTGGGCGTGTCCCACCATTACCATCTTGCCGTGTTACGTCACTCCCAGAAAATATTAAAATGGGCAAAGGTAAGGCCGCTCCGAGCTGCGGGGCAAATGATTGACAGCTGATGTACTCTGGGCTAAACGCTAACCAAGCTAACTCGAAACTAAGAGGAGCTAACAAAGACCAGCCCCCTAGGTGAGGGCTGTTGTGCAACTCTGCTACAAACTGAGAGCAAACAAGGAGCTAACTAGGAGCCACTGGTCGGCCGGCCGGGCTTCCAGCCAGCCACACGTCAATTAAAAGGACACGCCCTTCATTATGTGTAATTTCAAGACAACATAACATCTAAATGGATGCGTTATAAAAAAATTCATCCCTATCACAGTTGACATGAAGGTAAACCTGACCTATCAAACCTAAAATGATTTTTTTGAACCAGGCTGTAAACATGTTTATTTCTGCTGTGAATTTGGTCTTTTTAACATGGATAGTACAACAGAACTGTCTCAGCCATAACTCACACTCGATACACCTCAAACAGCATTCATCCTTCTTTTACCCCGTGCCCGTTTTACCTCCCACACCCAGAGAACAACCAGCCCTTAAACATCAGGTTACTGGAACCATCATGGTATTAATGCACAGCAAACCAGACAGTGTTGTTAAAAAGTTGTCTCAGGGTTTCAGTTGTTAATTTAATGTTACATTGGCAATTTAAATAGATTTAGAGCCTACTTTCAAAATTGAGATTTTTTTTGTTGAATATAAGCTAGGCCTATTTGATATTTAGGCTCATGTCATATGGGCCAAATTATACAATGAGTCTAATTAAAATGACACATAATGATTAGCCTATTTTTTATTTTTTTTTTAATCTGAGTCAGCTGGATTGATCCACTGTATAAAATTGTTAGCCAGTCATACCTTAACTGTTTAGTGTGTTATTTGTGAGATGGATTTGCGTGATTTATAATGTGTATTCTATAACTTGCTTATTCTAAATATTTTATATTATTGTTTGTTTTATATTGTCTGATTGTATACATTTTTGCCACATTTATGTATACAGTTATTTTTTTTTTAAGCTCTGATAACTTATACTGCTTTGTGCAGTATTGTGTTAACTGTGTTTTTTTTCCTGTTGTAATTGCAACAGAGGAATAACTGGGCTCTCTTGAGGGGGATTTTCAAAAGTTCTGTAGAACAATTTGGGCAATCAAGAAATATCTATTTCATAATTTGTGTTATCATCAAACATGCCCAGTGCAAAAATTTGTGCAAGTTCTTTTTGTGCACATGGAGGAGGGGCACTTGGAGGGTATTTTGTCCAGGGAGTAATTCAATGTAGAACTGCCACTGGATGCTCAGTGGTTCCCTTCTTATTTTCCTTGAAGATCTCCCCCCTACTGGGAACCACTTCTTTAGATGGTTTTTGCTTTTTTCAGAGTAAAATTAATGAGTACAGGGGGGAATGAATACAACTTTGACACATATCTGACCCAGTAAGACTAAAGCGATTCCATAACTTGATTTCTCTCCATTTTCCAATCGTACATGTCCACCACTGCCGTTTTCTTTCTGCAGAGGGTTTCCCAGTAAGGAAATCTACTTCATCTATTGAACGGCAACTGCTAGTACCATCATGTGTTCTGCCTCCCACTTGTTACACTATACAGCTTACTGTATTTCTCTTGGTTAGTTAGTGAATGGAAATCTGGGTACTGAGTGAATAGTGGCACTATGCAGTTAGCAGAACTCAAGAGCTGACTTTAAAACTCAAAGATCTCATGAAAACAGTTGTTGAAATTTTTCATTTTCACAGTGTACACACATATACACAAACTCTGCCCCAAAATTAGAAAATGTAAATGCTGTCTTATCTTTTCAGCTGCATGTGTTGTTATTGATTTCTTTCAACAAACAGTTCAAGTGAATAGTGATAAACTTACTTCTGTGAGAAGAGGTCTCTGTAAGGACTGCCATGCTGCAGGGCCATGCCATAGCCTCTGGTGCTCATGCTGTTTCCTGCTATAGTCAGTGTGCAGTCATCGTCTGTCAAAGCAGCGTACTCCACCACTGCCATATCCCACAGAAAAGCATATGACTCTCGCTTTGCCTGGAAATTTAGAACATATTCCACAGCACAAAAATATAGATAAGAAGGCTGTGGGGACAAGATAAACCTCTTAATCTGGAAATAAGTCGTTTTAAATTATAGCGTCCTAACATTACTAAAAAGACAAAACAAAAATGTAATCTTATAAAGAGTATTACCTGTTTGAGAATCAAAAGGAAAATTCTGATAATGCAAATTAGGTAATTCTTTTATTCTAACTTTTTTAATCCAAACTCTACAGAGTAGAGCAAAAGATTATTTTTTCATTGGTGAAAAAGCAATCAAGGCCAAACAGCAGAGTTACATACTCACACAGAAACAAAACATTTTGCCCACTCAGATTCAACACTGAGGAACGATTCTACTTCTTCATTTTTTTAACTGATGATAACACCAGTTTCATCATTGGCACTCATCTGGCTTCGAGTATATTTTCAGACACGTGGTCATTTTCTAGAATTTTAAGGCCATACAGTGCAGAAGATGTTCCACGAGCACAGCTAAATTTGAATTAGTCTCTCTGGATTTTTATCTGTTTAGTACATGCCTGACTTTTCTCTTCATGGTGACCCAACATCTTCAATAGAACAAAAATCTAAAAAGGCTTTAATTTAATTCTAATCTCTTTCTGTCTCTCTCTCTCTTTGTAAGAAATGAAGCCATGTTGGAGACATTCTTATGAAATCAGAATGAAAAACATGCAATACTCTGGGCCATGGAGCGTAATGAGATAAAAAAGCTTATATTCATTCAAGTTAAAGCACATTTATTGTATGTAACTGTGTATGTATGCATCTATGCCATCTTCCCCATCTACACTGAATGCAATTAGCTGCTCAGTAAAGATGTTTATTGATGAACGCATATGTTATTTGTTCAGTTATAAATTATTCTTCAGTCTGCTGCTTGTGTTAAAGAGTCAACAGAAGATGAATAAAATATAAGGTAAAAAGCAAACAGTTGATGAGAATTGGACGAACCTCATTATGTGGGGAAAAACAGTTAAGTTTCCTTGCACCCATCAGTCAGTTATTGCTTTGTCCCTAACAGACTGTAGTAGGCTAGAGATCAAAACTAACATTAATCATCGTCATGTCAGGGGATATTTGTGGGATATAAAAAGTTTTCATGTAATTATTTACAGATATCGTGCTTGGAGTTAATAAACTTTAACTGACTCCCCCACAGAAACAGATACTGTTTGCTTTATAGCAGGAATTCCTTACTCTGGTCTTCGAGACCCCCTGTCCCGCTGGCTTTAGATTTGAATTGGTTGTGTTGCAGCAGGGAAACACCGAACTCCTGCAGGAAAGCGGGCCTTGAGGACCAGGGTTGGGGATCACTACTTTATTCAGGTGTATTTAAATTCCTCAAACTGTGTGTTGGTGTGTATACTTTCTTCAATTCAGAATTCATAAGAGCTTATGTGGAATTATAGGGATGAAAAAATGGTGTCTGGGATTAAGTATTATTACAATACGCAAGAAAATCCCATCACTTGTTTCACAGGGACTTCAGTGGGCTGAGTTTAAATATATTGCTAGTGTACTCTCAAAAACAGAGGTAGGAGACAGGAACATTTCTGTACCTGTAGGTACATTTTTTACAAATGTTCTCTCAAAAGTACAATATTGGTCTTTTTGCAGCCAGAAGTGTACCTATATATCATGAAAAAAGGTCCAAAGTAATATAAAGTACAAATTTGTACCATTTCAATGTTAAGGGTACCTGCAGCACTGAAAAATGTGCGTAGTTTGTACAATAACTATAAATAGCAGTCCTTCTAAACAGTAGTATAATTATAGTTATTAAATTATGATTTTCATAATAATCATAGTAATAATTATATGTGTAATTATATGTGTTTGGCCTAATATTTATATATTTATTCATTTATGATTAGAATCTTTGATTGCTGTCATAATCTGTATTTTATTGACTTTTATTCATCATTTTAAATTGGTTTAATTGTACTTTATCAACTGATACAGCTTGATAAGGTACAAAAATGGACCAGGACCGAAGGGTACAGAAATGTCTTTCAAAAAGGAACACCCCCAGCGACAAGTGTTTGTACCCTTTTAAGTACAAATTGGTACCTCTATTTTTGAGTGTGTATTCATGCACAGAAACAAGTGATTGCTTTAGCCGAGCACAAGGAATATATATACATATATTAAAAAAAATGTGGCAGGCAGAAGGAGGGCCCAGGCAGGATTTGATCCCCAGACTCCCATGTGAGAGTCAACGCACGCTAACCATTCAGCCAAGAGGGATATCATCGAGGCCAAGTAGCCAGGGTGCATGATCAAATGGAGGCATGGTCCTGCCGTTTTGCCTCCATTTGATAATGCACCCTGGTTATTTGGCCAAGAGGATATCCCTTTTCACTGAATGGATAGCACACGACTCTCACCTGGGAGTCAGGGGATCTAATCCTTCCTGGGCCCTCCTTTGTCCTAACATATGAATAAAAAAAATAAAAAAAAACTTGCCTTTTTGATGCCCTCTGATGGGCTGGAGACGGAGTTTTCAAAGCCATTATTCTTGTTGATGATCTTCCAGAGTTCAGCAAAGGTACTGTCCTGCTCCAGAGGGTTGGTGCCTTTGGCATGGAAATAGTCATAAACGGCAGAGTCCCTCACTGTTCCATAAACCAGGTCCACCTGCTTGGACAGGTCCTGAAATGATCTTGATTTGAATAAGAAAAAAAGGTGTAAAAAAGAGTATGTTAACATCATTTAAGTTACATTTAGATTGTACTATAATGTTTGGTAAATTCCAGCTGTGATCTTACTTACAAATCGTGCTGTTATAAGCATATAAATTCTCTTTTTGTTTGTCACCACAAAAGAAAACTTAAATGTTCAGTCATTCAAGCCTTAAAATAATGGGAACCAAATTCATGAAATTTTCCATTATTACGGTTTTGTTTTTGTTTCTTTTGCTACCAGTGGTATTTAATGACAGTTATTGATCTGTTAAACTATTTATAAAGCCTTGTTTGTAACTTGGTATGATGCTTGTGATTTCAGTGGTCACAAGAAACAAAACCAAGAAAGACGCGATAACAAAATACTGTAGCTCCATTCCCATCTTATTCACTACTTCACACAAGCCTCTTGGCTCGTATATTCCCATCAGCAGTTTCCTTCCATTTAAAATTCAAGCTCCAACTCCCCCTGAATCACCCTGACCAATCAGTAGACTGAAAACTACAGCCTCCCTCTCTGATACACATCAGACCAAATCACCAATCATCATGCTTCTTATCAACTAAATTAGCTGCACCTGTAGTGTGCTGCTTGCTGCTTCTTATGTTAATAGTCCAACTGCTACTTTCCCCAGAATTACCAGCACCGAAAGTCCAGTCTGATTCAGAGTAATGATGACCAGGTTGGGAGTTGGGGGGTTGCATTCTTAACTGACTGATTACAGGCTTCATACCAATGATCAGTTATTAAGATTTTGTAGAAATTGTAGAAAACTTTATGCTTTTCTTCGGCAGCCCCTTCCAACATGGAAATATGGCTTTTCTATTACTGAGACACTCTGTGGTCTGTGAAGAAATCTCTCTGCAGCAGCTGCAGCTCTGCTTTGATACAGTATCAGATTTGCTAAATGTCAGTGCCTCAGTAAGCTTTTGCTCCAGATGTAATCTGGATGGTCAAATTTCAAGAAAATTGCCTATATCCTCAGTTGTATTGGGTAGATACAGCATGTTTAACATGGCATCTTGTCTGCTTATCCCCATCTGTCTATCCACCCTCTACCAGCTAAATATTTTATAATTCCCAGCTTTAGATGTTGGAATGAATAATGAACTTTACTTCGAGTTAAATATTTTATTTTAATTTTGACTAACAACTTATGTTTTTGTAATTACATAAACACTAGGATCTACTGTATACTGTATAACTTTAAAGTAAATTTACAAGACAAATATTTAGATGCACAAGCATCTAAAGATGCTGTAATATACTATACTCTACACCTTTTATTCTAAGAATCTTAAAAAACAAGAGAATGATGTTTGGGTGTTGCCACCGTGTAAAACTGCAGAACCAAACTAGCTCAGAGCTGATAATACTGGACAACACTAAAAGATCATGCACCATATTTGTTCTGGAGACATCTGTTCCATCATGTCAGATGCTTTTCCCCCTTTAGTGTCTTCAGCACACCAATATATAATTTTTTGAGAAGTCATCCTTGTTCTTTAAAGGCTGAAATACATAAAAAAAAAGACTTAACCCCCCCATATTTATATGTATGTGTTACAGCGTTCCTCTAATGCAGGGATACTCAATTACATGTACATATTCAGTTGGGCCAGATTTTCACACAGGAGTTTAACATGGTCAGAAACTGTTTGTCTGGTGAGTGGCAAGTAAAAGCTATCATTTTCTTCCAGGTGATGTCTCATTTGCTGTGATTTTCATTTATCACCACATTTATCACAATGTCCTGTCTTTCACTGTTTCAGAGTCTGGAAATGGCCTTTTCGATGCCAATTTCCGGTAAGGGGATGCTTCTGGAGCTCTCCTACTCTGAAGTATGACCCTACTTTGGCAGTATAGCTCTAGTTGTAAGATGCAATCAAAATGATGTTTCTCAATGTAGGGCTTCCTCAAATTGTAATATTCAAACACAAATTGCAAATTAAACACATCTGCATTGCATTTGAATTAATGTGACAGTTAAATAAGCATCCTTTAGTCTAGGTAGGGCTTAGCGATGCACAATATTATCGGCTTGATATTGGTATCAGCCAATATTTACTTTAAAACTAAATATAGATATCATCTGATATCAACCAGATATAGGCCCTATATCGACCTATATATTTAACCAAACAGACACTGTTTGCTGAAAAACTCTTTTTTTTTTAATCCATGGGGCATGGGAATAACGTAAGGCCGCGCCCACCATGTAACATGACGTCTCCAGCAGCAACTGGCTCTACAGCAGATGCAGCAAAAGTATTTTTCTAATTTTCACAAGGAATGAATAATACATCAATTTCAACTGTAATATTAGTATCGGTTATCGGCCAAATGATTCGTAAAATATTGGCATATCCCATGTCGCACAAAAATCCAATATTGTGCATCCCAAGCGGAGTTATATCTGTTGCTTTAGTTGTCAATTTACCATTTTTAGGGGGGAAAAAGGCATGTTGGGATCACACTGAAGCTGAAGTTATACTTTGTGTCAGGTCGGGCTGGCGGAGCTGATGCGGATGAAACATGTTCTTATACTCGAGCCTCAACTACTGTTAAATGGTCGTAGCCAACACTGACCACTATGGCAGTGACTGCGACCAAATGTCCACAAACTGGCTTTGGCTGTGAACTCTCCAGCAGTGACTGCAACCATTCAGGTTAACCACGAACACCAACACTGGTTACAACCTGAATCAGCCGACTTTAAAGGAGTGGCAAACTCTCACAACATGATAGCATGTTTTAAAAACCATTCTGAAAGATGTGTAGCGATGTGTATTTATTATTGTCAAAGTGGAAGCAACTACTATTACTATTCTGAAAGCGGCAGCAGCCGGTGTGCAGCTGTTCTGACAGTGGCTGCGACAATTCAGAGTAGAGGCAGACAGCTTAGAGTAGATGCAGATAAATCAGAGTAGATGCAACCACAGCCACAAAAAGATCTCAGCGCTGCTTGCTAACATAATGTGTGTTGTATTCAGGGTCCATAAAACAGTAAGGCTGCGTACACACCAAACGCGATTTGGGCGTCAAAATCGCACCTGACACCCAAAGTTGGATGCTTTCTCACTAAAAAGTCAGACGCTTGATTTCCAGCGCCGTGTCCAGCCAAGGCGCGCTCAATGCGCCTCAGGAGGAGCCCCTCCTTTTTTTTTTTTCCTGTCACCGGTCTGTCTGCACCATGACAGATGCAGTAGAGAGAGGCTCGGCTTTATGTGATAAATAAATAAAGCTAGGGAATGTTGTGGCATCTCTGCTCTGTCTGGGTTCACCAGATAATTCCAGGTGTTCTGAGTGATGAGTTTCACCATTTACTCCAGGAGCTGCTGACGAGGGGCTCGGCGCCATTTCAGCCATCTGATCCGGCCCAGTTTAAAGTCCTGTTGTCCCGATGCGGGGCAGCATTATAAGCCTATTACATATGAAAATATAAAATGTGTGTGTGTGTCATGACATTGAGTCTCTCTTGTGCTCTTGGTTGATGCCCTGCGTCAAGATGCCAAAGTTCAGATTTTCCACCTCCAACTTCTGCCGCTCGCGAAGCGCGTAACTTGCGTCAAACTCTCAAAATCTCAAAATCTCAAAACTCGCCGTGTGAAACGCCCCACAGGGTTTTCAACACCTCCTTGACACGTGTCGGTCATTGACTTTGCATGTACTATAAACCCAACGCCCTTGGCGCCCAAATCGCGCTTGGTGTGTACCCACCATAAGAATTTCCTCAAGCAATGCAGATTTTTCAATTTTAGAAAGAGAAAGAGAAATTTAAACCTGTTGATCTAAGAGTTCATCTAATTATTATTGGAGCCACAAATTATTAGACTATTCTGATTGTCTCTTTCACACTCACTCAGGAGAAAATAATATCCTAGTGTAGGAACTCTGTCAAGAGACATTTTTTACAGACAGCAGAGAAAGGAGAATAAAGTGTGTAGTGTGTAAAGATATTGTTTGGTTCTTATTGCAGCACATTATATGCTTGCACACTGAGAAATTCAAGGTCTAAGTTGACGTCTACCCTTTTACTTTTGGCAATAAAAAGCAAAGCTGCTGGGTTTTTTGCAGTCATATACCAGAGTTTATAACTCACCGCTGGAAGAAAGTTGATTTCTCTGAGAATGATAACATCTTGACTTTTAATGTTGTTGTGGACTTCATCTCACTCCGTCCGACTTATAAATTCCACTCGGATCAAGCGCAAGGCCAAGACATTGAATTTTGCTGGGAGGAAAACTTTTAATGCCTACATGTCACACATTTATAAAGCACTGAGGACATTGATGCTCTTTGCTCTTACTGAAGCACTTTACTGTATTTATAAGGTTCAGATCATCACTTTTAATTGAAACCAAAGTTATCTAATGCCATCTGTGTAAAAGTAGGCCTTGCATTTATGAATGATGTTTTCACATTAGAGTAAGGAGGGTTGAGATGTTGGGTTAAGAGGAGGAACCCTGTAATAGTAAGCAATAAATTTGCTTATGTTGTTTTTTTGTTTTTGTTTTATGCAGTATGCAGTACTAGAAGAGCAATAAGTTTAACACTAGGGAATTGAAAATAAAACAAACATTTTATGTAAAAGCAGAGGTCATAATCTCATAAAATATCAAAGTGAAAAAAAAAGTATAAGTAATTTAATTCTCATTAGTTTCAGATCAAAATTTATATTTACATGTGTTACATACAGTATAACCAAATGCATCATACCTCATGTTTGGGAACCATAAGAATCTAGCAGGAAATGATAAAACGGCTTGCCAAGGAAGGGCTGTTCTCACTAATAAGCAATGATCTTTGGTGTGCTGGACAGATGGTGGGCAAATGGCCTCGAACAGATGGAATAAAACAGTTTCAAAAGAAAGACCAACTTGTTTTCCTTCAGTCAAACACCTGGCAATATCAGAGAAAGATCTGAGTCTTTGTATTGTCTTTGTCATACATGTTTTTCCTGAATAAATTAATCTCCAAAATGACAGCCCATCCAGTTAATTTGTATTTATAAATTTACTCATAAATTTGTTCATTTTCTAATCATTAATGTTTAGTTGGTTACAATAAAAAGGTAGCCTAGCATTACGTTTTGTGTCCTATGTTGTATTCACAGATTAGATTAATCTGTAATTTAGTTGTAAATAGTTAAGTAGTAAAAGCCTTTGCACACCAACTCTGTGCTTGTGATTCAATAATGTTGCATGTTCAAAACAGACGTAACACCAATCATTTAGACATCAACTCCCAGTCTTTCTTTGGCAATTAAGTTTATGGAGCAGGCTTTCTTTTCTGATTTCTTTTTCTCCACATCAGCCTTTAGAGTGCTCAAATGTCTTCATCCAAAGTGGCCTCTGATTCTTCATTTCCCTGCACCAAGCATTTCATGGCAATATTAAAGAATACAAGCTTGGATTGTGGATATCTAACAGTGGTGATCTAATTAGTGGTCTTTGTTTTAACAGGTGGTTTGGTATTGATAGCAGAGATCAGACTGCACCACAGATGTACTGAAATTCCTGGAAACAGTAAGGAGAAAATCCTACAACATCTAATAGGTTCTACCTTATGTAGGTGGGAAGATGCATTTTATAGTACTGTACATCCATACCCTTGTTGGTCCGTGGCCTCAAACCTCACGAGCAATCTCACTTTTTACATAAAAGTTGTTGTGGATTCAATTCAGAGGACATGAATTAAGCTGAAACTGGTCTATTCATCCGGACCAGAATAAATACACAAGCACAGAATGTCCAACACTATAGAGGCTCAACAAAGAGGTAAGGTTGAGGGACGTAATGAGGACAGTAGTTTTTTCTGCTGTCCTGAGATGTAACCTTGTTTATGGTGGTTTCATACAATGTATACGCAAATCATCAGCTGGGGCCTGAAGCACATGAACAGTCATTCTGACCTTCTTTGCTTCACAAAGGATGGCACACAAATAATGTGTTACTCCACCATAAGGGCTATTATTCTTATTTTCTTCCCCAAGAGTTTGAGTGACTGGCGTCTGCTCCAGTCATGAGCTTATTCCCACACAGCGTCATGCCCTTAGCTCTGTCATTGGCTGGGGATATAAACAGAAATCTCCACCCAGAAATGTCCAGACCAGACCAACACAAAGGGGAAAAGCAAATTACAGACAGGGGGAGAGGGAGTTGCTTTCAAACTCACCATCCCACAAGAGTAAAGGCCAAAAGGCGCGGATTGAGACAGATTTCATTTGCACAAGTCTAATGTTTATTTTTGTGGGAAAACTCCTTACTCTACCTTTAAACTTAAAGATTCTCAGTCGGTAGCTAAATAAAAATTTGTCTTACTTGCTGTATAATTTTCTGTGAATAATTCCTTTTTTTTTTCCCTTATGGTCAGCTGACAGAAAAAAAAAGGCAAAAAAAAAAAAAAAAACAACTATGGGCCGGATATGTTAAGATCCAAATTTGCGTGCAGTAATTTGCCCACACAATCTGGAATTTTGCGTGAGGGGCTGAACCACAGTTTGTGGATGATTTACAAAGAATGAAGGAGCAAATGACCGCGAGTGCAAACGTGTTGGAAACGCCCCTATATACAGTAAATGAGGATTTTGCATGTGGCGAATTGCGAGAGATGACAGTGCAAAAGGAAATACGACCGACAAAGGGAGATGTTAGTGGAGGAAGGAGATGGAAATCTAAATTAAAATAAGTATGATAAATACAAAAATTTAGATAACACAACAGGTATCGGTGCAGAGTCTCAGAAGTGGCCAGTTTATAAGGACATGGATCAGGAGTTACTGAACAAATGAAAGTGTCTGCAGCTCCGACATGGTCTCTATTACCCACAAGGTGCACAGTTTGGTACAATGCCACTAAAATCCAAGTTAAAATGTAACGTTGGCAAAAAGGGGAAATAAAAAGACACAATTAATGCCAGCTTTAGTTATTATTAAGCTCCACAGCAGCTTCAAACTGTCTGTCTGATTTGTCCTGAATATTTTACACCCGTGTTCGGGTTTTCTGTGGTGATTTTTATTGAATTCAACAATGAGAACTAAATAAGTTGCCCTGAAAATTATTTTGAATCAGATGTGTGCGTGTCCACGATTGTCCCTCTCAGAAGCTGCAGCCTTTTGTGTGCAAAGCTGCAATTTGCACCTGCTTTTCAGATGTACTAAAACAGACGCAAAAAAGCAGCAAGGCGATGTGTCTCACGGTTGATAAATCACTTTGCGAGTGCTAAATTGATATATTTACTCCTCCCATCACACGCACAACTGCGTGTAAATGCCCCATATTGCATATTCATAGCAACAGAACTGCAAACTGATAAGAGGTGCTATTTAGCACGTTTGAAAGACCAAACCCTTTTAGCATGCTGTTAATAGATCAGTTTGTGCATTTTTTTGCGTGAGCAATGAGATTGCTCACGTTTTTGCACATGCAAACCTTTGATAGATCTGGCCCTATGTGTGCAAAGATCTTTCTAATTGAGAACAACAGATGACGTACCATGGTCACAATGTACCCATTACTTACCCTACTTACTTCTAAATGCAGTCATTTGCAGTCAGGTTCTATCCCTTACACTCTACAACATGTACCATAAAAAAGATGAATGTCCCTGTAATTGCCATTCCAAACATAAACGCACACGCATGCAGTCCAAGTCTGCACAGGTGAGCTGTGTGCTGCTTAGCATTCACCCCATCCACTCACATGTCCCCATGTGGCCATTTGTTCTACAGAAGACAGAATCAGTGCAAATGCCTTTCTGCCCCGTCTTCAGGGGAGAAACATCAAACCAAATTGGTTTCACTGACAAATAACATTTAGACTCAGGACAGGCTAGTTGTTAGGCAGCATGTCAAAAATTAAACAAACTGTATGCTGAGTGGTGCTGATGAGAGGCACTTGCATATTCATCTCTAGCATCTTCAAAATGCAGCTCTTGTCACAGTATTCAAAATATTGAAAAATCCAACACATACTTTCTCATAATAACATTCCAGAACACACTTCAACTCATGTGTCCAGTCAAAGCTTTATTATGTTAAACATGCCTCAAGAGATGCACAAGGTTCAATGTTTATGCACACTATGATTTTATGAAAGTCTGGAGGCATTTAAGAAAGAATTTCAACTGATTTTTATGCCATATGGTGGTTTACAAACAGTGTGATAGAAAAATCTGGTGTTTTACCGGACAGCGTTGTCCATGCGTGACACAGTGAGGTATGCAGCCAGGTTTGCTGTGTATGACGAACACACGATGAGGGTGAAAAGCCACCAGCTGCCCATGACGATACGCAGCGCCACTGAGCCCAGGATGGAGTCGCTGCCTGTGGAGTGCAGATGGAAACAGTTGAAGACATCAGTATCTTTACTATCTGGCGTCACAGGAAGACATGATTACCTTCATTACAGCTTCATGTGACATTTATTTTTTCATTTGATTGAATTTGTGATGGTGAAATAGTTTTTCCAGCCATAGATAACAATATTTAATTCAATCAGGAGCTTAGAATAAAAATTCTCAAAGTATTACCGCAATAATTAATTAATGCATTTACTTAATAATTTTGCACTGACTGACTTACACTATCTTTCCATGAGGGACACAACAAACTTCAAATCTCTAAACTGACTGTTAAAGGATGGCACATCTGCAATAACAATAAGTAAACACATAATTCTACCAAAATACCAAAGTTTTCTTTGTTGTTTGGATCGTCCTGTTTTACAGCTACATTTTATTGTGATATCATGAAAGAGCCACAACAATAAAAACTTAGAATATTCCTTGCATTTCAAATGAGCCCTTAACAAAATTGTCAGCTCTTAATTGTTTTGAAACAGGTTTTTCTTCCCTGAGTTCATATCCATACCTGCAGGTTAGCAGTGAAAAAGCTGGTTGTTTCCATATTTTGAATTTGTGGCTAATTATTCAGTTTATATGCTACTTTCTCAATAGGTCCCACATACATACCTTTATATCATGCAACACATTCTTATTCACTTTTTTGGTGAGACTGTAGAACTTTTAATCAAATGACTTGTTTGTCATATTTTTTTAGTCATTGTTTTATTTTCGCTTTATTTTTGTGCAGCACATTTGAGACTTTATTTGTGTAGCACATTCAAACAAGAGAAAGTGATTTTTTTCAATTATTATTACTTTCTAATCTAACTTATTGTATCTTTATTTGCATGTAACTTCTCTGAAAAGGACCAAATGGGTGATGAGATAAATGATAGAAATGTCAGCATGAATTCTAACACTAAAGAGTAATTTCACAGAAAGGCCATCTCAAAGATGCAACATTATGAAATGTGACAAAAACATATTTATCTGAATGTGTCACTTTCAGCACAGCTGCACCCACAGGACAACTTGGGAAGAAGGGAAAAAAATAAACAACAAAATTCAAGGTCTCATCTTGATGCATGAAACTCTGGCATCAGTCATTTTTATTATATATGACTTCGACTGATTTCTTAAGGTCACTGAATGTGAAATGTGCATTCGGAGACTTTACAGGATTTAACCCTTCTGCAGTCGTTGACTAAGGTGCACTCCCTTTCATCTCCTGAAACAAATTGATTTAACCATTTAATCATAATGAAAAAGTGTTATTTCTGTCCATTCCCCCAGACAATTTCACATTATTTCCTACCTCTGCCTGACCTGCTTATGTAACAAAATGAGAAGAGTCTCTACTCAGAAATGCAGTGATGAAAATCAGTGTGTCTGGGGGTGGTTAGTATACTCTGAAATGAACACACAACAAAAACCAGCCGAGTCTTGGCATATCACTATGAAATCACTGGGGGGGGGGGGGGGGGGGGGGGGGGGGGGGCATGGTTGCCAAGTTTATGCACTCTGACAATAATATATGACGCATCAGCAGTCAGATTCATATCAAAGTGACCTACGTCACTGCCAAGAAATAAGGAAAGAAAAAAAAAAACTTGAATGAAAAATAAAAGGGGCAGAGTTGGAACATAAACCAGAGATGAGGAAGAAAAAAAAAGCTGAACAAAGGCATGAATTTGGTTCACTGGAAATATAGTGAGTGTTGGGTAAAAAGAGAAAAAAACAAGCAGAAAAAAAGGGTTTGAAGGCAGTTTGCCAGACTTTGATAGATGCAGTTCAGGCTCTGACATCAGTTGCTGAAGTAGTCATTTGTTCCAAACAGACATACCTGGATCTCCACCAGACCTAAAGATGGGGTGTTCTCCTTGGGAAGGTCACCTTTAGAAAATGCTAAGGTGGGCTTTGTGCCTGAAACTCCCCACTTACTGAATCAGCATTTGCTATTTGGTGACATCCACATGCATGTTTCAGTTTGTTGGACATTTTTATACCTCAGTACTCGTGACAGCAGCAGCCGGGGGCATTGTGTTTTCAGTTTGTCACTACATGCTCCTTATTCCTGGGAGCACAATTTCTCAGGAACAACTCAGAGAAGTCTTCAAGTTGGGCACTAACAGTTGGTTTAAAGTCACTGTGTCCTCCAAAATACACTTTAACTGAATAATTAAAACAGTGATTATTACTAAACTTGACATTTAAGTTAGGAAAAAAAAAAAACCTTCATATCGTAATATTTAATGAAAACAAGGTTCCGGCAGTTATTTAATACCATAAAACGCAATGCACCCACATGGCATCAGTCCCACATTTAGTGTTTCTTCTTCACTTTTTGATCTGCTGTTTTGAAGGTTTCCCATTTATAGAATACACATCTGATACCAACAGTGCATGCAGCAAGAACACTTACAAAGGAAGTGTGGCATTTACTAACTTGGACTCAAACTTGGAAATGCACGATTGTAATCACAGCTCTCATGTTGCAGTAGAACAGGGAAACTAAATATCGGTAGTGTTGCAGCAGGCAGTCTCATGTTCTTTACCTCTAAACAATATCTTGTAATTTTTCTTAGTTTGAAACAGTTGTGTTAAAGTGCCTGTGACATACAGGTATCGGAAAAGTTATCACGGTTGATGTGACGTCAGTAGAAGGTTTTATAAGCTGTGTGCTTCACATAGGGTGTGTCTTCAGTGAGGGAGCTGATCTGCTTGGTAAGAGTGCAGGATGACTTGTTCCCCAGAAAAGATCCTACTAAATTTATGCGACTGTTTCAGAGATGGTAACAGCACAAAAGTTATCACTGTGTATTTCAGTAGGTTTTTGGGCCCTGAAGTGAGAGAAGAGACATTCTAGGCAGTTTCCAACCATCGCCTTCATTTCTTTGGGTCAAAAATACACTGGGTTCCTCTGGACTAATCAACAGCTGCTAAAGTCAGATGACTCAGATCTCCATCTGCAACACTGATGACAATATAACAACGTGTTTCCTGCAGTGCAAGTCCTCTTGTATTCTGTCCTCCATTTGCAGCTACAGTGTATGTTGCATGCATGTGCAGCGACGTGATTTTTTGGGCACCAAGTTTAATATATATATATATATGTTTATTTATTTATTTTTTTCTGAAGATCTGTCCTTCAGTCCTAAATCCTTAATTGCACTCACTTTTTGGTTTGGAACATCTGGGATTTATCAACAGCTCATTGTAGTGGTGCACATGACTGGCCAACACATTTGATAAATACAGATTTTCATTTTTACTCATACTCATTCTGAATTTTACTTGTGAAATGGTATTTAGAGCATTTTCTATGAAAAGTTGATAAATATGAGACCTGGTATTCAGTCCTGCACCACTGAAGGCCAATCCTCACAAACATTACAACACTCGAATTTCCTATCTGTGGCATTTGAATGATTCATAATGTCTGCCACTCACCTTGTTGCACAAAAGCACCATAAACAATCCAGATAGCGCTCTGAAGGGAAGTGGAGGCAGATGGTGTAGGATGGGCTCCTGTGTTGTTGTGGCAGCGTACGGCCTGGATCCGCCTGAGCAGGAAGATCATGATGCCCACCACAGGGATGGCCGCAGCAATGCAAGCCCACACAGCCAGGTCAAATGGTGCCAGTAGAGAAAAAATGTTGATCTTTTCCTCTGACTTCCGCATCAGGATTCCCACAGAGTAGTCCAGGTAGCGCTTGCTGAAGTCGACCACACTCTCGCGCTCAGGCGTGATGGTGATGGCAGATACGGCCAAGTCAGCTCGCTGTGGAACAAAAGTCATGTTTGTTCAAAACAACAGAATAAGATTTTACATTTTACCTGAAATACATTAAAAAACATGTTTTCAGGCCACTCGGGATATGAATTGCTTTTTTGTTTCTGTAACAACGATTGCATCCCGAGTCCCTCTGCTTACTCGTGTAACAATGATTTTCTTTATCCTGTTTTCTGAAACTATCTTTTTCCTTACAAACCCTAATAACATACTAACAACTATCATCATGACCATTTTTATTAAAAAAAAATTTATACGTCATTGATTACTTTAATAAACACTTTAATTTGCAGAAGGAAAATCTTCTGAATCTCCTCTCATCATTAGTGGACCAGACTTTGCTCTCCTTTATTACTGTTCTGCCAGCAGCCAATTACATCAT
The DNA here is from genome assembly GCA_023101725.1 of Atherinomorus stipes. Lineage (NCBI taxonomy): Eukaryota > Metazoa > Chordata > Actinopteri > Atheriniformes > Atherinidae > Atherinomorus > Atherinomorus stipes. Next base: position 1,018,231 of record JALJCO010012783.1, read on the forward strand.
TTAATTTGAGGCCAATAACCACAGAGTTTATTGTGTCTTTATCAACAGTGAAGTCAAGAAAATTTTCTGGCAATCCTGGAATTAATTCATTATTGTGTTACTATTATTGCATTATAAATATTACATTATAGTCTCTTTGTGAGAAAGGCTTCATTTTAATATTTTACCTTGTTAAAAACATGACCACTGTATGCATTATATGAACTGAAGCACAATTCATCTGTTTATGTCTGTTTTCTTTGTTCTTCAAAGCGGTAAACATCCCCTCCTCATTAATCTTTGATTGTTTATCTTAATGTACAGGCACACAGTTCACTGAAGCAAAAAATAAATAACATTTTTTTTTTTTTTTTTTTATTCAGGGTTAACATGTACAGTATGGGTCAAAAGTTTAGACACACTCCTGTGAAAGAAAAGGCTAAATCACAATAGTAATTCAAATAACAAGAAACTGAAAAAATCGACAATAAATCAAAATGTACTAAATTACAATTTATTAAAATAAAACATTGATTTTGAATTGTGTTTTTTTTAAAACAAACAAACAAAACTGTCCCAGACAAATTTGAGCACCTTGCTCATGAACAGTGGACCAAAATACTTGTCAACAGGTGCAGAAGTCTGACTGGATGTTAAAGAAAACACTTGAGTTGACCCACAGAATGAACAAAAATTTTATCGAGCAACACTTTTAAAGGAATAGTACACCCACAGAATGATGTAACTTTATTTTCCACTTACCCTCATGGTGAGCAAGACTCTGGAGCACTTTTTTAATATCTCAAATGCAGCCGGCGATCAGGAAGGCTTCTCGTTTTCCCCCAACTTTCATATAATGGAGTTCGCTGGGGTTCGAGCCAAAAAGGTCCATAAAAGTCCACAAAAACTTTTCAATATTCCTCCATACTGCTCATCCAATGTAATCCCAAGTGAGTGGGTAGTGTCCATAATTTACTTGAAACGACATCATTTAGTATATTTTTAGAGCCTAAACAGTATCTCCTGCAAACACGCCGATGCACGTTCATGAAACCACGGAAGCCGCGCCAGGCGAGATCGCACGTTCTCTTTTTCTTTCTTTCTTTGTTTTAAATCAATATCCAACCCCTCTTGGACCCACTTGTGTATGTCCGGGTTTGTTTGCAGAGCAGTCGCTTGTAGCACAATGTAAACGCCAAATTTCTTCTTCTACGCTTGTATTATCGGCAGAGTAGGCTCTGAATGCCAAGGCTTCCGAAGTTTTCGAGAGCGCACATATGCGTGCTTCGCGAAAGTAAGATGTACTACTGTTAAGGCTCTAAAAATATACTAAATTATGTTGTTTTGAGTAAATTTTGGACGCTACCCACTCAGGACACTTGGATGAGGGGGGGTACATTGGACAAGCAGTATGGAGGAATATTGACAAGTTTTTGTGGACTTTTATGGACCTTTTTGACTCGGACCCTGGCGAACTCCATTATATGAAAGTTGGGGGAAAACGAGAAGCCTTCCTGATCGCCGGCTGCATTTGAGATATTAAAAACATGCTCCAGAGTCTTGCTCACCATGAGGGTAAGTGGAAAATAAAGTTACTTCATTCTGTGGGTGTACTATTCCTTTAAAGTGTTGCTCAATAAAATTTTAGCTCAGGAGCCCCATTATGTTTGGTTGCATGATTTATTTTTTGTTTGTTTGTTTTGGATTTCTATTGAACCACAATTCAAAATCAGTGTTGTGATTTTCTCAAATTTCTATTTATTATTACTTTTGTCAATTTTAACTCATTTTACTCAGTCTTGGAGTGTGTCTAAATCTTTGTCCAATATACCAATATATAATAATATACCATATATAATATTTGAAATTGTTGATATGAATTTGAATTGAATTTCATCTTTATTAGATGAATAAAATTATTTTCATGATAACTTATTGATCTGTGCAGAGGTGTAGCTTTATGTTGCATGTAATACACAACATGCTACTGCTTGCCTCCATTAATAAAAATACTAATAACTGAGCTCCGTTTCTAAACAATGCATTCCTTCCAGAAACTTCATTGGACTGAAATATGGACATTAACTACAGTAGCTGAGATTTAAAAAACAAACACTGACCTTGCCAATAAGTTCCCCAATCATGCCATTCCAGGATCCATTAGGGAGCACTGAGCCATATTTCCCATCACCAACTTGGTAGATGTCATATTTGAAACCCAGGATCTTGGCGAGGGCGTCCAGGACATCAATTGAGAAACCCTTATATCGTTTAGGTTGGCCCAGAATGTTTTCTGCCACCATTACGAAAGGTTCTTCCTGTTTGGATTAAAATTGTGGAGATTTCAGATTATGAAAGTGCAGAAAAATGATTGAAAAGTGAGTTTAATCTGCAAGGCAGAGATTAGAGTGAAACTTTGAAAGAAGTAAAGAATGCGCTTATTCAATCACAGCAACATCATTTATCAAGATGCACCAAAACCTCCTCATGGCCAGACTGACGACTGAAGCGAGGACACATTCAGTCATCATAAGAACCAGGAGGTGACACCTTTATGAAGAGCTCCTATGTGATCTACATTAGGCTTCATCTTAATAAAATAGTTTCCTTAGTGACTGTTGACCCGTAACACATGGCACTACGGCAACTGCTGTGGTCCATCAACGTGGAAATTGCCATTTAAAATTTATTGCTCCACCCATAGTTCCTCTTTATGGGTCGCAAGTGTCAGGGCAGAATTAAATGGTGGAGGTGGAGTAGAGGGAGCTGAGGAGGATGGGGAGAGGGACACAGAAAAGGGGGGGTTGTTAAAGTGGGCAGGGGCAAATGACTTGATTAAGTGACACTGCCAGCAGAGAGCTGAGCAGAACTTATGTGAATAAATACGGTGCAGGTAAATCATCTGTGAAGAAGAGGAAAAATGGAGAGGAGGAGGAATGATTGGGGTAGAGGACGAGGGCAGAGACTTTGACACTGGAATATTTGAAGTTAGTTTTAGAAAAGCTGCTGCAGTGCAAGCAGCTTTTAATGACCTTGTGATGTTTTCCATTCTCAGATTCCTGTTTCCAGGACAGAAATCTGTGTGTAGCTGATGTTTGGTGTCCCCTCAGACAATAATCATCCAAAAACTTGAATGAAATGACATCAGCATGTTCAAACGTGCCTCCATCGACGCCACTGATTATTTTCTTGAATTGCGTCAAATACCGGGAGTTTTGTTATTCAACTGTAATTTGAAAGCACTGAGAGGCACTGTGTGCCATGTTCAGTTCAATTGTCCCGTCACTGTTTCTGAGAACAAAAGCTTAACATTAATATTGCATCGGACATTATTTCATTATTTTACAAGTTCTGGATAAAGTCATTCAGATTATATTTGATCATATTTTGCAGCAGAGGTTTCTGTGATCTGCTCTACTCATTTATGCTCATTTGCTGTAACAGCTCTTTGCTTTTGGAAGACACATCCTACATTAGCTTTACATTTCTCTGCATCAGATTACTTGGAAAGGATGTGAAGAGAATATTCCATAATGTTAATGTCTCAAAACTAAGAAATCAAAGGAAAATAGAAAACCTGAACTGAAACTCAACTTTAAGGCAAGTCCAGCAGTGAAATACACATTAAAATCAATTAAAGGTCACATTAAACTGAGAAACTACTGCATTATCTGCAGGTCAAAGGTTGGCGCTAATTGTATTTGCTGCTGCCCTATAGGTTTGCTATATTTACTTTACTTTTGCCTACTCAGGTCAAAATGTTAATAGCTCCAGCATAATTCCACAACTTACCAGTAGAGTTACGATCTTGAGCGTTACTCCCTGCATACTGCTCTCTATTCGATTCTCCTTCAGGCTACCATTCAAGCCACGAGTGGAGTCCCACGACGCCAGCTAACGGGGAGAAACAAACATCAAGTAGACAGAGAAGTTAAAACTTTAAGAGGTAGGCATCCTCTGATAAAGATTGTGAGTTGCTCACAGATAAACTCATCACATATACAATAATTTATTTGATGAATAATGTAAGTGATGTGACGTCGTAAAACCTTCTATGTTTTATCACCTGAACTGATAATCAGCTGCAAGTAGTCCGTGTTTATATTCAAAACTGAGCTATGAAGCAAACAGCAGTTTGATTGGAGCATGATTTAGGACACAGCTGAAACATACCAAACCGAGATATTTATCAGCAATCTGCTCCAAGCTTCACCTCCGATTAGAAAAATGGAGGCGGTGATGAGAATGACAACAGGGACGACCATAACTATTCAATTATTACAACTTTCAGTAGACTTTCAGCTCATGCGAAACCACCACATAAATTCCAAACTCAAAAGCAGCGGACATCTCTTTGAGTTTGTATCCTGAATCCAAACTCTTATTCCACATGGCCAACCTTGGAGTCGTGTCTCTGTTGTGAAGCTGATGTTTGTTAAATTCTTAATCAGCGCTGCTAGCTGGACAAGGATTCTCAAGGATCTGACACATCATCAGGAGTGGCCTTTGATTTGAGCAGACAGAACAAGACTTGTGGCCCAAGGTCAAACCACAGGCTTCTCTGGCCGAAGAAAACATCCAAGTACCTATTCCACTAAGCATACTGTACTCTGCAACAAAGAAGCCTAACAAAAACACTTATATGAAGGTTTGACAGTGATACCAGCAGCAGTTTTTGTCTGTGTTGCCACGTTGATCTAAGATATCCAAGTAAACAATTCTAATCATTTTAGCTTGTTGTTCATGGATCAATGTGATAATCAGATTTTCCATCACAACATTTTTACTCTTGTTTCTTTCAAATTATCACGTTTTTGAAAAAATTAAATTCTAATTGTTAATGTGTGATATTTTGTTCTATCTAGCAACACGGAGACTGCATCCAACCATCTTCCCCTCATCATTCCTTTTCATTTGTGTAGAAGAAACTATAGCGGCTGTGAAAAATAATCAAAACCTGCCTCGTTTCTAGGCGACTGTAGAGGGCCAACAATGCAGCAAGGCTGACTTGTGCAGATGTAACAGGTCCATTCTAAGATTATCAAAACACAATGTGAGTTTTTTTATCATCATAATCCTACACGAATAAAAACAACATTTCAGCCCATCTACATCATCTTAAAATGACCCTTTTTCTTGATTGGACATGGACAGTTACTGTAAGTAATGTCCTTAAAATCTCAGAATATAGAAACCTGAGCTTGTTGGCTTGCTGCTCCAAAACAAACATTTTTATGTTTTCATTTTCCATCGGGCTCAGGCCAAGTTTGATGAGGAAGACTAAATGAAGAAGTATTTGTGTGGCTGACTAAATTTGCAGTCTTGAAATTAAAGACAACAATTGGGAGAAAATAATTACCACTGATACAAAAGGGAGCAACAAAGGTATTGGAGTGTGAATGAGACAATCAGAGGCTGCCAAAAATCATCAAAAGGAAATTTCATTATTAGTTATTATCTGTTTGTACTTCACAACCCATCTACAGTTTTAGTACAAATTATTGCTTTGTAGTTTCACTGAAAACTGATTAATGAAGCGAAGTGATGAAGTGAATCATGCTTACAACCCACCAGCTTGTGTGGGTGGATGTAAACACTTTTCTCCCCTGCAGGATGTCACTCATGAAATGTGCCCTGTTTGATTGAGCTCTGCATCCATGCCACCTTCCATGGAGCTCATGTGAATTTTAAATATAGCTGGCAGTACTATATGTATTAATGCCTTGCTGTAGAAGAAAAGGAAAAAAGAGAGGATGTGAGAGTAGATCTCGGGCCACATGAGCACAGTTCTGCTCGTTGTCCACAGTCTTGGACAACAAGCAGAACTGTGTTTGTTGTAAAAGTACTGTAAAAGTGTCAACTTATGCATCTGTGTCGATGAACACTCATATACTTACATTATATGTTGGTTCCTTAAGTTGGTGGCGCACTTGTGAATTTAACGTGTGGTGTTCGGCATAACATTCTGTCCAAGCTGGAAGGTGGCAACGCTGCAGATAAGACTGGTTCCAGTGCATTCTGGTATTCACCCCTGCTGGTCAGATACTTTGCCATGTTGAAAATGCACCAGTTTTTATGCTTATTTTTGCATAAGAAACTAAATATTCATTATATTTCAGCCCATCTGTGTATTTGACTCGGCTCTTTGTTTGCGTTTCTGAGTGTGCACTGGGGCGAAATGTCAGTCTGCACTGCCTGCCTCACAGGGGGCTATTTTCTCCATGAGCAGCTTTGTCCTCTGTGAAAAACACTGAGCAATCTCTGCTCTGTAAACTGAGGAACACTAAAGAGGAACACTTCTACTTCACAGAGCTTTGCACACCAGTATGCCACTGGGAAGGTCACAAACAATAAATACAGCAGAACCACAACACCAGCATTTAAGTAACACATGAATGATCACTCGTCTTAATAACAATTTATAAAAAGTTGTTAAATTGATGATTGCTTTGCTAAAAAGTCTGTAAAAATGACACAGGTATCTGCATCTTACAAAGTCACAGTGTGATGGGAAGTGGTTTTGAGAAGTGATGCATTATATAGAAATGTACTTAAAGCTTGGAAGAAAAGGGTTTTCTTCTTTGAACTTGACAGGAGTTCTGTCTAGCTTTTTATCCCTCTTCTATCTTCGATGTGTCAGACTGATGGGGATTTAAGTTTGATATAATCTTCCCATACATATGCAGAGTCCCTATCTAACGCTAGAAAAAAAATCTGAGCAATTTTAAGGTTCTCACATATCTTTTTTTCCAAACAAGTTTAGCATTTTAAGTTCAATCTGCTTCTGGATTTTAAACCTTGCAAACAAGACTTGACATCCTGATAAGCTGAAATAAATCCTTCTAATGGTTTACTAATTAAATTGCATTGTAAACAAATCACATTTAATTTGAATCAGGTGTGTTAAAGCAGAGAAACAGCTTAAACCTGCAGGACAGTGGTCCTTGAGCTGAATAGCTCCACTATACTGTACCAATTTTTGTTCAAATACATTAAAAACTCTGAGCCAAGACTTTTCAAGGAAGAAAGAAAAAACAACCTTCACACCCCATATAAAATTTATATTATTCTCTTAAACCACAATTTAGCAATTTATTATTTCACTAACTTATAATTTAGCAAATTTTTATTCATTTAAACTTGTTTTGGTTCGTGTTATTTAAGTGACTATTATGAATTTGTCCTGTTCTTTTAACGGGAGAGTATGAATAAGTTTAAGGACGACTATAGAGTATATCATACAGAAAAAAAAAAAAAAAAAAAAGAGAGAGAACATAATACATAACATTGTCAATATCCTGTCGAAGAAATACAATAACAGGGCTGCTTTTTGGCTAATGGTCGAGGTACCCCTCTCATAAGTAGTCCTTTGTTATGGGAATGCTGGTGACCATTTGAAACTTCAAAAGGAAACAAAGTCAAATATCTGGCTTTATAGCATCTCAACTGTCTCAGTTACAAGATCAGCTAAAAATCGTACAGAAAGCACTTAGTTTCAATTCCTGGAGGCATTTAAACAGCATCATTATAAACATAACAGAACAGTTTAAGCAAGTTGCAGTTGTTCCCCTTCTCTTTCTTTCCTGCTAATTCTAAGTCAAGTGCTTACATATTGACAAGGTCTTTATGCTAGCAAGCTTCCTATTGAGCCAAACACTTTTGTCTGACTCATGAGAGTCAGTGACATGACGGTGTGTGCCTGTGAATGTGTAGGTGTGCATCACATATCATGCTGTACAGTAATTGCCTTCCTTATTTAGTGCATCCTTGGGGGCTGAGTGTGAACAAAAGTTTGGATGTAAAAAGTGACAAATCCTAAAGAGCTTAGGGTTGTACTGAGACACGTACATAAATACATACATAAACATAAATGAACGATCAATACAGCATGTGAAGTATATGGAGAGCATGAATGGTGGACAGTCAGACCAAACCCAACAGCTCAGGGTGTTGGACCGTAGAAACTACGGTGAATAAGTTTTTATCATCGTCCTGCATTGATCATTACCTGTGTAATGTTTGTGATTTAACCAACTATGTCACTGCAAGGACCAGGAGCATTTTAGCTAGTGTGCCACTTAGGCCTCATTTACACTGTCAGTGAAATGTGACCCAATTCCAACTTTTTGCTCTTTGGTTTTTGACAATGTAAACAGGAAAAATACGCATGCATTCGGATCTGTTGAGATCGGATACAGGCCTCATTCATATGTGGAAATAAATCAGATATCAAACAGATATGTGACAATGTGACCGCAGTGTAAGCAGGCAGATCGGATCTTCTTACACATTGCGTTCCACACGTCATTAAATCTGTGACAATGTAGCTTATTTTTGGAGAACTACTAAGATGTGAGCAGTACAGGTAGTTATGCGAGAATGGAGGCCCGACAGAGAATGAGAGATGAGGAAGAAAGTGTGTGTGGGAGGCAGTCACCTTTCCGACATTCCTCCACTCATACATGGGTCACCAATTGTTGAAATGGCATTGTCAGTCCGACAATTTTTTCACTCTATGGTTGGAATGACGGTATTTAAAAAGATAAAAAAAACATTCCACCATTCCGGCGATTCTTTAAATTGTCGGAAATGGCGGGGTCCTCTGCAAATTACGAGCTCGTATCTCAGAAAAATTAGATCATCACGTCACTTCCTCGGAAAATTACCTCGGAAAAAAAGAGTTCTGAGACAACTGGAACGCACGATTACTAACTGCAGTTATAGATATCGATGATGGCGCTGCAGGTGACACCTGAAGTCACTGACTAATTCCAGCCAAAACATGTGAATGATGTCCAGACTCCTTCATGTTGTACAGGGAAGCGCATTTACGCATTACACACGTCACACAAAACTCTTCTATCTCCAGACACGCCGCGGGTCGTCCAGGTTCAGTGAAATATTGGTTCAGAATGAAGCCGCATCATCCAGATTAACGAGCTCCATTAGAACTGTTTAAAGATAAGAGGTGTACCTCTTCTCTACTTCCCATTGCGCTGACTAGGTTGTACCTCTTCTCTGCGTAGTTCTGCGTGTGTTTGTATGATCTGAGGATATTTGGGCCACCTGCGGGTCCTCCTGTGGGGGATTGCTTGTTTTGTTTTCCAGCGGAGACCTTGGTTGTTTGAGGATCGCGGTACAGATGTACCAGTGAACTGTGTAAGTGGATTCATGTTTTCTCTCCTCTCTCTCTTCCTCTTCCTTACTCCTCTCTCTCTGTTTCACTTTCTATCATTACCTCTGTTAACTTTCATTTCTCCCTTGTCAGGCCCAGCAGTATGAAATGGAATGGTGTAATAGACAAATGTTTAAATAAAGAAATAAAATGAATAAACATGATATCAAGTGGAGCCTTATGTTCATAAAGCTCCGCTTGATAAAGCAAAACTGTTCAACAGAATAAAGCAATCAGATTTCCATTCTGCTTGCTTCGATGCTGGACAGGACAAGTAAAAAAAAAAAAAAAAAAAAAAAAAAAAGAACTGTTTAAAGATCTGATTTCAGAAGCTAAAACTTCATTTTGGAAATTAATCAGTACACAAAATTAAAGAAATCACCAGCATGCTCGCTCTCAGCATAATTTAGGAAGCAACAGGACCGATTGAAGCTCACAGTACTGTTAATTATCTAAATCTTGTGGCATTTTTTTTTTTACATTGTAGATCAGTTATCCAACTATTTCCCATCATTGTATCCGTTTGGTATATCCTCTTGTCTGTTTGTATGCAAGTGCTTGATACAGGTAGCCTACAGTTTTGTAAACACTAGGTACGAATGTGGGGTGTTGTAAATGATAGGATGGTGTAATCGCGAGAAATCCAGTATGGGTCACATTATAGAATACGTGTAACCACACATTTAAAAAATCAGATTTTGGCATCAAATCCGATTTTTGGCATTAAGACCTGACAGAGTAAAAGTAGCCTTAGCTAACAACAGGTGCATAGAAGCCACGTGAAGCTGCAAAATGAGTCAGAGAAGATATAAATGGCCAGGCCTAACAGAATCTGAAAGTAAGTTTGGGGTGACAGAGTAACTTGATACCACAGAAATATGTACAGTATTAAAAGAAACAACAACAAGCAAGTGTAGATCTGAGAAAGAACATTATCCAAGAAAATATCTGATGAGTTTAGGTACCCAAACCTCAGTGTTCTCTAATGTTCTTTGATGGAAGAAGCTTGGAATCATTCACAACCTTCCTGATTCCGGGTGACTGACCAAACTGAGAGATCAGGGACAAAAAGTTGTCATCTGACAGGTAACGGAAACAGCCAGAGGGCAGTATTAATTTAATCTAAAAATCCATTGTGGGGATGTATGAACCTCATAGATTGACAAGCATCAACATGAAAGACTGAAAGACACAACATCCTGCTGGTAGTCTGCCAAAGGCACTGTTTCCTCTGAATCTCGTGCCTGATGTCCTGTCTGGTCCGATCGGAGCTGCTGAAATTATGCAGTCTGGGTCTGTGCTCCATCAAAACATTTAGCGCAGCGGCATGACACGACGAAGTGAAGACGGGCCGATCATGCGCTGCGGCATGCTCGATGGAAATCAAACCATTGACAAAAACAGTTTTTAATTAGGTACGCATGGCACAACCTGCCCTAACAACCTGGTGTAAATCCAGGGTAAGACCTGCAGGATGCTGGCCCAAGAGGTCCAGATTTGGTGATCCCTGAGCTACAGCGACTGGCATTTTATACAGACAGGAGGGGAACAGAGACAGAAAAATGCTGAATACTCCTAAAAGAAAATCTGCTCCAGGATGCTCTGCATGTTGTGACTTATTGGAAGAAGAAAGGATTTATATTAGTGTTGATGAAGTTAAAAATGTTGAGTTGAAATGTCAAAACAGTGGATATTTCATTCAAACATGATTCATCATTAAAAATGTATTTTAGACTCTAAGATATGTCTGATATGCTTAAATTCTTGTGTTACTATGATACTTGATTATCCATGATGCTTTTGGACTGAGGAAACGTTGGCATGAAATGAGTTACGTACAGAAGCTGTGAAGTGATGTTGATGTTTCATAGCTTTCCCTGTATCATGTACATTATGTTGTTCACCAACGTTGATGTTCCATTGCAGCCAGTCCTGTCTTGGCCTTTTGGAGACAGTTCAGTAGAGCTGCAATGCAGTGGCTGCTGCAGTGGGTTTGCATTTTAACCTGACATGTTAAAGCACACTCCCAGAAAACCTGCTGGCCAAACAGTGCATGTCCTGGAGTGATTCTGGACCTCGATCCTGCTGAGCAAAACTGGAGAGACTGAAAATGACTGTGCACTGATGCGCCACATTCACCATGACTGATCTTGAACAATTCTGCCAAGAGGAATGAGAGAAACTTCCAAAGGAAAGGTGTGCCAGGCTTGTACCGCCATTCCCGAGATAAACTGAGCCTTGCCATTGCTGTCACTGGCGGACACAGCAAATCTGCACACTTATGGACATGGGACATTTCAGTCTTATTTCTAATACATTTTCAAATTGCTTAATTTTTTCTCTATGCCCTGAAACATGTGCAAACTATATCCCAATAATGCAATAAGACTGTATCAGCAAAATGTGCAAAATCTGCAAGAGTTTGAAAAATCTCTGAGCATTGTATTTTAACAATACACACACATACACTGCAGACAAGATGTACACAGATTCAGGTCAAAGGTACTTTATAGTATAATTACAAATGCTCTTTTTTATTTCTTTTTCAATATTCATGATTGATGCATGATCTTGTATTAGAAAATGCATTGGTCAACAAATTGAGAATAGTGGCTACAAGTGTGTAACACATTCTTTTTTTCTAGAAAAATACATTAAATACAAATAGAGTTTCTAAAATATATTTTTGCCTCCCCAACTCAAAAGTTGAAATGACTTCAAATGTGTTATCTCTCATCAGCAGAAACATGGAGCAAAATGAGTTGGTTAATTTGATTCGTCATGAGGAGAGACATCAGCCATGGTGTACAGAGGATAGGCTGAGTAGACTCAGCACCATTCCATCCCTTAAACCTCTAATAAGCAAGACAAGGAAGGATTCAGTCCATAAAACTGTTAAACAGCAAGGCTTAAAAAAAATAAATAAATGGGAGGAAGAAGAATAAAAAGGAAAAGAAGCAATCAAAGGAAATTATCTGAACTCAGTTCCTTCTTCTATCAACTGGAGAAGTATTTGTAAAATAAGGCTGCAATCATCACATATTTTCTTTTTCTATCATTCTTTCATTTGTTCAGGGTGAATGTTTCATAAATGTAGACTTAAGAAAAGAGTTATCTTCAAACACAGATGAGGTAACAAACTGTAGTTTGATCAGTTTAGTAAACACAGTTATCTCCTTTGTTTTATTATAAATTGTTCAGCTGCATCCAATAAAAGATTGACTGATCTGTTGGACGGTTGCACACAGTGTAGGCTTCAAAACTAACTTGTCTTTTTTTTAAAAAATAACACAAAAACAAAACAAACAAAAAACAAATGCAAACTTGAACGTATTTAATCTGTTTTTATTTCTACCTTGAGCAGGTGCTGAGGATGAAGTGCACTTACAATTAATTCTAACTGTAAAGTTGGTTTCATTTATCTACAGTTGTTTTTTTGACTGACTTAAAAAAGAATACATAACAGAGCAAAGAATACATTTAGGTCCTTTTCACCATTCACTTTTCATCCATGTATTTTCAATTCTGGAGAGGATTTCTTTTATTTACTTCAACCTTAAACAACCATAAGTAAGTCGGGTAAAGCAAATTTGCATGAAATAACAGTTTAATATATTGCAGAATGACTGTGCTATAGAAAATAACGCTGCTATGATTAGCTTATTTATGGCAATACAACTTGACCAATCTAACACTGTGTTATCCACATTGTTAGATGAGATAAGCTTTTAATGAGGAGATAAGGAGCTTTTGATAATTTGTTCAATTTAATGTCAATCGTTGGAGGAATTCAGCATCAACAGGTATCTGGCACCGCTACAGTAGCTGGCAATGAAAAGAACATAAAAAAAAAAAAAACTAATTATACTTTGGAGATGGGTAATTATCTAATGAACACAGCAAAGCAGTTGGAACAGAACCAATACTATATTACAGTCCAGATGAATGAAATGAAATATCAGCTTCTTGTTAGTTTTAGTTGTTGTCTCATGTTACTGCTGTGCACACCTGTGGGGGAGACTGCAGGCAGATGAAGCTTTGAAAACACTGGAGAAAAGAAGCTGTCTTCAAGCAAGACTTCTCAGTGCTTTGTAAGTTAATTGTTGAATCAACTCCCTCATCAACCCCCTTGGAGAGCTATTGTTGGCAAGAGAGAAGTGCCATTTACTGTAGAGACCAATGTCATTAATCCTTCATGGGTCAGTGAAAAATGGGTTACAGCAGTAGGAAGAGAAGCACAACCATGTTGTTTGCCATGATGTCGGAGCTCCTTTATCATCTCTCATCATCAGCATCAACCAGGTACAGTCATGATGGTCAATAAGAAAATTCTGTCATAAATACGAGTCAGTAAAGTTGACTCTTCCACTGCCTGAAATGCAAGTGATGGCAGTTATGTGTGCATGTGCGGGTGTGTGTGCATGTGTGTTTCTGAACTTGCTACATTGTGAGAACCATTTTACATTTTCAACCAACAAAGTGAGATTATTTTTGCAAAGTGAGGGCATTTTGGCCGGTTTTCATGAAGACAGACCCCTTTTCAAGGGTCAAGATTTGGTTCTAGAGTTTAGGTTAAAATTAGGTTAGAGTTAGGGTTGGGGCAAGGGTTTAGTTTAGCCAATCAGTTGTGATGGGTAAGGGGCTAGAGAATGTCAACGACTGTCCTCACAAAGATAGAAGTACAAACGTGTGTGTGTGTGTGTGGCTAGACTTGCTGATTTGGGGGTCTAACTGAGCTAGGTGAGCAATCAGCTCCAGTTAACATCACATATGTGGATTTAAGGCTGGTGTTGGCAACCAGAATTGGATGGATGTAGCTACTCTATTTCTGGTTGTTAGTCTTTCAATCTGGAAAGAATCTAGCAGCCAGGAAAGCCAGATTAATGCTGCTGGTCACAATGACCAGACTCATTTGAAATAACGTGTTAACATGACATCATAGCAAACAGTGAGGGAAAAAAAAAACAAAGCTTCCATGAGATCAAATCAGATTTTATTCAACATGTACTGCAACAAGGATTTTGTGGGTGTTCCTAATGGTACTAGAGTTAAAGACTGATCCCTCTTTCAGGGATTAAGAACACTTTTGTCAGTTGCTGAGTGATAGGAATAGGGACTTAACCCTGTGATGGGGATATTTTAACAGCAAGGAAGGAAACTGTTAATCTGTCTTGTCTTTTTAAACTACAAGAAAGCCTCCTGTTGTATTTGCTGTTGTTCACTTAAAATTATGGTAAATTCCAGACATTACTTTGGCCTCTTGGGTCTTTTGTTGTGGAAGATGTAGCATTGTTCACTGCAGAAAAAGATAACAGCAGACTCAACATCGGAATGATGTTGAAAATGAAGCTAAACAAGTTAAAAATTCTTCCTGATATTAGATGACAGCTGATGTAAGGCACTAGATGGTGGTTGTTCAGGCCAAGGGGAACAGACCCGTCAAAGAAGACTAAAGCTTCAAGAGGGTGGTGGTCACGCTTTCTTTGGGTTTTACAGAAAATGCATAAATTTGGATGTAAAAAGCACTACAGTTGTTGCATAAGAGCTTTACCTACTTATGGCTAATAGCCGAGTTACATGTTGGAGGTTCAGGAAGTTATGTCATATATGGAGAACAGGTTAGGCTGTGAAAAAGTGGAATCATATGACATATAAATGGTAGTATTAACCATTTACACAACTCATATGATGAGTGTAATATGACACATTACACCAGAAAATGAAATAAGACTCCGAAGCTGACTGAAATACAGCACACCATCGCGCAGGCATAACGGACAGTACCGAGGTAAGATTTTTAGTCCAACTGTTAATGTGATTTTGAATGATGTAATAGTGCACCGAGGAAGCATGTTGGATAACTTCTGCATGATGCATGCAAGTTGCTTGGCTAGTAGGAACAAATACATTGAAATGAATTGGCTTTTCTCCATCAGAGCTCCATGAAAGCTGGAAGTCATTAGCAATATCTGCTTTGAGACGAGCTGACACATCAATAAGCGCAAACCGGAAAACCAAAACAACAACAGCATCGATCACTCTGCATCAGCACTGGGTGGTGGAGAAATCTCACAGTAGCCATTCTGAAAATAGTATTTCAGTCTTCATTACAGTTTCTAACCAGAAAGACGCCTCATCTAAGAGCCATCAGGCTGGGAAGAAAATGGACTGAATGCAGATAAATGATGATGGAGAGGGAGGAAACCAGGGCTGAAAAATGAGGATAAAAGGTTAGTGGAGAAGAGAAGAAGCGACCATGGTGGATAAGAGAAAGAGAGGGATGGTAGATGAAAGAAAAAGGTAAAAGGAAGGGACAAAATGAGGATGGCTCTGGGCGTTGGCAGGTGGAGCCCAACATGGAATCGCTGTTCCGGCCCACGGAAAACAGGGCTGGAAATCGTGCAGTGATGATTCTTTCTCAGTGGTACAGTAGTCATCCTTTCTGTATATGTGGGCTTGTAATATATTAAATATGTTTACAAACTACGAGATGGAAATAAAAAAAAGGGGGCCATGTCTCATGGCCCTGCTCAGTGGTGCACACAAGACATACCAGGTAATGAACAACAGAAGTGAAAGCATTTGGCATCCCATTATCAAGCCTTGCTGACCCCTTCTGCCTCTAATGATTTAGAAAAACATGCATCCACATGTCGGCGTGCTCCCTGGCCTCTGTTGTGTGTTTGCCTGGCTGCATGCCTCATGTGTACAATACATGTTTACCTCTGGATGCACGGAAGGGCTCTACTGTCTGCAATACATGTGTCTGCTGATGCACGTGAATGCGTATGTTTCTGGGCAAGTGTGTGCATCTTCCTTGCTAATGCTAATGACCACATTATGATGAATTGGCTTCATGATTTCAGTTAGGCTGAGTGGTGATTAAATCTTCATTACTGCTTCTGGTCAGTCCTGCTCTACATAGATTGCCAAGAAACCCAATTTCTCTTCATTCTGTGAGGAGTCCCTGACTGAATCAGGACAAAAAGCGACAAACAAATTACAGCTGAGAGAGGAGTGCACAAATAACACTCTCAATCTTTCACTTCGGCTCCACAACACTCAAAGATCAAACATGTTTCCCACTAATGAGTCCTCAGTCCACTCATGCAGCCTACTTGTTTTCAGTGAAACATGGGAATATCTGCGCTCATCACACGAGCTCAGATCAAACATGAAAAGGCCAAATGTGAGTGGTGTTATTCCCCATGCCAAGTTAAACCCACACATTATTTTATATTATTCCAACTCTTGGGTCATGAGAACCAAGAAAGCTTGGTTTGATAAATGCAAATAGATTTAGGAGTTCCAGTAGAGGGCACCCGCACTCCTGACACCTCAAATGTTTAGACCTGTGAACACACTTATCAGTCATCAGCAGACAGCTGATATTCTGCGCTAGCTGTAGAGTTGAAAATGATTTAAAAAAATAACCCTAAAACAAAAGACACCACTTAACTTGTGTGAAGAAGTAGGTAATGACTGAAAAAAGGTTTCTACACGATGTTACTGTTCTAAGAAGTGTTTTATTATAACAATTGCCTCTGGTTTGTTCTGATCCTGAATCTTTTAACTTCTTTTTGTGTCTGTATTTTTTGGAGTATCGCTAAATATTGGTATCAATATGAGTATCAATGTTGATATCGGTATTGATGAAATCATAACCATATGAATCCCTATGAGCATGTCAAACTTGGTCTGTGCTGTGTTCACCTGACAGCAGGTGTGGGTTATGAAATTTCAGAGAAAAACTAAAAACTGAGGGACACCTGTTCTCAAGGTAGCAATCACATCCACAGTTTTTTTTTTTTTTTTTTTTTTAAAGTTTGAGGTTTAAGTTTTAACATTTTCATTTTTATTTTGATGACCAAAGTTGAAAAATCAGATTGAAATGGCACCTAAAGACGAATATTTTAGTCAGTTTCCCTCAGCACCTACAGATAAAATGGTGCAAAATTAAATTTACTTACTGAAAGCCTCAAGAGTGGATTACTATATGAAAGTTTTCATCAACTGGTTGTCAGTCTAATGTAGAGTAACACAGCACATTTCCTTTTTCTTTGTGAAAAGTAAAAAGTGCCACCGTTCTGATGAGTATAACCCACTAACTAGTATATGACGTTTCTTGTATTGGCATACTGACCCGTTTAACATCTTTGCCGAACGTCTCACTGTAGCTGGTTCCAAGAATCTCAAACTGTACATGAGAGTTGGAGCCTTCAGCGCGGAAGTCCATCAGTCCTGTCAGGCCACTGATCCGTCCCTGTAGCAGCAACAGCAGAATAGAAGTGATGAGGATATCTTTATGTCACACCTTTTTTTGTTCTGTTTGCTTACATTTAATCTACTACAGGTAAACAAAGTACAGTATTTACAATATTTTAAAATCAGCATGTGTAAAATTAAATGACACAATAGCATTATGTTACATCCTAGAGTTGTTTTCAGTGGTAAATATGAAGATGTAATAAAATGCCCTAATGTGAGTTTGCTATCGAACAAGGCTATTAGCTACAGAGAGGCACCTCTGACATCATGTCTAAACCAACAGAAAATCAAATCATTTCAGGTGAGATTAAATTTGGTTTGAATAAGACCAACACAACAACATGACTGGCCCAGCTTTGCTGTTTCTTCATGCTCCACTGGGTCGTCCTATGTCACATATGAAATTAAACCAGCATCACTCGGTGCAACAATGAAAAATTCCATTATCAGATTGAAATGGATGACATCAAGCCACTTTGTAAAATATGAAACCTTATTTCAAAGAAAGAGCTGAGAGCGGCACAAGCAAAGAGATCAAAGCCCAGAATCTGCCACAAACCCATCCTGATGCCAACGTTAGTCATCACATTTAACAGTCAACTTTGTTGGAGGCTTTTTGAAAATGACTGAATCTCAGCAGTGATCATAGTAGTTCACCTAACTTTCCTAAGAAGTGTTTTGACTGTCTGTCACCTTCATCTCAACTAATTCTTCTGATAAGTCCTTGCAGGTGCAAATTTGAAAAACAACTCTTCATATCAGCATCCTGGTACTGGAGAAATATTCAGTCGTTTTTGCAAACATGAAACACCACAAAATATCACTTGAAACTGAAATACCTTTTGAATCGTGTCCAGCATGGACCATCCTCCATTCCATGGCTTTGTGGACTTCCTCATGCAGTTAAGGCTGGCCATACTGTGCCACTTCCTGTCCTCCAGTTTCCTGTAGAAGGCGTTTGCCAGCATCAAAACGCTATCATACAAGTAGAGATTAGACACCTGTTGGAAACAGGGAAACAGAAACATTTTAAGAAGTGTATTCTTAAATTTTTGTTCTTTATAACATTAGTAGACACGCTGGTTACAACGAAGTAAACAAGTATGAATATTTATGGCTGTGGTGAATATGACAGCCCTGTGGTGAACGATGAGCAAAGCATACAGCAGATACAGTAATATTAGTCTTTCAATCTGCAGTCAGAGGTCAGACGATGATAATAACTGATCACCACTGATGTGAAGTGTAGCCTTTTGTCTGATAGGACCTGGTTTCTATCCTTGTTTATGAGTCAACATTCTCTGTTTGCAGGCCACTTGTTGATGAAGTACTAAGAAGAAGAATGATTGCTGAAGAATGATCTCTATGTACTTCACAAGTATTTGCACAACACACTGGAGTAAGGCAAAGATCAGGATGGTCTGATAAGACGACAGTTGTGCATTTCAGTCTAACAGTTCCTCTGTTAGCTGCACTGCAGGACTGCCATCTGTCTGCAGTCTCCTCTCCACTACAGAGCATCCTGTCAGCAGTCATGTCCACTGCCTTGTGTCTCAGTCTGATGGTTGATTTGATAGGTCTTCTGGGTCAAGTCAAGTCACAAGTCCCTACAGCTGACTGTCCACAGCAACAATGCTGGCTGCTACTCTGAGCATTGAGTTCATGACACGTTTGGATTTTCCCCTCCAAGCCTCTCAGCAGTAAAACATTCTATGAATCAGCTCCACCTGTCCCAAGGTCAATGAGTCAGAAGCTAAATCCAGGTGAAATTCAGCTTGGCACCTCTGGATGTCTCAGTCCACACCACAGCTGACGGGGCTGTGAAGGGGATTAGTGCAGGAAAGCACTGCCGTCTCGTCAACGTTCAGCATTTCTGATGAATGCTTTAACTGCCATTACCCGATATTTAACCCTCCTTCATGTAAATTATTAAGGACTGTGGGTGCACGCACCACATGGGTTTGCCATCTGTCCATATTACGGATAAAAACTAATGTGAACATTTCAGCAGAGCTACAGGGAACACAGCCATTGCTCCAGATGGATTAAGCCAAACAAAAGTCTGAGAGGTGTAAGGAGGCGCTCGGAACTCTCTATTGAGAGTAATGAATGGCAGATTGAGCAAGGTTACTTTGAAGACACAAAGAGGAGAATGACTTTGTCTATCAGAGATAATAAATCTGTAAAGCATACATTTTTTATTAACCCACTTTGTCACCAACTGAACTTACCTTTGATTTGAGCTTCTGGTTCATAAATCACTGATGCAAATTATACAGATCAGGTTTTCTTTTACAGCATGTCTAACTTTCCTCCACAGAAGCTTTTGTTAAACTTCTGTTTCTCAGTAGTTGATGTTAGAGTACTTAGAAATTCAGTTTCAAATGCTCATGGTAAACACAGAGGACTTTCTTTAGTCTGAAACAACAGTTGACCATGTTCTGCCTGTTTTTCCCCAGAAACACAGCACTGCAGTCATTCATATTCATTGGCATCCATGCAGCTCATTTTCTTTCTAAGGGACTTTAATATACATTCAGTTGCATACGAAATCAGTTAATATTTTCTAGCCATTTGACACTTGGCAGATCTTCAGTGGTAGCATGCTTATGCAGTGCTCATAATTAAAAGTTTGTGGAATCAAACAAGAATAAAGCTCACAGCCTTAATAGCAGCACATGTGCTTTATCATGTATGTGCTTAAATAAGATCAAAAAGGGAAGTAATGTTTGTTTTGTGTGCTCTTCCTGTTGACTGATGCAGATCAGACTCCTTCCTAGTGATAATGGGAGTCTGTAAGTTGTTAGTGGCAGCATTTTCTTTGAATGTTAAGCTGATTTTATTATTAATGACATGAACACTCAGTGGAATTAACTGTAATTAAAATAGCTTAAAGGGGAAGTTCAGGATTTTTTATATAGGGCCTCATTTGTGAGTGAGCCAGGGTCCTACTTATCACTGGAGATAGCTTCATCTTATTTCATTTCATTTTCTTGTTACCGGTTGTCTCCGATGCTAATGCTAGCATAAGTCAATAGGAATCTGCTAGCCTGTCATTCATAACAATTGTATCCACTCCACAGAACACCCGAGGCAAATCAGTTATAACACAAGACTATCTGTGTAAATGCCGTGTTAAAAAAAAAATGTTACAAATAAAACTACACATTACACATTACAATTTGAGGAACTAGTTTCTCACCAGCAAGTCAAGTGATACATTGCTTCCGGGTGGTAAGACAGGAGAGCAATGCGGTTCAAAACAAACAGAAGCGTGTCACAGTCTTCGCACATTTTCAATAGCTTGTTAGTTTACAGAATTAAGAACAGTTACAGGCAACATGGTTTATAAGTGTTCATTTTTACAGTAGCCGCTACTGTAATCAAATTCATTCGTACACTTAACGCCAGATGATATCACTCCATTGGCAAATACTGGAGGTAAAAATGTGTTGCCGCTGAGACACTTTACTATCAAAATATAACCCAATACAAGGTAAGTTTAATTTGTAACATGTATTTTATTAAAGTGGGATTTAAAAAGTTTTGGGTTTTAAATGATTTTCGTGGGGTGTTCTGTGGGGAGGAAAGGAAAGAAATTAATAAGGGGGAAGGGGATTCTAATTAAATTATGGAAGGATAAGAATAAATTTGAAAAACAATAATACATGAAAAAAAAAAAAGGAAGTAATAAAATAAAAAAAAAATAATAAAATAAAAAAAAAAAAAGGGTAAAAAGGATAAATAGAATAAAGTGTTAAACAATGTGTCTTTAGCAGGGCCTTGAAACCAGGCAGACTGGGCAGCTCTAAAAGAGGTAGACCATTCCACATTTTCGGGACATATATGGAAAAGGCTCTGTCACCTTTAGAAACATGTCTGTAGGGAAGCCTTTTCCACACCTGTAACCAAAACCATGCTTATGGGAAACTTTGGATCCTGGATCAGAGTTGAACTTTTTCAATAAATACAGTAACTACAAGAACAATGTTGTAATGTAGACCAAGTATATGCGATTAATCGGGGCTTACAGTGTGCAACTTTTTCCCCTATTTTGAGCTGATTTTCCACTCGGATGACCAGTTTTTGGATCGGCCCGATATTTGGCTCAGTCGTGTGTTGTGCCCTGTATAGTCAACTGTACATGAGGTTACAAGGAGCGATCAGCCCCTTGTGACCAGGTCACAATCAGTAATCATGGGTCAGAAATTGGGCCAGGGCTGCTTGCTGACTGGCTTGAACTTGGACTACGCATACTGTACGGATAGTTGGAGTGATGAGGAGCGGCACAGCATGAGTTAACTTGACTCAGAGATTGTTGGGTGCCGGTGAGGCGTAGTGCCGAGCTTCATTCGTCACCCCGGTGCCTAACACCATCTGTAAAACACTTTCCACGCCCACAAAAAAGGATAAAAATAGAAAAAATGAAAAAAAAAAATAGAATGAATAAATAAAATCTCTTGATTTGCCTGCGACCCACCTACACCTGTATAATCTATTGTTTGGCTTTGTTATTTTTTTTATCTACAAAGATGCTGCAGCTGGTTCTAGCATCAATCTGCAAGTAAATGAAAAGCTAAAAATATACAGGGATCAGAATCAGAAATATGGAAATAGGGAGGTGGTAATGGGTGCCTTTTTTTGCGGGGGAGGACCAACTACAAATAGCAAACATACATCATGATGTTTTCATGTTATTTTTCCCTGTTAACATCCGACGTGTCCTGTATGGACGTGCAGCGTGAGCGGTCAGGTCGTATCCGACCGCCAGTCTTCCGAGCATCGTACAGTGTGAGAACATGAATTGTGCGTGATGAACATTTTAACCATGCGAGTTTCAGGTGGACCTGAGAGACACGAATGAGAAAATCATGATGTTGGCCCAGCCTTATGTTAACTAACATTCGATAACAGCTTCCGCCCCCTTCAGGATTGTGTTTGACCACACCCAAAAAGAGACAACAGAACATGACAAAGAGCCTATAGGTGATGACCCAGCCTCCACACTCCCCAACTTTCAGTCCAAATGAGGATGAGCCAGAACAAGTCAGACCATCCACTCTGTCCACTAATCCACAGGACCAAGAAGATCCCAGGTCATCCTGGCAATAATGGAAACTACAATACTGAGCAGATGGTTAAAAATGACTAATTATCACCTCTTTAAAGTTAAACTATCTAGGTTATTTTTCTATTTGACTGTTGCAATTGCTATTGAGCACAAGAGCTTAAAACAGATTTTCTTCCAGCCGTAGCAGATCAATATAATCATTGTGACCATGTTTTCAGAGCATTAGTTATAAATCTTACTGTAAAGTAGTTTTTACCTCCAGGGACTGCAGGTAGCCTTCCTGTGGGTCGCACAGCAGGGAGGAAATTCGATGATTATTCCTCATACAACGGACGTTGGTGTCTCTCCACAGTGGGAAAATCTGACGAATGATGGTCATCCGGCCCAGAGAGCTGTGAACCAGCTCCATGATGTCTGCATCACTCACCTCCTGAAGATGAGGAAGACAGAGAAGGAACTTTTCACTTCATGCAAGTCAAGCAGCTATAGAAAGACGAGCAGTGAGAAGCAGTACTGTAAAATAAACATAAACTACTGATAGCCTTGAATGCCGATGGCTGCTCGAGCAATTAAAATATTAGATGTGAGAACAGAGAGTAATTAAACAACGATAGTTCCAGCAAGTTATATTAAGGGAGCTGATAGAGGCTTGAGTCGAGATATGAACTAATCTGCTTAACTAGATTTTGAGGTTTTCCTCTCCCACATCAACAGTAATCAAACAAGAAAATTTCTGTTCCATTAGTGGTTTATGTAATAAATTTAATCAAGTGTTTTAATCCTGATGCGTGTTGACATCTGAGATGTAATTCACACTCAAGGAAACTTATTTTCATTCAGATTAGGCTGACGAATGAATGTTTTTATGAATATCATTCAGAATAATGGCCAAGGTGACCCTTGGGTTCTTTTTGTGTGGGATGCTCCCATTAAAGATCGGGTCAATATTTATGAGACACTGCTGCCTGCTAGTCTCCAGAGCAGGAGAATGGTCAATGTTCTGGCAGACAGAGTCTCATGAGAAACACTGGGTTCATATACTACCTGACAATAAAGCTGAGAGGTTACTGTCAGGTTGAAACAGTAGTCAAGTAGCTCCATGTTATATTTCCCTCAACACACCTGCCTGGAGACATGCTCTCTACCCTTTCCTCTCATCTGATGTTCTGATCACTGTTTTTGCATCAAGCTTTCTGGTTTTTACTGCCGGTCGGAGTCAACACTTAACATTAATTTCTCCTGGCCTCTCGCTGTATAGTGCTTTTATCTTTTTATCCTAATGTGGCCTTTCAATTTTTTATTATCTCGCCATTGCTTTTAGTCTTGTTTATTCACCTACAGATGACCATGAGTCTTGGCTTTTCCCCCTCAAATTATTCATTAAAAAAACATACTTTACCTTTTAAATTCCCCTTTCCTTTTAAAGACTTTTCCCAGAGGTGTATCTTATGCCATAAATATTTTTTGCAAAATGCTAAATGTTATGGAAAGAAAAGTGATTGACAATGAAAAATCTTCTTTTTTTTATCCAATTTCCCAGTGACAGTGGAAGATTTTTACCCGTGCAACTCTTTACAGTCAGTCAAATGGAAAATATAAATATTCATGAGCTGCCGCGACACATTCATCAGGCAAATTATGTTGCATGGTTCACAGAGCTGAACCTCAGTGTCTAAGTTAATAACTTACAGTGCCACCCAGTCCAAGTGTTCTGTCACCATCACAGCTGACATTTGTGTCATGAACTGACCCAACGATAACACTCACCAAGGGGACATGGACCTGAAAACATGTGCCTTTTTTCTGTGTATGAGGAGACAACATAGACTGCTGGGTCACTATGCTGCAGCATCATTCCCCTGTACTTGGCGCACTATGTAACCACTTTCAGTCAAGAAAGTACTTGTAGTTCAAGGCTGCTAAAGACACCAGTTGTCATTCCATGTGTTATTTGACCAAAGAGGATTTTAAACTATAATGGTACTGATTGTGATTGCAAAAGAGTTTCTTACTAAAAGTATGATATAATTTCATACACAACCAGAGCATACGCAACCAAATACTTCTTAAGACTACAATTATCAGGTAATTACTTTTGTCGAGCCACTCAAATTCCTGAAATTGTGAAAACAGCACGGCCATGTTTCAATGACAGCTGACGACCAAAATACATTAATCACATCAGGTTGAGCTGACAGATAGGCTAAATTATCCTCTTTGTGCTGCTCATTCTGTGTTATTAATCTTTCACTGGAAATGAATCAAAATTTTACAGGTAATCCTGACAGTCGTTTGATTACAAGTTGAGGTGCTTTTTGAAGCTGTAGGTAGCAAAACTGAGAGGAAGTGTGTGTCAAGAATGGAGAACAAAGCACTGTGGGTATTGACATTAATGTAACTTGTTCTTGTGTACAAAATGTTACACACATTTAATGTGCTTTAAATATTATTAGTGAAAGAAAAGGGTAATAGGTTCATTACCATCTTATCCAATTATCTGGTGATGGAACCATTTTTTTTTTAGAAGATTATGAAAAAAAAAAAAAACATTTTGTGATCAGAGGTAAACATCACTCATCAGAAACTTGAACATACAGTAGAGAATATAAATTTCTCTAAAATGTGTAAAAATTAATGTTATTAAAGGTCTCATGATCTCTAAAAGGTGGCGAAAGGCAAACACAGGCCTGCTGGAATAAAATCATTACATCTCGATAAATACAACATAAAACAGCAGAGACAATATGCTTATTTTTTCATTTTTATCGATAAAAAAACAAATATAACTCATTAGAGACCAAATATATATGCAAACTTGACACTGCTGCTATATTGTATATCAGGGTCCAGCCATAAAGGTGCTAAAAGGGAACTCCTATTTGGAGGAACAGTAGAGCTTTTTTGGTAAATGGTTGCTTGGCTTTGGTGCAGACTTGGGTTTGAGTCCCAGGTGAACCACCATGGACCCCTGAGCAAGGTCCTCAACCCCCACAACTGCTCCCCAGGCACTGTAATTGGCTGCCCACCGCTCTCAGGTTCAACCTGAGATTGGTTAAATGAAGAGAACAAATTTTCTAACTGGCACTCTAAATGGGATTAATAAAGTGAATATTAATATTATTTAAAAATTTGATCTTAAAATTACTTTGTGTTTGCATTGAGGCCTCAGTTGTAGCTGAAGAAAACTCATAAGACTGAATGAAGTGGAGGGTTGTTGGGGTTCCTCTGTGTCCAGGGTTGTGTCCAATGATTTGCACTCAGAAGCTTTGAAAGCGGGACCGGAGTCGATTGGATCCTACACAGAGGGACATCCAGCATCTACCGTGTCTGATGTATAGTATTTCGCTTGTCAGCCTGTAGAGTTTAGGTGTTAAGGTGGAAAACTGTTGGTCTCAGCTTTCATTTATAACTGCCAGCCTGGTTAGCTCCTTTGGCAGCTGTGCTTGAGAAAATGACTCAAATCCATCAGGTGAGAAGTGTTGAGAACATAAACGTGGGTCTTTAAGGAGTGGTGTTTGTCCACAGGCTCTCTCCCATTCAGCTCTCTTCTTTTTATCACTTAGCAAGCAGTGAGGACCTGTGCCTTTTGACTGGAAACTGCAGCCAAAAGCAGCAAAGTGCAGCATTATTTCCGTATATCCACCAGGGATAGACTGGCCATCAGACACACCGGCATTTTCTCGGTGGGACAACATGCTATTTAGGCTGACACAGTTTATTTATTGATCTGACCAGTCCATAAAACTTAAAGCTCGGCAGTCAAACTGTCGAACTTTTAGCATCTCTTTTGGTGGTGGACCCTGTGCCTGTGTGATTTATTCATCCAAAAAGTCAGCAAAGGACTTCCTCACTTGACCACCAGCCCATGAAACATGTCAATCTGTGGCTTATTGGTTCTTTTCTTAACCAGCACGGGACCCAAGATTTTAAAAGCTCTTTTGGCTCTGGGCTGGTGGATGCAACTATCTGTCAGAAACAAGATGGGGGAGAAAAGGAAAATGAGGCACAGAGAAACTGCTGAATGCCCAAAAATGACTGACATGTTTCCTACGGCAGGACCTTCATCAGCTGCCATGACTGATGAAGATGGCAGTGATGGTGAACCTTGTGTTAAGCTGCATTTAGAAGTAAACAGCAGTAACACGGACATTCAAGAGTCAGAACTGAGTGAATGGATAAAAGTGGAATGAACGATAGAAAAATGGGATCCACACACCAGAAGCTGCTCCTGAAAGATTTAATATGAGACATTTCGAGCGTCTGAAGAAGGGTAGTCACAACACTTTGTTTTGAGAAAAAGAAGAAAAAAAAACATCAAGTCATGAGTCACATTTTCCTTCACCTGCTTGTCTTCTCACCCCAGAATGCATTGCACAGGTAAATTAATGACTATCCCTGTAGGTCAAAAATGCAGTAAACAGAAGATTTTTAAAGTAATTAGAAATTTCATGTCACTAACAAGGAATTTCATTAAATGAGGTAATAACATATTAATGCCAGCTAGCGCGAATAGTACTGATGGGCATTTTCAGTGGACTTTTTTTTTAAGTCGACTAATTAAGCCAAACAAAACTGATTACTCAATTAGTTGATATGTGATCACTGATGAAATTAAAAATACTTTATCCACAGTAGACTGTGTAGCCATCTGCCCTACTAGGAATTCAACACCACCCACACCCAAATCAGGTAGAACGGTGGTAAACTCAATAATCCTGCATCTTTTGCCTAGTTAAGTGAAGCACCACTGCGCAGCTCGTGTGGTTGCCTCTGCTA
Organism: Atherinomorus stipes; assembly: GCA_023101725.1. Lineage (NCBI taxonomy): Eukaryota > Metazoa > Chordata > Actinopteri > Atheriniformes > Atherinidae > Atherinomorus > Atherinomorus stipes. Next base: position 1,045,500 of record JALJCO010012783.1, read on the forward strand.
TACTGTAGGTGCAATCTCATGCAAAAACAGCTGTTAACCTTTCCATCTTCTGCCTCCAGGCCGAGGTCGGGAGGTACGAGAAGATGATTCCTCCTGGGTCAAAGCGGCAGCTAGCTTCAGGGTTACCCCCCTTCACAGCAGTGGGAAAGTAGACACAGGACTGCCAAAAACCAGAGGAGCTGTGGCATTAATGCTGAAGCTTGTAGCAAAAACTAAACATTTACCTTAAAGAGGAAGCTGTTTGCATTAATTTGTCCTGCTTAAACAGCATGCATCACTCTCACTCAGACATGTGTATCGTCACATCCATGTGTCTCGTTTTCTCTCTACCTCCTCCTCATACACTTTTAAAGGGGCCACTCTATTCTTATAACAGTGCTGTAAATATTAGTTCCACATTTGTGTAGTGAGACAAATTCTCTCCCAAGGCTGACCCTTAAAAATAGACTATGTGTGCCGTTCTGATTAATCAACTAATCAATTATTCATGCACATTCCTGATAAGACATTTTACATGTCATTTCAAATCCTTCCTCAGTTGGTAGAGATTAGAGTGGAGCTGATCAGATCTCTTTATGTGTAACCTTGCTCTGGCAAATATCAACATGAGTCAGATGTGAATAGTGTTAAACTACATGGGGAAGGGTGTCAGAAATGCACTGTATGTGACTGGTAAAGATGCCAGCTCAAAGCACCAAATATGGCTAGGATCATTATCAATAATAATGCCAATAATCCTAGTCTGATGATTGACTTGGATGTGCTTCAGGTTCCTGTATAATCACACAGGGCTACGGTCCATGAGCGGTAGTTCCAGTTACCTTCCAATGACTAGAAGTGTTGTCTGAGAATTGATATATCGAACCAAACTAAAAAGCGGGTAGAGTGTACCATCAAAATGAGGCAGAAACACAAAGTTTACGATTGTCAAGTTAAGTAGCGTAACTTCCGGGGCCTGTACAACGAAGCCTGATTTTCTCTTATTGAGGTAACTTCAGGGTTAACCCAGGGTTTTCCATCCTATGACGCTGGTTCACTTCTGATCGGGTTCTATCTCCCCGGTTACTTATGCTGAACGCCTAACCTGGTCCGGACCAGGTTAAGTTCTGGATTAGAGATCACAGAGTATAAAAGCACCACCCCCTGACCAATTAGCCTCTTGGAAAATGGCCTGCCCACTTTTACTTGTCGATGCTGGTGCGTAGATCATGAGAGGAACTCTTAGAAGAGAGAGAATAATCAGAGATGGTGCAACCCTTTTGATTTGCCAGATGATACTTTATATGAAAGATGTAGGTTTTTCTCTGCTGGAGTCCGTTACATCTGTCAGCTGTTGGAGCCGGACATCACAAATGTAACGCATCACACTGACTACACCACAGATGCTCTGCATCGCACTGAGGTTTTATTAAGGTTAACAGACTCATTAAATTAATTTTGATATAAACCAATGCCTCACCTGGGTGAAAACAAATATTAGTGCCGTACTGATGTAGCTCAATAGCTTAATTTTTGTAGTCGAATCATGCTCATGGTCCACTTAGTAAATCGTCATTCATTCATTCATTCATTCATTCATTCATTCATTCATTCATTCATTCATTCATTCATTCATTCATTCATTCATTCATTCATTCAATGGCAATTTCATGCACACCGCTGGTGACGCTGATTATATTCTTGTATTAACAGAGCCTGCAATTTTCTGCCAGCATTCCTTCCTGCTGTTGCTGCGGCGACTGTGTTGCTTCTGGCCTGGATGAAGTTCCTGAATTCCTCATACTTCTGAAATATGATCGTCTGCTCCTCCATGGTGAAATATGTAGCTCTCTGTTTCTCCATGTCTGCGATTCGTTTGATGCTTCAAACGCTGCCCCTTTTATGTGAGCGTGCACTGATTAAGATTGGAAAACCCTGGGTTGAGTTACCGAGTTGATAACCAGCTTCGTAGTACTGTTTATCAAGACCGCAGATTTCTGGATAAGTCAACCCAGGTAACAGAGATAAATCCCGGGCATGTTAATTCAGCTTCGTTGTACAGGCCCCAGGTGAGGGGTGACCATATCCAGCCTGATGGAGGTTCTTATCTATTTACATACATGCAAGGATGTTTGCAAACACAGTAGTTCGTGATACGATGAGAAGTGTTTCAGTAATTACTGCCCCCGTCATGTTTTAATTAACAGAAACAGCTGCACCCTGAAAACATCTCTAAATACAGTATGTTTACAGGGACACGATAAGCCCAAATTGAAAACATCTTAGAAAAACAAAAACCTGAGAGAGAAGAAGCACCTCCCAAACTGAATGTCTTGTTATTTAAGTCTGTACTGGGGCATTTCCCAGTCCAGCATAAAGGCAAAAACATACTTTGTCTGAGGATGTAAACTTGATTATTGCATTTTAATACTTTGGCTTAAAGCATAAAGATACACAAATGATGTGTTATTCTAGTAAGTAATTTGATTTTTTTTTTCTTTTTTTATGCAGAGCAACAGTGTAAAGCAACCCATGACATACGGTTCCTGACACCACTTAGTGATACTGGCAACTGTGAGTACAGAGCAGACCAGCATCTATACGTGGATTATTTAAGGAGTCCATTGCCATAATGGGGCATAAATGTGAGCCTGGAGGTTCAGTGAGTCTATACATAATTTGAGTAGGCCACTTATTAACCCCAATGATATCTGAATAACTTAAATGTATGTCACGACAAGAGTAACATTTAGATAAAATGGTTCGTGAAGTCAGAGTCGGGGTTCTTTAAATTCATGAGCATGACACTGAATGTCTCCTGGGTTGACCACTTCTGCTAATTCCATATCTCTAGCATGTAAATTAGCTTTCTGCATGGATGCTCATCATGGTTAATGGCATAAAGGACCGACATCAAACCCGGTGTTACGACAAAAGAAATGCTATGCAGTACTTTAAAGATATTTTTTTTCTTTATGTTGCAAGTGCTGTCTACAGTAATCCACCTGCAAATCCCTAAATCTGGTGCAGCAGAGATTGCATCAGAAGAATGGGGTTTCCAATTCAGTTGCTTGATGGGCAGTTACCCAAGACATCAGTCATATTATGACTGTCCTCATCGACTGTGTCACAGCAGGCACAGCCACCTAATCCATCAAACATTCTCAAGTGTCACTGTCCTGCCTTTGAAGGGGGCAAAAAAAACAACAAATCCTCCCAGGATGTGCAATCCATCTGAGTTGAATAGACAGCGTCAGATGTGGATCTGTGTGCCACTGAAGCGGCCTGGTTTAGTGGGTGGTTTAGTGAGACATACGCCTGCCTATTATCCCTGCACTTCTTACACAACGATTTCACAGCAGTTCATTTGGCTTTTTTTTTCTGTGCGTGCATGTGTGTGTATGTTGTTGATTATTCTTGTGTTGAATAAGTTCAAAACCCTGAGGGCTCGTGAATTGTGTTCATTTGGCTCTAAAATTGGGCAGTTCTTAAACAGTTTTGAAATCAAATAAAAAAAAAAACAAACTGACAGCTTCATGTTATTGACACTGACATGATTTAATCATGACAAAAGTATCACCTTACTGTTGTGATAACTTTTTGTCTTGTTTGTTAAAGTCTAATATGCATATTGATCATTAATTGTATTAATAAAGAAGATCAGCTTGAGGTGTGTGCCTGATTTTGTCTTCTGCTTTGCTGAAGAAATTCAGTGACAGTGTAAAAAGTCATTTTTGACCAGTAGAGAGACAGAAGGTCAGGATATTTTAGCTTCTGCTCTACCCTCCATTAAAAAGAAATATAAACCAGCAAGTAAAGCTTGTTATTTTTTCTTTTGTTTGTCTATTACAGTTGTGATTCCACATCAGTCTTTCTTCTCCCTTTGTGCTCTTACGTTTCTAGCTTGACAACACTCATTGTGCCACATGATGCTGCTGGTGGCTGATCTGCGTAACTGCTTGTCATGAAAGCTGATTGAAATGTGAGACCTCCCTTTGACTGCATGAGAGTGGGCTTTAAGGCTGTCAGGAGTGTGAAGAGCAGATGGATGTGATAAAAACAAGAGGGAGCATCAGGATTACCTGGTTAAAATGTATGTCACAGCTCAGTCATGACCAGCTGAATAGCAGCAACTGTCGCTGGGGACTTGGGTGCATTCAGGAGAAAGAGGTAACGGGGATGTGTTATTTCCCAGCAGGATTTTTCTGATACAGCTGAATTGCATCTGGTCAGGTTCACATTTCCTTCTTTTGTGAGCAGGAAGCAGGATTTAGGAGCAGTATATCATAGCCAGGTTGTAAGCTAAAAGAAGACTAACTCTTGCAGATGCAATTTGTGAAACTGCTTATGAGTAATTTTTTTCCCTCACACTCTTTGTGTTGGAATTAATTAGAAAAAGTGTGCAACATTTTTTTCTGCCATAAGCCATGTTAGAAGCATCTTACAAATGTAATCAGAGGCTAGAGGAAACAAATTAGCTTTACATCTTCTATTAAGGTTCCTTCCTCTTTCAAGACAAGCAGGCGTTGTGGATAAATCATTTACAGCAAGATGCAAGCCTGGATTCAGCAAGATTCTTATTGTTGGTTAGAGTGTAAGATGAGGGAAAACGGGATTAAAGAAAAAGATTAATACGCAGCTCAGACGTTTTGTGTTATTTCTCCTGCAGAGAAAGGCTCTGAGGGCTAAAATGGGTAAAACTGGTGAGTGGTGATTGCATTTTGTTAGTTTTCTCAACATGTCTGTGTTATTCTCATTTCAAGGAGACTGTTAGCTTCATGGCCAGTTAGCCTTTTGTGATTAAATGGATGATGGAGAAGGAGAGAGAAGAGAAAAATGAATAAACAAAAATTAGATTGAGGCAGCGATAAGGCCAAGAAAATTCTCCTGACTGAGAACAGGACTGGCAGCGAGGAGATGGAAATTCAAATCAAATGTTGAGAGGGGGGTTAAAAACAGAGAGAAAAACAAATATGGATCAGCTATTGGCACTGATGCATTTCAAAAACATTTTAAACCACAACTCTGTGCTGCTGATGAATGATTCACTTATTGTCCTGCTAAAGAGAAACAAACAAACAAACAAATCACAAGGCCTCACCTCTAATTTTAATTTAAGACAGTGGTTGAACATTTGACTCTTCAGTTACAGTATTTGATGACCTTTTGGTTCCATTATGGTTTTGATTTTTATAATGGCCGATAAAACCAACAGTAACACACCCTCAGCATGATAGCGCTCTCTCCATGCATTACCATATGGATCTCATTCTGAGCTACATGCTGTGTTTCTAAAAACAGAATCAATTGTCAAAGGATTCTGTTTGTAAACACTTTTAAAACTCTCCTTCAAAGCTTGGAAGCAGGTAAAAGCCAAACCAATAATAACCCTGGTTTTTGAACGTAAGCTATCTAAAGCTTTTTTCGCTGCAAAGTACTTCCTTTTCTTTGCTGCATCTGCCATTTTTCTTATCGAGACTTTGAGTGAATCTGATGTCTGCTCCAGTCGACAAAAAAAAAAAAAAAAAAAAAAAACCCTGCTCAGATCAATGAGTTGCTACCCTCTTGGTTCTGTCATTGGCAGAAGACAACATGCAAATCTCTAATGTCCCAAACACACCAAAACAAAGGGAAAAAACACAATACAGTCGGGGGGGGGGGGGGGGGGGGGGGGAGGGGGCGTTGCAAACAGAACTCACCACCACACCAGAGCAGAGGCCCAAAGGTGCGGACTGAGCCGGATTTCACTCACAGAAGTCTAGCGTCAATTTAAGGGGGAAAACTCCGGATTCTACCTTTAAGCTTTCCTGCAGAGCACTGCTTTGGTTTTCTAGAACAAGGTCTCAGAAAAAGTCTGTCTTCTTTTTTTTTTTTTGGCCTTTTTGGCCCTTGTTTCAATTTCAGTGTTCTCTTTGGCCCCCATCCATGGTACCAGTGGCCAGTGTATGGTACGAGCTGAAGAAGAAACTTATATTGCTGCAGGTCAGCTGAATCTCTTTAGATGTCTCTGTAGTGTATTTTTCACCATCTGAACTGGCCTGTAGAGACCTCTCTCACTTTTCTCTTAGTTTTTTTTTTTTTTTTCTTATCAAAAACCTTCATGATGGAGTATGAACTGATGGAAAAAGGAGAAGAAAGATCATGGAACTTCCACCCTGAATTTTGAAGGGGGATTCCTTGGGGCCCCCCCCCTTACAATTACAAGTATACTAGTTTGCACATATGAGCTCTGGTTTTTATAGCCATTACTACTAATAATATTAGTAATTTGATAAACCAATTTTGATTCACAAAAGGTGAAAGCAGTGTTGATAGTTGTAATAAAGTAGACTTTTTGTTGACCTTTTATTAAACTATAAATTTTCAATCTTTCAAAAAAATCTAAAATATTTATTGGCATTTTTTTCTCACGACATTAAGCATTATCTTTAAACAATTTAGAGGTGAGTAAATCTGACCAGGGCTGCATTTCATAGTTCAAAGAAGCTAACAGACTCACTTTAAACATGCACCGGGGACAGATGTCTGGTGTGATGCGGCTTACTGTGCACTAACCCACATCACGTCAGACATTAAGCGAGTGTCATTGAATTAAAATGTCATTAGTTCACAATTTCCCAGATTCTGATGCAATTAAAGCTGATGTCTTTGTGGAGGTCTGCAGCAAGTGACTGAGAGGCATGAGTTTGTATATGAACAATGCCTCAAATTACAGCCCCCAGCGTATAATCATCTTTGAGAGTACAAAAGCCCATCAACAGAATAAAGACTTAAATCAGATACAAAAAGTTTTAAAAGAACTCCAGCTCTCAGTTTTGTGTATGCTGAAATGAATGGTGACATGTGAGGAGGTTTCTATTCTTTAAATGCTCATTACAGTCTAGACTTTTGTAATTTAGGCTGCCAAATAGCAGAAGGTTTCCAATGCACCAAGCCTCATTACATTTTAAATCAATGCCTAAAATACTGATAGAAATTCTGCTGGGATGAAAATTTGAGTAAAGCATGAATTCCAACTACTTTAACTCTGTTAATGCGCCATTTCTAGTAACACTTCTCACAGAACAGCTATCCCTGACATTCTCTGTGGATTATCAATCAATACGTATCATGTTCTGAGTTCTGATGAAGTGTTCATGTGAGGCTGTGATTCTTGAAAGTGATTTGATAAATATAACATTTTACCTGATATTAATTCAAACTAATATAAGATATGCTGACATTGTTCTGTCGGTATTTTTAGGTATAGCACAGATAGAGCCCATTAGGCACAGCAAAGTAAATATTCAAGGTAACCATCTCAGAGGGAACTATTATCTTTTGCCTCTCATCAATTGCTTTTAGCGCTGAACCGATCCCATGCTCCACCATCTCCAAATCACTGAATCAATTGAAGTGCAGAGCTGAAGCATTGCTGTTAAAGATCAATGTGATTTCACTGTTCTGTATTCACAAAGCACACCTGGACTTTGTGCTGTTACAGCCACTTCGGAAGAACACTGAGGTCAATGTGAGACAGAGTGGGAGGATGAGCTGTTGACTATCAATGGTAAGTAGTTGTGCAAATTGTAAAAGGCCAGTCTTTCTGCAGCAGAGGTAAAAATAAGCAAGGATCTGTTTATGTAATTTAACAAGAATTAACAAAATGTGGTAAATATGAGTTTTGTACAGCTTTGCATACAAAACTGTAAACTGAGGCCAGCTGTTGAGGTTTAAGTGTGTTTGCATTTGGCCTCACCTCATTGGCGTAGACCCAGTGACTGTCCTTGGATGCCAGGTTTGTTTCCACCGCCTGCAGTGATACATCAAATGAGAAAGGGAGTGGGAGGTGGGGGTAGAGAGAGAGAGAGAGAGAGGGGGGAGAGAGAGGTGTGATAATTTAAGAATCAAGAGTGCAAATCATTGAAATAATTACTGCATGCCAGTCACCTATGCGTCTCTGGGGGTTCATTTGTAAATGATCCCAGCAACACGCAGTGTGCTGGTCCAGCGTTGCAGAAGGAGAACATGTCAGAGACGGCAACCAATCACACTACCCGAAGAATTCTGAACAAAAGAGCCCCATGGCTATTTTTATAGTGCATGTGAAGATGAAATTTAAAGTGCGGATGCACAAAACATGTCCACTTTTAAAGTACCTCATCTGCCAGACTTATTTCCTGTTATTTCGATCATTTCAGAATGATGACAGAAAATCTAGCACCCACAGCTGTGTCTGATTGGGATGAATGTGTGACCTGCAAATCTGTTCAACTATAACAACAAAAAAGAAAAAGACACATGGACGGACCAAACACTCCCCTGTTTTGTAACCAAAACGGTTTTGACATTTTGTTGCTGAATTTTTGATATTTGCTTTTTGCCAGAGGATAGATTTCTAGTGAAAGCATGAAGCTTTTGCACAACTGCAAACATTTTACAAATATCAAAATAGAAACAGAAATAGGTAAACATATGACTGCACTGTGAGCATTTCATCTTTGTTCACTTCTAAATAAAAATGTATCTATGAAATTTTCCTTTTATCCTGCTGCTTTAGTGTCAAACCGTCACATTTCCTGTCTGAAGTTTAAACACATTAAACAGCTGGAAATCTGCTGTCTTCCATGAGAAATTAGACTGTAAAATCAGATTCCTCTAATTCCTGGGCCTAACCCTCATAGAAGGTGCTTACAATAAAAAGCAGACTGTAATCTGGTTTTTGAGGTGTGTTTAAATGTACTGTATTAATGTAGAGTTAAAATCTGTTAGTACAGGTGCATCAGTCCAGCTTCAAATGACCCAAACTGTCCATATCAGGAAGCCACATCCATCTGTCATATCTAACCTCCCAGTTTGCAACTTGTAGTACTTTGCTGTCATCACACTGAAGGCACAAAATTCATCTTCATGTTTATTGTCATGTCATTCTTGCTTTTTAAATTAGATTTAATGATTCTCAAGTTGTATATATGGCATCAGTTAGCTTAAAATTTACACAAACAAAATCAAAGTTTAAAGACAGAAAACTTTAATATATTAAAACTGCTGTTTCTATTGGCGTCTAATCACTTTTTAAAAAATAACCAATGTTTTTATTCTCTGAGAATGAAACATTTTTATGGCTCCACATATATGGCAGTTATGCAATTTTTGCCACCATTTTTGTCACAGTGTCTCTGAATGAACACGATCCTCTGAGTTTCGATGGGTGCTCGAGCACCGTTGGGTATAGGTAACGCTTTAAGAGGCAGATGGCATTCACAGCTGTGTTTTAAATATGAAGTCCTTTTTATTGCACAACTTTACCATCAGATGCCATTTTCAGCAGATAACTAAAAAATCAAGATCAAGATCAAGAAATTGAAACCTAGTTTTTCAGAGGGGTCTAGGGCAGTTATTGGAAAATAGGGTGATACATTTTCTTAAAACTTTATTTAAATCATTTAGATATAGAATATTCTTTGATAATCCTCCACAATACCTATAGCTTAAAATTTATGTATTCTTTTTTTGCAGGGAAAGATCTTGTTTTAGTAGTAAAACATTCTGCTTAAACGTTCAGTTTCACGGTATTTTAAAGTTTTTGTTCGTAAGTTAAATTACAGAAATAAAGTCAAATTAATCCTAAGGGAAAGCATGTCCACATGATTCCTTTAATAAAAACAATTCCAGACTGAGCTGCAGTTTTATTCAGGAACAACATCCTCATGAATAGTAGCCCCTGCAGAATACAGCACTAACTATGTCGATCAATTGTGTAACCTTGGAAGAGTCATGATATAATTTCAATGCAGTTCTCATTGTCAGATTGGTCATATTAATCCATAAGAAAACAGGAGTGTGAAAGGAATATATACCAGTAAGGCTGAGACACCATGTTTTATACATTTAATTTAACAATACGCCTTTAAAATTTACTTTGAATGTCAAATGGATGAGCCAACAAAATCAATAGGAAGTTGAAAAATGCTCAAGAGATGCTGGACGTGCAAACTAACTGAAGGTTTATGTAATACCACAGAAAGAACTTGGAGTTTGCCCTTGTTTATTATGAGATAAAATCGATCTGTGCTGCTTTTGGTCCACGATGAGAAAAATTAGAACTGGTGCAGAGAATCAAACTTTTACAACATTTATGTAGATGGTGAATCATTTCTGTTTATGTGGTGCAAGCATCAGTGTTGCACAACATCATGCTTCTCACAAACTAATTCAGAGTTCAGTTTCCACAGGTTAAAATGTTCATGTTCAGAACTCACCATTTCAGTCTTAAACTAGTTCAAAGTTCAGTTCATTTCTGTTTTTCTTTTCCTTAGGTTATAAAGAGTGAAAAGAATGGGCTTGAGAAAGAAATTAATTATGGTGTTGCGTCTTGCAATAAAATCAGACAAACAGACATACATGTGGAACATAGGTTTGTGTGGACAGAGGACAAAAAATTACCTTTGTCAGTATGACATTTTTTTTTTTATTGAACAGCTATGCTGGCTCTCCTCTTCCTTAAATATAAAGCTAGAAAAAAATAAATGTGGAAATATGATAAGATATCATCTCACACTGGACAGATGCTTTAACTTCACATCTTTTCAAATTAAAAGTTGAGGAGGTTTAAAGTTGAGGAGCCTGACGTAGTGCAGGCGGACATATTTAGCACAGAAACGTTTGATGCCATTGTCAGACAGCACGTAATATTCTGAAAATAATCATAAGCGGACGAGGCATCTGATGAGCAGGCCGCCTCCGTTTTCACCCAGATCTGCTGATCTTTAGAGCAGGACTTCCCCAGCGTTGTCAAATAACACAAAAACACATATTTGAAACATATTTAAGTGTGTTGCAGTATCTTCAGGTCAAAAATGGGAACGTATGTGCAGTTTTGTATCCATGCTCATTTGCAGGTAGTGGAATAAAGGAAACAGAGAAAATGAAAGCTACATTTTTTAAGGCTGAGGCATAGGGGTCATATTAGGTGCACTGAAGAAAGCAGCTGTGAGCAGTGGTGGACTGGCCATCAGGAGCACCGGGACATTTCCCAGTGGCCAGGCCGCCAAACTGGCCTGTCGGTCCCGTCTGAGCTTTAAATAAATAATCGTCATGCCGGCTGTCCCGTTGAAGCTCATGAAACTCACAGACGCAGACAGAAATGCTGAGTGCCGCCCCCCGTGTTTCTCACTCTCTTTTTGTAACTCTGTAGACATGCAACCCCCCCCAAGAGCAAGAGAAAAGGTGGAGCAGAGAGGGAAAGACTTAAGAAGAAGAAAATGCAAAGCAACAGATGGAGAAAAGTGCATCAAAATAACTGACGTTTGTCAGTCAGGGAGCAGGTGAGATATAAACACACTAGCGGTGAAAAGTGACAACAGATACACACACATCCATCCAGCTAGCTTGATGCTGAGCTGATGAGCTAAAACTAGCTTACAGTAATTTAAAAAAAAAGTTTTAAATTGTAACAAAGGATTTTGTAAATTTTAGCATAGCTAACTATACAATAAGAAAATACATGATTATTATGAATATTATCCTTGCATATTTTAATTTAGGTATATTTTACTTCTATTTAAGCAAAAAAAAAAAGATTGAGATCAAGAAAATATTAACATAGCCAATGCATATAAAATGGTCAATTTCTGAATATTATAGAGATAGTATATTAAAAATATAGTATATTTTATTTGTTGTATTATTGGTGTTTATTGTGCAGCCTGCAATTGTTTGTTTTATTGTTGAAACTTAGGGCCCGATTTACAAAAGGTTTGCGCGTGTTAAAACGGGCGCTATCATCATTACGCACGCAATAATCTGCGGAGCTGATTTACAAAGCAGGGCAAAAGGAGGTTTGCGCCTGTTAAGGGGCAAAATAGCGCCGCTGTCCATTTTGCGCATCTGCTGCAGATGAATATGCAAACTGGGCGTTTCTGCCAGAAGGTGCAAAATATTGGGAGGAGACTATGCAAAACTTCAGTTTAACACGCGCAATGTGATCTATCAACCGTTCAACGGAAAGCGGGCGCAAAAAATTTTGCGTAATTTAGCACGTCTGAAAAGCAGGTATAACTGGCAGCTTTACGCACTGATGGCTGAAAGAATGCTGCACACAGGACTGCAGACATCGGGTCAGAATCATTTCTCACGATGTGTTCAGGCGACACGTCAAGTTTTCATTATTTAATTAAATAACAATCAACATCACTGTTAAACACGGGTTATTCTAGACATGAACCAGAACATCTGCAGCTGCAGCATCATGGTAGTTAAAGCTGACATTATTTATGTCTTTTTATTTTCTTTCATTTTTTGCCAATGGCATATTTTTAAATTAAAATCATCTCCTGCTCCTCCACACCGCAGCGACTGCTGCTGTTCTGAGGTTGCTTTCCTGCGTGAAGTTGGCCCCCACCCTACAGAAAACTCAGTGAAAATAATCAGTAACATCGCACAAACTAATGATACTATTTTTTACTGAGCTTTGCGTGGGGTGGGGGGCAATTACGCAGGTCCCGCGCCTGGCATTGTGCCAAAGAGCGCGCAGTCTGTGCGTAATATCAGATCATCTTCAACAGCGTGTCCTTATCCATGTCCTTAAACTGGCCTCTTCTTACGACCCACAGGGAAACCTGCTGCATTATTTTTATTTATAGTTATTATGAAGAGTTCATTTGCAAAAACAGACAAACGCCACTGTGGAAAAACGGAGTTAACTGCTTTTGTTGCTGTTGGGTACAAACGTCATATCTCCATTTTACATCATGAAAACTCTACTTCACGTGAGCTTGATTTGGTGAAAATATTCAAAAAGTAAATGAGTTTTTTAGGAAAAGCAGTTAACTCCGTTTTTTTTCCAAATGACGCCTGTCTATTTTTGCAAATGAACTCTTCATATTTATCTTATATTCTGTTTTTTTACTTGACTCATATTATATCTCTGAAACTAACATCTCTCTATCAGGATGAATTTCATTTTGCGTTTACCACATACTCTTCTGAACTTTCCATGGCGCAGCAATAGCGCACGCTAAATCCTCATTTAAATACTGCTGTTTGCGCCTGTTACAGATTGCGTGTGTAATCTTTGTAGATCACCCGCAAACTCTGAAGAGACAACTCACGCTATTTATTAGCGAGGCAAAGACATCAGCCTCGCAATTTTGATTCTTTGTAAATCGGGCCCTTAATGTTTTAAGCTGCTGTCTTGGCCAGGCTTCCCTTAGAAAAGAGATCATTGCGTCTCAATGGGACCAACCTGGTTAAATAAAGGTTAAATAAATAAGATAAAAATAAAACTGAATCCAAAAATCTGGGAAATTATGGGTGGATTGGATTTAGATTATTTTATTTATTTTTAACAAAGATGGAGAAGGGAGCAGTACCAGAACTGTCAGCAGCACTAGTGCTGCAAGAGCTCCTGCGGTTACAGCAGAGGTGGACAGCAGCAGCAGTGAGGAATCACAGCAACAACCTGCAGGTACAATTTAAGTACAAACCAAACATGCTGGTGATAGTTTTAGAATAATTAATAGAATAACCTGTTAGATTAAAAATAGGCTGAGTATCAAGTTTAGGTGGATGATGGTGTAATTTTATTTGATTTACAATATAGTTAACTGTACAGACTGCACATTTAACCATATTGTAGTTGATTAAGTAGAATTTCAGTTTATGTGATTTGCATGCAGGTTGTTGCACCACAATGGATGTTTATTTTGTAAGGCAAAGAAACAAAAAGCTGTGTGTGGCCACATGTGGAGCCTTTGTTTTATTATTTTATAGTCTTACATCAGTAGGCACCCAGCCTAATTCACTCTTAGTGTTTTGCGTTAATTTGTTGGAGGTGGCCTGGGATGGTATCAAATTCCCGGCCTTAATTATTGTCCCAGTCCGCCCCTGGCTGTGAGTCTATTGTGATTAACTGGTGTGGAGGTTTAATAACAAATACATGTAGCCTTTGTTTTTCACAGAAATTGTTTTCTACGTCTTTTAATTCAAAAGATCTGTTTGTGTCGTCAACATCTTTTTATATGAGCTGTGTTAATCAAGAGAGAGACAATTTGCTCAATAAAAACTTGGACAAAGTCACACTTATTTTAACCTCCGCCATCATGTTTGACAGTAATACACCAACCACTTAGCTTCCATGGCAGATATTTTGCTATAAATTGAAAGGTTGAAAGCAAACATTCAGTGTATTGGGCTTTAGTAATCTGAATGATGGCTACATATGTGAAAGCTTCAGTCAAGTGTAAGAAATTCCTCCATTCTTTCATATTAAAATAATGTCTTTCTGGTCATAAATAATTTCTGATGATGATTATTGTCTGCTTTGAAGATATAAACTTGACATTCAAGAGAGTTGACAGTTCTTTGAACTGAACTCATTCTTCAGACAAAATCTGTCAGATGGCATAATGGTAAAGTCAAGTTGTGTAGTGTGGGTTAGTTACTGTGTTTAGTACCAGCTGGGATCCAGTGTTTTGTTGGAGCCCTGGGCACAACAGAAGACAACACTTGAAACATTCTGCATCATTTCACGGTGCAGTTCACCACTGACAACTGTCGACAGCTTTGGAGATAAGCTAAATGCTGTTTACAAGCTAATGTTTTACTATTTCTGGGTTAATGTAACAAACACACATTTGAGCTGGAAGAATATAAAATCCCATCCTTTGTTAGATATTCACTCCAATATCATCCAGGAGAGAGAGAAAAAAAAAGTGGTGTTGGAAGAATCTTATGAAATTGTAACTCTGTTTATCTGCTGGGGAGGGGAGAAAAGTTGACCAGACTCAGGGATGCTTGACCACCAAACTGTGAAAGTCTTTAGCTCTCGGTCTCATGGATCTGGAACTCGTAAGTTCAGTGTTGGGGGCTGAGATACTGTAACAAATGTCCCACAAAGGGAGGGACCTTAGACAATCGGGAGGGGAAGTGATATCCGGGGTGCTTGAAGCATCAGTTCAAACTCTGATTTATTCATCATTCTTCATAGAGAATTTTCCTAACAGATGGGAAATAATTGTCAAAACACTGTATTAATTTAAAGTGAAACGCATGTTTGCTACAGAAAATCAAAGAATGACCCATAATGGGCTCTATGCACAGCTCCACTACTTCCTGAACTTAAGGTAGCTCCTTTGTTTCCTGTCTTTTCTTAGTGGGTGAACTGATTAATCCAGGTGTGCCTGACCTCATTAACTGGCCAGACACACCTGGATTAATCAGTTCGTCCAGTCATGAAAGGCAGGAAACAAAGGAGCTACCTTAAGTTCAGGAAGTATTGGAGCTGTGCATAGAGCCCATTCAGACAGATGCTCACTCCTATATACATATAATCTCAGTTGACCTAAGCATGTTTTTCCCTCTTTTCCTAAAATATACCACATCAAAAGCTAAAAATCCATTTGAGCGTATAAATGGACATCCAGGCAGAATGCTGTGAGAGGACCGTTTTGCATTTTTTTTAAACTCCAAAGCCAGGTTAAGTTTTGGAAAGTGAGGACATTTTGGTTGCTCTTCGTTAAGAAAGACCTCACCACTGAGAGGGTCAAGATTTGGTTTTAGATTTTATGTTAGAATTAGGTTTTGGTGAGGGTCGGGGCAAGGTTTAAGTTTACAACCAGCTGTGATGGTTGGGTTAGGGTCTAGGGCAGGGTTTCTCAATCCTGGTCCTCAGGGAACCCTGCCCTGCATGTATTCCAGGTTTCCAACTCCACCACACCTGATTCAGATCAACTCAACTGCTCATCAAGTTCCTTGCAATCCTGCTAACGAGCCTTTCATCTGAATCAGGATGTGTTGAAGTAGGAATATCTTGAAAACCAGCAGGGCAGGGGTCCCTGAGGACCAGGATTGAGAAACACTGGTCTAGGGAATGCATTACGTCAATGACTGTCCTCACAAAGATAAAAAATACAAATTGTGTGTGTGTGTGTGTGTGTTCTCTCCATTCACTTCAGTAGATGATGTAACAGTGAAACTCTGGAAAGCAATATGGTTTTGGTGAAGGAAGCATAACAATTGCCTGGAGTGACATCTGAGGAACATTCTATACAGCTGATACACGCCACAGCCTGGTGACAGTAGATCTCTGATCAGAGGCAAAGTACCCCAGGCATGTTCTTATACTGTATCTATGCTACAATAGAAGCCTGAGTGTGCCTACTCCAATTCAAAATCATGACAGCAAAAAAGGGATTGAGAGAAATTGCAGTAAGAAGGATGTGAAAATTATGTAGGGGGAGATTTTGGGCAAGGCTCAGACGTCTGAATACGAATATCCTGAATGTGATGAGATGAGAGCACTCAGTGTGATCACATTCAATACAGGATTTGAGTGGAGTTCATCTTACGGCCTATAACTAATCAAAAACACTGCAGGCGGCTGAATGCTATCGCACCAGGAACTGGTAGGTGTTTCTCATATTTTAACTCCTTCCTGGAGGTATGATTCACTGTAGGTTAATGCCAGGGATCACCAACTCTGGACCTCAAAGGCCACTTTCCTACTGGTTTTAGAGCTTTTTCTTCTGCAATGCTGCAGATTCAAATTATTTGATTATTCAACAGCTTGTCCTCAAGTTCTGCACAAGCCTCAAGGAAACATTAAATTCTTTAGTTGAGATTTAAGAATAAATTCATAAAACAAATATTAAAGAAAATTCAATTCAATATAACCCCCCCCCCCCCAAAAAAAAAAAAAAAAACAAACAAAAAAAAAACTAAAAGAAGAATAGTTTATTTATTTGTTAAGGAACATTACAACAAAGTAACTTTATATGCACATTCATTATGGCAACTAATAAGTGGGCCGCAATCAAAGCAAAATGAAAAATTTGGTACAACTGTTTCAGTTATCATAGGAAGTGATATAAATGTTTCTTAATAACAAATGAATTTGTTATTGTCGTGATCTCAAGGTCAAAGGTCTCAGCAAAAGGATACACACCAACATAACCAAATATGCTGTGGAACGCTTATTAATCGATAGATACCACAGTTGGATTTAAAACAGATGTCCCAGCGAGGAATTCTGCTCACAGAAGGACACTCTGACCAATCACAAATTTACGGTCCTGAGGGCAACTCAGGATGACCACATCTGCAAGAAACTCCACATAAACCCTCATAGGACAGAACTTGCATTTTGGCAAAACAAACAAAGGCCAATTGTTGAACTCTGAACCCATCCTCCAGCATTGGTGATACCAGAGAAAACCTCCTTCACAGTATTTACGACCGGCTTTAAACTGGGCCCCTTATAGAAATTTTGTAATGTGTTCTTAACATTCAAGAACTGCTTTATTATCTTATGAAAGTAAGCTCATGTTGATCTCTTGATGAAGACTTTTCTATTGATATGCAACATGGCATACTTCAGTGATTAGAAATGAGAAGTTTCTTCCCCCAAATTCGAATCACATCCATTCCAGGATTTGCTGCGTAAAAGTAAAGACAAAAAGAGACCCCACTGCTGAAATCCAGTTTTATGTCAGAAATGTACTTTCCTCATATCAAATAATGTCTAACATATGTATCTCTCTTCAAAGGAATCTAAAATCATTAAGATTAATCCTGTTATATCTATTTAGCTGATTTATTTTTTTATTTTTTTATTCTAATCCCTT
Source organism: Atherinomorus stipes (assembly GCA_023101725.1). Classification (NCBI taxonomy): domain Eukaryota; kingdom Metazoa; phylum Chordata; class Actinopteri; order Atheriniformes; family Atherinidae; genus Atherinomorus; species Atherinomorus stipes. The sequence goes on from JALJCO010012783.1 coordinate 1,063,082, forward strand.
TCTATGGTTTACCAGACCCTTTTTGCATTATTTAGTTGGACTAAGAAATCCTACCTTCCTTTTCTTTGAACATTTATTAATTAACTGATATTTAATTAATTTATGTTTCATTTTCATACCATCTCACATTTCTTTCACAATATAACTTTTGGTTGATCTTCATGCTCACATATTTCCTGTATATATCTTGCACATACTTTATCTCATGTAGTTTGTAGACTAGTTAATAAATACTCCATATCATTCTAACTAGTTATTGGATGTGGTTTTTCTGATGTATCATGAAAGGTCAATTCAAGCGAGAATACATGAAAGCGTCCTGAGACTGATCACTTTATCAAATCAATTAATCCTAAAAACTCATTTAGGACTTTAATGGTTTTCCTTATTTGATATGTTTCCAAAGTAAGTTGGTGCTTTGAGGCTTTCTTAATATTAATTCTGATAAAAATATTAGCATTGATATTAATATCATATGGTGACTTTAGAGTGCAGTGTGGCAGATGGAGCTGTTTGCAAGCTTGGGGCATTTTAGATTCTTAGATTTTTATACGTAATACAGGATAAACGCAAAGTTGCCGAATTTCTTCAGCATGATATATAATCAGCTACATGAAAACCTAACATCAATAAGGCCAAAAACAAGGAGTCCTGCAATTGATGGTCTGGCCTGCAAAGCAACCCTAATCTAACAGACCAATCAGTCTAGAGTTAGAGGAAGACAGAAAGAAAAACTCCTAGACCCTGATTTAAAAAATAACTGCAGCTACTGTAAATATCCAAGATCGTAAAAACCATATCAGCCATTTCTGCCAGAAAGATTCATGCCATTTAAAAAAACAAACTATTCATTATTATTAGACAAAACATGCTTTATGAGTTCCAGTCTGGATTTAGAGCAGCATATTGAAATGACACCTGTCTCATTCATCTCTTTGATTTTGTGCTTCAGAATTTTGATCAAGGTAATTTTGTTGGCATGGTTCTTCTTGATTAGCAAAAAGCATTCAACAGTGTTAATCATGCTGTATTACCCTCTAAATTGCAGTGTATGGGTTTCAGTGAGCTGGCACTCAGATGGTTCACTTCTTACCTCACAGGCAGGTCTCAAGTTTGTGATGTTGGGGGAACCCTTTCAGAACCTCTGCATATTACATGTGGGGTACCCCAAGGTTCTATCCTGGGGCCCCTGTTATTCTTAATTTATATTAATGATTTGTCAGCTGCCACACAGTGTAAGTTACTTTTGTAAGCAGATGATGCTGTTTTAATGGTCCCAGGGAGTAATGTTAAGGTCACTGAAATTATTCTTGGAAAAGAGCTTGAGGCAGTTTATCAGTGGCTGGTTGATAACAAACTTTCTTTACACCTGGGTAAAGAAAGTTTGAGTCTAATCTGTTTGGTACAAAAAGACATTTGCTAAAATTGAATGCTTTATAGGTCATGTGTAACGGAGTTGAATTAGTGGCTAAATCTAGTGTTACGTATTTGGGATTAACATTGGATCAGTCTTTAACAGGAGAATCTATCGCCTCCAAAGTTTTAGCTAAATGTACCTGTAAATTAAAGTTTTTATTTCGACACACTAAGCAGTTCGATTTTTCTGTGAAGAAATTGCTTGTACTGTCCTCAATTTAGTACCACTTAGATTATGCGTGTTCTGCCTGGTTTTCTGGTATTAATGTGAAACTCAAGAACAAGTTTCAAGTACTGCAAAATAATCTTATTTGGTACCTTTACTCTCTGGGAAAATGACCGTCACTGTGTTAAAAACTAAAAAAACCCTAAAAAAAATATTTTACAAGAAAAATATAATTTTTAAAAAAAAAAAAAAAAGAAGCATTAACACATAAGAAAAAAAAAGGAAAAGAGTCGGGAAAAGACGAAAAATAAAAAAAAAACAAGGAAAATTCCAAAAAGGGGAAATTTCACACAAAGACCAAAGGAAAAGGGGGAGGAAAGAAAACAAAAAACAAAAGAGGGGGGAGAAGGAAAGGGGGAACCGGGGAGGAAGGGGGCCCGGCTCAAAACAACAAAAAAATTATTCACTAAAAAAAAAATGAAGAGAGAGAAATGAAAAAGGAGGGGGGGCGGGGGGGGGGGAAAGGACTACAAAAAAAAAAAGGACACCGAAAAAAGCCGGGGAAAGAACAAATTCAGAGTCCATAACCAAAAGAGAGAGAACAGCAGCGGCGGGGAGAAGAAAAGAGAGAAGAGGGGAGAAAGAGAAAAAAAAAAAAAAAAAATATCAAAAAAAAGAGAAAATGAAAAGGAGATAGGTAATTTTTTATATAAAAAAAGGGTTAAATAATATATGTAATTTCTAATACTCAGAATATAAAAAGAATATACAATAATTATAAAACTATCATTCTTTGAACAGAGAATATTTATCGGTCTGTTAAATTAAACTAATTAAATTCATAAATGCCGACGAAAAAAAAAAAATATAATCAAAAAAAGAAAAAAAATCGAAATAAATAACAATAAAAAAAAAAATGACATAGCCACTCGAAAAGGTAAAAGAGAAAAAAAGAAGAAAGAAAAACACAAAAGAAGGGAGAAGAAAAATAAAAAGGCAAAGATATAAATATATACTCATGAAAGAAAATAAATTTTGTAAAACAAAAAAAAAAAAAACAAAAAAAAAAAAAAAAAAATTAAAATTCATATCAAAAATAAAAAAAATACAAATAAAACATACAAAAAAAAAAAAAAAAAAAAGAAAGAGATAAAAAAAAAATCGATGAAAAGGAAAAACACAAGATTCACAAAAAGAGAATTAATTTTAAAAAAAAAATTAAAAAAAAGATAGGGGAAGCGCAGGGCATAGGACGGGCGGTTAAGTGCTTCTCCCCGAATACATATTGAAAGGGAGGAGTTTATCGGAGCCTGAATGCTGCCAGAATTAAATTGAATCATATGCATAATATCATCAATGGTCACGCCCCAAATTACTTACATTCTAATATCAGCTTGGTTCACACACAGCACAGTCACTTTACAAGCGCGAGTATTTGATCCTGTAACGTGCCACGAGTTAAGTCTAGCCAGAAACTCCTTCTTTGACAGTACACTGCTATTATGGGAGGGAATTCTTTGCCAACCTCTACACAACTTTTAAAATCACACAGAATTTTAAAACCCAGGTTAGGCAATTTCCATGGAACAAAGTGAATGTTATTCAATAAGTGTTTTAGATTGCTTTTATCATTATTATTGTTATTATTTGTGAATTGTTTTTGGATTATGTGATTTTATTGTACTCTGTTTCTGTTGAGTGAGGCATTCTTGCTCTTTTAATTGTTTTGACACCACAGACCATGCTGGAAACAAATTTTATACTTTTGCATGTTGTCCTTTGGACTGCCTTTCCTGTGTTCAAGAAATCAATCAATCAATCAATCAATCAATCAATCAATCAATCAATCAATCAATCAATCAATCAATCAATCAATCCTGACTCATGGGTTTTGCTTGTTGACACCACTTTCATTGAGCTAATTGATTAAAGACAAACAAAAAGTCAACATTACTTTTTGGAAAAGTGTCACTTTAGTTTTAGGTCCTCAAACATACATGCATTACTCAGACGTTTTGAGAGGCTGCTTTACAGAGAGTACAAGATGGAAACATGCAGAAACACAGCTTTCTGTATTTTTACATCTCCCACCGTATCTTGGTTAAATGCAAAAAAGAAACAGTTTACTGCTTCACTTGTGAAAACTAAAATTAATTAAAACATTTGTGTTGATACATTGTGTTTTCATTGCAAATCAATTCCATGAGATGTATTATGTATTTACAACTCTGGCTTTGCAAAGCAGCAGCAAGATAAACAAAGCTGGGTATACTTGCAGGCCAGCTGTACTCGCAAATTTTTATTAAGAACTTAAGTATTTACTATAAGCATGAAATGTAGTATTTTTTTTTTTACTGGAGGTAAACTACATGTACTTCTAAGTCAGGCTCAACAAGTGGACACAAAAGCAATAAAATTCAAATACTGTATATTTAAAGGAGAACTCAGTAGTTTTTTTTTACCTCAGTAAATGCTTTTCGCAATCGCTGTGGGGCTAAACAAAATGTTTACAGAGCGATTCAATGTCCCCCCACCCCTCCCGCTGGTGCCTCTGGCCTGTGAGCAGCTCTATGCAACTTTGCCTGGGCCGATCCGAGCAGATCTTGCCAGCACTAATTCGAAGAAAACATTTCTTTAGCTTTAGCTACACCACCTAAACACGGCTCCTGGCTCTCATAACCAACCCTTTGCTGGACCAGAGTGATTCACGTAGCTTGCGCTGCCTGGGCGCCGGGTGAAGCATCACTGCTTCAGGCTCAATAATCACTTGTCATGTCCGCAAAAAGTTAATAAAAGTTTGTATTCTTACCTGCTACCCGCCAACACCAGAGAAAAATATAATCCACAGCATATTTACCCGCAAATCGCGGGTAAAACGTCCTGTTTCAGAAGAGACAGGACTCTGCTTTGAGCAGAGGGAGACGAGGTGCTGCTACCAACGCAGCAAAGTAGCATCGACAAGCTACAGGTAGTAAAAGCTTAAAGATATATCCAGGGATCAAAATAGAGGAAAGACAGGTAGAGAAACCATCTGTGCGCTGTGGGGGTGTAGGGGGGTTGAACTTTATGACAGTGAAAGGACGCCACTAGGAGGAGCCCCGAGCTGAAGTTTCTGAGTTCTGCTTTAAATAATCTCAATTCACAAATATTCTCATATTTTAGTGTTTAAATGATCATCCTGCAGCCCACTGATCAGCTTGTCTCCCAAATCTACTGCATTAATGCAAACAACAAACAACCTGGCATAAGGTTAGTTCACACGGTTCAAATGTCATTCAGTAAAAAAAGTCCAAACATCTACCAAATAAAGTTGAAGATACCTGTCACTGAGAAATCTAGCAGCATCATAATGAACACTTTATACTTTTTTTTAAACTTTGCATTCAAAATGTTGAAAAATTGCATGTTTATTTTGAAATACTGTATGCCAGACAGTGCTGATTATCTCTCAGAGGCAGCAGTCCACGGGAAAGAAAATCTCTAGCAGTAATGTTAAATCTATCTGGCCCAAACTCCTCTAGAGTAATGAGCCGTTTCATTTACAGAAACAGGCCGACACGACCAGCCAGTCGCAGGGTAAAACAATGCCAACTGATGTTTATGAAAACCACAGGATGCATATAATCTCAATTTTACAGCCAAAAAGGACCAGCTGGCTTTGTCCACCAATGATGGGAACATGCAGGCTTTTAAACAGCTGAATTATATGTAAAAAAAAAATATCATTTCCTAATTCTAAAACACATAAACAGGAAGTGTTCTTGCACTGGAGTTGAACTTTGGTCCTCTTGACAAAATGCTGCTGATGTGATCCATCGTTACCACTGCCACCTCAAAATGTGGGTTTGTTTGCTGATTGATCAGCCGTGCACTTGTGCAAATAGCCTGGGTGTTTGCTGAGCAACTCAGAGATTTGACAAGTTGCTGCTTTCTGAAAATATCAGTTTTCACTCTGGTGACTTGGTTGCACTGACCTTGGAAATGAGTAAAACAATCATCAATCTGCAGCATCTGTTACTGTTTACATTCACATTTATTTGTGTGGGCAGAGATAACTCTCATAGACATTTTAATTTAAGCATATAAAATAATGATACATATCTACTTAGGTTAGGTGTTAAATTTATCATTTATAAAATAGGGCAAAAATCCACAATAAATAATACCAAACTGTATAATTGTTGATTGCATCCCAGGTTCCACACACTTTCCCTAGTCCTGATCAGTGATACATTCATGTACAGTTACAATTTTTCACCTTCTTAAAGCTCTCAGAATAGAAACATGGTTTTCATTAAAGTCCTGAGTCTGAAGCCGCTTTCAGACTTGCATTGCGGAACATGAGCGGTAAAGTCCGTCCGCTCTTTAAACGGACTCGTCTTTTAAAACATGCCACTTCCTTCTGGACTTATTGCGTCCCGGTCACTTTCAGACATCAGGAAATGTTGTGGAAAAGTCAGCACAGCCCCGCTGTCCTTTCAACTCTGTCCGGAACATTTTTTTGTGCGTTCAGCAAAAACGATGTGCCACGACATTTCCATTCTTATGACATGAGGGACCGGCCGGTACATGTCCACTACATCTCTGAGGTAAAAGACCGATACACATGTCTGAATGCAGCGTTATAAAGGACAGAGTCCGCAATATTACCGCTTTCCAGAGCAAGTCTGAAAGGGGCTTTGCACACTGCAGTTGAATGAAAACATTTTGCCATTATTCAAGGTAATTCATTAAATTTTAAGGTACTTTAAGATCTTTGGGAATAGGAGCCTGATGATTTTTAGCAAATTCATTTCACTGCATCTTCCTATTTGTGAACAATGAAAAGGTTTTGGTAGTCATCACACATCCCATGTTCTTTTTGTGGTATCACACAGATGTAAGGAAGTAATGAGGCCTGTCATACAAGATTCACAATAGTCACTTTGGCCCCAGCCTTGCCACTGTTGCTGCGGAAACACACCTTCAGACCATCTAATCTGCTCCAATGACGATACAAACTGGTGTTAATATACAGATGCACCTGTTTATCTCTCTCTCTCTCTCTCTCTCTCTCTCTCTCTCTCTCTGCCAGCCCTCTGTTAACTGAGCAACTGATACAGTACAGTCAGTGCTAAAGTCAGTCCTGTAACTGATCTGGTGTCCTTGGTGGAAAAAACAACACCTGAACAAACCTCTTCTGACTTTACAGGATTCAGTATTCAAGACCAGGTGGCCCTCAGGAGAAGATGGCACATGCGTGTCACATTAAAAACAAATCATGACTCCCATCTGCCTCGGCAGCATTGCTGCTACCATCTCCCCACATGTAGTTAGCCTCCCACATGGTTAAGCTAGACATGAGTGGAATACTCAATGCCCTCACGAGGGAGATGCACCAGTTGGCACATTGACCTTGTTACTTTAAGTAAAGTAGGGGGAACCTAAAAACTGTCCCACAGCCACAATACAATGTTTTCATGTATAGTTTATTATGCAGAAATGCTTGCATCTTACATTTTAATGTTCTTTTTCTTTTGTTTTTTTTCTTTTCTTGCTGGGCTTAAAAATTTTTGACCAAAAATAGGTAGCATGTGCAGTTGTGAGTTATGATTGTGGGTTACACAGTAGGTTGTGTTTTCCTAATTACTAAATTGATGCTTTCAGTGCCATACAACTCCCTTTAATAGCTAACATTTGGATGAAGCAAGTAGAGAGGCATTAGGACGACTAACATACATTTTTAATGTCAATAGAATAGATGCTGCCATCATTTGTGTCGTTGGTGTGTGGGGCCATAAAGTGGCTTTTCCTCAGCTCCCCTGTAACAGCCTTCTCTTGTACACAACTACATTTATTGTGAGCTTTAATGTTGTGAGGAGATGTTTGTGATTCACAAACAGGATTAAAACTTAGCGTGACATTTTTTGAATACCATAGCAGGCTGAAGAGTTTCTGGAGGAGGCATTTAAAAGCTGTAAGAACTGTCAGGGTGTTGAAAGAATTTCCACTTTTCACACAGTGCAATGTGCATAGCCTCTGTACTGATTTAAACCACCAAAAAACACATATTTTGAGACAGTCTTGTTATGAGATGGCAAAATGAGCTTGAACTGGATCCTTTTATATTCCTCTAATGCTGTGCTGCGACCAATTCCATGAAATATTTGTACCATTCAAAGCTTTATATTCTTTTTCAACATTTTATTAGCTCAGTTGTGATTCCTAATAATCAGTTTTCCTTATTTGAATAGTAGAACAAACATTGCAGTACCCCCAATTCTAAAAACAACCACAAGACTCCCAACACCATAGAAACAAATTATGTACTGTACTGGAGAGTCTATACTTGTCGCAGAACATGCAGAAAGGACCTGCAGGTGTCAAAGAATCAAACCAAGAAAAAGGAGACGTTGATAAGGGATTAATATGTGGTTAAATGACTATTTAATGAGGATGTTTTTCTTTATTTAGGAAGGTTGACACACAACCTTCAGCAGCAACATTTCATAGCAATGACAGTTATTACAGGTAAATAAAGTATTTCCTTAAGTTTCTAGCATATTGGCAACAAAATTCAGACTTGGTTAGCATTTTTAACAAGATGACCAAGAAGACAATGTTAATACATCTTGGCAAAAGATGCATTTACTGTACTTTCCATCGCTGCAGGGTGCTCTTGGGGAAGCACTGAATATAAAGACAATCCCTGCACCTGTCAGGAATTTGTGTTGTGGATCTTTGATATTTGTAATTGATTTTTTATTGCACAGTAGAGGAATATAATAAGCTAAGATAATTAACACAGAGGAAACTGATTACCTAAAAGCTATTATATGACTACAGTTGCGCTACAACACAAGGGCAAACAGCTATTTCTCCCCTGCAACGTAAAGAAAAAACCCATGCAAATATGTAGCATTATACATGTTAATGACTTTTAAATTTGTATGGTATGTGAGGATAATATTACTCTGAATATCAATGTTCAAGAAACTGCATAGAGAACAAGGATGGTATTTTTGTAAATGTAAAAACTGGCTAAGATTTTATTTCCATTACCATGCTGCTACTGTAGGACACCAGCAGCTAAGCTCTGTGATGTTTGCTGTGAGAAGTCACCGAGACCAAAACAATAAAAAGCTTTTTCTTAGTGCAGGGTTGGCTTTGCTCTTGGAACATGACCAAGAGCAGAATACCTGGGGAGACCCTGGATGTTGCAATGCAAATGAATTTGACTTACAAATCCTATAGAAACTGTCATCTGTAATTCATGAGGGAATGGATTAGACAGGAAAGAAAAAAAAAATTAAAGCCACCTGAATAATGCATGCTTCCATTATCTAACATGAGGAACTTGAGGTGAGTGAAATACAATAGTTGTTTTCCATAAATGCAGTCCCATTCCAGGCCATTAGCTTTGAATAAAGAATCAAAGAACTTTGATTGCACACTGAACTTTACACAAAGAAAACAACTTTGTGATTTTTATTTGAAAACTGATAAATAATTTAATGGTCATGTTTGCCAATGTTGCATTGAAGGCAGGTACTGCTACTGTAGCTCCAAATAAAAGCAGCACAAAAAAGGAAACCTCAGTACCTTTTCTCAAACTTCTTGGGAATGGATTTGTGCAGAGTCAATCTTTTTCTATAAAAGCTGATTTAGACAGAAGCTCGGTCCTTACTGGTACATTATGTGCCATTAATGAACCACCTACTTTGCATGCTAAGAGTTTGCATGCCACACATCCTAGTGGGATATGAGCTGAACTGAACAATGCCTTATTAATTAATCCAAAAGAGGAGGATACCGTTGCAGTGATGATAAAAAAAATCCATCATTTATGAAAGAAAAAAAGAAAGAATATATATTATATATTTATATAAATATATATATATATATATATACACACACACAACACTTTGGGATGTAGTGTGCAGTTACACACCATATCAGTGACCTTATATGACACCAATGTCCCTCAAAGCTTCTCAGTCCCTCCACATACTGCAGGCTTATTTGTCATATTACTTCTAGGAAGAACTGCCCACCAGATAAGAACACTCACACTCACACTTGCAGTCAGCTCCATACACACACTCCTGTAATCTCTGCTCCAGGGTAAATTCTCACACTGTGCTGCTGTAAGTGCCCCAAAGTCACCGCTCACAGACAACTGTCAGGAAAGGACACTGGAAACCAAAGAGGTGAGAAACCAGAAAAAATCAAGGTGATGTTCAGATATAATCCAAAGTCTGTAAGCTACTGCAGATTAGGTAAGAATCTACTGCACATCATCTTCATCTTACTGCTTTCACGCCTTAAAGTTTTCTTCTTTTTCCTGAATATCTAATAAATTCTGGGTGGTTTGTTAACTGGCCTGCAGTGACACAAGGCAGAGATGCAAATGTGTAACAAGACACTTTCTAGGTGCTGTTGTCATGGTCCAGTTCATATGCCAACTTTAACCATGTGAAAATAATAATCAGCAGCACTGCAACTTGGTATTCATCACCTTTCACTGATTTGCTCTCAATTAATGTTTCACCTTTCAATGCAACAATCTTGTCTTTTTACAGGATAAATTTAACCAAATTTTCAGAAAATGTAAATTAAATGCAGATTTATGCACATTTTTGCAGCTACTTTTGTTATGCCATCTAGGTTTTATTGGATACAAACCATGGGCAGTTTTCAAGAATAAAGGTGTGCAATGATGTGTTCAGACCAGTCTCACCAAGAATGTGCAAGAGACACATTCATCTACAGGATGTACTGATGTCACCACTGGTTGTAAATCACATGACTTGATAGAAAACATGATCCATTAATATCAAGATGAGTAAACTGTAAGTAAATAGTTGTCTGACCTTTTATATTTAACACCGATAGATAACAGAGTAGATGAATGAGCATTTTTAAGTAGGAAGGACAGAAAAATCTATGTGTTGTAGGAATTATGGTTTATATAAGTTTTGAAGTAAACAGGTGATCCTTGAAGCGTTGTGGCCTTCTGCCATCCTTTGCTTTCTTTTTCAAAGCATCTGTGGCTAAATCAGCACAAATTAGATATGAAAATGGAGGTCATTTCATAAAACCATATAAAGACTAGTTGAAGTGCAGAAAAATCCTAAACTGCATCTTTGTATGAAACATTGAAAAACAAAGGTTGTGATTCTGTCATTTCTGAGCCTGAGAAGCTGCTGAGCTGCATCATTCATACTGTGTCCAACCAAAGCTATTTTATGCTTTGTTATATTTTGAAATGGGATTGAGATGATGCAAAGCAGAGCCAGGCATGATGTAAAGCCTGGTGACAGAAAGCACAGTAAACAGGGGTGTTTAGTTCTGTTGCGACAACTGTATGTTCGGTTGATAGACCTCCGTGTGCATCCCCGAGTTCTGAACCAGCTTCCATTGCGCTTCCATTGCATTTATTTATTCAAACTTTTCACTTCTCCAAACTGTAAAAACTGCCTAACAGTGTCAAATCCAATGAGATCTCTCCCTATCCAATGTGATGCAACTCTAGAAAATGTGGCAAGAAACAAACAAGCAATCATCTGAGACAGCAGCTGCTTTTTGTGATGTTTACATTAGTAGATCTACATTTATGTCCTCATAGTGTGTGGAAAGTTTGAGTTGCAATCATCCCAATGCAAGGTGCTGTTTTCCGAATTCTAACCCTCCAACTTTCATCAATAGCTCATGATGAGGTACAGTTTGTAGGCAAGGTTCTTACAAAAGTGTTTAGTACTGTAGTTAGTGGTCTTTGTTATGCAGATGTGTGGAAGAAAAGCAAAGAACTCACCAAAGAACAATTCGAGTAAATAAAAGGGAAAAAAGTCAATGGTTTGAAATGTTTGGCTTACAGCAGTGTTTTTTCCTATATAAAAGTGTGATCCCCCACAGTCTCTAATCTTCAGTGTGGTAAAAAGGGATAGTTTGAAGTGAAAAGCCTGAGAACACAGACTGAGACTACAAAGAAAAGATGGCAATACAGGAACAAAGGCCAGAACAAATGACAAACAGGCACATTAGGTACAGTACACGGTGCTGTTTTCTTCTGAAAAACATAACTAAAGGGAGCTCTTTATAAGTCCCAACATTGTGCCCAATAGATCTGTACCGACGCTGTTCCCTTCTTTTTGAAACTTTGGGCTTTTTTATGCTGTGAAAAATGAGAAGTCAAGGTAGGTAGACCGCTGCACTCCAACCAACTGTGCCTGATCAAGCAAAAGTAAGCAAGCTAAGTGGGCAGACAGGACAGAAACAAGAAAAGAGGGCATATGAGAGGTCATTGTGGAGGGTTAACTGGGCAAAAGGTGAACATGAGTCTCATTCTAATTATTTCTGAACAGTGTGAGACACGTCTTCTCGCAGCATCATGGGAAAAAGATGTGCTAAGACGAGTGGGAGTGTGAAAGTTTAAGTTTTGACTTCATGCTTCTAAACAGAACCAAAAGCCAGGGAAGCTGGGAAAAAAGGAGGAGGTGGTGGTAATGATGACACTACCTCAACTACTGTACATGTACCAGTGTGGTGCTGAGATGTAATTAACAGATGGAAAGTACCGTACACAAAAGTCTTGAGCCACCCCTCTCGCCTGTATATGTTGCCTCTAAGAAGTCAGTGTCTCGTAATTTATGAAAAGGAATTTTTTTTTTCCCCAACTTGCAGTTTTTTCCACATATTTTCAGTTAATTTAATATAGCGGACTATTTTCAGAAAAATGCTGGTTTTTGTGCCATGTCTACTTCAAACAAACTACTTAGCGCAGAACTCATTTTAGCTGAACATTCTGCATATTTCAGCATGGTGTAACTGTGTCCTTAAACATCAACGAGTAAAAATAAGACAAGTGAAAGACCAGGTAATAGTTTTGTTTTGTTCCTTAAGCCTATCTATAGCAGATGAACAATATCTGAAAGTGATGTCCTTTGTTAAGAACCAAAGGGGGAAAAAAAAGGAAAAGAAAAGAAAAATCCAGCAATGACCTGGCACAGGACCCCAGAGGTGCATGTGACCCTTTAGTCGAGCCATCTGCTGCTCACTGAAGCCTCATCCCAAATGCTCTCCGTGGAAAGGTGGCTGTCAAAAAGTCATTCTTAAAGAAGAGAGACCGAAAGAAAAGGTTGAGGTATGACACAAGAACTGGACTGAAACTCAGAAGCAACAGGTGTTTGGCAGAGATGAAACCTCCCCAGAGCCTAGACCTGAACATTGCAGAAGAAGAGAGAATTATAAGAACATTGTCGAAGTGGGTCTGAGTTGTGTTGGGGAATAAAATATAGTCATACCAGATATGGACTTCTAAGTTTTTCAGAAAAGAGCAAATTGTGATTTTGCCTGCATTCCCTCTTGTGTTTGCACATGTTTTGGTAAATTGCTGCATTGTGAAATACTACTTGGCTAAGAGAGGTTTTCTGCCTTGAAATGACAAACTTCAGAAACACAATTTCAAGGTTTAGAAAAAAACATTTTGTCTAAATTGTTTAAGTGCTTTCCACAAAAATAAACTCATTTGCCATCACAGCAACTAAATCCTCCCTTAATTGCAGCATGTTTTTTTGTGGGTTGGAAGGCTTCCTAAATATCACAGTGGGCTTTAGTTCATGCAAGAGAATCTGGATGGGATTCAGGTGTGGAAACCATGTCTTGCCCAAACTGGCTTGAGATAATTGTCTTGTTAGAAAGTCTGGTTCTGCCTGAGGACAAGTTTTTCTGCACAATGTTAATGTAGACCTCATCTCCCAAAGATTCTCAGCAATTCTGCTATCAACATGTGAAGACAGACAGCCCAGCAGACACGATGAAGACTGGCCTCTGTGGAGTACTGAGAGAGGAGGATTACATTTCACCAAGACAGAACAAAGAAGCTTCCTTGGACAGAGCAGAGACCTTTCGGATCTCAATTTTATTGCTGGATAAGGTCATAAGCTTTTTTTTTTTTTTTTTTTTGGGGGGGGGGGGGGGGTTTATTTGATGGGGGAAAAAAGCATTTAACCCTGAAAAGATCAACTATTGAGAAATGTCAATGTGAGAATCTGTCATTCTACATGAGTGTGGGGACTTTTGTGCTTATTTACTGCTGTGCTACCACAGTGTTTATTCCCAGTTAGCTACACTCCTAAATGTATAAGATACCTTCTCTGAGCTGTGGGTTTTGCCTTTGTTGGAAAAGAGTCTAAATTTACAGGGTACTCTGGCAATGGCTTCCAGTGATGGTTATGTTGCTTTATAGCTGGCACGAGCTTTTTAATACACCTGAGGTGCACTTTAATTTAATCTGACTCATCAGGATCAATAAATATGTCTGAACTGTGACTCTTTGGGACATACTGCCTGTTAATAGGCCACAATGATTTTAAAGGGACTATTTTCTACAACAGGTTTGTCTTTTGACATACTGGAAATCAGCTCGAAGCAAGCTAGAGCATCGGCAGATCATGCAAAAGCAAAACTCTGGCATACAGTACATTACCAGAAGCCTTAAAGGGCAAAAATATGAGAATTCATTTTTCACTCACATAGCCCATTTCTTACAGTTTGTAGAGAAGTGCAGATGGATGGCTGTGAGAAAAGAAAGATATGGGAAGGTGGGAGAAGAGGGGTTCCCAAAGCTGAGAAGAGGGTGGAGTTTTTGGAAAGGATAGGGGGTGCATGATCAAAGCCTATATTTTGAAATCACTTACTTCTCCATTAGTTTGATTAATGGGGCCAACTTCACAGTCAGACAGAAGCAAGGGGCTTGAAAAATGATGCAATTACTGCTTTTTGAATAGAGGGCTGAAAAGACTTGTTTGAAAGAAGGATCTGGAGGAGATTCTACAGGGCATCCTGGACAGCAGACTTTCTCCTCTTCATCCATCTACCCTGCTGCCACACACCCTGAAGCCTCGCAGTAATATAACCCTATCCCTTCATCAGGCTTCGTTGCATGCTTCGCTGGCCCTCTCCATGATGGGGGAGCACGTTAAAAGAATAAATTGTGATTAATATCTATCCACAACATCTTTTAATGTTTAGCTAAATTCTGTTTAATATTCAGATGATGCATCACTTCATTCCCTTAACACATTTTGCATGAATTTAATGTGTTTTTGGATACCCTGCATCTCTACACATTTGTGCTCATACTGTTTAAACATCATTAAGATACTAAAAGCTATCAAGATGTTTTATTGAAATATTCTAATGTGACAATATGACTTTTATTTCTACATGTTCACCTTAAGTGGGCGAAAAATAATTATAAAGGTTACAACAAAACAGAGGGCGATATCTTCCAATACTGTTTGCACAGTGCTTGATTTTTTTTTAATGAGAACTGAAAACCTATTACACCATTTTTATTTCAAGTGGTGGTTGAAGCCAGTTCAAGCTGTAAATCAAATGACAATGGAGACATAATATTAAGAAAAATAGAGAAAGGGACTGACACTATAAGATAGATGATTGAAATATACAAGTGACCTGAAAAAAAAAAAAATGCTTTTAAGACTACAAAAACACTTGGTCACACATTTTATTGTATTTGAACCTTGTCTGAGATGAAGCTGGAATCATTATCACTGGAACAATTAACCCCCCGTTACCCAGTACAGTAGAGGCTTTTATGAGCCACAGTGTGTGGGATGCTGTCTACTTCTAGTTTAAATAGCTGCACCACCTGGAGAATGAGGGGAAAAAAGGAAAAAGAAAGAAATATGAAGCAAAGACACCATGACTGGCAGAGAAAAAAAATGGGGAAAATGTCATACTTCAGTGCTTTTGAGCAACTGTGTGGAAACTCCTCTGGAAAGTAAAAAGGGCAAGAAAACCTTTATTGAAAATGTCACCTAGTCCGTGTACTTTTGCATAGTAACTACCTTCCCCACTGCCTCTTTGTTGTAACTATGAATACATTCTTTTGTAATAAGGGGATGTCCAAATTATGAAGGTTAAGAGACAGCAAATATCTACCTCTGTCATGTTTAAGAGCTCGGCTTTCTTTATCTGTGGGAACTGCCAGTCTGCACCTACTTGCTTGCTTAGTTATGCAACTGCTTGAATGTAAAAATGTTTATGAGTTTTGATACAGAGCAGAAAGAGAGCAGAGGAAAGAAGAGCTGTAAGGGTATGCCACATTCATCCTTCATAAGAGAGAAGTTACGTAGTTTAGAAAATCAAATGAATTTAAATAAATAATAACATCGCTCAAATTCTAATTTAACAGAATATCCATTAGATACTGCTCTGAATATTTCAAGTCAAAACAATGCTTGAAATTAAACATGCGAGTGTTGGTGTAATGGATTTTAGCGGCAATCATGACAGAGTGTGAAATCAAAGTGAAATCTGTCCCTCTGCTCATTAACATATCCACACAGCGAGTCTCAAAAGAGTGCTTCCTGGGTTTGCAGTTTTACACCAAAATCAGTCAAGGATTTCGTGCAATGCACTCAAAAAAAAAAAAAAAAATCTAAAAAATCTAAAAAAAATCTATTAATGCAAATGTAGAAACACTTACAACCCTAGAAAACTCCCACTGACTTGTGAACAATGCTATTAAGGTTTCTGCTTTCTGCAGTGAAGTGCTGATGACCTGTTGCAGAGATATCAGTTTTATTGAATGATTAGGTAAGTATGCATAATACCTGTGATTATGTATACACTTGCGCTTCAACATTTGTGAATTTTCTCTATTTCTGCATAAATATTCCCCAGATTTAAACATCTGATTTTTGCATGTGTCAGTAAGAACCCATCTAACCCATTGCTCCATACAGAACAGCTTTAGTGTTATTTTTCAGTCGTTATTAGTTTAAATTTCCAACGAATCCAACAATTATTTCTTATAATAATGCTTAAACCATTAAAAAAAATTCATGGGAAAGGTTAAGTACTGTGACATTTTTCTAATTGAAAATGATGAGGTAAATTGGGATGGGTAACTCCTGTCCTGGAGGGTCACTGGCCTGCAGGTTTTAGATGTTTCTCTGCTGCAAAATGCCTGATTAAAAAAAAGAACTTGAACAGTTTATCAAGTTCTGCACTATGACAAATAAATTTGAGTCATGTGTGTTAAAGTAGGGAAACTTCTAAAGGCCTAAACCATGATACCATCACCATGTGTTCCTTTCTCCAAAGATAAAGATAACACTTCCATTTGTCCTCGCAGCCCTGCACAACACTGTTGGGAGTTCTCCCTTGTGGTGACCTCATGAACATCAACATCAGCTGCTGTTTCTTTGAGGTTACCATGGATTACGATGATTTTGCGGACTTCCTTCTTGCACTGACAACTACCAGGTAGGGGCAATAATTCCCTACATTCTCTGTGAACTACCTTTTCTAACTTGGTGAGCTCTTGTTTTCTGAGGTTGTCACATATTTTCAGAAATCTGTGTGGTTCAGACCATGATGCACATCCAAAACGCAGTTGTAAGGTGGAGACTTTGTTATATCTGTTTTAAATCAAAGCATCATTGTAAAGTCATTTACAGTATCTTCTGTGAGATGTTTCATTTGAGGTGTAGCATGTAAGAAAAAAGAATGACATGATGAAGGTTTTGTCAATTCCCGAATGTATGAATACGATACATAGCGATAAGGAATAACTGCATAGTAATTACTGTGTTATAAAGAATTGACCTAAAAATCACAAAACACACATGCAATACATACATACACTATATCTCACTCATAAGTGGGAACTGTACAGTTTATGACCAGACTTCCACGTGTGGGTGTTAACACAGACCTGCAAATAAGTCTTCAAAGGAATGTATAAATATGCATGTACACATGCTGGACACTGATTCTGATATTTATGCCAAAGCAAAGTCGGTTAAAGGAAAAGTGAGCACGTAAAACAGGTTAGAAATATGGTTTCTGGTCACCTGAACCAGCCTTTATGTGCTTTCCACTGGGGCAGTACTCTAATTGAACATTTTCTCCAGAGCTTTGGGACTGTGATGGCTTGTGTTCTGGATACCAATGCAGTACTTGTTTTCCAACTGGTTGGCTTTGCAATTACCCTTATAACTTGTACTGTATTTTGAGACTTCCACTTGGGAATTGGGCAATAATCCTGGGCCCACAGCAACAAT
This sequence comes from Atherinomorus stipes, assembly GCA_023101725.1. Classification (NCBI taxonomy): domain Eukaryota; kingdom Metazoa; phylum Chordata; class Actinopteri; order Atheriniformes; family Atherinidae; genus Atherinomorus; species Atherinomorus stipes. Next base: position 1,080,740 of record JALJCO010012783.1, read on the forward strand.
TTCACCGAGACAGAATTTTCCAGCAGTATTGCAGGGTTTTGGTATAATTGCATCTCATATTATGCTTCAGGGAGACGAATATACAGAGTGATAAAGTTATTAACGTGTACAGACAAAGTTACTGTGTTTCCACTTTTCCACTCCAAGGATATGAGTTGCACAATGATTTTACAGTTTCGATGGCCAAAACAAGTACAGTAGAATTAGTGACATATGTATATATATATATATATATATATATATATGTGTGTGTGTATATATACATATATATGTGTGTGTATATGTGCTGTACATATATGAGTTCACTTTGCACATTCAGCTTCAGCATCTGGCCTTTGGGTCTGAACCAACTGTTGGCAAGCTTTCAGTATCCCCCCCCCCCCCCCCCCAAAAAAAAAGATGAAGAAGAAGAAACAAGAGCAGTGTATCATCCATTCATCCTCTCATTCCCAATTACGTACATAGTGTATATGATTGCGATATAGCGATAGCTAACAGTTACGAAAAATAGACAGCTTTCCTGTTACGAAGAAACACCATTATTGTTAAAAGCTACCCAACAACGCTACTAGAGCATTCATACAGTATACGAAAGAGCAGTTGCGTTCCTCTCCCAGTTCCCGCTACTGCGCCATTTTCTTCTTCTGCGATCACAAATCACTGGATTGCACTGCATTGCATTGTGTATATGGGAGTAAAATGTAGGGTACATTGCAGTGCATTGTGGGTATTGTGTTGTGCACGCTGTAGTGGATGAAAAGTAGTAAAGAGAATTCGAAAAACACTGCAAAATTTTGTGCTCACTATATAGTGCACTACATCTGTGATAGGGAGCGATTTTGAGAACAGCTGAGCTCTGCATGAGCAATTCTGTTATTTACTCCTGACATTTATGTATAACTCCAGAAGTCACCAGATAAATGAGATGGACGTCACTGGGGGCTTTTTTTTTTCTACAAGATTAACTGTTCTCCTTTCTAAAGAAATAAAACTGCCCAAGAGGTGTACCATTTCAATAATGCTAACAATGACTCATAATCACAAACATTAATCAAACTGCATCACCTCTGCCAGGATAAGAATGACTTTTTGGCAATACATAAACTGTAAAGGTGTTTTTTGACACGTTTGACTATCAAATAGTAATGTTTCGCTTTGTAAGGAATGTTGCGATCCAGTTAAAGTGATCAGACTAGAAAACTAGTAACTGATAGACCAATGCTTTTTTTTCATAATCCCTCAATTCTCAAAATGTTTGAGAAGTCAATATGAGGGATCAAGCAACACTGTAATCTTCCAGTTTACTTATGAAAAGGTAAATTATTTATGTAGAGCTCTTTAACTTTGGCAAATGATTCATATATGTGCAAAAAAAAAAAAAAAAAATCCATCAAGTAAAGAGCTTGCAACAGCCTTGGTTGCAATTTTAATAGCAAAGTTTGTCTGTGCAACTGTTTCTCTTAGTTCCACCACTTTCCATCATCATACATGGAACAGTACATGACGAGGAGCTTTATTTAGATTTTGTTGGGAGTAAACTGCTTTGTTACAAAGTGCTGCTGAGCTGTACGCAAGGGCAAACATCTTGAATATTTCACTCTCATGGTTACTGAACACTGCAGCTTCACACTCAGGTGGTACCATTAATCGATCATGGAAAGCAGCCCAGCCATCAATTATTAACCTGTCAAATTATAGCTCTTATTCACCATGAAAAGCAGTAAATGTTGAGTCAATGTTCACAGCAGTTATACATGCCAGTAACACCTAACTACTTCTGGAGAAGAAACTAATTGAGTTGTAGATATTAGTCACAGTCCACTGAAATGATCTGCTGCAGAGGCAACTATGCTAGAAACATCTGTTACTATTATTGTAGGATAATATTGACCTTTTTATGACCATTTCCATGTTACTGGCTTATTGTATTACATTGTCTTTACACAGTGTAGGAATTTATAATCCCTGTAATGCTCACAGAAAAATGACAAAATGATTGGAGTGGTAAATAATATGTTTTGGGGTTTTTCTGTATTTTGTCTGTATGTTTTTAGAAGGATGGTTATCTTTTATCTCTACTGGCAAATCAGTAATGGCCTCCACCCAGCAACTTCAGATGGAAATTTCCTTCTAGTATTTTAACAATACATGTGCTGTGATTTGTCCTTGCAATATAGACAATAGACAAATACACAAATAAGATCATCCAGCAAATTGAGTATGCAAACAAGGAAATAATCAGAGAAAGCGAAATGAAGACACAGATAAAAGTGCACTGTGCTGTGAGAGAGAAAACCGAAGGAGACGAGGAGATGAGGGGAGGAAAAAAAAAGAAGGGCAGAAAGATAAAGTGGCCGTGTAGAGAGAAACACAAAACCATTAGGAGCTGGAAAAATACAAAGAGGAAAAGGGGGAATGTCCTGTAAAAGGGACAGAAGTGGAAAGAGAGACAAAGAGAGGAGAGGAGAGAACAGAGGGCAGCAGAGGATGAGATGTAGGACAATGATAGATCATTTTCTGGCAGCCTCAATTTGTCATGCTGTTATTGGGAGGAAAATGGAATAGAGGAGCAGCAGTAAGGGTCAGAGGGAGAGGACAGGGGTCCAGGGGTGGGAGGGTTAAGTCAGAAGGGAGCAATGCCAGCGGACAGTAAGCGTGATAAACTCCACACACCTCATCACCTCTGGCCTTTAACTGGGACATGTGGCCAAAAAATATTACCTTTTCATTTTCCAGTATAATGAATAATTTTTCTTAACAAAAAGCATGATTACAATTTCCTTTCAAATTGAAACTGAACCACATAAATTTGTAAATAATGTTTATATGAGTGCATGAATGTGTCATAATGAATGTGGGTAAGCTGCTTCGCTTTCATGGCAATGATCATATTTGTTCTTCTGCCAGTTATCATGCAATCATTCCCTCCTCTCCACAAGCCTCCAGGATGCCAGTGGGATATTAAGCCCTTGAGCCACAAGACTCCTGGGAAGTAGGATCTCTGCAGGCAGATGCTGCTCAGTCCTCTTCACCAAAGTAAACAGTCCAGCTCATTTTGAGCTTCAAGGTTTTAGTGGTCATGAAGAGCTGTTGCTGAGGAGTAAGATACCACACTCTTCATTGACACGATTATTTTATCTTTGATTTGCACTGAACAGGCAAGCTGATTTTAATCCTTATTTGCATGTGATTTCATAACCTGGATTTTTTCAGCATAGAATATCAAGACTTCAGATTTTTTTTTTTTTTTTTTGTCCTACTGGCGCCCTGTCTTGTTATATAATGTCACACTGGAAAATGAGACACTTTATGTCTGCTGCCTTTTAGCTGTAAGTGGAAATGAAACCAGGGACCTCTAGAGAATTCCCTCCTATATCCTACAGCATGCTTTTGTTTCAGATGTAACAATAAATTCAGTCAGTTACATTTATTTTTCTTAAATAGACCTTTGTTTCACATTGTAAATTACTAAAGTAAATAGTGGCCAAATCATGGTAATAAAGCAACTTTACTTTTGGTTACAGATATACAGTATGGTGTGAAAGTTTAGACACCCAACCATTAAAGAACTCAGCTGTCAGTAAAATAAGCTGAAACTGACAAAAGTAATAATAAACTAAAAATTTTGAGAAAATCATGACATAAATTTTGAATTGTGGTTCAATAGAAATATCTAAAATAAACAACCCCCCACCCCAAAAAAGAGAATTGCTATTTTTTACAGTATAAGTAAAAAGTAAAACTGTTGGTGCTGATATTTCACTGAGACCACAGGCAGAGCTAATCTCAATTTTGTGAATTATAACTTTTGTCAAATCAAACATAAATAATAGAATAATACATTCAGCATATTTTCCATTCCCACCCTCAAATATTCACTTAGGTTTCAGTTCCCTGATCACTTTATCCCAGTCATCACTATTTCACTTTAGTTGATTAATTGATGTTTTAAATTATTTTACCCCAGTGGGTATGGGCGCATGGGCTTCTCACATAAATATAATGTAGTGGAAGTTTAGAGGTCAGTGTGCAGGCTGTTGAATTGTTAAATTGATTTATTCAGATGTCTGCTTTAATAAAATCAACTCTGATGTATTAACGCTAGCATTTTTACATAGGAGCAGGCATTTACTATTCAGATGGGCCACTGTGTAGATCAGCCTGTCCAATGTTTTCTGACTCTGGAGAAGCTCTGTCAAGTGTAGTATATGGATGGGTTTTGTCATTTATTTCTATAATCCATTTCTTCTCCATCTTTATCCAGTGCTATGTGATATTTAATTTCCCATTGGAAAGACTTTTATGTTTCAGCATCAAATAGCTGTTTCACTACCATTTGCTCTCACAGCTGACACAGGGATTTCATTTGGGTTTAACATGGTCAATGAATTGCAGCACTTCAACATATCTGCAATGTTTTTAAGTGCTCTAGACATTTCTTTTTTAAATGACCGATTGATTACTGCATCATCTGACCCCCCCCCCCCCCCCCCCCCCCCCCCCCCAAAAAAAATAAAAAATAAAAAAAATATGGCAGCCTGATGGCAAAGCCAAGAAATGATCAAACTCATACATTTAACTCAGACGGACTTTGGAAATTGCAACATGGTTATCAAAATATATATTTATTTTAAGAGAAGTGATATAATCTGTTATTTTCTGAATTAAATGCTTGCTCAAAATGAAACAAGATTGAAACCAGATTTAAATCCCAGATTGCACTTATTTTTATTTATTCAAAAAATATTGATAAAAATTAGACTTTAATATATTAAAGCTAGGGTTGGCAATGTTGGAAAAATGATTCGATTGAATCCCTTTACCTGGAAATCAGACATCTCAAGATATTCCCGGAGGTCCCTGACCCATCTTCTGACAGGTCAGGGCTGTTTTGGTTACAATGCATGGCCTTCATTTAAAACCTGCACTCACCCTTTCTAAGCTCCATAAATGTTTCCAGTCTCTTCTTCCATATGACGCATCTCAACCAACAACACCGCGTTGTCTTCATTTGTATTCTAAGCTGGTGATATGCAATCTTCTGGTTGGCTGCAAGTGCGTTCTCTATTATGTTTAAAAAGAAAAAAAAAATCTGAGCAGTACTTTCAGAGCTTTTTAATTATACCTGGCCTCACTCATTAGCACAAAGGGAGGGGGTGTAAACAGAGCTGGCAGCAATAGATCAGAGCAAGTAATGAGGGGTGAGACAGTGAAGGTGTGTACACGTTTGGACATGGCATCCTTCTGTGTGCACAATTGCAAAATACTGTTTGTGCCAACAGTACGCTCCCCTGCACCAACACCATGCTTCTCTGTGTCTGGTTAATGAGTCATGCTGGGATAAACACTTCCAGGTCATAGCCAGCTTTATTCCATCTGAGACAGAGGGGAAGTCCAGGTGCCAAGGCACAAATGCACAACATGCTGGAAAATTTGGTTTTAATGAGAGAGAAACATTAACAGCCTGATAATCTACTATCATTATTTTTGATGCAATCCACTTACCTAGTGTGACATTAAGAAATACTGTCAAAACCGGAACCTAAAGACAGCTTTTCTATGTCTACATACAGAGGATATTGGGTTTTAAAGATTTAAGTGTAGAAATTGCTTTGGAGCGTCTCCACAGTTTGACTGAAAGTGCTTCTGATTACAAGAAGGCATCATTTTTAGATGAACAACAAATTAAGTTCATGAGGGAATGACTCATTTCCACCCAATTCACCTTTGCGTTCTGGTGTAGACTTGTTTTTTTTCACAGTAAAGCAACTGTTGAGGACACAAAATGTTAGACAGTCAGAACTTGCTGTAAAGAGATATTTATGACTTGGATCAGAAAGCTGAAGCGTGTGTGAGGCTTTCATACATGTACTGTGTATGTGTTGTGTGCCACAAGCTGTCCCATCAATCGTGATGAATTCTCTGAGCAAGAGGCCATCATTGCTATCTTTTTCCAATGCACCCATGACAGTTTGTAAGCTCGGCCGCTTTTAAATCATCGTCCACAAGTGTTTGTGACAACAAGATCGAAGACTCGCTGCCATCAAAACAGACTTCATAGCGAGGGCAAATGTCTTTATTGTAACTCACACTTAAGAATCAGAAGGGCTATTTTTTTAATGAGAAACTTGTGGGTTCAAATCCTGACAGCTGAATCGGTGTCTAGCCTCATCTACGATGCAGTCCACCGGGGAGGACATGTTCTGAAAGCCCTTTTGTGCATCTCTTGTCGTTGACAGTACAATTAAGGCATTTCTTACTGATAGGATGCGAGAAAACAACTTGTTATCATATGTCATTAATTATCAACTTAGATATGCTTAACTTTCACTTGTTCTTCTAGGACTGGGCAATTGCATGACAACACTTTACTCAGTGGTAAAGTCCTTGAGAATGTACTGAAAATTCTCCAGTATATTTGCTCAGGGGTGGCATTTATGTGGCCTCCTCCCTTTTTTTAAAAAAATATTCCCATGTTGAAATACATGTTTCAGATGCCCAAGACAGTCCATAAAGCAGCAGATTCTGGAAAAAGCAATACACTGTGGCACATCTGTTATAACTGAAAAGAGGGTATGAGAAATATTCAGTAATCTGCAGGTGAAGGTCACACACTGCATGTCTTGAATCAATTGGCAATTCACAAAGAGCCCTGCTCACACTGAAGGCCACATTTACTTTTAACATCTTTCATTCAAGGTAAAAAAAAAAAGCCAATATTGTCATGAACCATTCAAAGGCAAACCCAAACACAGCCACGCACAGGAGGCAGCCAGGTGGAACAAAAAGTAAACTTTAATAACTTCCATAAAATGAACAATCTAAATGTCCTGGAAAGACGGAAATTCAAAGAATGACACAATCCACAAAAAAAGAACCCAAGGGAACTAGCAGAACAACAAAGACAGAGCTGATAGATTCTGCAGTAAACAAAGGAACCAGGTGTTATACGTTTCACTGGCAGGTAATGTCTAGCACAAAACAGCATTCAGTAAGTGAGACATCGGGTCTGGTTCCTTGTTGCTAAGATACTTCTGGGTCATTTCACAGAGGATCTGCCATGATCAGAGCTGGCTTAATTCTGTAACATAATAAAGAAAGCTTTTTTTTTTAAGGAAAAGAGACAATTCCCATCATTTTCTTGTGGCTGCAGCTTTCAAAGAAGTGTCTATGACAATGCTTGATGTGAGGATGGGAGGCTGAGAGTGAGCAGTCTGGGACACGATGGTTCTAGTTTTTTGTTTCATTGAATCTATTTTACTTTAAGTAAATCAACAAATTGGCTGCCCGTTGGTGCTGGAGTTCGTAGTACCACTGCCTCACAGTAAGGTCTCTAGTTTGAGCCTCAGCTGGGGAACAGTTTGCATGTTCCCCTGTGTATGCGTGGGCTCTCAGGTACATCGGCTTCCTCCCACCATCCAAAGACACGCAAATTGGTTTAAGTGGGAACTCCAGATTCTCCCTTGGAGTGAATGCAACGCGAGTGGTTGTTTATCTCTCTGTGTTGGCCCTATGATGGACTGGCGACCAGTCCTGGCTGTGCCCTGCCTCTTACCTGATAATTGCTCTGATGGGCTCTGGCGACACCACCACCCTAGATTGAACTATGTGGGACATAAAACTAATGAATAACCTAACAAACCAAAAATATCATGGACAAAGTAACTGATGTGATTTTACACTAAACATTTTACATCAAACATTTTTAATCAGCCTCACAGCTTAGCGTGCTTTAATTCATAGCTGCCTAAACTTCATGATGTTTTCTGATAAGGCCAGAAAAAAAAAATAGGAAAAAGATAAACAGAAGGTTTGTTTCCCCCACTGTTCGGCTGTAATCCCCCACATGAAGCAAAGGGAGAAAACAAAACATGGAACAAAATAATGAGGAAGCAAGTTCTACAAACAGGGCAGAATGGGCTGTATGCACGACTCCACTACTTCCTGAACTAAGTAGTACTCCTCTGTTTACTGTCTTTCATTATTGGGCAAACCGATTAATCCAGGTGTGTCTCACCTCAGTAACTGGCCAGACACACCTGGATTAATCAGTTTGCCCAATAATGAAAGAAAGTAAACAGAGGAGTACTACTAAGTTCAGGAAGTAGTGGAGTCGTGCATATCCCATGGCAAAGAAACATTGAAAACCTGCTGGATTAAAAACACCAGTGTGTGTGCACGGCCAAAATCCAACTTAAAGGGATTTGAGGCAAGATTAAGAAATAAGACTTGCGACTGCCGTGACTGGCCCTGCAGGTAACTGCCAAGCCGACATGGAAACGTGCACAAACTGAAGCTATAACGTTGTTTACTACGCTGATAGTCTTTTTCTTTGTAGTTACACTTTTTAGTGTCTTTCAGTTGATCTGGATCGTTTGCTGCCGGCAGCAGAATCCATAACTATCGCCTACAGTGTTTGAATTTACCGCAGCCATCTCCTTTTGAATCAAAAATGGTGGAGACGCGGATGCAGCATCATTTGACGTCACATCCACAGGACAGCGCGGGAAATTCTGCCATCGAATCGCAGCGCATTATACAGCACACAGCCTGTTCAAGGCAACGGAGAGAGACGTGGGTGGGCTCGTTCTTTTTGGTTTTTAGCGCTTCACCACTGGACATGCTTGTTTATTCTTTCACAATTCCTGCCTGTAGTCCCTTTAAATGACTGAATGACCGTGAACTGAGAGATTATATGACCAAACACAAATGGCTTCAAACTAGGGCTGTCAGGCGCTTAAAAAAATTTATCTAATTAATTAAAGGATTTGTAATTAATTAATCTAATTAATTGCATTTTTATGTCATATCTGCTAAAAAGCAATCATGGGGAACAATGGTCCTCAATAGCCGCAGTCCTTTAAGTTTTTCATGCAACCTTGCTCCTTGCTTCTTCTTCTGGTGTTCTTTGGCAGTTGGCAAACAGCTTCAGATGCATTGCTGCCACCCGCTGCCGGAGTCAGTCAATGGGCCAAAATTAAAATGCTCATGCACTGAATTGGCACTCTGAATTAATCGCAATAATTTTTTAATGCATTAATTTGAAGTGTAATCAATTAATCTAATCAATGCATTAAACTGACAGCCCTACTTTCAACTGAAGATTTACTCATGTGTTTGAAATTGCATAAAAAAGTAAGAAAATATTTAATAGGAGGGCCAGATATGGGTCTTTTTTAAAAAAAATCAAAGCTGAGAAGCTTAATGTAAGTCCCACTATACAACCCAACTAAAGGTAAAGCTAAGACCACAATATGTTTGCCAGATGTAAATAACAAGCTGGGGATGTGTTTTTGGTAAATCATCTGATTATCATCAGATCTCCTTATCTGATTATCGTCTGATCTGAAAGACACTATTAATTGTGTTTTTTTTTTCTTTTTTTGGGGCAACGTGTGTATGGTCATAATAAAAATCAAAAGGATACACTGAACTGTCTGTTTTCATAAATTAGTGCATTATTAGCAGATTACCTCCAGAGCTGGCCACAACACTTTTCATTGTTTTTCAGTGATTAATTTACAGCATTTGGTAAAAGCGGCCAAAAGTCCATTAGTTAATTTTGAGTCATTCTGAGCCACTGGTTTAACATTTCTCATCTTCATTAACTTCTGGTCATCAGACATTATCCACGCTCAAAGCTCGTGTTGCTTTTGTTCTCACTGCCTCCCGATTTAATTTGTTAATGTTTCATACACCGGTATAATGTTTGAGGAGACCCCTCAAGCCCCCTATATCTTTCTCATCATTGACCTTTCCTCTCTACATCCATCCTCCCAGTCCCCCCCCCTTGTGCCTTTGTGCCTTTGTGCCCCTCATGTCTAAGCGTGCTCTCTCTCTCTGTTTCTGTGTTCCTCTTTTAACCCTCCTGCCACCCTGCGCAGTATCTCTATCTCTCTTACGTCACTTGGCAGCATGCAGGAGTGCTTGTCACTCTTATAGCTTGGTTTAGCTGCAGCACAGGAGGCAGACCTCACCCAGCCTCTCTGCTCCATCCATCAACTGCGCTGCAGAGCAAACACGCCAGCTGACACAACCTTTTTTGGTTTTCCTTCATATCAACACCTTTAGAAGGCCGGCATAAGAACGAGAAGAAATGTGAGAGACTGTGCAAACATTTCAGCAGCTGTCAGACAAGAATATTCCCCAACCCTCGCTATCTAGCACGAACAGATATATTCTTACATTATTTTTTAATACTCAAATGTATACCAGCCTTACTTTTAAAACACAAGTCATTTTTTCAAATTCACCTCAGGTATTCAAATTGCTTGAAGCATTTAAATCAGACTTGGTAAAATGAATAACTATCTTGCAAAGCCAAAGCCCAAAGAGCCAAAGTTTTAATTTGAGTGTCTCCTAGATATATACTCGCTGCACCTTTCACAATTTATCTGTGTGACTTTGGTGTCTCATAAAATATGTTGAGTTTTTGGAACCTAAATATGTATCATTTTTAGTGAGTGATTTAGCAAATGCTTATAAATTCAATCCAAGGACACAGAAATGGGACCAATGAAAGCTTAAAATTCGGTTTTATGGCCTTTTAAAAGGTTTGCATGATTTGACAGAAATTCCACTGTCATGAAGGGAGCAGAGTGGTAGGGTGTCAGAATCAAGACACTGATGAAGCTGACAGAAGATGATACATCCCCTCTTAGCCATGGTGAAAAATAGACAAGGTGGCAACTGCCTGCACAAAATAAAACAAGAGCCCAGAATTCCAGCATTAAACCAGTGACAATAACACAAACAGCTTGTTCAAAAGATGAGAAATGACTGGAGCCAAAAAGTAATCAGGACCAGCATCAGCTTACTCGTTACCACCGCCAAAGAGGTAATTACCTCCTTACAGCTTGCTTCTCTGTCGGTTAGTTAGCAAAAGAACTCAAAAAGTTAAAAATGGATTTGGAAATGATAAAATTTTGGTCTTGATCTGGATCACTGTCTGGATCCAGGAGACTTATGAAGGTTCTTTATCATTGCGAGATAGGCCATATGGGTGGATCTGAGCTGCCTGGAGGAGGGTCGGAGCTTCCAGTGATTGGTTGTGTTACACGGATAAATAGAGAAACATCAGAATAGCAAAGATGAAAAAAAAGCAACTTTAGGGTAATTTACTAAAGGCAAATACTGTATATAGTTTGTGGTAAATTAAGTGCATTTCATTGAATACTTTGGGCTCTATAGTAGTTTTTAGGCCTGTATTTGTAATTGTTATTGTTTTCCTTGTGGTTGTTTGGCTTTTCCAGGCATTTGCCTTCAGTATCCATCATACTTTGCACCTCTTTGTAGCAGAGGAGGCTGGTGGCTAAAGCTGAGCAGAAAGAAATTGATGCTTTGAAAACTTGAGGGGTTCAGGGTCATCATCCCCTCGAAAACTGGGAGCTTTTCAAACAAGTTCTTAAATTATGACCTGCAGTGGACTTGGGGGAAAGAATTTGCAGTGATTGCAAGCAACTACTTATTTTCAACTAAGAACTCCACAAAATTGAGGATTTTGTGCTTTGAGCTACTAAATTCCACAGTAAAACATTCTGCCTTCTTTTTTCAACATCATGATGGCATGGATTATTTTACTGCATAAGATATTTGATCAGTCCAGCTGAACCAACATATCTCCATATGTGGGTGGATGTCTTACAAAACTTAAGGAACTCCTCTTAATACAGGAGCCCTGTTGTGACTGCTGTACTGAGGCTTTTGGTGAGGGTAGAGGAGAGAAAGAAAAAGAGTGGTTCATACAGTAGTTTTGTGTTAGTGTTGGTCTGCATGGAATAAAGAGCTTTGGTGATTACTAAGCCTGTTTGCATGCTTGTGCAAGTGTGAGCATATGTGTGCAGTATATAAATTGGGATGGTCTGGCTGTGAGTATGAATCCCAGCCTGACTTTCTGACTCAGTCCAGCCCTGGTATGGAAACAATATTCATGGAACAACTGATACACAAAAAGCGATTTGCACGATGTAAGAGTTTCACTGAAGCTGTTCAAGCTTAAAGTACCATGCTAACTTTAAAGTGCTGATGAAAGGTTTTTGACATTTTTTGCCACGTTTTATCAACCAAAACGTTCTTCATGATGATCTATGTAACAGAAACAAGCGCAGCTGCATAGATGAGTTATTAGAAAACATCGCTGCTTTTCAGCACATCTGACCAGACTGTGGCGCTGTGAACCGAAACCGGATGTGACGTCTGCCAAAGAGTATTCGCGGCTTATTTAACATTGAAGTCAATGGCTTCATTGCGGTTTTTAAGTTCCTTTTCCAGTTTTCCAGACAAACAGTAACAACTCAGCCTTCAAATTGTATTGACAGTTAATGGTTAAAAGCTTGTAAGTACAGCGTTAGTTTATTTAGGTTTCCTACAGATTTCGAATCTTATTTTGAAGAGGATAAAGAAGCAGGTCTGAGTCGGACTTACCAGGAAATAGTAGGCAGCAGCAGGACCTCTCTGCATGTCTTTCCTGTCTACAGCATCTGTTTACTGAAGCTTCAGGCACCAACGTGTTGAGACTTCTAACACAATGAAACTGCGATAATGTCCTCTGGAATATTCTTTTTCAACCATCATTGGTTCATCGTATCGGTCACACAGCTGCTGTATAGACAGACAGCTTCGGCTCGGTTATATGAACATCTCCGGTCGTCAGATCTCCTCCAACTGATTCCAAAGATGTATCCTTCTCTCCATCCTCATCTTTATAAACAGGAACTATTTAAAGCTCGACTGGAACCATGTAAGTTGTTACCTCTCATTTTTTAAAGGCTAATTATTTACCGCGGCTAGCCGTTAGCCGCGAGCTAACACAGGGAAGGAGTGCCTGTCCTCTGTCATGCCTGGCTTTATGTCAAACCGGTGCAGCTCCTTAACAGTTGTGGGTCTGCTTGTGCTGTTCTGGGTCGCTTCTTACAGTTCTGGTTCCCCCGGTGTGGTCTCGCAGGCTTTTCGCTGAACCAGTGGACCTGAGGCTGGGAGACAGACTGTAGGCAGCTGGCTACAGTTCTACTCCAGTTTTAGCTTGTAAAATGTGATTTCCCCCAAATTCCTCGGCATTATCACACTTTTCTGAACTGGTTGATGATTCCACCACACAATCCAGTTCCAATCTAGCTGTTCTGGAGCCATCTTTCACGTTTTCCACGGCTTAGATTATACATGTAACTCAATGGGCATACCGCAACTCTGTATCTCGCTGACAATACATCACGGTGGCTAGGTTCGCGACTGAAAAGCTATTAGCGTTTAGCCGGGCCTCCTAAACATCGGATATTTACATAAATACACGTCTGATTAACTTCTAACTGCACAGAGCTACTTATTTTGTCTTGGTGTGTTGTTGTTTGGCAAAGTTACTTGAAGTTAAGTTTGTGTCATCAGCACTTTAAGCATGCATTTGTTGGGCCTTCAGCTTTGACAAGTGGCTTCCTCTTTCTGTTGATACAATACAGTAAAAGTGCTTATTTCAGGCAAAGTTACAAATGGTCATTTCATATAGACAGTACTCACTGCATGAAATATGTATTTCTCCTGTACTATTCTGTATTTTTGCTCATATAATACATCTAAATCACTGGCAGAAAAAAAATGATGAGACCAGCCTGATTGTTGCTGGCTGTTTAAAGAGACTAGAGACAGGAATTTAAAAAAACAAACAAACATGCATGTCCATTTTTTTAATGCTAATGGGTGATAAAGCGCTAAATACCAAAAAGAACAAGCCCACCCACATCTCTCTTCGTTGCCTTGAACAGGCTGTGTGCTGTAAAATGCACTGCAATTTGGTGTCCGAATTTCCCGCGCTGCCCTGCGGATGAGACATCAAAAGATGCTGCATCCGCATCCCCGACAGTTTTGATACAGAAAAAAGACAGTTGCGGTAAATTCAAACACTGTAAGTGATAGTTATGGATTCTTCTGCTGTCAGCAAACGATCCAGATCAACCGAAGCACCACTAAAAAGTGTAACTATGAAGAATAAGCGTAGTAAACAACATTATGTGCACGCTCCCGTGACAGCTTGGCTTGTGGCTGCAGTTACCTGAAGCGCCAGTCGCGAGTTTCACTTCTTAATCTTGCCTCTAGTCCCTTTAATGACAGCTGTCACACTGAAGCAAACTTTTCTCAACAACTCAGAAAACCTGAAGATGCAAGGATCTTGTTAAAGAAGTCATCACCAATAAATTGCATTTTTTCCTTGCACCACGTTTGGTGTTGGACCTCATTTGAAACTTGCCTGAAAATCAGGATTGTATGTCACACTCCCGACCCCCACAAATTTGCACAAGTAGGGTATGAGACAAGACCCATTTTGCAAGATCTGTGGGGAGAGGGGTACCTTGGCACACATCATTTCGGGGTGCAAGACAGCACTTGCCCAAGGTAGGTACAGGTGGTGGCATGATAAGGAGCTCATGACACTCGCTGATGTCCTGGAGCAGGAGAGATGCAATAAACACCAACCACATGGGAGAGCAATGCCATCAATCAGTTTCATCAGGGAGGGCCAAAAGCCACCAACCACAGCAACAAGAAGCAGTCTGCTGCAAAAGGCCCAATCATGGGAAATGAAGGTAGATCTGGGTTGGGGGGGGACTGCAATTCCCTTAAACAACCCTGAGGCCAGATGTGGTACTGTGGTCTGAAGAGGCATAGAAAATCATCCTCATTGAACTTACAGTCCCAGGGGAAGAAGGTTGTAAGCAGGCGCTTGAGAGAAAGAACGGCAAATACCAGGATCTCTTACACGACTACTGCAGGGAGAAAGGATGGCAGGGATGGCTCTTCTCTGCCGAGGTCAGCTGTAGATGATTCCCTGCCCAGTCAGTGTAGAGGATGCTCACACCAATTGGGAGAAAAAGACAGCAGCCTCCAGGATGGGGGAGGCAGCAGAGTGAGCTTCTTGCTGGTTATGGAACAGGAGAGAGGAGCTTAGCTGGAAGCCAGAGGAGCCAATGGGCAGTGATTTGGCCACCACTGCCGACCCACCAACGGTGAGGGTGGCAGTTCAGAGTTGAAACACCCGATGATTGTTGGATACCGCCTGACAACATCGATTCTTTCTGGCCAAGGCTACATTCATCGAAAGCGAAAGAAAGAGCAGCATCTTTAGATGTATTTGTATTCTCTGAATGGAACTTAGAATGATCATAAGTACAATAAAAATCCAGATTTATCAAAGATGCGGCAGCGCGTCATACACAAAGGATATGAGAAAAGGAGAAGGAAAGAACATGAGAATGAAGCGCAGGAACAGCAGTCAGGTAACTGTCTGCTCTCTGTGGGAGAATGGGAGGGACTCGTACAAGTTTGACCTAAATTAGGGGGGGGGGGGGGTCTCCGGTCTCCCTGTGCATCTTGCTGGCTGCCAATAGTTGAAGTTACAACTGTACTGACAAAATAATAAAAAAGTAAAGGATAGATACTGACTAAGATTTAATTTTGTTAGCTTGGATTACCAGCAGGCAAATATACAGTCGTCCTCAAAATTATTTATACCCTCCAATTAAAGAAAAGGCTATATTCAAAATAGTAATTCAAATAACAACAAACTAAATAAACTAATAATGAATTTTTAAAAAATCATAAAATTATAATTAAGTGAAGGAAAATATTGATTTTGAATTATGGTTGAAAATATCATTTAAAACAAACAAACAAAACTGTTCCAGACACATCAGAGCACTTTTCTCATGAAAAGTGGACCAAAATACCTGTAAGCAGGTGTAGAAGTCTTTTTGAACATTACAGAAAACACCTGATGACAGTGATTGTCTCAAAGTGTCGCTCAACAACATTTTAGCTTTGGAGCCCCATCATGCTTGTTTACTTGTTTTATTTCTTGTGTGTTTGTTTTTAATATTTCTGTCAAACCACAATTAAAAATCAACATAATTTTCAAAGAATTTTTATTTATCATTACTTTTGTCAATTTCAACTTATTTCACTTAATTTTTTCCCTTCTTTAATTGGAGGGTATGAATATTTTGAGGACAACTGTAGATGCAGACATTTTCTAAGAATATAAGAACTGAAATTCACAAAATATTCTGACAATGGTGCTAAATTAATAATTTGTATGATAAATGATGATATAAATAATTGCCTACATTTGAAGTATATGAAAGTAAAACAAGCACAGCCAATTTGATGGAGATGAATTAATATTAGCCGTATCCATATAACAGGTGCTGTGCTTAAGTTTTCTCCAACAAGCAGCAGCACAGACAGAGCAGGTTCATTTAGGACAGGCACAGATGTGCCAGCTTTATTATCCAATGCAGGCACATCCACAGATGTGCAATATATATATTTTTATGTTTAAAGCACTGGGTGTCATGTGCAACTATTGCAAGTTTTTGCTGTTCCGTTAGGAGGGCCCCTTACCAGAATTTTGCCTAGGGCCCCTTGAAGGTCCAAACCGGCTCTGGATAAAATTAAGGTGATGCGGAGATCGCAACACCTGCAAAAATAATGCAGTTCCCCAGTTCTACCACTAGATCCTGTGTGTACGCATGGTCAGAGCTGTTCTTATATTCAGGAACGTTTCTAAATGTAAGTAAAAGATGGTAAATCAAACACTTTTCTCAAATGTGGACAAAATACTGTATGCACAGATCTGAGCGTAAGAACGGTTGGTAAATAAGGGCCTGGGAGTTCGAACGTGACTGAGTTTTTTTGTTTGGGCTCTTTGTTTAAACCAAAATAAACCATGAGCTTACTGTAAACAGGGTCGTGATCGATGACTGGTTTTCGTGACACTTGTATTGCTGCCAGTCTCCCGACCAAAACATAGCAATAATTCATGCCACTGTGGTGGTTTAATCTGGCACAGTGACTATCATGAAATACCAAATAATGTAGTCTGAACCTTTTTTTTTTCTTTTTTCCTCTTTTTTTTTTTTTTTTACCTAATAAACTGATATAAGACAATTTAAGGGAGACTGGATACATGAAAAAACAAACAAACAAACAAACACACAAAAAGAACAGGTGATGACTCCTTTAAGAACACTGTCTGGACAAACTGAGGAACTTCTGAGACAATCCCCAGCTCCCGCTGTAATTTTGGTCCACATATGAATATGTGGATTGAGTACAACCTTTAGAGCAGAAGGATCTGACTTGCTATGTGCCGACCACTTGCCATTCTTATATTTTCCCAGCCAGGGTGGTTGTGGCTCAGGTGGTAGCGCAGGTTGGCCAATGATCAAAAGATCGGCGGTTCAAATCCCAATTCCCCCAGCCATATGTCATTGTGTCCTTGGGCAAGACACTTGACCCTCCTTGCTTCCAGTTCGGGTATGCTGGTGTGTGAACATTTTGGTGGTCGTTGGAGGAGCCATGGACACGAAATGGCTGCCATGCTTCCGTCGGTCTGTCCCAGGGCAGCTGTGGCTACATACTGTATGTAGCTTACCATCACCAAGTACGAACAAGGAGTGAGAGAATAATGGATCTACTGTAAGTGGCTTGAAAAGCACAATATAAATGCAATCCATTATTATATTCAGAGTTTGGATCTGTTGCTTTAAAACCTGGAGGATAAAAACACATCTGTGGAGTCACGAGAGTCTGACTTGGTATGCTTCATGTTGTATTTCTTTTGGCAAGTGGGCATCAGTGTTTGTGAAGCTAATGGTCAGTGTATCAGATAAATGTGCAGCAGCCATTAATGCACAGACTCATCTTGGCTCATCTGTACACTTGTTTTTGTCCTTTTAATTTTTCTTATTGTCTATTAAATTCATCTTCCTAAACGAAAAGCCAACTGTTTTTAACTCATCTTTGGTGTCTGTATATTTCTCCTTTTTTAACATCTCTGTGATCTCTTTGCAGTTTGTTACTTTTCCTGTTGTCTTTGTAGTCTTTTTAAACTTCCGTGGTAACTTTTCCACAGCTCTTTTGAGTCATCTTTGCTTTCTGCCGTCCACATGGATCTCTCTGGTTGTTTCACTTCTCTGCTAAGCTGCCGAGCGTATTTAGTTGCTCTTTTCAATCTCTCTGGGGCTTTCTTTCTGTCTCTCTCTGGGCTCATTCAGTAATTCTACCAAAGGCAATAAAAAAGAATAAGTATGAAATAAAGCACAACAGAATAGAGAGAAGGAAGGGGAAATATTGGAGCTCAACAAATTCTGAAACACAAAGATGACAAATTCAGAGAACAGCGGGAAAAATAGCAGGCTACGAGATTAATCACTGCTACTCAGCTGCAACTGACCAAGTTTCAACTGCAACAATTTATACCACCACAATGCATATCCTTATGTTTACATGAATTATTCAGAATGTTTACAGCATTTATTCCATTTAGTTATTAACGCAATGCATGACTTTGGCATTGAATTGATAACTAATCTGCAGCTTCAAGGTTTCATCATTCTCCACTTAAATCTGCATATTTTTTTTATTTTCTTCCCTGCACGTCAGGTGCAAAGTGTGCACGGTCTGCATATATTTACCAGCATATTAATGAAGCTTTGATGAATCTACAAACCTTACCACTTCTAATATATTAAGATATTCACAGGAGCATTTGTGGGCTCTGCTGAACGTGGAGCTCTGCTTTTTTCTAACTCCCCAAGATGCCTCATATTAATTGTATAAGGGATGACAAATATAATTGTGGGGATTAAATGCTAACTTATGTGGAGAGAAGAAGTCTGTCGTGGAGTGTTTGTGTACTAAAACAGAATTCACTGGTGCCCGGGAAAAGATCAAAGCAATATGTCATTAATGAAACTTAAAAGCCTTGATGTATTCACAATCTGTGCACTAATTTATTTGCCGGTGAGTACTTAACTTTTAGATTAATCGAGGAGCATTCACAAAAAGCTAATTGGAATGCAAGTGATGTTTTTGACCCACTCTTAGTTTAAGCTTTTTTTTTTTTTTGTGGTGTTTGTTTACAACAGGCAGTCAATAAACAAGTGCAGAAGATGAGTGATACTGTAAGTGGAGATAGACTGAAGTCCACCGAGACAAAATGGTTTCTGACAGAGAAATATATGTACAGTATGGTGTGTGTTTGTTGCATGGCTTCAGGAGAGAGCTGTGAATGAAACTACTGTACAGTACACCACGTGTCTCAGAGGGATTCTTTTATTTTCCAGTAATTGTAAAGTAGTAGTAGTGCGAATCAAATGATAAAAATTTCTGACCACTTCTTTTTAAGAAACATTTTAAACTTCTTGGATAAAATGGATGAACTTTGTGCTGAAGTTTGTTGAACAAGAATAGTAAGTGGTATATTATTACATAATTTCTTTCCCCCTAATACACTTAATATATCCAATTACAATTTCAATTTCTCTAAGGGATATATAAAGATTTTTTTCCCATTTCATTTCATTATAAGACATAAATGGAGGTTAACATGCAAATGTTTTAAAAGGTTTTTTAAAACAATAAAAATGAATTTCATTTGCTTTCGTTTAATGTCACCAGATGCAAAATAAGAGCTCTTGCAATCTTTAAAAAATGACATGACTGGGTTTTTAATGTTAAAAAGGCTGTGTAGCCATCACAATTTTTTGATCTGCAACTATATTGTTAAACCTTTGTCTATGGCTGCAACAAACATCCAATTTTTTTCCTGGTGCTGGAAAATCTTCAGAATGACAGTGTCTTTGTCAGACAAGTGAAAGACGAAGTGTCAGAATGATGTGTTTGCTGGATTAAACAAGACAATCAGCTCACTTTCACATTGACATATTTTTCACTGCCTTCATCATTGTCGTCCTAAATCCAGCCAAAAAACCATTTACCAGGGCAGTATGATAAGATGGTTCTCAACAAATAACTGAATAGATAATCCTTTGCAAACTAATGAAAAACAGCCTTGATTAGAGAAAGCATGGAAAATTAGATATACTAATGTAGTAATCTTTATTTTCTAAACCTTTGAGGAACGGATAGCTAATAAACTTAAATTTAGCTTAGTTTTGTGAAAAAGGAAAAGTTGTATATCAGAGAAGAGTTTACTTTTAACATCTTTATTTTATTCCAACTGCTGTATCCAGATAATATAGTAGAGAATCAGGAAGTAGTCAGACAGTCAGTCAGTCATTTTCTGTACCGTTTATCCAATTCAGGGTTGCGGGGGTTGCTGGAGCCTGTCCCAGCTATTATCAGGTGACAGGAGGGGTGCACCCTGAACAGATCGCCAGTCTGTCACAGGGCCCAGGAATTAGTCATACCTGCCAAATTAGGCGAGAAGGGTCTATCTGCGGCTCACAAGACAGGGGCGTGTCGTAGAGTGATGTTACTGATGACACGCCCACCAGGCCAATGAGAGCACGGTGAAATCTAGTCCTACCCCTGACCCTTCCCCTAAACCTAACCAGACCCACCCACTATGCGACACGCCCACTATAGGACACACCCCCTGTGTTGCAAGCCGCGGATAGATACACTTGAATTAGGCCAGTATAAGTCAATAAGTGCTCAGTCAGATCCTCCTGTCTACTGTTCGGCCTATAACTTTGCCGAGAGTTAAGTTTATTCAATAGACAAAAATCCTTCTATTGGACATTTATTGAGGAATGTATAAAGAATTTACAGTAGAAATGCATTTTCTACTGACCCAAGGTCTGTTTGTAACATTTCATACAGACAATTGTTTTGTTTTAAGGCAAACAAAATCAAAGGTGAAGCTTGTCTCAGCCTCATCTCTGCCATCTGCTCTGGTATTTCTTACAATTTAAAAGAGGTGCAGACAAGATTCTTGGATCAATAGTAGCAAACGCCGAATAAAAGCAAAACCATTTATTCCATTACTCAACTATTTTGTTACGCTTTCCCAGTGCTGTTGTTGAGACAGCACAAGCCCAAAGATTTTATCATGGGGGCCAGAAAATGTGTTTCTGTTCGTGGGTCATAATGTTTGTTCCATAAATGCTTGTTTTCTGTTTGTGATTCTGATCCTATCATAAAAAAATAGGCTCATCAGTTCATCTTACCTGATGGATGAAAACTTGTGCACCTCGAGGGCTCATGAGCAACACAGCCCGTCGTAAAGTATCCCGGTACCGGTTGAGCTCCTCAGTGCGCATTGTGTTAAAGAGGTCAGTAAATACTCGACTGACATTACGGTCCACCCTCTGCAGGGAAACATCCAGACCGAGCCGAGATGCCTGGTCCATAAAGGTTTGCAAACCCCGGATATCTGATAAAGGAGAAAAGAGGGTATAAGGATGCAACAGGGGCAGAGACATAAACATGAACACAGACAGAGAAGAAGTCTTCAGGCAAATGGTTGTAAACAGTCTGCGCCTTCAACACCTGCGCATGCACGCTACGTTTTCAGGCTTCGTTCCAAATGCTTCAAGGCAGATTTTATTTGTCACTCTTGATCTAAAGTGTGACAAAACTATGACAAGCACATATGTCTCTGTGTTTCCTGGGGTTTACAGAATATGAACCTGCAGGCAGGTGTTACTGTCCCCTGAGAACTTTCTGCATGTGCCTACTGTATGTTCGCTATGCAGGAAACCACTTTTAAAAAAAAAGGCTGCATTGCAAACACAAATCAAAGGTGAAATGCAGCAGAGGGCTCATGATAAGCACAGCAGCCCCAGCAGTCACAGGGGAGCAGCCGCCCAGCATGTGCCAAGTCATGCTGCATTGTTAACGAGAGCTTAGAAAAATCACTTGGGCCAGACCTCTTTTTGTATCCACATTGGACATGTGGATGTATGTGCGTGTTTTCCCCTGTTGTTCTCTAAAGGTTTGATGAGTCATCCAGTGCTTCAATGCTTTAGAACAGAGCACTGAGAATAAACAAGATACAGTCATAGAAAAAAAAAAAAAAAGCTCATTTACAGCTGCATAAATTTACAACTTGCAACACACGCACGTGAATCTACACACTAGGGATCAATGAATGCAACCAGATATAGTGAAAACACAAAACAAAACAAACAAAAATTTTGCTGAGGAGGGCCAAAGTAAATCAGGCCAGTGATAAAGCAACATAACCTGTCTGAGCAGGGCAACAGCATGTTGGTACTCCTCTCTAGTTAAATAGTTAATACTTAGGGCAATCTGAAGTAGCAGCATGAGTAAGTATCATTTGAAGAAACTCAGACAACTTAGCTCCAATGTTAGATTCCCCCCCCCCCCCCCCCCCCCAGTCAGTACACTGCAGTCCATCTCTACGGTAACATAAACACCTACAGTAGCTGCCGGATTCTCCTCAGAATAAAAATGTTCAAAGGCTCAACAAAATGTGAAATTAAATCATTTATCATTTTGAAGCGACCTCAAACTCCAACGGGAACTTTCTTTGAAAACTCCCTCTTATAAAAAACACTCACACACCACCTTCTGCCTCTAAATTGGAATAGTAACCCCTGGTGGTGTATTTTAAATACAATAGGCAAAAAGCTGCACCTGTGGGGAATCTCTCCTTTTGTTAAAATACAAACACAATTTCCACGTTACACGATTTCTTTCTGCCTCACAAGTAGACCCTTACAATTCAATTTGGCTTTTTCTTTATTTATATATTTTTACACACATACACACAGAATATTTACCTAAAGTATCATATAATGGTTTTGACCACAGAATGACATGAATCCAGTTTCACAGTAAAGACCTCTATATGTTATATTCCCAACATATGTTATGGAAGCTGATGGTTTCTGCTAAGTCGGTGATTGGCTACTTAAGTGAGGGAGGCGGTTGCTTTCTGACCCCAGCCACTCCGTCATTACATGTGCTGAGTTTTTAAAAGTCAAATGCACATTGTTGTTCTTATTCCTGTACTTTTGGGTCAACCGAAATATAAGTTAGTGATAGCAGATGTGCTGTGAAATCTGCTCTGATATTTAAGAGATCTGGATTTTGTGGTCAGCCCTTGCTTTCCTTGATCTGCTGCCAGACGAAGACGATTGAATCACAAACAGGAAATGGCAGAAAGCCCACATGCATAACATAAAACCTTCAGGGTAGAAAAGGGCAAACCTTGAATAAATCTGAGGCATATCAGCACCTAACACAGATTACTACTCTACCACTACCCTTACTTGATTATGAGCTATATAAGTTTTCAATCCGACTGCTATGAGTCTTTATTTACACAAGAATGT
This sequence comes from Atherinomorus stipes, assembly GCA_023101725.1. Taxonomy (NCBI): domain Eukaryota; kingdom Metazoa; phylum Chordata; class Actinopteri; order Atheriniformes; family Atherinidae; genus Atherinomorus; species Atherinomorus stipes. Next base: position 1,103,833 of record JALJCO010012783.1, read on the forward strand.
CTGTAATTGTCTCAACATGAATGCCGTGTAACCTATGGATGAGCTGAGTTGATATTTTTGAGCACTTTTGTTAAAATTTGACCTACGCTTATAAAATATCAAGAGACCTCATCTACACTCTCATACTGACTTTAAATGTTTGGAGAGAACTTGTACAGTACAAATAAGAAATATTTTTGTAACAAATAAACAAACAAAAGTATTTTTTAATCCCATGAAGAGCCAAGGGAAAGCTTCCAAGCGATAACTGCTCCAGGACTCCGATGGAAACATCCGACTTCAAAGTCAGTGTTCCAAACTCCTGGCAGGATTTTCCACGGGGCAGCCGTGTCAGCCATCGACAGGGCTGCAGAAAAGAGGATTACCGTGGAATTAAAGGTCTGATTTCTGGACATGTTTACCCAAGCGTCATTTCTGAACACTGCCTCTGAAAGTTTCAGATATTAAAAACTTAACTATTCTCTGGTTCTCACGTCACCCTTTGCTCTCTTACTCTGCCAACAGCCAACTTACTGAGTGTTCTTGCTATCTGTCTGTCTCTTGCCCATCTTTCAGCCATATACTTCTGTTTAAAAGCAGAGGACAGAACAGTTAAAGTTGGAGAGAAATATCCCATGAAAAGGATCTAAAACTGCTTTTCAGCCGCCTGCTATTCATGGGGAAGCGAAAGCAGCCTCCCTCTCGGATTGGTGCAAAGCAGAAATGAGCATATCATGATCAAAGGACTCACAAGTTTTTACTGAGCTGTCAAGCTGCTTTGCAATCTGAGTGGAAAAGCCAGAAAATGCTTTCCACCAATCTGTTTACCCAAAATAAAGATGAGTCTGTTAAAATAATCACTGTTATTCTTGCCACAATGACATCAATTAATTATATGCAAAATAGATTTTTTTTTTTACAAGTTTGAAACCTAGCATGCACTGAGCTTGTGACTCACCCACAAAATCATTTAGAGCAACAAAGAAAGCAGAAAGAAATTAGCGCCTCAGTTTTAATCCTGTTTCTTATTACAGATCTCTGCTGCATGCCACAGTGTTTAGAACAAAATAAAGATTCATTTTCTGAATAAAAGGACAGCAAAATATCTTACTTCATACTTATAAGACACATTGCATAAATTGCATCTGCATAAATGTAAATGTGTTAATTGGGATTTCTACTTAAATAAGTGAGCTGAAAACACATCTGTAAAAGCTGTAATGCAGACAAGAGGATACCAAGAGGAGCCTTATATTCATAAAGCTTCCATTGGCAAAGCAAATCTGTTCAACACAATAAAGCAGCCAGATCACCATTCTGCTTGCTACCATGCTGGACAGGACAATTAAAAGAAAAAAAAAAAGAAAGAATGCAACCTAACAACTAGCCAATTCAACATACACACGATACCCCGGTCTGCTTGGGAAAAGGAATATTCTGCCCATGTGAAACTGAATGAAAATCCATTCAGTTTGGCACTTTTCACTCAGGATGAGGTGTATACATGGGTCAATTTCATTCCAATAGCTTTCAAACGGATGCAATCAGTATGTTTGGTTCCATGTAACCTTAAAGGGGAACTTCGATTATTTTCAATCTGGACCTATTTAGCATGAATCACCCAGACAGTTTTGGTGCAACTTGAATTCCTTCAGGATATTTAGATCCACTCCAGATCAGCGTAGCTATGTCCGATGTGATGGAAGTGATGGGGCAACTGCGTGCAACCTCTAAATGAGGCATTATCTGCCACAAACTCCTTCATTTCACCAATGTTTTGTTCCCAATCATTACTCGGACCCCGCCTTGAGAGCTCGAAGCAGCTTTTTTGTGGTGATTCATCCTTATTTACAGACTTTTTTTTTTACTGCGGTGGCTTTGATGACGTCACTATTATGTGAAACCATAAAAAGTAAATGTCTGTAAATGGACGAATCACCACGAAAAAGCTGATTCGAGTTTATAGGGGGTGTCCGACTAATGTTTCGTAACAAAACATTGGTGAAATGAAGGAGTTTGTGGCAGAAAATGCCTTATTTAGAGGCTGCGCGCGGTTGCCCCATCGCTTCCATTATATTGGACATACTCTGATCTCGAGTGGATCTAAATATCTCCTGAAGGAATTCAAGTTGCACCAAAACTATCTGGGAAAGTAAATGAACATATTTCATGCAAGATAATAGGTCCAGATTAAAAAAAAACAAAGTTCCCCTTTAAAGCAACCTTTACCAATCTTGCATTTCAGAAAGCACAGCAAGATTATTTGAATATAAACAGTCCCGCCTCACTCCTAAGACCCGCCCCCGTATTCTTTCTGCCTCCCAATGCAGAAGCACAGGTCTGACACGCAGGTCCCTTGGCCAATCCTAGGGGTGCACCCCACTTCAAGGATTGGTTGGAGTTTTCATTGAATATTTAGAGATTGGAATAATATTTTGTTTTGATTAATGGTGGGTCTGTCTTGTATTTCAAAGTACCATTACCTCATCCATAGCATTTTACCCTATTGAAAAAATAGTGTAACAATTCAACATCGGTAAAGGTTGCTTTAACTAAAGACATCTTAAACATTTCTGGAATTTTTTAAAGCTCACCCACTGGTCGTCTCTGCCACTATTCCACTGATATATTTTGTAACAGCAGATTTAAGATTTCAGGAGGATCTGGCAGAATTCATTGCCAGTCAGTTGAAAGCCAGCTTTTTCTTTTTAACTTCTTTTTTTTTTTTTGTTTGGCCATTGAATGAGCGCTTTGGGTCATTTTTCTGGTGAGAGACCCAAGACCTTCATCTCACACAGGGTAAGCCATTTCAAAATGCCCCAGTAATCTTCTGATTTCATCTTTCCTCTGTTACAGGTAATACGTCCAGTACCAGAGGCAGCGAAGCAGTCATGTGATTCACCCTTCACCTTGTTTAAGGCTTTTCTTTTCCCTCTGGGATTTATTTTATGGCCTGTTAACAAACTGATACGCTGAATCCCCAAAGCCCTGCTGTTGTTACTTCTGTCCATACAACTTTATTTCAGAGACTTTGGCTAATCTATGCAATATCCTGTGAATATTAGCTTCCCTTATTTGTGAATACTTGGTACTTTTCACATTCCTCATCTTCACATAACCCTTAACAGCTTTACTACAAACTCTGCAGGAGATGTCTTTGGTATTTGTCCATGTTCTGACTCTGCCTGTTGTTATAAATGCATGTTGTACATTTGGAACCACCTCCTACTTGGGCCCAAAAGCAGCTTAATCAATCTCACGCCTATTACCAGCCTAATTCTCTCCTCCTGTAAGAGAGAGGCAGTCACTACAAGGAGGATGGAGACAAATGCGGCTGCTCTTTACACAGACATGCTCGCCAAGAAGCCTGGTGATGTTCAAATAAAAATTGACCCTTATTCAAGATTTCCTATAATCACAGTTCAGTTACCTTTTATGCTGTCCTTGTTATGCCAAAATGACAAGGAAATTTTACAGAAGCTTTTGTTTGCAGATATCCACCTATTGTCCATCCACCCTCACAGAATCAATAGCCAACTTCCTTCTACATATTTACAGCTGTATTATGTTTCACACATTCAACAACATTTATAAAAGCAAAGACAGCACAACATGAGCCTTTACAACTAGAATCTACAGATGATGTCAGCTCTGTGAGGTTGTACTTAAGCAAAGACATTCATTTTACCTAATATTAATACCAGCATGTTAGCCATTTTAATTTAATGTTAATTATTATCATGGTTTGATTCATCCTATGGAAGGCACAAATATCTACAACATGTCACAAGGATTCAGCAGAGTATGAGGGTGAGATGTTTCATTCAAAATCTCAAACATGCATCGTTCAGCAGCTGAGTCATGTGGGTTGTTTATTCATCCCTATTACTGTTATAGGATATGTTACAATTGAGTGTGTGCTTGGTGTGCAGCCATGTTTAGGTGGGGGATGCATGTCACATCAAAATGAAAGTCAGGATTTTCTAGTAAAACACTTTTTCGTAATGAGATAATCAATTTAATTCATTTGACCTCTCGGTAGTTCCAATGATAAGGTTGATTAGTTAGAGGATTACCCTTCTCTTTGGAGTAATTCCTCAAGGAACCATTAACAAGTAAATTCTGGAGCAATCTGGACAGTAGTTGTAGAGATATGTCACTGAATAAGCAGGAGCACTGACCTTCTGTTGGCACTGCTGTCATTCATTATGTCATTAAGGGTTCATTCAGACTGTCAGCCAATATCCATTCTTTGGTCCGAGCCAAAAAGGTCCATAAAAGTCCACAAAAACTTGTAAATATTCCTCCATACAGCTCATCCAATGTAATCCAAGTGTCCTGAGTGGGTAGCATCCAGAATTTACTCGAAACAACATCATTTAGTATATTTTTAGAGCCTTAACAGTAGTACATCTTACTTTACAGTGCACATATGCGCGTTCATGAAACTACGGAAACCTCGGCGTTCACAGCATATTCTGCCGATAATGCAAGCGTAGAAGAAGAAATTCGCTGTTTACATTGTGGTAAGAGTGACCAAGCTGCAGACAAACCAGGACAAACACAAGAGGGTCCAAGAGGGGTTGGATATTGATTTAAAACAGAGAGAGGAAGAAAAAGAGAACGCACAATCTCGTCTGCTACGGCTTCCGTAGTTTCGTGAACGCGCATCGGCATGCTTGCAGGAGATGCGATGGTGTACTGTTTAGGCTCTAAAAATATACTAAACGACGTTTCAAGTAAATTATGGACGCTAACCACTCAGGACACTTGGATTACATTGGACGAACAGTATGGAGGAATATTGACAAGTTTTTGTGGACTTTTATGGACCTTTTTGGTTCGGGCCCCAGCGAACTCCAATATACTGTATGGAAGTTGCAGGAAAACGAGAAGCCTTCCTGATCGCTGGCTGCATTTAAGGTATTAAAAAAGTGCTCCAGAGTCTTGTTCAGCATGAGGGTGAGCGGAAAATAAAGTTACATCATTCTGTGGGTGTACTATTCCTTTAAACTAGACTAGAGGCAGGAATTTAAAAAACAAACAAACATGCATGTCCATTTTTTTTAATACAAATAGGCGATGAAGCGCTAAATACCAAAAAATAACGTTTCCACCCACGTTTCTCTCCGTTGCCTTGAACAGGCTGTGTGCTGCAAAATGCGCTGCAATGGGCAGTGATGGCTAAAAAATGCACATAATGAATGTTGGTGTGCCATCAAAACTAGTCAGAAACACATATTTTTAAGCTCTAAAAGTTACGTTGTGTGTCTTTTAAGTATTGGTGAATTTAAGGAGTTGTGCCTCAGATGTCTTATAGGCCTATACAGTAGAGGCCCACTCCTGCTGCCCCTTCACCCCCATTACATAGATATACACTGACATCAAGAAATGTAAATATCGTCAGAAGGAATCAGTGTGGCACAGAAGTGGTAGTGGTGGGTAAATGCTCATAAACTCCTAGAAATAAGGTCCAGGTTGAAAAATAAAAAGACAGTTAACATTTAATGAACATATCAAGGATTAAAGTTTAAGTTATTTCAGTGACCACTGTGAGTTTTCCTTCATCAACAGAAGGGTGCCAACAACACTGTCCATCCCTCTAAAAATTAGGGATGCACAATAATTATCGGGTCAATAACAATCGGGCTGATAACAGGAAATTATGTCGTCATTCAGATTAGTCCGATATCATGACGACTTACCCTGATAACTTATGTCCCATAAAGTTAGAACTTTTAAGATTGGACATGCAGAAGTTGAAAATCCCACTTTTAAGCTTTTCTCACTGAGATATTGCAATTGAGGAAAGAAAGCTGCTGCTTCACAGGGGAGACCCCAAAGCTCCTTCCAAACCCCTTTCCCCATCTTATTTTAGACATGAACTACCCCATACAGTTGGAATTTTTGATTTGGTTTAATTAGGTATGTGTGTTATTGGTATCGGGTATCGGTTATTGGTATTGGCCTTTAGGAGTTGAAATTTATCAGTTATCGGTGTTGGTTTTAAAAAAGTGATTATTGTGCATTCCTACTAAAAATTCAAGGCATGAACCCCCCACCCCTCTACATTTATTATGTAACTACTGGTTTTGAGAGGAATGGCCACAATGTACAAAGCCTGCATGGTTCCTATTATAGTTTTTCAGTTAGAAGGATGAGCTTTGTTTCCTGACAGCACTGGGTCTTTTTTTTTTCCATTTTTGAAAATAAATCTCAAGTATGAGACCGCCTTTAAGAAATGTCAGCTTATGTCAGCAAAACTGTCTGAGGAAAGCAAAACAATAATACAAATTAAACCAAAAATAAACAAATAAATAAAAACCTTCCTGCTGGTGAATTTAGAACAGAGGAGGTTTAAAATTCAAAATAAAGGTTTTGGATAAAAGGAAAAAAAAAAAAAAACTGTGGGATTCTGCTGGTCACCAATGTACTGTTATAGGATAATCAAATAATTTTGCTCTGCATTTGCCTGAAGGCATAAAAGGGAAAACTACAAAATGATGTTTCACAGTCATAATCCAATGTCATCCTGCTTCTTCATGAAAAAGAGTAGCATAGAGTAAAGTGATTTATGTTGCTTCTGAAAGAATAATGGAGCACTCTCTCCCACTACAGAAAATTAAATTATGTGTTGAAAATACACAGTGACAAATGAAAACAGAAGAGGTGAAGCTTTAGAAATTGTTTACATAATGTGCTTTTTTGCAGCTGATGCATTGGAAGAGACTGAAATGAATTGGCTCCCCTGACATGCTTCTTCACACTGAACTATACTTTGCCCCCCGAGGTCAGATACGCCAGTTGTTCAACATGGAATATCTGACTCCTTGTCTTCATCACACCATTTGAAAGTAAAAGCTTCAAGTCATATGAGAGATTATTGCATTAATTTGGAAGTAACTCTTTTATGAATATAGATTTCTTTTTTTTTTACAGTGTAATACGTGGAGTTACATGCAAGTCAGTGACAAGTCACTAAAATAGCCCTTGCAAAACCAAAACTATCATGCCAACTTTATGGTGTCAGAAAGCATAGATATAACAATAAGCCTCTGATTTAAAAATGTCTTTTTTTATCATATGCTCCGACAATCTGTTCACTTCGCTGCAACATCAAGATAAGAAAAAAGAAAAAATAACACCCATACATAAGGGGGAAAAAAAGAATGAAAAACCAGTACAAGATAATTTCAAATCTCAGTGAGACTCTTTCCTGGCATTTATATAATTTATTCCATTAGGTGGAGATACCCAGACTGAATGCTCTGATGCTCCTACAGCAGATAAGCACAGTTCCTTATCAGAATCAGTCAATCAGCAAATCTGATTACAGCCAAGAAAAAAAGAGATAGCCTGGGATAGAAATGACAGCATTATATGGTTCAACATATATCATAACTGCAGGGGAATGGATAGATAACATTTCAATACACTATGATGAGATATATGTCTATATCATTTTTTTTACACTGTATTTACATCCAGTATGTTGACCTTTAATTGAGGATAATCAGATAATCCACTGCAGCAGGAAGTAGATAAGAGACAAAAATTTAGTTTAATGTGTTTAATGTCATTAAAATAAACGGAATATGAAATAAAAATAATGATAAAAAATCTTCATTTTTAAAAGGGGTACTTTCTTACAAATGTCCATTGTCATTTGCTCAGGAGTGCTTCTACATGTATCCACAAGCATATAGAACTTTCACAAATTTCCTGCTTTGGCTAATGTCTTATAATGTACTGTGCTTTTTTTTTTTTTTTTTTTTTACTTTAAAGTTACTGATAACTAGTGCTAAAGCAACAAACAGATAAAAGAGTTTTCATTTTTGTGAAACATGAGCTGAAACTACTGATATATCATTATATATAGACTTTAAATGCATAAAAAAGTTCTGTACATCATGCAGATGCCTCTAAAATGCATAGATACCATAAAAGAAACTTTACGGATTAATGTAACATCAAGACAGGAAACATAATCTTATTTTTGTAGATTTGTCATCTGGCAGGACACAATAAAAGAACTGTGATGGCTGAATTTATATGTACATATGAAGATTTAGTAGGAAGAAATATCATCTGAACAGTAATACACATCCTGAAATTCCAACAGGATAACATTACTGTCCGTAGATGCTAAGAAGAGAGGGGAAAAACCCTCCATTGCAGCAATTTCTCTTTGGGATTAATAGAGTATTTTTCATTTTTAAATTTTCTCTCCTATAATAACATGAGGGCCATATCAAATCTGAAATCCACAAATGGAAAGACCACTTTATAATCCATTTTCATGATTCTGACCCAAGTAAAAACAGACTGACTGTGAGGTCAGTAGGTGTCCATCCACCAGCCTATAAAGGCTAATAACAGGGCAGTGTGTCGCAGAAGGTTTTAGTGGTTCTTTTTTTTTTTTTTTTTTACAGAAACAAGCTTTGGTCATGGGAAATGTTCAAGGTCTGTGCTGAAGTATATGGTTTCTTGCAGGTGTTCCTGAAATTACTTGTGACATTGACTGAAAATTGTATAAAGTACATTTACATCACTGCTTGCACAGATTGTTATATGAACAAACTGAATTAACTTTGTACTGTGCATCACATTTAGGGTTTATGAATTAAGTTACAAGAGCCAAGTCAAATAAGTTGGTTTCAGTGTAATAAGATGAAGTAATTAAGTGTGGCAAAGAAACAATGTTTGTGTTTACATCCATGTACACTTTAAGTGTAATTATAAGTATCCGATAACACAGAAAAGGAGCTCTCCAGAGGTTTATATTTTCTGAAATACATTTTTACTAATTCAGGTCTCAGTTGGATCTCTCTTGAGTTGTTATTTTTCTTTTTAATTATGCATTTTTAAACAGCAGCTGATTAGGCATTAAAGAAAATTCTTTGTAGTGTTCTTTACATTAGTTTTGATCTTTACTCCAGTTAAATTATTACAATTTTAATCCAGTCTGTCTAACCATGGCTGCTTGTGTTACACAACACTGCAGATTAAAGAACACCTATTTTTCTTTAAAAAAAAAACAACTTATTTTCATTTGGTAATAGAAAGAAAGTAAAACAGTGAAAAAATGAAGCTATCTCCCTCCACTCACATTTGCAAATAGAGGAAAAAAGTTAGCTCAGATTTACAGAGTATTTTCTCATCAGACAGTGTTGTGCTTCATAGCAGACACCACAGGGTATGTTGGCCGTTCCATGATGATGATCCGTATTAGCTTCAGTATTCCTTAAAGCAACCTTTACCGATCTTGCATTTCAGAAAGCACAGCAAGAATATTTGAATATAAACAGTTCCGCCTTCCTTCTTAGGCACCCCTCTTTTTTCCTTTTCTCTCCAAATGAAAAATAAAGGGTTGGAAGGGTGGGTGGGTGGAACAATGAGGGGGGTGCCCCTCAATGAAAGGATGGGGTGGAGATTGAATAAAAAAAAAAAGGAATGAAAAAATATTTTAATTAATAATGAGGGTGTCTTGTATTTAAAAAAAGAATACATTAATCATATTAATAGAATTTATGAAATAAAAAAAAATAAAAAAATGGAGTTAATTAAATGAATGCAGAGTTTAACAGTCCAACAGAAGAACAGATGTCAGTACTGCTTTCAGATCAGAAAAATAAAGAATATTTGTTTGAACAAGGCTTTAAGTGAAACTACCTTTAGATGTAAATGCTTTATGAACATTTTAAGAAAGTCAGTAAAAGAGAGGGAAGGGAATCTAATGCAAACTTATGGAATGCTGCTTGACAGAAAAGACACCTTGATGCATTTTCCTGGGAACTAGGAGTGATTGTTGCCATCAGGTGGAGGTGGAGAGGAAAACAAGCCTTCAGTGATGTGCTGACTGGTGGTGTCAGTTCTTTTGATAAATGCCAAAACTTATTGGCCTGTTAAAGAACTCTGATCTACAGGGAGTGCAGAATTACTAGGCAAATGAGTATTTTGACCACATCATCCTCTTTATGCATGTTGTCTAACTCCAAGCTGTATAGGCTGAGGCCTACTACCAATTAAGCATATCAGGTGATGTGCATCTCTGTAATGGGAAGGGGTGTGGTCTAGAAATATGACAAGCAGTAAATAAAAACTAAAAAGCTATAAAATAAAGGGTCACCATGTTACTTTTGACCCAAACATTGGCCTAATGTAAGTTATAACAGGTGATTTCTGGGGTCAATATACAGTACATACACCACCTGACACAATTAGATGCTTGGAGGGGGCTGCCCTCTTCAAAAACCAGACATTGTAACTTTGTAGGAGTGGATCCATCTCTTATCAGTTCATGTGACCTAGAGCGCTTTGCTATATAGCTTGATGACTTTAAATCAACTGATCAAATTGGTCTGCAAACACGTTTCCAAAATATGGAAAGACTGTTTAATTTTGTGACAACCTTGTGGCCTGTGGAAAAAAAACAGGTTTAGTGCTAACAAAAGAAACTTACCTTAAAACATCTTGAATTCGTTTTCAGGACAGTTAACCTGTTGTTTGCTGATTTCAGTTTAAAGCCTACTATGCTGCATTGATTGCCTGAAGTCCAAACTGGATATTACTCAGAGAGAGGCAACAAGGTAAAAAAAAAAAAGCAGGAAATCAGCAAAATGCACACAGATTAGTGGCGGGTGGTATAAACGGTATATGGCAGAAATGATATAAACTTGGCCAACAGTAGAGATTTTGACCATACTGGCCTACTGCAATAGCACAAATTAAAAAAGACAGTGTCAGAATTTCTAAATTTAAGCTGCATTGCCACCTCTAGCAGGCAGCGGTGTTTGAGACTCTACTGTCAGACATCTGCTGTGCAACGTGCAGAGTGCGGCACAAAGCGGTGACAGGGAGAGGCAATACCTGCAGGCAGGTAAACTTTGAGACCACCTGGTAGTGGTTCTGTGGTAGCGGCTGATAAGTTGCTTTAGATGATACAAGTTGAATAAATGAACTGGAAACGTGACGCCAACGCTACCATAGGCTGATGAAATTGACACTGGTAAACATAGGTGCTCATTTTGGGGTCCGAGCACCCACGTGGGTTTCATGGAAAAGCATTCGCTGTTCCTGATGAACAATATTTGATGTGCAAGAAAGTTAAATCACTGCATGCAACGAACATAAACACTGATGTCCGGTGTTCATATTTGTACTAGATATTGAAAGTTTGAAATTCTTTGATGTATATTTGATGAGAAAAGACAAACTTGCATGGTTTTCTATGTTTTTTAAGATAAGTTTTGCTGTCTATATATTTTTTGAAGTATTGATCTCCTGCAATGTATCTGGTATGTGAGTATGTTTAGGCACAGCTACAGTTCTGACATATGTAAATACAGAAGAAAATAATATATTGCAATATCGTTACCGCACATACTTCAGATTATACTGCCTTGATGTAATTAGATGTGTAGCTCAGCCCTAACACAGATCCATCCATTAATACATGGATCTGTGTGCAGAAGCAGAAACAAAGATGGCTAACTATTGGGACAGAGTTAATTAGTCCAACAGTTCATTGTAGTCACAGATATGCATGCAGAGCTCGTCAAGGAGACAGCTCGTGTTAAGAAAAAAAAAAAAAAAAGTAAGATGCCTATCAAGACAGCTAGAAACAGACTGACAACAAGACAATGAACATATCTATAGGAAAACAGATGGTAGGACACATGGTGACCTAGCTCGTCTGACAGACAGACAGAAAGCCAGCCAGTTAGAAATACAGCCAGTTAGAAAGTGACGGCAGGTAGACGGTAAGACAGCCTTCACAATGGCCCACAGACAGGTTGTCTTGCATGGTGGGATTTTCATTGATCCAACCCAGTGCTGAGGGTGCACCTTTTTACAAAAGCTGGTAATGTCAGAAACGTTTCCAAGGACAGATGTCTAAATATGACACTATGATATACATTCACATGGAGCACCATTGTCCAAACTCTAGTTTGAAGAAAGCAAAAGGCTTGCTTGACTAGATAGTATAATGTAGCAAAAGATGTTTCCAGGCTTGAAAAATAAAAGATTTATTCTCTCTTCTACATGACACCCTGGAAGAGAGTAGTAAAAAGATTAGCCAGCAGAGGCCACGACTTATCTGAGGGAAGGAATGCAGCAATATTTGCTCTCTTTATCTCTTTGCTTTGCCAATAATTCCTTGATCCACAGTGCCTCTAGCCACAAAAGGGTCAAAAAAGGTCTGGTCCACAGGGATGTCATGATAGAAATAAAGAAACAGAAGTGGAGAACAGTTGAGAGTAGATTGAGTACTGTTGGAGCACACCCTCACAGAAGGAGGGTGCCACAAATGAGCCAATTAAACTGAGACTTGTCTCTTCATAAAGAAGCTGCTAATGGCAAACGCAGCAATGAGATCTTGTTTTTCCTCCAGTTTTCACTGAACTTTTGATTTATTTTTTAACGGTGTGCGAGTAGAGTATGCATGTGTGTGTAGGGAGAGGATTTCTTTCATCTCAGTTCCCACTTTGTGTATTCCTCTCAACATATGAATTCGAAGAGTTCCTAAGACTTCCCTTCAGCAGCCTTATCTCCGTTATACTCTGGAGATGGTTCTGAAACATTTACATTTATATGAAAGTCCTCTCAAACACAAATGTCATGTTTATGAGATACATTTGATAATCAACTGGTCACTGCTCCCAACTCACCATAGTCGCTCTCATAAAAGATGATGAACTTCTGCCAGTGCAGTTCTGAGACGAGGGTAAGGAGGACATCATTGATTCGAACAGGTGGACGGGCAGCCAACGTGTAGCTCTCTCCGTCTGGGCTGGGGTTGAGCTGGCAGGCAGTGCGGGGTGCGCCATCTCCATTTCTTTGGATGAAGAGGTGGGGGATGTGCATTGCATCTGTGAGAGACTGCAGGGCACTTGCGGCTGCACAGCCTGTGGATGTCACCAGAGCGAGTATGCCCTGGTTCATCAACTCACAAGCTGCAAAGAGAAGAGAGAAAAAACGTGTGAATAAAGTTTAGTTTATATATATTTATTTCAGACTTGCAAGAAATAAAGAAACAAAAGCTGGTGACAAAACGCACATTCATAATAATGAAATAAACCATTAAGCTCACTATAACTATTTCAGTCCTTATTTCTCCTTGTAAGCTGAAAAGGGGATGGAAAAAGCACTGCTTATCCAAGCTCCAGCCCCTCAGAAAGAAAGAATATGGAGTGACAAAGATCTGGCAAGAGTTGGAAGGTAAAAAATTACAAATGTATCAGCTTTAGAGGAGAAAACAAAGAGTGAAGGGATTCGGTGAAACATGGGCTGTATGCTTTTCATTTGACGATACAGACTTCTTAAAAAAACAAAACTTTTAGATCTAAATTAAAATTGATATTCAAGTTTGCTCTACAGTATGTGTCCTACTTAGGGTTACATGAGCCTCTGCAGGTGGGGAGCAGATCACAGAAGATAGAGGGCTAAAAATGAAATTGTATTATAATATGTAGATGAGAGATTCAGTGGGGGGCATCCTCTAATCCTTGTACACATTCAAAGGCAAGACAGCTGATAAAAGGGACATTTTTTTTTTTACCAAAAGTAAGCCATTTAAAGTCAGTAGATGAATGGGAGAACTATAAGACAAATAGAAGAGACTGAGTTGAAGAAAACAAATTGTTAATTCAAAATACAGAATATTCTCTCAAGATATGGAGCATTAGAGGACCAACAGATCCCCTCACGAGTCCCTACAAAACACTATCCCTCAAGACATTCACATTTTCCCCTCCCAATGTATGGTGATTTTAAAAATATGTAAGCAAGAAGGGATTAAGACAGCAGACGCATGCTTGTAATGTTTGGTGGATTCTTACCATGTCTACATTTCTATTTATATTTGTGATTTAAGTAAACTCAATTTTAAATCCTCTTCAGTCATGTCAACATGTCGGACAGGATGTAAAATGCTAAATATATTTCAAAGATGAAAATTCCATCTTTAACATTAATCCAAAATTTGCATGAAAAGCTGTTCTGTCTAAATTCTGTTAAATATTCAATGGCTGGAGCTAGACATGAGGCTGCAGTGTTCCAGTTTACTTTATTTACTTTAATATTTACTTTTTTAGTGTTTGGGGAAATACATTTTATTGCATTTTTAAGTTGAAATTTTAAGACAATGCACATGAAAAAAATGTACAGCAAGGACTTAAATATGGCAGATTAAACAAGAAGCTAATTTTCATCTGCAGTCCCATAGATTTTAAGAAAAGATGTGGAAAAGAAGACAAAAAAAAATCTTCCTGGCCAAAATTGAACAGACATAAAGTTAAAATGCCATTTTAAGTACTTTGGTACTTTGTGGTAATCCTGACCACCTGACTCACCTCATTAAACAAACTGAAGAGAGCTGTTAAGACAGATAAAAGTCATGGGAAGTTGTTTCCTGCCTTGTAAATGCATTAAATTGTAACATAAAAAAAACCATGAAAAAACTGGGAATTGCAATTACTTCTATTGGAAAGTTGCAGTTATTTAACGTCTTTACAGTTGCTAAATTCATCATGTATGTTAGATCACTGTCCACTTGTAACTCTGCTGCCTTGCTTTCAAATGGATATAATGGATCCAAAACAATGCTTTTAAACCTCAGAGTTTCTAGTTGGTGGGTAACACGCACTTAGTGAGCACAAGAGAGCAAAACAAAGATGGAAGTCAAAATAAAGAGATAAAAGGAGTGGGTAAACCAGCAGTGTCAAGGTTGGACTTAAACATGGATCTCATGCTTAAGAATAAGCTCTATATCCTACTACTCCCCCCCCCCCCCCCCCCACACACACACACACTCCAATCTGACTGTGTCAAACTGTTGGTACCCCGACACTAGAGAATACCACTTATTTTGGCACAGGTGGGTAACTTCTGCGGCACAAAGATAACGTTCCATATTCAGTTGTAGAGCAGTTTAGCTGTGTCCAGGACCGGCACTGAAAGTGTGGCTTGTGCCTTGAAAAATAATGTGAGGGGCTGCTGAGCAAGTGGCAGAATATTAAGGGTTTGCAATGAGAATGGGTTGTTTAGATCCCACCTTCTCCCAGACTGTGAATGCATTAATGCAGTTTTTGCAAACTTTCTAAAACTGTATAAAATGGAAAACATAAAAACAATTACTACAAAAGCGAAAGAGATAGGAATCTGACTGAAAAACAGTTTACATGAAGAATACTCTATTTGCATTCAATTTAATGCTCTAGCTCTGCTATGAGCTGCATAATCATCGACTACAGGGATTGTCCAATTTTCCATTAGACACAGGACAGGCAATAGAAACCACTGCTTTTAAAATTCAAATCATTTCTCACACACCAGGCTTCTCATAATTTATGCACAAACAGCATATTGTATAAATCATCAATGCAATAGATTCCCAGTGTATTTCACATTACAGCCTAATTACAAGTCTACAGTCTGCTAAATATAGCACAAAGCAACCGTCACAACAAGAACACATTATATGGTACAAACCATTTAGACAAAGAATTATAAGACATGGACCAGTTGAAAATGTGAGCTTGAATGATGGTAAATCCACCATCATATGAGAAAACATTAGGAGTAAGATGGGGTCTAAGAAGGAGCAAGGAGGGAGAAAGGACATGGTACTCTAGGAGGAAGGGTGCTCTAAATGGAACAGGATTGTGTATGTGTGAGAATGTGTGTGAGACTGTATGGCAGAGGGGAAGGACTATTAATGTGACAAATGACGATTTCATCTGCTGACTGCAAGCACAAGACTACATTAAGGCACGGTAAATCATGAGGCCAGCGAGAAGAGGGAAACTAAATAACATACTGAAGAGGAACAGGTAAGTAAGAGGACATCCAAGGCAGACAGAGATGCACTGTAGTTGCTGCAGTGGAAGTTAATCAAAAACAAAAAAGAGCAGAACAAGACTGAATGAAAAGAAAAAGTTTATGAGAGAATTCTAACGGCTATTTGGAGCTTTATTTTTGCAGGAATGCTCAAGGAAGTGCCAGAGAGATGACAGTCTTTTCCAGGCACAGAGCGTTTTACAGTTTGTAGCATGAAAAAGAGAATGCTGTGCTCAGGAGGAAGTCATGTGATTGACAGCAATACAAATCTGGATAATGCGTTTAATCCATTATTGTGTGTGCAGATGTGTCAGCTGGCTACAGTAAAATATGTATTGCATTCTGCACTGAAAATGGACAAAGTTTGCTCCTGTAGAGTTGTTACTGAACCTCTCCTTCAATAAGTTTTCTTCAATTCAATTCAACTTTATTTGTATAGCGTCCATTCATGACAGTGTCACCTCAGGGCGCTTAGATACAGCCTACACACTATAAACTTCATGCTGCTGGATGTGGTGCATTTCTGGAATGAAATCCAGCTCAAAGATGCAGTCTATGCTCCTTTTTAAAGTGCATTTATCACATCTGAATAAAGTTTTGATGACAGATTAACAGTACAATGGTAAGGATTTCTTAAGGATGTCTTGCTTTTCTGTGTTTCAGAAGTTGGATATGAAATATGGACACAATAGCAACATCAGGTGTGTCTAGGTTGTCTATAGTTGCAGCGAGAGAAAAATAACTCCAGTCGTTGGGTTGCCAGGTTCGTTGCTGATACATCAGTGACCGGCAGCCTGCAACACGTCCAACAAGTATTGCAGAGGACTTTTGTAACTGATAGCTAATGTTAGCCACATCAGCAAGCGAGTTAGCTTAGCGATCCAGGAGAAAAGTCACCATTTCCATGTTTTCATGCCATGGAAAATGTTTATGTGGGTCCATCTAATGTAGGCTTCACCTAACTTTACACTAGTTTTGTTCTTCTGAGGTCACTCCTCTTCTGAGACGGACAACAATATCTCCCGGGCTCTGAAACAGCTGCTTGACTTGCCATCTCCACCATTTTTCCCAGCCCCAGCCTACTGTGCCCAACATACTATTGCAACATAGAGGTTGTACAGATGCAGGCATGAAAAAGTTCCGCCTTTTTCTGCCATAAGTGGTGCAGTTATAGTGCACTATTACTGCACTATCACTGGCTGAACTATTTGTCCCTCAAATACGTCACTGCGAATACGGTGTCCAAACTTGGCATGTGGAAACGTCCTTGCTCCGGGCATTCATTTATCCTCTGAAATCGTTTCCCCTGGGCACAGCTTCACTGGGAACCAGTGGCTGCACACAGGACTCATTGTGAAGAGGATGCTGAGGACCATGTGCCACAGACCTGAAATGAACTTCTCTGTTTCACATTTCTTTGTGTGATGTGTTTTTCAGGCACAAGGCTTCCAGAGGCTGCACTAGCAATGAAAACAGCTTGGATCTCAACCCACTCATCCTCATCTCAGTGTATTGAGATGAACATACAAGTCACCGAAGAATTTAAAAATCAGACCCACCGATGTAAACTGCATGATGCCCTAGTTTTCTGGGTTATTACCTCATTTAAAATGTGCCATTCTGGTTCAAAACCATGAGACTAAATATTTGAGAATGCAAGGCAATGTTGCCTCTAGTTTTTCATCATTCTGAGCATACACACAAACTCCCTGAGAATTCCTTGGACCACTGTAAGCAACATCAGATGCACAAACTGTCACAAAAAATCGTAACAAGTTACATGGCTTATTAAAGAAGCAGTCATATTACTTTTAACATAAATTAAATCACCCACATACAGTACAATGAAAAGTACAAAAACCTTGTTTTTAAAGAGCTGTGCAAATATGCTACAAGTCAGTGTAAAGGTCCTGCTTTGGATGATTGTGACATGTAAATCTTGCAGAAACTAAATCTTGTTTACATCATAACATTCACATTTTCCACAATAAGGTGCTGTAGCACAAGCCTGCAGGGTAAATTCCTGGAAGTCTTTCGCCACTTTCAGACTTGCACTACTGAATATTTGCAATAAAGTCAATTCAGTCTATAACCAGAGCTGTCTTTTCAGACATATCACTTGCAGACTGCTTACATCCCAGCCATGTTTAGATATCGGGGAATGTTCCGGATAGGTTGATTGTCGAAACAGGACAGCACCCACAGCGATAGCCCTCCTCTCAAACTTGTCTGGAACATTTCTTGTGTGTTCTATCAAAACAACATGCCCCAACATTTCTGTTTTTATAACATGGCGGCTAGCTGGTACATGTCCGCTACAGCTCTGAGGTAAAGGAGCGGAAGGTTTGTCAGAATGCAAACGGTATAAAAGACAAAGTCTGCACTGTTACCACTATTCAAAGCAAGTCTGAAAGGGGTTATTGCCTGTCCATCCATCCATTTTCCCGCCATTATTCTGCCTACGGTAACATTTGCTGGCTCATCCTGGGGGACCTTTACTCAGGATAATCCCATAATAAGGGGTTAGCAGCATTTGCCCTGCTCTCCACTGCACCTTTAGCAAGGCCATGGGCAATGAGGTGTTTATAGCTTATATTCTATTATTTGGTAGATATACAAAAACAAGGAAAAGAGATCAAAGTGCAGGGACATGAAACATGAGTCAGATTAGCCTAATAACTTTTTGCTTGTTTATAATTCACTCTAAATCCCCAGTGCGGCGACTATAGCGCAATGCTGCACTCCTCGTACAGTCAAATGAACTGAGAGTCCAGAGAAACATTTCTTTTAATTGCAAAATAGCAAAATCTGCTATTAATGACATTGGCTGTGTAGGTAATGATGTGTGAACAGCATCTTATCATTGGCTGAACACTGTTACTTTACTGTGGTCACCCGCATGTTCACCTGTCACTCAATCGGAATAGAGAAATAGGAATAAATTATATTTTTATTATAATGCACAGTCAAGTTTGATTTTACTTCATGTGCTGCATAGATCTGCTGTGCGCGGAGAGCACAGGAGCACATAGTAGGCAATTGTGCCTACTACCTGAGGGAACATTGATGCAAAGCATGATTTGCTAAAACAAGTCAGTTGTGGAATTTGTTTATACTTTTCAGAATGACTGCAGTACCATAATTATCACTAATATAATTATATCATTACCTGACAGTGCTAGAAATCTCATTCTGAAAACTGAAACCTTCACCTTCATTCGTACTAAAAGACCCCTATAAGCACACCCACCCTCCCAAGAGCTTCAGGTCCCTATAGGAGCATCTCTCAACTACTTTTTAGCAAACTAAAGTACTTCTGCAGTCATTTTGGCTTCATAATGGACACCCCAGGCCCATTATATCTCAGACAGCCTACTGACAGGAGGGAGGAGTTCTCTACAGTCATTGGCAAGGATGATAATAGTAAAATAATGAGTCTTAAATGTTCCCCTGAAGTGGACAGAGGCAATCTATCATTCCCTACTCGCTATCTGACATCTAATGTCAGCATCCAGCAGCAATTTTATACATGCAACTTCAAAGAAAAGCTGCCTCTGCAAGAAATTCATATAAAGTATCCTAAAATAAGGCTGCAACTTGCTGCAATTATAACTTCAATAAATAGATTAATGCCAGGATTTGATATTTAAGGACAATTTACCTTTTAAAAGAACCTATAAAGAAAAGAACATCAGGCAGTAGCTTAAAAGGAAATATTGTAAACTAATCTAGAGGAAATTATTACCTCTTCATTGAGTTTGATGATCGATAGCTATTAAGTGGCTGGTGGATACACTAAATAAATAATCTTTAAACCTTCTTAATTATCACTGCATATCTTTACAACCTCGAGAGAGATATCATGAAGAAATTGTATCTTTTCTCAACTTTCAGCAAAAGCAGTGGTTAAATGAGGGTAGAGGCTGTGAGATCATAACCAGTATGTCACTGTAGAAAAGGACATAAAAATTGATCCATAAAAGCAAACAGCATTTTTCAGCTCAAGTTGTCGCTTCATCAGATCAGTTCAGTTTGACCCAGATGGCCTACGGAAAGAGAAAATTATCATCAAGATACCAGGCTGAAAAAGTCATTACAGCATTTTGCCACACAATCTGTTTTCCCATGAAAACTGGATGTCAGTGTCTTGCCCTCATTTCACCAGTGTAATATAAAGGGATGAAACAAACCACAAAACAACTGCTGTACTGAATATTGCATAAATTGTGGTTTGTCTCAGTGATTTCACAGTCTAAATAAGACAGTCTCATTTAGTTTGACTCGCAGTACAATCCAGGGATTCGAAGGAGTCAACACTCAGTTAAATCTTGAGACGTCATCAACATCAACCCCCTCCCCCCTGAGCTAAATGGTCCAACCCCGATGTAACTGAGATAGAGTGCAATACTGTATGTGACTTAAAGTGAGAAAAGACTTTGCCAGTATTATATTACTCTTATTTTCTTCTTACAAGTAAGTATATATATATATATATATATATATATATATATATTTTTTTTTTTTTTGTAAAATAGACACCTTACAGGTGGTTGCCAAATTTTATTTGTGCTGTTCAGGTCACCCTGTTCCAGACATGTGGTGTCCCATAGTTAAAATATAATTTCCAACACTTCAAAAGGCAACAAAAAGCCAACCACGGGAAAAAATTTGGTCATTTACAGCAATTAATTCAGTCAGCCTGTTATCCTTTGTCTTAGTGCTGTCAAAATATGAGCAAAAAAAAACTGCACACTGAGATAACAGTCCAACATTGGGGGGGTGTTGCACAGATTATCGATAAAAGCATTAGAAGATCAATCTCAGCAAAGAGAAGACTGGTTCATAGAGTGTACTGGTTTCCACATACAGGTAAAGGGTTGGCTACTGACCCAAGCATGAACATGGCACTGCCAGACCTTTGCGTTAACTTAACCAGCAGTTCTGGTGCCTCAAGTTAATTAAAAACAGATTCCAAATCACAAGAAAGCACAACAGCTCTCCTAAGCAATTACACCAAGGTTTATTAACACAAAAATATTACTTCAGCACAATCCCTCCTTCAAATGCAGAATTTTGATTTGTCTTTTTTTTCACAAATTTAATGTGGAAAACATCATCCAAAACATTCTATGCTTCCAACAATTATCCAACTCTCTATTGGTATTGTTTCCATACAGCCAACACAAACTTCAACACATGCTGCTCCTGCTCTATAAAAAAAAAAAAATAGCTCAGGGTCATTTCAAATACTTCTGATTGCTCAAACTGGACCTTTTTTCTTTTTTTTTTTTTTTTAGAAAAAAAAAAAGGTCACTCTGCTCATTGGTTCCCTACAACATTACAGCTCCTCATCACGAAGACATGAGAAATGTGTGAGACCAGCATAATATGACAGCTGGATCAAAGATTGCACTCCCTTTAGCAATGAATCTTTTTTTTTTTTCCATCGCTCCCTTTCCTTCACTCACTTAAGCTCGTCTGGCTCTCTCTTTTGAGAAGATAAACATCCATGGCTCTTTCCCAGAACCTGCTCTCCTGCTGTCAGCCTATGATAAGAGTAAAGGTACATATCCCTGTCAATACTATTGATGTTAAGGCTGCCCATGCCATCTGAACTGTGATGGAGTATTTCACCGCAGTAAATTATCCCCTCCAGACAACTGACGGGTAGAATAATCTTACTACAGTCGACACTGTTAAGATTCAGAGAATGGATTCAATGGAAGTAGGTCCTGTGTGTTCACTGCAGTGCAACAAAACAGCCATGTTTTAAATATTACATCAGGAACTTGAATGTTCAATTAACTGTTTTGTCTCCATATACATTTATAATGCCATTCACAGTGTCACAACTGCACCACATGCTTTAAAGGTGGGACTTATTGTGGTGTGTGATAATAGAGAATACAGATCAGGTTTTTTTGTATCCACAATTTCACTTCTGTTAAGTCCTGTTTACTGCCTGCTAATAATATACAGTATAAGTCTCACCAGAAAACAATGGATAAATTTGTCAACATCTTGAAAAAAACATGGGGTCTGTCCGTGGTCAGAAATCTTTGGAGTTATAAGATATCCCTAGCACATTGTTTACTGTTAAGCACCATCCTTGTGACAAGAGATTCCCAAGCCATAAATAGTTAAATGTGTTTAATGGCAAAACCTAACCATCACAAGTAAGAGCAAAGGAGAACAGTAAGAAGAGTTTAAAAAATGTTATGAAGGGGCAAGAAACCTAAGCTTACAGTATTGGTTGGCAGTTTGAGGACCAATAACTCTTCCATGTCCTACTTTCCTCTGTGCATTTTTGGCCAATAAAAAGTAGTCTAACATCTTTGTCCTCTTAGCGAAATGCTGAAGACGGATGTTGTGATGTAGCAACACATACTGTACAGTTGTGCTTGAAAGTTTACATCCCTTCCTATTAAAGAAAATGCTCAATTCACAATATTTATTTAAATAACAATAAAGTGAAAAATGTAATGATAAAAAAAATCACTAATTATAATTTAGTGAAATAAGATATTGATTTGAATTTTAGTTTTAAAAAAGAATAAAAAAAAAAAAACTGACAAATTAGAGCATGTTGCTCATGAACAGTGGACCAACATGCCTGTCAACAGGTGCCGAAGTCTGATTGGATGTTACAGAAACCACCTGACTGCAGTGATTGCCTCAAAGTGTTGCTCAACAAAATTGTTGTTGAGGCGCCCCATCATGCTAGTTTAGTTGTTTTATTTTTTGTTTGTTTGCTTTTAATATTTTTGTTGAGCCATAATACAAAATCAATGTCATAATTTATATTTATATATATAAATTTCCAGTAGCAGCTGTTTTTTTCTGTCTTTAATGGGAGGGTAGGTAAACATTCAAGCACAACTGGAGCTGCATGAATTTAAATACAACAAACTGTCAGGAGAGCTGTGGCATTAAGCAGTTTTTGAACTTTCACTGTGAAATGGGGATGTTTTGTGTGAACAGCAAATGCAGCTTTCACGCATTTTCACTTGAGATCACATAGCTTCTCAAAACAAAAAAGATGAAAAGAAAATACAGAAAGCAGGCACAGAATAAAAAGGACAAATAAATTATCATTTTGGCTTTTGAGCAACTTAAAATGTTAATAAAATACATTAATTTTTCTCCCACAGAAAAAATTCAAGTTAATATATTTTGACTTTTGCAGCAACTTATTGGTCTTTATCTGCAAACATCTTTGTGTCTAAGAGTTGTGTTACTTCTGCAAATATTCATTTTGACTTGAGGGCAGTGTTAAAACCTGGAGATGGGTTTGTTTTTATAGGTGATTTAAAACCTTGTTATACTGCTGCTAATGCTTATACTACACTGAGTTATCCTCATTGGGCATTTCACATGACTTAAAGGGACTAGAGGCAAGATTTAGAAATGAAACTCACAACTGGCGCTTCAGGTAACTGCAACCACGAGCCAAGCCGTCATGGGAGCGTGCACAAACTGAAGCTATAATGTTGTTCGCTACACTTTTTCACGTAGTTCTACTTTTTAGTGTCTTTCAGTTGATCTGGATCGTTTGCTGACGGCAGAAGAATCCATAACTATTATTTACAGTGTCTGAATTTACCGCAACTGTCTTCTTCCTGTATCTAAACTGCAGATGTAGGTCATTTGATGTCACATCCGCAGGGCAGCGCTGGAAATGCGGCCACCGAATTGCAGCGCATTTTGCAGCACACAGCCTGTTCAAGCCAACAGAGAGAAACGTGGGTGGAAACGTTATTTTTGGTATTTAGCACTTCATCACCCATTGGTATTAAAAAAAATGGACATGCATGTTTTTTTGTTTTTTTTAATTCCTGCCTCTAGTCCCTTTAGCTGGTCTTAACCCATTTGACCTAAAGAAGTGAAATTGAATTAAAACATTGCATATATTTTCCAGTTAATTGTAATCTGACCTGCATCCTCCACGGACTAGCCTCAGTCGTGTAACTGAACAGTGTAATGAGGCGGTTTGCAGTACAATACAAGCAGCTTTGCACATATAAAGTTTTAAAGCTGAGGGTGGTGCGTAAACCAGCAGGGGAAAAAAAATGGATTCATTTTAAAGAGACCTAGTATGGTTTGTTCTGAAGTGCTTTCATTTCTCCTAATCTGTGTCTGTGTAAAAGCCGGTTCTTATCACTTCTGTCATCTGAGCTTACATTATAAGATAGCTGCTGCGCTTGGAAATTTAGGCTCAAGGATATTTTTCAGCAGCTGCTATGTGAGCAATGTGAAAGAAAAAAGGCGTGTGTTGCACATCTCTGCAGCTCACGAGAAGCGCCTCACCTGATCCAACCCAATTCTTACATGCACAGGGAAAGGGGTTAAAAAAAGATGAAAAATCTAAACTAAAAAAAAAAAGAAAGAAAAAAAAAGAAAGAGGGCACACCCAGTGCACACTTCAGAGTGCTGAGTCACAGGCTGCTCTGACACTGAATCCCATGCCATCAGGCTACGATAAAAAAAAAAAAAAAAAAAAAACAACTCTAAAATGCAACAACTACCCACCATGTCTTGTGGCATTACTTTCAACTGTTGAACGATGTTCCCAAAAGCCCTGAGCTTTGATGTACTTCACAGAGCAAACATGTGAAGAGAGTCTCAGCCTGCAACATGAAAGATTATTAATTTACTTCTTACATTATCTTTATGTCTGTTAGAACAATAAAGACTAGTACTCTGGAACTGCGTTATAATTAAGCTGCTTAACTGGCTCTCCACCATTCTTCTCCCAGTTATCTCTCTGCCTTCTTCCGTTTTCAGAGTGCATTTGAGTCTGTCATTTGTTCCCTTGAATGCTCAGCACTACCACTGTTCCTTCCAGGGCTAATATGGTCAGTCTAATGTGCATAACAAAGTTTGCAGACGCACTGATGCATGTGTGTTTGTGTATATATATTTTCCCCCCTTTTGCTTGTTTATGGCTGATTAGCCATTTTCCATTTAACATGCTGTCCTGCCTGTTGGAACAAGGTGCTCCACTGGCGGCAATATGCTGAACGACAAACCCTGTTCTGATAAGGTAAACATGTGTTTGGGTTTTGTAATGACTGATTTGGATGGGAATATTAAGTGTGATTGGCTAGCACTACCCAGATGATAATGGTTTCTTAACAACCAGGACAGAGGTGGAATATATATTTTAAAAAATCCTCTCACACCCCCCCCCCCCCCCCCTGTGCCATGTCATTACCTATGATATCTTTCTCCATTTGCAGTTTTCTGGTGTCCTTTTCTTTCCTCCTGTCTATACATCTCACTCCTGTCATTCTTCTTCATCCGGTCCTGCTGTGTCTGCTCTTATGTGTCCCATCAATATCACCCTGCATGTTCCTTATCACAACCTGCCTTTGTTTTTCGCAGCCCGTCTGGATTCCAACCATAGCTCAGACATGCAGGATAAATAATAAATAACTTGAGGTTTATTCAGAGATGCACTTCGTGCTTCAAATGTAGAGTATGTTGCAACATAATTTAGAAATGATTGCAATATTTTCATGTAACATCTGGCAACTCGCTAAGACTGATTTTTCTTTTAAAGCCTATGTTCAAAAACAGTGGTCAAATATCCAACAGCTCTTTGGGGGGGGGGGGGGGGGGTTAATAAAATTGGGTAAAAAACAGAAAGTTATGTTAAAATGTATCAAAGAGCATGCCCTGCTTTTCCACAGAGCCACACAGAAACATTTGGTCTCAATCTAACATGCTGTTTTGGGTGATAACAGAGGTAGTTAAAGGTGCTGAGTGCAACTTCTTCCAATGCTGGAGTGATTTATAGCTCTCCACTGACATAATACAACGAGCACGTTTTCACTTTATGAGTCGACTGAGTAACTGTGCTAGCTATCGCTTCGGTAGCAGTGCACCACTAGACACTGCAAATCAAAGAAGAAGTGATAGAGATGCTGAGAGGTTGTGAAAGCACCAGTCTTTTCAATATCTGATTTTTATTTCAGATATTGAAGAGACTGCTGAAAGCCATTTGGAGGAAGTTAAGTCTCATATGGTGAAGCAAAAACAGATGAAAATGTGACAAAATTCTGGCAAAACTTTACACTTATCCCAGACATTGCCAATGGTGTTTTAAAAATAGATGAGTGGCATCTTCAGAGATCATTCTGATTTTCTGGCTTAAGACTTAGTTAGTAAACAAAGTCAGCATAACACGTTCCATCTGTGTCCCTCCTGGTAATGAACCAGTAGACCATTTTTATCCTCTGTAGATAGGAGACATGTTCCTCACATAGCCCTGATGCAGTCTTTGTGGGAGCTAATGTGCGTTTTCTGTCATTTGTAATTCAACTTTTTTTTTTTTTCACCTCTGCAGGATCCTTTGTTTTGACATTCGAGTTTGGCTTCTGCTGCATTGTCTCATTCAGCAGCTGCTCTTCCGTTCATCACTCCAGAAATGAGACCTTCAAATAAAACAAATGTTATTTTCTCTACTTCACTGATGAGTCTCAGTTTTACACTCTGTAAAACTGCTCGGCTTCTTTACTGTTGCTTTTATTGGCATTTCTATTTAGCTGTGGCAAAAAACACAAGTTTTATAAGTTAATTAAAGGAGTTTTACATCCATTCTTGGCTGAAATCAAAGTTAAGAAAAATCCAGCTTGTTTGCAAGTACATTTTCACCATGATTGGAATTCATTTAGGAATATCCATATATACCTCCAGCTTAAAAAACCTGCAAAAAAAAAAAAAAAAAAAAAGAATAAGTATTTACTGTACATCAGTGCTTCTGCTTGCACTCGCAGTTTCGGTAATGGACTGCACAGTTTTATGAATGTGGTATTTTCAGTCATTTTCAGGTGCATTACCATCTCCTATTGAGTCCAAGAAAAATCACCTTTACGTTTCCCATCAACAAAGACTACAAAATACATAAATAAAATGTTGTTAAATGTTAGACTATTTTGATCTATTTTATCTAACATTTGGAATAATAAGCATAGTGAAAGAGAACATACAGAGTTACAACAATAAGATGTATCACTGAGTAAGAGAAACAAATGAACCTGTTAGGCAGATGGAGAACAACTTCAGGATGTCTGTTGTAGTTTTGACCATCTGTACTGCCACACCAGTCTACACCTATTACATAAAGAGGAATAAGTCCTGTCGTCTATCATTTCAGTGTCTTACATGTGACCAGTGTTATGATTCGATACAAAATAACTGTAGCCTCTGCAATATGTTAGCTACCAGCTCCTCCAAAGCACATGTTGGCACACAGGATCACAGCCACCTGTTCCCACAGCTTGAACAAAGCTGGACATGTGTTCAAATGAAAGTGATGGCAGATATGTATTCAGCTACTTTGCAAAGTAGCTCTTTGAAATCCACAACTATTATTTAATGAGACGTTGCTCTTCTTGACGCACAGCCTTCCTGAGCGTTATATCAACCTGCACATATGTTGCTGATGCGTCCTGCTGAGAAACAGACAGATTAGATCAAATATCTATGACCTGCATAGGGTTGCTTTTAGAACAAGCATGAGACAGGGGGGGGGGGGGGGGGGGGGGGGGCTTCTTGTAGCTTCTGATTCTAAAAAAGAAATTGCCTCAGCTTTAGGGGGCTTTAAAGTGTTGAAAATAATTGAACAGAATCTAATACATAAATAAACCAAACACCCAAGGTCAGAAAATGTTTTCAAACCCTGCAACCTATGATGAGCATTATTATCAAATGATTATCATGATCTTCATCCCATTCGTAAATTTCTGTGTGAACAGGTAAATGAAAATATTTGTTTACACAATTTTCGTGATACGATACGATACGATATGATACAATACAATACGATGCCATACGATACAATGCAATCCGATACACTACAAAATGATACAAAATACGATATGATGCGATAATTACTATGTTTTTGTAACAAATGAAGCATAGGTGTTTTATATGTAAATTCTGTTGACTGCTATATGAGTAGGGTGTGCTTTTGATTCTGTTTTGTAAAGGCAGCTGGCATTTACTTGACCATGTTTTACCCTACACCGTAAAGTAATGAGCTATAGTTTCAAGATACATCAAGAGCTAAGGCTCCAACATCTGCGAACATATTTAGTAGAATGTTATTCAGAACAATTGCCCTTCATGTAAAGGTAATGGGTCTTACTTTGTTTTTGAAGAACTAACTTTTTTTTTCCAAAATAAATGAATAAAAATCTGCTCTGCTCTTAATGTTAGTGCTGTCCTGTTAAAAAACAAATTAGCTCATTATCCTTGAAAAGACTGGGCATATAGGTGCAGCATGCGTGACGAGCCAAACCTTTGGTTGTGCCAAGCTGAAAATGTCAACATACTACCTTGAGAGTGCACATTAAACTCAGGCAGTAATGGCTGTCACAAGACAGATCCCCATTATCAAGTCCATTAAGGCACCACACTCTTTTCCAATGAGGGGAAAAAAGAGGGAGCAGGATTTCAAAGTTCAGAATGAGAACTGTAGATAGAGGCCAAGGTGACTCACTGCGTCACGCTGCCAACACCACAAATTCCGAGTTCGTTAAATATCAACCAGTGCACACGTGTGTCAAAACATACTAAATTGTGTTATTGTGCTTTCTTATGTATGAATGCGCAAGTATCCACTGTCAGTTTACGTTAGAGACAGTTTGTTAGCATTTTAATTGTGGTGATACAATGACCTGGTGTCTGCTTTCATGCTGAAAAATGCTAAAAGAAATGCAAAAGAGGGAACTTGGAGAAGCAGAAGTGATTCATTCAGTCTGCAACATATACAAGATGGCTGAGCCAGAAATCCAACTGACTGCCTCTTCAACATTGAGAGTTCTTGTATGGAGGCACTCTAGACTTTAGACAGTTCAACTCAAATAATTTGGCTAACATGAGAAACTACGTATATTCCCAACCAGGGAAGGATGAAAAAACAAAACAAGACAAAAAAAAAAACACCTGGTTTTAGTTGCCAGCAGTCACAGAAGCAATGAGCATGGGATAACAAAGCTTTATCTAAACCAAAAATATGCAAGGGAAATTAAAACTATTGCAGCTTTTATTGCCAGGAATCTGCTTCCATATTTGGTCTGTGAACCAGAAGCTTTGTGCTTTATTCTGAGTTTCAAACTGATATTCAACGTCCTGCATAAAGGGTGTTTTATTGGCACAAAGATCTCAACACTAAATCAAGACCAAGACTCAATCATTAAATCTTTTATTGATTCCAGGAAATTACACATGATTAGCAGATAAATGAGTTATCATACAGCTCATCACAAACAACATGAAGATGTCAGCTAGAATTATCTCTTTTTTGCTGATGATTCAGAATATGAAGATGTCTAAATTTACCAGTATTTCGCTGCTGTGCAATGATTTATAATGCAATTATAGTGAGACCAGTGTTATGGCCTGTAGGAGTAATTTGTGAAGCTCAACAATCTAAACAGTTTGAAATAAAATTTATTCTTAACATTGTTTACTTTAATAGAGGTTGTTTATCTAGCTGTTTATCTGGCTGCTTGAACCCAACCTTGACATTTCAGCTGAAAACTGCAGATTAATGTCAATCACATTTATTTTCTCAATTCTGACTCTGGCTGACATGATTATAACATTTGTTGCAGATTGTCAAATAGCAAAGAATTAAATAGCCTTTTTCCAATCTTAATGCCAAGTATAAGTCTGCTTATTGTTTCATAAATTAAATAAGCTTTAAAGAATAAAAGCAATTTTGTGGTAAGGAAAAGGAATATACATTCATTTGAGTCTTATAAGAGCAGCTGAATTCTCCCTCCCCCCTGCAGAGCACAAATCTTTACTCTGGAGAAGGGAACAAATTCCACACAGTTGTTTGCTGCATGTATATGCACCACATGGGAGTTGAGAATAAATGTCAATACAGCACTGGAAAAAGAAGCTTTGCAAAAGATGTCTAGCATAAACATTATCGTCATTTTTTTATGTACAGTAGAATCAGTAATGGTGCTGTACCTGTAGCTTACCGCGGTCGCCACATGTGGGAATTAAGACTGCTTATATTTTTGGCAAGAATATTCATATATATCCTTATACAGAATATGGTAAATGGACTGTACTTATATAGCGCTTTTCCAGTCATACTAAAAGCTCAAAGCGCTTTACACTACATATCACATTCACCCTGTCGCACACACAATCACACGCACATTCATACCCCGATGGGCACATCGGGGGGCAACTTGGGGTTCAGTGTCTTGCCCATGGACACTTCGGTATGTAGTCTGGGGAAGCGTGGATTCGATCCCACAACCCTCCGGTTGAAAGATGACTGCTCTTCCACCTGAGCTACAGCCACCCCTTTTCCTTGCAGAATACATTGCACAGTGGTGTGGTGGTTAGCACCGCTGTTAGTTCCAGTCCCAGCTGGGAAGGGGTTTGAACAATTTTAACAGTGGCCTTCCTGTGTGGAGTTTGCATGTTCTCCCCATATAAGCATGGGTTCTCTCCAGGTACTCCGGCATCCTCCCACAGTTCAAAGACATGCATATTGGGTTAAATGATTACTTAAATTGAATGAATGAGTGTTGTCTGTCTCTCTGTGTTGGCCCTGTGACAGACTGGCGACCTGTCCAGGGTGTACCACACCTCTCGCCTGATAATAGCTGGGATAGGCTCCAGCAACCCCCGCGACCCTGAACTGGATAAGCGGTATAGAAAATGGATGAATATTGATGATATTAGGAATATTTAACCAGTAGCGAGGGCAGGGCATAACTGCCAACCTGCTAAACTTGTGGTCTGCTCTCCATTATTCATCTGACATCAGGGTCCCCTGTTAACACAATAAGGGGCCGGTCACACTTGGCACGGTTGGAGTATATTCCAGGTACAAACAGCGGGGGATACGTGCTTAATGTTTAAACTTCAGTGTACCGATGACCGAGCATGGTGCCTAGGCCCCTAGGGAAGTGGTCTGCAATGGTGTCTGGCACGGAACGATTGCGTTATTCAACCACGTGATGAAGATGTAATGACACCGCCTACGTAGAAACCCTGTCCCCACTTGAAAATGTGAAGAAGAGGAGACACAACATGGTTAAAATTATGATGAGCTTTGTGCGGCTGCAGCAGCTAACACAAGCTCGCATAGAAGTTGTAGAAAACTGTGAAGGTGAAAAGCTTTATCACCATGTTTGGGTGGATGTCAAACAACGCAAATGACTATTAGCGCCACTCGCTGGACTGGCTTGAAGCAGGTGATGTCACCTACGCAAATGCGATCACAGGCCCGTGGCTTCAAGTGTATCTATCTGCAGCTTGCAACCCAGGGGCGTGTCCTATAGTGGGCGTGTCGCATAGTGTGTGGGTCTTGTTAGGTTTAGGGCCGGAATGGGCAACTCCGGTCCTCGAGGGCCGGCATCCTGCAGGTATTAGGAGCTTCTTGGCTGCAACACACCTGACTCCAATCAACAGGTAATTGTGCAGAGCTTGATGTGAAGCTCTGCACAGGTCACAAGGTGTGTTACCACAGGGAAACTCCAAATACCTGCAGGATGCTGGCCTGAGGACCGGGTTGCCCATCCCTGGTTTAGGGGAAGGGTCATGGGTAGGGTTAGATTTTACCATGCTCTCATAGGTCTGGTGGGTGTGTCATGGAGTGACATAACTAGATGACACACACACTTTATGACATGTATCTGTTATGTGAGCCGCAGATAGTCCCTCTCCCCCTAGCTTAGGCAGTATTTGCAAATGCTAAGGGCGCCTGCCATCACGGGACGCCAGAAATCGCGGGATACAATAATGTGTTTTGTACTTATAACCGTAGGTGTAAGAATCTCTGAAGAAAGAGAATTACTTTTCATGGAAAACATGATTTGGACTTTTAAGTAGCGTGGATAGGAATTTCTTAAAGGTATAGTCCAAAGTTCCCCCTGTAATAAATGTTAGACCTGTGAAATCCGTCTCAAACTGCGCCTTGGGACTCTACTCACGTGCAGTGGTGCGTTTGCATGCAACTTCCTCTCCTCCGCCTGTAATTCGCTCTTTAGCTTTGTTTTTTTGTGTTCGGGACGTTTCTGGGTGGAGATTTCTGTTTTTATCTCCAGCCAATAACAGAGCTAAGGGCATGATGCTGTGTGGAAATAAGCTCATGATTGGAGCAGACGCCAGTCACTGGAACTGTCGAAGGAAAAAAGGAAAGAAAAAAAAAACGCTGATGCACCGATGAAAAGGTAAGAGCTTTAGAGAATGCAAGTTGAAAAACCAGGGCTAATATTTGTTTGACTTTAAACCGCTTCTGAGCTTTGAAGGAGAGGCTTGAAGCTGAATAGTTTGAAGAATGAGGTGGCCATTAGCCTGAGACGGAGGGGCGCTAAGTTTGAATACTACTGTGTGCAAACAGAAATGATGGAGGGACATTGGACTCTACCTGTAGGAGAAAGATACTTTCCATAGAAACCGTGCGTTGAGTCTCACTTTAGGGATCACACATACACTTGGTTCATGGTGCAGTTAGAACAAAACATAGGGTGCCACAAAGCAGGATGGGAAACATGCAAGTACCCTGCTCCCAGCAGACCAATCACAACAAATGCTGCAGTATTAATAATACCAACTAGTGTGCCTCCTTCACTGGCACGTTTCCAACTTTGCAAGTGTGGCCGTTTGTACTAGACTTTTGACACCTGGTGAGTTGAAACGGGATTAAACCAATCATGCCAAGTGTGACCCTACCCTAAGTTTTATGGCAAAAAGACTGTTGAATTATCTCTCCTCTTATTCACTACATTTACATGCAGCCAATAACTCTTTCATAACCCTTTCATAACCGGAATATTAGCAATAACCCGGTTGTACACGACCATGTAAACACTGGCAAAAATCTGAATATGCTCATTTTCGGGTTTTTAAAAACCAAGTCTTTTGATTAAACTACAGGGAGTATTTTGTACCAGCGATCAGACAGTGCTCTCAACAGCTTGCTAGTTTATATATCACCATGACAACACACATCCCGAGAGGAGCTGGTGTGCAAACAGTTACTTTGCGGGGCTCCATCACTCATTTGGCAAAGTTTGATAAAAGCGTGACAGGAAAATTCACTGACTCCAGCCACAGTCAGTTAACTTCATCATTCCCTCCAGTCCTGACTGCGCACCTCCATCTGTCCGGGGGACTCTGCTGGAAACGGGAAGCGTGGATGTACACAGCTCCAGCTCCAAGCTGCATTTGCAGCACACATTCTCTCCTTCTATGATCGGTCAAGGAGCTACTGCTGGTGGGTCAGTACCAGCACAGCAGCGCAGGAAACGGACTTCTGTCGGCTCCGGACTGCAGTCAAGCCAGCCGCCTCTCGTGGATCCACGGTGAAGCCAACCAGCGTTATTTAAGCTGTAACTCTGAAACTTGGCTTGACCGCAGTGGCTCCGGATGGCTCATTATCGCCCATCATCATGACGTTTTCCGTGCGTTGTGGTTTGGGTCGGGTTATTCCAATTGATTTCAGTCATCATGTATACAGGAGTAACTCTGCTCACGCATGTAAACGGGTTATTCCTAATCTTTCAGAAACCGGGATATTGACCTTAAGCCGAATTTTGATGGCATGTAAATGTAGTCATTGACTTCTTAAGCTGTATCAGGGTACATGCCACTTTTTCACAGATTTGTACACAGCGAACTCTACATTTAAAAGCACATCTGAAACATCTTCTCCATAATGAACCAAAAACCTTGTGATATGTGGACAACCCCTCTGTCTCCTAAACTTGTTACTCATCCAAGCTAACGAGCACACCTGCCCTTAACCAGACTGATATGCATTTACTTCTGTGAAATGCATGTGCACGGAATCTGGATCCATTTCTTTACTCTGTCTGTACAGTCCATTATAAAAACAGATAAAAGGTGCAACAGAGATAATCCATATCGGATTATTAATGTGCCATCTTACTCTGGAAGACTCTTGATCACTTTTTGAATTAGGGTCAAATTTCATAATAAGTAGCCTCCCTTTGCTTTATTCTTCAAACAATTTTTTTGATCAATTTCCCATTCGGAACATGAATAATGAGAAAACAAACAGTACAGATGCCTTATGCATAAACCTAAGTTGAGGCTTTGCCCTCCTGTTGCAGCTAACAGTGATGTATTCTCTAAAGGTAAAAGCTTGTATTACTGCTTTTTAACACTAAGAAAAAATGCCTCCTTGATATCACATCATTGCATAAAGACTCAATATTTGTCCTCTTCAACATTACACAGCGGTACATGTTGTTGGTGTATAATATTTGAGTGATCCATAGAAACCACATGAAGCTGTTTCCCTGGTAACAGGCCCAGTAAAGATGTTAGCCATGCTGCTACGCTTGTATCTGGGTCTGTGTTTGCCTGTATGTGCTCAGTTAGTGGTAGATTAACTGTGCCAGTAACAAGTACTGTTGCAAACTGCAATTCTGCAAGCAACAAAACAACATGTGGTCAACATGTCCATTCTGGTTTATAAACTCTGACACATATTGCTGCTGAAAATTAACTTTTAGAGTTGGTGTTATATTTGAAGCAGTAGAAGAATAGAACATATTAACACTATTTTTCTATGTAACCATTTCATCCCTTTTCATATTCTAACTCTCTAGTGAAAGGAAATTGCGACCGAAAAAATAAGTCCAAACTCCTTTAAATACTTGATGAGTCATTTTTTCTGCAGCTCAATTCCCTCAGTGTCTTTGTTCAGTGATACCTGATTTTTGCAAGGGCTACAGTGAGCAAGCATTTAAATACCTACTCTAACATAAAGTTAATGTAAGGGAAGACTGCATGGCTCTTTTTGCTGCAAAAGTTTTTATATTCACTACACAGTTTATCACCTGTTCAATGTCCTTATAGTAACTCACAAGGATGATTCAATAAACCCAGTGAGGAACAGATTAGAGTTTAGTAGTCAATCATTGTGAGAAAAATCGTAACTCAAAATCTTTTGTGAAAATCAAAATCTAACAATATATCTGATGAGCTAAGATAATGAAGTGGACCAATCTAACTGACTTCACAGTGAAAGTTAGTGTTAACCCGCCTTTGACTGTATGTGGTACCTTTATCTCATCTCTCACAAGCATAAAATCCTATTTTGGCAAATGAATCACTTCTTGGCTCTTTCAGTAGAAAATAGTAAAAATCCACATCTTTAATCTGATTTAACAGACACAAACTGAGAAGATTGTCCTCCATTTCAACAAAATCAAGTTGTCCCAACACTGTTTTGCAATCACACCACAACAACCCGAGTTTAACTCCATCCAAACACAGCAGGTACATTGCACCAGTATCAAAGTATCAATCTCTCATGAGTTTGAATTTGTAACAACTTTTTAACTGAATACTAAAATGAGTTTAACTTATGACTATTGTTTTCAACTTGACACCATCTAGAATTTTGTTAAACCAACTTATCTGCTGTAACAACTCACAAATATTCCCGAATGTATAAATGATGCAGTGCAACTTCGTATCTCAAACTGGAGTTTGCATCTTGTTGTTTGCCTCCACCTACCCAACAAGTTTGCATCCATGTCTGTATAGACTCCAGGCCATCTGCTTACATATATTGAGGTAAATGTGAGCAGACAAAATCTAGTGGAAATATGATTTAGTTTATGTAGTCCCTAAGTAAGCTGTCATCCCCCATAATGCATCAAGGAAGCTGACTAAAGTAGGTCTATTACCATGTTGATAACATCAGTTTGAGGTGTCAGTACAGGGTGAGCTAATATCCTGTCCTGCAAGGCTGCTCTCTCAACTCCTCAGCAACAGAGGTTATGATTAAAAATCACAAACAAGCCATTTGTCCACACACCTTTAAGTCTATCTCTAATGGTAATATGATTTATGTAATATCCATAGGGTGTTCCCATTTTTCCTGAAGCGGATGTTTCTGATGGTGGAAATATCACACAGGGTGTTTCTGGGGAATTAACCCTGTTAGAAACATCACAGCAACATAATAGTAATAATGCAGTGAAAAGTGAAGCTAATTCATTAATGATTGTCTGTCAGTCCACAAAGTACACTGTGTCTCACACTATGACTGCCCCCTAGTAGTTATAACAATGGAACAGAAAGGAAAACATGCCAAAAATCCATCATTTAATCCATATAACTACTGATCTGTTCTTACAGCTATCCCTGTCACACTAGTGCATGTGGAGCAGCGGCAAGTAGGAGGGAAAATTGAGAAAATGGCAAGAAATATAAAAGAAAAAAGAAAAAAATGTCAAAGGCTTGGGGTTCGGGGCTCCAGATCAGGAACACAGTGGCTTGTAATTTAAATTTTTAAGTGTAAGCAGAAAATTTAGGGCCGCACACCAAAATCAACTTGCAAATTTCCTCTAATTTTCACTGTATTTCTGATATATTAAAGAATAACTGCAGAAACTACAATGTTCACAGGTCACAGCACATTTTATATTTCAGACTGGCACTGTGTTCACTCCAAGTACCATGTTTTAGTTGGTGTTTTAGTTGTTTGGTGACAGTTTTATCAGCAAATTTCATGTTCCCCACATGGTGTGGGGAGTGGTGCAACAGATCAATGAACTCACGGTTCAAATCGGTTTATGGTTTTTGAGTCATGGATAGGAACAATTTTCTGATCAGCAAAAAGAGAGAAAGGACAAGACAAATGTACCTATTTATTTTTGCCTATAAACATGCAACTCCAGATTTGTTCCACTCAATTGTGAAAAAAGAAATTAATGATAATAAAAATTGTGATAAGAGGACCAGGAACAGATGACAAAATTGCAAGGGAATGCGTGATGTTGCCAGTTCACAATATAAAAACAAGGCTGAGAAACCGCACTACGCAACTTTTCATCATCTGCAAGACGTTGCAGCCGAGTTTTGCTTTTGGGTCACACTTTAGCAAACGGATGTAAACACAACGGCTCATTGAACGCACACCATGGCTGATTTAGAAACACAAGAAGACATTATCAGAAGAGGAGGGGAAAAAAACAGAGAAAGGGACAGAACATCAGATAAAATGAGAGTCAAGATAAGACTTTCTTTTCCTGTCTGGATAGAACTCACAGTTCGGGCACTGTAGGATGCAAGTTGAATGCCGAATACTCCGTCAACAAGGGGCGCATCACAGAGAAAACTGCAAAAATTCTGTAGTGTGTCCTTATTATGAAACACTGATATTTACAGTGTACTCCCATTCTATCTGATAATTGAATGCAATTTAGTTGTATTTAGTTATTTTGATCCATGTTCACAACTTAAAAATGACATCTGTCACATTTTCTATTAAAAGAAAACTGATGAATTCTTTATTGTAAGAATCTTGTCATTTGTCATTTAAATTATTTTTGCTCTTCAATGAGGCCAGAATATTCCTTGTCCTATTACTCAGTGGAATAATCAAAAGAATTCTTGATTGTCCAATTAAACATTCGCTACATTACATCCCTCATATCAAATGTGTGATGTGATTGTATCAACAGCAGCCAACTGCTAAATACAATGAAATTCCTCACTAGTTGACTGCATACTGAAGCTAAAACTTTCATTTTTTTGACAAACTGAAATATATTCAATTGTTTTATAAAAGTGAATGTGTGATAGGAACACATCGGTTCATTTGTAAATTAATTTGCTATGAAACTGAGCTCATTGTTGAGTCACACTTCTCTCCACTCAGGTCCAGGGTTCACCAGATCTGCCATCTGCTTGAGGACACTTGCCGTCTCTTCCTGTGTGTATCAGATCATGAAATGTTTAAAATGCCATGTTTCTGAGCCCCAATCCTTTTCTTGCCCTGATGCAAACCTTTCTTTTCTTTGATGTGTCTCAGCTCTCTCATCAGCAGGCTTTCTAAAGCGGGATGTTGCTCCAGCACTACAATGTTTTCTACCTACAATGCAGTGCACCGGCTAAATCATTGCTTGTAACCTCTGTAAATAAACTTATTTAAGTGAAACATAGATTTACTAATTTACATTTCTGTTTTATATTGGATTGTTTCAACTGCTTTTAGAATAATTAGATGGTTGAAAAGTTAATCATGATATCAAAGTGATTGTCTGCAGGGTACGGTTTAGGTGCATTCCTGTAGTTCTCATGTTTGATTTTGCCCCAAATATTAGATCCATAATCATGCTCATAAGATTTAATAAAACTATTCTTACTGTAAATTTGGGGTACTGGTTTTAATCCATTGAGGAATTCACATATGAGCAAGGTGTGAAGATCAACTTGCCCATGCTTCCATAGAACACAACTGTCGAACACCTAATGAGCAGATTTCTTGTGCTTACTTGTCAGTTTGCATTTTAAATTCACAAGCTTGTAGCTCTGCTGTTTTGTTGTTAAATGGCCAATAATGGTCTCCTGCAGGTGGTGTACAGACTGCAACAAAAATCCTACCTCTCCTCCTAAATCTTTGATGCAGAAAGTAAATGCCAACTTTTCCCCAAAGAAACCTCAACCCTTTACGGTTTACAGCAGAGCATATGTTCGTGCATTTCATCCC
The DNA here is from genome assembly GCA_023101725.1 of Atherinomorus stipes. Taxonomy (NCBI): domain Eukaryota; kingdom Metazoa; phylum Chordata; class Actinopteri; order Atheriniformes; family Atherinidae; genus Atherinomorus; species Atherinomorus stipes. The sequence continues at coordinate 1,142,165 of JALJCO010012783.1, forward strand.
TGAACTCTCTGAAGGTTTGACTGCAGTTCATACATTTCAAAATTTGGTTTTACAATATCACCAGTGTAAACATTTGTGCAATAAACTGGTTTAGGTTTTTGAGCAGATACTCATTGACCACTGATACTACAAACATTCTTAACGCCTGTAGATACTGTTATCCCTTTGTTGATGCAAACACTGAACTAGATCGGGCTTCCCGGGAGCACTTATGGACAGAGGGATGTCAACTAAATCATATCTGCAGTTTAATCCCAAACAACTTGCTTCCATCAATTTTCCCTTTTGCTGGACAACTGTTAGCGCCCCTTTATGACTGATGAAAACTGAATTTCCTTTTGAGGTGCAAGTGAGAATCTACAATCAGGATTTACAGCATGTGGAGAAATGCTCCATCTTTATCTTTATTACATTCCCACTACAGGCCATTTGTTTTCCAAAACCAAGACTTAAAGCCAGTTCTAATGCCTGCCACATGAAGATGTGATAACACACTTTGCAAAAAATGAATGGGCAAAAACGCACTGCTTTCATCTGTCCAAAACTTCATTTTTTATATTAAAATCTGGACATCTAAAGGTTTAGATTAAGTAATTTCATACCACTGATGAGGTTTAAAAAAAGAGTTGTTCCGATACCAGTATTGGAAATGTCTCTTATACTGCTGAAAATGCTGGTATCTGTCTCGACGAGTACTGGAGTTCAGGCACCGATCTGATACCACATAATTTATTAAAATAGGAATCTATTTTCTGATTAGCTCTGACACAGTTCTTCTTCGCCACCTTTAAAACAGTTCTGTCTGCAGCCTGCTGCTTCAGAGGGGTGAGGAAGAACTGATCACCTGACACCTGTTAGACAATGAGCTAATGGTAATCACGTCGGTGGTGTGGCAGTATTTCACACTAGATTCTCCCACCACCAAGACTGCATTTAAAAACAAATTACTTCATTTTGCTGAATTCAATCATGTTTTACAAAGAGTTCAACCTGAGCTCCACCTCACCACAATGATGATCACATCACAGTCATGCAGGTGGAATATAATCTTTTTTTTTCTAATATAGTGGTATCGGTACTCGGTATCAGCCGATAGCCACATCACAAGTATCGGGAGGAAAAAAATGGTATTGGAACATTTCTACTTAAAAATCCATAAAATGGCAAACCTTGTTAAAATTTTACTAATGAGATTTTAATCTCAAATTCAGTGAGTGCTTATCTATGAGCTTTTTGCATAAATAAGTTGTTTCGTGTTTTGTCTAAATAATGTGAAAGCACTTTTACATGATCCATAAGTCCAGTTTCCTCACAGTGATTAATTTGTGTCGAAAAACTGCAATGTTTAATTTGAAACATTCAGTTGCTGCAAAACAGAAAGTCACAGTGTGTCACATACTGTATTTCCCTCCCTGCAGCTAACCTGTGGTTCCCACTGTGGACGTCCAAAATGTCATTCAGCTGCCTCTGCAGTGAGTCAGACTCCTGCTACACCTTTCTGGACTGCAGCTGGCAGTGATACAGCAGTCCCTGTACTGCTCTCCTGCAGATCTGCTGCAAGCTGGAGGGGCCACTCCAATCAGGATCTATAACAGGTGGAGGAATGGTTCATGTGCTGCCTCACCAAGCCCACAGAGGCTGCAGAGCAGAACAAGGACGTCCGTCACCAGCTGTAGTCCAAGATGGTGGAGTCTGAGTCTGTCTGTGAGATGAGGCTTTTGTGTGTGTATGTGTAGCTTTGGCAATAGTTACTTGGAAACTTAAGTGTTTCAGCTCTATTCTGTATGATGTTAATTGAATTAATCTAAAATGCTCTAGTTTGCTTTTTCAGGATGACCTAAATTACCTAAAATATGTTGATACAGTTTAAGTCTATTAAAGGTTAAGGTTAAGATTATTTTAAGGAACATTTTATTAAAAGCTATATTAAAAAAAAAAAAAAAAAAAAAAAAAAACTCCACAGGGCATTTGGAGGGATGCAGAATGAAAGTACAGCATTTCCTTGAAAAATATTATTTAGCCTGAAAATAAATATAAAATAAATTTTAATGGGTTTGACAATGGCGTTATACTATATTTACTAGGCTTTACACCGATCAGATCGGTTTGATCGGTTCGGCCGATATTTCACATTTTTTTCATATTTTCTGATCAGTCCTTAACTTTTCATTCACTGAGTCAATCAATGATGTCATTGTCATTTTGAATCTGCAGGGTAAAACTCTTATTTACAAAAAAAAAACTAAAAAAAAAAAAAAAAAAAAAAAAGAAAAGAAAAGTAATCACTAGAATATGTTTTTTTTTTTCTTGGGGTTTTTTTTTTGGGGTTTTGTCATTAAATGTGGGGAAAAAAAATTTCCAAAAACCCAAAAACCCCAAAAGGGAAAGGGGGGAAAGCGGGGTGGCAAAATGTCAACTCTTAAAATGAAAGGGACAGGCCATTCCCCCCTTCCCCACAACAGTTTACCTTAAACTTTTGCAGCACAAGTGTTTGTCTCCGTGTCTCCATCAGAGACTGTAAATAACAGGACTCCAGAACGGGGGGACCCAGTGTCGAGCGCTTCGGCCGCCGCGTGCTCCTCGCGTGCTGCAGCAGGTATGTACACAAACGTTCCTGACGCTGACGCACGCGTCCACAGCAAAAATATTCCAGCCTACTGTGGCGATACCAGACTACATGAGCTGCAGCGGGTTGTTCATTCTCACGTCGAGGTTCTTCCGAGGAAACAGTCACTCGATTAGTTTGACCACTGATATGACATCATCAGATGTGAGCCCCAACTTCTGAAGCAGCATCACTGCCTTCATTTGCACTGTGACTTTAAATAATTTCAGTTATGACTATTTAAGTTGGGCTGTTATTTGTGCCACTGGCTCAAATTATTTTGGTTTGTCCTGATTAAACCTGAATGCCCATTAGAGGTTATTGATGTTTAATCTTTTCATCTCAGTCAGTTCAGGACAAAAAATGGAAACAAAAATCCTTTTTATGATACTCAGTAAACTGTATAAATACAGGTAAATGAGCTATTAAAATAGATATATTTGCTTCCTCACATGATCAGATCGGTGATCGGTGATCGGTTTTTTAAAACTCTCTGATCAGTGATCGGTGATCGGCCCCAAAAATCCTGATCGTGTAAAGCCTAATATTTACACCTAAAAGCTGATACACGCCGCCATTGCAGGTTGCCAAATACAATCTCTGTGTAGCAATAGTATGTTTGGCACAGTTAGGCTGGCACTGGGAAAAATGTTGGAGTCGGCAAGTCAAGCACCTGCTTTAGAGCCCTGGAGATATTATCTGTCTTTGAAGAGGAATGACCTGAGAAGAGCAAAAACTAGAGTGAATTTAGGTGAAGCCTAAACTAGATGGACCCACATAAACATTTTCCACAGCACCAAAACATGGAAATGGTGACTTTTCTCCTGGATCAGTAAGCTAACTCGCTTGCTAACGTGGCTAACATTTGTTGTCAGTGATAAACTCCTCTGCATTAGTGCTGGTCACTTGTCGTATATCGGCAGTGACCCTGGCAACCCAGCGGCTGGAGTTGTTTTTCTGCCGTTGCAACTACAACCTAGAGACACATGATGTCGCTGTTCTGTCCGTATTCCACATCCAACTTTTAAGTTGGTAGTCTTGCTGACCACAAAGAATGCTTCCATATATATGAAAAGTTTCAAATATGGGTTTTGTAGCATTTTGCACATGTACAGACTTAAATTGAGTTAAGCTGAGTTCAAAGTTAAAATATATTTTATCCATACTGCTGCTACTGCTGAGTACCAGTCCTTAAGTTGAAATAGTTAAGGACATATAGTAAATAGTGAAAGAGCGAGAGAAATGAATAAAATTCTTTTGATTTGTCAAGAAATGCCTCATGACATTCTGTTCTCTAATTCCTAACATTTCTTGCCTTTATCAGGCCCATGTATCATTGACACTTGTGTAAACTCACAATCAGTGAGGAGATCAGGCATTTAATACATGTAGAACACGCAGGTTATCTTATCCTGTTGAGTCCCCTGAGGGCTATTTGTTAGCTGTCAGTGACTGTCTACCTTCATCCCTGCTCCATTGTGTTCGCTGGCTCCTGCTGCTAGGAACTGGATCTGTCAAATGGTCGTCCCCGCAGGGTAATAGCAGAGCATCACATTTTGTTAAATCGATCCCGGTGGATGAATAAAGAAAGGAAGAGCGTAGGAGCGTCTGGATGAAATGGAAAGCAGCAATGCCCCCATCAGGGAGACAGCTGGATAGTGATGCTGAGGACCAAACAAGCAAGTTTGGGCTGACGGAGTTTTAAGATAAAAACAAAACTGATGACACTGGAAATTGGTCTGAGGTAGTGAGGTTTTTCTTCTTGCAAAATAGCTGCTTGTAGGTGAAAGGGAAGGGTGAAATGAAAAGATAAAGTGTGTTTTTTGTTTGTTTTTTTTTCAAAGAAATGTACACACAAAGCTGCTGCTAGCCTGTTTATGTGTAGCAGGTATGGTTTACCTGTCCATCTGTGTGACAGGAAAAGCAGCATTTGGTCAAGATGAAATCATCAAAGCACACAACCCAACCAGGCAACAAATGTTGAGAAAAGAATGGAGAGATGAAAGGGGGGTGGTGGGGGGGGGGGTGGGGGAAGGGGGGGGGGGGGGGGGGGGGGGTAAAAGAGAGAATAAGAAACAGATAAAATTAGAGGCATTTTTGCAACAGTTTGACCAGAAGGGACTCTGCACCAAGAGCCACACATCCTCATTAGGAGCCCTGCTGCCCCAACATACACCAGCAGAATCTCAAGCAAACACTAAAAGTTAGTGGGTGGAGTCACATGGGCCACATGATCTAGTTCACTGGTACTGTAATGAAGTGAATCCCAGAGAAGAAAAACCAGGAATAGCTCTGAAATAACACAATATGTTGATGCTAAAACTCTAGACACCGAGTTACCTCCTCAGACCTGTCCAGCCTTTCCCAGAAAAAAATGGGAGAAAAGCCAGATAATGACCTCCATAAGTGACAAGCATCTCAAGATGTAAAGAAGCAGAGGAACATAAGTACCAGCATCTTTTATGTCGTCACTAATCTTTCATGTGTAGCTGTAAATTGGACATGTCTCAATTTCCCCTCATAAATTAGACAGTAATAAGAAATGCCAAGCATCTATTTGCATAGAAAAAGGATTTCCCATCATAAAAGTCGTCCTCCCTCTCACCTCTCACTCAGACACAGACACACATACACAGGCCAGAAATGCTCTTTTGTCTGACAGCAGCTTTGTGGTAACTCAAGTGATAGAAGACAGACCAGCGACCTGACAAGGACACACATTGACATCTCTCTTCCTACCTTTCCTGCAGCCCCAAGGGCATTGATAAGAGCAGACATTTTAATTTGCTAGGTCAAAACAAATGCATCAAGACTTTGCTGGCAGGTCCAAGAAAACTTAATGGGCTCCTGAGTACTGCGGTGGCAGAAAGAACATGGAAACTCATTCAGAGCACAGTTCATCATGACCAGTCTGCTGTAGTGTTTTTTATGGTCATTTACTAAATTAGCCCTTAGCCAAAAAGTTAAAAAATAAGTTTTTTTTTTGTTTGTTTGTTTTTAAACATTGGCTGATTTATTGAACTTCAATATCAAAAGTTTGATATTCCGGGAAATATGCGATCATTCTCTCTCTCTCTCTCTCTCTCTCTCTCTCTCTCTCTCTCTCTCTCTCTCTCTCTACGCCCTTAGCTCTGTCATTGGCTGGAGACAATACACAAATCTCTGCACAGAAACATCCCGAACACACCAAAACAAAGGAAAAAAGTATATACAGTCAGGGGAGGGGGGAGTTGCAGACAAAATTCACTGCCATATGAGAGTAGAGGCCCAAGGTGCGGACTGAGCCAGATTTCACTCACACAAGTCTAGCATCTATTTTCAGCGGGAAAACTCTGGATTTTGCCTTTAACATTATCGTGCTTAAAGACATCAGAATTGAAAAACTTTGTTAACAGAGGAAAAATCACAATGAAATGAAGTTTAGCAAACTTTTAGCTAGAAACCTGCACGCATATGTGATCACTCTGCATCATGCAGTGTCGTGTGCATACAGGTGAGCCCCACTCCCTCCAGCCCACAGATCAAAAATCAGAAATGATGTTGCATCAACATCGGGAAAAAAAAACAAATATCTGCATTTTTTAAAACACTCTTGGGGTGGAAACACTTGTTCTCCTCCAAGGATCAGGTAGAGGAGTTTCTCTGCTGCGGTGTACTACTGTAAGAACTGCTTGTCCATCACAGCAATGCACACAGCTGAACAATCAAACTCTTTTTCAGTCTGCTCCATCCTGCATGCCAACATTGAGTACAAGTTGTGACAGCAGTGTTTGAAGTTGCCTACGTGTAATTTTCTTCTTAGTTTGGTTTCTCTCCTTTACAGGGTGTTTGCAAAAAGGAACCCATCTTATATATCACACATACAGTAGAACCTCTCGAGATACATTGAGTACATTCATTATATCCTCCACCCGTAGGCAGGGGTTAAAGTGGGCCGGAGCCCACCAGGGCCCAGCTCCGCCGCCTCAGGTCTGAGCTCCGGCACCTCAGGATTGGGCTCCGGCTCAACTTCACCGCCTTAGTCAAATAAATAAATCATTTAAATCAGACTGGCAGTACCGCCAGTCATCATTTTCACAAGCAGTCTGCATGGCTCTCATAGTCACAGAGATGCTCAACAGTCAGAGCGCAGAATCCTCCTCACCATTCTGCTGGTCCTGCCTCCTCCCTACCGGCTGGTCACTGGGTGCGTTGGGTCAAGTAATCAAGGACAATACCGCGCACCCACGTAGGACTGATGACAGTTGCCGCCTCTCGCGCAGTGATGGTCGGAGCCTACTGGATTTATACTCACGTGGCATCTGTGTCCAGTCAGGCCTGCGTAGCTGATGCGCAAAGGCAATGTGTGTTTTTACTTGAGCGTAGCGTTACGGCGTCAGGCTACAGTTTCTTTTTCAAATTTATAGACAATACTAGGTCTGTTATCGACCGGGAAACTCCACAGAGCAGAGTTGTTGTTATGTTTCGCTTATGCTCCAGCAAGTAGCTATTTCCTCTTTTAGAGCAAATGACAACAGCTGACATGCATTCATTCATTCATTCAGCTACAAAATCCAAACATCTGGAGGCATGAAACCACACTGACCAATCACAAGGAAGTTCTTCCTTGTCTCTGCGTTTGCATAGCTGGGATGCAGGATGAAGGGAACGCAGACGACGTGCCAGTATAAATCCATCGGTGATTCCGCTGTCATATGGGGTGAGTGTGGGTAAACTGGGACACTTTCTGAAAATGTAACCTCAACGTAAATTCTGATTATGAACCAAACATCCATGTTATCCACACAGAACCTTTGTGTCTTAATCTCATGCTGCCCTATGATAAGCTCTGTGGTGATTTTTATTAACAGAAGTAAACACATGTAAAGATTAAGCTTAACTGTCCCAGTTTGCCCACTTTACCCATACTCACCCTAGATAACTACTCAGAGAACGGGGCCAAATTACGTCTAATTAAAAGTCTGACACGCTCCGGAGTGAGTTGATGCACCAGAGATCACCACTGGGCTCAGTGTGAGCCTGCCATAAGGCTTTGAAGAAATCCTAAACTTCATAAAGAAGATAAAGTTTTTTTTTTTTTTTTTTTTTGCTGTTTTTTTGTTTTTTTTTTAAGGTGACTTGGGCGTGAGTAGTTTAGTTGATTAAAATATAATGTGTTAATTTCACAGATTAATCTCCCTTGATTACAACATACTGTATATTTGGCAGACCTTACATTATCATTTATTTTATCGGTTTTACAATAATCTGGAAACCCCTGAAATTATCTCAGGGTCCCAGTTTGGGTACAGCTGTCATCAAGCACTGATATCAGAAAAGTGTCAGATCTGCCACCCAGGTGATGCTCACTGATGGATGCTGCTTGATAAAAGAATATTTATAGATAAATCAAATATGTCATGAAAGTGAACTATGTTTAAGGATCCGCCCACAAAGCATCGGCTGAATGGCTCTGGAGCGCCTCACAAACAAAGAGATGGCACAAATGAGGAATCACTGATTACTTTAAGGGTAAGGATTGGTTTGAAAAGATAGAACATTGTCATTGTTTTACTTAAACAGTGTTGCCTAAGTAAAACAATAATTTTATTTTGTTAAAACTGCTAACAATTACAGTACTTCAGATGGATTATTTCATGTTTTAACTATTCATTGGCTCCTGTGATGCTCTGATGAGAACTCTCAGAGCAGAGAAGAAACTTTTTCCTCCATCCTTTGCTCTTGTTCTCACTGCCAAGAGGTGGGTAGAATTTTTGTTTTTTTAATTTAATTGAAATGGTAAAAAAAATCAATAAAAAAAAGGGGAAAACTCCCAAAAAAAAGAAAATTTTTTTCCATTATATTTAATATTACTCCCCTTCCGGGGGAGAGAAAAAAAACAAACAATAAATAAAAAAAAAAAAACAAAACAAAAAAAAAAAAAAAAAATAAGAAAAAAAAAAATTTAGTTATATTATAAGAGGGAGGTATTTTAAATTTTATTATTTTTATTAAATAAAAAAAAAAGTAATAGGGAGAGGAGTGCGGGGAGGTATTATTTTTTTAATAAAAAAAGAGAGGGAGAAAAGAAATGAAGTTACTAACATATTGTTTTTTTGAAGAGAAATAGGGATTGGGTAGAAGAGAAGGGGAGAAGGGAGAAGAGCAATTAAAAAAAAAAAGAAAAAAAAAAAAAAAAAAAATTTATAATAATATAAAAAAAATAAAAAAAAAAAATAAAAAAAATTAAAATTGAATGTATTCAATCATTTTCCTTCTAATAAATAAAAAAAAAAAAAAAAAAAAAAAAAAGAAAAAAAAAAAAAAAACGCTGCCAATTTAAAATGTGTCCCTTTTGTAAATTCACTACCTCTTGATGAATTTCATATATTTTACAATTATGGACTACAGAAAGCCAAGGCCATAGCGCAGCACTGGATTTAGCTTTTGTCCAAGCCTTATTTCTAGGCTTATAGTTTACTGTATTCCTTCATGTTATTAACTAAGGCTAGTACGGGTCTTTGGTATCATTTTGAAAAATTTGTAAAAACGTACATTTTTACCGACTTCGCCGCGACACCGGATTTTAGGACTCCCCCACCTGTCAAATCCCACTTTAACCTCTGCCTGTAGGCACAATCTTTGAAGGTCTGAAGGGTTAATTGATACCTAACAGTGTCTGATCATCTGACCACCTATTCTTTTTGGCCAATGATAATTGTTTTTCTTTTAATTTTTTAAGGGAAGAGGAAAAAAAACACTTGTTTTATTTAGTGTATTTAGCAGAATACTTGTATCTTATTGTTGGTAAATACTATCTTATAAAATACAGTTCCTTCCACTGTCACTCCTGCCTCATGCATGCTCATGATGGAGGACTGAGCTGAAGAAAAGATATGATGCAGTCCGTTGGTTTCCTTAGACATACTGGATAATACATGTTCAAGAATTGGCTTATATGGACAGAATTATTAGAAACTGAACTACGGTGGATTATATACTGTAATGGATTTGTTTGAACTGGATTATGTTTGAACTAATGAATTGTACTGAATGTATCTGTAAATGTGCCTTGAGATGACTTACTTGGGAATTGGTGCGATACAAATGAAGTTCAATTGAACTAAACTGAGTGGAAACATTGCTCATTTTCACGAAGAAAAACAAAAAGAAACTATTTCTTGGCCTTTGCACCACTCCGTATAACCAAGAAATCACTGCAGGTTTAAAAGAGAAATATGATGAACATGGTATTTAACTAAAATTCATGTAGATTAGACGGTCAATAGATGAGTATGTTTCATGATAAATTGGAGGTTTTAATAATATCAGCCATTTGTTATTGTAGCCCATCAAAACCCTGACCAGAGCAGTGGAACATGGTTTTCTGCCTTTAAAAAAAAAAAAAAAAAAAAAAAAAAAAAAATGAGGATGCAGTTGTCTTTTGGCATCATTGCTGTTGAACAATGACAGCAAAGCTCATTGGCTGACGGATATATAGTGCATTACACTGACTACTAAAGATCATACCTGCCCCCATCACTTCTCATTCCATTATGTTCAACATATATTAAGTGCCATGAAAACAAGTGTAAGCCTAAATGATTCTGACATTTTAAATTTCTTTAAATAGCACGAATTGCAATCACTCTATGAGAAATATTGCCAATAAACATAATTATGAAACATCTAGTCTACATGTGAGAAAGCTTATTTACTAAACTGCTGACACTGTTAAGAAAACAAAAAAAATGAATTCACAACTATCATTTATCCTCTGAAAGGGTAGAAAAAACACCTAGTCATTAGTTTAGATGAACAATATATCTGCCCCCTGGTGAGTCCAGTCACTAAAAACATTTCTGTAACCATCATCTTTTCTGCTATGGGAGACTCAAAAGCTGGAATGTTTACCACATATACCCTGATAATGATTTGCCAAATGAAACTATTCTTTTTGAGCACATGATCTTGTGTCTAATGGCAGTGAGTAGAACAAAACGCTTCTAAGACAACATGTCAAATATTTGGTAGTCTTTGTGAGAACTACCTGTTATATAAGAATCTATTCATTCCTTGGATTTGCATGCTCTCATGCTGAATAAGGGCAGGCTCATGAATGCTTTGCTGTGATTTTCTGTTTTCTTCTTGAGAAATTAAGCAATTTAAAACTCATCTGAGAGTAACTGTTCTGTAAATAGCTCTTTAGAAGTGTTCAAACTTCCCAGAAACACACAACAGCAGCAGATTTCCAAATCCATCGTGCTCTCAGCATGGCTCACTCCCCAGATGACGAGTAAATATATTTGCTCTGTTCACAGCATTTCGGGGGTTATTACCCTTGAGTTGCTTCAACATATTTTCAAGCATGAACAGATAAACTACACCGCACAGTTCACAAGACAATAAAAGAAATGTGTAAAGTGAGTTAACCCAGAAAAACAGATCTCTCAAATTCTCCAGTGGACATAAATGCAATACCAAAGGCAATTTTAATGAGAAAACAAATCTGGAGACTGCAAACATGATCAATGAAATGTGGCGTTAAAACCTCAGTGCTGTTTACAACAAAGGGAAATCATAGCAAACATATGAGCTGTTTTGCAGGCCCACAAAGCAATTAAGTTGAGACCTCCACATTTAAAATAGAAAAAAAAGTATAATACACTATTCCTCTGGGTGACTGTATTGCATATTGGCAAAAATAGATAGTCTGTGTACAGTAGTTTTATCAAGAAGTGTTGGGTTTAGTTACAATAAGTCTGCTCTCAGTGACACTTTGGGGGCATTTTAAAGAACCCAGAGATCGTGAACACTCATGCAAATGAAAGATATGAAAAAAAAAGAAAGTGTGGATCTGGTCCTGGCACTTTTCACACCAGCCAGGCCATCACAACAAGTACAGATGGAGTCAGAGTTTTATTTCAAGGTGATGCAAATGCTTCAGTGGAGTAAAGTAGGACAGCAAGTCATGCCGATGTTGATTCAGAGGCATTAAGCAGTCAATTTGGAGCCTTCTTTGATGCCTTCCCTAGTTGGTGAGATTCTTCAGTAATGAGCAGGTTCAAGGTTTTTTGCTCGCATAGGTGAGCTTTGAAGGGGAAAAAACTTGCTTGGTTCAGGCTGACATGTCATTGAGGTGCAGAAAAAGGTGAGCTCTCTGTGTGTCATTTTTAAAAATAAAAATAATGAAAGAGGAAAAATCCCAAACTTTGCCAGAGATTAAAACTAAAAGTCAAATGTTTGTGGAAACACACATTTGACACACACAAACACACAAAATCAGAAAAGATCACTGTAGCTTAAATGTAGAAAGTCACAGTAAAAAGGGAATTTTTTAGTCTGACTTTCACACCTCTCAGGGTCTATAACCTGCAGAAGTGAAATGTCAGTGAGCTGGATTGTCATGCGAATTTAGATTTTTTGCTAATTGATCCAAATCTCTTTATCGTCTAAGAATCATATTTGGTCACTTCACTGGACACAGAAAATGTCTCCATGTGAATTTCTCCCAACCGATCATCAAGTCCCAGATACTTGTCTTTCAATGCAGATATGAGAAGAAACCCCTTAGCTCTGACCATTTACTACTTAAGAACTTCTGCTATTTAAGAAAAACTAACTATGTTTTTAAAGTCTTAAATGTCCTCGAGTATCACAGTAACACTGTGGTTGGAATTTTACATTTCTATGGATTTTAATGAGTGCCCAACAAAAGATTAGCAAACTACACAACCACAGATTTTTGTCCAGCAGAAACTGACTCCACAATAGCAGTTGATCTTGATCTTGAAACATCCAAATCGTCTTCATAATTATTTATTTCAGGTGGGTTCAGCTAAGTCACCAATTAGGTTTGTGATTGTCATAGTCTCTTTTAGTAGCTCTGTTTGATACAGCAACTCTATAGTAGTTTGTCTCACTATGTTCATGTCTCATTGTCTTTACAGGAAACGTCAAATTAGAGTGCCATGTTTAAAGGTACAGTGTGTGTCTAATTTGGCTCTTTATTAGCAAATATCAAGTATCGCTTTCATGAACACATATTTTACTGAAGTCTAATCATAAGTCCATTAGAATGAAAGTGTTGCACCCAGCCGAAGGCTGCCATGTCGCCTTCTTTGAATGTAGTTGATAGGAGACAAACTTGTTAGCCTTACGCATTTTAGCTGTGATTTCACGTGTGTTGTTGTGGGAGATAGAGAAACAAGCAAAAACGACAGTGGATCATTCAACTTACTGTTTTCCATTGAAATGAAGGACCATCCGTAGTCTTTGCCCAGCAAGAGGGAGAAAAAAATTGCCAAGAAAAGAAGAAGAAATAACTGGGAGAAAACGGGAGTCTACATCGATGTAACATTTACCATATGGAGACAATTCATGAGAGACCTCCTTCAAAACTGAAGTGGAGGTTGCAGGGTTTCCACTGGACAGGTTAGTTAATTCAGTCTAATCGTAGTTTTCCATTGCACCTAGAAAAATAGATTTCCTTCTTAATTATGACGTTTATGATCATTTACAAGCATTAACATTGGAATCAGAATGATTAGGGAGGTTTTACTAATCACGTGTACTGTAGACCTAAAAATGGCCTTATCTCAGTGAGAGGAGCTTTGGACAACAACATGCAGACATCGTGCAAGTTGTTGATGCATTTGTAATGACTAGCCATGAGTTAATTATGTCCTTTCCACATGTTAGTTAACCGTGGCCATGGGCAAACATCTTGTGGCCATGTGTTACTAAGGCATGGCTACAAGTTTCTTTTCCTGCTGTAGCTCAGGTGGAAGAGCAGTCGTCTGTCAACCAAAGGGTCGGTGTATTGATTAGACTACATGTTGAAGTGCCCTTGAGCAAGGCACTGAACTGCAGGTTGCCTCCAGATGTACCTATGGGCATGTGAATGGGTGACTGGGACATGTACTGTTGTGTAAAGGGCTTTGAGTGATCAACACGGCTGGAAAAGAGCTATAAGTTCAGTCCATTTACCATTTATATATTTTGTAATTCAGAGGAAACAAATGGTCTCATAAGTTGTATTGATGAGATATTTGATGGCAAAGTAGTTTCTTTTCAGCTAACAATTCCAGCTATAGGTGCACAGTCTGCCAAGCTGAAAAGCAAAAACAATTTTCTCCTAGATATAGATCTTAGTAATCCATCCATCCTCTCACAGGGAGGTGGACACACGGGGGGAAAAAAAAAAGTTTGCTTTCAGCTCGATGGATTGGAAGCAATGAGATCCACAGTAGTGTGACTCAGCCAGTGGTTAGAGGAATGGTCTCATGGCTGATGTGTGAACTGATAAAGTATGCCAATGGTCTATTATGATAAACTTGCATAAACCAGATGTATGCTCTCAGCTGATACATTCTTTAACACACTCCCACCCATGTGCACTATTAGGATAATTAATAAAGCACTCAGAAGATTAATGTGTGTAAAATCAATCTCCCCAATGAACCCACAACAACAAAGCATTGAAAGGAGCTCATGAGTTGCTGCAGGTTTTAATTTGACAGTATAACTAATAACCCATGGCTCACTCTCTTTACACACACCATGTCACCAACAATTTATGAAACAAAAAAAAAGTCTTCCAGTAAAAACAATTGTAGCCTATACTTAACAAAAATAATTCTAGCTAGCTAGCTCAGTGGTGCAACTGTCCATTAGCAACACTAGTCAAAAATTAAAGTCTTATTATTGGGGAAATTCTTTCTTTTTCAAAATGTGTCTATTTTCTAGCATGAAATACATTTATTTACTCACCCAGACAGTTTTGGTGCAACTTTAATTCCTTTGGGAGATATTTAGATCCACTCGAGATCACCGTATGTCCAATATAATGGGAGTGATGGGCAACTGCGCACAGCCTCTAAATAAGGCATTATCTGCCACAAACTCCTTCATTTCACCAATGTTTTGTTACGAAACACTAGTTGGACTCGCCCCCCCCCGTGAGCTCAAAGCGGCTTTTTTGTGGTGATTCATCTTTATTTACAGACATTTTTGCTGCGGGGGCTTTGATGACGTCACTGTTATGCAACACCATAACAAGTAAATGTCTGTAAATAAGGACGAATCACCACAAAAAAGCTGCTTTGAGCTCACAGGGGCGTTCAACTAATGTTTTGTTACAAAACATTGGTGAAATAAAGGAGTTTGTGGCAGATAATGCCTTGTTTAGAGGCTGTGCGTGGTTGCCCCATCAGTTTCATTATATTGGACATATGCTGATCTGGAGTGGATCTAAATATCTTGTTCAAGTTGCACCAAAACTGTCCTGGTGAGTAAATGAATGTATTCCATGCTAGAAAATAGGTCCAAATTGAAAAAAAAAAACAAATTTCCCTTTGAAGTTGACAGATGAATCATTGAACAGCAGAACTGCATGTTCTGATGGCATGTAATGTTTTGTGATCACTTAAGTTCAACGTAACCTGTGTCAAATGTGAATATACAGGTACTACCCAAAAATTAGAATATTGTGAAAAAGCTCATGTATTTCTATAATTCAACTTAAAAGGTGCAATTTACATATTGTGTAGGCAAATAATATGTGAATCAATATATTTCAAGCTTTTATTTGTTTGAATGTTGCTGATTGGGACTTGCAGCTTAAAGGGACACTGTGTAATCGGGAGCAGCTCCCTCGTACTTTTCATGCTGCATTCGCGTGAAACCGGGCAGACCGATGACAGCCGATGCATGTAAAGTTATCACCGGCCTCTATGTGAAGATGTGGTCCGTCAGTTACAGTGACATCAGTCCACATCTGATTTGTTGTCATGGCGATGTCGTATTGTTTTCCCTGATCCATGTTTTACCGTCTTTCGCTCGGCTTCATTGATTAAAATGACATCTGGTTTGTTACTAACGGCCGTCTGCCCGACTGCACGTGAACCCAGCGTCAGTGAGACGCTGGTTTCTCCCCACTGCAGCGCGGTGACTTTTCAAAGGCATTACCTCGAACTGAGCTGAAAACTCCGGTGTGTCCGGTGAGATTCTGTGTTTTCCTACTGTCACGCTTCTCCTGAACGCAAAAACATGGTGATACGACATGGCAGCCTCCACCGAGCCGACCCGCTCGATGTGTTAATGAATGATACGAACGGCAAATTTAGAACTAGAGGAGCACTTCAGTTTGTTGATGGGAGTGATTACTGATTAATGAAAAAACACTTTTGAACCACATAGTCAGTTTTTGTGAATAAAACACAGGAGAACTTACACAATATCCCTTTAACAAAACCTCAAATTCTAAAACTCAAAAAATTAGAATATTGCACAAAATCAATTTAAAAAGGACTTTGAATACAAAAAAGTCAGGCCTCCTAAAGTAAAATCTTGCATCTGTACTTAGTACTTGGTTGGGGCCCCCTTTTGCTTGAATGACTGCCTTAACCCGGCGTGGCATGGATGTTACCAGCTTCTGGCATATCTCAGGTGTTATGGAAGAAAAAACATGCTTCAATCACAGCCATGAGCTCTTCTTCATTGTTTGGTCTCTTCCTGTTCAGCTTTCTCTTGACAATGCCCCATATGTTTGGATGATTCTGCCCAAACCCCATGGGGTTCAGGTCAGGTGAGTTTGCGGGCCAATCAAGCATGGTTGTTGAACCAAGATTTTGTACTTTTGGCAGTGTGGGCAGGTGCCAAGTCTTGCTGGAAGATGAAGTCTGCATCCTCATACAGCTGGTCCACTGAAGCAAGCATGAAGTGCTCCAAAATGTCCTGGTAGACGGCTGCGTTTATGCTGGACTTAATGAAACTCACAGGTCCTTCCTTATTTTGAACGGCCCTTTCCTGACCATCTTCTCCAGGCTGCTTTCAGCCCTCCATCTTGTACACTGTTTTCTTCCACACTTCTTCCTTCCACTTAACTGTCCATTAATGTGCTTTGACAGCGCTTAGAGGACAACCAGCTTTTTTGCTATCACTTTTTTTTTTTTTTTCCCACCCTGTGCAGGGAGTTAATGATGGTCTTCTGCACAACTGTCAGATCAGCAATCTTCCCCATGATTGTGAATTCTTCTAAACCAAGACAGGGACTTTTTTAAAGGCTTGGGGCACTTATGGGGGTGTTTTGGATTACTTACCTGATTAGAATGTGACACTCCGAACCTACAATACTGGAGCTTTTCAATGTATTTTATTTTTTTGAATTTTAGAATTTGAGGTTTTCTAAAGCTGCAAGTCCCAATCAGCAACATCCAAACAAACAAAAGCTTGAAATATATTGATTCACATATTATTTGTCTAAAAAATATGTAAATTGCACCTTTTAAGTTGAATTACAGCAATACATGAACTTTTTCAGGATATTCAAATTTTTTGGGTAAAACCTGTATACAGTATGTGGACAAGAATTCCAATGAGAAAACACACATATAAAAGCAAAAGGAAGCGCATGACTGCACAAATGGCTCCTTGTCCTGGAGTTTGGGGGAGGAATGAATGAGATCCTGGCAATGACCACAGGTTTTGTTAACAGCGCCAAAACACAATGCTGCACTAATCCCAATTAGGCCTCTGTGATGAGGGCAGTCTGCAAACAAGTAGAAAGGGCCAGGCTGCATCCCAAAAACTCAATTACACAGCCATCCAGGCAAGGAGAGCAGTAACAGAGCTTAATAATTTGTGTATTTGGAGATTTGCATGAGAGTGATGGGTGTGTGTACATCTACAAATATGGCTTTAACTATGAAAAACATCAGTAGGAGTGGAGAGGGAAAGCAAAAGGATCATGTGGGCGTAAAAAAGGCTCCAACTCTGAAACAGCATGCAGCGAGGCTCAATTCAGTCGGTGTAGCTCTTCATGAGAACCAGAGCCTCGGACATGAAGTGCCTCTGAAGCTGCAGCTGGACACCATCTGAAAAGCGACTCAGGTACAAACAGGTTTTGAGATAAGAAGGAACACAAGGTTATCTGACAAACAGGTGGTAGAAATGGACAAGTAAACTGCCCAAAAAATAAAAAAATTTAAGTACTGTATAAATAGCAAAAGCATCAACAACCATAAAGAGAATACATTTTATTTTCTCCATTATGTCAATAAGAAATGTCTTCATTGTACTTCTTCTTTCAAAGGCACACTCATCGACCTAAGCCAGCTGGTTCAATTATGTCTGATTAAGATGACATTTCCTTTTTTTTTTTTTTTTTTTTAAATATGGAGACCGGATGTGAAAACAGGATAATGGACTTGGTATCCAAGAGGTTTATATTATTTCATCTTGACTATAACTGAGAAAGGATCATATTGCCAGTGTGGGTGGAGTTACAGTATTAATGGGGCCATTAAAAGTCAACCTGAATCTCTGAATCTGAAAGGTTTAAGCCCATTTTCCCCAGAAAAAATGTATTCTGAGGAATGAAATAATCTAAATAAGCTGATATCTCCACAAGATCCTTTTTAACTATTGTCAGTGTGCATATTCAGGATATGGATGGTGATGTCTGCATCTTCTTCATCAACTTGACTGCCTTTACTTGAAAATGAGTTCTTGAAAAGTTCTGAACCTGTTCTAATTGAAGCAGTATGTTTTAATAATGCCACTGGAGTTATCGCAGTTATGTTAATTAAAATACTAATGAAAAACCTTATGAAGGTTCAACAAGGATCCACCAATCAGTGAGGCAGGCTCAATAGTGTAGTTTGCTTCATGCAAACTGGTGGACACACAAGTTGTTCCTGCACACAATCACACTTCCATTTAGTCATTTCACTCCAAGACCAAATCACTGTGAATATTCTCTCAGCTGATAGAAGAGCCAAACCAAATATACTAAGCAAAGGAAATTTGCAGGAAATTTCAGAACTTTAATTCTGATCATACAATTAAACACCACACACACACATTAAGATGAGCTGCCAGCAGAAAACACTTTCATAATGTGACGATGATCAAAGTCTTTAATAACAGACTGTGGTCTGTGTATTACTAGGTGTCACTATTCATCACCCGGGGAAAAGTTGACTGTACTATCATTGTATCATTCATCTCAAGGCTCTGTGCATTTTGGTTATGGGACTTTATCATAGCTGTAACATCGGAGCAAAGGCAAAACAACAAAGGGGCTTTGGGCTGCTCCTGGAGAAAAATTCAGTTGAATGTCTATTCCCCAGTCAAATCAGCAAAGTGTCAGTCTACAAACATTCAGCATAAGAACAACTTAGTCTATTCAGTCAGTCTTATCAATGTCAGAAAGCCACACGGGACACTAATGCTTCCAACTTAAGTATTGTGACCTGCTGTATTGAGCTGGAGGCTGCACACAGCTGCCACTGCCTTTGAGAAAGTCGAGCAACAAATGACATTTATTGCTAACCCCTTCATTATGGCGAACGTAGGTGAAACTGCAGGAAGGACTAAAGGTTCTGTGTTACTTTAGATGAAGGTTAGAAACTTTGCAAACTTCCAGCTATACAGTATATTAAGAAATCATAAAGATTTTAAATCCTCAATCAGATATGATGATGTGTGAAAAAGTGAAATTGTCATTTAAATTACTTCATGAAAGCAAACAGCGGTAACAGTCCAGCACACAGTTCTTATACTGTAGATTTCACATACAGTAAGTCTAGGCATCGTATCAACTGTAAAAAAAAAAAAAAAAAAAAGACAGTGTGTGTAACATCTGCATGTCGAGGAAATGTAAGTGATGAAAACCAGTGATATGTGGACAGTAACCGAGTTATTTATGATCCAAAAATAAAAGTATGACACTTTCAAATAGAAAATATGAATAAAGAATTCCATACATGAGTACTCATGTGCAACACAACATGAGTTCCCTACCACTTTAATTCAATCAAATGAGCCCTAAGAGGAAAAAGGCAAGAGAGCAGGAGAGAAACACAGAAAATAAAATGGCTTTGGAACAATACAGTGTGCTCTACTACCTGTCAATTTAACCTGAGGATAGCAGATTGATAAATATGGCATATGGTGTGGTGATCAACTGCTAACTCACTGGACTAATAGTCCTTGACTGATGTTTATGCATTTTCCTCTGTAGGGGGGTTAGAGCATTTGCTGTAAAGGTCACCCAGTCCCCCGAGACGCATCAGAAGACTATTAGCAATAAGAGAACTGCTGGAGCACACAGCATTCCATTCTCTGCACACAAATGAATTGCAAACTTTTCAGGAGTGAAGCGCAAAAAATATAGAAAAAAAGACAACCCAAAGACTGGACAGAGACTATACCTGACCAGATTTTCATATAAAAAATGCAAAATGATATTTGAACAAAGAAAACTTTATCTACACAGATAAAGCAGGAGTTTCCCAGAGTATTTTACCAATATATATATATATATATATACAGTATGTATATAAAACAGAAGAACAACATATGTGCATATGTACAAACAACAATATAGGCCAAAATAAAAATTAAAGGTACAGTAGAAAAACAAATACAACGCAAAATTACACACAAACACAAAGCAAAATATTAAATAGAATCTAGAACTAAAATGTGTGTTTTAAGCAGGCTTTTAAAATTAACCACATTAAACCACAAAATAATTTAAACAAGGAGTAAAATGTCTGGAGGCTGAACTGGATGATGGTTTGCAAAGCAATTACAGTCCTTGGAAAAGTTGTGATTGGAGTACAATTAAAACTCTAAAGACAAATCTGCGTGTGTGTGAGAGAGAGAATTGGTGAATATTTGCCATTTTCTTTTAATTCTTTTAGTCTGTCGGGCAAACTTGGCTTAAGTTTTTAGTCCTACTGATTCCACTGAAACCCCTCGAGAGTGCCTCACCTGCAAATCCCTTCACAGATGTATGCACTGCTATAATTGAATTCTTCCCATTTTTCAGAGTAATCACGAAGTTGCCCTCATTCTCCGGCTATTTTTATGTTTATGTCGCTGCCATTCAACATTTAAATTGCAGGATTCTGATAACGGCTCTTTAAGACTCCCTCCACGTTATGCACACACGTTCATGGGCTGGATTGCAAATTTAACTTAGCTTTTACCTATCTCCCATTTCTTTTCTCTCTGGGACTTCATATGAATATTTGAGCAGAGATGGTGGTGAGAACATTAAGGACGGTCTGCTGTGTTAATTCAGGTTGCCTCCAGGAGAACGGTCATTTCTAAGGTTTTTCTCTCTTTTATTGAGTCGAGTTATAAAGCTGAATGATTTGGAACGATAAATTATCATTGAGGCAATCTTGTTTCATATGGATTAACAATCAGTCCCCAGAGGAAGATATCCATTGTTTTGGACAGACAAAGTGGGTTGACAGAATTTTCCTGTGTATCCCCAAATTAGAACTTTCTGGGGAATATGTTAGTGTTCACTGGATGTTAGTTTGCTCTATCGGGGTTATTCAGAATTGGAACATAGTTTGTAAGCCACTTAAAATTCATGACTTTAGTAGATTCTGTCACCCATATGCAGTCGAACATGTCTATTATAAACATACATGTACATGTACTTAGGGTTCATATCCAGGTCACAATGCAAGTACTTACAAAGAGTAAAGTAAAGAGTTAGTAAAGAAAAAGTCTGTCCTCACTTGTCACCAGCAACAGTGAAATGCTAACAGTAATTGATGCTTTATTGGAAGTCTGGAAGTTCTGCTTTCACATAAGTTAAATCAATGTTTCACATCGAGTGTTAATGAGTTTAAATCAAATTATGGGCAGATATGGAGACCTACATCTGTCCATCATGTTCAACAAAGTAACCAACATATGGCTAATTAGCATACGTATATGGAGAAAAATAATAAAGCCAACTAAGCAGCTGTAGCTATATTTATACATCATTGATAATATACACACTACATATTTTCCCCTCATAAAGATAAAACAACTGTAGCTCACTAGCATCATTAAATCACTGAAACATGGACCATTATGAGATAAAGCGAAACAAGGCAGCATATTCCAGTGAAACAGATGACACTAGTCTGAATGGTCCTCTACTTTATCCTTTTTTTCTTTTATTATCAAGGGCCAATAAGTGTTAAGTATGATTACACTATTGTCTTCATCTATTTCCAACCCAGTGTGTTGTGGCCATTTAGTTTTTTTAAACCAATTTGTATTTAATTAAACATTTTAAAAAGTAATTTATTTAAGACTGTAAGAAAACATGCGGCCTTGGCTTAAAAGAGCAGCACGATGCCAGATGATGAATGAGCTGTTGTCAAACCATGATGCCTTTTCATGTCAGGATTTAATACTTAGAGGATATTGTTAAAAGCAGCACATTAGTAAATAAAGTTGCATTATAAATCAAAGACTTCAAAAACAAAATCGCAAGCCATCAATTTTGCGCTCAGTTGTTGGTGACTGGTCCCAAAAATCTTGATTGGAGCAGTTTTGGTCCATAACAGCTTTAACTAGCAGGATCAGAGGAATACAAAGACTAAGGGCCAATTCCAATTCCTATTCTAACCGTCAGTCTTAACCCTCAAGCTCAACCCTCAATCTTACTAGCCCTCAAAACCAAGTGTTAAGGGCTATTTTGTGACTTAGAAATGGGACACCCCTTAAATGCATATACGTCTTCAAACTGGGGGGCAGCATTACGTCAAAGTGGTGTTCAGTTTGTCAATAAGGAAGAAAAAGAAGAAGAAGAAGAAACATTTACTTTATTTACATTTGAACTGTTAACCCTGTCTGTTTAATCATAAGCCATAAATGCAGCCATCATTGATGGGTCCATCAGGTCCATTTTTTTTAAATTGTTGCGGACTGTCAATCATTCCTTCAGCTAGAGTAATCAAGACAATAATCTGTATAAATAACACCGCCATGGACATATTCAGCTGTCACCGCATATTACGGCTTATTGAAAGGTAAACACCAGTCAGAACTATCGTTAGGTAACTCTGCGGCTACAGGAGATGACATTAGTCTGGTTTATACCATTATCAGCACAAGCACGTTATACAGGCTGTAATTTTGATAAAACAACTACATTTGCACAGAGAAAAATGACCATTTTTGCAACGTTAACAAACTTAGATGAACATGGCTTGACCGCAATGGCCGCTTTTGACAAAAGATTGTAAAATAAAAATAAATGTTATGCAACAATGAGGTAACTAATCCATAACATGGGCCTAAACTAAGATAATACAATGTTTTTGTAATATTTAAATCTCCATTAACAAAGAAAATTGGTTACATTTGTAGCTCGACTTCTTTGCCGCTTGCATTCTGGGTAGCCCTATCTCACAAGGGTGGTGTGGAGAATCTCAGTATTGAGAGCGATTTAGCCCTCAAACTTGCGTATCAACTAAACGGTCTGAGAATCATTACAGCACTTGCACTTCGTGAGAGTGCGCATTTTGGAGATTGAGGGTTAAGACAGGAATTGTAATTCACTCTAAATAGTGCATTTGCAACTGTAATCATTTTTATACGTGGCTTGAGGCGTTTTTGTTTCAGTAAGATTTTCTAAACAGGTCAAACTAATGTAATAAATAAAGAGAAAGCAACCTTTCCCTCTCATCTTGTCTGTGTCTTAGTCCTTTTCTTTTGCCAACTTTATTTGAGATCTACTTTTAGTTAGATCTCTTTAGTTATCAAATTCACTTTGGCTCTCTCCATCTCTTTGGGTTTGGGCCCTAATTTCATCACTATTGAAATGTGGGATACAAGGGCTCCTTTTCATCTCCACCTTGTAAAAAAGGCGCTACAAGGAGCCGGAAGCTGAAAGCTAATCTTCGGACAACGGGCAATTAATCTCCCATTTTCCATTTTAATCTGCACTCTTTGCCGAGTTCTTTTCCCTCTCTGTCATCCCCATGCACCTTACTTATCCGGGCCAATAAGGAAACAGGAGCTTGTGGTTATCTGTAATTCCAATTACACAGACACAATAATTAGGGGAGAATCAAAGGTCTAGCAATTACAACAGACATCAGCTTCTTTCGATGATTCCATTTCCCATCTCCTGGACTTGAAATGATCTGGTGTACGACTGAAAAAGGATTCCCATGCTGATTTATGTAATTGAGAGACAATCGGATATTTGGAAAAAAGAAGAAAAATAGTAAAACCAAAGTACCAAAGTAAAAATGCATGATGGGTAAACTTATCATTTCAGAGGTTGTTCACTTTCACTGCTCTGCTTTGACTTAACCAAGTGACTGACCATATGTGACAGAAATGACTAATGTAGCTTAAGAGGTGAATACTTAAAATATATGCTTAAAGTGCTGGTGACACGATTTTAACATTTTTTGCCATGTTTTATAGACCAAAACGTCCTTCATGATGATCTATGTAACATAAACAACCGCAGCTGCATAAATGAGTTATTAGAAAACATTGCTGCTTTTCTGATCAGACTGTGGCGCTGTTCACTACAGGAGTACAAAACCGGATGTGACATCAGCGAAAGACTGCCCACCCGGCTTGTTGACTGGAGAGCTAGCGGTTTTGCTAACAGTTTCTCCTTTTGTTTTAGCTTTACTGGCTAAAGGTTACAGATATGCCGTCGCGTTGTGTTGCAGGTTTTTGTTCAAACACTCATAAGAATGGCCTAAGTTTATTCAAGTTTCCAGCTACGGGACTTTTAGCTGTGCTGTCAGCGCTGTGTGCTGTCGAATGGGATTCCAAACTGAGAGCGCTTGTTTTAAGACAAGGAGTGTCTGAGGGTTGAATTTAGACTAAAACGGATGTGGACACTTGTTTTTCAGGAAGGAGAGTGAGGAAAACAAGCACACCCCAACAGCTACGTTAGGGGTCGTAGCAAGATGTTACTAAACAAACCGTGTAGCTGTGACGAGCGGACTTTTTGGACGGTGAAAAATTTTATCTTTTTTTCTCTGTGTGTCGGCTATTTTCACACTACAGAATCGTTTTCATCAAAAATATTTTTGATTACTTTAAATTGATGAACCCTTACGAACTTATGAACAGAAGGACTGTGAACAATGTAAACAATTGAAGATTGGACTTATAAAATGGCTTCTGGATCCACTTCAAAGGTAGGGAGATGCAGTTGCTTCTTTTTATGTATTTATCTAAGCTTTATAACCATGTATATGTCCATATAGTGGCTTGCTGTTGTTAATTGAAAACACAGCTAAATGGGCGCTGGTGTCCAGGTGGGTGTGGAGAGGTTAAAAATCAGTTTTTTAAATAGTTACATTTATTCACAAATTACTATATAAACAAATCACTACCAACAAAAAATGCTAATCGTAATGTATAACAAAGACATACCAATCGGTGTTCCCCTGCCGTGTGTTTCCCTCTGCTGCTGCAATGACCATGTCATCTTCTCCGGCACTCCCGCTTTCAGTCTTGCTCACTCGGCATGAAGTCCGTTTGGTAAGGCTCAAATCTATAAGGTGTGATGCCTCTATATTCCTCAACATCACCTAACTCTTCTGAACTGTCTGATGATTCCGCCAAACAAATCAATTCCAGGCAGGGACCATCGTCGTTACCGTCCACCGCTTCCATGTTGCTTGTTGTTAGCCGACCGAGTAAATTACAAAAAAAAAAAAAAAAAAGCCGACCGAGATCTTTCGCTGACGTCTCAATATGGCGGCGTGTTTTTCTTAGTCGCTGTTGCAGAGCTCATTTCAAACTCAGAAAACTTAAGATATTTCTGTGAAAACAAGTCTGTTTGACTTACAATTCCACTGAGCCACTCATTTAGTGTTGCTGTAATATTGTATAGTAGCATTACATGAAATGATAATCGTGTCACCAGCACTTTAAACAAAATTCTATTGTAAAATTAAACCATTAAAATACAAAGCAATACCTTTCCGATCAGTTTGATAGTACAGTAGCAGTTAAAAGTTTGGACACATTTTCCCTTGAAAGGATAACTTTCTTTTTTTTTTCAACCTGGACCTATTTTCTATGAGTTTATACGTGCATTTACTCACCGGTGAAGTTTCTGCATCACTTTGACTACTTGGGAAGCTATCACGTTGAGTCGCCCTTGTGTGTATATCCAGTAAAATGGCGGAGAAGGGGCAGCCACTATGCAAGACATTATCTGCAGCAAAAACTCCTTGATTTCATCAATTCTTTAAGTAGAATGAACGAATAAATGAGTACGATTGTCCTCTGAGTTCAGAGTTTCGCAAATTGTGTTTTTGTTTTTGTCTGGGTAGCGAGCTGCTCTTCTCAGCTGTACTACGGAAGTGTGCATCGTGAACGAGCTGCCCCGAAAAGTGTGTAGAACACCCTGATAACTAACGAAAAGCTAAATCTGGACTCACAGAACAATAGCGCTGGGCGATATAATGATATATATCGTCTGGACGATAGAAAATCTATCGTTTCATATGACGCTTTATCGTTTTTACGGTAATAGGCACTATACTGCAGTGTTTAATCAAGATGTGCCACGTGCACACGTACACTGCAAACAGGCGGACCATTCAGACGGGTGGAATAAGACAAGTTCTGCACAAGATGACCAGCCGACCCAAACAGAGGCTTGTACAGCTTCTGTTGCATGGATGTGGTTTGGATATAAAAAGACAGACGACAGTTGTTTGTATGCTGGCTGGGGACGTCTTTCGGCGCTAAGGGTGGATTCCAATTCCTGTCTTAACCCTCTATCTCAAAAATGTGTACAATATATATATATATATATATATATATATATATATATACATATATATATATATATATATATATATATATATATATATATATATATATATATATACACACACACAAGCAACACCCATGCAACAGAGGCTGTCCCTCTTTTAGCTACAAGCTTCCCGGTTTGGTTTGGCTGGTCACCTTGTTGAGAACTAATTATCCTGGTCTGAAACGCATCTTCTACTGTCTCCCTCTACGTTTGTTTAGGTCAAGATGCGCCGCATGTCCATGCATGCAGACGGCGTAACGTTTCTGTGGATGCATGCGGCAGCACGTGTCTGTGCACGCAGCACATCTTGACAAAACATTGCAGTAAAGTGCCTAATTGCAGATGCTGTCAGATGTTAAAATGACCAACACATCCTCCTTAGAAAAAAAATTGAAATAAGAAACATTTAGTACCTACTACCTTCATTCGTTCAGTATATGATTAGAAATGGCATTTCCACATTGCAATTTAAATAATTTATACGTTAACTGAACTATGGAAATGACCCCCCCCCCCCCCCCCCCCTGGAAAAAAGGCTATATCTTATGTAAATCGTTATCATGACATAAAATGAGTTATATCGTGTTATGGGATTTTCCTCATATCACCCAGCCCAACAGGACAAAAGTACTCGTTCATTCATTCATTCTACTTAAGCAGAACTCAGTAACTTCAGCTCGGGGCTCCCCCTCGTGGCGTCCTTTCACTGTCTCTATTTTGATCCCTGAATATATTTCTAAGCGTTTACTAGCTTGTTGATGCTACTTTGCTGCATTGGTAGCAGCACCGCATCTCCCTCTACTCAAAGCAAAGTCCTGTATTTTCTGAAACGGGATGTTTTACCCGCGATTTGCGGGTAAATATGCCATGGATTATATTTTTCTCTGGTGTTGGCGGGTAGCAGGTAAGAATACGAACTTTTATTTACTGTTTGTGGAGATGACAAGTGATTATTGAGCCTGAAGCAGTGATGCTTCACCCGGCGCCCAGGCAGCGCAAGCTACGTGAATCACTCTGGTCCAGCAAAGAGTTGGTTATGAGAGCCAGGAGTCGTGTTTAGGTGGTGTGAAGCTAAAGAAATGTTTTCTTCGAATTAGCGCTGGTAGTCTGGTTAAAATCAGAGCTGGAAGCAGCCCGGTAGATGGGGGACCTGAGTACCGTACAGTGGTTTCTGTTGTCGCAAGTTCTGCTCGGGTCGGCGCAGGCAAAGTTGCATAGAGCTGCTCGCAGGCCAGAGGCCCCGGCGGGAGGGGGGGAAACATTGAATCGCTCCGTAAACACTTTGTTTAGCCCCACGGGGATTCCGAAAAGCATTTATTGAGGTAAAAAAGTTACTGAGGTTCCCTTTAAAGTATTTGCAAAAATCAATGAGTTTTGCTGCAGATAATGCCTGCTATGGTGATTGCCCCGTCTCCGCCATGATACTGGATGTATACCGAAGGGTGCTCTACGTAATATCTTCCAAAGGACTCAAAGTGATACAGAAATGTCACCGGTGAGTAAATGCATGTATATACTCCTAGAAATAAGATTCAGGTTGAAAAAAAAGAAAGTTATTCTTTAAATCCAGTGGGAATGTGTGCCCAAACTTTTGACTGGTATTTAATACAAATATAACTGTTGTTCACAAATCGGGGGCATGATACAGCTCTTATTTTTTTCCCCTTTTTTTCTTTTATTTTTTTACAGTTAAGTTTTCCCATTACTTATTTTACATTGTGTAAATTTCTCTTCATTCAACTCCATTCAGCTTTTTTTGTATAGTGCCATTTCACAGCAGAGTCATCTTAGGTCCCTTTCTTAGTGAATCATTGTGATGGATATCACCTAAACTGCAGGCCTTACGCTATGACATGTCATTCCTCCAATTTGTGATTTTCTCTTAAATATACAAAATGATCTATAAAGTTAAAATATGGCATTTACATCTGTGCTTGCAGGACAAAACTGATGTGCATGAGATCAATTTCAGTGCACTTATCACAGCAAATAATGTTGCATTTTGTCAGGGAGGTCACAGTTCACATTTCTTAGCAAATTGTCAGTAGAAAGAAGGAAGAAAGATAGGAAAGAAAGAAAGAAAGAAAGAAAGAAAGAAAGAAAGAAAGAAAGAAAGAAAGAAAGAAAGAAAGAAAGAAAGAAAGAAAGAAAGAAAGAAAGAAAGAAAGAAAGAAAGAAAGAAAGAAAGAATAAAGAAAGAAAATTCAGTGCAAAAGGGCATCAGTGCAAGACTTCGATCTATCTGCAAGTCAAAAAGCTACAACCTGAAAACAAAGGTCAAGGTTTACAACAGTTCATTAAAACCTGTTCTTTTTTGTACAGCTATAAATGCTGACATGCTGTAGAAAATAACATGGTTAAAAATTGATACCCTCCATGATGGATGTCTGAGGAAGATTAGTAGGTCAGAAAGGATGACAAATACCTGTAGAAGGCCTATAAGAACACCCAACCACTCTAGAGTTGTGCTGGACATCAAACTATGATACACAAGGCAAGTTTATTTGTATAGACAAGTTTCACAGACATTTCCGTTTTACTTTTGCAGTCAATCAATTTCTGCCAAGAGCTTCCGGTCGATAATATCTGTATTCATTTACACTGAATAGTGATGTCTCTAAAATGGGAACATTCTCATTTATTTCTTATAAAAGAACATGTTTTATTACTTCCTCACCTGCTACGACACTGAACTGGGAGGATAATATGATGAAATGACCTGATGTTACAACTAGCAATATATTTTTGTACTTTGTTGAGTCCTATGGTGATAAACAGGAACGCCATAGACTTACATAGTGATGCAGTCGGCTGTGTGTTGATAGCCACATGCACACAGCAGTTTAGTGTCCACGAAGACAAATGTTCAACACCGAGCCAGTGTCTGGATGATTCCTGTCAGAAGGCTTGAGTGGTGGTTACGGTGGATTTTATTTATTTATTTATTTTTTTTGAGTTAAGGAGAATGGAGAGTTTGAGACAGGGGGCTGCACCCGGTAGTCGGTCACGTAGCTGCATGTCCAGGTGAGTTCGCTCAGTTTACAAGGTTCATATTTACTGTAATTGTTTTCACAAGCAGCTGCAGCAACGTACGCCACAAAATGTCCAAGACCGCTTTTGGGTTTAATAATATCCACTTTTCAGTCATCGAGTTCGGGGGCTCTTCCTATGTGTGTTGTTGATTTGCATATGTCCTCGGTGTAAAACATCCTGTAACCGTGGTAACCGGAAGCCCTTGGCAGAGACTAGCAGACATGTTTTTTTGTTTTTTTTTTTGGGTGGTTAGAGGGGGGGGGGGGGGGGAGAGGAAACACAACCAACAACCGACACACACCAAACACACCAAAACGCAAGACACAGCCAAAAGGAAGGGGAGAGAAAACACAAACAAAGAAGAGCCCCCCAAGGAAAGACCACCGAAGAAGCAGAGCCGAAGAAAGGAAAGAAAAGGGACCGAACGCAAGACAGAGGGGAGAGGGGAAGCGAAAGAAAAAAGCCAGAGAAGAAGGGGGGGGGGCAGGAAAGAGGGGAAAAAATGAGGAGAAAAAAAAAAAAAAAAAAAAAAAAAAGAAAAAAAAAAAAGAAAAGAAAAAAAAAAAAAAAAAAAAAAAAAAAAAAAAAAAAAAAAAAAAAAAGAAAAAAAAAAAAAAAAAAAAGAAAAAAAAAAAAGAAAAAAAAAAAGAAAAAAAAAAAAAAAAAAAAAAAAAAAAAAAAAAAGAAAAAAAGAAAAAGAAAAAAAAAAAAAAAAAAAAAAAAAAGAAGAAAAAAAAAAAAAAAAAAGAAAAAGAAAAAAAAAAGAAAAAAAAAAAAAAAAAAAAAAAAAAAAAAAAGAAAGAAAAAAAAAAAAAAAAAAAAAAAAGAAAAAAAAAAAGAAAAGAAAAAAAAAAAAAAAAAAAAAAAGAAAAAAAAAGCGGCTCCCATGGTTTCAGCCGTGAAACTTGTCTATAGCCCATTTCATGCACAGGACATTTCAAAGTGCTTTACATAAAACATTATAAGTATAACAGCGGGGTGCAAAACGGAAAAAAAAAAAAAAAAAGGGCGCAGATGGCACTCGGGACAGAGGGGACATGTCCCCCCCACTTTCCCTGGGTAAAGGCCCATTAATACTTGACGCAGAGGACAGATAAGCAGACGGATGAACAGTTTTGCATGTAATTTGGTGCATTTTCGAGGGGCTTGTTGTTCTGTCACTCGATG
This sequence comes from Atherinomorus stipes, assembly GCA_023101725.1. Lineage (NCBI taxonomy): Eukaryota > Metazoa > Chordata > Actinopteri > Atheriniformes > Atherinidae > Atherinomorus > Atherinomorus stipes. Next base: position 1,172,563 of record JALJCO010012783.1, read on the forward strand.
CAAAAGACGGAGCAATGCCACCGGAAACCGCGGGGCCAGTGTTGAGCTGTGGAGCTGATATGCAGGAACAAACCAGAGAAGAAGAACAGGAACCGGAACAATAACAACGCAAAACTGCCGGGGTCAATAGCCAAATAAAAGCACCTGAGAAAGAAGACGCCAAACAAACAGAGAGCATCTGTAGAGATGGCTGGAGCTTTTGAGGAGAGACTGTGTCCAAAAAATGCACTCTACGACATCACATCGTCAGGCACAGGGACAGGCAGCGCTGTCTCCAAGTGCACAAACTTGTTTATGAACCATGGGAAGATGCACGGAAGTATGAAGGCAGCCCCGGAGGGCGATTCATGAAACAGATGTTGCCATTTACGTACCTGAGTATAATAAGTGGTCCTTAAGACAGCTAACATCACCCCATCCATCGCAGACATCATGGAGGGTATCAATTTTTAACCATGTTATTTTCATCCCAGACATCACCAGGTAATTAAAGTCATGGCAGTGCGCAATGAGAGCCCGGTATTTGTGTTTCAACTTGTGGTGCGTTTCAGTTATTTTTTTTATTTTTTATTTTTTTTGATATACTATATTCATCCCAATTAGCCAGCCAATTAGGAAATTCATTCTAATTAGGAAATTCATTTTCCTAATTCCTAGTTATTCCTAGTTATACACTCATGTCGGAATTTCCTAACTCCAAGTCAGAATTGAAGTCATAATCCTCCGTGAAATCAGATCTTCAGCTCAGAAAGTTGGATTCATCTCATCAACCCAACAAAGAATTCATGCTATCTGCTGCTTACCTAAACAGTAGTTCATTGTTTTGTTGTATAAGGCTGCATAGTGCCAGCAGCACTACACCTCGGGATTACATTTATCTGAGCTCCTTCTGACACACTTGTACCTGTTGCAGTTATTAATGGAGAGAATTTTGTTTCTTTATCATTTAATCAAATAGCAGAGGTGGGAATTGTGGCATCAACAGGTCTTTCCCCTGTAATGTATTTGTTTTGCCAAGCTACTGAACCAGGTGAGTCCAATCAGCACAGTAAATTACACTGGACTGACTGTACTCACCTGGTTCAGTGGCTGGGCAGAACAAACAGATGACATGGAAAAGAATTGTTGACTCCACAATTCCCACTTCTGTCAAATAAAAAGATTTGAAACAAAAAAAGAGAGCAAAAGAAAGTGGCAAAAACAATTTTTTGAGATCAAAACAGAACAGGTTGCAATTGAAAAATAAAGATATGAGACAGAATATTTCTTCAACTTTAATCAAAAATAATGTTTGAAAGTAAAAACATACAAGTATTTTGCTTCTAAATCAGTCATCTTTGATGTTCAAGTAAAAAAAAAAAGTTTTGTTTACAAATTTGTCCTATTTGCTTGCAAATTCTAAAGTTTCGTTTGTGAATTCAAGTGGACTTGATGGACAGGGCCTATACTACTGGTGGATGAGAGACGTGTTTCTATTGGTTGGTGTGAACAGGTTCCAGCCTTTCCCATTCACCCACTTCTCCCTGTGCTGTGCTGCTTGGAGCGAAGTTGATAGCCGGTAGCTCTTGCAATGTTTCCCATACAGATGCGGGCATGAAAAAGTTCCCCTTTCTGCCGACTGCCAGCCACTTACCAGCCACTTATACCAGCGACTTGTCTGCTAATTCAATCACACACAGAAACACCTGTGTGCCCAGGGGAAACGATTTCAGAACATAAATGAATGCCCGGAACAAGGACGTTTCCACACGCCAAGTTTGGATACCATGCGTGATGACGCATTCGCGGGACAATTCGTTCAGCCAATGATAGTGCAGTAATAGTGTCCTATTACTGCACCACTTCTGGCAGAAAAAGGCGGAACTTTTTCATGCCCACATCTGTAAGTAATGAATTGCGCTATATATGGTTGGCTACAGCCTGCTGTACATTCACAACATCACCACCACAATGAATTATAACGCTCTGCTGCTGCAAACACACTGATTATCAGCGACATGGTTGTCTCTGCTGGCCATGGCCTGAGCTCGGTAGCTGACAGAATGAGTGAATTACAGGGAAGCATTTTTACAATGTAGGGCTGTAATTACACATATGATTGTATATGTATTTTTGTATCATATCACGGAGTGATCGGACTGTATGTGAGAGTCTTGGAGCGGTAGTAGCTATGTGAGATTGTGACCCTGGTTGTGACACTAGTTAAGGCCCAAATTACACAAAGATAACCTTTTGAGGTGAAATCATTAGCTGACAGCATGGTCCCCCCCAGTTCAAAATTCCTATCTGCGCCCCTGATGATACATGAAAAGATCAAACGCCAATACTTGATATAGCTTGGCCATATCATATAAAAACAGACCATAACTGTGCAAAATTAGCTCTTTAATGGACAACATGTGAAAGCATAAACAAGGGCATCTCAAGATAATCTGGAGACAGGGTCTTCACTACATGATTGTGGTGCACCGACACACCAAAATAAAAGCTGCCATGCCTTCAGAATTGGACCTTGAAAAAAAGTCTTATTGTTGATTCACCTGCTTTTACAAACACTGATCTTCCAGTTAAAGGACAGCCACTGATCTCATTGAGACGTGGTTGTGCTTGCAATGTTTCTGTGCCCTCCACACCACAGAGCATGTTTGGTAAAACATTACTAAATGGCATTGGTGTAGATGGTTGGGGGAAATTCTTGCATCACAAGAAACAAATTTACATGTGGATGATTTCAATCATGGGCAACAGCCCCAATTGGGTGATAGTCAGGAATCTGGGATCAGTGAGTGGGCTGAGGATGTTGCCAGAGGAGCTGATTTATCAGCTAGACATCCGACTTATAAAGTCTTAATAACTGAAGGTCTAAAATCTTGTCCATTGCTATTGGCCATGACTCATCCTCAGGAGTTCAACATACACTTATTCAGCTGACACTGACATTTCATTGTGCTTTGGTAGAAGAGATCAAGCACCAAGTGACCAGGCACCTAATTAACCCCACAATCCAACGCCTCATATGTTTACACTACAGATTAAGCATCAGACAGTTTGCTAATCAGCTCCCTTTACAAAAGAGCCTATATCTGGATCACTGCTGAGAGGTGAAAAGTAAGCTCAGGATTTGAGTTCAAAGAAAAATGGAGAGCATGTTAACCATGGATCCTTTGAGAAATACCATGCTTAGTCACGCCAAGTTGGCATACTTTCAAAAGCATAGCTACAGTAGTGAGGCCTTGGTCAAGCAAGACTGCTTCCTCACCATGAAGCACCCTGGACTGTCTTGTGACATTTTTTTTTTAAAAAAAGAAAAGAGGTTGTTAAGTTAAATAAATGGGCCCAGAGACAAATAGTATGTTTGTGTCAACTGAGGCCATTGAAAATGAAAAACCCACCACATCCATTGCTGCACCAGGGGCAAAGGTCAAAGTGAAAATGGAGGAGGATCGAAACAAACCACATTCATTCCAAATTCAGCAGACTGCTATTACTACAATACATCTCACCAACCACAGTAAGGATGTCAAGAAGAAAGTCAAACCCCCTGAAACCCATTATGGTGGGTACACTCCAGTAAAGCAATCAATGTCACTTAACTCTTTACAGTGAACCCTGCCCACTTTAGCAGGACTAAATGATAGTTGAGCACTCAGCAATCTTAATTAGTAAAATATTAAAGGCCTTTTATAGGCACTTTAGCTTTGATGGATGGTATGGATCTGTCCCACCTAGTGTGATGTCACAGCAATGACCTGCTCCTGCTGACCCAGTGAGAAGGAAAAAATGGAGGGAGAGAGAATACTGCACAACCTGTGGTCATTGTTTGACGGATAAGGCAGTACAAGTGAGGGTTCCTACACAACCAATGAGGAGGTATGAGCATAAATACTGTAATGAATGCTGTACCAGTGATACAGCTTTTAAAAAAGAAAAAAAATTAAAGGTAAACTAATGACATTATGTATAATGTTTGACCTTCCTAACAATTTCACTTGTTAATTTCTGTAAAACAAAAACTGTTATTTCTTGACCTTTTTACACTCGTCATGGGTAGGCACATCTTTTTCCTCAGTTCAGTCTTGTTCTGTATTATTGTGTCTTCACTAAGCTAATGGGCTAACCTTGAGCTGATTGGGTAACACTGATCGCTGGTGTGCAGAAAGATGAAGAACCGGCATGAAAATGAAAGCAAGACCTTGACACCCACAAATGAAAGGTAAAGCATGCTCCACTTCCCATAAATACTTTTTCTGGGACTCTGGTGCTGATGACGACAGTTGGACAGTAGCAATTATCCCATCTCTGGATGTCTCCTCTGGTACATTGTGAACCCTTAAAATAGACATCATTCATCATATGCAAATGCCTTCCAGGTATAGACTTCTTTACTTGCCCTTTGTCCATCTCCCTGTCTTTACCTGTCATGAATTAAGAACCATGCACTTCAGATAACCTCTAATTTAACTGCAAAATGAACACAACTGTAGAAATTGTAAATTTAAACTTTTTTTTTCCCAAACTGATGAAAAGCAAATGTCACTAAGAAGTTCACACTCAATATTAAAACAATTCATGGAACAGTGAGCCAAACGAACTGTACCAGTCTTGAGGACAACACTGATGCAAAATCAGCACTTTAATTAATGATTGTCCTCTTGAAGTGCATCTTTATTATTCATCTACTAAATAATTAACACAGGCTGAATCCTGCAAAATATATTAGTGGGGTTTTGTGCAGATGTGTAGTAACTAAGGAGCACATGACCTAATGAAGTTGCATACCTTTCACTTCAGCTGCACATAACAGAATCTTTGGCTCTTTCTCTTTAAGTTTCAAAGGTAGATTATTTACATCTCTCCCCACTAAGTACTGCTGTACTATGTTTTAGGTGTTGAACATGGTCATTATTTGAATTAAATGCTGCTGCACTTCAGAAGTACAGACTGCGCATTAAAGTAGAGGGATGATTAGGAAAAATCAGATGGATGGATGTTTCAGCAATCATATTTGTATGGCTGGTTGTATCCATGTTGCCATTTGCATGTTGTCATGAATCTATCAAAACTAAAGAAAGAGAGAGATTGTGCAGTCTACAAGACAGTGACAGTTTTCTCTTTGTGAGTAATTTGTATTATTTTTACAACTAGAGGAGTTAGGGAAGTGATGCCTTGGCGCTGAGAGACTGAGCTGTGTTTCTCTGTAATATTTTTTTAAAGATTGCATAACCTTTGGAGTTTCATATCGCAGCTGTGCTTTCCTACAACGCTGAGGCTTTGCAGCATCTGAGCTGCAGTGTACTTGGAGTTTGTGTTTGCAAGGCGAACTGACAAACCTCAATTACTCTCAACACCAGGCAGAAAACATTGTGAAACATGATTTAACAACACAACTGAATCCTAAATATAAAAAAAAAACTATTGCTGTGGGATACGTGGAATATAAAAATCTTAACCCCTCAACAATGAAATTCAATCGTCACACAAACTGCGACAGACACAAAAAAGCCAAAACTATCAGGCTGCTGCAACTATCTCCACACAGTTCACTTGTATACAAACTACTCTGTAACATTTAGTGGTGTGTTCAATGCAATCAAATAAGAACAAGGGAAAGATTCTCACCAGGATAGTCCAGGCAACTTGGTTTGATGGGAATGCAGAGGAATGCTGGCTTGCTTTCACACTGCTTTTTACTCAAACGGATCAAAGAGCATGGACAATGTCACACAATAACATCGACTGGTTGTTTAGGGATAGTCCAACTCTGAATTACCAATGACGAAGATGGAGAAAAAGCGAAAGAAAGAAGAAATCCTGGCTCATTGATTGGCCTGGACCAAAGCAGAAACCCTTCAGCCAGCTCATTCATGATAAGTGAACAATGGAGTAACACCAAGTTTACGTAGTCTTGAAGTTTCTACTGTATTTTTGTTGTGGAGTTTAAACTTGATTTTCAAAAAATGACTGGAGTGGCCAGTTAATAATAGGTGATGCAGTGAGCTGTACATCACTTCTTTTCTGTGGTTTCCTGGATGGTCCATTTACTTTCTTACTGTTAGCGAACCGCACCAAGGTTCACCTGCAAGTAAACAGGGATCCCCTGTTTTCTGGTAGACCAGGATGTAAATAAACATGCACATTACTTCAGATGAACTGTGCTATTTGTGGAAGCCGCCCAAACAATGCCGGCATGAATGCACCCAAAGTCTTGTGTATTTCACAAGATTCAATGTGTGTCACAATAAAAAATAAAAAAAAAACGTTGCATCTGGAGCTCCAGCTGAAGTCTCATACCTGAGACTGATGACAATGCAAAGATAGGGGGTATCCAATTCAGTATCACAGCAACTATACATATCTCACAAAATAAACATCACATGGCCCACCAGGATAACCAGCCAGCAGGAGACGGGGAGACTTGAGGAGGAGGCAGCATTGTACAAGACAAAGCACCTCCATGGGATGCATCATGGGATAGAAGATGATGCTGAAATCAAGATGTCCTACTAGATGGTTGAAAAGATCAGCCTGCAGGGTACTACAGAAGCTCTGTTCATGGCTATAAAACAGCAAGCTGTCGGGGAAAAATACATAGACACACTTTTTCCGTAGCAAACAAAACCCATGCAGACAGTGCAAACAATTTTCATCTGAACATAAGAGGAAATAGAAAAAGACAAATCAGAACTTTTCTTTTAGTGACTAAAACATATTCTTTTCAATTTGATTAAATATATAAATATATGCTTTTCCATTTTTGATTAAACTGATTAAAAATAATATACGTCAATAATTCACAAGCACAAGGCTCTGTGCTCTACAATGAATGTTGTCAAAAATTGATTCATTTCTAGTAGATGACAGAAGTATAATGAAATGTGAAAAATAAAGCTTATATCAACTGAATTGGAAATAACCTGAAATTGAAGGAACCCTGAAATGAAAAACGGCAGTATGCAGTGGAGAAAATATTTGTATCCAAAGCACTTTATATTCAGTCTGTGACAGCAGCAACTTACCATGCAAGATGCTGGTATTCATTTGGGGTTTAGTGTCAGCTTTTCAAGGAACTGTAAATCAGGAGCTTTTACAAGAGTTGGACAAAAAAAAAGCAAATGGGTGGCACTTAAATTCAAAATATCAGCCAATGTTTGGACAAAATGAAGAATCCCAATGGTAAACAGCACATTTATGCAGACATCCTGTATGATACTTATCCCAGTGCAGAGTGCGACAATTTTAGTTGCACAAGTGACCAAAAATTTGTTGAGTGTGACAAATGATTTTTCTTGGTTGCACCAGGTGCCTTGCATTTCACAGGTCTAGATGAAGGACTTTAATTACCTCTGAATGTCTGTCTGTATTCTGCATTCATTCTCTTCTTACCCGAACTCAGAGAAGAATAAAACTGCTAAAAAGCCAATTCACGGGGTGGGTTTTCATCTCTGATTTCCTCTGATTCACAACTGTACAGTGAGTTGTGCGTTGGTTTGAAAATAAAGAGTCAGTGCACATTGACGGATGTAATAGACATCCGGCTCAGTGAAGATGGACATGACAAGAATCATGGAAACAATTGCAAAATGTGGAGGATGGTGGAATTTGCTCATGAGCAATTATCCATTGCTCTCACTATATATATATATATATATATATATATATATATATATATATATATATATATATATATATAAACTCACTGGCCACTTTATTAGGTACACATTCCGAGTACCAGGTTGGACCCCCCTTTTGCCTTTAGAACTGCCTTCATGGCATAGATCCAACAAGGTACCAGAAACATTCCTCTGAGATTTTGCTCCATATTGACATGACAGCATCACGCAGTTGCTGCAGATTTACTGGCTGCACATCCATGATGAAAATCTCCCTTTCCACCACATGCCAAAGCTGCTCTGTTGGACTGAGATCTGGTGACTGTGGAGGCCATTGAAAAACAGTGAACTTATTGTCATATTCAAGGAACCAGTCTGAGATGATTCATACTTTGTGACATGGTGCAGAAGTAGCCATCAGAGGATGCTACACTGTGTTCATAAAGGGATGGATATGGTCAGCTGTGGTGGTTAAACCATGCCATGTTGGTACTAAGGGGCCCAAAGTGTGCCAAGAAAACCTCCCCCACACCTGTTGCCTTCCTATCAACTTGGATCAGTCTGGCCATTCTCCTCTGACCTCTGGCATCAATGAGGTTTTTGTGCCCACAGAACTGCTGCTCACTGGATATTTTCTCTTCTTCAGACCTTTCTCTGTAAACCCTAGAGATGGTTGTGCAAGAAAATCCCAGTAGATCAGCAGTTTCTGAAATAGTCAGACCAGCCTGTCTGGCACCAACAACCATGCCACATTCAAAGTCACTTAAATCACCTTTCTTTCCCATTCTAATGCTTGGTTTGAACTGCAGCAGATGGTCTTGACCATGTCTACATGCCTAAATGCATTGAGTTGCTGCCATGTGATTGGCTGATTAGAAATTTGCGTTAGCGAGCAGTTGGACAGGTGTGTGTGTGTGTATATATATATATGTATATATATATATATATATATATATATATATATATATATATATATGTGTGTGTGTGTTATAATTCCTAAGCAACATAACAAAGTACAAATATGTTATGAAAGTATTAATTTTGGGCATTCATACTTTACTAGTAATCATTTCTCAAGCTATTTTTTTAATTGTAAGGAGATATTTTCTACTACTTCCATTTTCAAAAATAGCCTCATTACAGCTGTTTCATTTCCGCTCGTTGCTCAAAAAAATACAGTCAACAACAACAACAACAAAAACCTTTTAGATCCACCCGCCGTCCGGCGGTTAGAATGGATTTGATTGTGGTGGGATCAGAATTATAAATATATACACTGTAAAATGTAACGCTGATTTTAATAGAATATACAGTTGTGTGGAAAAAAGTTTGCCCCGTTCCTGATTTCTTATATTTCAGCTCATCAAACAAATTTAAAAAAGAAAGACATGTGGGAGAAGATATAAGTTTAAATGCTGTCCTTTACAATCACAGTGCTGTTATAGAGTAGAACTGGTTAATGGTGATGCAACAGTCTCGGATCCTGTCAGTATGATTCCAGGTGATTTTGAGCATAGATGCCTGTTTGGTTGAATGGTTTGTGTACCTGCCTACCACCTTGAAGGCTGATGTTCAAATCCAGCTTCATACTTTTATTGCAGCCTTTTCATTCATTTAACTTGAGCACTCTTGTCAACAGCATTAAGATGAAATATAACCGTCTCATTTCTCAAATGCCCAGCATCTCCAATGAAAGAAAAAAAATCCATTTGCAAAAAAAATGCAGGGCAATAAACAATAGCCTATCTAGTTTGAGAGGAAAGCGTCAATGGCAACATAAAAGAAGTCACAACTGGTATTGAACCCCAGATTTCTACATGACAGGTATGCGCCTTAACCATTTACCCAGAGACAGAGACAGCTAGTAAGGTTGAATGATCAGGTGAGACCATCTCTCGGAAACAGGACCTCCAACTGTCACTTTCGGCTGAAAATATCACAAATATACGGACGGATCAGCTTGTGTATGTAGATTTGTAACTGTAACGCCAGAAATGACAACTGTAGGGAAATAAAACTTCTATCCGTGGTCTGATAACGATCTCTGAATGTTTAACTCTCCGCAGTCATGCAGCATCTTCATCCATGAAATCCTTATCGAAAGGACTTGTCTGTGACCTACTGACTCTGATTTATTTTAAACATGTTTTATTTGAGACAGCAGCAGCCAAAACTCGCCGATGACTGAATGAATGAATGAATGAGGAAATGAAACAGCAAGTGTGGCTAAAAGTGGGCGGAGACAGCGTGAAACTCAAGGTTTCTCCACATTAACCTGCTCCCAACCAGGTAAGTTTCAGAGAGTCTGTTACTATGGTAACTGACTGGGGGTTTAGGTTACCCCTCTTTGTGAAACAGGCCAAAGTTACTCCTCTTTCCCTGGGTTGAGTTACCTACCTTTGTGTTACGGAAAACTCAGAGTTTCCCGAATTTCAGGGTGAAACAACTCTGGGTTTTCATTAAACCTGCTTCGTGCAACAGACCCCAGGTCCCGAAGCAGCAAAAAAAACCCCAGACCATCACACTACCACCAAAATATTTTAATGTTGGTATGATGCTCCTTTTCTTAAATACTGTGTTACTTTTACGCCAGATGTAATGGGACTTGTAATGGAAATTTTATAATCAATGAGTTTAGTATGAGACATTGAGTTTGTCTCTGAGCAAGTTATTTGTGTATTTTTGTTTTAATTGCAGCACATCCTTATTGTCGTTTCTGCCCATATGAAATAGGTATAATGTTCTCTTTTAGGGTTAGCTAATGATAAGATTGCAGGTGTTTCTTTGACTGGCCTTGAATGTTGAAGTTATGTATGTGTTTGCTAGTTAGATGTATGAGACACGAAAACAGTTTCAGATAAGGATGTTGATTATGTAATGTAACTGTGACAGCAACAGTTCTGTTTCAGCTTTTGCACTGGATAAAAGACATGTTCCAGTTCTTAGAGGGGCTCAATTGTTGGTGTATCAACTGGTTGTAAATAAACTTTATTTTGCAAAGTCACCTCATGGGTTGAATTCCACCACAACCTACACCTTCAAAAGCTAATTTTGTCTATAGTCAAGAGTTTTTTAAAAGTCTTAATATGTGCTTGGAAAACTGAGATGGGCCTTTTGTTCTTTTGCTAGAGTGGTTTGGTCTTGGAACGCTGCCATGAGGCCATTTTTGCCCAGTCTTTTTGGTGGAGTATGAACACTGACCTTAATTGAGGAAGTGGGCTGAGTTTTTGAATGTTGTTTGGGGTATTTGTGCTTTGGATGAGGCGTGTGCTTTGGGGTAATTTTGGTAGCTGGCCTCCTGGGAGGGATTACTAGTGTTCCATGTTTTTGCCATTTGTGGATAATGGCTCTCCTGTGGTTCGCTGGAGTCCCAAAGCTTTAGAAATGGCTTTGTAACGTTTTCCTGACTGATAGATCTCAATTTCTTTGCTTCTAATTTTTTCCTGAACTTCTTTGGATGAGATGTTTGTTTTGAGGTCTTTTGGTCTCTTATGTAGGAGGTTATTTAGTGATTTTTGTTTAGAAAGGTGTGGAGTAATAGGCTGTGTGTGGGTAGAGAAATTGACTCGGTTTTAAAGATGTGATAAACAAAGTTAATTTCTGTTGTTCTAAGAGGGGAATCTTTTTCAAGGGTCATGTAGTTTGGTTTTTTTCTCTTTACTAATAGCTCATTTAAAAATGGATTTTGTGTTTGTTTTTTGTTATTTAATTTGTTTGATGATCTAACATAGTGGAAATGAAAAAAATAAAAATAGAAGAAACAAAATGTTGTGATAAATTAAAGTTGTTCTGGCTTTAATTAATATGGGTGTGAGTTGAGTAATTGAGTTTTGGTGTTTTCGGAGGGAAGTTTCAGGGGAGTGGATTATATTTTAGTGAGGATGTGCAGTTGGTAAGTGTTGCTGTTTGTGTAACTTTTTTTTGTGTAGAGCAGTAACGGTGGTTGGAGCGGAAAGTGTAATGTGCTAAGAAGCTAAAATGTTTGGTTACTTCCGTGCGTCTCTTTTTTGGTCGCTCTGTGGTTCCGTTTTTTGGTTGGATTTTCCTTTTGTGTTTGTTGGCTTTGGTGGGGTGAGAAGGCTTGGTGTGTGAAAAAAAAGTTGGAGATAAAAGGGTTAAATGAGATTAAATTTTTAAAGAATTAAACATTTGAAGATAATTTAAGAAGGTTGTGGATGTAATGGTTTGTTAAATAAGTTGTAGAAATTTGGGGAAAAATATGATATTTATTTCTTAGTTGAATCAATGTTGTTAATTTGTAGGGAAATTAGTGAAATGTGCTTCTTTAAAAAATGAGAAATAATAAATGAAAATTAATAAATAATATTGGTAGGTTGTGGTTTATTTGTTTTTCTGTTTCGGAGTGTCGTGACGTGTGTTGTGGTCTGACATTAGTTCTGCTAAAACCCCAGTGTTTCTGCTATAGAAAGAGAATTTTGAGATCATTATTTATTTAAGGTGCACTCTTTCTTTTATTTCCTTCACATGCTCTTACAAATGCCTGATGTGTGACTGAGCTGATCTTTCTTCCTGCGGTTGTCTCTTTACTGTTTCGGAATGCTAATGAAGAATTTTGGGTATGAATCCGATGGGGGCGATTGTGGGGGACACGAGCTGTGCGTTCTTGTTCTCTGGCTGCACCGGTGTTATATTCCACCACCGCAGGTCCTCGCATGGTGAGACAATACTACTGCTGCTAAAAGATGGAGAGCAGGTGCCTCTCAACCCAAGTCAGATGCAGTAAGAAAAGAAAAAAAGTTTTGCTTGTGAACGAAGAGAACCAAACTGAGTCTGACCGTCCCCACGGAGGGGGTTTTTGGCACAGCACTGGCACCGAAGTGAGATGGGAGTAAACAACCGCGTTTTTCTTTCTTATTAATTGGAGAGAGCTCCGATCCAGTCTGGGAATAAAACGGGACCCACAGTTGGCTTTCTTCTTACTAACAAGGTAAATGTGATGTATGACGGAAATAAGGATGCACAATATTGCAATGTTAAGTTTTTAGCATGTAAATGTAGCAATATGACAGCTATATGACTGTTCCCAGGGAAGAGATACACTCTATTCACTTGTTAAATTTAGTTGATGCGGTAATTTTATAAGGTAATTGTGGTCTGAGTGGTCTATTTGAACTACAAGCCAGCGTTAGCCTGTTGTCACTGTTTACAGTCCATCAGTTTACTCAACGATCAAACTGTAAACAACTATTACTATTACTTCAGTAGACATCATGTCTCTAACTCTGGGCTCTGACTGAGTTTAATGTGGGTTAAATTAGAGACCAACGCATTTGAAGCAGCTCATGCGTGTGCATGACATTGGCATCACTTCCACTTGTCGCCAGAGGGGGCGAACTTCTAGAAAAAGCTGGAACTTGCGCTGTACTCCTTTAAGGAAGATGAACTTAAAATCATAATGTTGGTACAAAATAAAACAAAGTTTGTGTTAAGTATCTCATCTAATATCTTTGAAATTAATTGCATAAAGTTTTCTCCACAACCTCATTCACTTACAACTTAATCAGATTTGTCAAGTTCTACACCAGGGGTGGGGAACCTTGGCCCTCATCCTGCAGGTATTCCCTAACTTTTTTACATTCAGTATTTTTATGAGAAGCCTTAAAATTCTGTGCATTTATAGCATCTTCAAACTTTTTGTTTATTTGATAGGGACAGTACATATTAATGAACATAAGTAGCAACAGAGGTAAACATGCTGGATTATCAATAGCGAGCTAATTAGCATCAGCAGTCCCTTGGCAGGTAAAGAAAAGATACACAATACAATAAAACAACAAAATAAAACTTTCAGGTGTCACTTGGTTTTATTACAAGACAACACAATGCACTCTCCTCACCACTAACTCCTGTCTTTACTTGCAATGGAACAAAGGCTTTCTTTCTGTTTTTATATATTTGTACAAACCTATATGCTCAAATATGATTGGCAGCATGGCCTCCATCGTGGCCAGTTTTTCTTTTCTTTTTTAAAAATATAGCCTAAACGACTAAAACTAGACTAAAATTATGAGATACAGAAATGACTAAAATGTGACTAAAACTAATAAGCATTTTCATCAGAAAGACTAAGACTAAAACTCAGATAGCTGCCAAAAACAACACTGCATCAGTGTTAAATTTTGCATCATTAATATCACAGCACAACTTAGCGTTCCCACATGCTATAGTATATTATACTGCAGTTCACTGATTCTTTGCATTCTGCTAATTAGCATTTCACTGTAATGACAATAAAAAAACGAAATTATTACTAATACATGAACTACTAATATAATTTGGTAATTAGAAAAATTACATTGTATATTATACACTATTGTCTACATCAGTGCTTCTCAACCTTTTTTGAGCCAGTGCCCCCCTGCCCAATATCCAGGTCCCCTACAAAATTAAAATGTAGGACAAAACAATGTTCCCACTGCTTGTCTTAACACAATTTCTGCTCGGCGGAGATATGTTTTTTGTGATTGTTCATTTAAATATGACCTCCATCAGGAGTCTACAATCCTGGTATTGTACATTGTTTTAAACATTATTTACATTTTACTGCATCCCACCTCCTCTGCTGCCGATTGTGACGTCTATCTCATTTCAGTGATGTTAAAGTCGGATGAAATGAGATATGATCACACAGGCTGAAGTTACTGAACACTTCAGATGTGGATCTGATTTAGAACGAAACAGAAAGTGGACTGGGCCCGATTTAGAAAAAAATACATTTGTGCTGTTCAAATAGGAAAAAAGCAGATATAGGAAACATTTGGGAGAAAAAAGTTAAGATTTATCTGAAGTGTGAATGTAGTTTAAGTGTCTTACCAGAATCTATAATGTCAATCATTTTGAGTTACACCATAAAAATCCTGCAATGACACAAAAGTCATTTGACAGAATTTAAAGATCAGCAATATGAAAATCAGACAAGGTTTAACTTATGAACAGCATCTCAGACATCTGATAGAAACCAGTGACGCTGCTGCACATGAATCACACCAAGTTAGTAAAGTCTGATGGATCTCTGATAGTTTTTTCACTGCAGGCTGCACATTTATTTCAGCTGTAGTCCAGCTGATGCCTCAAATCCACGTAATTGTGGTTCTAAAAAAAACAAAAAATTATTCCAGTCATCTTTATAGACCGAGGGTGACGTGCAGCTAAAAGTCAGAACAGAACATCCGTCTGGGCTGAGAAACGGTGGGCAGCTCTGGAAACACAACACCTGCGCTACCAGGTGATCTAACACCACCCACCGATGCTGCACTGGGATCACATCCAGAGAATCTGACTGACTCCTGATGGTGCAGCGAATCAGGAGGGAAAAAACTCTGCCATGTGGAGTTTCCTGGTCAATAACAGCCCAACTGTCGCCTGGAAATCTGGACAAAAAAAAAAAACTGCAGCAGGACACTGTACCCCTATCCACCTTTGCGTCAGCTGTGGGCTTGACGTGCAGACGCTGCGTGTATAAATCCAGGTTTTACCATCTAATGTGCAGCTTAGAGCACCAATCCAAACATGTAGCTGACAACATGAACGGAAGAAAGTCACTTCTACTGAGCATTGGCAGGAGAACAAAGCACAAATAAAACCACAAAACTTCTTTTTTTTTAAATCATAAAAGCTGTCGTACCCTTTCTGTTTGTGGTTAAAACTGATACTCCTGGTGGAAACGCCGCTAATATCCACTTTTCTGACTAGTTGCAAACATGTGGTCTGATTAAATGTGAACTGAATCAACTGAAAACCCTTTATCCTCTTTATTTGTGAAGTTTATCTTCAAAGCCTTATAGGCAATTCACATCATCAGGTCCACGTTTTCTCTCCGTCCTCCACAGCGCATCACATTGTGCTGCGTTCATGTGCATAAGAAATGTCTGACAACAGAGTATTCTACTGCTTGGGCTTCTGGAGCCTCATTAGTGTTTCTAGCATGAATTTGGAGAATAGCCCTCGTTTCTCCTGACTCCTATTGGTTGATTTTCGTGTCAATAATCAAAATCTAATCAATGGGTTACCAACGCCCCCTTAGAACACATAAATGCCCCCTTTTAAGAATAAAACCCCCAGCACCCCTGATGGCTTCTGAACACACCCTGGGGGGCGGTACCGCGCCTGCTGAGAAACACTAGTCTACATTATGCATGTATCTCTTTTTAATTTATATCATTTCATTTTATTTTAGTCTTGAAATCGTGTGTTTATCATTAGGCTGGTGTCACATATTCCTCTTCTGTCTTCAGATGCACTGCTGAGGTTTCTCAGTCCCACCATTGAGAATCCTCCTGTCGCCTCCACCTCAGCAGCACAACCCATCAAGCGCATCAAGTGGGTTGGTTTTTTGTATTTGTTTCTTTAATTATTTTTTAAGTATTTTGAATGTTCAAATTGTTTTATTTAAATCAAAGAATGTCCAAGACAAAGCAAATTCTTTAGTGAGGATGTATTCACTAGCAGTGCAAGGAGGCGCCACCTAAAATCTTGCCTAGGGAACCGGATCGGTAAAGGCCTGCACATACAGTATGTCCTGGTCCAACAGGTCATATGGTCCTAAAACTGGACCAGTGAGCATATTTCCACAAATCTTGTCAGTTTCTGGCACGCTAAATGTTGCAAAGGCGCAATAGTTTTGATCGCTGCGGCTCCTGTCTGTGTCACCTGCACCGGCCGGGATCAAGTCTCCCCCAGAAGTTCAGCAGTGGCCAAGAGGTTAAAAAGAAAGGGAGGGAGATTGAGAGAGAAAAAGAAAATGAAAAATCCAATGCTGTGCAGCTCTAGAAAAACTGAGACAGCTGCATCCATTTCTGGTGAAGCATTACAGAGAATATACTGATAAATCTTCCTGAAAAATCAGAGCAGACTCCTTCAAACTCAAACATTTGGGCTGCACCTGGAGGCAGCCCAAACACAGAGTTTGGATTCATGTTTGATAAACTACTATAAACTACTAATATAAGAGGCTGCCATGTATTAAAAAAGAAAAAAAAAAAAAAAAAAGCACAAACACCCTGGATGTCTCTGGCTGCTTGAGCAACAAAAAACACAATAAAGAGTTGCCTCTCATATAATTCAGGCGCAAGTAAATAATTCTCGTCATGAAAAGACTCAACGTAAATGCAGAGAGAAAGTTGCCAGAGGCAGCACTGCCTCGTGAGCCACTTCAGAGTTTGAAATCTTTAGTTTCATTCAGTTCAGTAAAGTTTAGTGTTCAAAATGTTAATTTCTTACTGAGCATTCATGCATCAAACATCTTTTCTAAACCTCATTGTTCACAAATCTTAAATAACCATATCTACGTATGTGTAAAAACAGGCAATCCTTAAAATATAATCAAATGAGCAGCTGAGAGCAACACTGTGAAAACTGGGGTTAACTAAAACCTTTGCTGGTGCACCCCAATCAATAAGTTAGGCACACCAATACAACCAATGCAAAAAGTTAGTTTGGAGCCATGCCTATTACACTGGGAATATAAAAACCAATGCCCCCTTTTTTTTGTTTGCTTGTTTGTTTTTGTATTCTCTTCAGCAGGCTATTTCAAAATCTATTTCCTTTCTCACTACAAAAGAGGGCAATTTGTTGGAGCCGAAACAGCTGGTGCTTTAGTAACAAAAACTGCTGGGCTGTTACAAGTTTAGAGGAAATTCATGCTGGTTTACCAAAAAAGAAAAACTACTCTCAGAGGCATAACTCAAGATAGGAAGCATAACTAAGAGGGACCAAAGGGCAATAAAATACATTGTGCCAATAAACCAAAGTTAAAGGCACTAAAGTAACTGTGAAGCTAAATCAACGTAATGCCAACACAGTCACTAAAACACTATGCCATTCTGTTAAATTGCAGTTTAACACTATTTCTGTCAGATAACAGTAGGATTAAATCTGTTTGTGACTAACTTTTATAAAGAGTAGCGTTCATGTGTTATGGGTGCCAAAAAAGAAAAGCCCTCCTTTAAAGGATAAACTAAAGCAGTGGTTCCCAACCTACTTTCCCAAAGGAACGAGAGGGATCCAACTGCAGTCACGATACGTCACTATATATCCAATCCACGCTGGAAGTCCCAAGCAGAAGTTTCTTCTTCATGTAACTTAATAAAATATAACCCTTACCCTGACCCTTCCCCTAACCCTGACCACCCAACTACATGACACGCATCTGTTTGCAAGCCGCAGGTAGATACTCTTGGCGGTGTTTAACTAATGTCCGCTTGAGACTTCCTGCATGGATTGGATGTATGGAGGCACCCTTGTCGGCCATTGTAACTGCAGGAAGGTACTCTTGAAAGGACCTCCTTCATGCAAACACCAAAAAGCCATGGACCCCCTCCGTCGCCCTCTGCTGAAACCTGCATTGTGACTGATTTCTTTCCTGTCCTTAAAAAACATAAGCTGACAACCTCAACTCATCTCTGTGTGGACATGACCTGAATTATCATTTGTCTGAATTGTATTTTCTACATCTATTGATTGGTCATTTGAATTTTTATACTGTTCTTTTTAGTTTATGAATATATGCTGGACTTTGGAAACGCTTTGTTTGTACAAGTGGATTGGATTGGATAATCATACTGGCCCTAAACAGTCAAAGCTTTGGGGGGCCCCCCTGGACCCTTTGGGGCCCACTGCACTCAAACGTTATCTTTAAGCTCCTCTAACAAGACTCCTCTCTTCTTGATCAGATCTTCTCCAGCTGCAGGGGCGCAGATGGGATTTTTGAACTGGGCGGTAGTGCTGCCAGTCCCTGTGGCCCTGCGCTGTGATGTCATAGAGTGTATTTTCGGACACAGAGCCTCTCCTCGATAACTCCAGCCATGTCTACAGATGCACCTCTGTTTGTCTGGCGTTTTCTTTCTCGGGTGCTTTTATTGGGTTATTGACCTCGACAGTTTTGTGTTGTTTGTTCCTGTTCTTCTTCTCTGGTTTGTTCCTGCATGTCAGCTACACAGCTCAACACTGACCCCGCGGTTTCCAGTGGTATTGCTCCGTCTTTTGCATCAACGAAACTGCGCGTATCTGTCTTCTGCGTCGAACATAAATGAGCCTTTACCCAGGGAAGGGGGGGATCACTGTCATTAAAAAACTGAGGGGGACACGTCCCCATCCATCCCCAGCGCCATCTGCACCCTTGTCCAGCTGCACTTTAGGGTTGAAGAAATTCATTAAAATATTTTAATGTGAACAATCCCACATATTGTAGGCAGACAAGGGAGGAGACGAGGAAGCTGGAGTTAAAGAAACAATGTGAGCCTATTTTCTTGACCACAAATAATAGTGCTGCACAGCAGGGTTGATTCTAATAGAGATTGCTAATTTTCAGTAACCAGCTGTTTCCCTTCCAGGGCGATAATGTGGCAATTCATGAAGCTAAAATAAAGTAATGAAACAAAATAAAAACAAAAATGAATTATATTTTCTCTCAGACTTAACCATGAAGATAAGGAAGGAGGTTTGGAATACAGTCAAGTTTAATGAACAATTAAACAATCTGTTTAAAAACAATGAAATGTTGATGTGCTGTAAATATATTTACCTATGCTTTTGTTACCTGTATCTAGAAAACACTTAAAAGGGTCAATTTAACCATTTTAGTGTACAAGTTGCAGCTTTATATACCAGTGAACCTAAAAAATTTACACAAAAGATGTGTAGAATGAATATTCTGAATATTCATGTACCTGCATTTAACTTGTATATGATACAAAGGTGAAAATTTGCCGTATGTTTTAATTGCTATATTTTTCATGGCACTAATCCACGCAACATTAAATGCAAGCTGCAAATCCAGTAGATGCAGGCAATGTAATATGACCAACCAAAAGACACTCAGGACATTACATTTATCATGCATCTTTCTATCCGCCCCCCAGTTTCATAGGCTTCCTGTGTGATTGATCATCAGCCTAACTGTGACCAACATGTTGTCTGACTTAATTAGAAAAGATGAATATTGCTGTGTTGAGGCAGCATCAGCTTTGTTTGTGGGGCAAAATGCATATGGTGGGCTGCCCACCACAAGCAGCAATGAGAAAAACCACAGCACCCTGCCAACACAGGTTAGTATCCGCTGCACAGTGTGAAAGGCGAGGCAGAGTTGGGGCTTTCGCTTCATTAAGACAGAGGGAAGTTCTTCTTGTGGAAGTTTATACAGGCAAGGGAAGATATAGAGAGTTCATTTGCAAAAACAGTTAACCACCATTTAGAAAAGACAGAGTTAACTGCTTCTGCAAATAAACTCATTTACCTTTAGAATATTTTTACCAAATCACACTCACACGAAGTAGAGGGTTTTAATGATGTTAAATGGAGATAGGAGGTTTGTACCCGACAGCGACGAAAAGCAGTCAACTCTGTTTTTGCAAATCAACTCTTTACATATTTTCAGTCATTTACGAGTGACATTGATGTTTCACACTCTTCTGCCCAGTTTCCTAAACAATCTTGCCCCGGGTATTGTGTAATCAAAATGACCACCTGCTGCTCCAATTTATTACATCTGAATGCCCTAAAAATGATCCCACATGCTGTGTGTGGATGCCATTTCATTGGCCACCTTCTCTCTGACATACACTCAGGTTTCTGTGACCTGCTGTATGATAAACAGTATCATTAACATGTCATCAGACTTTCATAATCTGTATGGGGCCAGCACTCACTGGCTGTTCTGATACCAAGCTGATCACCAAAGAAGACTCTCACAGGCCCACATGCAACGTGCCCTGAAGCCAACCTCCAGGATAACCTTAGAATGAAACCTCTCTGCTTTTACATGGACTTCAGAGTCCCCTCAGAGCTTCAAGCAGATACCATCTCTCTAGGATCTTCTGGACGGGACTCTCCGGTTGCCGTCGGTTTCCAGCTGCAATTGCTTCATTTTTTTCTTTTTTTTTTTATTTACTCTTTCTTCTCCTCTTAAATTCATTCATTATTTATGTACCATATAAATAAATATATTTTTGATACATAAACACCTTATAAAATTCTCAAACTTGCCTGCTAATTAATTGTCATCTTTTTTGCCACAACATGTGTCAAGTAAACCAGTGGTTCCCAACCTTTTTGAGACACAACCCCCAACATAAAATACACTGGTATTCGCTCAGTTTGTTTTAAAAAAATCAAACCGATCAGAATTACTTAGTGTTACAAACTGAACTGACATGCCAGCTTACTGGTAGATACTGGTCCTATACGCTAGTAAGTAGAATGGACATGTCTTATGATGCGACGATAGTTTCTAAAAACAATTTTTTTTTTTGGCCTGCACCCATGATAGATACAAACCTAAAAAGATCTTGCACAGTGATAAGATCAACTGCAACATTGCTCAATAGGGTCACATGCTTGTTGGATCTGAGTAAACTCTACAGTATGAGCCTGTCCCTCTTTAATCAGATCAAGACCACAACATATTGCACTTGTCGATCAAAGTGCAGTATAAGGAAAGGATTTCGGCACAATGGATCAGTTACATGCTGGCATTCCAACATCCCGCCATTCCGACATACTATCATTCTGACATACCACCATTTTGACATACTACCATTCTAAAATACTGCTAATCCGACACACAAATGTCCCACCATTCCAACAAGGCTTTCCAGGTAAGGAAGCGTGTGTTAACAAGAGTCACTGACTCGGTGCTGTCCGGTGCTGAACTGCAAACACTGATGAAGAGACCCTGATTAGGCGTTTTGCTTCTGCAAATAAATAAATATTTAATTGCCACAACACAGTTTGGTAAAATGCCAAGGAATGAAACACAGTTTTCCCTCAAACCCTTCAAATTTGAAACTGCAGTGCGCTTGCATACAAACAGGCAAGAGGATACCAGACGGATACAATGACGGTGAATAGTTAGATTACTCATCTAAAATGTAAAAAACAAAAAACAAACAAACAAACAACAAAAAAAAAAAAACAAGATTTAGATATAATAAACAGTACTGTGGGCTTCAATCATCTCCTGTTGCTTTTTAAATTATGTTGAGAGCGAGTGTGCCGGTGATTTCTTAAACTGTGTATTCTGATTAATTTCCAAAATAAAGTTTTAGCTTCTGAAATCAGATTTTTAAACAGTTCTGATGGAGCTCAATGTTTATCTGGATGATGCGCCTTCATTCCGAACCATTTCACTGAACCTGGACAACCTGCAGCGTGTCTGGGGATAAAAAAATAAAAGAAGAATGTTCAATGTAACGCCTGTTTTGTTCTACGTGTAAATGCACATGAGGATTCACACCCTCCCCTGCTGTACAACGTGAAGGAGACTGGACATCATTTGCATATGTTTTCGCGAGAATTAGTCAGTGACTTCAGGTGTCAAGTGCAACGCTGTCATTGATATCTGTCTCTGCAGTTATTAATGTTGCATATGATTCCAACGTGCATGAAGACGCACGGGCGGAGAGCACCGCTCTAGCTGGCTCATGTGATTGACGGCTGTCATAATAACGCTTTAAACCTAAGTTGGCAAAGCATAAGTCTTCTGTCTAAAATCAAAATGCCAAAAAAGAAGGTTAGCAAAATATATAAAAGGTATTTGCTCTGATTTTGTTTCCACCTCCCTCAAATGTCCCACCCTCTCCTCCAGGACTGACCTTACACTCCCCTCCTGCCCTGATGCTTGCAGGGAGAAAGTAAAAGTACAGATGAAGGAGGACCACAACTGAGACAGATCAATGAATTTAGAGTCTCTGTCAATGAATATAACATTGATGCTAATGCTAATCTTCTTTGCACAAATATATATCATGGAAACTAAAATAACTGATGTGGTCTGGATGCTGCATAATCACATGTAATGTTGTGTTTTTGGGTTGGACAACACATACCTCCCCCGGCAGATACTCTGCAACCATTTCATTTCTTTTTAGCTCAGTATGAAGCTGCATTAGCTTCTGCCACCACTTCAAAGCAGAGCTGATATTCACTTGTGCTTTGCTCCTGCACAAATCTTGGTATAGCATTTGGTTCGATTCGAATCAAAAGGCGGCCGCTGGAGGTTCGCTGGTAGAATAACCCTGTTTACACTGCTCCAAACTAAAAACTACAATAGCTAGAATGATATTTATATTTTTTATCTTAAAGCTAAGACTCTCGCCTTTCAAGCTGTGGCAGTGTTACGAGTCAATGACATCATCATTTTTCTCTTCGTGCAGTGCAGAGCTGCAATATAAACACACAGTGATGCAAGAAGTGGTGTGTTCAGTGGTCATTGTCAGAGATTGAGAGATGGACACAGAGAGAAATGTTTATTCTGTGATTTATAATGTATTTTACATGGTTTAAGCATCGGCGTTCTTTTTAAAAAAAAAAAAAACAATTACAACTTTTAGGTAGGCAATTGCTTGTTTTTACCACATATCTGCAAAAAGATTAAATAGTCCCAAGTTTATTTTTGGGACAACATTAGTAGGCAATTTTTGGTTGTTTATTTATTTATTTATTGCATTAGTGTGGTTTAGATAGGTCTCAGCATACTTTTTTTTTTTTTCTTTCCTTTTACACATCTGGAATCTGAAGGAAATATTTAGCGGAGCAGGTAAGAAAACTGTGGAAAACCGCTCTGATGATGCCACAAGTTACAGTGCATACAGTTATTTGCACAAATAAAACTGTACTCTGCACATAAAATAACCTGTTCCAATAAAAGCGTCCTTTTTAAAAAAGGATATAGATTAAAGATACCTGATAATTAAAAACCATTTATATAGTTTTTGTATGTTCATTTGGTATGCTCCTTTAGTAGTTTTATGAAAAAATGTATATATTTTTTATATTTTTTTTTAGCCTTTCAGTGGTCAAGAACCTCTGTCGTTTTTATTGGGCTATAGACATTTTTTGGTAAGACACCAAGAAATACCCCATCAAATGACACCACAGCAGAAAAAAAAAGCCTATGCCATAAAACATCTGCCTTTTCTTGTGACTGAAATCCATCAATCAAAAAACCTTTGTACTCTGCTCCCAAAAAGGAGTTTATTTCAAAAACTAAAAGACATAAATATTTGCAATGGCATGTAGAGTGTTTAGAAACAGTTTTCTTTCTTTCTTTCTTTGTTTTTTTTTTTTTTTTGTACATTTAGAAGTTTTTTGGATCACTACATCTTATTTTTTTATTTAGCAAAAATGTGCTGAAAATAATTCAGATGTTTGTGTATTTTTTATTTTTATTGCAAATTTCTAGCGTTGCGAGTTATTAGTGTGCATTGATGTTCATAACCTTTTAGCTTAAGCTGCACAGATTATGAAAATATGAAACACTTCAGAATACTCCAAGAAATGATCCCACTATGCACTAAAATAACAGAGCAGGCATAGACAGACCATTTCTATATCAGTTTATAAAGGGTTGAAATTACAAAAGAAAAGTGTAAAATTGCTTTAAGTTGGGGGAATATTGGTGCAAATTTGAAAATGAGTGCAGCTTCTTTCCCTAAAAGCAGTGAATAGCATCTAGAGCCATTTTCAACCCATTAAGGTTGAATTTTTGACAGCAAGGACAAAGTTTATCTGTTTCGCTGTACCAGTGGTGCATTAAAACACTGTCAGTTTTTTCTGTTTGCCAGATGACTGAAGATAGCACCGGAGGGCAACAATTCAGTCACTCAGAGGTGGAAGACAAGAGGTTACTCAGGGTCACTGGGATAGTCAGCAAAAATCCTTTGTCACAATCCACTAAGTGTAATGGAGAGGTCACCTCTGCATTTAAAAGCTCCAAGCTCAGTGACTGACACATTTCTTTACAGCCACAACTTTTGCATAATCCAAGATGAGTGGTGGTCTCCAATTTCCGTTTTAAATTCCATCAAGAACACAGGGGAGGGAGTAATTTTAAATGGTCCCTTAAAGGGCTTTGCTTCCTGTCATATGTTTTCTTTTCATTATGAAAGCAAGATGAAAAAAAATCTGCTAGGAGTAATGCGTTTTTGTTTTTTTGTTTGTTTGTTGTTGGGGTTTTTTTGGCTCGTTATAAACAAATAAAATCATCCTTTGTAAAAACATTTCATCCTGATGGCTTTTTAACTGAAATGTTTTTCCAACAGCATTTGCAGACAGCAGTTGGTGATGCTTCCCATTAACAAAGAAGGGCTTCAGAGGACAAAGAAAACTCAATTTAACTAAAGTTAATAAATCTGGATTAAAAAGGTCAGAATGAACTGAGCTGTGCGAAAGCAGAGTGATGCAGAAAATCTGCAAAAAACTGTTTAAAAATTAAAACTGGCTCATTCAACAAAGCTTGATTCAAACTAAACTGGTGAAATAGTGCTGCAGTGATTCAGTGAATACATTTAACTTGAGAGTGAGGGTGTGGTATTCTTACATGATTCTTCAGAATATTCTACATCCCTTCATGCAAGAGAATGACTGAATGCTAAAAATAAGGCAGGATTATTAGGCTTAATTTTAACCTATTGATTATGTGAAAGCTCATGTACCCATGGACTGAGAGAGTGCAGGAAGCTGAAGTTGTTCAGGGTAAAACAGACACCAAGCAGCACTGTAGAAGATCCATCTCCGGCTCAAAATCACTTCCTTTGGGGTTTTGCTCTTATCTTAAAAAACACAATTTTACTCGTCTAAGTCTTAAATGAAGAAAACTGGATTCTATTTCAGGATGACAGCGAGAGAAGATTACAGTAAATGTTTGTCCTTTTTCTGATTTATGTAAACATTAGTGTGACTTGGCATTCATCTTAGCTTTATTTGTAAGGATAAACTTGACTCATTTCCTTAAAGGGATTGACTTTTGTTTGCAGCTGGTACATCTTCACATCCAAATAAGTAAAAAATATAAAAAAAAGGAGTGAAAGAGGAGTGAAAGAAAGTGTGGTTGCCTGTATGAAGATGCTTGAATTAAATTTAACGTAAATCATCCAAATGTAAACATACAACAGAATCAGAATCAGAATGCCTTTATTGTCAATGTAACCAGCCTCCAAGTACTACGAAATTGCTTTCAGTACAACCCGTCCAAGATCAGACAGACAGCAGACAAAACAACATAGCAAACAGTGCAATGCTTACCAAAAAGACAGCATTAATTTTTTTTATCACAAAGTAAGCTAAAGGTTCAGTAAGTGTGGCTGACATGAGGACGGATAGTTATCCAGTGAGAGCAATATTAAGCCTATGCACCGCATTGTGTTTGTTTGATTGTCTGTAAGATTTTGATTTTAACCAAAGGCCTTTGTTCACTTGTATTGTGGTAAGAAATACTGATAGAAAACAAAATTGCCATTAGAAGAAACTACGTAGCTGCAATGCAATTACACTAAACAATCATGAAATGAAAGGAATGAAGAATACTTTATGAATCCCAGAGTAAAAATACAATCCAAATTATGTGCTGCAAGTTAAGTGTCGGTATTTGAAACAGACAGGCTCGGGTCATTAGAAACATCATCATGGAAGAAATCTTCACTGAAGACTCAAACTGACCACAAAAAGCCACTTCTCTGGTAAGTGTACAGTATACATGGCCAAGGTGCTGTCGGCTGAACCAGCATGTGATGATTATTCCAGCTCAAGTGTTGTTGAAGGAATGATTTTGACTCAGACAGTTTTTTGATAGATTGCAATAAACATTCAAAATATCAATCTTAATTAGACTTGAAACAGGAAAATAACAAGTACATTAATAATAATGGCTTCATTCTAAATACGGGAAGCTCTGTTTTTGTCCATATTCAACAACTACTGCAGTGTGCAACAGTGCAGAAATGGAATGCCGCTCTCACAAATACAACAAAGATTAGTTCCATCTATTGACATTTTGTCTGAAATATTGCAAATCATAATGTCATTGCCCCATTAAACAATAATGCTGCACATTGCATGTTTCCCTTATACCATGCAGCTCTGTTCTTCATGAACTCAGCAGAGATTGGTGTTTTTCCAACGTCCAGAGGAAGACAGATAAAGCAGTTTGCACCTGGCAGACAGCCTGGCCCAAAAATAAGACCATTTATTATGAACAAATTATAAACTGCTGCTAAAACACAATGACTTTAATTTAAATAACTCATTAGAAGAAAAGTCAAATACATATCTTAAGTTGTCCAGGGTGAAAAGTATTGCACTGTCAGGCTTTTCTGAAATCAGAATGATCTTCTAAAGCCAAAAGAAAAAAAAAAAAAATAAAACATTGCTTGTGTTCAACAAAGCCTACTGAGAGGTCACTGAAAAGTTAAAATGGTCTCATATTTGTACTTGCACCAACTGTGGCATCCGTCTGTCCTGTCAGTTGTATGATGCTACTCTGGCAGCGTCAGGGTCACATTCTACTGTGTTAATGGAGCCTCCTGCCTTCAAATGAGAGATGCTTCTCTGCAAATGACACTTGTAAAAAGTGGCAGACTGCTTCAAAACCCATCACTCTGGACCACTCAGTGGCTCAAAAACATGAAGAAGCTACCATGTACACACAGTTAGCTGGCTGCCAGATGCTCATTAAACCATTAACACCTCTTCAAGTCAACTTGTCTGGTGGGTGAGAAAGCAGCAACTCAGCAGCACCTTTTCAATGCCTCATTTACCCTGACAGGACGGGTGTCACCAACAAAATGGGCAGGATGTATATTTAAACGCAACGTCTAGCTGCAGATAGGATGGCAGCCTACATGTGGAGTACTTTAGATCTCTATATCAGCGTGTAAAAAGACCATAGAAATTGGAGGATGAAAGGACGGGGGGAAATGAGCAGTGATAAAATATAGTGCCTTTCATGGGAAAAAGGAAAGAAAATTAAAGCATGTAAGACAGGAAGTGAGTAACCCCTTTGAAAAAGACTGCAGAAAATGATAGGGGAAATTGACAAAATGAAAAATACAGTATCCCCTCCTGATTTAATAGCTACCAACACTGGACAAGAAAATCCAGTTCTCCACAACCAATTATTATTTCTTTCTCTTTCATTCTGTTATGTCCATAAAAGCGAGAGACCATTTGGTGACCCCATCCTGTCATCTGACCTGTGAAAACAGTTTGTTTCTGAGAGTAGGGGTCCGGGGAAAAGAATAAATAAAATGATGATTATAATAAATAACGTATGTTGGAGGTTGGTCACTATCAGAGCAGGAAACTGTGGTTAGGCTGGCCTAATCCCAGTATAGGGATTAAAAACCCAACAGACCTTTGACTCTTACACGTCAACATTGGTCCTCACATGCTGCAGCTTTCACACAATGTCTCCTCCACAAACAAGTCTGAAATATCAGATAAAACAGCTGAAAATTGGAAAAAAGAAGGGGGAAAATAAGGAAATGCTTCAAACCTTACCCTTTATAGTGAAAGTGAACATTTATTCTGAAAGTAAGACTTATTTGAACACGTAACATATTTTAATTACAATAGGTTTTATTCAGTGAAGCAAAATGTTAAATCAAATCAAACTGTACTTATAAATGAAGCAAGAGAGAAAGAAAGAGAAGGTCAATTAAAAGACAGCAAAAAAAAAAAAAAACTGACTGCATATAAATGCTTCTCATTAAGCTATACTTAGAGTATGTAAACTGGCAGGTCATTGATTTACTCAGAAATGTATGCGTAGATGTAATAATTGCTAAGATATAACTAAGGATAAGCAGAGGGTTTTTCATACTACAAATACATGGTCTTAGCAGCAGGATGTGATGTACTGTATATCAACCTCAAAGTGTTAAGGCAAAGTAGATAAGTACTTAATAAAACTTTCTACATTTCTATATAAATACTGTATGACCATCAGGCTTTTACCCAAGTCCCTAAATCTGAAAATGACGAACATGAAACATGTAATACAGATAAATTATGCTGTACTTGGTTATTCATTTACTCAGGAAAATTACAGAATCTGAGTGGCAGAACTTTGTAGAACTTAAATACTCCACAAAGAAAGAGAAATTTGTTCTGTCTTCCAGAGCTGTGAGAAAAGAATGATGTCATTGTCAAGGTTACCGTGTAGTTTAGAGGAGCAGCTGGTCCGAGCAGTAAGGAAATACTTATCTATACAACACATTATGCAAGTACTTCCCAAACTTTTTCTGCAGGGCCCCCTTTTCATCAACATCAAGCCCCCCCCATCCCACTACTGTGGATTTGGCAATAGAATACGAAAGATACTGAGCATATGCTACCAGAATGCATCAACATGTCCAAGATTCACATCTAAACTGTAGTCACACATCAGATGTCCCCAAAATGGAAAATGGCATCCAAAATTATCTGAAACATTTGCCTCAACTAAATTATGTCTGCAGATATTTACAAGTGCAGCCTTTTCAGGTTGCACCTTACTCAGGCATTTATTTTAAAATCAACACCAACTCTCTGAATTTGCCACATCTCAAACAATGTAAATATTTTCAGACAAAACTAAACGAAAACAAAGTTACTAGACTTTGCTACCTGCAGAGTATTCACAGTTCACATTTGGTGATTCAAAGAAACAGCAGGTGTCCAAACAACCTTGCACAATAACACCTATTATTTTTTTTAAAAAAGAAAGAAATAAAGATAAAAAAAGAAGAAGAAAAAAAAGGGGAAAAAAAAAGTTTTGTTTCATGTCTACCACAAGTGAAGCTGCAGCTGCTTTCCATTCAGGATTTAAACTGGAACAAAACTTTGAGAATTATGTGAATGGAGCTTGTAGAAAAAGGAGATGAACCCAGAGTGCTGTAAAACCTCATAAACAAACATGCTCATGGTTTTTTATTAAAAATGTGTACAGGCAGGACAGCACACAAGGTTCAGTGACCAATAAAAGGATGTGACATACAGCATACAGTTCACAGAATCATTCAAATGTATTTTCATTTTTTAAAATCACTTTAGAAAGGGATCTTTTTAATGGTGTTATTACTCACAGCCATACACCCTAAACCTAAAGCAAAGATTACAGGTATGAACGGATTTTGTTCTTTGATCACTAATTAAATTACAGGTTTATTTTATATTAATATAATAATTTAATTAGAGGCCTTAGCCTTGAAACAAGATTCTTTAACCTCAAAGCTTTACTTACATTCTCTTTTTGCTGAACAAAAGCAGTTTCTGATTAATATTTCAGATTTTTTACCAGTATTGGAGAGTCAGTTCCAAGGTAGCTTGTATTGTATTTTAATCTCAGGGTCGTCTTTAGCATCATCTGAGTTGTTGTTTTTTTTTTTCTTTTTAAATTAATTCTGTTGGGAACTAGGGCTGAACAATTTCAGGAAAAAAAATCTAATTGCGATTTTTCTGGCAGATATTTCAATTCAATTCACAATTTTCTTCAAATCACGCTTCAGTACAATATCCACAATGTACAGTAACATTTAGAAACATGACTGAAAATTCAATGATACCATCCAAACATAAAAGCTATTACTCTTAATCAAGAATGAAAATTAAAGTTAAGACTTAGCTTACTTTCAAATGCATTTATCAACAAAATTATGTGTGAACATTCGCTACAATTTCAGGATTTTCAAATTCTCCTGCAGTCCTCCCATTCCCTACCACATAATCACTTCATGTGCTGACTTGTTCAAATCAGGAAATCTGCATGTTGCTTTTTACACCTGAATTTCCCTTTGGATGAATAAAATATAAATCCATCTACCTATCTGTTTCCTTTTATTACCGCGACTACAATAACTGTAAAAATCCAGTGTAAAAAGACGTTACCGTGCCATTTTTAATATTTCAATTATATTTCTCATCACAATGCACTAAAAAATATCTGAATAATGAATTGATAATATCTCTTCCTTTAGGATACTGGTTTGAAGTGATTCAAACCAGGGAATTTATCAGGTCATCACATGTATATTGAAATTTAATGAAGTTTTAAGATAAATCTTCACAAATACCTGGTTTTTCATTTGATCAAATTTTTTATCTCACTCTGCTACCTGAACTTAAGATGAAGACAATGCTCATACTGTACATCATAAATGACAAGATCAAGTGGTTTTCCCCGTAACTGTTTTTTAGCAGGTCCGCTGGTGTGACGGTCTTCATCCACTCAGGTTTGCAGGAAAAGCAGACGCACTAACTTGCCTCCAGCATCTGGACTTCTGATTTAACTGTGTAGCTTAGCTAATGTCCCAAATAACAAGGAAAAACTTCTGTGTGCTGCTCCTGTTCACCCCGTTCGTGAAGCAAGTCCAGCTGATAATTTGTCTTCTTTTACTGAGATCCCCCTAAATACGGATAGCGAATTTACTCGGCCCGCATCGCGCTCGTGTCCACAGCGCAAAGCCCAGGACTTTCTAGGATAAAAGAAAACTGGGATTTAATGGAGCTGAAATTGTTTAATTTTATTTTACAGATGAGATGGGAACTTTTACCGAGCCCGTCTTGCAGCTGATTGCTGCTGCGACTCAACTGCTGTAGCTTATATGTTCCAGAAATCAATAAAATATAATCATTTATAGATGATATTTTATTACACACAGAATTCATTCACTGCACGTAGTGAATCAACAAACAATGGAACTGAAAGTTAGAAACTGGATGGAGTTCTGCTGAAGCCGTTTCCTGGCTTCCACTTCCACGGGCAGCTCTTCGGATCCAAGTCGGCTGAGTCACAGTTTGGTAAGAAAACCGTTTAGGACTTTAACAAATGTGTATGTTTCATTGTTGCGATGGGATTAAACATGTATTCACAATAATACTTCGTCTGGCAAACGACGAATCAAAAGTGCAAAAGTGTTGCAGTTCTTGCAAAAAGTTGATGCTCACTTCCTTTCAGTGACTTATTAATCCCTTGTTGCGGAATTGAGGAGACAAAGACTAGGAAGGAATAAAGTCTGCATTCACCTACAAAAGGATTTTAAAAAAATTAGTGAATTAAAAGATAAAATCATGAGGATTGCAACTATCAATCAAATTAATAAACGAGTATTTTATGATTAATCAAGTAATCTGATAAATAAAATACATTTTGCAGTTATCTAAATTACACTTATGCTTATTTCTTACAACTTATTCATTATTTGATATGAATAAGAAAATTAAGATGCATACAACAATATAAGATTTAATATTTCATTGCCACGATATTATAGACAAAACAATTCTGCACCACTGTACTGTATACCCCAAGTGTTTTACTTTCTTTTTTTAACTGACATAACAACAGTAGAACTAAATGGTTAGGCATATTATTAAAGGCTTGCAAAGACATCATTTTATGTGGTGTACATTACTTTGTATGATTTCTGTATTTGTGACCCAGTATCAACTGGATTTTAGGCTGGTTTCAACCTCAGCTGGTTTCCTTTGCGGGGGGCAGCTAAATGTAAGCGCCATACATGTTAGCACAAAGTTTTGGCTACCGAAGTATCTAACCTGTGAAACTATTGATTCATCTTTTGCCAGCCTAAGTATGATTGTGAATACATGGATAATCCCATCGCAACAACGAAACATACACATTTGCTAAAGTTCTAAAAAGTTTACTCACCAAACTGTGACTCAGATGACTTGGATCCGAAGAGCTGCCTATGGAAGCGGAAGCCAGCGCCAACAAGGGTCACGGGGGGGGGGGGGGGGGGGGGGGGATAAAAGGAAAGTGGTCAGTTATTTGCAGGTTAATATTTCCATGTTCTTTTTTTCTACCCGTGGGGGGGGGGTGGGCGGGGGCAGACAAAGTCCCAGATGACCACACAGAAGTACAACTATTCGCGAGCAGCAAATCACGCGCGTGTGTAGTGTTTTGTGCCTGCAGTAGTTGTGCTCGAGGTCACTGAAGTGCGCGCATGGGATGTTCAGTGCGCCCGTGGAGCATCACACACGTTTTTGGACTCTATTACACGTTTGTGCTGAATAAAATCACTGTCTCCAATGAGCATGTGTAGTGTGACACATGCTCCTAGGGGACTTATGGCGTAAATTAAACGCCATAAGCTTGGCCGGCTGGTATAGAGAGGGCATGTAACCTATGTAAAAAAGTTGACAAAGCAGATCCTGGGTCAGTCAAAAGCGCTGCAACAACCACAGCTTTTGCAATCACATGACCACGGGGTCTAAAAATCAGAAAACGGTAAATCGTTCAGCCCTATCGGGAACCAAAACCATTTGGCACCAACGGCCAGGAAAAAACTCTCCATTGATAAGGTTTTATCCACAGGACTCCATATTTGCCTTGACTAGTATAACTAGTTTAATCCTGAGAATATGAAGTTCTTTTTAAGTCTGACACAACATTGCTTTTGCTGCTTATTTTCCAACATTTGGGTAGAAGATACAGAAGGTGTGTATTCAGATTCTACTTGCATTTGGGTGTGTATGCACATGTGTATATATGAAAGAGATGGAGTAGAACAGGAAACACGGCTGCTGGAAGTCCCTGGAGCTCAGTGATAGAGACAGAATACTGATAAAGAAATCCAGTCGTCTAGCTCCACTTGCTTCTATCTCTCCATCCGTTCACCAAATCTCTCCCCACCCTCCATTTTGCATTTAGTCCTAATCCATCTCTTCCCATTTCAAGCTTCCTTCATTATCTTCATATTTCACTGATACATATTCAAAATGCTCAGCTCTCAAATTCCAAACCACATTTCCCTCCTTGGTCAATATTCCCAAGTAAATACTGCTTCATCTAATCCTTCTCAGATTCTCCTGCTCCCCACATTACCACGTCTCACTGCCCATCGCTGTCACTCACCTCATTTCCTTCTTGCGCAGTATCTCTAAATGCTTGTTAGCTTAAGCAAGACTTAGGAGTCCCTCTAGCTTTGCAATCTCAATTAAGAGACCACGGCTCATTCAATGAGCCCTTAATCCTTAGTGAGGAGAAACATGAACAAATTTCCCCCTGAATATATTCCTCTTAATTTGGGTTCAAACTCTGTCCCCACTGGAGTGGGATCCTGACGCGCACTCAAGTGAAAAACAGCAACTTAAAAAGCTGGTGCAAAGAATCCTGGTGCAGTTTAAGTCTCCTGTTGACCCTCCTCTTTGCTCAGTCATGTCTATTTTCCTGAACCAAACAGGTCGTCCAAAACCAAAAAGCAAATAAGCAGCTGCTTTCCTGACCACAAGAGGAAAACACGGAGTATCCAGCCCAAAATCTTCATGTTAGTGAGTTCTCTGCACTCTACTATGTATAGAGACATCTGCCTTCCAATCCCTGCCTGCTCCAACTGTGCACTCATTATACACGGAAAACAACCAACACCGACTTTTAAGTGTTAAAAGAATGTAATTATGCGCACATATGAGCAGGGCCTTGAGCAACCCCAGTGCCATGGCTTAGTGTGGGATTATGACAAAGTGGGCCAATTTGATTCCATTCAGTGTTCAAAGCCATATCGGCAGGAAAGACAACGATTCTGTCTTGGCAAGCGTGTGCACTTTTCCAGGCGAAAGCATCAGGAGCATATACAGTCATGTACTGCAGTAGGGCCGTAAGCTACTGCTGCTACTTTTAGACCACACACATGGAGAAAAAGTTTTAAAAAAGCCCTTACCTGGTGCAGAGGAAGACCAGCATTAATTCAGAAGATAAAGTGAGAAAGAAACATATGGGAAAGGGGGAAGAGAGGGAGATGGTGAAAGAGAGAAAAACAGACAGTTAGTTATGCACTGTACCGAATCCATTTTGAGTTAAAAGCCTCACTAGCAAAGTGACATCTATCAATGTCATTGCTCCCTCGTCCATATTTGAGCAGTCATTAATCATGGATACTGGACTGATGTGGGCCATAATGGTGCATGATAGTCTAAAGCCTTGATTGTAATTACTCCGAACACCTAGGTAGAAGCCACAGGGAAAAAAAAAAAAAAAAAAAAAAGAAAATCACAATAAATGTTCTTTTGACAGGGAAAAACCATGACATGGATTTTCACTGATGCTGGTTTAGAAGTTATTTCTCTCGAGTTAAAGTGAGTAAAAGCCCTCCAGTGATTGCTAAGTTCTGTTGTGTGCAGACTAGAGACCACTGGCATTGATCAATGTGCCATTTTTGTTCAGGTCCTCTGATAATAAAACACCACTCCCATCCATCAGGGTGGACGATGTTTTTGTTTGTGAATAGTTTAATTGAATGTTTTTTTCCCCCCAAAAGTCTAAAACATAGTGAAGTAGCTTGACAAAAACATTTGTGAATGGCATCAATATTATTGTTGCTGATTCATACAACATTGCTCAAAGGAGCTGTATCATGCTTTTCTAACGTTCCAAAAGTCAAATACAGGCATTTATAAACTAAACATGTTCCCATTGTTACTATAGAAACTAATTTGGTGTTAAATATTAGTTTTTCTATGCGTCTAATTTCCAACACAGAAGTAAGATGGCTGACTGCACTGAACCGCGGAGCTCTCGACCAATTGCAGCATGTTTTACTCCCATTTCATGACATTGCCCTGGAAGAGACAATGATTCTGAAGGGTCACAGAATTGTTTGTTGCACCGGCAGCTCACATGGATGTTATTTGTAAATATTGATGGATAATCGGACTCCAATCGACGGGATAAAATGGAGCCTGTTATGGAGCTGTATGGCGACCCAGCTGTATGCGCTCTGACATGGAGTTTGAAGTACACGCAGTACCACAGAGACTCCTGACAAGTAAGTACATTAGCAAACAAATCATAGGCTAACAGTTAGCATTGAGCTGAGAGATGTGTTTCACTCACTGGTGCTGTTGTCTGTCCATGAGGCATTTTTATAGTGGGAACTGCGTCAGGTTTCAGTAGTAATCCCCGAGAAAAAAAAAAAAAAAACACTTTACTGCCCGAGATTCGTGAAGTTGTCAGGAGTGAAGTTCGCACACAAAGTTGAGGGGTTTTTTTCTGCTGCTGAAGATATAATCCAACCACTTCTGGCAAGTCGATTCGTCCAGTACAACAAATAAACTTCCACGCTGAACACAACCACATTTTTCCCAACTTGCCGTTCTCTAGAGCTTAAAAAAAAAAAGCTTTTCTCCTGAACTCTGGAGCAAACGTCTGTTAGCTGATGGCTGCTTGTCTCTGAGGAAATCTTCCTGCAGGCTGTTAGTTTCTTCCTCAGAGAGTGTGTATAGGTTAGGATTCTCTTTGAGTTTCTGTTGAACAAAGAGGGCGTCTTGCTACGATGCTGCGCATGCGTATTTGTCGCTTTGTGATTGGTGCCACCTCGTTGGGTATACCGGTGTCAGTCAGTTATGTTAAGGAAGCTACAGCTTGGCCTGAATATTCATATATATTACTCAAATATGCACAAATGAAGAAAACAACAACTTAAATGAAGTTTTTTTTATGAGGAAATAACACAGTAACATGCTGAAAAGTCAATTTTTCATGATAGGGCTCCTTTAATAGATGCCAAATCTGTCTCAAAAGAAAAAGAAAAAGAAAAAAAAACCTCTCAAATTCAAGGACTTCCTTTCCTCTGCCATCTCTGACTTCAAAACTGTTGAATTCAAGGATGATTACTGTAGTACTCCTGTTAACCCTCATGTCAGTTCACAACAAAGTATAATCTTGTTAGTATAAAAGAAATGTTTTCTCATGTTCATTCATTTTGAAGAACCAAACTCTCTAACTACCCAACATTGCATACGTTTTTTAAATCAAAATCACACAGAAAACATTTCCCTTGAGATATTTCATATGTTTGTACAACTGTTAGGAGAATTTGTTAGTTACCAAACACCAACTGGAATTAATTACAAACTGCCCTTACATACAGTACAACTTCCCTAAAAGCTTTGTTAAATCGACAATTTTTTTTATGAATCTTGCAGTTCTTCAAAGGTTTATCATGTAATTTTAGATTTTACTCATCTTGACATGCCGACTTGTTTAAATAAAGATGTAAAAGAAAGAAGCATTAAGAACTTGACAAAGCTCTGTTTGTGTTACAATCTCACTCTCTCTACTTCTCTCAGGAAAAATTCACAAGTCATTTTTGGTTCTGTTTTCTCTGTACACAATCAAGGATTAAGGAGATTTAAGTGCTCATGTCACATATAAAATTAGTTCTTAGCTATTTAAGCTGAAATGGGGGCTATTTGTTGTACTTTCACATCTGATATAGCCTCTAAAAGACCCTCTTGTTGAATAAACTTAGAACATGGCAATGCATCTTGCGAAGCAGCTTTTCAGAAAAAGCTTTCAAAATGCTTTGAAACAAAAATTTAATCAGTACTGTAAAGCAAGACTGTTTTCTTTTTTTATTTTACCCTTTCCCCACTTTCCCAAAGAGAATTCTTTGATTACCTGGATCTACTGAATTTCTAAGAGGTACTATTGCCTGGTCTGGCAGTCTGAGCTTGAGCGGTGAGACCAGCAGGGATTAGTAATAGTGGAAGTATAAAAATACCCTCTCAGGTCAATGTGTTGAGTCAGCTCCAACACTCTGAACACTGTAGAATGCATTTCTGACCGTGCATGTTACACACACATTTACTGCAAGATTTGTGCTCAGCATATGAAGGCGCGGTTTAATCTGCACAATCATTACTCATGTTACTAGATATAGATGTCAAAGGGGTACTTCACTGATTACTTGCAAGTTTAAACAAATATCAATATCCATCTTTGATTTGATAAATGACCACAATACCTGCTTCTTCAGGCACAGCATAATCTGTATGGCAAGTCACAGCTGTTCTGCTGGTCTAAGTTGGCATGATTTTTTTTTTTCATTTCCTCTCTTTCAAGGTACACTGAAACTACGTTGTTATCACAAGCAATGTTGCTTGCCTGTATTTGTATTGTATCACATCAACAACACAAAAAATATCTCCAACTGTATTTGATTTATTATTGTTCATGGCCGTATGACCAATAAATGGATGACCATCCATTCTCTAAAAAATCAACCAGTACAAACCTCAATGAGAACAACACTAGAAGCCCAACACTGGTGATTAAGGAGCATGAAACGGAAAGGGGTACAGTATGGGGGCCTGTGGCTCCATGCACAAAGAGTTGCGTGGATTTCCTACTGAAGACCATGATCAAATCCTGAAAACGTTGTATGCACAAAAATTTTCTGATGTATGAATCTGTGTGTACAGATGGATTCACGTAAATTCCCTTTCCACATGTAATAGAGTTCGAGTGACGTCTCCCTGTCCACACCCCCAGCATAAATATGCAAATCATATTCAAACGAGAGCTGTACCGGGGATTCTCCTTTCTGCACGATCAGGAAGGAAAATACCAGGATGACAGATAAATAAATAAATAATTGAACTGAGACCGAACTTGAGGCAGTGCTTGTGGAAAAATGTGTTCAGATTTAGCATTCTGTTAGTTATTGGGGGCATTCTCTACCGCAACAAAGCTGAGAGAGCAGCTAGCTAGCCAGACAACAACAAACTCTGCACAACTCATTCACTACTGTTCTGGACTGGTGACTGTGACAATGGTACCTCATTCATTCATTCATCTTAAAATAGTGGTGTAATTACGAAATTTTGCTTCAGATAATGGTTTATAGAGAAGCTCATTCTGCCTCCTTCACTCCCATTATTTGGACATACACCGATCGTGACTAATCCGAATGTTGTCCGAAGGAATCAGAGTTATACAGCAATTTTACTGGTGAGTAAATGCACGTATAAATTCCTAGAAATAAGGTCCAGGTTAAAAAAAAAAAAGAGGAAAGTTATCTCTTAAGGTTTGTAAGAACTCAAAATTCAGCTCAATACTTCAAAGGTCCAAACTATGCAAAGCAGAGTCAATTCTGTTAAGTTCCAAAATGAGAAGAAGACAACAAATGAAAGTCAAAACACCATGGAGGGAGGCTCAGGCTAGTGGGAATTCCCTCCCTTCCTCCGTCCCTTTGTTTTTTTTTTCTTTTTTTTTTTTTAGAGAGATCTTAGATACAAGGAAAAGCTGTTTGCTGTTATAACCATAATATTGATTTTTAAGTGTAGGAAACTTGATGTGAAACTTATTTGTTGGTTAAGAGAAACTGACCCTGCATTTGCAGAAATGTAAAATGATCATTTTTCATTATAGTGACTGTGCTGCCCAAAGGACAGCAGTTTCTATCCCATCTGTCGCCATCTGCAGTGTCAAACCACTTTCTTCTTAAATTTGATGCATCACTAATGTGACACTGTAATCTGAAAATGTTCAATAATTCTCTGCTCTTAAATAACTAAAACTGAGATGCTGGTCCCTGCCTAACATATACACCAACTCATGAGACATAACAGCCAAGAATCTCAATTTTCCATGAGATTTTTTTTTTTTTTTTTTTACACTGGTGGCTGTGATGGTTCTGGTAGCTCTGGTCATATCCATTCTATGGCACCTGAAAATTGCTCGTCATCTTCTACAATTACACTCTTCATAAATGTTTAAATAGGCCACTGCATTAAGTAAGTCACTTATTTTCTGCATGGATTTCATATATCCAATGTCTATCTATGGTGGTGAAGGGATCTCTACTTACTGCATAAATATTCAGACTTTTCTGTTAATCCTTATAAAAAATGAGGGTCTCCAAGTAAAAGGTGCAGTATGCTGCACAGGCTGCAAGACACCCTGCAGCAAATTTGCATTTCCAAATACCAAGGTACCCAAAACAGTTTTAAAATCTAAACAAATATGCCAAATATTGCTTAAAGGAAATGCAACCCAGAAATTGCATTTTTTTTCTTGTTAAAACATGTATTTTGGTGTCGGACCTCATTTAAAACTTGCCTGAAAATGCAGTTTAAAAGTGGTTGAGTTTTTTTTTAAACCAGAATAGCCCACAAGAGTGAACTCTCTACAACACCAGATTTGATTCTGCTCCGTTGTTTACATGACCAAAGAAGGCTAAGCTCTCCTACACTATGCTATGCTATTTGCCTACCCTCTGCTCCTCTTTCACCAACTGAAATCAGCTGTTCAGACAGCTATGGTGCTGCCATCACTGAAAAGTTGAATGAAAGATGTCAAAGCATCACTCCCATGTCATCTGCACTATTTTAGTCAAAATCAACATGAAAGTACAAGAGACTAGTGGATTAAATTTATATTCACCATCAATGATCCTGCTACTCCCTACCACATCAAAGAAGGGTGATTCCAACTGTCAGGGACTCACCTGCAGTGAAATCGGTAAGTCTCGCTGTTTGTAATGTTATTCTTTTTTGTGTATGAGATCCTTAAATAACAGTAGGCATACCAGATCATGGCTAATCAGGCTAATGGTAGATGCTAACTGTATAAACCCCGTATTTCCTATTAAATATCGGAGGTGATTGTTTTGTGACGGACATTTGAAAATGGTTCCACAATCAGTTTTTATTTTTATTTTCCATGTCTGAGCAAAAGACGCTATCCACACAGAGCTACATCCATGATTGACAGCTTGTGATGATGCAGCCGTGGGCCATGAACTCAGGCAGGGTCGTGATCAATGACTGGTCAGTGGTCGCAGTGATTCTGGTTTTGTTGCCAGTCTCCTGGCTAAATCATGGCAACAATTGTGCCATTGTGATTGCTTAATCTGACAAGGTGAGCATCCTGCTGTGGATCTTTATTTCCCCCTTTGCAGCTTATGTGAAAGCTGCACCATAATACCTGGAGTTATTCTGCAATTGAATTGACTGCTGGTTAATGACAGCTAGATTTTTCTGCAGTAAATCTTAATGAAATTAAACAGGTTTCAAGCATTCTACCCAGTCAAAGTCTTGCATATAATCTTGCAAGAGAATGTTGTGGGATAAAAAAAGAGAACAGTCTTTGTTTGTTTTTTTTTTTTCTTATATTTAAGGGATACTGGATGCGTGAAACACCAGGTGATGACTCTTTTGCTTAATGCACTGCCAGTGTTGCATTGGTTTGGAGCTAGAGCATTACCAGTGTTGTATTTACTCTGTTAGGTGAATAGCTCACTGTAAGGTTTTACTTGAAAAACTGTTGGGAAACCAAATTCCCTTTGTCTCTTCCTCTACCACTTGGTGAGCTGATAAGATGCTCAGCCTATTTGGACCATGCTATTCTTGCTCTTATCGGCACGTCTTATCACACCACTTTTAAAATGGGTGGCTTGAGAGTAAGTGCTCCTTGCAGTCTCTTCCAAACCTTGTCGTTACCGTGTTCAGTTAGGTCCTGCGGGGACCAAATCCAGCCCTCTTTTACAGCCCTCTCTTTTTGAAGCTCTTTTAAACACCTTCACTATGACCTTCCCTTTTGCCTGCCTAACCTAATGAAATCAAGCAGTGCAGCTACACTCACATACACGCACATGCAGACAATTCTACACGCATACATGATTAATCACAATTAGTGTGCAATTATATGCTAATAATGTGTGAGCATCTGTGTGGAGTGTGTCTGAATGAAGCTAGACTTTTTGCTTGCACTGCCTTTCAGCATCTCAGTCTGTATGTTCTCTGGCTGCACCAACCCTTTCTGCAACTGCAACATTCAAATCTCTTTATAGTGGTTTAAACAGAAGGAAGATAAGAGATCTAAAAGGGAAAGCATGCACATCACAGAAAAAAAAGAAAACTTTAAGCTTAACATACGTATATGTCAGATGTTTATTTGAAGTGCTGAAGACACAACCTCAACTTCAAGTAACCTTGCTCTACAACACCACACCAAGACAAAATAAGTAGTTCTGTGCAGTTAGAAGTTAAACAGATGTGTATTACGTAAATGTTTAAGAGGTGCGGCTAAGAGCTAATAGCTTTTTTGTGAGCAAAGCGAGCCTTCATGACGTGACGTCAGTGAGATAAGGAGTTGCAATCAGCTCATTGATTTACACATATAATCAAAGCCGTGGAAAACGTGAAAGATGGCTCCAGAACAGCTGGGTTCAACTGGTTAGTATGGAAGGATTATCAGCTAGTCCACAAGAGTGTGATGATGGTGAGGAATTTGGGGACATCACACCGGAGTAGAATTGTAGTCAGCTGCTTACAGTCTGTCTCCCAGCCTCAAGTCCACTGGTTCAGCTAAAAGCCTGCAATGCCCACACCGAACAGACTCCGAACTGTAAGGAGCGGCCCAGAACAGCAAAAGCAGACCCACAACTTTTAAAGAGCTGCACTGGTTTTACATAGAATCAGGTGTGACAGAGGAGAGGCACTCTTTCCCTGCGTTAGCTCGCGGCTAACTGGCTAACGAGTTAGCTCATAGCTTGCGGTTAGCATTTAAACTATGAGAAGATAGCAACTTCCATGGTTCCAGTCGAGTTGTAAATAGTTCCCGTTTATAAAGATTAGGATGGAGGGTAGGATGCATCTTTGGAAGCAGCTTGAG
Organism: Atherinomorus stipes; assembly: GCA_023101725.1. Lineage (NCBI taxonomy): Eukaryota > Metazoa > Chordata > Actinopteri > Atheriniformes > Atherinidae > Atherinomorus > Atherinomorus stipes. The sequence goes on from JALJCO010012783.1 coordinate 1,214,362, forward strand.
GAGATCTGATGGCTGGAGAAGTCTTGTTATAACCGATCAGCAGCTGTCTGTCCATACAGTAGCTGTATGACGATCTGATGAAGCAACGATGGTTGAAAAAGAATATTCCAGAGGACATGATTGCAGTTCCATGTGTTAGAAGTCTCAACAGCTCCAGTAAACAGAAGCTGTAGACTCGAGAGATGTGCAGAGGGGTCCCGCTGGTACCCGACTTTCTTCTTTATCCTCTTCAAAATAAAATTCTGGATCTGTAGGAAACTTAAATAGACTAATGCTGTACAAGCTTTTAAACATTAACTGACAATATAATTTGAAGGCTGAGTTGTTACTGTTTGTCTGTAAAACCGGAAAAGGAACTTAAAAACCGCAATGAAGCCAAGGTCTTCAATGTTAAATGAGCTGAGAATGTTCTCTGGCAGACGTCACGCCCAGTTTCGGCTAACAGCCCCACAGTCTGGTCAGATGTGCCAAAATACAGGGATGTTTTTTGATAACTCATTGATGCAGGCACACTTGTTTCTGTTACATAGATCATCATGAAGAATGCTTTGGTCAATAAACATGGCAAAAAATGTCAAAAACGTGTCATTTAATTATCTGTCATTACACACTGGGAAGACTATTACTTTTAGAACTAAGGATGCACAATTTTTGGTGAAAAGAACATTACCAAAGCCAGGGTCAGACAAAGAAAAGCAGCAATTTAAATGTATAACGAAGCAACGAAGGAACAAATCAACCCCCAAGAATAACAATACATATAATGGTGGGTCTCGAGTTCCTCTGTGGGGCATCTATCATCGTAATCAAACTGATTCAGTGAACAGCAGATAAACTGAATGAAAACCAATCTCTAACTGAAAGGTAAACAGAAAGAGAGGGGGGTGGGGGTGGAGGGGTTGGACAACCCAGTGGTAATGTTGCAGGCCTTGGCACAGAAGGCCCGGGCTCAAGTCCCCACTGCTCTCTGGTGAATACAGAGATGGGTGAAATGCAGAGCCTAAATTTCCTACTGGGATCATAGCAGTGAATGAATGAATGAATGAATGAATGATGCCCAGGCAAAAAACAAGGAGAGAAGATATATATAAATGCAACAAAATAAAGAATAGTGCTGAAAACAAACCTTTCCTTTTCTATATTGACTAACAACAAGAAAGCCACAAAATCCCTTTCAGAGCTAAACTAATTTAAGCTAAAAATAAATGCTGCTGCTTTATTTCAAGGCGCTGATTATTTTATTTATTTATTTTTTTGATATACTGTTAAGATCCCAGAGGCGAAATTAGGGCTCTGCATTTCCCCCATCTCTGTACTGTATGCATCAGAGAGCAGTGGGCTGCTACTTCAAGCACCCGGGGAGCAGTTGGTGGGGGTTAAGGACCTTGCTCAGGGGTCCACAGTGGTTCACCTGGGTGGCGTGACGGGGGCTCGAGCCCGGGTCCTCCGCGCCAAAGCCCGCAACATTACTTCTACGCCACCCACTCCCCCAAAATCAGAGTGAACAAATGAATACTTAATACAGGTGATGCAATCAGTAAAGGAAAGACTTGGTTGGTGAGTGACACACGTTAGTCTTTGCGGTAAATAGGAACCACAACATGCTGAACTTCCGACAGTACAGCTTGTAGAAATTAGATTCAGACAATTTTGCTCTTTACTCCAGATCCGAACGCTACTAAGCAGAAGTCAAGCAATCAGTGTGAGGTTTAACTACTGCATTTTCAGGTTTTATCCCAGCGATGGAATGCATGTGAAATAGGTGTATTACATGTTCTTTACCGTGGCTTTGCCATTTGCTTTAACAGTTGTCTAACACCATGAAATCTATTCCCTTTAGAGTGTGGATCAAGCACTCATATTTTAATGAGGCACTATGTCAATAAATTAATACCGTGTACTCCATATAGCTCATCACTTATGCCATTAATATCCAGAAACAGCAACAATTTTTAAGTCCAATCGTGTTACTGTTGTGTGTTCATTTCAATAGTCTAATTCAGGTGAACGCCACAAGCAGACCATACGGCAGTTTTGCATTGACGCTTCTGTTCATGTGTAGAAGAATTGAGAATCAAACTATTTTCTTCTAGTTTAGGGTTTTAGGGTTTTTCCCAAATTCGGTCACAGCAGTGAAAACACTGGATTTAATTTCAAACAACAAAAACAGTAAATTTTGCGAACACTCATTAATCTGGCACCATATTTTACATATAATTTTACATATCAATTAATGTTATTACACCAGTTAATACTAACAAACTAAGACACAAGAGGCTGTTGCTGAGAGTTAATGATTAATCTGGAAGATCATGAAATGTAACGTTCTTTGTTCTGATCATGGTGACGCTGTGACCAAATAAAATTGTTAAAAAAAACACAAACAGATCATGTACACGGCGTAGTGTGTCCCACACTGTCCATAAACTATACCAAAAGCCAAATATGTGACAAAATAAAAAAAATTAACAGCCTTTGCAAAATTTTAAACTATTTCTTTACCATCTTTTGATCATTTATTATAATGAGATTGGCTTTTTCCAGTGTGGATTGTCAGCTATTAAAATCAGTTGCTGGGGATTAATAATAGTTTACATTAATGTCTCTATGTCCAAATAATGACAGAATAGCTTCAAGATCTCCAGATTACACTTATACAGTATGGGATCAATTACCTTGGACAACTGTCCAATGTTGTTAGTCCGCATATTCATACTGCTTTCCATGTTGGCAGTTACGAGATGTTTAGGACTGGTCACCTACGGCCAGGCCGCAAAATAGTGCACCACACAAAATGATGAGTCTATACACATCTGGTTAATGATGGTCAGACCGAGACAGTTGAAGAATGTGTGGAAGCTGTTTCAAAATTTAATTGTTTTGGGTCGTTCCAATTCATATGCTAGGTGTTCGCTGTACTTTTAAAAGTGGAAAAGTGCAGCATAACTCTTTATTTCATCATCTAATCATAATGACTCAACTCCTAAAGTGAAAAGTCTACAGTACACACCAACCACATACAAATACTTTAATGAATATACAAATGTTGAAACATCCAAATCCACCCAAAAAATTACATCCTCCCTTTGTTTTGATCTTCTAAGAAACAGTAGCCCACTGATAAACGGTATAGTGCTCAAAAGCTGTCAGAAAAGTGTAATAGCTATACAGTATGGGCCAGATCTATCAGGGGTTTGCATGTATAAAAAAGTGAGCTATGTCACTGCACACGCAAAAAAAATGTACAAACTGATCTATTAACAGCGTCCTAAAAGGGTTTGGTCTTTAAAACGTGCTAAATAGCACCTCTTATCCCTTTAGTACTTTTTCTGTAGTGAATATGCAATATGTGGTGTTTACACCCAAAAGTGCGTGCAATGGGAGGAAAAAATGTAAATATATTAATTTAGCACTGGCAAGGCGATTTATCAGCCGTGAGACGCATTGCCTTGCTGTTTTTTTTGCGTCTATTTTACTACGACTAAAAAGCAGGTGCAAACTTGCAGCTTTGTGCACAAAAGGCCGCAACTTCTGAGAGGAACAATCCTGGACACGCACACATCTGATTCCATATCATTTTTCATGAGCAGTGAGGGCAGCGTATTTAGTTCTTATTGTTGATTCAATAAAAATCAATACAGCAAACCACTATTTAACATGGGTGTAAAATATTCTGGATAAATGAAAGTTTGCAGCCACTGTGCAGCTTGATTTGAACTAAAGATGCATTAATTGTGTCTTTTTATTTTCTCTTTTCGCCAATGTCACGTTTTAGCACCTGGACAGGATCTTCTAGCAGCGCAAGCTCTGAAGCCATTAGCATTGTGCCAAAGTGTGCAACTCCTGCACAATAGAGACCACGTCGAAGCTGCAGACACTTTCATTTGTTCAGGACCTCCTGATCCATGTCCCCATAAACTGGCCACTTCTTTGTACAGATACCTGTTGTATTATTTTTTTATTATTTATCATGCTTATTTTAAATTATTTTAGTTTACTCCGTCCTCCTTATATCTCCATCCTCATCTGGCGTCATATTTCCTTTTGCGCTGTCATCTCTCACAATTCGCCACACTGCAGACTCGAAACATGCAAAACCTAATTTATATAGGGGCGTTTCCAACACGTTTGCTCCCGCTGTCATTTGCGCCTTCATTCTCGGTAAATCACTCACAAACTATGGTTCAGCCCCTCGCGCAAAATTCCAGATTCTGTGGGCAAGTTAACAAACCTTTAAAGCCACCCTATATGGAAAAGATAAAGATAAATATTGTAAAGTTTCCATGTGTATTGTCTGAGACTTGTATATGAGAGTGAAACCAAATATAAGATCTACTGTATAGAAAAATAGTATATAAGTAAACTTGTATGATTTGGGTACTTCTAAGAACAATATGACAACATATGAAAGAAATGCAAAAGTAGCCACTTTCAAGAGTAAATCATATAAGCCTTATATGATGCACAACACATGAAACAAACAAATCTTTTGACAGATTTTGTCAGTGACACAAATTGACGGCTAATGATGTGGCATCCATCATATTGTACCTGCACTGTGAGCTCTCTCAAGTCAGTAAAAGATAGAATTTACTTTGTCTTAACTTTTGCTCCATCTCTGTTTTTTCTTCTCTTCCTCTGATAACGTCTCTTTGCTTTTCTTTGCTGAATCAGCCATGGTGCATCTTTAAATGTGTTAGTGTTTATCCGCTTGCTAGTTAGATACCGTGATGTAGAAATGTTAATCAAAATAACATGTATTTGTGTCATTTCTCTATCCTCTAACAACTATTAATACAGATGTGGTTGACCTTAAGATTTACAGTCACAGTAGCTCAAGAGTTTTCTCACATTTCTCACAAAAGAAATCTATTGACCAATAAAATGCATCATCTATCCATCCATAGGCAAAAGGTGGAGTCTTCAGATGCTTTATATATTAATAACCTTTTTTTCTCATCTTCCAGTTCAGCAGATAAAACAACAGTCTGATGATGCACAGCTTGTCTATTGAATGCTTCCCAGGTTATTGCCCTTTCCGGCCAATTTAGGTTGTCAAGGGAGGCACAGTGGTGGGCCATAACCACCCCTCAGTCTGCACCAGCCTTATTTAACACAAAACTGTCAGCATAATCATGCCAGGGAGGCTAAAGAGTGCAGTAAAGTGCCAATGCTATTAACAGAGAAGAGATAAAGTGATGCTAGGGAGGGGATGTTTCTTCATGTCACAACTCAGTGTTTGTGACCATGCATTTATTTCATCATTCACTGGAGAAGCAGATAACACCAAGCGCTAAATAAGTGCATATTCCATTTTTTATCAGTCAATCAAAATTACATCCAGTATTGAAAATGTTCATGTACTGAACGCATAAAATCAATTTGTGAGATCTTGTCCAAATTCATTACCGTGTTCATTTTGAAGAGGGGGTTAAAGATGCAGACCGCATGCAGTATCTAGTGGGCAGCTACATTTAAAGAGCCAAAGTATGCTGGTATCACAATAAATCTGTACTTGAACATAATACATATAAATATTATCTTGTTTGTCTATTGTTTTCTCAAATTTATATAAAGGGGTCCATTAGAAAAGCCATTGATGAATGTGTCTGATTTTATTTCTGCAATTTGATTTTGATTCAATCTGTGTGTTGGGTGACCACGATTTGTTTGAACATGCTCGAAGACTGAACTGTCAAACAGCTCAGCAATACCAGATAAGAAAATAATGCCCTGTAGGCTTTGTGTTTTAAATGTCTAAAATGGGCCTTTTCATATCCACTTACTAAAAACAAAAAATATCTAGACACACAGAAGAATTTGATTTCCTTTCTATCGCCCTATAAATTATAGTCTTTCATTGATGTTGGATAAGTGATCATGGGGGTACTTTTCCCTGCTGGATATAGCAAATGAGATATATTTCACTTTTTGTGAGACGTTGCATTACGGGTTTGTTTTTAGACAATGTTAACCTGATAAATAACAAAAATACAGTATGTTCTAAGTAGAAAACCGAGCTGCCTTTACATTTCTGTGCTTTTATGTAACAGAACAGAGACAAGAGCAAAACTGAAATGTGAAAACACTACCACTAAGTTTATGCATAATCTAAGCTGGTGTTAAATAATATATTCAATGGCAATCAAACTATGTCATAATGTTTTATACATTTTAAGATATGAGTATGATGGCTAGGATTCATATACATGAACTTAAACTAAGTAAAACTGTTACTAATAGCAAAAGCAATCTGCAATACTGCTAACATTGTCTTTTGCCATTGGTATAAAAGGCACAAATAGACATTGAACCTTTTTAGCCATTTGATAAATGCAGTTACAGGAACATTAAGTCAGTAACCAATAACTGAGGAGTGATTTTAAAATTCAAAAAAGCTCAAGCCCAAAAGATATGAGATGTTTTCTCACTGCCAGCAAACACTCTGACACATTAATGTCAGCTCCACCATATGTCAACCTTTAAAGTGAACAATACACTCTGAATTACTATTCAGTAAGAGCTATGAGAGGTTCTTTAGTGCACTTCAGTTCCCAAAGCTATTTTTAGCTCCATTTACAATCTGTAATTCACTCTAAATAATTTTTCATTGGCCATGACAAAAAAGAAATTGTATTGGACCAAGCACCATGAATTCAGGCAGCCAAAAGCAGAAACTACAGAGGATAAATGTGACAGAACATATAGGGGATATTTTCCATGTCACACAGCACATTATTTTCAAACTATCTCACCCCATATGTTGCCAGCTTTACTAATACTGCTGTCCTGTGCCAACAAAAGCTACAGTCGCCAATAATGTTTCACACTACCACTCTCAACCTAGAGACCTCTGACTTTAAAAAAAGATGTTCCACCGTCAGGGTAATATCATTAAGACTACAAATCATGCTCTTTACTTATCTACTACTTATATTATCTACTACTTATAATGAGTTTCTTTTTAAAGTATTTCTAGATACAGATATATTTCCAATACAGAAATAACATACATTGGAACTGACAGCAACAACTTTTTTTTTTTTTTTATAAAAACAATATATTAAAAAAAAAAAAAACCCTCCACAGAACATGTAGAGGGGTGCTTAATAAACATAATTTTACCCCCAAATTTTTATAGCATATAAGGAATTGTTTTATCAATTTTGATGGGTCTAAAAAGAAAATGTTAACATCTGATCACTGTGCTAACGTTGGAATTCTGTTAGCATTAGCTCCAGAGTTGCTAGCTCAATCGCTATAAAAATTGCATCTTCCTTGCCTTACATTTCTCAAATTCAAGTGGGCAAAAAGTTAAGCATGATGAGGGTAAAGGAAGCAGCAAAGGGACTTAAAAGCCATGTGGAGGTTGCCACTTTCCTCCTGGACATGTAAGTTAAACATTTGCTAATGTAAAGCTCTGTAATGTTGCTAACTGCAGCTTTAACTTTATTTATAATGCACTTTAAAAACAACAGAGTTGACCAAAGTGCTACATTACAGAATAAAACCTTGAAAAGAAAATGAAAACAATAGAAGTGATTAAAATAAATAACATATAAAACACACTTGAAATAGTCAAATGAAACAAAATAATTGAGATTAGGTAAAATCAAATTAAATCTGATCAAAATGTTAACAAATCATGTCATCATGGTGCCAATGCTAATTGAGTAAGTGAGTGTTAGTGTGCCACCTACTGTATTGGAAGGAAGAAGTTAAACTTGTAGATATCACCTTTAAAACGTTTTTTTTTTCTTTTTTTCTTCAGATATCTTAAACATTATGAAAGTCTGGCTTGGAATGCAGTTTTTTCTCTCTCTGATTTTTTATTATCTGACCTCTATATTACTGCCTGTTTGCATGAGCGCAACACTCCTCAATACACCAAGAGGAGACAAACAGATGTAAGAAAGAAAAGGAAACAGCAAAGAATGCATAATATTTCTTTTTCTACTGGATCTGATGTGCACATTACAATACTGTTCATGGCAAGGAAACACTATTGGTAGGTGGAAAGTTTTCAATTCTAAAATGTATCTCGATATGAACACAGACATTCCTGCATTCAAACTGTGGTAGTCGAGAAATGTGGTGTCTCATATTTGAATCCCTAAATCTGGATCACAGAATTCTTTCACTCAACTGATTCTTTGATGGTGGCTTGATGTGTGCAACGTAATACACAGTAATGACACTTATTCAGCTGTTCAGCTGTAGAGAATCTGGGTTTTTCAGCTGAGAAAGACCGTGAAAATAAAGTAAAAGCTTTCCATGAGAAACTTCATTTTCATACAAACAGCTTTACCTCCAGTCTGTGGGCCCACCGAAGTTATGGTAAGCGATGCTAATCTGGTAGCTATAGCATGCGAGTTGTGGACTTGGAAAACAAGTGACACATTTACAAAGTATAAGAATGGTATAATCAAAAGATTTTTGAAGCCTATTAATTAATTTCAGCAATAATTATGTTTGTTTCAAAAAAGCACAATTATTACATTCTGTAAAACAGGGAAAGCCAGTGCTCTTTAAATGTTTGCAATTTATAATTATGTAAATAAACTACAACTCAATAAAGACACTTAATTTTACAATGTTGTGTTATTGTTTGGTACTGGCAATGCACAGAAATATAGGTCATATCTATTATTAGTTTAGTTATTAATTTAGCTACATTCATTTTATTGTCAACTTCTGAGGCAAATTGAATAACCAAATTACTTAATGATGATTAATTTGGTTAATCATTTGCTCAAAAGCAAACTACTTGCACTTGTATTTAAATATTTTAGCACACGCTCCCTGATGTTTATTAAGAATTAAATTGCAACTCTCATTAACAGCACAAATACTGGACAAGAAATCTGAGTGCACCCAGGTGTTCAGCACAAAATCTGCCACAGAATGAGCCAGTGTTTGAAGGAGGGGCTGAGTCGCAGAGGCACCTGTCAGTGCATGTCAGGACGAAGCAGTCTGAGTCACACTCTCAAGTGTTTTCTCAGACACTGAAACGCAGTCGCGGTAGTGTTCACAACTTTTTACCTGCATATTAATAGCTGAGGCCAACACTTGCTGCAGCTATGGTGCTGACTCAGCTCAGACAAGCACGTTCAGTGCTCATCACCTCTTTAATATGCTCATTAATGAGACTGTCGCTGTTGATCAATTCAAGAAAAACAAGCAAGCATTTGGGGCATGTAATGTGTATTGAAACGCTAATAAAATTTCTGAGTATCCTTGGCTGAAAATTAGAAGATTAGTTTGAAGACTGAATTTTAAGTATGCATTTTAAAATAATAATTTTCATTTTATGATAAACTGAAAGTGAAAATGGAATAAAACCAGGAAAGTGCACACACTTCAGTCAAATGCAGCAAGGCCAAAATTGAAAATGCATAAATCCTCGCAATGAGCTCTGCGATGACACTTTCAATGACAAAAACACAGCCTCAACCACTGCAATGCTTAGCAGATCTCCCAGCATGCAATGTTGCCCCAACATATGGTCTAGGTTTTGTGTTCAATCAACCGAGAACAGTAGATAATTCCTCCACTCACTGATCTCCACTGGCTTAGTTTAGATTAAATTAAAAATGTTTACCTGTAAAGTGGTGCCTGGATTGAGATCCAAATATTTTTGTTACATCCATTTAGCAGATGCTTTTATCCAATGCTACTTACAAGTGAGAAACACTTTGGGGCAATGTGTGGTTTGGCATCTTGCCCGAGGATACATGCAAATACACTTTGGAGCTTTGGAGAAGATGGGGATAAAACCTGAAAATTCTGATTTAAACCAAACACTCCACCTTCTAAACAACACGTGGGTCAAAAGTCATTCATACAGACTTGCAATCCTTATCATCAACTGCGTCCCTCTAGAGAGCGTCATTTCACACTTCCATGCCTACAGTATGTACCACATAGCATCAATCTAAATCTAAACTGATCAGTTGTTGATTGTGGATTGAGCTATCAAGGCCATCATTTTAAAATCAACAACCCACAACGTCTCATAAAGTAAGAAAACACCTCCTCTTAAAACAAGAACACAATTTGCAGATTCTTTGCATTTCTTGAGTTGTTCTATTTGCAAAGAAGTATTTAAAGCCTAAAGGAGTACAGTGCAAGTTCCAGCTTTTTTCAAGAAGCATGCTCCTTCTGGCGACAAGTGGAAGTGACGCTAATGTCGTGCACATGCATGAGCTGCTTCGACTGCATTGGTCTTTAGTTTAACCCACATTACAATCAGTCTGAGCCCAGAGTTAGAGACACAATGTCTACTGAGGTAATAAATCTGCAAGTTGTTTACAGTTTGATCATTGAGTACACTGACAAACTATACACTAACGGTAACAACAGGCTAACGCTGGCTTGTTGTTCAAATATCCAAATTCAGAGGCTGAAACCACAATTACAGCATCAACTAAATGTAACAAGTGGCCAGAGTGTATTTCTTCCCCAGGAACAGTCAAATGGCTGCCATGTTGCCACGTTTCCATGCTAAAAGCTTAGCATTGCAATAGTATGCATCCTAATCTCCATCATACTGTACATCACATTTACCTTGTTCGTAGGAGGAAAGCCAACTGCAGGTCCGTTTTAACCCCAAAGCAGATTGGAGGTCCCTCCAATTTTAAAAAAAAGCTGCTCGGTTCTCCCGTCTTACTCTGGCGCCGGTCAGACTCAAGTTTGGTTCTCTTCGTTTCATAAGACAAAACTTTTCTTCTTTGTCTTACTGGAGTCTAAGTTGGGGTTTGAGACGCATTTGTTGTCCATCTTTCAGCAGCAGTCAGTGTTGTCTCGACCTGCAGTGGCGGAAAACACAACACCGGCGCAGCCAGGCGAACAAGAATGCGCAGCTTGCGCCACCCCCCCTTTAGGCTTCGTACCCGAAACTCTCGCATTGAGCATGCTGAAACAGTTTTAAAGACAACCGCAGTGAAGAAAGATCTGCGCATTCTACACATCAGGCAGTTGTAAGAGCATATGGAGAAAAGGAAAGAATAGTATTTAACTTTTAAACTTGCATAATTCACCAGTCAGGGGTCTTAGTGATAAAGGAACTTTACTGTTGGTTCTCACTTGCGAACAGCTCTGGATACAAGCATTTGCTAACTGTTTTGTGATGGACATGTCTTAAAAAAGGTTTAAATTGCCCTTGCCATAATGAGCACCATCCCTTCACAGCAAGAGGGATTCAGGCTGAAACTGGCAGGTTTACTGGGACATTTTCCATAGAGGAGTTTAGATATTCTCTCTGTATCTTTCTGTGCTCATATTTGTCCTCACAAAGCAGACATGCACGCTGTCAGCCCTACATGATCAAGCAGGTATAGCTCATGGATCGATATCACCTCAACAGCAACCACACACCAATTGTGACGTTCCTTTTAAAAACATGCATGATTATTTTCTTTAACAAAAAACGGCAGTGGACGATGACAGCAATATTTGTCGGAGATTTAAGTAGATCCTTAGTTCAGTGATAGAGAGCTCAATATGTGTTTTCCTACTTTGTAAGCTATAAATGGCTTCTTACCAGCGGGAGGTACAGAAGGAGGAAAAGTCTGTGAGCTTCAAGACTGGGAGGGCTGTTTTGAAGTTTATTTTCTTGCTCTTATAATCCAAAATCCTCCAGAAGGAAAGTAAAGCTTGGAGCTGAAGGAACAACGCTGTTTGAACCTTGAAAACCAAAGAGCAACTACAAGGTGGACAGATATTGGAAAACTGAAATTACATTTAAGAAGGTGCACTTACACAAACGTCTCAAGGTAAAGTTACAAGAAAAAAAGAAAGTCAATCACATAAATACAGTGTGCTGACTTCTATGACAGGTTTTACTTGAACACATGAAGCAACCTTGAACACTATTTCTTCTGAAGTCATCTCACTGTCCTCCCCATGAAGATCATGGCCATACTGTATAGTGCTTGATAAATGCAGCTCTTCATACAGGAATGGCTGATGAGCAGAGTTAATTAGCAAGCGGCAGGATGGCTCCAGGGTTTATGTAATGTTACACCCATCCTGTCAGGCCAGATTAGCCCAGCACAGAGGGGAAAAGGGCACGAACAGGCAAATAAACATGAGAAATACAGGAACAGATTCCTCCAAGTGTGGCTGACTGCCAATCTGTAACAACCCATGTAGAAATCCAGCAGTCCTGTTGGAATACAGCTGCTGTCAAATGAAGTGATTCAGCACAGCTGAACAAAACAAACCTATTTGAGATAATTGAACAAAAGATAATGATTGTTTTTTATTGCAAAGCTATACGCTCAGCTCTTTTTTTTTACCTTTAACCTACGCGACTGTATAAAGAAAAGACAAAATAGAAAATTTCCCTTCATGTCAATGACCTCCACAAACAGTTTGTGGGAACACAGTCCATGTTTAACCACATTCACTGCAAATTTAAAACAAACAGGGCATCTGTGGCTTGCATGTTTCTTGCATCTTAAAGTCACGACACATGCAATGGTGTAAATAAACATCAAGCTGAAGAAGCCATATGTTGCTCATTTTTGCAGATGCTGCTGTGCTTGAATAATAAGAGCATGTACTCAACCACAATCCAGAATCCTGGCAACTTGCCTTGAGATCTCCAGTTTGACTGCTATCCAGGCTAGTCCTTGACATCTAACAGCAGATAAACATCCCAAGTGTGCTCAGGAAAATATAACACTTTTCCTTAGTCTATAAAAATTCAAAACTCTCTAAACTTGGCTTGTTATGTCCATTATGTGCCAGTATCGTTAAAGAGGCTTAATTTGACCCTCTCTAAACACTTGGAGACTAAAGTCTAATTTGTAGTTGTCCATAAAGTGCTCTACATAGGTTACGGAGAGCTCTCTACGTAAATGGAGAGCCTGTCGGAGAGCCTCTCCATCGTCTTCGGCTGCACGGAATATTCTTTAAGTGTCTGTCACTCTGTGGGATGACAGAAGGACAAGGGGGTTGTCTATCACAACGTAAACTCTAGCAGCGCCATTTTCAAACTGGCAAGCCTACGAAGACGCAGAGATGAGTCAAATCAAAGAATGCTTGGCTGAAAAAGTGAGGAAATACCAAAATCTCTCCATTGTCTTTATTTTACATCAAAAGTATCTCTGTTACAGTTTTATTCAGCTGCAGCAACAGTCTTTCTCTCTCGGACGCCATTGCTCACTGTTACCGGGAGCAAAATAACCACTGAGGTTACTGACCATAAGCATCGTATGCGTAGGCGAGTCTTGCGTAGCGACCCTCACTGATTGGGTGGGAAAATGCACTGCGTAGGCTATCCGGCATCATGATGGAGAACTATGAAGGCTGGAGGGGTCTCCATCGTTACGCAGTTGGATAACGCATTACGCAGTCTGAGAAGTATACTGTAGCCTTAATGGGATACCACCCATTGAGGGTAGATTGAATAGTTATTTGTGATGAAGGAATTACCATTACATGATTCCAACTAAAAGTCCTACATTCATAATATAATGTCAGTGTGTCATAAACATTTTGCATTTTCTGTGAATTTTACCAAAAAGTTGAACATCCATAACTTTTGTTGAATAGTGTACATACATACCATGTAAACCTGAACGAGGCAGAGGTCAGTTAGAAATTTGAAAAAGTTATAAATTTTAAAAGGTGTTATTCTGGGCAAGGAAAACAGTTTCTATTGGAATGTCTTGTGTTGCTGCTCTAACTAAAGTCATTGTTCCACAACAAATTCTAAAATTAATGCTGCCAAGCTCCCATTCAGCAAAACTGATGATGAACATTGTCTTTGGGGTCAGCATTTACTTCTTTCAGAATAATGGAGTTTGGGAGAAACTGGGCTCTTAATTTTCCTCTTTACCTTTTTTGTTTTTGCATGAATGAACATAGCACAGTGGTTATTTATAACTGAGGTGGAATTAAAATCACCTCGGATGTATGCGTTGTGATGAATTTGAAAGACTGGGCGGAGTATCTGCAAACTGTGTCGCCACAATTATGCAGCACAGCTGTATGTGCCCAAAAGTGTCAGCTCATTTCAATTTCACAGCGATAGCAACATCAACAAAAACTGATTATTAACAACTGATGACTCTACACCGTGATGAGGAGATAAATACTCCATTCACAGGACATTCACCAATGGCAAGAAGAGTCAAGGAGCTTGTGAATGGTGTGCAGTTAGAAATTGGTGCAGCAGCATCATCCTCCATCCAAGACGAAGGTGTTAACAAGGATGTCAGGCTAACCTTCCCATGCATATAAACTCAAAATGTATGCATATGCAAGCACAGGGAATGGAGATTTCAGTATTTAACAGATTCCAGCCACAGAGCAAAGTTCAATGATGACACAGTTATGCTCTGTAAAGACTTCAGAAAAAAACAATAAGAATCAGTTTGACCTTAAATACCTCAGAATGCAAAAACTACATTTCCCCCCCATTTTGAGGCAGAGACAAAATATTTATTTTTCCTAAAATGATGGACATCTGTAATAACTGATGCATAAAAGCAAAATCTGTTTAGAATTAATGACCAATGTCTGAGGTCATTCAAATGCATACTGCTATAAAGTGCAAGTCTCTTGTGTTCATACTGCACATGCAAACTGCAGCTGTAAACCGCTCACTGTGGCATCTAGTGACCCCAGACCTGCCATTTTTACTGATGATGTCCTCTTTCCACATTGTCAGCTTTGTGCAGAGCGAACAAAAACATGGGCTGATCAAAATGAGAACTTGGCAAGCATTCATGTAGTACACGGTGCAAGGGTATTGTTTTTTGTGACATTCATTATTCCAACTTAAGCCTCATTTGTTAGACAGACTTTAACTGTAGAAGGGTTATCAAAATGAAAAATGTTCGTAGACAATAATTAAGCACATGATCCACTTTGATCACTACACCAACAGATAAAGAGGCAGAACAAGCTTGAAAAGAGCACTTCATGCCTGTCTGCTAATCTGTACCTGCTTAACAATTAGGGTATTTTAGCAGCAGGAAACAGTTAAACCTCACTCAGCATATAAGGGATGTACCAGGCCCAAAGTGTTTCATCTGACTAACATCTGTATAGAAAACATGTGACTGCCATACCGATAGAAACAGTGTTTTTTATAAAAGCTGTGCATTAGCATTTATCATATAGTACAAACACATCTCCATAAATGGACAATTGGATGGATTTAGTGCAAGCTGTGCCAGGAAAAATAAAAATCTATTTCTTCTTCCAGTCTTTTATTTCTTAACCCTTACTTCTTTTACTTGTGCTTCTGTAGCCAGCTCTATAGTGTTTTGGAGGTAAATCTAGTTTTGAGGTCTTTGAATTGAACAACATTAGTTTCATCTTGGTGTATCTTGTAAAAGATAAACTTCAACCTGACAGAGCACCTCAGTGTGACTTTGGGGGCGGGGGGGGACTTATTCAGTGGAAACGCTTTAGGAAGAAGTCTCTCTGCAGCAAGCATTTCCCACACCAGCCTTCTGTAACATTTTCCATCTACCCCTTCCAACTTTATTTGGCTACAGGTTATACCACAGCCCACATGTGTCATCCCTTATTTGCATCTCCTTGACCAAATGGATTATCTATTCAAAGACATTTACTGGACTGTGTCTCACCAGGGTGAGAGGTATTTTCCTTTTTCAGGTAAGAATTTAGTTTTTTTTAAAAGCAGCCAGAGCCCACTGTGACCAGTGTGTGATGTTCTTTCATGAAGACATGAAAAGAGGCTGGAAAGCAAACTGAAACAGCTTTCATGTAAGCCAAATGAAAACAAATACAATTAAGTTAATTCTGGCCTGCCTGGCAAGAGTGCTCTATAAAACTATCCACAGACCCAGACTCTGAGTTGGAAATGAATAAGAAGGTGAGAAAAAGCAAGGAGAGGCCAAATGAGACAATGAGTTCTCATGTGTTTCTCCTTCTGTTCTTGTTGAAGCATTTTGTCCAGAGTCACCCTAAAAGAAAAAGTCTGGAAAAGTGTTAAAGGACACTAATGGAAACATCCATTTTATACACTATCTCCTTTTCTTTACCTCTCAGCACTTGTGCTTTGTTCCTGCTCCCCACACTGATTTACTGTAACCGAAATTATTTATTTTTTATTTTATTTAACCTTTATTTAACCAGGCAAAGACATTAAAGAACAAGATTCTTAGCTACAATGCTGGCCTGAAGTAATACTTAACGATACTAGATAGCTTTGTTATTCTCCACACTTCTAATTCAATTAGTCTTTACTAGCTTGTACACTATAGCTTAAACAATAGATGCAGGGTCTTAAACCATCTCATTTGAATAATTCTAATCCTATTGTTTCAGAAGGACACATTTACATAACCACAAGCTGGATTCAACCAAGACACTCATTGATTTTTCTTTGGAAACTAACTTCATGAATTTGTTTCTATCTTTAAAATTGGAAGAGAAGTCAAACTGTTTGTAAAATATACGATAAAACATCTCTGCTTCTAAGCATACAAATTCTAATAAACCCTACAATGCTTGAAAGCATGGTACCATAAAACAAAATGAAATCAAGTTAATTATGTCACTACTAGTAGTATTGTTTGAATATGCCATCCCCAGCGTGCACTATATGATGGAAAAGGTTATTGACATATGCTATTCATGTGCAAAGCCCTCGGTCTCTCTGTTTAATCAAAGCGGTGACTAATCCTCAATGGGACAAGGCCGGAAGATCTCCAGATAGAAGAATAGATTAGCATCATTAATGACACTGACACATGGATTTAATTGTGGCTCTTGCATTTCGGCTAGCATGGTTCCCAGTGGGCTATCTCTCAGCGGAGAAGCATCGCCGCCTCGAGCAGTCTCAAAAAGACAGGGCTGACTGATTGGCTGAGAAGTTAATTTCATAGAGCTATATCCATGGCTACACTTCCATTTCATCTGCAGAGAGCCGCCTGATCATCTCGCTGCGTCTACTTGACAAGCGAGCTAATTATCAGTGGAAGGGAAATGCACAAAGATAGCCAGATTACTCGTGCAAGTAAGGACTAAAGGAGCTCTGTTGTGTATATTAGAGAGGCACAGCAAAATTAATGCTATGAAGGGCCATGAGGCAGAATAAGGAACTTAACTGGTATTCTGCAAAGAAGCTTGGGGCGGAGTACGAAAAATCCATCCTTAAGTAACCACTTGAAAATTGAGGCACACTACCATATGCTACAGTATACAGTTCAACCAGAGGAGATCTTTATAGTAGTGCTGTAAGGACTGCAAGCAAGAAATAGGCCAAATGTAAGTTGCCTTAAACTCTGCACATAGAAATGCAATTAAATTTGTTTGACTCAAATAGTTAGGAAAGATGTATCACCATGTCATGAACACAACTATTTAAAATATCACTGCATCACAAAGCACCAGGATTGTGAAGTCTCTAAAGGGATGGTAATAGTTGATTGCTTTTGGGCATTTAATAATTCTCAATACAATATCATCAATTGACCTTTGTGAAGATGGTAGAGAATAGCAGAGTCGTGGTTCTCATGCTCACGTCTCTTAATTTCTCTTCCCTCCTTTTACTTCACTCGACCATCCATTTCCCACAGATGGTAGAGTGGAAGATGGATCAAAATAAGGGCTCCAGATTCAAAAGAAAAAAAAAAATGCCACAGAACAAGGGAGGCCCATTTCATTTGTCAGGACTAAAGCATGACCAAAGCTGAGGAATGCTATGAATAAATGACATGCATTATTTCACATGGATCTGCTGTGACTTTCACTGTTTTTGTTAACTTTGTCATTTTTCTGCTCTCTCCAATCACAGCACCATGCCTGCACAAATGGGAGCTTCTGAAATGAGTCCAGAGCACCAGCATGTTCCTCCTCCCCTTTGTCTGTGCTGTTAAGAATGTCCCCTCACTGCTGCTGTGTAAATGTCCCCTGCTTGGCTGATGGATCTTCGCAGGGTGGATTCAACAGCAGGCTCTGATTGAATTTCCCTCCATCAGATTAATCTCAAGCAGACACATGGAGCTATCTGCACACATGCATAAAAATACTTATTTACAGTTCATCTACATGGAGATGAATAGAATTGCCAAACACAAATATATGTATGAAAAAAACCAAACAAAAAATTACACAAAAATTGTATGTAGGCCTGGCTTTATCTGACACATGGTCAGTAGTCTGAAGTCTTTCAGTTACTTCCCAATTTCCAAGGAATGCAATTATTTGGTGCAAACTAAAATGCCTCTGGACTCAAATGGATAAACTTAAAATCAATTAGATAAATGGTGCATAGAACATACCGCTGGGTGATGGATAAATGTAAATGCTCCTCAGATGGAGAAAAGACACTGTCCAGTTTCTTAGAAACTGTCGCAACTGTTCCACATCAACAGCACCATCAATGTTGTTTATGAAAGTGTCTTAACAGCACTAAACCTGCTCTATATTAAGCTCTAATAGGCAGAGGCAAGACTGAGTAGATCTCTGCTAAAACAGTATTAGGCCAGACTCTTCCAGAGCAAGTAAAGCATGAACATAAAAAACACCCTTTTCTCTAGCTAATTTCAAGGTAATACAGTATATAGAGTGATGTAGCACAAAACAGTCAGTCCTATTGGCCATCCAGAAAAATAAATATGTAGTTTGAGTAGAAGCCAAAGTGAATATCAGATTAGATTTTAAAAGCCCAGCTTGTGTAGCTTACCTGGAATTATTTTAACAATTAAATCTATTGTTATACAGTGTTCACATTTAGATAATGCAGTCCTCAAAACCAATTATCAATTCATTGTGGCCGCAATGCAACAATAGAAGAATAAGAGCTGACAGCTATAATTATCTCTCCTAACGTGATTCTACTCGGCTTCTAATTACCCATTTTATTGTGAATGTCTCACTCTTTTTGTATTAAGGCAAACTGTTACGATGCTTTTCAAGCAGTCAATCTGCAAAACCCCGAGCAGAACCACATCTCTGTCCAAGGGGTTACTGGCATCACTGCTTATAAAACCTCTGTTAAACAAAGGTAAAGTAGCTTATAGCTTGTGGAATATGTGACAAATTCCTTATTAATACATAAATTATCATAGACAAACAGAGCTACTCAGATGCTTATCTTATGGTTTCTGCAGTTCCGTCTGTAATTAAACAGAGCCATTATCTACATTTGTACAGGAACTTATGAGTCACTGTAATCAGTTTAAAATCAATCATGAAGTGTTATTCATTATTCAACTTGTTTGTTTTTGGGGTAAGGTTTATTTTCTGCTTGCAGTTCAACATAGATTGCATAAGAAAAAACTGGATCAAGGCTCTAAGTGCCTCCTCTGCAGCTGGCCAGCTGTTCGTGTACAGAGTATGAACACTATGGAAGACTTCTGTATTGTTTGTGCATACGTTTAGATGCACAGGAGAAAGCTGCAGAAAAATGTTTTGAACAGCTGCTTCCCTACACATCTGTTTCCGCTTAGACAAGGGTGTCATTTTTAACAATCTTGCTGACTGCCAAAGTCTTTCATGCAGTTGGTGCAAAATTGAACTTTTTGAAGTGCCATTGTGAAATGCCACGTGAATGTGTCAGCTTGTAATATTTTCATGCACCTCTTTTACCGTTTGATTGTGAGAATAAGTTTGTTACTAGCATACTTGAGGGATGAAAGCTATTCAAAAATAACTCAAGACTTAACACAAATGATGCCTAATTAAATATATATTGGTAGAAAGACGATTCTCATCCTCATCAAAGCCAAGTGTAAAATCTACATTACAAATAAGAAAATAAAGCAAGGTAATGTCGTCCGTGAAACTGAATTAATGGGTAGAAACAAGACAGCTTTTAAATGTAAAAAAGTGACTTACACACGAAGACTTAACCTTTAAAGCCGCATTTGCATTACTGTAGATGAACTTGTCCATCCACACCTCAATGCTCTACAGGAGAAATCATTGTGACAAAGTCAACTCACATGGTTGGTTTTTAAACCCACAAAGTGACGCTGCACCCTCCTGTACTACTGTATGTAGGTTAATCTGAATACAAAAGTTAGAGAGGTCCCCTGGATGACAGGAATCCTCGTCATTTGGAGTGTGATTTCCTCTTCATTGATTCAGCTTAGGTATCCATTTTTCACGTAGAGTTTGTTATAATCACAGTAAACTTCTAGGACGACCTGGCAAATTATACAGCAAATACAGCTTTGCTTATAGTCTGTCTTTATCTTCAAAAGGTAATTGTCTTTATCAAATATCCAAACAGCTATCATCACAAATTTTTTATTCTGAAAATAAATAAGAAGACTGCATCAATGGTCTGTTAGATGAGTTACTGTGGACATCATGAGTTAAAAAACGTTTTTTTTTTATTATTGTGAAATAAGTTATTATCTAATATTTCCAGTTGATGTCAGTGCCAGGTGAAACTGCTGGTGTTGGGACAGGATTCCTCTGCCTGATGCAGCTAAACAAGTTTTCATGAGAGGAAAACGTTCTCATCAACACAAACATGGTCCATGGTCAAGTTTGTCCTTTTGGATGGATAAAATTGAAGATGTTGCATCATAATTCCTGTGATCGCAGGTGTCCAGCAACCAGTTTGACTGATCTTAAGTCTATTAAGGAGTTGTATCATGTCTTGGAGGAATTCCGTGGCTTTTTATTCTCTTCACAGGCTAAATAGGGCATGATGTCCAACCAGTGTTCCTGCTCCAGAAACCATGCTGTTGTCAGAGTAGAGGTCACTTCTTCTTACTATTAAGCACTTTTCTTTTTCTTTTTATTGTGTAGCCCTTTCAGATCTTTCTTAGAAATGAAAAGTGCTTTTTAATATAATTTATTCTGATCATTATCAATAGCAGCAGTGGAATTGCCACTGAACTGGTAAACAACCAGTGTTTCCATCTTGTGCTTCCTGTCAACATGAAAGCAGCTGAATGTGTTGCTGCCCCTGAATGTCCAGGTAATCTCACATACCAGAAGCTTCCATGTTCCTGTTCCACGCTGCTGTGATGACCATCTCATCCACTTTGCACACATTTCCTCTTCATCTCTGTGAAGCCCCTTTCAGACTTGCACTGGAAACCAGTAATATTGCGGACTCTGTCCTTTACACCGTTTGCACTTACACATGCGTTGCGGTCTTTTACCTCAAAGATGTAGCGGATATGTTTGGACCCCATGTCATAAGAGCGGAAATGTTGCGGCACATCGTTTTGGCTGAACGCACAAGAAAATGTTCCGAACGAAGTTGAAAGGAGAGCGGGGCTGTGCTGACTTTTCTGGAACATTTTGTGATGTCTGCAGGCGCCGGAAATGCGATAAGTCTGCAAGGAAGCGGCATGATTGAAAAGACGAGTCCATTTAAAGAGTGGATGGATTTTACTGCTCGTGCTCTGCAATGCAAGTGTGAAAGCGGCTTGAGACTGTAAAATGAAGTCATGTTGTATAATAAAATTTTTACTTGTATGTTTGAAAGTTGTTTGTTTTTGCAGACCTGGCAAAGTCATTTTGTCATTTTGTCATTTTGTCATTTTATTAAATAAAAATTTAGAAACTTATTATAATTATTTTAATAATTCTTACATTTAATAGCTTTTTTGTGTAGAACCACAGTGAACAGGGTTACAGATGTATTTTTTCAGTTCATGCAGCAAAGAATTTAATATAATGTAGTAATTTATTAACAGTGTTTTTAGTAGAATTAATCACGTCTTCATTCAAAGCATCTACAACTATTTATTTTAAATAATCTAAAACTTAAAAATCATTTTGATCAGCTCTGGGATTCGGCTTATTTTCCATCTAACACCATGCAGAGACATACAGTAACATCCTCCAGCTGGAGGGAGTGAATCCTCTTCTCTGTATGGGCTGTATATTTGCTGTAACACCAAGACCTGAGTTCTAATTTCATACCATTAACATGTAACGTGAGCCGGTATGACAAAGTTCCTTGAATCCTTGAATTCTGGGAGCAGACAGTTATATCAGGGCTGCAAGGATCTGATTTCAAGCATGGCAGTAACCTCTGGTACTCTGTAGGAGGACGAAGTGTAACATCCCCCATGCTACTTAGCATGCATGGGCATGCATTTCTACATACTGTAGCTTTAAGCCCTATTGTGTATAATGTTATTATTCACCACAGACAAACATTTATTGATCATTTTTATTGCATTAACTATTTTTTTATCACTTGATATAAACATCAATGTTTTAAGATATGTTTGTATTTACAGTCTTGCTTTGCTCAAAAGTTTAAAGCTGTGATAAATGTGTATCTGGTGCTTTAAAAAAAAGTAGCTTTCATAAAATACAGTCAGTGCCTTAATCAATGCACATTACAGGTCCAAATTTTGAGAAAATTGTGAGGATGATCAATCCTGCCTGAACCTATTCAAACCAAGGGACAGTGATGAGATATTGGGATCTTTGGAGGGCTCCATGAACCACGTGTCACCTGTCGGTGAGTCTAAAGACTGTCCGAACTCTCTCATTAAATGGCACTGGCAAAAACTATTCCTCACTGCTGGTGTTAGAAGAGTGTAAGCTGAGAAGGATGCAAACTTAATACAATATGTTGCCCAGCTAAATACCGATGGCATTTTAAGATGGCAAACAGCAGCACAACAGCAGCCAGAGAAGCCTTCTAGTAAGCATACTTAGATATGTTGTGAGTCTAAACTTTATCCCACATTATTAAAAAAAAAAGAATTATTGTCAAGAGGATAGATCATAATCAGTGGAAGCCTGGCATCAAATTCACAATCTTTTTCTATCCGATTTAGTTTCTCCAAAGCTTACTGTGGGTGACACGGCATTTTAAATAAATAAGCAAAAAGGTAGACACTAAGGTTATCAACGAGCTGCTGGTTTCTTCACCAGATGGCAAGCATTGTCTCACCTCTTTCTTCTCTGCCCACAAATATTGCTCAATTTTATCAAGGATGCCAATCATGCTAAAGCTATTCTTGCTGAGAGAGATATTGCCTTCTGCCAAAAGCGCCATTGTGAGGCCCACCAAGTCAAATGAATGTAGATGCATTTATGAGATTCAAGCTTCTGTTTACAGCAATAATTTCTCTCAGCAGGGGTTATCACTGCAAAGCACCCTGTGTATAGATCATCTGTTAAACACATCTCATCTCTCATGCTCTCTCCCTACCATCCTCCCTCAGCAAAACAGTGGCTAATTAGTTCTACCAGTTTTGGACTAATTTATTGCCATACTTTCGCGCCCATCCTCAAATTTCATGAAGGTGTTTAAAGATAAAATGTGTCCACACTATTAATGTCCAATTGTGGGCGTTTAATGCTTGTCACTGTGTTCTGACTGATGAAGACACGTCTTGCTGGGATGATATATGCATGATAAGTGACTGTGAATCAAACTGTGAGTTGAATCATGGCACTGGAGAGAAAATGACAGAAAGACTGTGACAGAGAAAGCGAGAAGGGGAAAGACAATGAAAAGAGACGAGCGGCTGAGCCTCTGGGCTTGGTAATTGTAATGGTGTCAAATGAGTAAGGTCATTACTGTTAATGTCTTTTAGGGCATTACAGTCTATTTGTTATGTCTTTTAGACACCCAGGCAATGCCTTGTTATGACACACAGGCTAAGAAATAATTTGCACGACTTGAATATGTAACAAACATTTTGTTTCCTTTTTTTATATTTAAGACGGATGAGTCAGTGTGAAATCATGGAGTCATTCTTGGCTGAAAATTACCTCAAGTGCATATTAAAAGGAATGAAGATGAGCTTTTTTGCATATTCTTCTGCTCAGTTTTTCCCCCGTTTTCTTAAATGTTCAAATAATTTTCATAAAACATTAGCAATCAAATATTGTTCTTTGAGAGGATATACAAATCTAAACTGCTTTTACCAACCAATTAAAAGCAAAGAAGACACTAAAGACCACATTATCTTCCATTCATCTATTAATTTACAAAAGGAAAAAAAAATGGTACTTGGATAGCAAATTAATCTTACAAGCAAAAATGTCAGATATTCTTTTGCTCCAGCATTTCATTTACATTTCATTTGCCTTCCCCTAACAATCATTTCTGCCCAATTAGTCATAAAAAACCTGCAAGTCAATAGTGCCACTTGATGTCTGTTGATACTCATTATCAGCCTATCAGTCATGAATACAACAAACATTTAGAACTGTCAAATATCAGCTGACATTCAACTCTCATACAAACATCTGTCCAGTTTTAGCCCATTTATATAGGATAAACTCACTCAAACAATCATGCAGCATAGAAATTAAATTAGGTTAAAAAAAATAAACACTATCTTTATAAAAGATGTCTGATTGCCCTGTAGGGTTTCTAAACTGCATCTTACAGGTAACAAGCAGGTGACAAGTTGTGGAAAGCAAAAGGAAAAACTCAGCTCTTATTATACAGAAGGATGATGACATTATTGTCTAAAATGATGTGATTCCATGATTATAAAACAGACAATCGCATCAGGCCAACCTACAGTTTAGCGCTGCTACCGTAAAAAATTCAAAAACAGTGATGGGAATGGGTTGTGCATCAGAGCAGCTGACTGTTATCACATGACCCCTGACCTTGTCACATGCCCCCAGGCCCTGGGTAGCCACATTTGTCTACTTGATGTGGCTGACAGTCTGTCTACCCAGCAGGTGCTCTCAGGCCTGACTTTCAGCCACTGAGCCGCACTGATGAGAAACCGGGCCGTCTGTTAGGTTTCTCACGCCAGGCTTGTTGGCAAATGGTGCAACCCACTGCCACCCACAAATACACTCATGTACACTGTTAATGTGTATACAAAATGTACACATGCAGACATTTCAGCACAATTATCGGTGCATGTATGTATTACGCTAAACATACATGTCCAAATGCACCACAGCCACCATGATGTCTCAGCTGCCACTGCGGGTCTGTACGAACACCATGACTCCCGCCATATGGCTACTGACATACTGCTCTTCATTAGGGCTCAAAGCAACAGCCTTCTGGGGCCAAACGTAATGACACATGGGTAAACATCATGGGATGTTTTTTATATCAATGTCATTATCAATTTATACCTATCAAGTTTAGTTTTTTATAGATTCTTTTGTTAATTTTTGACACAATTTTCTATGGGAAAGCAAGTGCAGTATACGACCTGAGTTTACTGCGTCAAAAAAACTGCCTCCCTATTTTTTATCCTAACAGAGTAACCTTTGAGTTTAGTGTTTTTGAAAACTCCACACAAACAATGTTAACAAAATTATTAATATCAATAATATCTTCAAACTAAGACAGATGCCAAAACTACAGATGTGGCTATATCTGGCATCTGGATTGCCCTACCTTTATATCAGAGTGGGGCCTGCCCACCACCCTGATATAAACCTATCAGGTTCATTCTTTGCAATTTTATCTAACAATTAAACTGTACAACTCTACACACAGCTGTCTTCATTAAAGCATGCGTCAGAAAATACGTCCCCCTCCAATTCTCCATGAAGCACAGACGAGCTAATTTCTGATTAACAAGCTGCTAATAAAAACAGACACAAAGCAGGAATATTTTTCTCAAGAAAGAAGTAAACCATCAATTTGCCAGAGATGAACTCACCAGCATCCACAGAAAGCAGAAAGTTATTCCATCAATTTAAGTACTGGACAGGAAAACAATGATTGATCTTTTCAGCATTGATAATACAGCTTGAGCCAGTGTCATGTTTCTTAATGAAAGTTAGCCACACTTTAAACTGCTTCTTCTGGCAGCTATGTCCACATTGTTTATTCATAAATCAGTAAGCTGGGCAGTGCCAGAGGCGCACAATTCCAACCCCTTTGGAAAATGTGGAACCGGCTCTTGATTACCATCCTCAGTATTCCACTCAGCGTTTCAGAGTGCAGCTAGTTTGCAGATGCGTCATTTGATGCAGCACATACAGCAGTACCACCAGAAACCACAGGGGCAGTGCTGAGCAGTATAGTTGTCATGCAACCAGCAAAAGAAGCAAAGAATAAAAACAATTATGTATTTGGTGGCTGCACAGACCACTGTCATCTCCTGCAATGCCTGTTTTGCTCTCTCTATGAATGAACATAATTATGAACTCCCCCCACTGCCACCGTGTTCTGATATTGATGTTGGTACTCTGGTGAACTCTAAACTGCTCTCCAGTGAAAGTACTGCCTAATAACCATGACAGCATAAAGGATGCATGGAAAAATGAGAGCGCTGACATTTGAAACGGATGTTCCCAATTATGTATGTAAAGGGAACATAAATGAGCCTTTAAGGTAACAGTAAGGCATTTAGTTGTGATGGTCAAGATTTGGCACTAGGAAATGCATCGTGTTAATGAAGAGTCCTCATGAGCAATATAAACAAAGCATGTGAGTGAGTTTTCATCGGGTTGGGATTGTATCTGCACTGCATCTTCACTGTCATTTGCTTTTTCCAAATCCTTATGTTTATGGCTGCAGAAATACCTATAAAATCCCCAAGTCATGTACCAATTACAATTACAGTTCTAACATTTATCTAGTTGTCAAAAACAGCCATTAAATGTCACTTGTTGTCCAAGCTGGAAGATGGTAAAGCTTCTTCTGAGTTAAATGTTTAATGTAAAATGGTCAGACAATCATGTGGAATCAAAGCGTGTAACTTTTATAGTTTCCACCATCAGGTCGCTTTGACTCATTTCTTAAACATGCTGTTAAAAACCCACAATTTAAGTGCTCTGATAAAGCTATCATCTAAAATTCCTTTTGAAAAACTTACTCATTCATACTTAAACAGAGGTTTTGGCCTGTAATCGATGTCATTGGCCACTGTAAAATTCTCATTTCAGCACGTTTGTAATCATAGGAGTCCAAAAATCAAATTCCTTGAATAAACTTGCTTAACCTGCAATCTGAACTGAAGTCAGGCAGCTAAAGAGAATTTCCCTGCAAATGCTTTAAGGTGGCCAACAAGATGAATAAGTAAAAAGTATTACTTCTAAAACATAGAGTGTGAAATTAGGATCAATATTGAGTGATGGAATATCAATGCTGAGGCTCTCACACAACCAACTCTGCAGCATGGGAAAGAAAACGTCTTAATATTTGGAGAAGGAGCTTTGAAAGCTGCTATTTTTCCTCTGCTCAAGATTAAACTTGTTGGAAAACTCATTAACCCCCTTCAAATGAGCCAGGAAGAAAATGTAAAAAGGGCAGGACCTTCTCACATTTCCATTATGATGTTACTAAAATAGTTTATTCATTCACTATTGAATTATTCTTTAATGGCATGCGCATTTCAATGCATTAATTTCTGTTCTTTGTATGAGATTTCTCTGCAGATGCACAGAGAACAACTGCATTTCAACACATTCAAATAAGTTCATACAGTTTAAACAAAAATTTCTACGGCTCTCTGAGGTTTCTGTGTCTATAGAGCTGCTATGCAAATGTTTTAACAGACTCTACTCTATGATGAGGCATCATTCAGTACAAAAATGGAGAGCCAGATGTGATGGGGGGCCAGTTTCCAGAAAGATAAAAAGGTAAAAACCATGGGAGATGAATCAAACTGAGACGATGTAAGCGCTAAGAGCTACCTGTGGTACTATCTAACTTCCCATCTGCTCTGAAACCTTTCACAGATAACAAGACTGGAGACCTCTGCAAGACACCCTTGTCATCGCAGCAGCACAACAAACCCTACAGGAGTGAAAGATAAAGCACAATGAAATTATGATTCACGCTATTGTGGAATAGTTTTTTTTTGTTTTGTTTTTTTTTTTAAATGAAATGTCAGAAGCAATTACGAATAAGTACCACAATAATTAAAGAAATATTGTATTTGTAAACAATTATCCGAACTACAACCATTCTGCTTCAACATGTTTACTTAATTA
Source organism: Atherinomorus stipes (assembly GCA_023101725.1). NCBI lineage: Eukaryota > Metazoa > Chordata > Actinopteri > Atheriniformes > Atherinidae > Atherinomorus > Atherinomorus stipes. Next base: position 1,242,211 of record JALJCO010012783.1, read on the forward strand.
CATAATCTACTGGTAATATTAGTTTTTTGTTTGTTTGTTTTTTTATTATTATTTGTTTTAAATCTATATTTTTTTTTCTTTTTTTGTGTGTGTGTGTGTTTGTTTTATTTTTTTTCGTATCCTCTTCATCCATAATCATAATCATGGTGCTCCTAATAAGGGATGATTTTCATGAACAAATAATTGACCACACAAATATTTTTCCTGCCTTTAAGTGTATTTACTGTAGCTGAGAGGCCAATGGATTGTGCAAATATAGGGTTTTAAGCAGCCTCTTTACAGAGTAACAAAAAAAACATTGCTGCCTGGAACCATCGAGTCATAGGTGGTAATTGTGTTTTAGATTAAAAGCTTAGAAGGCTGATTGTTGGTGCTGCCTGAGTCAATAAGCAGGCTTGGTGAGGGGAATGCTCACTAGGCCCACTGTGGTGATTAACTGCATGTTCCTGAATTTTATTTGTGATCAGGCATGGAGATTAAAAGCGGTGGTGGTCAGGGAGGAAGATGCATTAAAGAAATGCACTGCAGGCTGAGGGGCTTTTAAGTTCACTGCAGGCTTGCTTGTGGGTACACTGACAAACAGAGCCCAGGAGAGTGGCTGTATCCTCCAGCATTTTTTTTTTTTTTTAAACAATATTTTTCATTTAATTTCATTTCAATACTTGTAGCTTCATGAAAAAGAAAAAGAAGCGTTAAAACATTCACTTTGCTTCCATTCACTTTGATTAATTACTATCATTAGTGACGATCCCATAAAGCACTCCACTCTGATAGGGACAAGATAGATACCTTGAATGCAAGTCTTGAATTCTCATGAAATGAGACTGCTGTATCACGCTGAGAAATCACACCGAGCTGTTGACATTTTGAGAAATCCCTACTGTGTCATCCCAGGTGAAAAATTACCTTCAGCTCAATAACAATCTATAATGGATAAGATTTTGTGGAGACACTTGGTTCATATGGGGCATCATTGCCATAAGGAGGTAAACATCTGACTGTTGGTTTTGGGGTTGTTTTCTCTTTTCTTCACAGAATGGTTTATTTGATATCCAAGTATGAAGATAAATGAATGGCGATAAAGTAACAAAGCAAAATCTAATAAAGGATCATCACAAAAATCTCTTCTCAAAATCACTTTGTCAGATCTACTGCAAGCTGCAGCTGTCGAACAATTCAGTTCAAGGCAAGACTCCAGCTTTACAGTTTCCAAAGAAAAAAGACAAAAACACAATCGGCTATTTGCCCTCAACCTCAAACACTGATCCCATCCTTTTGATAAGTGAAATAAATACATACAGCTGACTTTGCCTCTCTTGTCTAACACACTGAACTTCATCAACTTCTTCGCTAGTCTGTAGTTCTTTCAGGCTTTCATACCCTTCCAAAATATGCCTCATTACAAACATAAGTACAGACCTCTGATAAACAAACCTGCTTTTCTTTGTCATCTCTTCTGCCCTTTTGCCTTTAATTCAGCTTAATCAGCAAGTAAATGAGCTCTGTGAAAGCACATCTGCATACAGATTTTACTCAGATCTATTAACTTGTATTTTGGACAATCCCTGCATATATTAAAGGGTGTCTTTAGAGAAAGACATCAGCTTTGGTCATTCATGTTCACATTAGGTCAAGACACAAACTGAACTGGGTAACTCCACTAAATATTCTTCCTGTCAGAAAAAGGATAACAAAATTTGATAAAGTAAGATGAATTCAGTGTACTATTTCACTGGTCGATATTTTCACTTAAAGGTAGGGTGGATGATATTTTCCAGGAGCATTTTTTATTATATTGCTTAAAATCTCCTTCGCACTCTGATTGCAACCGATTAATTGAATACTCTGAGACAAAAATAATAATAAAAAAAAAAAAATCACCTGTGGAACGGACAGGACTGAGTAAACCCCATCCAATCGTCTTGAACAGCCCATTCTAAACAATTGAATAATGATATGTCCATCAAACTCAACTTCCGCTTGTCTCTCCCCACTCCCCCCTCCTCATGTGCACCGCTCTGTAGTCTGTGGCCTTCTCAAAGTGTAAGCAACCATGGCTGTCAGACTGCTCGCTGCTGTTATCTGAGCAGCTGTTTGCTCATGAAATCCACCTAAAAGAAAAAAAAACAGATGTGGCTCAAGTCATGGAGGCGTTGATGTTTGAAGTGCGGACTTTTCACACTGTAGAAAGAGTTCATCAGCTTTTTACTAGCTAGCTAACAAAGTAGCCATTCTGCTGTTTTGGGTTGTCTTCATCAACCTGCTCATGAACCATTGGGCGCACGTTCTTGTGCACTGAAGTCATGGCTTCAGGTGGGAATTTTGGTGTGTGTTTTGTCAAATGTAGCTTGCTTGAACCATTTTCCAGGATCCCCTACCATACATTTACTATGGAATAAAATCATTACCATTTTATCTTGAAAAGTGTTTAAAAAAAAACAACAAAAAAACAAAGAATAATTAGAGGTGGAAGTGATGTTGCCATAATTGCTGATAATATCAACTGCTCATTTATTTTGAATTGTGTATGTGTGCACATTAAAAAGGGAAAAATGAGAAGTTCCTACTCCCTAAACAACTTTATCACCAAATCCATTCATGGGAATGTTCACAAGAAAGACTGCAAAATTACCTATTTAACCAAGGTTTGTTTTTGTTTGTTTGTTTCTAGCATAGCACCAAATTAAACTGGAAATCAGACATAATTAAGCAATTTGCTGTCTTTGCAAACATATATTACTGAGAAAAGTTCATTTGCATTCGATGAGGTGTGCCTTAGCTGACAAACTTTACAGAGGAGCATGTGGGGAAACCATACGGTAGGGCTCCCAATTCTCAGACCCGGAACCAGATTCAATATTGACAAGTCACGGTACATGCTCAATTTTTCAAGCAATAAAAACAAATTCATAAATGGTGCCACGGAGGACGTTCAAAAGGGCACTCACACCAAACAGCCAGCTTAGACAAGACGGAATACAGAAGAGGGAAGCACACAGCAGCAGCTTTCCTTTAACTGCATACTTTTAATTACACTTCACAGAATATTTTCCTAAATCAATTCCCAAATGAGTTAAAATAACCTTCAAAAATGGCCAAAAATATAATGCATATCTACCCAATTCCAGCAAAGAGAGACTTAGTTAATATTTATTAGGTCGGTAGGTTGGTATTTGTACCTATTACAATTTTAGAATTTAATATTTTTCAATGTAAGCAATTTTCCCATCAGATAAAATTACTTTTAAAGGTACCTCAGGCGACTGAAACTACTAATTTCCCCTAACAACACCTGGGTACAAGTACATTGTCTTGCTGGCAAGACAATGTCCACAAGCAAGGCCTTGCTCTCCTGTCTCAGATGCAGAGCTCTCTACCTCTACTCTCTTAGTCAGCTGCAGAAAGGAGCAAACGTCAGCACACAAATTTTCTTTTTGATGGGTGGCTGGGGACAACTCATTAATATTAACAAGAAAAAGTGCTACCTGATTTCCAAATTAATTAGCCATGAGGAGAGAGCAGTTTGGGTTATGGTAAGAATAGATAGATTAGCCAAGGGTTAAAATGTCACAGTAAGTGAATGCAGAGTGGGGTTCATGCCTTCAACACCAAGCAGAAAGAAAACTTATAGGCAGGACCTGAGAAAAACCTGTTAGTACATCCACAGTGACAATCTTGGACTTGGACAGTGGCTTTGCAAAGTTTGACTTTACACTTAACCAACTAAATGGGATTCTTAAATCACTTGCAGTGCCTGTGTAAACCAAACAAGTCAGTCACCTCAGTTATTTAAGTCCATGTTTACAACACAACTCATTCACCGAAAACACAAAACTATTTCCTTTGAATTTCTGACAAAAAAAAAAAAAAAAGTCGAATTTGCACAATGGTGAGATGAAACCTATCTCTGTGCCGCGGGAAATGCAAACATGACCAGAAACGACATAGAGCGCAGGTCAGGTCTCTAGTGTGCAGAGAAAAGTTTCAACTTAACATCAAAATGTGTGCCACATCCTGATAAAGGCAGAAAAAAACACACTACAGAAGCGATGCGTGTCGATTTGTACAGGGATGCGCTGATTATCTGGCACATTTAACTTAGCGGCATAAATGTAATCAGGCCCCACTTCAACAGTCCATTTAAGATTAAAAGATGCAGCGGTCACCCAGCATTACTCCCAAAAAAATGGCTTATCAACTAGCTTTTTTATCTCACAGACCCGCTGGTGTCTGAGTGCGCAAGTACAGGATGACGTGACAGACGTCATTATTGTTGAAAATTTCCTGCTCCTGTTTACACTGTCTGGACTGAAAATTTCATTCTGGAGGGAGTTGTCAGATATTTGCATTTTTACCCCCTCAAAGCTCTGTTACCGTGTAAACGAGAGGCCAGAACGCTACAGAACTTTTGTGTTTTGCTGCCTTCGTGTTGTCGTGTAAGCAGAGCTAAAAGCAGTTGTTTGTCAGAGGCTGACTTTATTTAAATTTGATCATGTAGTCAAAACAGATGAGGTAAGGCCCAGAATGCAAGCTCAAGAATGTATTCCAGCTTATCCGGATTGTTTAAATATTCACTTAGAAAATGAAATCAAAACATTACAAGGTGGTTTCAAACTCAGTTTGATCAGATTTCTTCAAATGCATCCGAGACTAGCTACGCAAATCAAATTTCAAAAGTATCTTTTGCATCACTTGCAACATTGCCCATACTGATGATATGAAAAATGTCATCACTGACCCAAATCTCTTTATAAGGTTGGAAGGAAAAGCCATCAGAAGATTGTGACACTTGAAAATATTTACAGTCAACTCAATCCATGCAGATAGGTTAATGATATCTGGAAAATATGATCCCTTGCAAATAACTGAAAAGTTTGTTCTAAAAGTCTGACTACGGGAAAGAAAGAAATCAGTATGATTTGCCTCTGAGACGCATCTTGTAAAAGCCCTTATGGAAGATGGTGAAGCCCCAGCTGCAGGAAGATCCACTTAAGACAGAGAGTGTGCACTCAGAGAGATTGGTTATGAGAACTTGCTTGTGTGTCTGTACTAAAATACCTGGTGTTTGTGCAAACAGGCAAATACAGTGAAGCACATGTTGTATCGGACTTAACTGACTTACTATTAGGATAAAACTATATATACTTGTACCACATTTCTTGTGGCAGTTTCTAAGTTAAGAAACAACCAAAATAAATAAGAGATCTCCTTTGATTCAGTCTTTTGTATTAACTAAATTACAACATGTAGCTCAAAGAGCCACTTCCACTTCCAAAAGAAACCTGAGTGTACATGTGGAAACCCTCGTAATCACAAATAAAGCCAGCATGCAGCCAAAAACCTTTACTCAAATCTGTCATAATCTAAACCAGGGGTGTCCAGATCTGGGCGTCGATGACCATAATCCTGCAGGTCTTTGATATTTCCCTGCTCCAACACACATGACTCAAATTAATGAATCATCCAGCAGAGCTTCACATGCTGTTTGATTCCTTTAATTTGAATAGATGCTTTGAATCAGGTAAACATTGAAAGCCTGCAGGGCAGTACCCCCCAGGACAGACTTTAGAGACCCCGGTTCTAGACCCTGTATATGAATGGTGAAATAATGCATTTCATGTGAACGAATTAATGGGCCTAAATTTCAAAATGAGGCTTTTTTTTTTGTACTGATGTCTTAGTACATGAGACATCATAGCCTCATGTAGGCTACTGAGACTATTAGAAGAAACGGTGTCTTTTGTGTTTCTTCAACGACCTACAATTACCTGGATCAACATAATTTTGATCAGCAATTTCTCTGGCAAACTGTCATATCTTCACAATGAACAAAATTTAAATCAGTTTCAAATAAGACATTTTGTCCATCGAATATCACTGTTTCTTCCACTTTGTAGCACCACCTCGACAGGTGGTATTTTAGAACCAATTTCACCTGCACATAACAGATAACATCACTCTGCTGCTGAAAACGGGAAGTAAAACTATGTTGCTGCTGAGAAAATTTACCATTAAAATGCAATGCAGTGCATGTTAGTTTTATTTGTAACATTATTACATTGACCCGGGCATTCACACAGATAGTCTTGTATAATAACCATTTCGCCTCAAGTGTTGGCAGGGGAGTGGATAAGATTGTTTATGATCACAGGCTATAGGCATATCCTACTGATGTGTGCTAGTTGCATGCAAGGCGCTACACCAGGGCTAGGGGGTGCTATGGCCCCGTCAGAAACCTGTATAGCCCCAGTTAAGCCCCTCCAGAATTCACCCGAAATGCCGATGTTTTCACCCCCAACCCGACCAGCACATTGGATCACTGTTTTATACTTGCTGTTGGCTCGCGTCAGCGTTGAGAACGTTGGTGAACATTGTTGTTGCAGCAGCACACGAGGAGCACGGGAAATGGTTTGGAAAAGAGGGGGGGAATGGGGGATTTTTTTTTTTAAAAAGTATAAAATATAAAAAAAAAAAAAAAAAATTTAAATTTTAAGATTTTTTGAAACCCTTGGGAAAAAACCAAAAAAAAAAAAAGAAAAAAAAAAAAAAAAAAAAAAAGAAAAAAAAAGGAGGGGGATAATCCTACGGGGGGGGGGGGGCAAAAAAAAAAACATTTGGGGGGGCGAAATCGGGACGGGGGGGTATTTAACAGCGATCTAATATAAGAGTCACAAATCATTTTAAAAAAAAAAAAAAAAATAAAATAAAAAAAAAAGAAAAAAAATAATAAAAAAAAAAAAAAAAAAAAAAAAAAAAAATCTTCAAGCAGTCACCAGAGTTGTTTTATACCACGATAGCAAACTGAAAATATGTTGAAGAGCTCATAAATGTACTTTACTTCATATCATATCTTCAATCGTATAATTTTGACAAATACAAGATAGGGACTTTTTGCAGCCTAGTTTTTGCTTTGTTCCATGTTTTACTACTCTAAATCTCTTGACACCAATGATCACACATCACAGGAATTTCCGGCAACCTTGAGGAGATTATGCAGCGTCTAAAAATATTGTTTGCATATAGGTGTTTGCTGGATTCACCATGGATTTACTCTAGGTGCTTTTTGGATAATATGGGCATAAATCTTGATATCAAAGTCTCACTATCTTTAAAAAACAAATTCCTCAATAAATCCAAAGTTATTTTCTCAAATCCCCCATTGGTGGTGGAATCTTCTACCTGTGAGGGAATTTTCCATCAGTAGTACGTCTTTCCACTGAAATTTACTGTTCATCTATACTCTGAAGAAATAAAACTGTACAATCTTGGTCTTTCTTATTCATCTTTATCATTATTTCCATTTGACTCTATTAACTGTATTGCAATGACTACCATTAAAAAGGATATACTGTAGTCTTAATAACTAGTAAAGTGGCCGCTATCTCAGAAATTGTAATTTCATTGAAATATGTCATATACAGTTTAGATGAATGGGCACAAGCATCTGTTTACAGACTTTAAAAAGTCCATTTATAGCTTTTATGAGGGTTTCATGCAAGTCTATCAGGATATTCCCATTGCGACTCGAGGGATCCTGCAGCACTGTAAGCCCATCATTCCAGTTTTTCTTTTCTCCACCCATCACATTTTCATATAAAGAGCTAGCAGCCTATTGAACCTCATTACAGCTATGCTTTCAGTGCCTTCTGGCCCAGTAATGAGTACCTCTTTTTGAGGTATGGCAACAAGAGAGTGAACATTACCTGTTCTCTTTTTTTTTTCTATTCACCTGTCACACACACACAAAACAACAACAAAAAAGAAGTAGATTAAATATACACGCTGACAAACTGAAATATAGACTGTTTCAGACATTTAGACACCTGGTATTATATTATATTTCAAGGAAATATGCAAATGATCTTTCTCTGTCTTTTATGACCATGGAGAAATGTACATATTGCAGTTGTGTTGGGTGTGTTTGAGGGGGAGAAGAGCTGGTGGGTGGAAGTGGGATATGCATTTGAAGTCACGCTGCAGTAATGGAATCAAAGACTGATGATTGTTCATACAAGGCTATTTACTCTGTTTGGCTCCAAAACAAAAAGCTACGATCCACAATATCTTTCTTCCAGTGGCCTTTCCACCCCATCTCACAGCATATGTCCCCCCCGGCCCCCTACTCCACCCCATCATGAACTCTAAGTTAATCATTTAGAAATAATTAAATTCAATAAAGTGGAACAGATTAAATAAGAAACATTGGCTGGGCGTTAAGGGGCAGGGGGTGTAGCTTCCTCCCCCGTTGTGCTAAAGAGTAAAAGTTGTGCTAAAAGAGAGATAAAGACAGATGGACAGAGAGAATACAAAAAATAAAAGGTAGGGATGACTTGCAACAGATTTAACAGGAGATAGAGAAAGACAAATGTGTGCAGCAAAAAAAAAAAAAGAAAAGAAAAAGGGTAAGGCAGAGGATAAGAGGAAATGCAAGGGAATAGGAGACAAGATGTGCAGAGCAGAGAAGCTTGAGGAGTAGTTAAATATTCATAAAGCCTGAGTGGTGATGGGTAGTGACGTAGAGCGGTAAGGGAGGCAGAGGAAACTGAGGGGAAGGAGGCAAATAATGAGCGCAGAGAAAGACACCCTCATGCTTTACAACACAGCTGGAGGCACACAAGCAGGCACAAGGTGCACAAAAGACTCAAAAGTACAAATCTGCAATTACAGTTTAGAAAACTTTTCCCAGACGCAAGAAATGAACACATATGAACACGCAGTTTGTTACATGCCATTGAATCAATATCAGGGTTCGTTTGTTCTTTTACTTAATATAGTGTTAAATGTCAACAACATATTTTTCTTTTTTTAAACCTTTCCACTGTTTACCCTGTTCTTTCGGAAAATAAATCTTTAAAAATGGGCTACAATAGAAGGAGAGGGGACCACCTCTTGGGATCCCTTTTGGACCCTTGTAAAGACTAATGGAGACAGATTCTTCGTCTTATAGAGGAAAGCCTTGGTTTCCTTTGTATTTTCTTCTTAGTTTTGTTTTGGAGGCCACGATCTCAGAAGTCTCTGGGGACTGGCTGGAGTTCAAATGCTGGTGAGCTGAGCTTTTTAAAAAAATGTATTCCCTTGTTTGCTGTTATGCCATCCTGTGAATCTGTGTGTGTTCTGTTATTTTTTTGAATTATTAAACATATATTTGTGCTACAAACATTATGTTTGTTTAACTCCAGACAGAAGTGCTCTTAAAAAAACAAACAAAACAAAAAAAAAAAAAATTGGGGGCTTCTTGGGTTGATCAATGAAACCATCACTTTCAACCCAATTTATAATCTTTTAAAGGCATTGACAGACTGACAGAATAACTGTTGTAAATTTAATAATTAATATTGGTAGAATATTAGATGTCGATTGACTTTAATTTTCTTAACTTTTCCACTTGTATCATTGCCCTTTCAAGTAAGACTGTGAAAAGAGAAAAGTAAGACAATCACAACTGAATTTCTCTTTCTAAACCCATCCAGAGGCCCCTCCTGTGCTTTATCTTATAAAAGATAAAATCCTTCATGATAATGGGAACAACTCCTATGGGACGAGAGGTGGTATGAAAAAGTAATGGATTAGATTAATGAAAAGCACACGTTGTCATATACTCCTGTAATGGACTTTTAATTGATCATAGTGCATTTAAGAGTAACAAAATTGGTTTTGTGTTTGTTTTTCCAGAAATTTTTTTTCCATTTGGTCACTGTCTTAAAATTACATTGATATTTAAGCATTATATATAGCAATATATATATACTGTATATGTGTGTGTATTTTTTTTTTTTTAAGTTGACTGACTCCAGTTAACTCCCTCTTGGCTTTGCTCTATTGACTCTCCTGCACTGGATTGGACATAAACACTGTATTAGTGTGATTGGTTGGATAGAGTTGATCCATGCTGGGGGCAGCCTGTCTGCCTGCCTGCTGCTGCTAACCAATCTCAGAGGGAAAATTGGAATTCAATTAGTCTGGCCAGGAGTTATCTCTCTCTCTATCTTTTTCTTATATCTTATCCAATCTTTTGGCCTTTCTTGCTCCTTTGTTATCATACCTATTCTCTCTCTTTTTCCCCCATGTCTTAGATTTTCTTATGACGGCTGCTGTGAAGCCGACCCAGAGGGGGAGAGGGAATTCAATTAGTTCAGCCTTAGGAGCTCTTCCTTGTTTACTATTCATCTTAGCATTCTTGCACTTCATCTGATGGGTCACTGTGATCTCTCCTTTAGCGTTATCCCTCTCTCCCAGGTATCTCCTCTGCCCTACTCCTGCTTGCTCCCAGCAGTGGTATAAATCCTTATTGATGGAAGGATAGAGCATGGAAGCAAAACAGAAAAAAGAAAGAGAGAGCCACGGGGAAAAATGGAAAACGATAGCCATCAGAGGCAGTTGATATCCGGGGGCTATTAAAAGGAGAAAGGGAAGATAAAAGAGGCGGGAAAGGGTGAGATGGACCTGTAAAGAGAAATGATGGGATAATAGAGTAAAAACGTACAGGGTATCAATAACTGGTTATGTTGGCCACAGAAGAGATTGAAACATAGAGATGTAAGCTAGAAGGTAAAGAACAGAGACATAGATATGATGGACAAAATGGAACGAGGCGTAGGAAATACAGGGACAATGAAAGTTAAAATAAAAGAGAGACAAGAGGCAAAAAAGGAAAAATAATCTGGCCATCTTCAAAATGTATTCACCAAATATATACCTGTTGTGATAATGCTCCAAAATCCAGCTAGCATGTCACTTTATCGCCAACTAAAGCTTCCTGAAAACTGCCTCATAAGTGACTCCAAACATGTGCAACACAACCAGCTGCTCAGCCAACTTCATGGGCTGTTTTGAAACTGTAAAACCAAACATACTGTAACCCTATAAGTAGTTTGTGCATGCAGGCCAAAATGACCAAATATTACAGTAGTTGTGAAGATATATGTGACCTCTTGTGGACATCAGAACAATTCATGTGAATTTTAAAATAAAGGTAGCAGCGCCATAATCACATGACTAAAAGGAATGCTGGGATATGAAGTTCTTCCAGGATAACAGGGACTTTTATTCATGCTGGACCACTGCTAATGGAACAAGATCTTGTTAGATTCCGTTGCAGAACAATGAAATCTCACAAGATTTTCAAAGTAAAGTCTCACGAGATATAGCTTTTAAAAACATCAGTCCAACAAAAAAGATACCGATATTTTCTGATATCACATTTTAATGCAAATATTGGCCAATAATATCGGTAGGGCAATAATATCGGACATCCCTACTATAAAGTGATGTATGTTTCAAACTCCAGCACTTGCAAGTTTTGTAGTCTGATCTTCAACAAATCTTAGAATCATGAGTGGTCCACTTCCTACATCCACTATAAGAACTTTTAGGGATTTCTTAGTTGTTAATATATTTACAGTATTAAAAAAAAACAAAAACACTTGAATGACAGCAGTGCAGTATCACAGGTGTGATGTCAGAAATCAGCTAAAAGATCAAATAAAGTGGATCAACAATATACAGTATTATGCCATTTTAAAAGTTTTAATGTTTAATCCGTTGGGGCATTTATCTTTAAAACAAAATGGCAAAACAGTATTTTGTAAAATGTAACAAAACATCCATTACACGTGAGTTTTCAGATGCATTTTGACACTCACATCCACAGTAAGTTTTTGTCCAACCTACTTCTGGTGGTCCTTGAGATGTGTCCTGTGCCTAATTGAGTTTATTAGACATAATTAAGAAGGCACAGACCTTTCTGTATACGTTGTCATAGTTGATGGTGTTTATCAAAGGGAATACCAAGGACAAGATTGTGTTGAGGCAAAAGTGTGAGGAAGGACACATTCCTGTAGCTCAAAAGCTTGAAATTTGGGATCACCAAAACCCTCCAAAGTAAACTGATCAGACAGATAACCAACAAGCACATGATCACTATGATGAGTGAAACCCCTAAAAGGAAGGAAGGTACTGTACCTTATTAAATGATTAGGGTCATTTTCATCTTCTTTTTACAACTGGAATTTGATGGGATTTGTATTGGATGACTAAAATATGTGCATTACAGTCATGAACAAAAATCTGACTTAGTATGAGCACATTATAAATCAGCTTCTGGTGAGACTCATACAAGACTCATGACGAGTCCCACTTCTGTGCTCATTCCTCTCATAACATCCTGAGCTTATAAAATGTATCCACTCACTGAACAACCTTAACAGATGTTTGATGCTCATGGGGAAGACAGCCCAGCAGAAAAGCTGTCTATTTTAGCATAATGGTCACTATTCCAACAATCTGAAAACAGAGATTTGTCAAGTAACTTTCATCACTTTGTATCCTGCCTTGCAAGTCTTTTGATTTAGGTAACATCAAAGTCAAAGCCATCTGAACACCTACACTAATTTATAAGGTGTTGCCTTTAAGACATTCATGGCAAAGGCTTAGACAAAGCTGCTGATGCTGCAGAGCGATAGCAGGGCACAACCGCTTTTGATTAGCATGCTGTATGTGGGAGATAAGATGGCAAGGAGCAGCGGTGGAAGACCAGTGAGTTAAAACGGTTTCCAAGACCAGTCCTACACATTTTTTTTTTTTGTCCTTTTTCGAGGGAGAATTGCTTTGGAGCAGGCAAATGCAATTTGTGGTATTTTTTTTTCCTGTGTGTGTGAATGTTTGTGGGTATAGCTGCTAGACAGAAATAAAAAGAAAGAGGGGGAAGAGGTGAAGGAAAGCTGTGGCTGGTGTACATGCATTGCTTTTTATGTTAGACTGAAGCTTTTCAAACCCCCAGAGACAAAACGTCTGTTTCTTATCTGTCCTTGTGTTTCAAGGGGGGATAAAAGCAATCTTTAAATGGCATCTGCAGTTGAGGAGCACTTGAACCCAATCAGCAGCAGTCAGGCCCAAATGGACCACAGGAGAGTTTTTGTGGAAAAGGAAGCTTAATGCCAATCACACCAAAAACTCACATTCACACACATCAATCAGGTGCTCTCCCGTGGTGTGGGACACCAGAGACATTCAAGCCAGACACAGGTTGTACATTTGGAGGGATAACAAACTTAACTGGGAGTAAATACATTGGCTTTGCTGTAGCAACAGATGCAAGGAGCCTGTAGTTATGGGGCTAATCACACAGGGGGCAGCTACAGCCCTGTGACAGGCTGTTCATTTGTTTTATTGCCAAGAAGAATTCTTATCTTTGCTTTGTTCTCCCATGAATGCTGGTGACATCCCTGCAGGATACACAGACTCGACATCCTTTTTTTTTTTCTCCCAGACCTCAGTCCTCTCCATCATCTGCAAGGTTTTTCAGGCATTCATTTCTCAAAACTTCACAAGTCTCGTTGCCAAAACAACTCTAATTCAGACATGTATGTGGGTGGGCAGTGTTAAATGTCACTGGCAGAACAAACGGTTGTTAAAACAAACTCTGTAAAGCTTGTGATAATGGACAAAGCTGGGATAATTAGAAAGGACAAGCTTCACATTTGTCAGCCATAAGAAATCATTCCCTTATAGCAGGGTTCTCCAGTTCGGTCTTCTGAGGGAAACAATTCTACAGGTTTTCAATGTTTCCCTCTTCAAACACACCTGACTCGAATTGATGAACACCATTGGCTGCTGGATCCATTTAATTTGAGTCAAGTGTGTTTGAGCAGGGACACACTGAAACCTGCAGGATTGCGGCCATTGTAGGACAGAATTGGGGAACCATGCCTTATAATGGATCTACTGAACAGACAAAAATCATTCTAAATGAGTTAAGTGTAAGTCTTTGGTTAAAATTTGGTCCAACAGGTGTCCTGAGTTTCTGCAGAGGCACTGAAAAATAGAAGGAAGGTGTTATTATAGAGCAGAAAACATTGAATCGGTCATACACCTCCATCACACAGATCCAGGTGCAACAAACATCAGAAGTGTGTCATTTACTAAGTTGCAACAATTCTACGTAGATATATGCAGAAGCATCAGGGGATACAAAATTACATTTAAAGTTAAATTTCCTGACTTTAGTAACCTGGAAGCACATCTATTCTGTCATTTTGCTATGTCAGTTAAAATATAGGCAGCTTACACTTATCCAACAGATATTGCGGGCCTAAGATTTTACTTTCAGTTAAAAGAGAAATGGATATTTGTGGTACAAAGCAGCAGGTTCAGAAGAGCCAAAGAGGGAGGAGGCAGAGGCTGCAGATGGTGTTGAATTGGCAGATGTCTCTCCAAGGAGGTGATGATATCAATGTTATAGCTATCAGTTATTTCAGCAGAGGTCTGTATGAGTGACAAATTTTAAATGACCTCTCAGCTAAGCCATAATCTCCAGGTGTTGACATTAGTGTGACTGCCAACTTGCACCCAGGCAAAGTCACTTCAATGTGTGAGTCTCATTTTAAAGGGACTAGAGGCAGGAATTACGAAACGATAAACAAGCATGCCCAGTTTTTTTTAAATACTTATGGATGATGAAGCGTTAAAAACCAAAAAGAACGAGCCCACCCACGTCTCTCTCCGCTGCCTTGAACAGGCTGTGTACCGCATAAAGCGCTGCAATTCGGTGGCCGAATTTCCCACACTGCCCTGCGGATGTGATGTCAAATAACGCTGCATCCGCATCCCCGACAGTTTTGATACAGGAAGAAGACGGCTACGGTAAATTCAAACACTGTAAGCGATAGTTATGGATTCTTCTGGCGTCAGCAAACGACCCAGATCAACTGAAAGACGCTAAAAAGTGTAACTACGAAGAAAAAGCGTAGTAAACAATATAGCTTCAGTTTGTGCACGCTCCCGTGACGGCTTGGTTCGTGGTTGCAGATACCTGAAGCGCCAGTCACGCCAGTCACGCCAGTCACGCCAGTCGCGCCAGTCGCACCAGTCGCGGGTTTCGTTTCTTAATCTTGCCTTTAATCCCTTTAAAACTGAGTGGATTTACACATCCAAACTTCAAGGAGAAATGAAAGATAGTTCATGTATACAGTACGTTTACTGGAAAAGCTTACCTCACATCCAGCATCAGTGTGGCTTTTTAGTTGTCTCGACATCACAAACATTTGGATAAAATCAAACAAACTGCAAATGTCTTGGCAAAAGCGTCATTTCTTTTTTATTTCAACTTGGGAAATCAACTCTCTGAAATAAATTTGTAATTATACATTTGTCTTCATGTATTAAGATGCAATTTGCCACTGAAATACCCCTTTTCATAAATTTCTATTGTATGCTCATTTTGTCTACTGCCATGAGACTTTCAAAGTAATGGTTGAGGGGCAGATTTACTAAACTCAGTGGAAAAGCATGTAGTTAATTTACAGAGTCACTAAGTTACTCAGTACACCATCATGTAGACAAATTTAAAAAAGGAAAACATGTCTAACACCAGCTCAATGTCCAGCTCTGATATCCTTAAAAAGCTCTTATTCCATAAAAGTGGGCATGTGAAAAAAGCCCGGCTATGCATCAATGTAATCTTGCTATTTTTCTTTAACATATCCATCTGTACTCTGAGACAATATCAGTGAAAAAAATCAATTATCACAGTTTAAGGTGTTATACTTAGCATAATAAAACCAGACTAGAAAGGCAGCTGGGGAGCACAGACCACCGCCAAGCAGCTCAGTTTCCCCCTTATGGCCCCATCTCGCAATGACGAAGAAACCTTCAAAAACAATTACAGGATCCAGACGGTGATCCACATCAACACCAAAATGTAGTCAAATCAGTTCTTTCTTGTAGCATTATCAACATTCGCTGGAAATTTCCCCCATATGCTTTCATAACCTGATAAGTTATTTTACTAATTAACACACAGACACAAAAGACAAATGCTGGCAGCTACATTGGCGGGAGAAACAAGCAAACATTAATACAACAAACGAAACATGAAGCGTTGCAAATCATTTAGGTGCAGCAGGTGATGCATGACACCCCCATCTGAGACTCCACTTGTTTCAGATTTCTTGCATTCTGCATCTACTGACATCTCCATGCCTTTCCAAATAATGTTTCATAAAACGAGAGCTTCTTCCCTCACACATACACCATCCTCTCACCAGAGTTGTGCAATACTTGTGCTTCCTCCTAACAGCAGTCACAGCTTTGCCAAGCCCAGCTAAAGCAGGCTTTTCTTCTGAAGTGAATAATTTAGTGCAAAGTTTAGTAAATAACTTGATTCATTTAAATAATCCCCTCCCAAAACCTCCCATGCATATGCAGCAAGGTGACACACAAAACACACTTTGTTCTTCTAACCAATGTGTCTTGAACAAAAAAAATATCACTCTAATGTCAATACAAAGACTCTACCGGGGGGAAGCTGTACAGTAGTAAATCTACCCCTAAGTCTTTCTTCCTTTGCAGGTGTGCTGTACTTTCTGGTTTAATCTGGGTTTTTCTGGTTTGTTGTGTAAAGGTTATCACAATTTTGAATCTTGTATTACAGTATAATACAGAATGTGTCATCTGAGTATTTACTGTTGAAAGCACAGAGAAATCAGAATGTCATGCCTCAGCTAAACTGAGAAATGGGAGAAAAGCAAACCAAATTAAAGAAGGCACATTGAATGCAGAGTGAATTACGGTAAATTCCTTAATAACAGCTGCTGGTAATGCAGGCGTGTCACCCATGTTGGCCATGTGAGACCTGCAGCTTTATGCATGACAGTGACAAAATGCTGTTAATTAACCTCTGAAAGGTTCAGATGGCTGTTCACACAGTCATGGCTTTTAAGTGTTTGGTAACAAAATTAAGAACATCTTTGCAGAGGATAGAGAAATCAATCAAAGAAAGAAATACAATTTCTTTTCTTCCTTTAAAAAAAAGAAATACAATTTTTTCTTTTGTTTATTTAGTCTTAAAAAGGATTTGTCTGACCTCTTAAATCTATTATTTTATCAGGTAAGATGGATTGCATGTCAACATCCGTGTGTGCTATAATGACAAACTCCACTTGCACCCACTTAAATCCAGCATGGATGGACGTAGAGTGGACGGTACATTTCTAAGAGCTAATCCCATGGAAAGTAGGAACGAGGGCACTGCCATGGCCAAATGACGCTTTGTCACAATGCCAACATTCAGTGCAACCCAGCTTAAAAACCCAGTATAGGCTAGAAACTGCACAGGTCTGCACTTATGTATACTTTAAGGATCACGGCACACAAGGTGGCCCTTAAGCAGAGAAAAGATTTACACAGCATCAGTGAGTGGTGCCTCCCTACTGTGTAGCCATGGCAGCATATTATCATGTGGCAAGTACAGACTTGTTTGTGCAGAAGATTCTGGATCAGGTCTTCATGCTTTTCTCTGAAAAAGTTTAATTTATTTGGCCTCTCAATCCAGGTTATTTCAGTGTCTTGTTTTTTTGTTTTTTTGTATATGTTTTTCTTTTGTGGCATATTTTTCAGAACACATGCTGCAAGCGCTACCAAATGTGATCTCAAAACAAACACCGCCTGTGAGCCAAATGCAGAGCGAACACTGACATTGATTTTACAAGATGAAAAGAACTCATAGATAAGAAATGCCTGGGGAGAGAAGCAGATGTGGGTCTTGAACTGCTGCTCTTTAGCTCTTTTCAACTTGTTAACTCTCCAACTTTCTGCAGTTGACGGTGAGGATACTGTTCACTACCTACTGTACACAGTTTAATACTAATACAAATGCATGTATGTGCTTTTCATTATTTCAGCGTTTGCTTTTCAAATTTGTAGAGTACTGATGTGACTAAATAATTTAAAAATGTTGTCACTATTAGTTTTAGCAGATCTAATTGGAGGTTAAGAGTGATGTAGCAGTAAAAGTTATTACCAGTGAAACAAACGATAAAAAAGACCGCACCAAAAAACAAAACAGTAACTATTACATTTATTTAATCACATGACTATTGAAAAAAACAAACAAGCAAAGGGGGGGAAGGGGCAATTAACACAGTTTTAATTGAATAGGATTTTTTGAGATAATGAAATTTCCATCAGGATTCAAGATAATGCAACAGCAACACAACACAACAGTCATTTAGTTCATCGGAATGCTTCTTGGGCTTTAACATTTAACTATAGAGAAGAGCAAAACAGAAATACAGTATATAGGCTATTCATGTTTCCTATACACGTAACTTTAAGGTTTATTTGTCAACATGTTAACTTTATTCAACAGGATAATTCATCTTACGTCCCTATGTGGTACTTTTTCATATGAGAAAGGTGATGTTCATGAACAAATTCATTCTTTTGAAGATGGAAAAGCTTCCTGATACCTGAACTAGACATGAAAAAAGACACAGACAAAACCTATAAAACTCCTAACACTGCTGGACAACGGTTACTTGAAACAAAACAAAGCTTTGGTCAATAAAAAAGAAAAAAAACTGTAGTTTTTCTATTCAACAATCTTATTTCTTCAGGGTCATCTGCAAATGAGAATCAGTTTGTTCTGCTCAACAGTTTAAATGTCTTTATTTTACATAGTTTTTCCTGAAAATGCACCATAATACTGAGCATTTGATGTCTGACAGGCGGAAAGATTCCAGTCTTACACTGCTGGGATATGAATACTGTAAATGATAAGTGAAAGTACCACATTTTGGATTTTGGGTGAGTAAACATGTGCTAAACATTTTCTTGTGAAACTGGACTAATATAAAAAGTTCCCTGAACAGTAATGCCACATTAACTTGAAAGAAATTAAGCTAGTCTATCTCCTTATGATCAGTTTACGAGCATGAGGGCTGGTTTTCCTTATAAAATAAGTACAAATAGAGAAGAAATGTTTTTCAATAAGTTATAAATTTAGCAACTGGTCCTGCTCTGCAAATACCAAGAGAAATTCTCATCACTGATCTGTGATGATATGTTTCTTGTGTACAAACAGCATTAGCGTGACCTTTGACTTGCCTGCAGAATCACCATAAAATGAGTGTAATTCTTAATAGCAGCTGAGATGAGAAGGAAATGAGACGGGTTTAAAGTTGAAAGCAGGAGGCGTGACACACTCAGGGGTTTGACATTTATGCTTTTGAATGTGTGTGTGTGTGTGTGCATATGTTAATGTACAGTATATGTCTGTGTGCTGTGCACATAAGCAACAGAAAAATAAGAGGCAATGGGAGGAGTGAAATGAGTTTCTCCGTAGTCCTCTGAGATGTTGCATTTGTGTCACAGTAATTATTGAAAAGATTAGCCCAAAGAAAAACACCAGTGACAGGAAACAGACCAACAAAAGTTGGATTATAGTGGCCTCTGCATTTTCACATTTTTCCTCTTCTTGCCAACTTTGCTAAACATCTACATGCTGAAACCTCTTCCAAGCACCTACATGCAGCCAACCATGCTCACCAAAAACACCGCTAGGAAAACAATTGGATGTGAAACATAATTCACAATGACACGGAGTGCAAGACTGACACAAACTGTATGTCAGCTCCGTTCAAGAAGCATCTGTGTGCTTTTCTCTTTTTAAATGTTTCCCCACTTCAGGTTTAGTTCCATCACTTTGCAGTAGCCCAAACTCATCCAACCTGACTGGGAGTGAGCAGCGTCCTCGAAGTTTAGTACTTCAAACATCTAGCGTGAACTAAAAGCACAAAAGTAACTGCTCATTAAATTATAGATGGTGTTAAGCTGAAATTTGACAAACAAGTTAGCGCCGTGGTGGGAGCCAGTTTTTTTCAGCTTCGCCTCTTGGCCAAAGTGAACGCCTTTTCTCAGTCGGCAAGACCTAGAGAAGGCCAATTCATGCATTTATTAGTTCAAGACTGGACTACTGCAATGCCCTCTATGTCGGCCTGAACCAGTCTTTGATTTCCGTCTTCAACTCGTTCAGAACGCTGCAGCCCGATTTTTAACAGGCACGTCTAGACGTGAACACATCACCCCCGTGCTGTCGTCGCTTCACTGGCTTCCGGTTCGTTTCAGAGTCGATTTTTAAACTTTTGTTGTTTGTTTTTAACGCTATTCACGGCCAGGCGCCCTCCTATTTATCAGATATTTTAACTGTCCGTGATCACGGTAGGGCCCTGCGCTCTTCAGGTCAGCTTTTGCTTGAGGTCCCAAGGTCAAGAACACAAGCAGTGGGGTGACCGTTCTTTTGCTGTTGCTGCTCCTCGGTTGTGGAACAAACTGCCCCTGGACATTCGCATCACAACTGATCTCGGCCTTTTTATATCAAAGCTTAAGACCCACCTTTTCAGATTAGCCTTTAACTCCATCTAGGTTTAGTTTTTAGGTAAGGTTTTTTATTTATTTATTTGTCCATTTATTTTTAACTTATTTTATGCGTTTCCTACAGGCTCTTAATGCCCTGCAGCGCTATGGCACTTCCCAGTTACTTCTTATTCCTTTCCTATCCTGTTTTATTGATTTTTCTGTTTTATGTATTGATGTGCTTTTATGGCTTAATTGTGAAGCACTTTGAGTACCATTCTGGTTATTGTAAAGAACTATACAAATAAAAGTTGATTGATTGATTGATTGATTAAACGTGTGACCGAGGACATTTGTCACTTGTTCCATCTCATCTTATCTTATTTTATCTTATCTCTGAAAAATTTAAATGATGTGTTATTTTACCAACTTTTTTTTCTTTCCAAATTTTGTTTTTATCATTTTTTTTTTCTATTCAATGGCTTGCAGGTCTGGGATATAAGTCAGTGGGACTAATTCTACCCTCTCTTTGTTGTAAAAGCTATTTTCATTTTATTATTTAGACCAAACTGGGAAGCTATGATTAAACTTTGTGTACAGTAGAATATATATATGTAGGCTATACTGTGTATATATATATATATATATATATATATATATATATCTTTCTTCTAATGTGATGAGAACTACCTTTACAGTACGCCTAAAAAATAATGCTAAAATCCTTTTTAATCTTAAGTTCTCTTAAACACAGAGAGTCAGTACAGGCTAAACAACTTCTTCATTGCTCTGTCTCTCCAATAACAAACTAATAGGTCATTTGCTCATAAGAGTGTAACCCTTAGCAACAACACCTTGAGAAATACTTTCTGTACGAGCTGCAAGAGACACAAGCACATTTCCATTTCAGAGCAAACATTATCATCAAGGAATGGTGGGGGTGTGAGGACTTTTACAGTTTTTCTCAATTACTAAAACACTATTTCTTAAATGTCCACTCACTTTTTCACAACTTACAACACCAATCCCATAACTCAAACTACTTTATTGACTCAAAACACCATCACCTGGCCTCAAAAAGCGACACTATTGCTAAATCATGTCCCAAGCACAGCAGAATGTAGAACACTACAGAGCAATCAGGAAACACTAGAAGGAAAAAAAGGAAAACATCGTTCTCAGAACATCATGTTGTCAAAATGTTTTTTTTTCTTCATTTATATCAGGTCAATTGCATCATATCACAACACAAAGAACTCATAACAACAAGTACAAGAAAAGCACTCGGAGGGCGCAGCCCTCCACCAAGCAGAACTCGCAATGATAAAGAATCCTTCAAAAATTCCTGGATCCAGAGGGTGATCCAGATCACCACCAAAATGTGATGAGGTTATCTTTGGGCTGAGGCTCATGACTGGTGAAAATTTAAGGTCAATCTGTCCAGAACTTTTCCGTAAAGTTGCTGACAGACAGATAAACAAACCAACACTACCAAAAACATAACCTCCTTGGTGGAGGTAATACTGTAACATGGTCTATCACAGTTGCACAGATTTAGTCTGAAATGAAAGCACTGCGTCGGACCTGATTTTGCCCCCTTCCACGTCCCCATCCTCGACCACCTCTTATTCATACTCTTCCTCGCTGATTTCCTCTATTCATTGCAAGATCTTGACCTCCCACAGCTTCCTCAACTGGTTTATATTGGTTATCTCATCATCAGCCAAAGGTGAAATCAATTTTGAGGCACTGGCCCTCATTTATCAAACGATCGTACGACGAAAATCTGTGCGTACGACCATTTCCACGCAAGACTCGGCATTTATCAATTTGAACGTGAGCGTAGGATACGATCAAATCTCACGACAGCTCTGAGTTCGTGTACGCAAGTTTGAGTCAGTGAGGGTTTGCAGCGCAGCGCAGCAGAACATGAAAATATTTATTAACCAAACCGCAAGCTGTCATTTAAACATAAGTATTCACATATCAGCACGAAGAATGAACCCATTTGTAAAGAAAAAGAAAAAGGAAAAAGGGAATGTAGAACGTAGCCTATTCCCTAAATTGCAAAAATAGCTGCGACTGAATTTAATTCCTCCATTTATCTCAACAAATTATTAAAATTATTAACATATAGTTCTAGGAGACAAGTGCTTTTCACTCTTCGTGCATCTCCTCACCCCGCTGGTAAACCTGCACATAGGAGCGCAGGTAGGCATCATTGCGCACACACGCGCAGGTGCCCAGGTGGAGCGCTGCTTCGGGCTGCAGGAAGGCAGGTGGGTGTCGGACGGTCCGACTCGGACCCGGCGGGATGAAACGCTGCTTTAGACTCTGAGAAAATCTACAATACACTCCTGTGCAGTGCTGCACATCGCTCGGACCGCTGGAGAGTTTTGATACGCAGTCAGAGGAGAAGATGCGCCGGCAGCCGCCCTGCAGCCCCCACTGGGCTAAATGGAGGAGACCGCAGCTGAGCCGTCATTTCTAATAACTAATCTATACGTTAAAGTTGTATAAGTGCTGAGTCAGTAGACTGTCCCTTAGTTTTGCAAATGCAAGTTATCATTTTTCTGTCCCTGTCCGGTTCAGGCTCGGATCTGACCGGCATCCACCTGTCACCTGTTAGAGCGCATGGAGGGGGGGGGCGGTGAAACATCTTTTGGTGGTATGTTTCATATTGGACCACTTTTTCTTGACCCATTGACTAAAGAATTGTGACGCTGCCATCGGATGTGGGCTATTATTAAATTTCATAACTAATAAAACGAATAAACCATATCAGCCAGGCCTAGATTGAGACTTTTATTAATATCTCAGCCGGAGTCGTTCACACCGGTGAGGCTGACTGATCCTCTTCCGTGCAGCGTTTTTCTGCACGTCTCTGACTTCGGTTTTTAAGCTGCCAAACAGCACCTCTTTAATCTTTCCCACCTCACAAACGAAGAATTCTGTCTTGATCCCCCCCAAAAGTTTCTTTTTTGGCAGAATCTCTCCTCTCCACGGTTCAACCTCGCCGGGTGAAGCCTCATCATTATGCATGTTTAAGGGCGTAACCGTGGGCGTGACATTTAAATGACGATGGATTTCAGCTTTGGAATTTATCAAGACTCTTTTGTTCGTACGACGAGATTGGACCGATACGAACGTTTTAATAAATCACACGTGGGTCCAATCGTACGACCATTTTTACGATCAGATGTGCGACCATTTCTACGATCGTTTGATAAATGAGGGCCATTGTGTTTATCTTCTGGTGATGTGAAACATGCTTTGGGTTTTGATCACAAAGGGACTGATTTGATACCTTG